>CM069132.1:116935255-118273269 GCA_035221665.1 Okamejei kenojei | reverse complement strand
GGATTATAAAGAAAGGTGTATTGTGGAGGTGATGAGATGAATGATATATGTAATGAATTTTAAAATGATAGATAGAAGAATTTTGATAAAGTATGACATCAATGAACATTTGTCCTTTTCCATGGGCAGAAGAGACAAAAAGTGGGGCCAACATATTCCATAAATAGTTTATTTCTTGCTTGTTATAGACTAACGGAACAGTCTCCCAAGTCTAAGGTTAGTCCGGATCTCTTCTCAACCTACCCGGTGTGGCCGCTGCACTTTTATAATTAGTGTGCACTTTCTTATAACTTAATGTTATAATGCTATGACACTAAATTCTGCACTATATTTTTTCCCCTTTGCACTAAACTGTTGTTCTTGTGGATGATCTGACTGTACCCATGTATATTACACTTTTGGACTGGATAGCCAAAGCATATAACGTTTTCACTGATCGGTTACATGCCAATAATAAACCATTTCTTATTCAAGCTGCATGGAGAGCGTAACAACATTGAAGATATGCTGACCTTGATTCTGTAATATAAACTCATATTAATCTCAATATCTTGATGCCTCAAATAATCCTCTCTACGTGCAATTTGAGCAAATCTCACCAAGGTCTTGTTAACTTATGCAAACTTAAATACTGTGATGTGAATACTGAATGGGAAAAAAATTGTTTCACAAAGTGTAATTACCGCTGTAAATTGGTGATAATGTTTTACTTGCCACAATGTTCTCCTACTGCAATTGTTCTTAAACTAGATCAGTTTAGTAGTATTGACTTAATCATTATCTGCCCCGTCTTCAAAATGTACAATATATCACTTAACAGCATTACATCTGACTAACATTTCATTAACCTCAAAAAAGGACTCAAGTATCTTCTTCCAAAAGAAACTGAAATAAGACGATGAATGTTAAGAAGCACCTTTTGTACAATCTATGGTCAAACACTAAGATTGAAATGGATTTTCATATGCTTACAAGTCATGAAACTGGATTGAGTAGAAGAAACTGATTCTACCAAGGATGAAACAGTAAAATTTGTAGTAGCTTTACGAAGTAATTGTTTCCATCCGCTGAAAGACTAGGTTGTTTCCAATTTGTAACAGGAATTAAATTCCCCTGACCGAGAGGCAATTGACAATTTTCTCATGCTGTGAAATATGAACAGGGCACAAATGCACAGCTCATTTCATCACTTCACTTACTACTTCAGAAGGATCGGCAATATTTTCACTATGAATAAGTATGCGCCGCCAACACACAGCACTTGTTTTGCACTGGAGTAAGCTCATGTACTATAGAGAATCATGGAGAGACAAAGCTAGGTGTCATGTCTTTCACGAATGTCCATTCAATCAGCATCCTGGAACACGACACGCATCACCCGATAACTCTTTGATATCTTTCCATATTTCTTTGCAGGAAATTAATATATTTTGGTGTCATCATAATTCCTGTTTTTCCTTTTTTTTACAAAATATCTATGTGCCGTAAGTTTTCATATATCAATCCCGCATTTCATTTCTGTATGCCAGATTTGTTAGGCATGGTTAACACAAAACCTTATCATTTCAACAACACACAAGAAGGGTGATGAAGCTCAGTGGGTTAATGAATATTTGACATTTCAGGTCGAGAAACTGCAGTAGGACTGGGAGGGAAAAGGTTGCCAGATATAGCAGTATGAGGAAGGGAGAGGTAGGACAGAGACCACCAGTGCATTGGAAAGTGGACACGGTGGAGGGGGGGAGGGGGGGGGGTAAATTATGGGCAAAACAAACAGGATGAGAGCAAGGGGGAAGGGTAGGAATGGGAAAGGGTGAACAAAGGGAGACGGAACCCTGGTGGATGGGGACTGTGTAAAAGATGACCGTGAATTAGATATTCAATGTTCATAGCCATAGCGTTGTGAGCTACCCAAGTCAATATGAGATGTTGCTCTTAAAATTTGCCACTTGCTTTACCATAAAAATAAGACGGCAAAGTGACAGCTGAGATCATATGGGAGAGGGAAAGAGAGTTTTAAAAAGACATGCTAACCAGAAGTTTGAGATGATTCATTGTGTACCAAATGCAGGTTCCTTGCTCAAACATGGCCATCCGTAATTCTATTGCTTGGATCCTCCATTGAAGGAGGCCACAGTGCGAGCACTAATACATCAACTAGAAGAAACGAGAGTCAAGTGAACATCTTCCTCACGCTGAAGATCATGTTTAGGTCCTGATTGATGAGAGAGCAAGTAAAGGGACAAATGTTAGCACTTCCTACAGTACAGAGGAAAGTTGCCAAGAATGGTGAGGCAGAATGAACGGAACAAGCGTCTTGAAAAGAGTGGTCTCAGATCAGAAAGCAGAAACTGTTTTTTTGTCTGGAGATACAATAAAACCTATTCCTCCTTTGATCAGAACATAAATGTCAATTAATGCTTTTTTTTATAAATTAATTATTTCCATCACACAAAATGCCTATGCTTTTTTTTTGAATCAGAGCTGAATTTACCTTCATGGGCGACACAAGAGATGGTGAGCTGCTGGAATGTGTAAGCACGAAAAAGAAGAGCACCTGTGGGACCGCCTGTGAATCAGGCATGATGCTATGCTAATCAACCTGCTTTCTACGCACATAAGTAGGAGTTGGTGAGGGTTGTAGGGGACATGTTGAACGTCCTAAGCCTTCTCAGGCAGTAAACAGGTAATTGATCCTCTGAGAAACTGCCTACGAGCTGCATTCACTGCTGCCCAGCCCAGTTGAAAGGTTCAAGCGTACTAAACTCATTTCTAAAGGGGATCAGCACACAATGCAGTAATAACATGATTGTGACACACTATAGACAAGTGCTAGATCCTAAAAATGCTTCGCTAAATGCACTAGATTATTTATACTGGCAGTGAATCTGGTATTTTACTGGTTCTAATATATTCTGCATCCAGATTTATAAGCCTGATACCACTGTCCTTTGACCATTCAGGTATAATAACGAGGCAACAAAGGTTTTCAGGCTTAAAATCAAACAACATAAAATCAAACAACTGGCCCAATGTGTCTGCAGAACCACAAGGTAATTGCCATCACATACTGAAATTAGCAAACGTTCAGTTAATACTTAATCTACAAAGAATCCTCATCAAAATACTTGTTTTGATTTAAAAGATATTTATAAGTCCCTTTCCGTTGAGTAGTGTTGAAATAATGGTTGAATTATGTCGTTGAATATTCCTTTCACTTAAGGTAATTGAATGAACATTTAAATCCTAAACGTTCACACACTCCATATGTGGGTTCTGGTGTGTGCTAACTGGCAAAATGCACACTCTTACTCAACCCAGCTACTCCCAGAACTCAAATCTTCGCAACCAACAAAGCCCAAAACTTCAGGCAGAGGGAACCCCGCCATATGCAGGTTCCTCTGCAAAATCTTAAGGCAGAGATAGATGCTTGATAATATGGGCATCCAGAGGTTATGGGAGAATGCAGTGAATGGGTTAGGAGAGATAGATCAGCCATAATAGAATGGCGTACGCTTGATGGGCTGAATGGCCGAATTCTAGCTTCTATCCTTATGAACCTCCTTAAGTCACACGCCATTCTTACTTGGAAATATAATTATCGTCTAGTCTGGGTCTATTCCTGAGACCTCTCACATCAAGTCAAGTCAATTTTATTTCTATAGCACATTTAACAAACAACTCTGCGTGGACCAAAGAGCTTTACATCAGTGCAGGTACTTAATGTCCTACATACAGTGGTGCATAGATTCTAACAATACATACATAAATACATGCATACAGCGCAGCCCTTCGAGAAGGACCTCAAAAACCTTGTGATAGAAATAATTTTTTTTGTTTCTAGACTTTAAAAAGAGTTGATGGAGGGCAGTTCTGAATGAGAAGAGGAACGCGTTTCCACAGCCCAGGTGCTGCACAACCGTATAAAATCTGCAGTTCGTCCTGACTTATACCTGCACCGCGGATGGTCAGTAACCCCAGTCGACAGACCTGAGGACCTGAGGTAAAGATGTTTGATGTGTGGGGAAAGGCCATTAAGGACTTTGTAAACATGAAAAAAGGAGGAGCTATGAAAATAATCTGAACCACACTGGGAGCCATGTATGAGGCCAGAATCTGGGTGATGTGGTCCCCTTTCGTGCCCGTCAAGAATGTATCGCCTCGCCGTTTGCCACCAATTGCAGGCGAGACAGGATGATTGTTGTTGCCAGAGTGCAAAGGGAGTTTTCAGTAATCAAGGCGGGAGGAGATAAATGTGTGGATGATCTTTTCAAGTGGTCAAATTGGAGAATGGTTTGATTTTAGCTGTCGTGCGAAGCTGAAGAAGCTAGCTTTTTACCGACAGCATTGACACCAGACAGTTCATTTACTAGAAGGACTGCAAGAAAGAAAGTGGGTCACCACCAAACTGCAAAGTATTAAGCAATGGGCAACAATTATGAACCTTACCCAGTGATGGCCACATCATGAATATGAATAAATACCAAGTAAAAAAGATCTGAAGATCATATTAAAATGATTTTTTTGCACCAACCTCGCCTTCTTTTAGTGCTTATCACCATTACATGCCCTTAAATTGAAGATAGAACACAAAGTGTTGAGTAACTCAGTCGGGTAAGACAGAAATCTCTGTCTCTGGGAAAAAGATACATGACGTTCGGTCTGGTCCTTCTTCAGAGTGAAAGTAGAGGAGAGGGAACTGAGATCAGAAAAGACCAAACAAAGCACGGGCTGGTAACAAATGACCAAGGAAGGGTGATCCCCATAATGGCTAATTGTTGACTGGAGGAAAAGGTTGATAACGAAAGGATACAATTATGCAAAATTGTAAAACTAGTAGGGTGACAAGGGTGGCAGAAGGGGGAGAGAGAGGGAAAGAAGGGTTATTTGAAATTAAGAAATCAATGTTCACACCGCTGGGTTGTAACAGTCCCAAATGAGGTGTTGTTCCTCCGCCAATTTTTGGTGTGACCTCACTCTCACGATTGGAGGAAGCTCAGGACAGAAAAGTCAGAAAGGAATGGGAAGGGATTAAAATTTTAGACCACTGGGAAATTGCAGTTAACATTTATGCAGTTACACATCCAGGAGACCTTAGATTGATTTCTTTTCAATGGAGGCTTATCGCATCTAAATGTTTCAAAAACCTCAAAATAATTTTACATTAGGAATGGGATTTATAGTTGTTGAGCTGTATTTGTTGAATAGCCTCTCTAGCTAGAACACTGCTTAGTTCACGAATACACTGCAGCTGACAGCTTTCATTCACCTGCTCCCAAGATATTTTATAGCTGATATTGAGTTTCATCAAAGAAACAAAAACTGATTTTGTTCTATTGTCTCCCCCCGCACCCCTCCACCCTTCTCAGATATTGTTTTGATTGCCATGCAGGATATCTGTCATTCCAATCTATAATTAAATCTTAATCACGATTTATGTCAGCTCTTTGTGTATAATAGTAATACTACTCAAAGTGCTGACATAACTCGTCGGATCTGGCCGCATTCTAGAGGTAATTGACAGGTAGCAATTCAGGTCAGAGAGCCTTCTTCAGTCCCGACCCAAAACAATGCCTTTCCATTCCCTCCATGGATGCTGCCAACAACCTGCTGAGTTGCTCCAGCAGTTTATGTTTATTCAAGATTCCAGCATCTGCAGTTCCTCATGCCTACCCAATATGATTTTCTTTTTGCTTGAGAAACACACTGCAATAATACATTTAAGGTTGTATGAATCATGCGTGCTTTCCTTGATAATTAATGCTTCAATAATCCTTTCTAATAATCCGGTGCATACACTGCATATTTTACTACATAAGGGATGGATTTGATTAGTGGACCTTTCATCATTAAAGTACCAGGTCTAATGTCATAGCAATAATACATAGAAAATTACTTCCATTTTAGAAAGAACCACAGTGTGTTACTACAGACTGGTTTGGGCAGAAGATTAATCATTGTGAGCCTCAAAGGAAGCAAGCACACCACGATGATGCATCAGATAGGTCTTTTACCAAACTTTTATCTTGGAGGAACATTAAAGAAAGATAATCTTTCACTCGTGATGCACAATAGATATTTCATTTATGATCCTTTTATTTCAACCTAGGTTTAAGAATAAACTAAATTATACATTTTTCCACATATACAGATAATTCAGAAATCAGCTAGGGACTGTTGAGCAATTGGCTGCTCTTCGTCTTAAGGAAATGTTTTTTCCTCAATCCTCAAAGGAGAGGAATATTGATATAAAAGCATGTAATTAAAATCAAATTAAAACAAATTAATTATTAAAACTAAAATCAAAATTAATTAAAATCAAAAAAATCAAATTAAATTAAAGTCTACCTCAAATTAAAATCAGAGCTTTTGTTTTCACCATGAGTCTAATTCTATTCTGTACTCCATTGTGGCAAGGTAATGCCAGATACATGTTGATACTTATTACATTGAATCAGTTTGATCATATCGATTGCTAATCATGAATGTGGCACCATAGAACATGACAACATTAGAAACACTCAGAAAGGGATCAATAATGATAGAGAAAGATCAGATAGCATTTGAGAAATTTGGCCAAGCAAAGGCTGATATGTAACAAGATTAGTCACAAAGAAAGCTCTCTTTTTACTTTGTATTTTGAACTGCAATAAAAAAACCCCCCAATCTGTTACACAGAAAACATTAAGGAGATCAATGGTCCAAAAAACTATATATCCTTAGTGATTTTTTTTTTTTGTAAAATATCTTTAATTAGAAGTAATTACATATTAAGAAAAAATATAAAAGTCAAAGAGAAACAAAAAGAAATTATTTCGTCACATACATCTTAATATTTTTAAAATTTACAATCAGTCTTATTTGTACTATTCTATAATTTTTTTTAAATTTTATAACAGTAGGAAATAAATGATAGATAGTAAAAAGAAAAAGAGAAAAAAAGAGAGATAGAACTAATTGAGTGAATATTAAGCAAGATATTCTTCATTGAGATATATTCATGATCTATATGTGTATAATTTCTTCATCTATTCCTTCATTCAGGCTTCAGTCATGCCTCGAACCGACCATCTTAAACCTTTAAATATTCAATAAATGGAGACCATATTCCTCTGAATTGATCTAACCTGTCCATTAGGACAAGATTCTTAAATCGTTCCAGATGAAGTGTCTCCGACATTTCTGTAATCTCACATATTGATTGTGGGGGATATCCTTAGTGATTTTTGATAGCAATTTTTTCATTTGTCAGAATGTCCAAAGTGTTTCTCAATACAATGCATTCCTTTGATCGATTTGTTACACTGGGCAACTATAGACTATCGTTTAAAGTCAAAATTAAGATTAGAACACCATAGAATAAGCAAAATTTACTAAATAAATCGTAAATGGCTTCTTTATCCATAGTGTGCTTCCTTTTAGTGAGTCTCAGAGTTATACGGTATAGTAATAGGCCCTTCAGCCAAACCTGTCCACGCCTGCCAACATGCCCCAACTACTACGAGTACCTCTTGCCTGCGTTTTGCCCTTATCCCTCTAAACCTATCATAGAAACCTAGAAACAAGAAAATAGGTGCAGAGTAGGCCATTCGCCCTTTGAGCCTGCACCGCCATTCAATATGATCATGGCTGATCATACAACTCAGTATCCTGTACCTGCCTTCTCTCCATACCCCCTGATACCCCTTAGCCACAAGGGCCACATCTAACTCCCTCCTTAAATATAGCCAATGAACTGGCCTCAACTACCTTCTGTGGCAGAGAAATTCAGAGATTCACCACTCACCTTGTGAAGAAAATGTTCTTCTCATCTCGTCCTAAAAGACTTCCCCTTTATCCTTAAACTGTGACACCTTGTTCGGGACTTCCCCAACAATCGGGAACAATCTTCCTGCATCTAGCCTGTCCAACTCCTTAAGAATTTTGTAAGTTTTCTATAAGATCTCCCCCAATCTTCTAAATTCTAGCAAGTACAAGCCGAGTCCGATCCAGTCTTTTCTTCATATGAAAGTCCCTGACAGCCCCTGGAATCAGTCTGGTGAACTTCTCTGTACTCCCTCCATGGCAAGAATGTATTTCCTCAGATTAGGAGACCAAAACTGTATGCAATGCCCCAGGTGTGGTCTCACCAAGATTCTGTACAACTGCAGTAGAACCTCCCTGCTCCTTTACTCAAATCCTTTTGCTATGAATGCTAACATACCACTCGCTTTCTTCACAGCCTGCTGCACCTGCATGCCTACTTTCAATGACTGGTGTACCATAACACCCAGGTCTCGTTGCATCTCCCCTTTTCCTAATCGGCCACCATTCAGATAATAGTCTACTTTCCTATTTTTGCCACCAAAGTGGATAACCTCACATCTATCCACATTAACTGCATCTGCCATGGGCATTTGCCCACTTACCCAACCTATCCAAGTCACCTTGCAGCCTCCTAGCATCCTCCTCACAGCTAACACTGCCCCCCAGCTTGTCTTCCGCAAACCTGGAGATGTTGCATTCAATTCCCTCGTCCAAATCATTAATATATATTGTAAATAGCTGCGGTACCCCACTACCGAAGCCCTGGCGTACCCCACTAGTCCACTGCCTGCCTCCATCCTGAAAAGGACCCGTTTACTCCTACTCTTTGCTATCCTATATAAGAACTTGTCCAAAAGTCTTTCCTTGAACTGAAGGGGAAGGGGCAGGAATACCGTGAAGGAAAGGATATTATTAAAAATAGGCATTGAACCACTTGTGCTATGACCAAAATTACATCAAATTTCAAATAAATCAAAAATACAACATGTTGGATGGAATTCCCAGGGTCGGACAGCATCTCTCTAGGGGGGGGAAAAAAAAAAAAATTGGAAGATGATGATTCAGGTTTGGACCATTCCTCAGACTGATGAAGTAGGGGGGAGGAAACTGGAAAAGGAGAGGTCGACATAGGACAAAGTTTGGGGGGCTACAGATGAGGTGAGGTGCTTGGCAAATGAAAGCGCAACATTTGTGGTTCTGAATTTTACAAATGGTAGAAGGTAAAAAATGAGCGAGTTTCTGAAATAAAACTTTGACTACCGTACCTCAAAATTCAATTTAAAGCCAAAACGAAAATAAATTTAGTCAATCGCACAGCAATCTGTATACAATACATTTTCATCTAATTTAATAAGAATATATTGTTTTCACTCAGGTGGTGAATTACTGCTTTGAAAACGGCAAGGATTAAATGCAAATACAGCTGTCTACAATATAACAAACCTTTCTCATACTTAAAATTAAGCAAATTTTTTGCTTATAAAATAATGCATCATTTTTGTGTCATCGTGGAGGATATTGCATTTCTGAATATTGCTTACCTGAAATGGTTGAGAAACTATTGATAAGCAGTGTTCCTTTTAGCCATTTGTCACCATGCTGACCAATATTTACCCAAAGTTGTTCCCCCTTTGTATTTTTCTGTAGGTTCTTTTATGCACCGCCATGCTTAAAAATCTGTTTTCCAAACATGTGGAAATGGATGCGGAATTACAGGTCTTTGTTGGCTTGATTGCGGTTGCGTCCAGGATTGGACTGAGGAGTGTGGCTGTATTTCCAAAAACGGTGTTGGGCAGATGCTTCAATGTAAAAGGTAGTGCCCTCCGCTGTGCCTAATGTGTGGTCTTTTGATGGCCCAGTGTTTGAACGTCGAGGTCTGTCCATTATTTATTGACCATCAAAATCATCGTCCCCCCCCCACCCCCAACACCATTTTAGCTTGCTGCCAGTTGCAAAATCCATTTTCGAAATTGCAGAGCAGTTCTTGTACTATCAAAAGAGAGAAACACTACTTGACTCTTAAATGCCTGTGCATTACTGTACATTTATGTTTGAAAATTGTTCACTAACGTCAGCCAACATGCGAATTGCTTGCAACAGAAGGCCACCAGAAAACACAGACTAAAACAGCCATGTCTCAGAACAGAACTAAATACTAGCAAATTATCAATATATTTAGATTGGTTTATAGATACAGCGCAGAAACAGGCCCTTCAGCCCATCGAATCCGCGCCGGCCAGCGATCCCCGCACACTAACACTGTCCTACACATGTTAGGGACAATTTATAATTTTACCAAGCCAATTAGCCTACAAACCTCTATGTTTTTGGAATGTGGGAGGAAACCGCATCACCATGCAGCCCCAAATTTTTATAAAATCAATTCCAGGATGTGAACGATATTGGCAAGATTGTATTTAATTGCCTTTCTGTATTTGTCTCTACATCTGTCTACTGAAGATACCCAGCAATGCTGTTTGGTAAAGAGTTCCAGGAAGTCGTGGCAGAGTTGATGAAGGAACAATGATATACATACTGAGGCTAGTATGTGACCAAGAATGGAAAAAAGTAGTTGGAGATATCCACTAATGTCTGCTGTTCTTCATCTTTCTAAGTTTGCTAATTAGGGAGACACTGTTTCAGAGATCTTGGAGAGTGACTGCAGTGAAGCCTGTACTTTGATCTTTCCAGGAAGTGCTCTATAGGTATTCTATTACTCACTTGTTGGAAACATGTAATTTTGACATTTGATTTTGATGTATATGGTTGAATTTGGATTCAATAATCAGATGGACACATGAATGATTTTCTACTTTAATTTCCATTGACCTAACCAGGTCATTTTATTAATTTATTAATTAATGGTGTGTATTTAAGTATATAATATGTAGTCAATGCCTACCATGTTCTGTTGTGCTATGCAAATAAAGAATTTCATTGTCTTGTCAGGGGACACATGACAATAAACTCTTTGACTCTTTGACTTTGACGCCAAGTTTGAAAGAACAGTCTACATTAAAAGGTATTCAGTTGGTACCGGAGTCAGCTTTGGTGTAAACTGAGGCAGAACCTCAAAAGCCACAGAAGCTCCATGTTTGGAGCATCAGTATGTCGACAAATACTCTACCCAAGCAAAATATGAGTCTGCTGTTCCTCCAAATTTCACTGGGCCTCATTCTGACAATGGAGAAGGCCCAGGACAGACAAAGGTCCCCCACAAACACTATCTGGAATCTTATTTCATCACATAAAAACTCCACACTAACCACACTAAACGCACCTCATATTTCGCTTGGTAGCTTACACCCCAGTAGTAAAAACATTGACTTCTCTAACTTTCAAATAGTCCCTTGCTTTCCCTCTCTCTCCATTCCCTCCACCTACCCAGTTCTCCCACTGGTCTTACTGTCTCCAACTACATGCTATTTGGTCCCGCCCACTCCCCTGACATCAGTCTGAAGAAGGGTCTTGATTCAAAACGTCACCCATTCCTGCTCCCCAGAGATGCTAGGGCCTGTCCCACTGAGTGACTCCAGCATTTTGTGTCTACCCTCGTCTTGAGCTTCTACAGGAGTATGGTAGAGAGTATATTGACCGGTTTTGCATTATGGCTTGG
Source organism: Okamejei kenojei (assembly GCA_035221665.1). NCBI lineage: Eukaryota > Metazoa > Chordata > Chondrichthyes > Rajiformes > Rajidae > Okamejei > Okamejei kenojei. The sequence goes on along the minus strand of CM069132.1, from coordinate 118,261,847 downwards.
TTTGGCAACTAGAATGCCCAGGAAGGAAGTACATTACGAAACGTAGTGGACATTACTCAGTTCCATCACAGGCACTGGCCACCCCGTTATCAAAGGGATCCATCAGAGTCGCTGCCTCAGAAAAGGCACTCAGCATCATTGTGGATGCACACCTCTCTGGTAACACTCTCATTTCACTCCTGTCATTGGAAAGTGTTTGGAGGATCTGAAAATTGTGACCTTTGTGTTAAGGAACAGCTTCTTCCCTATAACCATGGGGCTCTTGAACACGACAAACTAAACTAAAGTACAAACTATGAATTGTCTTGGGCGCACAATTTTAGCCTTTTTCTTGCATTAATATTGCTTTAAAAAATGTATTGAACTTTTTTTTTTAAATAATAATGTATTATCTATGAGTACTATGTTTACTATGCCTGTTATACTGCTGAGAGTAAGAATTTAATTGTTCTGTCTTCAGTACATTTGATAATAACACACTCTTGACCCTCTTGACTATTGACTATCAGAGCCAAGTGCGTACTTTTCTTCAAGTATGTACTGTCCTTATTGTGGTAGGGGTGGGGTGCAGTTGTGATGATGCATTTATAGGTCCACACAATACAAGCTGCTAAATTTACACCTGCAGAAGAAATACCAATAGTTACAAGACCCAGCATGGCATTTCATAATTGTCTCAGTAGACACATCATTTCAGATTGTTCTAGTCCCATAGAATTCTTCCCATCTTGTTTTTTTAAATCTCCTTTTAAATCTCCTTGTCCAGCCCTTTCCCATTTAGACATTATATCCTCTACCAGTTTGATAGTTTCAGTTTCCTGGTTTCCCTCCCCCAATAGGAACAGACCCCAGTATCCACACTGTATCGACTTGTCATCATTTTATCAGATCGATGAGATTGTCCTTCAGCTTTCCCTTCTCTCAAGAAAACTGTCCACCATTTCCAAGCCATCCCTGTAACTGTTGTCAAGCTGAACCATTCTCATAAATCTTTTCTGGACTCTCTAATGCCTTCAGATCCTTCCTATTATAAGATAACAAACCTTCAGTGTAATACTCTAATTGAGGACAGTTAGGCATTTCACAAGTGTTTATGGTTTCCCTTCTTTTAACCTTTGTGCCTCTCATGATAAATCACAGAATTGTACAGGCCTGCTCTCTCAACCTGCCCTGTCACTTGCAGTGATCTATGCACAAATATCCCTACATGCACATTATATCAGTTATTCTATTAACCTCACCTCCTTTTTCTCAGCAAAATGGATCATCTTGTTTATCTCTGCACAGGACTCTATTTGCCATGCACCTGCTATTTATAAACAGCCACAATCATTGCTGTCACAATATTGTTGAGTTTTGCGTAATCTGCAAATGTTGATCTTCATGTCCTGTTCATTGAGATTGATGTTAAAATGGTAATGGAATGGAGATTTTGTAGAAGACAAGATTAAGGGGAGTAGCTAAGGTCGGTGTGGAAGTTAGTGTATACAAGGGATATTGTTAAGGAAAAAACACAATGTGCTGGAGTAACTCAGTGGTCAGAAAGCATCTCTGGAGGACATGGCCTGGTGACATTTTTGGCTTGGCGGGGCTGACCTGAAACATCATCTATCCATGTCCTCCAAAGATGCCGCCTGCTGAGTTACTCCAGCACTTTGTGTTTGCTTTGGTAGACCAGCATCTTCAGTTCCTTGTGTCTAAGGAATATTGGTAGCTAGCCCATCCCCTGAGAGGGAGATAGTGATATCAAGATTGGGAAGCAATGAGTAAAATATTGCCTTCTCCTCTCTCAAACGAGACTTTTCCAGTTCTGATTAAATGTTCTTGACTTGCAATGTTGACAGTTTCTCTGCCTGGCACGCCTGCTAAGTGCTTCCAGCAATTTCTGCTTTTGTGTTGATTTCCAATATCTTCAGTTTTTATTTGGCTCTTATAACATACAGGGTTCCGGTTTGGTTTCTAAGTATTTGTCTGTTTTGCTGCCTGGCAAATTAGATCTTGGGCACATTTCACTTCAGACAGTAACATCCTTAGTAAATATCTATTAAACTAAAGAATACTAAATCTGGACAAATGAGCAAATGTGTGAAAAATATTTTACAAATTATCCTTTCCTGTTAAACATATATTTATTTACCTCTTCAAGAACTTAAATAAATCTGCTAAACAAATAATAGTGAGGATCACAGAGCTGCAGATTTATCATGCAAATCCACCCTGATCTCTAATGTCTTTCAGGAAAGGAAATTATTCTCCTCGCCCAATGTGGCCTGCACAAGACTATAAAAACCTCAGCAATGTGAATGATACTTACATAAATGGTCAAGCAAAACAAAAAAAAATCAAAAGGAATTTGGGATGGGCAATCAATGGTAGCTGGTTACCAACACAGCATGAATCAATAAATAATTTCAAGTTAACCCCTTACCACAGTTGTTTTCATCAGAACCATCACCACAATCATCCACCAGGTCACATACTTGTAATCGGTCAATACAAGCTCTGGTTTTTTCACACCAAAACATCTCCGTTCCTTCACAGTTCTCTGCAGCTGGTGGTAGGGAGCAATTGACAAACTCAATGTCATCTATAGCTGCCACACCATTATAAAAGCTCAGGCTGACTTTCACCAATTTTAGACGGAAAGGTCGTGATAAACGCCCAAGCTGGACAGAGGCTTGGAGCCATTGATTGCTTTGAGTGTTGTAAGTCCACCATACGACAGTATGATTACTCACGCCATCGACCTCCAGGAACATTTTTGCTGCTCCCACTGCCTGTCCATAATTATAATACCTGTGGCAATTACAAAACAGCAAATAAATTCTTCCGACATTAATAATATTTAAAAATATATAACCAACAACATTGGCCAATATTATGATTAGAGGTGGTTAACAAAAATCTAGTTCAGTAGAAATATCATGTAATTTATCTATTTTTTCATCAATTGAATGAAATGATGCATCTTCCAGAAGTTATTGGATAAAAGCTGATGTAAATTTACTTTTAAAATTTTCCTTTTCAGTTGGTGATAAATGTTATGATAATTGTTGTTAATGATACATATAAAATCAAATCTAAATGAATAGGTTTTGATTACTGTATTGTACTTTTTCTCTGGAACAATTACTCTACAATGGTTTGAGCTAAACTCTTCACTCTATCTTTCCCTTTGCTCTACCTATTGTCCTTGAATTTGGCTTGATTGTATTCGAGTTTATTAGTATTTGATTTGACTGGATAGCATGCAAAATATTAGCTTTTCACTGTATTTCTCACCCATGGTCCATCATGACCGAGGGCAGCCTACTATTTTATTTCAATATGTGACAATAATAATCAAAACTTAAGTTTTCATCATGGGGTTAAATGTGAGAGTGCACATTGCTGAGAGTAACTCAGCAATGTCACACAGCATCTCTGGAGAAAAGAAATAAGTGACGTTTCAAGTCAAGACTGAGAGTCAGGGGAAAGGGAAACAGGAAATATGGAAGGTGAATAGAACGAATGAATGAAAGGTATGCAAAAAGCAATATTTACCTATATCTCTCATTTCCCTTTCTCCTGACTCTTAGTATGAAGGGTCTTGACCGAAACATCACATATTCCTTTTCTCCAGAGATGCTGCCTGATCCGCTGAGTTACTTTGGCTTTATGTGTCTATCTTCAGTGTAAACCAGCATCTCCAGTTCCTTCCTACACACACGAAAGTTTAGCACAGGACTAACCCTTCAACCCACAATGTCTGTGTCAAGAATGGTACCGAGCTGAATTAATGGTCTTCCTGCAATGGTCAATACCCCTCTATTCCCTGCATCTTGCATGTGCCATCTAAAAGCCTCTTAAATTTCACTATGATATCTACCTCTACTACCACCCAGGTAATGCAAAAGTATACATTTCTCCATTTCATCAATCAAGCCTGTAAGTGAAATTATCTCCTACCAAAATGACATTGTACATCCAGTTCCTGTTTGAGTGAACTTAGGGCTTGTCAATTCTGCAGTCTGAAATATATTACTGCTGGTGGTCATAATAAACATGAAGTGTCCTAAAATTAAAAAAAGGTATATAATTTCAGAGAAGCATTTGAAGAAGCAATTTCTGTAGCCACACAATATGAATGCATATTAAAATATTATTTTGTTTAACACAGTAAAACATCACCATAAACTCCATAACAGTGTTGTCAATTTGTAAGTCAAGTAAGCGAAGGAAGGACATATTTGGAAACGGAAAAACAAAGAACTGCAGAGGCTGGTTTGCAAAAAAAAAACTTGGGCAAGGCAACATCTCTGGAGGATATAGATAGGTGATATTTCAGGTCTGAAGAAGAGTTCTGACCCAAAATATCAACTATGCATATCCTCCAGAGATGCTATCTGATCTGCTGAGTTACTACAGCACTTTGATTTTTTTTTAGAAAGGCGCTGCATAAGTACAGAGTAACATATTACATCTACATCATCTTGAGAACAAAAATTGTATGTTGCCATGAGGATGAAGGCGGTATGGTTAGGACAAAGCAAATGTGTCTTTGAGACAATTGAAGTAAAAATTACTGTGGAGATAGTAAGATAAAACGCTGGAAACACTCATCAGTTTAGGCACCAAGCGCAGAAAGAGAAACAATAATATTTCAGGTTTGGAAACTACACCACAACTGAGAAAGGAACGAAAATAAAAATAATTGTCTGATTGTGTGAATTAATGTGGCAGATAACAGGAACCTCAGAGTTACCATAGTCAGAGAGCTATGCAGCACAGAAGTAGGCTCTTCCATCCACTTTATCCATGCCAATCATTCCCGTGCATTTACTGTATCTGCCCAAATGTCTTTTAAAAGTCATAATTGTATCTGTTTCGATAGCTCCCTTTAGCAGCTCATTCTGGATACAGACTATCCACTGAGTGAAATTGCCTCTGAAGTCCCTCTTAAATTTCTCTCTCTCATTTTAAGCCTTTAACCTCTAGCTTTAACCATGGGTTGAAGTAATTTATGTATAAAGCAAACCCAGCAAGGAGTCCCGCAGTACTCCACTGCTCAAGGATTTTTAGCAACTACCCTTGACTCCTTATTCAAAACCAATTTTAGAAACATAGAAAATGTGTGCAGGAGTAGGCCATTTAGCCCCTCAAGCCATCATTGCAATTCAATATAATCATGGCTGATCATCCAAAATCAGTACCCCGTTCCTGCTTTCTCCCCATATCCCTTGATTCCTTTAGCCCCAAGAGCTAAATCTAACACTCTCTTGAAAACATTCAGTGAATTGGCCTCCACTGTCTTCTGTGGCAGAGGATTCCACTGATTCACAACTCTCTGGATGAAAAGGATTTTTCTCATCTCATCCTAAATAACCTAACCCTTATTCTTAAACTGTGACCCCTGGTTCTGGACTCCCCAACATCGGCAACATTTTTCCTGCATCTAGCCAGTCCAATTCTTTAAGAATTTTATATGTTTCTATAAGATCCCCTCTCATCCTTCTAAATTCCAGTGAATACAAGCTCAGTCGACCCATTCTTTCATCATATGTCAGTTTCACCATCTCGGGAATTAACCTTGTGAACCTATACTGTACTCCCTCAATAGCAAAAATGTCCTTCCTCAAATTTGGAGACCAAAAGTGCACACAATAGTCCAGCTGTGGTCTCACCAGGGCCCTGTACAACTGCAGTAGGACCTCCTTGCTCCTAAACTCAAATCCTCTCGCAATGAAAGCCAACATGCCATTTGCATTCTTCACTGCCTGATGTACTTGCATGCTTTCTTTCAGTGACTGATGTACAAGGACACCCAAGTCTTGTTGCACCTCCCCTTTTCCTAATCTGACACCATTCAGATAATGTTGAATCCAACTGGCTAACTCACCTTGGATTCCACTCTAACCTTCCAGAGTAGCCTATCATGTGAGATCTTGTCAAAGGCCTTGCTAATTTCCATAAAGACAAAGTCTAGTGCCCTGCTCTCATCAATCCTCACGGTGACCTCTTCAAAACACTCTAGCTGATTTGAGATACATACTGTAATATCTCACCCACACAGCCATGCTGACTATCTCTAAACAGTTGCTGGTGGATCCTATCCCTCAGAATCCACTCCTTTCTAAAGATGCATCATTTTATTCTGTGGCTATGCCCTCTGGTCCTTGACTCTCCCACTAGTGGAACCATCCTCTCCCCATCCACGCTATCCAAGCCTTTCACTATTCGGTAAGTTTCAATGAGGTCCTCCTCATCCTTCTAAACTCCAGCGAGTACAGGCCCAGTGCTGTTAAATGCGCATAATACGTTAACCCAATCATCACCGGGATCATTCTCGTAAACCTTCTCCAGACCCTCTCCTTCTCCTCAGACAAGTTGAAAGTTCAAGTTGAAACTATAAGTTTCAAGGGGAAGAGACAAATTGGAAATACAAGGATAGAGTTAAAGGGAAAGAGAATATAGGAATAGTTAAGAAGGACACCAGAATTATCAGGGCAGAAAGCTCATGAAGGAATAGGAGAGTACGGCCAAGTGAAATAGGAATCGATGTGAAAGGTGAAGTGAGTAATGGATTAAATGTGTGCGCAAATATGAATGCAGAATAAGAAGTAAAGTGGATGAGCTTGAGGCTCAGTTAGAGATTGGTAGATATGACTGTGGGGATTACAGAGATATGGCTGCAGGAGGATAGGGGCTTGGAACTGAATATTCAGAGTTATATGTCCTATAGAAAGGACAGGCAGGTGTGCAGAGGAGGTGGGGTAGCTCTGTTGATGAGGGATGAAATTCAATCCCTTACGAGGGGTGACATAGGGGCTGACAATGTAGAGTCACTGTGGATAGAATTGAGGAATTGTAAAAGTAAGAAGACACTAATGGGAGTTATCTATAGGCTCCCAAACAGTAGCCCGGATATAGGGTGCAAGTTGCAGCAGGAGTTAAAATTGGCATGTAACAAAGGTAATGCCACTATGGTTATGGGAGATTTCAATATGCAGGTTGATTGGGAAAATCAGGTTGGTTCTGGGCCCCAAGGAAGGGAGTTTGTAGAGTGCCTCCGAAATGGATTCTTAGAGCAGCTTGTATTGTAGCCTACCAGAGAGAAGGCAATTCTGGGGTTAATGTTATCTAATGAACCAGATTTAAGAAGGGAACTCAAGGTAAAGGAACCGCTAGGAGGTAGTGACCATAATATGATACGTTTTAATCTGCAATTTGAGAGGGAGAAGGTTAAATCAGAAGTGTCAGTGTTGCAGTTGAACAAAGGGGACTATGAAGGCATGAGAGAGGAGCTGACAATGGTCGACTGGAAAAGGATCCGAGCAGGAATGATGATGGAACAGCAATGGCAGAAATTTCTGGGCAAAATCCAGAATCCAGAGGTTGCAGTATCATTTCATTCCAAAGAGGAAGAAATATTCTAAGGGGAGTAGGAGGCAAACATAGCTGACAAGGGAAGTTAGGGATGGAATAAAACTAAAAGAAAAGGTGTATAACACAGTACACAGTAGTGGGAATCCAGGGTATTGGGAAACTTGCAAAGCCCAACAGAAGGTAACAAAAAGGGCAATATGGAGTGAAAAGATAAAGTATGAGGGTAAGCTGACCAAGAATATAAAGAAGGATAGTAAAAGCTTATTTGGGTATGTTAACATATAAGGGTTGAGTGAGTGGGCAGATGCATGGCAGATGCATGGCAGATGCAGTATAATGCAGATAAATGTGAGGGTATCCACTTTGGCGGCAAGAACAAGGAGGCAGATTACTATTTCATTGGTGTCAGATTAGGAAACAGGGAAGTGCAACAAGACCTGGTTGTCCTTGTACACCGGTCACTGAAAGTAAACACGTTGGTGCAGCAGGCAGTGAAGAAAGCTAATGGCATGTTGGCCTTCATCACGAGAGGATTTGGGTATGGGAGTAAATAAGTCCTTCAGCAGTTGTACAGGGCCCTGGTGAGACCACATCTGGAGTATTGTGTGCAGTTTGAGGAAGGACATCTTTGCTATTGAGGCAGTGCAGGGTAGGTTCATGAGGTTAATCCCCGGGATGGCGGGACTGTCATATGAGGAAAGATTGGAAAGACTGGGCTTGTAGTCACTGGAATTTAGAAGGATAAGAGGGGATCTTAAAGAAATATTTAACATTTCATAGGACTGGACAAGCTAGATGCAGGAAAAATGTTCCCAGTGTTGGGAGAGTCCAGAACCAGGGGCCACAGTCTAAGAATAAAGGGGAAGCCATTTAAAACTGAGATGAGAAAAAACTTTTTCAACCAGAGAGTTGTGAATTTGTGGAACTCACTGCCACAGAAGGCAGAAGAGGCCATTTCACTGGATGAATTTAAAAGAGAGTTAGATAGAGCTCTAGGGGCTAGCGGAATCTGGGGATATGGGGAGAAGGCAGGCACGGGTTACTGATTGTGGATGATCACAATGAATGGCAGTGCTGGCACAAGGGACAAATGGCCTCCTCCTGCACCTATTTTTTTATGTTTCTATGTTAAGTCTTTGCCACATAATACTTTTTCCTATACTAGTCCTTGAGCTGTGAATTAATTCTCTTGATTTCTCTGCATCAGTGCCAATTTCCTCATTACTTAATCAATAACCCAGAGATTATTCTTCTCAAGGTCCTGCTTTTTAACTGAAATCGTAAAGCCCAATACTTTATCAGCAGGACCTCCTGGATTTTTATATCTACATTGATTGTTCCAAGAAGCCTTATGACAACCGTATTCACTCTCTTCTTTCCCAAGTTCCTTTTCACGTACACAAGATATAGCTTACCCTGATACTCGATAGCCAAATCATCCCGCAAAATTATTGGTCTTTGTTGCAGGAATTTTGATCCAAACCCATAAACATAAACATTTTGTTATTTCTATTCCAGTATTTTTAGGAAGGTTACTTCCAGGGAACAATAGATAATAGGTTCAGGAGTAGGCCATTCGGCCCTTCGAGCCATTCAATGTGATCAAGGCTGATCATCCACAATCAGTATCCCGTTCCTGCCTTCTCCTCATATCCCCTGACTCCGCTATCTTTAAGAGCCCTATCAAGCTCTCCCTTGAAAGTATCCAGAGAACTGGCCTCCACCACCCTCTGAGGCAGAGAATTCCACAGACTCACAACTCTCTGTATGAAAAAGTGTTTCCTCATCTCTGTTCTAAATGGCTTACCCCTCATTCTGAAACTGCGGCCCCTGATTCTGGACTCACACAACATCGGGAACATGTTTGCTGCCTCTAGCGTGTCTAAACCCTTAATAATCTTATATGTTTCAATAAGATCACCTCTCATCCTTCTAATTTCCAGAGGATACAAGCCCAGCCGCTCCATTCTCTCAGCATTTGACAGTCTCGCCATCCCGGGAATTAACCTTGTGAACCTACGCTGCACTCCCTCAATAGCAAAAATGTCCTTTCTCAAATTAGGGGACCAAAACCGCACACATTTCATTTTCTTAAAAATATCCAACTTCATTGAGAAGTACAAAGTTTACTCAGTCCTTTGCATTGAAGCCTTGTATATTTTGATGAAATCTTCCAATACTCAATGGGAATCAAGCAATGGGCTGAGTGCTCTCTGCATGTGTTGTGTGCTTCTCTGACAGTTCAGTGGATATTTTAAAGACAGAGATAGATAGATTCTGGATTAGTACAGGTATTAGAGGTGATGGTGAGAAGGCAGGAGAATGGGGTTAGGAGGGCGAGGTAGATCAGCCATGATTGTATGGTGGAGTGGACTTGATGGGCCGAATGACCTAATTCTACTCCTATTCCTAATGACCTTGCGACTCTAATAAATCTTTAAGTGAAAATAAATAGGAAGATTTCTGGGAAAGTAAAAGAGATCGTCTTACGTAGGGTCTGAGAGATTGCTGGATGTTTACAGCTTGGGCCACATGGAAGATTGCAAAGTCAATAAGCTCTAAATTCAAAATATCTGGCACCATGAATTCCAAACTCTTACCGTCAGAGGTGTTAGTGGTGTGGTCCAGAGCTGGGGCCTTATCCCTGATATGTGAAGGCAAAGCATTGCTCGAGTTTCTGATCCAATCAAAGTAATCATCAGGAACATTCTCAAACCAGCCACAGCTACTTTCTTCAAAGTCACACGTGGAATCTAAAACAGAAAATAGCAAAGTTATCTTCTGATGCAAACTTCTTCTGGAACATGTTACATAATACAATTCTTTTCAATTCTTCATGCAAATAATTTAAGAAAATTGTAAATTAAGTGATGGATCATATGTGGTGGATAATTATAATAGATTATAGGTCAACACATCTACAGTTACCATATTTGACTGGTAGAAGAGTTGGCCTCTTGGTAGTCTGCTGCCTCCAGTATCAAAGCAGGTAACGTTATCATGGGCCATGGGATTTTTTTATTGGTACACACATTACAAATGTGTTGCCTTAGGGCTACATCAGTCCTTTTATTCAAATACATCGCAGTACATTAATCATGTTTAATTTCTGCTTACTGATGCTTGATGACAACAGATAGAGAATTAGAACTTTCATTTAAAAATGAAATAATGTCGCACAGTATCAACAGCAGAGAACAATAGTCGTGCTGTCAAGCGAATTTGTAGATGACATTGCAGCTGTGCTTAGCCACAGTCATGGGTATAAAGAGGGAGTAAAGCAAAGACAAAATGAAATTGACTAAGATAAGTGGGCCAGGAAATGACATATGCATCTTAATAAGCCAGTTCGGTATTCCACAGCGCATGCATAGGTCATAGATAGGTTGCTCGGGCTAAACACTCGCAGCGACTTTAGGTCATTTGGTCCTTGCGCCCACGGAAATCTCCAGCGCAGTCGAGACAAGGGGGTTCTGAACTTGCATTCTCTCGATTGTGGACATTTTCTCGACGGTCCTAGAAGCAACAAGTCATGGCCTTACCAGTGGTTGTCTGTCTAACTGAAACCTCTCTTCCCCCATCTCTCACCATCTCTCCCTGTCTCCCACTTGCATCTACCCCCTCTCTCTTGCTGTTACACCCAGCTCTCCCCCTCTACCAGGCACCCCATTCGCTTTTTTAATTCTTGAATGACCTTTGCCAAATCCCATGATTCCTTGCATTTTTCGGAATACCGAACTGGCTTATTCTGACAAGTGTGTTGCACTTTGGAAACACAGTAAATTATAGGATCCTGGAGAATGTTGCAGAAGAGAGAAATTTAGGAGTACAGATGAATGGTTCTCTAAAATTTGTAAATCAGGTGGATAGTGTGGTGAAGAAAGCATTTGAAATGCTTGCCTTCATTGGAAAGGATATTGAGTGCAAAAGTTGGCACATCAGGATGTGGTTGTACAAATTGTTAGCAAGACCACACGTGGAGTAGTGTGTGCAATTCTGGTCGTCCAGCGAGAGGAAGAATTAAGTTAGAAAGGGTGTAGAAGAGAATCACCATGATGCTACCTAGGCTTGCAGGCTTGAATTATAGGTAGAGGTTGGATATACTGGGACATGTTCCTTTGGAATGTAGGAGGCGGAGTTACCTCACATTATTCTCAATCTTAATAAAGCTCACCTTACTGAGATGTCCAACACCACTGAGCGGCATCGATAAAGTGAACATTCACAGCCTTTTACCCATGGTAGAGATTTTTTAAACTAAAGGGCTTACACCTAAGGTGAGATTTATGAGGGACTTCAGGGACAACTGTTTTACTCAGAGGGTAGTGCATATCTGTAATGAGCTTCCAGGAAAAGCTACAGTAGGTTTTACAACTTATAAAAGTCCTTTAAGCAGATATATGGAAAAGAAGAGTTTGGAGGCTATGGGCGAAATGTAGACACAAATGCAGACACAAAGGACTAGTCCAACATGACAACTTGGTCTGCATTGACAAGGTGGGCTGAATGATCCATTTCCATATTGTACATCTCTATAACTCAATGGTTGCTGTAGTTTTGAAGCTGGTCATGTGCTCTTTTCTTCCTTTACTTCTAACTTGAACAACACAGAGCCCATTAGGATAGTGAGGATAAGTGCAATGGGTTAATTCAATATTCTGACATCATCCATAATGTCTCACATTCCAAGAGCAGACTAGTATTACACAAGAGAGCATGGTAATGTTGTTGGGAATTGGTGGCAATTATTTTTTGTTTTCATCGTTTTTCGATACAGCATCGGGGAGGTTGCCTTGTGCACAGTTCCGAAGAAGGTGTGCCATTAAAGAGCCTGGATTGTCTTGTAAACAGTACATCAGACTCACTGTAACATGATTGAACGTAACACGATTCACTAGTATTCTCTTAATTGATTGTAGCCTTATTGTTCTGAGCTGCAGACTGTGATTGCAATGACTTGTGCTGTGAGTTCAGTTTTAGATTCTGGTGGAATTTTGTGTCATAATCCAATTTTAGTCAATGTCCTGTGACGGTTGTGTGTACAAAAGGGAAAGTGTCTTCTTCTCCAGAGCTCTAATGCTTAGAAACTGTGCTTTATCTTCTTTTGGTGCAGCTATCAGTTCAATCATAGAACATAAATTTGGACCCCTAGTCTCTCTGTCCATTCTCTGTTTAGGGTACTGGCATTAACTATATACGTTTGGCTAGATTTGACCTCCCAAAGTTCAACACTGCATACCTTGCTCAGATTAAACTCCATCAGCCATGTCTCTGCCCACAATGGCAACTGATATTTATCCTACCATATCCTTTGTAATTGTCAATAACTCCAACAGAAACTTGCTAACTAACCCACCTGCATTTTGTTCCAAGTCATTTATATTTATACCAAACAATAAAGGAACCAGGCCTGATACCTGAAGAACAACATTTGCCACTGATCTTCAGCCAGAATCACACCCTTCAACCACAACCCTTTGTCTTCTGTGGGTAAACCAGTTCTGAATACAAATTATCAAGTCATCTTGAATCACATGCATCTTAATCTTTTGGATCAGCCTATCATGAAGGATTTTGTCAAATTCCTTACTGGAGTCCTTATAGACAATATCTACTGCTCTACCCTCATAAATCATCTTCGTCACCTTAAAAAATCAAATCTAGTTTGTAAGACAGGACCAGCCCCGCACAAAGTCATGGTGACTCTCCCTAAAGAACCCATTCTCCTTAAGAATCTTCTCCGATAGCTTCGCTACCACGGATGTGAGGCTCTTTGCCATATATTTTTCTGGATTTCCCTGTTTCCTTTCTTAAACAAAGTCATAACATTGGCTTCTCTCCAGTCCTTTAGGACCGCGCCTGTGGCATGAGAGGATACAAAGGTTTTCTTCAAGGGCCCAGTAATTTCCTCTCTTGTCACTCAATAATCATCCTCTGCTAACTATGCACGCACCTTGACTTTAGATGTAGGCCCTCAGCAGGGTCTCCTCTATATCCCGCAGCTCCACTCATATTCCCCATCCCCCCCACTCGTAACAAGGACAGAGTCCCCCTTGTCCTCAACTTCCATCCTACCAGCCGGCACATAAAACAGATAATCCTCGGCCATTTTCGCCACCTCCAACGGGATCCCACCACTGGCCACATCTTCCCATCTCCTCCCCTCCATAACTCCTTGGTCAATTTGTCCCTTCCCACCCAAACCACCCACTCCCCTGGTACTTTTGAGACCAAGTGCAGGCTTGGCGATTGCTTCGCCCAACACCTCCACACAGTTCGCATTAACCAACCTGATCTCCCGGTGGCTCAGCACATCAACTCCCCCTCCCATTCCAAATCCGACCTTTCTGTCCTGGGCCTCCTCCATGGCCAGAGTGAATCCCACCGCAAATTGGAGGAGCAGCACCTCATATTTCGCTTGGGTAGTTTACACCCCAGCGGTATGAACATTGACTTCTGCAACTTCAGGTAGTCCTTGCTTTCTCCCTCTTCACCTCTCCTTCCCAGATCTCCATGAGCCTACTGTCTGCGCCTCTTCCTTTCTTCCTACCCCCCCCCCCCCCCCCCCCCCCCCCCCCTCATAATACCAGATCAAAATACCATACCAACCAATAATTTATCAGGATACAAGTGTGGTAACATGTGTGTGTGTTACCGAATGTAACTTGCATGACCAATATTCCTTCTTCAAAGCATAAATCCACTGGAGAATGGACAAAATAAAGGTAATGCTAACATGCATGTGTGTTCCTACAATATTTTGATAGGCTTGGTATATAATTACCACATATGGATGATTATTTGTCTAACTCAAAAATAAGAAAACAAAAGGAGATTAGCAATAGGCGCAGGGAACTCCTCAAGTTTGATGTATGAATCAATAAGATCAAGGATATAGTTTAATTACACCGTTAGCTTTCCTATCTTATCATCAGATCCCTTAAACGCTTAGTCCCTTCTTGTTGATACCTACAACTATAGTAAATCCATTTTAAATTATCTGCAGTCGCTTGGAAGAGAGATTGGCCACAATGCATCAAACATTAGAAAACAGGACAGCAATTCTTTTTGCAATCTGATTGTAAATCAAATACTTACTTTTGCATTCTGTGATGGAATATGGGACCATTGTGTTCAATACAGTGCAACCTGCAGTAAAACTGATATCATCAATTGCAATAAATGCATTGGGTTGTGCTAAGACACTGCCCTGGAGAATAATCTAAAATAAAAGATAAACAATTGATCAACCAACATTCTTCACAATTAAGCACCATTAATTGAAAAGTCATCACAATTACAATCCTGATCATCAAACAGTTTTTAAACATTATTTTTGTTTCTTATTAACTTTAGGGTTGGGGGTGGAATTGCACGAATAACTGGCAAGGCTACCATTTATTGGCCACATAAACTGCCCTCAAGGGAGTGGTAGTGAGCTGCTGTTGTGACTTCCTCCTGATGATAGTATTCTCGTTGAACCATTGAGTAGGGAGGTGCAGAATGTAAAATAGTAAGATTAAATGAGAACTTACCAGTTTGAAGTTTGATCTTTATTTTATGAGGAGTTACGTTGAGGGACTTCGTGAAGAACCCCGATCGCCGCAGTGCGCGTCAATCTTCAAAGCAGCGGTGTGAAATCACAGATAACAATAATTGAAGTAACATAGTAAGAATAGAGAAGACTAGAACTACCAGATGATCTTTATGAGGGCTGGGAGTGGAGGGCACGTAGTCCCTCAATGTAACGCCTCATAAAATAAAGATCAAACTTGAAACTGGTAAGCTCATTTAATCTTACTATTTTACTTCAGAGTCACTTGAGTGACTACGTGAAGATTTCAAAGCTCTGTAATTTTATGCCGTGAGAAACGAGTCTACACAGCCACAACTGCTTCATTGACAAATGAGGGAAAAAATATTCATAATACATACAGTCATGACATAGATTTAAACATGCTGATGTTATTAATTAAGTAATAATAATAGTCCCACCTTTTACTCGGATGGAAAACTATAATCAAAATGAAAATAGGGTTGACAAATACCCCTGGTTTAGTAATGGGTTATTATAAATGTTTGAAAATTTGTTCGCTTGACCATGCTGCAAGCGTTAGGACGTGGTCCAACGGCACGTAAGACCCTCGCTGCTGATGTTTTTGCAGCCCTGATGGAGTGATAACTAGACTCAGTATCTACTCCTACATAAATCAAAGTCCATTTTATCCTCTGGAAGTGACCGGAACTGATACGTTCTTATAAGTTTTTGTGACTAACAACATAGCTAGTTCAGAGCCTTGAAGACTCTCAGTGACCTTAACGTATTGTTATATATGTGTGTCCTCACTTTACCAAAGGTCCCTGGGTATGCCTTTAATTATTTTGAGATCTGACACCCCTTCTGCTCTGCTTAAGTGAATTATAAGCATAAATATTATATATTATTGTTTACAGACGTAACCATCTTGTTCCATCGCAACTATGTAGTGACTAAACCTGTGCCAGGAGGATAACCACCTTGTGAGATCCGGTGAAACTAAGGATGTAGCTGGACACCCCATGGTGAAATAGTGTTCACACAATGTTGACAACCCATACTGCATTGTACTTATCCTAGGAGACATTGTGTTAAAGATATGCTTACAAACTTGATATCCAGGGTGAACCCGACAGAGCGGGTCTTGTTTGCTGCAGCCAATGCAATGAGAAGGCACGTTGGCACAGTTAATGGCCATACAACTCAATTATTGACAAAGATCATTTAAAATGAACTCCTAAACATCAGTAATTTGTACCGTCTTCAATGCAACATGAATATTCAACAAACGCTTTCCATCTGGAAAATAAAGTCCTGCTTTTTGGTGCTATCGCAGCACACTGAACATATACAAGGACTGATGTAACAACCCAAGCCATAGAGCAGTCTATTGAATCTGCAGAACATAATTTGATTTTAACATGCTATGGCTGATTTCTCAAGCCACAGACTGAACCAGCAAGTTACGTTCAAAATAACCATATAAGGTTATATTACTATTCCCAACAACCGGGAATCAAAGTTGCATAGGCCAATCACACAATAGGAAACTAAACGGGCTCTTAATGACTTTATTTGAAGCCCCGATTAATGAAGCAAAATGGAGGAGGACACAAAAGACCTTCCTTCTCCTTGTAGCGAGAATGTATCTTTTGCCACTGTTATGCCACGTATTTTGCAACCTGTGAATAAGCATGAAACAAACATATCTATATTCGGTGTTCCATTGAACCAGAATTTCATAAATACAGTGTGATTCAACACCCATTCTGTGTTGTCATTGACCTATACCTGATGTTACTCCAGTAGCAAACGAGATTATGTAACCATAACAGGATTCTTTACTTGATTGCACCCACGTGACTAACATATGCCACCATCATAACGTGTCAACATGAAGTTGAGCATGCAGATATGCACATTCGCTCAATTACCCATAAATCAACCCATAAAATGCCCGTAGGGTCTATAGATATTTGATACCAATAAATGAAGAATTGCCAACTCATGCCCTGCTGCAAGGTGCTGCTTGCGTGGCTCTCCCATATGCCGGTGCTGCCATAGCCTCGGCCTCAACATAAAGCAGCCCTGTTACATGGTGCTGCTGGCGTGGCCTCTCCCATAGGCCGGCGCTGCCATCGACTCGGTATCCCATAAAGCAGCCCTGTGCAATAGGTGCTGCTTGCTCGGGCTCACCCATATGCCAGGCATTGCCATAGACTCGGCATCCCATCAAACAGCCCTGTGCAATAGGTGCTGCTGACATATGCCCGGTATTGCCATAAACCTGACATCCCATCAAGCACTCCTGTGCAATAGGTGCTGCTGACTCAGGCTCACCCATATGCCTGGCATTGCCATAGATTCAGCATCCCATAAAGCAGGCCTGTGCAATAGGTGCTGCTGGCTCAGGCTTACCTATATGTCCATCATTATCATAGAATTGGCATCCCCTAAAGCAGCCTTGTGCAAAGGTGCTGCTGGCTCAGGTTCACCCATATGCCCAGTACTGTCACAACTCCTGTAGTTGGAGTGTATCTAGATGGAGCCTCCTCTCCACAAGGGCTCCATCCTGGTCAACCTAAATTTTTTACATTACCCGGAGAGGAACCCTCCCGGCATCAGGGTTGACCATATTGGTCGGTTTACCCCCTATCCTAGAAAGTACTGCAGTCTGGACACCGCATTGCTGCTGGGTTTCCCCTCCCCGGGGAACCCTAGCACCTGTGTGCCTTATCAAGGGGAACCCCCCCCCCCCCCCCCCCCCCCCCTACACGGCACCGGGCTGACTGTTCTGGTCAGCTTCAGCCCCCATATCATGGGCCACTGCGGTCTAAGAACTGCACTTCTGTTGAAGTTCCCCTCCCGTTCAGAAGTCACTGACCGTTTTGTCAGCGACTGAACTTCGCGAGCCCGACATTCTTCAGCTACCCACTTCCGCGGTAGGACCGGGTTTCCCCACAGCCCGCAGCTGGTTCCCTCGTCGGCACCCGCGAAGCATCCGGCAGGAACCTCTGTGGAAGAAAGGGTTCCTGCAGGACATCAAAAAACAGGCAAAAATACTTACCTGGAGTTTAAACTTACCACTGGCAGGAGCGACGTGCCTGCCAGACCGGGGCTTCGCCAAACGCGTGCGTCGTAATGACGCGCACTGCGGGCGATCGGGGTTCTTCACGTAGTCACTCACGTGACTCTGAAGTAAAATGGTCATTGATGAAGTAATAGCAAAAAATACTGAAACTACAACAGTGTAAGGCTTGGTAGAGAATCAAGCAACAGTTGGGTTCCATGCAACTCCTACCATAGTCTTTCATGGTAGCAAATGTTCTGGATTGTAAAAATTGCAGTTGGAGAAGCCTGATTAAATTAATTCAATTCAATTTTAAGATGCTGCATATACATTGCGTAACATCTCCTGTGCATATATATTGTGTATAGTCTTATTGTGCATTTAATCTCTTTTTAGAAAGGAGATGAGGAGGAGTTTCTATAGACAGAGGGTGGTGAATCTGTGGAATTCATCATGACAGAAGGCTGGGTAGGCCTAGTTCATGGATATTTTTAAGGCAGGGATTGATAGATTCTTGATTAATATGGGTGTCAAGGGTTATGGGGGGAAGGCAGGAGAATGGGATCGAGAGGGAAAGATAGATCAGTCATGATTTAATAATGTAGTAGACTTGATGTGCCGAATGACCTAATTCTGCTCCTACCTAATGAACTTATGAACATGACAGAAGGAATGAATGCTCATTAAATTTGATGTGTACCAATAAAGCAATTGGCCATGTCTTGGTTAAAGTCAAAGAGTCATAGAGATGCATGGAACAGAAACTCATCCTTCAAGTTCAAAGCACGTTTAAGTACATTATTTGGATAAGAATGTACAATAAATAGTTAGTAAGTTTACAGATGAAACTGAAATAGGGCATATTGTAGGCAGAGAAGAGGATTATCAACAATTAAAGCAGGATCTTGATCAATTGGGTAAGTGGATTGAGGAATGGCAAATGGCATTCAATTCAGATAAATGAGGGTGTTATATTTTGCGGAATCAAACCAGGCTAGGACTTTCATATTAAATGGTAGTAGGGTTTGTGGGGGTGTTTCACAACAGAAGTTCAAATACATAGTTCTCAGATGTGACATCACAAGTAGACAGGGTATTGTTGAAGAAGCCATTTGGCCTACATCGCTCAAAAGAGTTGGGATGCTATATTGCAATTGTACAATATGTCGATGAGGACACAGAGAAAGTAATGTGTAGACCTTGAGTCACCTTGCATTAATATGCTGAAAAGAGTGCAAGGAAGATTTATGAGATGTTTCCAAGACTTGAGGGTCTGTCTGGGTTATAGGGAGTTGTTGGACAGGTCTGGTTTTTATGCCTTGGAACATAGGAGGCCTTAACACACCTTATATGTGTGTACAAAATAATGAGGGTTGTAAATAAGGTGAATGTCCACAGGCTTTTTCTCTGGTAAGGAATGGGACCTGATGGGCAACTTCTTCACACAGAGGGTGGTGTGTGAATAGAATGAGTTGCCAGAGAAAGTGGTTGAGACAGTTACAATAACAGCATTTAAGCAGGTACATGGATAGGAAAGGTTAGGAGGAATAGGGGCCAAATGCTGGCAAATGGGTTGAGCTTAGATGGGCTACTCAGCCGGCATGGACAAGTTGGTCTGACATGACTGTTTCCATGCTGTTTATCCCTGTGACTCTATGACCATTCTGATCTTTTACCCAATCTACACTAATCCCATTTTCCTGCATTAGGTCTGTATCCATCTTTTTGCCTTGTCAATTTTAATACCTGTCCAAACATCTCTTAAATGTCATAATTATATTTGACAGCAATGAGTTCCAGATATCAACCACTCTTGAAGTAAAAAAAAACCTTCCTCTCAAATCCCTTTTAAAATACCTTCCTCTCAAGTTAAACCCATATCCTCTTATTGATGATAAATCTGCTGTGGAAAAAGATTTGGATTATTTAACCTGTCTATGCTGAAGTGTTGAACTTCATTTATATTGCTGATACTCCACTTATCCAGGCAAGTGGAGAGTATTCCATCAATCCCGACTTGTCCCTTGAAGATTGTGGAAAGGTTTTGGAGAGTCAGGAAATATTGTAGGATACCCAGCTTTAGATCTGCACTTTAGACCATGGTATTTATGTCACTCATTGAATAATATTTTCTGGCCACTTGTGAGCTCCAGACTATTGATGATGGGGATCCCAGCAATGATAATGCGCGTGAATATAAAGCATAGATGGCTGTTTGTTTGGTGGAGATAGTCACTACTTGGCAATTGCTTAGTAGACATTTTACATCATTTATTGGTTCCTGTTGTCATGTTTATATGTTGTCATGGTCATACTACATAATGATGGAACATAAAGAAGTACAGCACAGGAGTCATGATGTCAAGCTAATTTAATCTCCTTAGCCTGCATGTGATTGAGATCACTCCATTTCTTGCATATCCATGCACCTATCCAAAAGTCTCTTAAATGCAATTTTCATATTTGACTCCACCACCACACATGTAGTGTGTTCCAGACACCCACCACTCTATTTAGAAAAAACTTGCCCTGCACTTCTCCTTTCAAATCTGCCCCTCGCATCTTAAAGCTATGCCCTCTAGTCTTTAACATTTCCACCCTGGGACAGAGCTTCTGACTGTCCATCCTCTCTATCCCTCTCATCATCTATATTACTAAAAGTCTGACCTTGACCACTTGTATATTGATTTTAGAAAAAAAAAGGCTGCCACTTACGGCTGTGATTTTTGACCATAATACTCGGAGTTCCCCTCCGCTGTGCAGGACAAGAGGATTTTTTCCCATTGATGAAAAATAAAAGAGTTATTAGTGTTTAAAAAATGTTGAAATTCTCTCTCCTGAAGGCCACGCCCCTTCCAGAAGGACTATAAAACCCGGAAGTGTTGAGTGCCTGTCAGTCTGTGCAAGATGGGGAAGCGAGGGGCTCAAATCTCTCAGTCTGAGCTGTGAATAACACTGAACACATGCCTACTAAACTGTGAGTGGTTTTACTAACCTGTCGGTGCCCTTAATGTGGTTTTAAAATATAGTTTGGTAAAGTTATAGCTGTGTTGCCTTTGGTTTTGAAATGCTAAAGCTATGTTGCCTTTGGTTTGGAAATGCTAAAGCTGTGTTGCCTTTGGTTTGACCACTTCCTGTTTGTGCTTTGTAGAAAAAAAGTTACCAAGTACGGCTGTGATTTTTGGCCATCTTACTCATCAGGTGCCGAGAATTTTCCCATTGATGAAAAATAAAAGAGTTATTAGTGTTTTAAAAATGTTGAGATTCTCTCTCCTGTCAATCAAGCCATGAAGGACATGCCCCCTCTGGTGGGACTATAAAACCCAGAAGTGTGGGTGTGGCTCAGTCTCTGCAAGATGGAGGAGGGAAAGGTCACAACTCGCTGTCTTTAGTGGCCTTGCAGCCTGCTTGAAATGGTTTGAAACTGCACTTGAATTTGGTGGCCTTTCACCCTGCTTGAAGTGGTAAGAAACTGCACTTGAATTTGGTGGCCTTGCACCCTGCTTGAAATGGAATTTCAAGGAATAGCCGTGAGTCAACTGCCAGCCTAACAGCCGTGAGTGAGCTGCCAGCGCAACAAGCTTGAGGAACTGAGCTGCCAACCCAAGAATCCATTCGGCCCACAATGTCCATACTAGCCCTCTGGAAACCAGTCCCTTCAGCCCAAAACACCCATACTAGCGCTCCAGAAAGCCCCCCCCCCCCCCCCCCACTGGCCACCAATATTGGAATTGGTGGAGAGGTGGAATATTGCGCTGGGGGACCAGCCATCCCGTGTGAACATGGGACCCAACGGGTCCCACAGTCTAGTTTTATATACTACTATTAGGTCTGTAGTTCTGCCAATGAAATAAAGCATTTATCAACTTCTGAACTTAAGATGGATGACAGGTCATTGACGACATAATTATGGAATGGTTGGATCTAAGAACAGCTCTGAGGAACTCCTACAGTGATATCATGTGGTCGGAATGATTCACTATCAACAATCATCTTCTTTCAACTTCAACCTGTGGTTTATTTTCCCCTTGATACCCATTGACTTCAGTGTCACTGCACTTCTCACATAGCAAATACTAAAAGAGTTAACCACTCCAAAGTGCTTCCCAGTTCTCTTTAGGCCTTTTATTTTCTGCTTTCATTGACTAATAAATAGAGCTTGGAAAACGACTTCAAGATGCCAAGTCTGCCAATGTCAACTCAAAGCCAAATTCTTATATGTGTTTAATGAGACTCTGGTGAGGACGCTACTTTCCTTCCTACGCAGGTCTGTGGTGTTCTTCAATTGTTCTTCAATTGTTAGCTTTTTCTTTAGTTTGACTTTAGAGCTGCCTTCCACTTTTATCCTGTGCTCTGGACTTTGGAAATTCACATTAAATGCTTTTGGAAGAGTGAATAAATTACCTTATTCCAAGTTATCAGCCTTTACTATTTACTGGTGTGCTGCAATGCTCGGAACTATATTCTGCACTCTGTATCTTTCCCTATGCGCTTTATATAGTACTCGAGTTTGGCTTATTCAATCTCTTACCTTGCCGGAGATGATTGTTTTCCAAATTTGTATCTCCGTTCGTTCTACGGCCTAACATCATGGAGCTTGCGGCCTTGCTCGAGACTGACTTTGAGCCCCACCACGGGGCCGTGGGCTTACCATCAGAGTCTACGATCCCTTGCCTGGGATCAACTCTCCAACCATGGCCTGCAGATTCCAACATTGAGGAGCTCACGGTCTTGGTTAGAGATTGATGTCGGGAAGCTCCAAAGTCGCATGAGGTTGGTCTAGCCCCGACCCAGGGTCCGATCACCCGGCACGGGGGAGCTGAGATTCCCCCGATGCGGGAGTTTGATTGCCCCGACGCGGAGGGCCCGACCGCCGGCTACGGGAGCCAAGATCATATCGTCAATGGAAGGTTCGAAGCCCCCAACCGTGGGAGAACAAAGAAGGGGAGAGATTTAACTTTTTTTCGCCTTCCATCACAGTGAGGAATGTGGAGGAGGTACTGTGGTGGATGTTTATGTTAAAATGTATTTTGTGTGTCTTGTTGCTTTTTATTGGTATGACTGTATGGCAAATTTAGGTCGTTGGGGGCACTGCAAGCTGTGTGTTTTGTGTGGGGGGTGGTGTGGGAGGGGTAAGGGGCGAACCACTTCGGTCGCCTCCTCCACGGTCGCCTCCTCCACTTTTTCCATGTCGCCTCCCCCATGACCTAACATCGAGGATCGGTGCGGCCTTTCACGGAGGCGCGCCCGGGACTTCAGCAACGGGCGCAGCGTGGACTCTCGTTGTGGAGCGGGCGAGCCCTCGCCGGGGCTCGCCGAAGGGAAGCGCTCCATTCGCTGGCCCGTGGCAGCCTGAAGCCGCGGTCTGCAGAGCTCCAGCTGGCGCAGTGTCCGCAGCCTGGGATCCCTCGTAGGGGGCCCAGGCGAAGAAGAAGCTCCCACCGCCGGCCCGCGGCCTACTTCTACCGCAGGCGCGGCGGGTATGTACCATCAGGAGCAGGGTCCCTCGCTGGGGATCCCTGGAGGGGAGCTTTGACTGCCGTCCCTGCGGTCTGCAGTGCTTCTGGCTGCGGCGTGGCGGGAACTTTAAATCTTCTGCCGCCGACCTGCGGCCTACACCAACCTGAAGCTGCGGGCTCCGGTAGGGAAGCACCGATTCAGGACTTACCTTGACTTTTACTCATCTGGACTCCTCCTGCGACTGCTGCGGGGGGTGGAAGTCCTGACCACGGGGGGAAATGGAGGACTGGCCAAATTTTGTGCCTTCCACCACAGTGATGAATGCTGTGGTGGATGTTTGTGTTAAATTTGTATTGTGTTTTTGTGTGTTCTTTTTCACTGGCAAGTTCATTTCTCTTGCACTTTATGTGCGAGTGACGAATAAAACTGATTGATTGAAATCAAATTCCTCGTATGTTGCGAAACATACTTGGCTAATAAATTATTATAATTATGATTATGTTTATTATGATCCTATTTGATTGGACAGAGTGCAAAACAAAGCTTTTCACGGTACCTAAACCAAATATTTTTCTAATCCAACCATGGAAGAAGGAAATGCATTAAAATTGCTTAATATTTCTCTCTGGTTTCCCCAACATTGTTCATTACTCCGGAAAGCTGTAGTTGGAACTAGAAACTGTTGAAGGATTGCAAGGTGAATCACTGACTCACACATTACTGAACTGTTTTGTGCAGTAATAATAACTGATCGGATCCATTTCTTATTTTAACCATATAACCATATAACAATTACAGCACGGAAACAGGCCCTCTCGGCCCTTCCAGTCCGTGCCGACCATTTGTTTTCCCCTAGTCCCATCTACCTGCACTCAGACCATACCCCTCCATTCCCTTCACGTCCATATACCTATCCACTTTACTCTTAAATATTAAAATCGATCCTGCCTCCACCACTTTATTTTTGTAAAACAAATTCATTATATTCTTCCACATCGCAACTCATAAAAAGTTTAAATACTATTTTTAGTTGATTCCGTGTTTTTCAGTCTCCAATTATGCATTCAAATCATTAAATCCTTGAAACACAATTCTTGTTTCCTTGCACAAATTGTATTGTCGAATGTGGCCTTGGCATATTTTTAAATGTATTTAAAGTGCAAATTCAAACAGTAATTAAACATTAGGGAGTAAGCAACAAGAAACCAAGCCGTGCAAATTTAAAAGAAAAGCTGACCCTGGAATAGATGTGCAAGGCAAAGGAAGAGGTTTAAATGCATCTGTGTGCATCTCAGGAGAGAGAAGAGACTTGGGTGAAGTGTGGGTTTGCTTGTTTGATTTTTACAATGCTATCTTTTCTGTTTCAAAGAAATAATGATGGCTCATCTTAAAATGAAGGAAGGCTGGAGAGTAAATTGTTTGAAGGCAAGAACTTTATAGGAAGGGAGAAATTAATACTAGCCTTTGTGTACCAATTTATAATGCCAAATAAGGCTTAATATAAGATGACGAAGCCATATCTATTGACTGCAGGTCATGGAGGTAAAATGCAGCACTCTGTTGGTAAAGGATAGGAGGTAATGCACTGTCAGTTAAAAAAAGATTGCATTACTTCACTATTGAGTGCGGAGGTCCTGGAGGTGTCGTGACCAGGAGACACCTCCCAGGAGACTGCGGAAAAGCCAGGAAGTGGATCCCCACGACTGGACTCTGGGTCGGCGCCACTGAGGTGTCAGGAGTCAGAGGTCGAGGTCCAGTATGGAGTTGGTGGAGGTCGAACACGCTGCTTAGAACAAAGCGGGACCTGGCATGGGGGGACCACCGAGAGGGAGAACAAAGGGGGACCTGGCATGGGGGAACCACTGAGAACCAAGGGGGACAGCAAACGGAATGTGTTAAAAATGGATTGTGTAAATGGAATACTTTGTAACTTTGTTGGCGCCCTTTATGTGGCAACTCATTGTATACCTTGGGTATGCAAAACAAAGAACATCACTGTAACTTGTCACATGTGACAATAAAGTATCATTCATTCATTCAAGACTCCTCAAATAAAGCCTTATAGGTAGATATTAGAAACAAAAAGGGTGTCATCATTTTGCTGGGGTGTGTTACAGACCTCGCAACAGTCAACAGGATACAGTATAACAAATATGTCAGCAGATATCCGAGGCACAATAAAATTAGAATTACTGTACTGGGTGATTTCAATTTCCTAAATATTAACTGGAATTGCCTCAGCACTGAAGGCTCAGCATGAATTGGATTTTTGAGGAGAGCCCAAGATATATTTTTTAATACAATGAATAGATAGGTTAATAACAGAAGGAACATTACTGATCTTATCATGGGGAGTATAGTTAGTCTATTGAGCAAAGTGACCATAAATCCATATATGTCAAAGTGGTTATAGAAAAGGATAGGGATGGACTAACAATAAATGTCTGAAACCAACAGATGGCTACTTTCATTAACACAAGGGAAGACTGGCCAAAGGGAAATTGGGATAATCTACTTGCAGGTATGCCATAATCTGCACATTGGAAAGCATTCAATGGAGGAATAGAAAGAGTCCACCCCTTTGGCACAGACATTGTGGGCCAAAGATTCAGTTCCTGTGCTGTACTGTTCTATGTTCTATGTAGTTCCAGTTTCTGTTAGGCTAAAACCATGTATAGAGAACCTGGGATGTTGTAGACTTTTGAGGGCCAGCCCCTTATAGAACGTCAGCATTACATCCCTGTTTTTGTATACAAGCCCTCTTGAAATAAATGCTAGCATTGAGTTTGCTTTCTTTACTACCGATTCGACATGCAGATTAACTTTTTGGAAATCCTGCACCAACACTCCCAAGTCCCTTTGCACCTCTGATTTCTGGATTCTCTCCCCAATTAGAAAATAGTCTACACCTTTATTCCTACTACCAAAATGCATGATTCCACACTTTGCACCCCTATATTCCTTCTGCCACTTCTCTGCCCACTCTCCCAACCTGTCCAAGTCCCCCCCGCTTTCTCTAGACTACCGGACCTTCCTCCTATTTTAGTATCATCTGCAAACTTGGCCAGAAAGCATTCAATCCCCTCATCCAAATCATTAATGTGCAAATATACAGATCTGCTTGCCTAGCTATAGGAAGGATGTCATTAAGCTGGAGAAGAAATTCACAAGGATGTTGCCAGGACTGGACAGCTTGAATTATAAGGTGGGACGTAGTAGGCTGGGGCTTCTTTGACTGGAGCAAAGGGAATTACCTCACTGAGGTATTCAAAATCATGAGGGGCATAGATAAAGTGAATGTTCAGTCTTTTTCCCAGGTTAGGGAATTATAAAACTAGAGTGCATAGGTTTCAGGTGACAGGGAGAAATTTAACAGGGCCAACTTTTTCACACCGATGTTGGTGGGTATATGGAATGAGCTGCCAGAGAAAGTGGGAGAGATGAGTAGAGTTACAATGTTCAAGAGACATTTAGACAAGTACTTTTGTTAGGAAAGTTTTATAGGGATATGAGCCAAATGCAAGCAAATGAGACAGCTCAGGTATTTAACTTGGTCGGCTTGGAGTAGTTGGGCTGAAAAGGCCTGTTTTGTGTTGCATAATTCTAAAACTTCCCTTTTTCTCCTAAATAACAGATTTTTACATAAAAGGAAAACAAGTTCTGTATCTTCAGAAAGTTTAATATGAGTTAGTCCAGTTACTTATATTTCTGTTCAGTGCCAACGGCCTCCTCACCTGGAAAGTTGTTATGGTGTCTGTTGCACTCCACTCCACAGGGATCTCCTTTTTAGCCCAACTTTTGTTGACTGATGGGTTCAGGGCAGCCACTCTTTTCATGTTCCCAGCTGTAGTCTGAATATATATTGATAAGTTGGCTCCTTCTGACATTTGATACCAGAACCTTACCTAATTCAAAATGAAAGATAATTTAGTTTAGTTTAGTTTAGAGCCACAGCGCGGATACAGGCCCTTCGGCCCACCGCGTCCGCACCGACCAGTGATCACCGTACATTAACACTTCCCTACACACACTAGGGACAATTTACACTTATACCAAGCCAGTTTACCAACAAACCTATACGTCTTTGAAGTGTGCGAGGAAACCAAAGACCTCTGAGAAAACCCACGAGGTCACAGGGAAAACGTACAAACTCCGTACAGATAGCACCCGTAGTCAGGATTGAATCCAGGTCCTGCCGCTACAAGCGCTGTAAGGCACCGTGCCGCCCATTTATTATTGAAATAAATTATGGAATTGCCTAAAAATATATTGAAATGTTAGAAATTCATGATCCACAAATCTTCCCCTTCTTAATATCTGAACTAATTTCTTCAATGATATGGGTTAGGAAGAGTTGGGATAAGTGTTGATTAACCTTCCCTTTACGATGTGAACATGCATGTTGTAACTCCCATATCCTTGATGGCAAGATAGGTGGATCAAAATTATTTTGACTGAGATTTAAAACACTTCATTTCATTGACTCAGACATTTTCTGATCTGGTATTATACAGTGTTCCTAAGGGAGAGCTAAACTCCAGGTGGTATGGTTTAGTTTTAGGTTTATTAATATCATGGACGAGTCACACCATGGCCACTCCCTTTTCTCCCCTCTCCCATCGGGCAAAAGGTATAGAAGTATGAAAACGCGCACCTCCAGATTCAGGGCCAGGTTCTTCCCAGCTGTTATCAGGCAACTGAACCATACCATCAACAACTAGAGAGCATTAGACTAAGTGGAACTCGTTGGGTCCAATGTTCACACGGGAGGGCTGGTCCCCCGACGCAATATTCCACCTGTCCATCAATTCCAATATTGGTGGCCAGTGGGGGGACTTTCTGGAGCACTGGTATGGGTTCTTGGGGTGGCAGCGCAGTCTCTCAAGCCTAATGTGCTGGCAGCTCACTCACGGCTGGTGGGCTGGCAGTTGACTCATGGCTATTCCTTGAAATTCCATTTCAAGCAGGGTGCAAGGCCACCAAATTCATGCAGTTTCTTACCACTTCGAGCAGGGTGCAAGGCCACCAAATTCAAGTGCAGTTTCCTACCACTTCAAGCAGAGTGCAAGGCCACCAAATTCAAGTGCAATTTCACACAGCTTCAAGCTGGATCCAAGACCACCACATTCAAGTGCAGTTTCATAACACTTTCAGCAGGGTGCAAGGCCACCAAATTCAGTGCTGTTTCATACCACTTCAAGCAGGGTGCAAGTCCACCAAATTCAAGTGAAGTTTCATTCCACTTCAAGTAGGGTGCCACGCCACCACATTCAAATGCAGTTTCATACCATTTCATACAGGGTGCAAGGCCACAACATTCAAATGCAGTTTCATACCATTTCAAGCAGGATGAAACCACCTTAAAACCACACAAAACATCAAACTCACAGTTCAGTAGATATTCAGTGTGTTCAGCTCATTCACAGTTCAGACAGAGTCGTGACCTCTCCCTCCCCCATCATGCAGAGACTGAGCTACACCCGCACTTCCGGGTTTTATAACCTCTCCCCCTCCCACCGGAAAAGGTGTGGCCTTCATGGTGTGATTGACAGGAGAGAGATTCTCAACATTTTTTAAACACTAATAACACTTTTATTTTTAATTGATGGGAAGAATCCTCTGCACCTGCTGAGCGGAGGGGGACTGAGTAAGATGGGCAAAAATCACAGCTGTAAGTGGTAGCGTTTTATCTAAAATCAATATACACCCAAAGCACCCAAACCACCATTTGCAATAGTGCCTTTTAACTTCAACCCAAATCACCATTTGCAGTAGTGCCTTTTAACTTCAACCATAACCAGTAGTGCCTTTTAACTTCAACTCAAAGCACCCAAACCACCATTTGCAGTAGTGCGTTTTAACTTCAACCCAAAGCACCCAAACCACCATTTGCAGTAGTACCTTATAACTTCAACCCATAGTACCCAAACCACCATTGCAGTAGTGCCTTTTAACTTCAACCCAAAGCATGCAAACCACCATTTGCAGTAGTTGCTTTTAACTTCAACCCAAAGCACCCAAACCATCATTTATAGTAGTGCCTTTTAACTTCAACCCAAAGCACCAAAACCACCATTTGTAGTAGTGCCTTTTAACTTCAACCCAAAGCACCAAAACCACCATTTGCAGTAGTGCCTTTTAACTTCAACCCAAAACATCCAAACCACCATTTGCAGTAGTGCCTATTTACTTCAACCCAAACCACCCAAACCACCATTTGTAGTAGTGGCTTTTTACTTCAACCCAAACCCCCCAATCAACCATTTGCAGGCAGTGCCTTTTTACTTCAAACCAACCATATTTTCATTTTCAAACCACATTAAGGGCACTCACAGTTGAGTAGACATGTGTTCAGTGTTATTCAGAGCTCAGAGAGACGTGACCCTCTGGCTTCCTCCATCTTGCAGAGACTGAGTGAGGCACACCACTTTGGGGTTTTATAGTCCTTCCCCCCTCCCACCTGCTGGGGCAGCAGAGAGAATGGCAAATTTTTAAAAACATTAATATCTCTCTGATTTTTCATCGACGGGAAAAATCCGCTGGTCCAGGAAGGCAGAGGGGGGCTCTGAGCGAGGTGGCCTAAAATACCGGCCATAGATGGCAGCGTTCTCTCAGAAATCACAGCACAGCGTGCCAAAAGCGGGCAAGATCAGACTTTTAGTAATATAGATTACTGAGCTACTATCTACATCAATGGGGGCCCTTGGACTATCTTTGATCAGACTTTATCTTGCACTAAAAGTTTTTCATGTTATTCCCTTTATCATGCATCGGTACACTGTGAATGACGTGTTTGTAATCATGTATTGTAACCAGTAACTGTTTTGTAACCAGTCAAATTGTATAACCATATAACCATATAACAATTACAGCACGGAAACAGGCCCTCTCGGCCCTTCCAGTACGTGCCGACCATTTATTTTCCCCTAGTCCCATCTACCTGCACTCAGACCATACCCCTCCATTCCCTTCATGTCCATATACCTATCCACTTTACTTTTAAATGTTAAAATCGATCCTGCCTCCACCACTTCTGCTGGAAGCTCATTCCACACAACCACCAACCTCTGAGTAAAGAAGTTCCCCCTCACGTTACCCCTAAACTTCTGTCCCTTAATTCTCATGTCATGCCCTCTTGTTTGAATCTTCCCTACCCTCAATGGGAAAAGCTTATCCACGTCAACTCTGTCTATCCCTTTCATCGTTTTAAAGACCTCAATCAAGTCCCCCCTTAACCTTCTGCGCTCCAAAGAATAAAGACCTAACTTGTTCAACCTTTCTCTGTAACATAGTTGCTGGAACCCTGGCAACATTCTAGTAAATCTCCTCTGTACTCTCTCTATTTTGTTGACATCCTATAATTAGGCGGCCAAAATTGTACACCATACTCCAGAATTGGTCTTACCAATGCCTTGTACAATTTTAACATTACTTCCCTACTCCTATATTCAATGCTCTGATTTATAAAGGCCAGCACACCAAAGGCTTTCTTTAACACCCTATCTACATGCGATTCCACCTTCAGGGAACTATGCACAGTTATTCCTAGATCCCTCTGTTCCACAGCATTCCTCTATTCCCTACCATTTACCATGTACGTCCTATTTTGATTTGTCCTGCCAAGATGTAGCACTTCACACTTAACGGCATTAAACTCCATCTGCCATCTTTCAGCCCACTTTTCCAAATGGCCCAAATCTCTCTGTAGACTTTGAAAATCTACTTCATTATCCACAACACCACCTATCTTAGTATCATCTGCATACTTACTTATCCAATTTTCCACCCCATCATCCAGATCATTGATGTACATGAGAAACAACAGTGGACCCAACACAGATCCCTGAGGCACCCCACTGGTCACCGGCTTCCAACCTGACAAACAGCCATCCACCATTACTCTCTGACATCTCCCATTCAGCCACTGTTGAATCCATCTTGCTACTCCGCCATTTACACCCAAAGATTGAACCTTCTTAACCAACCTTCCATGGGGAACCATGTCAAAGGCCTTACTGAAATCCATATAGACAACATCCACTGCTTTACCCTCATCAATTTCCCTAGTTACCGCTTCAAAAAATTCAAGAAGGTTTGTCAAACATGACCTTCCAGGCACAAATCCATGTTGACTGTTCCTGAGCAGACCCTGTTTATCCAGATGCTTATATATATTATCTCTCTAAGTATCCTTTCCATTAATTTGCCCACCACTGACGTCAAACTAATAGGTCTACAATTGCTAGGTTTATTCTTTGAACCCTTTTTAAACAATGGAACAACATGCGCAGTACGCCAATCCTCCGGCACTATTCCCGTTTCTAATGACATTTGAAATATTTCTGTCATAGCTCCTGCTACTTCTACACTAACTTCCCTCAATGTCCTAGGGAATATCCTGTCAGGACCTGGAGACTTATCCACTTTTATATTTTTCAAAAGTGTCAGTACTTCCTCCTCTTTGAATCTCATAGTTTCCATAGCTACTCTACTTTTTTCCCTTACCTCACAGAGTTCAATATCCTTCTCCTTGGTGAATACCAAAGAAAAGAAATTGTTCAATATCTCCCCCATCTCTTTTGGCTCTGCAGATAGCTGTCCATTCTGGTTCTCTAATGGTCCAATTTTATCCCTCGTTATCCTTTTGCTATTAATATAGCTGTAGAAACCCTTTGGATTTACTTTCACCTTTCTTGCCAAAGCAACCTCATATCTTTTTAGCCTTCCTAATTTCTTTCTTAAGATTCGTTTTACATTCTTTATGCTCCTCTAGCATCTCATTTACTCCATGCCTCCTATAATTATTGTAGATATCTCTCTTTTTTCGAAACAAGTGTCCAATTTCCCTTGAAAACCATGGCTCTTTCCAATTTTTACTATTTCCTTTCAACCTAACAGGGACATAAAGATTCTGTACTCTTACAATTTCCCCTTTAAATATCCTCCATTTCTCTTCTACATCCTTCCCATGAAACAAAGTGTCCCAATTCACTCCTTTAAAATCCTTACGCATTCTCTCAAAGTTAGCCTTTCTCCAATCAAAAATCTCCACCCTAGGTCCAGTTCTGACTCTCTCCATAATTATATTGAAACTAATGGTATTGTGATCACTGGTCCCGAAGTGCTCACCAACGCATACCTCCGTCACCTGACCTGCCTCATTTCCTAACGGGAGGTCCAGCACTGCCCCTTCTCTGGTCGATACCTCTATGTACTGCTGCAAAAAACTATCCTGCACACATTTTACAAACTCCAAACCATCCAGCCCATTTACAGAATGTGTTCCCCAGTCTATTTTTGGAAAATTGAAATCTCCCACATGTTGTTGTGATATTTGAAATAACTTTGAATCAAAACTTGTTTTTGAAGATAGACACAAAATGCTGGAGTAATTCAGCGGGACAGGCAACAATTCTGGATAGAAGGAATGGGTGATGTTTCAGGTCGAGATCCTTCTTCAGACCCTAAATGTCATCCATTTCTTCTATCCAGAGATGCTGCCTGTCCCGTTGAGTTACTCCAGCATATTGTGTCTATCTTCAGTGTAAACCAGCATCTGCAGTTCCTTCCTACATATAACTTTTATTTTGATGGGAGAGTTAGTGCTTACGGTTGTCTGACTCTACTTGCACAGTGTACATTTAAATACTTTTTCTCACAGAGAGTGGTCAGTCTGTGAAATTTTCTGCCTCAGAGGGTGGTGGAGGCAGGTTCTCTGGATGCTTTCAAAAGAGAGCTAGATAGGGCTCTTAAAAATAGCGGAGTCAGGGGATATGGGGAGAAGGCAGGAACGGGGTACTGATTAGGGATGATCAGCCATGATCACATTGAATGGTGGTGCTGGCTCGAAGGGCCAAATGGCCTACTCCTGCACCTATTGTCTATTGACTGCTCTGTACACTGTGATTTGATTGGCAACATGGTGATTCTGTGGTTCATCACGATAGTGCAGGCGACAAGCAGTTGACTGGCCTTGCTTATTTGAGCCACCATTTCCATCTT
This sequence comes from Okamejei kenojei, assembly GCA_035221665.1. Lineage (NCBI taxonomy): Eukaryota > Metazoa > Chordata > Chondrichthyes > Rajiformes > Rajidae > Okamejei > Okamejei kenojei. Next base: position 118,228,413 of record CM069132.1, on the reverse strand, counting down.
GAGAGAGCCATCAGTAGAATTGATGCTTCACAGGTACTTCAAGTGCTAGACTTTCTTCGGCTCACCAATGCATGTGCTGCAAGGTTACACTGCGGAGCCTGGAGCAGGTTTGCGCAGGACATTTGTTTTGTTGAGACTTGTTGTAAAAGTCATGAGGCTCCTACATACTTGTTAGTGATGACTTGAAGAAGGTCAAGCTGGGAATGTGCCACCAGGCAAGTAATTGGCAAATATCTCCTCTATGATCAGTCTCTCAAACATTTTGATCCTTGACTTTAGTATCTGGTCAAAGAGTTAACCGTCCAGTCCCTCTCTCAAATACAATCCTCATTCAACATCATGAACGGCATGAATAAGGAGATGCTTTGGTGGGATCATCCAAAACACTTCCCTGTTGACCTTGTCGAAGGTCTTTGTGAGATCGATAAGAACAGCATAGAGGTCCATGTACAACTCAATGCATTTCTCCTGGACCTATCTCATCAAGGAAACCATGTTGACAGTGCTCTGGTCTGGTCTGTAACCGCACTGAGCCTCTGGTAGCATTTCTTCTGATCTAATCAGCGAATTGAGGATGAGACACAAGAATCTTCCCAACAATGGATACGAGGGAGATTCACAACAGTTAAGAAGCATCTAGTTGATCACGTGAATTACTAATGTATAGAAGGCCAAGGAGCAATTGTTGAGTATTGATGGGTAGTTAATAGTTAGCATAGCTATGGTTGGATAAATATGCTGTTTTTGTACTCTTATGAATATGAACATTTAAAAATCTCAAATGTGCTGTGGAAATGTGGTTTAATCATCACAGTTATGTTACACTCTAATTAATTCTGCAATTTTGTTAATTTCCTTCTAATCAGATTTATATTTAAATAAAGTGAATTCTGGAAATGTCTGACACATACCTGACATGGTGAATCATTAATTAATTGATTCTTTAACTGTGGACTGCCAAGCTGAATTATGTTTGTTGCTTTATGGTCTGATGTTGCTTTGAAATAGAGGAACATTCCTGTTGTACAATAGAAAACAAAAACTGTTATTTACATATGTCATATTAAAGCCATTCGATATATGCAGAATAAGTTTAGTTTAAATGAGTTTATGCCAAAGATACAGCATGGAAACAGGACCTTCAGCCCATCAACTCCATGCCCACCATCGATCATCCGTTCATACTAATTCTACGTTATCTCACTTTCTCATCTACTTCCAACACTAGTGGCAATTTATAGAGCCCAATTAACCAACAAACCTACACTTCTTTGGGATGGTGGAGGAAACTGGAGCACCAGGAGGAAATCCACGCAGTCACAGGGAGAACGTGAAAACTATGCACAGACAGCATCCTAGGTCAGGATTGAATCTGGCGTTGTGAGGCAGCATCTCTACCAACTGCGCCATTGTGCTGCCCATCTGTTACATGAGCAGGTTTGTGAATCCTTATTTGGCTGTGGTACATGGTCAGGACCATACCTGGGAACATTTATGTTTAACTCACTTTGAGCTTCTCCAGGCCACAGACTAACCATGAGTGTGTGGAGGTATCACCTTAGGTGCTATATGGTTCTGAGCCGACAAAGACCTGGAGTTGGCTCCAAAATCCCAGAAGCTTCATAATTTTCATAAAATACCGGATGGTGGATCAAATTATGATCCATTTTGTCAGGCACTTATACCTCAAAATTAGATTTGAACGAATTAGACATTCAAAACATTGTTGTGTTTTATACTAGTTAGTTTGGTGCCTTGTAAGATTTGTTTTTAATTGAATGAAAAGCTCTTGAAAGTCCACTACTGCATTTGCTAATTTGAACCAAGCAATAAGTATTGAACTGTGTGATTTTCTACAAACTCATACTGTAACTGCAATATTGTTACTGAGCTGATAACAGGAAAGGCTTGTATGACCTTGAAGGAATGCTTCCTGCAGCAGCCACAAACCAGCGGAATAATGGTCTGCCAAAGGAGTGTGCTTAGCGGGTGTGGAGGGGGATTTCTCGTCAGAAGCACAAAACCACCCTCTTGTGAGCACTTGCCTTATTAGTCCCAAATTGCAAATAATCACATTCTCTGTCATACAGCATGGAAGCAGGCCCTTTCGCCAAACTTTCCCATGCCAATTGACTAGTCCCACCTGCCTGCATTTGGCCCATACCCCTCTAACCCTATCCTATACATGTACCGGTCCAAATGTTTATTTTTGGACATGGGACACCTATTGTGATTGTACCTGTCTCAACTACGACCTCCTGCAGTTCATTCCCTATACTTACAAACCTTTGCGTAAAAAAAGTTGCCCTTCAGGCTCTTATTAAATATTTCTCCCATCACCTTAAACCTAAGTCCTCTGGTTCTCGATTCCCTTACTCTGGGTAAAAGACTGTGTTTTTACCCAATGTATTCCTCTCATGATTCTCATAGTCTTCAAGAGTGAGTTAGATTTAACTGAGGGCTAAGGGAATCAAGGGATGTGGGTAAAAAGCTGGAATGGGGTACTGATTTTGGACGATCAGCCATGATAATATTGAATGGCAGTGCTGGCTCGAAGGTCTGAATGGCCTACTCCTGCACCTATTTTCTATGTTTCCATGTCTATGTTTTCGATGATCCTATACACCTCTGTAAGATCACCCTTCATCCTCCTGCACTCCAAGGAATAAAGTCACAGCCTGCTCAACCCTTCCCCCGCCCTCGAGTTCTGGCATCATCCTGGTAAATCTTCTCTGCACCCTTTCCAGCTTAACATCATCTTTCCTATATCAGGGTGACCAAAACTGAACACCATACTCTAAATGTGACCTCACCAATGTCATGAATTACTTCCCTTTGGAGATAAAGGGTGTTCAATTGGCTAGAGATCTCATAAACTTACAAACCACTGGGAGAACTCAGCAGGTGGAGCAGCATCAGTGGAGACAAAAAATGGCTGATGCTTTGGGTCCTTGAGTCCATAGAGTAATCCAGCATAGAAAAATACCGTTTGACCCAACTCATCAATGCTGACCAAGATGCCCCATCAAAGCAAGACCTATTAAGACATGTATGCACCTTTCCTATCCATGTACATGTCCAAATATAGTTTAAATGTTGTTATTGTACCTACCTCAACTACTTCCTTTGGCAGCTCCTTCCATGTACCCACCCTATGTGTGTGACAAAAACACACTCTCTGTATCAAGACCATGCATCAGGACAACATGAAACTCAACCCTCCCTTTGCCTCTACAGATGCTGCTTGACCTACTGAGTTTCTCTTCCATTTTGATTTTTGTTTCAGATTCCAACATTGGCAGTCGCTTGCATCTCTATGATCTCAAACAGTTGCACTGAGGTGTATAAAATAAGAAAGCAGTAATCATTGTTAGACTAAATTACAATGAATTTCCAATTATCTTAAACATTGAAAAATTACCTTATGAGATTGTGTGTGCATCGTATTGATGTCAGAATGGAAATACCTTAATTTATGTTCCACTCTAGGTATATAGTGAGTTGCTTTGTGATAAAAATGCAGCAATACATTTTCTCAGCATGGCAGGTCTTTTCTCAGTCAATCGGGAGGAAAGCAGTGATGCTAAGTTTATGATATTATTGTGTCAGCTTAGCTCTTGACTAATTCAATTTTGTGGCAAATATTATTTCACCTAGAAATAATTGCAATCTATTCCAGATAGAATTGAATTTTGAATGCTTAGTAATCCAATTTCTGGACTTTGGCGAATTAACATCTTGTTTCCATTCAATGTATGGAGCCAACTACCAAGAAATTAATAGAACTAGACAGCAGTATTTAATATTAATATTTATTTTATATCGAAGTCTCGTGAGAGACTGTTTGAAGCACCCGCCAGCCCACAATACGTGGACGCATGGCGCAGGATTCGGAGCCATTTGAAAATGCTCCGGCAGGTAAGCTGTTTTTTCTTTGCAGGAACGCCCGCTGGCTCCGAAAATAGGTGCAGCGGGCTTGGAGAGGCTAACAGGCTGGGCCTGTACAGCTACTGTCGGTGCAGCTCCGAAAGGGAGCAGGTGGCCGGACTCAGAGTAAACCGGCAGGCACGACCTAGCTCCGTCGCACCTGGCTCGGAGTAACTGGCAGGCGCGACCTGAACAATAAGCTCCACCAAGCCTCTGAAGGAGCAGACTGTCCACTGGGCCCAGAGACGCTGGCAGGCATGACCTGTACAGCTATGTCCGTCTAAAGCTCCAAAAGGGAGCAGTTTGGCAAGTGTGGGGCTGAAGATGTGGACAGGCATGGCCTGCCAAAAGAACTTCACTGAAGCTCCGACAAGGAGGTCAAACTGGGCTCGGAGACGCTGGCAGGTAAGGTATGCTTACTAACCTCCGTGAAAGCTCTGAAATGGAGCAGCCTTGCGACCCGGGCTCGGAAACACTGGCAGCATGGTCTGTCTAGTACCTTCCACTGGCTGTGAAAAAGAGCAGGTTGGCGACCTGGGCTCAGAGACGCTGGCAGGTTGGCCTGCACAGCAACCTCTGAAAGTTCTGAAATAGAGCAGCTTGGTGGAACCGGGCTCAGAGATGCTGGCAGCGTGGCCTGCACAGCAACCTCTGAAAGCTTCCAGAAGGAGCAGCTTGTCTACCCTGGTGCAGGGTAGACCAACTCGAAACTGGCTGTCCAAATGGATCATATTGGCCAAGGAAGCACTGCCTCAACATCTATGCTTGAGGTTATCAGGCTGCCCACAAGAGTGAGGAAGGTGCATTTCATTGATAGAGGATATCTGCTTAGGCAGGGAGTTTGAGGAATCCCTCAACACATGCTAAATTATTTTAGCTCGGCTAATAAGAGTTGCCAGCACGCTGGAACATCATTTGCCATCCTCTCGGGGATAGGTAAACCAGTAAAGGCCGAACTGACATGTACCATTTTTACCTGTCTTGCAGGTTGGTGTTGTAAAAAGTAAATAAATAAATAATTTTAAAAAGCTAAAGCTCCGTAAGGGAGCAGTTTGGCGACCCAAGTTCAGGGTAGACCAAGGCCAAAATGGCAAAATGTCCAAAGGACAATATTGGGCAGGAAGGTACTGCCTCAACATCCATTGAGGATTTCATCTGCAGACTCCCAATACTGGAAATCCTGATTGAGAGGCTGGTCGAAAGGAATGTGTTGCGCACACTGGCGACCAAGACAGGTAGTTCCAGTCAGAGGTCTGCGGCAGCAATACCTGGTTCAGGGTTGCATTATGATATCTCCCACTCTGAGGAGGGGTGTTTTGAGGATTATTCGTGGAGACTCTGACTGTGAGGTAGTTGACAGTGAACTCAAATTCCCACATCAAGTGGATGATAAGACTCAAGTCTTATAAGGACCTGCTGTCACTTTTGACTAAATTTGCCATCTCTTCGGGGATAGGAGAACCGTTAGAGGAAGAAATGGCAGTAGCATTGGTTACTTGACTTCTCATCAGTTGTTTGAGAGGATCATGCAGGACACATCTGGATAGTATGCTAGTCCTGATTTCTGCCAGACACTTGAGGTCCGTAGGTTAATGCTACCATTTGGGGCTATCTGAAGGGTAAAACAGTCAAAAGGCTTTAAACTCCAGCAAGTTCAGAGAATTCTCAAAGAAGGATTATGTCCTTTGCAAGGTCGGTGGAGGAACTCAGCTGTCTGAATTGCAGTAGATGCCTTAGCACATTTTTGTAAAACACAGTTTAAACTCAATTGTGCCAGGATGGTATAGGCCTGAGATCAACCCAATATATGCTAATTTTGTGCAAGGCTAGTATGTGCAGTCTGCAAGTATCTCTTTGGAGAAGACTTGGGCTGGTAAGTAAAAGACTTGCAAGAGGAATTCAAGGCTGCGGTGAGTGTGGTAAAGACACCCTTTGTGGGTAAGACGCATATCATCCCTACCAAACTAGTGGCAGATGCCACTACACTGGGGCTGGTTGGAGCACCAGGCCTACACAATTAAAACCAAGCCAGAAGGCTTTTTATTCACAGGTTTTCAGCGTTTACCATGTAGGCAGCCATTCCACATACTCAGTATCTTCCCCAGCTGGCCACGATGCCTGAGCCAAGGGGACAGAGTAAGGTCTTGGGTCAGTTGACTCTATTGATCATCCGCCTAAGGCCATTTTTGGTGGTGTCAGTCTCAGGGGTTGCTGGATATTGGTGGCAGGGGGTGATAATCAGCTTTTGTCTATTATTTTATTGGCAACCTTGGTGGTTTTTATAGCAAGTGCTTTCTTAGAAACTGCCATGATCACATCTACAGCCACTGTCTGTCTCATCATAGACAGTAAAGTGACGATGAGGTGGAGGCCGTTGAGGTATGCGAATATTATTCCATCAATCAAATGAGATGTGCTGACGATATTCTATTCAAGTCGGAGATAGGTTGAGATGGTTCAGCAACAGCTGGGAACAGATAACCTCCGATCTTTCCATTTTACAAATCATAAATGGTTATAGATTCAGTTTCTGTCTGATCAATTTCCTCTGCAGCAAGAGAACCTAGAATTCCGTACATACGGTCTAAAGGGGAAACTGGCTATCCAAGTTGAAACAGAGAAATTTCCAATTAAGGGCGATGTACATGTATGTAAAGTTAGCATCATGTTGTTAATAGCCCATATCTTTTCTACCATTTATGGTTTATCTGTTTAGTGTTTTCACATACAGATTGGTTTACCTCATGAAACCACAGAGCTTTGAAGGCTTCATGCAGTCTCTCACGAGACTTCGATATAAAATAGAAAGATTAAACAAAAACTTACTGCTTAAAGTTTGATCATTATTTTATGAGAAGTTGGAATGAGAGACTACGTGTCCTCCCAACCCTGAATCTCATAAAGATCATTCGGAAAGTCAAGCGTTATTAATCTTTCTATAATTTAATTTGATGCAAGTGGTCTGTGGTTTCATACAGTTGCTTTGAAGATTGACGCGCATGCGGGCTGGTGGGTTCTTCACGTAGTCTCTCACTCCAACTTTTCATAAAATAAAGATCAAACTTCAAACGGTAAGTTCTCATTTAAGCTTTCTATTTTTCCAGTTAGTACAATTTGGATGGAAGCAGTGCAAAATCTCATCAAGCTTTTCACGCCACCAAACTGTTAAATTCTACCAGTCTTTAGGGACTGGCTTTTGCTTTTGCCCCGCCCCCCATGTATTTTCGCCTCATGGGTCTGTATGGGTATAAAAGAGTGGGGAGCACATTGGGGTGTGCCAATCTTCTGGGGTTTGTTCTATTTGCGCGAGGCTGTTGGGCTCGAATAAGTAGAGACAAGGATCGGTCCCGCGGTATTGGTGTCGGTATTGTATTGGTATTAGTATTGTGTACAATACAGGAGAGTTGGATTTCCAGTGCTCGTATTCGGTGTTTGACTAGGGGGGGTAAGTTTTAGACCAAACCGACTAAATCACTGGGAATAAACGAGGAAATAAGACTGGTGAGAGTACTCTTAGCTGTGGCATGGACTTGTTGGGTTGAATGGCCTCCTTGAAAAAGTCGATTTGTTGAATGAAAATCATGCACCTAGTTTTGTGGAAATACGAGAAGTTATTTGCGAAGTGAAGTGTAAGGTTTAGCTGGCTCACATGACTTATTGTACTTTATAATGTATAAAGCACTGTTGACGATTTTCAATCCTTGCTTCTTTATTGAACTTTTTAAAATGGAAACATTGCCTCATAAAAGTCCAAGGTATGTAACACTTATTCGTTTTGAACTTCAGTCCCCATACTGATGCATTGCAAAACTGCTTTAATTGTATCTTAATCTTAATGGAGCATTTAAAAAGTGGATTCATATCTTCATGTATACACTGGAATGTATACTCTGGAATTTAGAAGGATGACAGGGGATCTTATTGAAACATATAAGATTATTAAGGGTTTGGACACGTAGATGCAGGAAACATGTTCCCGATGTTGGGGGAGTCCAGAACCAGGGGCTACAGTTTACGAATATAGGGTAAGCAATTTAGAACGGAGATGAGGAAAAACATTTTCACACAGAGGGTTGTGAATCTGTGATATTCTCTGCCTCAGAAGGCAGTGGAGGCCAATTCTCTATCAAGAGAGGGTTGGATAGAGTTCTTAAAGATAGTGGAATCAGGGGATATGGGGAAAAGGCAGGAACGGGGTACTGATTGTGGATGATCAGCCATGATCACAATGAATGGCGGTGCTGGCTCGAAGGGCCGAATGGCCTACTCCTGCACCTATTGTCTATTGTCTATTCATTAAAAGAATGTTCTGAGCCATTTCATAATATTGTATTATGATTATACATTGTACAATTTCAAAGGCCCACATCATTGTAATAGTCAGATTAATACCAAATATTTGAACTTTGGTTTATTTAAATATTGGATAAAATATTTTAAACTTGCATATAACATATAATCTGAAGAAGGTTCTCGACCCGAAACGTCACCCATTCTTTCTCTGTCCCGCTGAGTTGCTCTAGCTTTTTGTGTCTATAATTTTGATGATGCTGCTATGCCTTTGGTTATGAGTCATGACTTTAACACATAACCCAACCGCGATGAGTACTCCAATTAGCCTATCAACCAGATACATCTTCACAGAAAACCTGCATGCTCACAAACACTGCCACGCTTCCTCTCTCCCTGTGAATCATTTCCAGCCACCTGCCATCATGGACCCATTCAAGAAAGAAAACAATCTTCAGATGCTCTGCTCCCAGAACATCTTTGATTGTTGGCTTTCTGACCTGCACACAGGAAATAGATGCACAGATTTTGATGGGAAGTGCCAAATGGTGGCAAATCCTATCAAATAAAGTCTGGAGCATTGTGCTGTGATAGGGTCATTGCAAGGCATCAAATGTAGTTAGTTGTCAAGCGCCACAATAGTTGAGTTTTAAAAGAAATACACAAAATCAAAATCACTTGTCACGTTACTTCACTGGTTTCAATGATTTGATTTTGATAGAGGCCACAGCTTTTGTTTCCATAAAGAAGGAAATCTTTGCCTGAGATGGGATAACTTCTTCCCCACTGTTATCATACTTTTGAATGGACATTTATAAGTGGAAGATAAATTCTCGATCCCCCAATCAACCTCACTATGGCCCGTTCTCTCTTTTTTTTACCTGCACTTTCTCTGTAGCCATAATGCTATATTCTACATGCTTCGATTGTAGTCATGCATGGATGTTTTGCCTGGAGAGCAGGCATAACAAATCTTTTCACTGCATCTCAGTACATATGACAATAATAAACCAATACCAATGGATGGAGTGCATTATTATATTGTGGTTCATTAGATTGATTGTTAAGATGAGATAGTGGTTCCAAATAAAGAGACAAGAATGGGAATAGCTCTCTTGGGTTCATAATTAGGAAAGGTATCCAAAGCGCTTACCAGATAGAGACTGAAAAGCTTATTATGGTTGGAATTCAGAATAATATTTTCTTGGAAGCCCATATAAGATTGAGGAAGAAAGGAAATTTCTTCCTTCAAAGACTGTTGAACCTTTGAATTTGAAGTGCATCAATACATTTTCAATGGAAGAGAAAGCTCAGGGCAGAGGTCGATAGATTAATGGACACCAAGCAAATCAGTGGGTATGGGTATGGAGGTAGAAAATTAGCCATCAATTTATTGATTGTCAAAGCAGGTTCAATAGGCATGTGGCATATTCTATTTCTTATGCTCTTCAAAATTCCTTGAAACACTACTTCTTTAACCATATTTTGTGTTCCTTCTCTTTTTTTAAACTTTCCCACCACTGTCTCAGTTCACCTCCCTTCCTTTTGAAGCTCTGAAACATTCTACAATAGCTTAATCACATGAGCTAACAAACATCAAGCTTAACTATTTGGTTTGTTAACCTGTGGACTAGACAGGTACCTATGATTACCTTGATGCAATGGGCAACTTTTGGGAAAGCCAAATTTCATCTGGTCACATGTTGGTGAACAACAATGTGATAACGGTGAGCACTCACCTTGGTTGGAATTGGTTGTGTGGTCTGTAATAGGTAAACCCGATGTTTGGGCCTGTCCTCGAACCCACACAGCACCATCTGAGGTGAGATGTTTCCACTCACAGAAATCAGACTCAAAGTTGCACAAGGTAAACTTTGCTGAAAAACAAAAATGCAAGAGAATGGGATGATGTTAGATAGAGTTCTAGGGGGTAGTGGAAAGTGATATGGGGAGAAGGCAGGCACGGGTTACTGATTGGGGACGATCAGCCATGATCACAATGAATGGCCGTGCTGGCTTGAAGGGCCGAATGGCCTCCTCCTGCACCTATTTTCTATGTTTCTATGTTAAAGTATTCAGAGAACTGAGGGAAGGATCATCACAAGGAAATTCCAAACAACAACAGGTGCTGGCACTCTGGAACTCTAAAATACAGAAAAAATGCTGGAAACACTCATCATGTCAGGCAGCTTCTGTGAAGAGAGAAACTCAATGGTTTCAGGTCAAAGGCCTCTTTGCCAGAACTGGGAAATAGTGAAAAAGGAGTTATTTTTACTCTGAAGAGAAAGTGAAGGATAGGATAAATAACACAAGCATAGGATGGGGTAATGCCTGGGTTAGCCAAGGTGGGGATACATGATTGTTGGATTACTAGGGAAATGGTGAAAAAGCAGAGAAAATAAGTATAAAAGGCAGCAAAATGCAGGGCTATGGCACATGCCCAGTAAGTTAGGCCTTGCTAATGGAGAGGAAAAAACCCGAGCCAAAAATCATGGCTTATGGGCAAAATAGCCAATTCAGATTCAATCAGAGGTAGGGAGAAACCAGAAATTTGATAAGTATTTCCGATTTTATCATACATTGCAAAATTGGTTGCTTTGGAAATGAAAGCTAAAATCAAATAAAATTATATCCAGCTCAGCAATGTTCATTTTAATGTGGCACAAACATGTTTGTCTTCAAACAAACATGACTAAATCTAGTCTCATTTTAATGAGCTATAAATGTTGCTCGTGGATGAGAATATTAGTCCTGGCACATTTAACATTCCAGTAACATGAGATGACGTAATGGGTGTACTTTATTTCTCAGCAACTCTGGCACAATAATGTTCTCTTGATATTCTTTGGGCAGTAAATAATCCCAGATCATTACCCATTAACCATTATTGCAGTGGTGGTGCCAGGCTCTGTAGTACAAAGTTAAAATCCAAATATATTATTTAATAATGAATAACCTTTGGATAATATAACGACCCAACAGCCGGCAATAAAATTAAATCTCATTAATCTCATGTTTCTAACAAGCTAAATTAGCTAGATTGAAATACTGTTTTATAATCTCTTTGCCCAATTTAAATGAGTAAAAGGCAGATATATATACTTCAATATTCAAGCTAAATGGTATGCAATATAAACCCAGCCATATAAGAAATGCAGCATATAACAATCCATCTGTACCTTAATATATCTTACTGGTGTAACGTAGCACTAGAATATTTACGATTTCTTGCAAAAAGTAAATCATAGATGTAAGTGTGGTATTCAGAATTGGTAATGTGTGACTTTCTGAAATTTCCTACGTTTATTTCAAATTGTATTGGAAAAAAACATCAAATAATTTTTTAGCTGATATTGTATTGGTATATTGTGAAGCATTATGTGCTCAGACTGCAGGGCTTGGTTTCAGAGTGAGTTATCATTCTATGCAAAATCTCATGACCAAGAGCAGTGAGTGACAAACATCTTTAAATTAAAACTTTAATGCTAATATGCAAGGACACAGAATCAGATATCAGTCATAGCAGGAAAAGATGTAGCATAATGAAAAGATGACCACCAGGTCAATGACAGAACTTCACAATCTATCATTTTATATTAGACACCGAGTCAAACTCAACAACATCCAAACAGTCCGAAGCAGGTCCAGACCGGAAATGTCACCTTTTAACTTCCTCTCCAGATGGTGCCTGACCCGCTGAGTTCCTCCAGCATTTAGTGTTTTGCTCAAGATTCCAGCATCTGCTGTCCCTCATGTCAACATCTATTCTACATTGCATTTGTTGGATATCCATTTTGGACTTCAGAATTACAGGTGGGCTTAAGTCCCTCTTTCTGCGTTGTACTGTTCCATGATTCTAATTGAAAGGCTTGGTGTATTTGTATTTATATCTGTGTGTGTAATTATTATTTTTGTGATGCATTGAATTTTAATTTTCTTGCATCAGTGGGAAAGATTCCTCACCTTAGACTGCAGTCTTCATATGGTTGAGAAGGACATTATGGCCAGGGACAATTCCAGATCAGATTCGACAAGTTACGGTCAGAGGGCAAAAGGAACAGAGCTGAAAATGTCACTGCTACGCTCTTAAATCTATCACAGGTAGGGAACTTGCTCTCAACTTGAAAAGGAATTAGAAAGCAATTAATGATATTGAACCAGGCTAGGAGGAGCACTGGTATAATATAGTAAAAAAAAAAGATTAATGTAACTCAGCTGGAAACCCTTCAGTTATAATAACCCTCAAGGGCCTGTCCATTGATATCCTTAAAGTCAATGCTTTGATCATTGTTTTCAAGGCAGGTGAGAGGAACAGGAGCAAAAAGAGAAAATGTTTGAAAAATTCAGCAGGTCTGGCTGCATCGATGGAAGGAGAAACAGATAGCAGAGTCGGGGGATATGGGGAGAAGGCAGGAATAGGGTACTGATTGTGGATGATCAGCTATGATCAAATTGAATGGCTGTGCTGGCTCGAAGGGTCAAATGGCCTACTCCTGCACCTATTGTCAATATTTCAGGACTGTGATCATTCCTCAGGACAGACACTTCCTGCATGGTTGATCTTTTCCAGCGTTTTTACTTTTTGTTTCAGATTTCCAGCATCTGCAGCTTTGTTTGATTTTCAAAAACTTTAGATGCAACTCCAAAGGCATCATTAGATCCTCTCTGCTGGACCTGAACTGCATGCAGGGTTGCTGAAAGTGGGACTGAATCCAGAAGGTCCAAAAAAGTTGGAGTTTTGAGCAAAGTTATTGAACTGCTCTGTTCCATGCTCCCCTTCTGTCGGGGGTCTCCTGTGAACACATCCTTCAACCTCATGCACCACCAATCTGATGCCATGAATGATTCTTTGCATCTCTGCACTGACTTACTGCCAGTTTCAGATGGGAACAGACCAAGTTAACGCAGTTGAACTCTGGATGCTCTTTCACAACCAGACTCAAGACAATTACGTGTCTCAAACCCCACTCTCCTAAATAACACTCAGAATTGTAACTGCTACAAGAAAACCTGTAAAATGCACACGTTTAGCCATGACTGGAACTAGATACAAAATCCTGGAGTAACTCAGCTGGTCAGGCAGAATCTCTGGAGAAAATGGTTTTGTGAGTATATGGAATGAGCAGCCAGAGGGCGTGGTTGAGACAGATACAATGGGTGCATTTAGAAGACATTTGGTCAGCTACATGGATAGGAAAGATTTAGTTTAGTTTATTGTCACTTGTGCTGGGATACAGCGAAACTTTTTTTTGTGGAAGTTTTGGAAGAATGTGAGTCAAATGTGGGCAAATGGAACTGGCTTGCATGGGCCATCTGGGATTGGATGAGTTGGGCTCAAAGACCTGTGTCCATACTCTATGACTCCAAATAAATTATTGATATTACGGTAATCAAGAGATGTAGGGTTAGAGATGAAATGGTGCTGTCGCAAAAGGTTAGCCATTACCTGGCTGAGGAGCAGAGCAGACACGAGAGGCTGAATGGACAAGCTCTGTTTCCATATTCTACAATGCCAAACATAAGTGAAGCAGTCTTCAACGGGTTCAACGTCACCATTCCTCACATCAGCTTTTGTTGTTTAATTATGATTTATTTAATTAGCTGAATTTAAAATCCACAGCAGTTCTGATGTTACTTGAGCTCATGCCTCTAGATTTTTAGTCAAAACCTCAGGATTATCAGCATGATGATACAACCAGTACAACCCTGTTGCCATGGTGATATAATAGTTCAGACTTCAAGAGTCACATCTATTGATTACTGCAGCCTGCATTGGGACAAATTCCTGCAGCACTGTAGTTAACTTACTGGACTAGTAGTCAGAGTTCTGAACCACTGATCTAAAGATAGCAGTTGAAATCCTGCCATTGGAGCTGGGGAATTGAGATTCAAATAATTCAATAAAAATCTGGAATTAAAAATTAAAGCTCGCCTTAATAACTGTAACAATCCAATGGATAGTTTCCTGTAAATATGGATCAGGCTCACTAATGTTCTTCAAGGAAGGGAATCACTTATTCTCACTCAGTCCATCAAAACAGCCTGCAAACTTGACACCCTACATTTCTCCCCAGTTCAAGAGCAAATAAGAATGGGCAATTAAACTGCCATCCTGCAAAGTAATACATTTTTATAAATTCCTCCATGAATCAGTGATGAGAATATAATCAGTCTATAATCAATCTAAGATTTTCCTTCTATTTATCCACATTCAACATATTTTATTGAAAAAATACATAAATAAAAGCTAAAATTAAATATCTGACCAATCTGGACAGTGCCTTGTATTCCACTTGGACAGCTTACAACCCAATGGTATGAACATTAAATTATCTAATTCTAGATGCTACCCTCCCCACTCTCCCCCCTCCCTTCCCCGTGCCCCTAACCAAATGCATGCCGCTTTCTTTCACTAACCCCCCCCCCCCCCCCCTTTTCCCCTTCCCCCAAGATCCTTTCCTCTGGCTTCACAATTTTCTTGTCTGGTGTCCAGATAAGCCTTTTGTATTCTTTTCACCTCTGGCCTTTGTCCACCCATCAATGTTCCCACACCTGTATGCACTTATCACTTGACAAGCCTTGTCCTGCCCCCACCTCTTTTCTCAGCTTTCTGCCCCTTACTACAATTAGTCCGAAGGAAGATACGGACCCAAAATGTCATCTATCCATGTCCTCTGGAGATGCTGCTTGAACCTCTGAGTTACTCTGAGTTACTCCAGCACTTTATCTTTATCTGAATAAAGAACTCTGCAAGACCTACAGCAGGCTGGTGCATCTTCGTCTGCTCCATCGCAGCAGTCGTTCTGGAAGTCACAGACTGAACTGAGTGGAATACAGTGCCCAGTTCCGCAGGTGAATGTTGAAGGTGAACAAGGTTCAGCCAAATATTCCTTTTCACACTCAAGAAATCGTAAGCTGTCCAGAGCCAAGAAGCCTGATTCGCTTTGAACAGAGGCTACAAATGTAACCTGCAGAAACACAAAGAGAGTAATAAATTCATTCAGACATGATTACTTTAATCTGTAACTGAAAAGTAAATAATTATTGAAAGATCTGAAATAAACCCTCCAATAACATGTAACATTAGGTCCATAGGAATTCCTTAACCCATTACAAAAAGCACTATTTTCTTTTTGGAATATAATTAATAATCAATGGAGGAATTAAAGTTAGAAAGTCCATAGCACTCCTACTGTAAGTGCAGTGAATATTTATTATAGTGCCTGATAACTGGATCACAAACTAATATGTCCTGTATATGAGGGTCTTAGTTTGTTAAATCTTAAGATACATATGAATTTAATTTCTTCCTTTTTAATTTCTAAACGTTTTTGCATACATTGCAAAGGATGCACGTAAGTTGCACATATGAAGAAAGTGCTCGCTCTGGAGAGGGTCAAAGGGAGGTTTACATGAATTATCCCAGGAATGCATGGGCTAACATATGATGAACGTTTGACGGCATTGGGCCTGTACTCACTGGAGTTTAGAAGAATGAGGGGGGACCTAATTGAAATGTACAGAATAGTGAAAGGCCTTGATTGGGTGGATGTGGAGAGGATGTTTCCACTGGTGGGAGAGTCTAGGACTAGAGGTCATAACCTCAGAATTAAAGGAAGTTCCTTTAGGAAGGAAATGAGGAGGAATTTCTTTAGTTAGAAGGTGATGAATCTGTGGAATTCTTTGCCACAGAAGGCTGTGAAGGTCAAGTCAGTGGATATTTTTAAGGCAGAGATAGATAGATTCTTGATTAGTATGGGTGTCAGGGGTTTTGGGGAGAAGGCAGGAGAATGGGGTTAGGAGGGATAGATCAGCCATGGGTCACCAGGGGCACCGGGGAGATGGCCAGCCCTGCCAGCAGTCTGTTCGTTTTTTTCATCTTTTTGTTATTATTAGTGTTTGCTAAAAGTTTGATTGAATGTACTTTGGTGTGTTATATGTGGGGGATCAGGGGAAACTTTTTTTTCAGGTTCTTACCTTCCCGGAGATGTGATCATTTTTCGGATCACATTCTCCGGGCTCTGCAGCCTACCATCGATGCAGCTGGAAGCCGCCTCGGACTGTCGTGAACCCCACCGTGGGGCGCGGAATTAACATCTGAGCGGATCCCTTGCCTGGGATCGCTCCAACTGCGGCCTGCGGACTTACCATCAAGGGCTCGCAGTCTCGGGAGAGGCTAGTCGGGAGCTCCAACGCCTCAGAAGATTCGACCAGCCCCGACGCGAGGTTTGATCGCCCAACACGGGGAGCTGACTACCCCCTCATTGCGGGAGCTGAACGCCTAGATGCAGAGGGCCCGAACGCCACTGGCTACGGGAGTCAAGATCATCCCGTTAACGGGGGCTCGAGGCCCCCGACCAAGGAAGAACATAAGGGAAGGACTTGAACTTTATTTCGCCTTCCATCACAGTGAGGAATGTGTAAGAGTCACTGTGGTGGATGTTCATGTTAAAATGTGTTTTTGAGTCTGTTGCTTTTAATTGTATGACTGACCTGGCCAGTGAAATTCCTCGTATGTTGCAAAACATACTTGGCAAATAAAATCTGATTCTGATTCTTATTCTGATTGAATGGTGCAGTGACTTGATGGGCCGAATGGCCTAATTCTACTCCTATCACTTATGACCTTATGACCTAATGATACTCCACATAGCACAGCAACATCCCATTAATTATATGGATGAAGGAATCACAGTATTGGGACAACCAAGTTTTTAATATTCATATCATCCTGAGTGCACTTTCAGTGTCACCAAATCAAAATGTTGAAATTGAGAATCAATTGCAGCTTGGGACTGACAATACAACAAAGACTGGAGCAGCTGATGAAAACAACTTTGTCAAGTTAACCTAGAAACGGAAATGAATGTAGCCTTGGTAACATCACCCACATCCCAAGAATAAAGATTATCAACCGTATCCCAAGAACAAATAACATGTCAGAAACAATGATGTGCTGACAATGTAATTCAGTCACAGCTCAAAAAAATACAGAGCCCATATTTCAAACCAGGAGAGGTTCTGCATTTATGTTTATTATAGGCTGGATTTGTTAACCAGATGTTCTACTGTGTGGTTTCTGTTCAAATCCTAATTCATTTTAACCTGCTGTGGAACCATGTACTGTTGGCCTCCATTATGCGGTCCTTCCTCAACCATGAACCGGCCTCAATCAGTGATGAGTCCTCAGGTGTTGGAACCTAAGGCCATGTCCCACTCCTACTCCAATGAGCTTTAATTTCACCGCTGAGAAAGGCATTTTTACTATTTTAAATTACTCCAACATCCAAATACATTTGTTCGGAGATTAAATTGATTAAATGAATAAAAAAACAAAAATAATGATAATATGTTTATTTAAATTATATTATGCTCCATTTAATGAATCAAAATCAAACAGAGTGCATAAATAAAACATGATTAAACATATTTTCAAGTGAAGAATGGTAAGCCCATTGAAATAAAAGGAATTGTCCCATTGACCAGCCGTTATATTGAGTGGCTCTTGGTGTGTGGTACGTTCTGGATTCGCCACTGGTTTGTGGTGATTGCAGCAATGGGGCAAAAGTAGAGACATGCCAGCACCTGATATCCAGCTAAGTCTGTGCTGCAGTGTGCAGGTGCAGATTACTGGTGTATTGAAATGACAGAGCGCAGAGAGTTGGAGTCCCTTTCGGAACTGACAACCACAGCAAAACACAATTGTGCCTTCAGCTGCCAAAGCACGTTATTATAATCCTTTTGATTAATATTGCTATAACTGCTACACAAATATTGTACAAGTTGTGGTAGTGTCAGACTATATATATATTTTTTAATTTTATTTCCTCCAACAGTCTTGTTCCATGGAGCATTTTCCAAAGTTTAAATGGATTAACAGAAAAAATAAATCACACTTTCTAAGTTTTTAAGGGATCACGCTCATTCTCTAGCACAAACAGTTTGAAAAAAATCATCCTTCAATATTTGATAAATTTATAATGTCATAAACAGAAGCCAAACAATCTAAATGCAGGAGGCCTGTATCAAGAGATGGAAATTTAGAACCTGGGCTGCTGTGACCTGCACCTACTACTACAGCCAAATGTGTTTCCTCAACACTAATTAGGCTGAACGGTCCCGATCCAAAATCCCTTCCTTCTAGTCTTTCCACAGATGCTCCTCAAGGTATGTCTACTCCTCCTCTCTCAGGTCTGAAGAAGTGCCCCAATCTGAAATGTCGCCTATCCATGTTCTTTAGCAATGCTACCTAGCTTGCTTAGTTGCTCCAATATTTTGTGCCTTTCCTTGATAAACCAGCATCTGCAGTTCCTTGTTTCTACTTCCAATTATGATACCTGACCCACTGAATTGCTTCAGTACTCTGAGTTTTATGCAAGATTTAGAAGATTCAGCAGGACAGTCAGCAACTGAGTGAAAAAAAATATAGTGATATTCCTTTTTCTTCAGAATATGGTAATCATTTAACAAACCTGTCTCTGATTTGCATATTTCTACACAAGATACCACAACTGGATATTACATTTTAAAGAAGGACTTTAGTCCAAGTGAAACAATATCTTGACAGAAAACGTTTACAATCCTTCTTCTTCCAGTTGGGGTTAATAACTGGATAAACTCTATTTTGTGTTGATGCCCTTTGTCCGTCAAGCCTGAATATTTGAAATTGGCGATTGTAGCTGCTTTTCTGAACCTTAACACAATGATTTTTCACTGGTGCAAATAAATATTAGGAATACTGTTAGCCTCCATTTTAACATAGTAACCATGTCGGCTGGAGCAAAAAGTGTTAATTACTTAAAGAAGAAACTCATGCATCTTAGAATTGCTGCTTGGACTGCAGGTGAAGATGAGAATTATTTCACAATTAAGAAGAGTGCAATTTTGTGAAAACATGTGACTACTCAATATCAATGATGACCTCGGAAATCATTTACACTGTATTAGTTGTACGGGTTTGAAATTGGCAGCAAATTGTTCAAGGTTGGCAAGAGGTAGTGGTGGAGTTTGAGTGAGCGGTACAGTAGAAAATGGCTACACATTCAATCTGCAATGTAAGTGCTTCCATTGGCACCTTCATTAAAACACTTTAAAAAAAATTGAATCCAAGCTTCTGGAATCTATTTGTGAAAATGTACTTCCCCATACTTTGCTTGACAATCAACAAGTCATGGCATTAGAAAATAGCAAGGACCCTAGAGCACCACAGTGTAAAAGGCACATTAGCTGTTCGATCAATTTGTTGCTGGTTTGTATACTTAACATTGGTTAACTTCTAAGAATTTATGGAACCAACCCAATATTGAACTGCTGCGTCTCTGGCACTCTGAGGCAGCAGCTCCACCAGCTGTGGCACTCTGCCATCCACAGGTTCTGTGCCACTCACAACTCTCTGTGGAAAGGGATTCTGCTTTCCCTGTTTTGATCAAGACTTCAGATCATGACCTGCTATTGAGGAACAAGGGGAGACTCCTATGGATATGATTCGCAAGTCCTGTTAGGAATACGTCGACAAAGGAGATATACATGTTAATAAGCAGACTGCTGACATTCTCATAGCAGTGCTACTGCAGTTGATATTACTGCAGAGCAGCTTTGCAATGTGACTAAGGAAAATATCCAGATACTTGGTCAATTGATCTGCAAAATTGAAGAACTAGTTCTAACACCCATCTGGAGTGGAAGAAAATGTCAGAGGAGAGATGGAAATGAACAGAAATTTGCCAGAGCAAGTGGCAGAGATTTAAAAGACAACAAGACAAGTATATGGACATGAAAGGTTTGTAAAGATTATAGGGGAGTGGCTGGCAACTGGGACTAACTCGATAGAAAAAGACAAGTTGGGCTAAGAGCCTATTTCCGTGCTGGGTAACTTTATGACTCTCAGAGGAAAAGCCTTGGCTACCAGAGGGTTGGCACGAAGATCAGGAAAAATACCTCAGATCATACCATTTCACCGGCGGGTTTTAACTCGAGCTAATTACACAATCTGAATAAATGGATTGTTGATCCATCGGATTCTACAAAACTCTCTAGAATGGTCCAGCAAGTAATTCATGTTGTAATAAGGATCTTTTCAAATGCGATTAAGGTTGGGAATGAAATGCTGGCTCATATCTCATTCAAAACTAAAGATATAAGCAGAGTTGGCCCCTGCCAACTAGATCCCCTAGAGATCCCAGGATTTTGAACATTCCAAAATCCTGGGATCTCTAGGGGATCTGGTTGCCAGGGGCCAACTCTGCTTATATCTTTATGCTTGAATGGGATATGAGCCAGCATTTCATTCCCAACCTTAATCGCGACATTTGGGTATCATGTCGTGCTCCCTGTCACACGCTGATGTATGCTGTCTGTGGGTGACGCCCGGTTAGGGTTAGGAGTAGGATTAGGGTTAGGGACCACAGATGGGCTGTAAAATATTCTTCCTTCAATGCATGGATTTTAAACATTAATATATTAAAATTAATACAATAAAATCAATTGTGCAAATAAAAAGATGTCAGAGTCATTGAGTTTAATTTATAGAGGTATTGATCCGCTTCCAGATCCGATCACCGTCTCTTTTCACAGAGATGGATTCAGTGATTCTTGAATGAACTCCCCTCTCCCCTCTTCCCCCCTCCCTGCTCCATCCCTCCTTCTCCACTCCCCCCTACCCTTCTCCCCTCCCCTCCCCTCCCCCCCTTTCTTGCCTTCCCTCCTCTCCCTCCCTTCTCCCATTCTCCACCCCCCTCCCACTTTCCCCAACGCCTTCCTCATGGGAGCACTGAGACTCATTTACAATTACCTCCACCAATATCAAAATCAGAAATTAGGATTTAGATGTTCAGTTATGTATTTTACATTTTTTCTTAATGTCATCTAGTTAAATAGAGGGAGAAAACCCATAATTGAAAATGATTTGGCTTCCTCAACCACATAACATGCACTTATGTGTCCACAATGCTGTATGCATGGAGAGCACTGGTCAAATGATGATGGCATGAAGCATTGAGCATGGTTGATGCAACACAGGCATGTACAGATGCAACTGGTAAAAATCCAGTATCCCTCCAAAGAAAGATGAAACCCGTGGAAGCACTACTTAGAAGACCAAACCTTAACTGAATTGTTATTAATGAGCGTGCCAAAAAACTCATTGATGGATTTAGTTCTCATGCCATGCCAGAGATGATTATTCAGCATTTTGTAATTCAGAGCTTTCATCTTTCGGGGGATGGTGCAGGGCTGCTCTGTCCACCTCTTCTCCCACAGGACCCAGATCAATGAATCCTGACTAATTTCCCAGGAGAGCTGTCACTGTCCTGATAGCTCTGGATCAGAAGTGCACAGGAAAGACCCATGGGTATTCAGAGCCTCCAATTTTCTGTGCCTTCTCAACATGTTGCCATGATGCCGCTGTATCCGAAAGGGTTCATTGAATATTTATAATATGCGCTTGTACCATACAGATTTTTTAGCATTTGGTATATTCCATAATTACAGAATAAACATAAGGACCAGAGGAGCAGGAGCATTGAAACCTCAAGTCTGCATCAATGTTAGTTCATAGCTGCTCCTAACATAGCTTGAATTAATTGCCTTGCTTCTATAACTCTAACAACCTCAGTTTAATATTTTCCAATTGAACCCGACAGAACAGCTTTTAGAGGAAGATAGCTTTTGACTTCCATTACCCTTTCTTGGAAGAAGTGCTCTCAGGCATAACCACTTAATGGCCAAGTTTTAATTTTATGGATATGCTCTCCAATTCTGACATTCTGCATAATAGGAAATGAATTTTCAGCTCTCTATTATCCTAATCTAGAATCCTTGTTCTACTAAAAGAGAATAATTCTGGTGCCAATACATACAATACAACTTGCGTTTGAAGACTAGGTGATTTTGCACATTGCCCCCTTCAAGGTTCATGTATATTGCCGAATTGAACACATTACTCTAAGTAAGGTCCAACCAAAGTTTTATATAACTGTGGGCTAGCTCTCCAACCTTCACATTTCCATTCCTTTGAGGTATTGGATTCCAGTTGTTTCATGTTTCACATCAATATGCTTCGTGAAAGGGTATGAGTTACAAAGAAACAAGGATCTTTTAGACATGAGAAGACGGGATAAATTAAATGTACATTATTCAGCAACAATTTCAAAATAAAAATGGAATTTGAATAATTAGGTTTACCTGAAAGTGAGGTAAACAAGAAGGCAGCCATACTTCCCCTTTGGTCCATTGGTTTTCAGTTGGTGTCCATTCTTTCCACACAGTCATTTCTCCCTGGAGGTAATGGCAAGAAAATATTTGAAAACAATATCAAAGTAATGCAAACTTATTAAACATGGAAATTCTCCTACTTTTTCCTTGTCTATATTTTCCTATATTTTCACACAAAAACGTAAAATAATAAATATCAAGAATTCTGCAGTGTAGTGGAAAAGATTGAACGATCATCAGTGCTCCTATTACACTTCCATGTAAGTTCCTCCATGTGCTATTTTGATATAAATATTAGCCTGTTCCTCATACTGAATATGCAGCTCATATCTTTGTTCAGAAGTGTTAAATAATTATTATCACAGATTTATGATTTTGTATCAGTTTTCTAATTCTAATGGTCTGCTATCAGAATAGTGTTGAGTGATATTATCTACAGTAAAATTATATCCAATGTCACATGTATATCCAATCGTTTCAACAGTGTATGAAAAACAAATTTACCTTTTTGGAAAGGAATATATAGCCAAATATGTTTCGTTTAGTTCAGATATACTGGATGGAAACAAGCCATTCACTCACAGAATGATCACCTACTTTCCACTTTCTCATACACTCCCTGCACACTAGGGGTACGTTTTTTGGGATGTGGGAAGAAGCGGGAGCACCCAGAAGAAACCCACTTGGTCACAGGGAGAACGTGCAAACTCCACACAGACCTGATCCGAGGACAGGATCAAAGGAGGATCACTAGCACTGTAAGGTAGTAGCTTTACCCAGCTGTGGAAAGATAGGTTATGGGATATTGTGAGTTGGTGCGTGATAACATTTATAAATGTTTGTCCAGAGGCTACCCGTTTCCAA
Organism: Okamejei kenojei; assembly: GCA_035221665.1. Classification (NCBI taxonomy): domain Eukaryota; kingdom Metazoa; phylum Chordata; class Chondrichthyes; order Rajiformes; family Rajidae; genus Okamejei; species Okamejei kenojei. The sequence goes on along the minus strand of CM069132.1, from coordinate 118,205,121 downwards.
AACTTTAGATTTACTTTTGTTCAATTGATAAAAAATGTTTTTCCTCACCTCCTTAGTTTGTAACAATACTGTCAGTTCATTTCTGCCATCAATTTGATAGAATAATTCTAATCGGCATTTCTGTCCTGAGTTGTGGTACATGGAACTATGAAGGTGAGCAGTTCGTGAAAACATGATTTTGTTGGCCTCGACCCAGACATAATGGCCTGTGCATGAAAATAAAGCAGAGTTTTACATTTAAACAGGAAAAAGAGATAATGCTGCTTTTAATGTGACTGGTGGCGTCATAGAGTGTGGCAGCCTCGCCTGCAGCTGTTCGTTTTTCACCTTTTTTTAAGTTTTAGTCTGTTAAAGGTTTTGTTCTGGAGGCCTTTTAGTCTTTTTATGTGGGGGGATGGGGGGGGGGGGGAAGGGGGAAACCGTTTTTTCCAGTCCCACCTGGGCGATGATGCGTCCTTCCTCCGAGCCGCATCTTTGCCCCCTCTTCGCGGCCGACCACCTGGATTGGCACAGTCTTTCCTGCCGGAGACCGCCCAGAGCTTCGAGCTGCCGCTTTAGCGGCAGCGCAGCACTGAGGTACCATCGCGGAGCGGGGCGATGCCTTACCCGGCTCACCGTGTGGAGCTCCGGAGTGCTGGGACTGCCGACTTTAATATTGTGGAGCTGTGGTCTGCAGAGCGTCCTGTCTCAGCGATGCTGACTTTAAACACCGCGGAGCCTGGGATCATTCGCCGAGATCGCCAGTGTTGGAGCTCCGACCAGCGCGGCCTGTGGACTTCGGGAGCCCCGGTCTCCGGTAGCAAGCGGACGTTTTCGGAACTCCAAGCCGCTGAGAGCGTTCTTCCGACGCCAGAATTCCATCATCTCGACGAGCGGGCCTGAAACATCGGGCTGCCGTAGTGGTGACTGCGGAGGCCTCAATAGGCCCTGACCACGGGTGAACATGGAGGAAGTGGACTGCACTTTGTTTCCTTCTCTCACGGTGGGAAACGTTGATCCCGCTGTGGGGGGATGTTTTTATGTTTAATCTTACATTCTATAATGTTTTGTTTTTTTATTTTGTTTGTTTGCTGCGATGGCAACTCAAATTTCACTACACCAATTGGTGTATGTGACAATAAATGTCCTTTGTCCTTTGTCCTTTAAAGCCAGCTTAAACATGCAAAATCAACATTTTTGAAATTCTACCTATAATCTGCTTTCTGTCTCCAAGTCTTTATCTATATTCTGGATAGTTGGATATTCTTGATTAGTACGGGTGTCAGAGGTTATGGGGAGAAGGCAGGAGAATGGGGTTAGGATGGGAAGATAAATCAGCCAGGATTGAATGGCGGAATAGACGATGGGCCAAATGGCCTAATTCTGCTCCTATTACCTATGATCTTATGATACTATAACCATGCATTCTAGACATTACAACCAGGGAGACAGCATCTCATCAGCTAATTTGTCAAACTCCCTGTTAATCAACAATAATTCAATGTTGCAATAATTGCCTGGAAATGACTATTGATGGTAATAACAAAAGGCTAATTAGAAACATCAGGACTTGGGTTTAATAATCAGGAATGATACACCAACAGCTTCAATCCATTTTGTAGGAAATGATGGAATGATGCTGTGCTTTAAAGTGCAAGATGCTAGTTAAAGGCTATTCAGAATATAAATACCAACTCTGATGAAAAAGAGTGTTAATCCAATGGATTCTTTATTGGATAATTTCTCCCCGCATATTGTCACAAAGTTAATAATGAGCCCCCTCTGAATTGTCATGAAGTGTACATTGGTCTTTCTAAACATCCTCTTATGTATCCAATTACATAGTTCTTCAGGGGGGAAAAGGGCTACATTTAATTACCATAATTTATTTTTATCAATTACATGCTGACTGCACTTGATACATCCGTAGATTTACAAATGCGTACTAAATCTCCAATGCTCACAACCTTTACTTTACTAACTTTATTAACTTTATGTAAACTGGTTTGTGGTTACTTCGTTTATTGAATGTATGTAATTTAATTTTTATTGTTGACATTTTTAGCAAGTTACTGAACACTTAGAATTTGCATAAATGTAGTGTGAAGTTCCTACTATACTTCTCTTCACCAGTGGTTTGGTCATAGTTAAGTTATTGTTACTTTCTCTTTCTTGCATTGCTAATGGCGCAAGGTAGAATTGGCAATTTTATCCCACAAACTGAAATAGGACATGTGTTATAAATTGCATCAGAAGTAATTACTCCAAGACACTTTTATTAACCCACAATATACTTTCAAGACCTGCATTAGGAATCATTTCTTGACTATGACTATCACAAAAGGGAAAGATCAGTAAAAGTTAATGGAATCACTTGCAGACTGAGAAGCACGAGGAAACGACAGAGACATCAACCAAACACTTTGTGTTCATCTTCATGAAAAAAGACACAGTAAACCTTCTGAAAATAATGAAAGGCAGATCTGGAGTATTCAAGGACCAAGAAGAAATTACTACTTGTAAAAATATAGTATTAGTGATATTAACAGGGCTGTATGCTGTTAAACTCCCAAGAGCCATGGTCTGTTGAATGGTCCAACAGGCCTGAAGGGCTGAATGGCCTGCACCTGTTTCTATTTATTGTCCTCTTTTGTCTTGTAGATCTTCCAGTTTGTGATCTGGCTTCAATCTGCCAAGCAGCACATTCGGCCTGAGGTTACCAATGCTGCCTCTAGTTGTAGGGATGAGATTCAAGGTTAATTTCAGATGCTGCCTGTGTGGTTTGCATGTTCTCCCCTGTGACCAAATAGGTTTCTCCCCTATGCCCCAGTTTTCTCCCACATGCCAAAGACATGCTGGTGGGTTAACTGGCCACTGTAAATGACCCCTTCATGTAAATAGGTGCAAGGAGAGCTGCACAGTAAGAAAGGTTGGATAAGGGGATTATGAAATGAAAAGGAAAAAAATAAATTGGGGAATAGACAATAGACAATAGGTGCAGGAGTAGGCCATTTGGCCCTTCGAGCCGGCACCGCCATTCAATGTGATCATGGCTGATCATCCCCAATCAGTACCCCATTCCTGCCTTCTCCCCATATCCCCTGACTCCGCTATTTTTAAGAGCTCTATCTAGCTCTCTCTTGAAAGCATCCAGAGAACCTGCCTCCACCACCTTCTGAGGCAGAGAATTCCACCGACTCACCACTCTCTGTGAGAAAAAGTGTTTCCTCGTCTCCGTTCTAAATGGCTTACTCCTTATTCTTAAACTGTGGCCCCTGTTTCTGGACTCCCCCAACATCGGGAACATATTTCCTGCCTCTAGCGTGTCCAAGCCCTTAACAATCTTGTATGTTTCAATGAAATCCCCTCTCATTCTTCTAAACTCCAGAGTGTACAAGCCCAGCTACTCCATTCTCTCAGCATATGACAGTCCCGCCATCCCAGGAATTAACCTTGTAAACCTACGTTGCACTCCCACAATAGCAAGAATGTCCTTCCTCAAATTAGGGGACCAAAACTGCACACAACACTCCAGGTGTGGTCTCACTAGGGCTCTGTACAACGGAACTGATGTTCACTCTGAGAGCAGATACAAAGTTGAAACAAATGGACTCTTCCTGTGCCATGAGGACACATGGAAACAGTTTGTGCATGATCAGAAAGCCCGCGTGAAGCCCTTATCACCTGCACTGGACTCGGTACACATAAAAATAATAAATTTAAACCTAAATATTGTGAAGTAAAGAAATAAAAGGAATTATTTGGTGCTCACAAACATAATTGCTTAATACTTGTATGTTGACAGATCCTTAAGTTTAACTTGATTTACCTAATGTAGAGGCTGTGCTGTGATCCATCAGTGGGGCAGTGCCTGTGCCAGAACTATTGCCAGTTTGAATACGCTGCCATGCCACAAGATTGTGTATCTCTTCGGAGTGCCATCCACATAGATCATATTCAAAATCACAAGCTGGATCTAAAGCAAAAGTGAAGATAGGGGAATCAAATAGCATTCACATGCACAAAAATCAGGGTGAATCAACTCTTGCTAATTACTGCTTAAAGTACTTGAAATACTCAACAGATAAATTATACTTTCATGAGATCTGATGAAAAGTTAACTCTGCTTTTTGCTCTACTCTGCCCTGAGTTAACCTAATTTCAGCACCACAGAACTTACTGTATTGTATTTGGCACATTGAGATCATTTTTCCTAACTTGTTTATTCATACAAGAAACAATTATTTTACCACACACCAAAATCTGTTCCTTCGTACCAATTATGTCTTCCTCAAATATTGTTTTTTTTTTCAACTATGAAAGCCAGCTAGCTAGCCAAGATGAAAACTATGGTCTTTATTTATTTGTTTTAATGGATTATGCATAACTTGCAACAAATTTCCATTGAAGAAATCAAAGTGGTCGAATAGGCTTTTAAAATTGTAGAAAATTGTACAGCAAATTGGAGAGAACTCCTCAAATGTTACGGTAGTTGTCGCTTCACTGACATTTGTATGTCACTGATCTCTGAATGACAGTGTGAAGATAACAAGCGGTCTTCAGTTCTGGGGAAATCTTTCATACCCCTGTTAAACCTGAAGTCATGGCTGTTAGAATTGAAAGGCTGCCTCTCAGCCAAGTCACAGTTCCCCAGAAATGCAAATGGAAGGGGAATAATTTCAATTGTCTTTGTTTGATACATGGCCCACATATGAAGATCTATTGTGTGATGAGAGGAAAAGAGCATTTTACATCAACCTTTGAAGTGCAAATAATTAATCTAATTACGGAAAACTTCATCAGCGAAAAATCAACCTTGAGGGACTTAAATATTTTCCCCCGACCATTGTTCTGAGTTTTTTTTTTAAATTAATTGGTGGACTCCCGTGACATTATCAGGAGATGCAGCTTAAAGGGATTACTGAGCCAAACTCTGTGGGAAAATTGTGCTGGCGTTAAAGGAGGTTATTTTAACTGGGGTTAGAAATTAGTTTGTGATTAAACTCTCTCACCCATCTCCCCAGCCCCATCCTCTAGTAGGATGTCTGACAGCTTTGTTTTGTAATTTACCCACTCACAAGATTGAAATGATTGGCAATGCAAACATTTACTCTCCGCCCCAAATTACATTGAACTGAGGAGAATAGTTAAGTCTAGAGTCACATGCTGACGAGAATTGCTTTGGTCTGAAGATTGTGCTTTTTTAATAACAATCCAGTAGTTTCATGCCACCATTACTGAAAATAGATTTTACACTAATTCAGCTTACTTACATATTCACTGTCCGCATATAATGTATTCTGAAGCCAATCAACAATCACACTGCCAAAAAAATCAGCATTTTGAAGTGTACCCAATTTCTCCCTATTCATTTATAAAGACTTTCATATTAAGTGGAATCATGAAGCCTATCTGTAGGATCTGAAAAGGCCATGAATTGCTTTCATGATCCCTGCAATTTAAATCTTGGCTTCAGATGTGGTCTGCGAGCACCTGGTTATGGGAAGGATGTTGTTAAGCTGGAAAGAGTTCAGAGAAGATTTACGAGGATGTTGCCAGGACTTGAGGGCCTGCGCTAATGGGGAAAAGTTGCGAAGGCCAGAACTTTACTTCTTGGTGCGCAGGAGCGTGAGAAGTTATCTTATGGAAGTGTATAAGATCACAAGGAGAACAGATACGGTACATGCACATAGTCTTTTACCCAGAGTTGGGGAACCAAGAATCAGAGGACATAGGTTTAAAGTGATAGGGGAAGGATTTGATGGGAACCTGAGGGGCTATTCTTTCAAACAGAGAGTCAAGAGTGTTTTATTGTTATATGCCACAGGTAGAGCAATGAAATTCTTACTTGCTGCAGCGCAACAGAATATATAACCATAGTACACTGTAAACAATACAATAAACGAGAGGAAAAAAAAGTTCAGTGTGTATATGCACACACTCACAAGTACACACACACACACATATATTATACATAAATATACATATATTATACACATATACACATACAAACACGCGCACATACAAAAAACAAACAATAGTTGTGTAATAATAATAATAGTAATAATAATAATAGCCTATTGGAGTTCAGAGCTTATTAGAGGTTGTAGTGTTTAATAGCCTGATGGCTAAAGGGAAGAAGCTGTTCTTGAACCTGGACGTTACATGTTTTAGGCTCCTGTACCTTCTTCCCGATAGCAGGGGTAAAACGAGTGTGTGGCCAGGGTGGTGTGGGTCTCTGATGGACTGATGATGCAGGCTGCCTTTCGATAGTGGGGAGGTCAGAGCCGATGATGGACTGGGCAGTGTTCACAACGTTTTGCAGTCTTTTTCGCTCCTGGGCGCTCAATTTGCCGAACCAGGCCATGATGCAACCAGTCAATATGCTCTCTACCGTACACCTGTAGAAGTTCAAGAAAATCCTCCCTGACATACCAAATCTCCATAATCTTCTCAGGAAGTAGAGGCCTTGATGTAGTTATAATTGGATCAGTGCGCTGGGTCCAGGAAAGATGTTCGGAAATATGCACACCCAGGAATATGAAGTTTTTGACTCTCCATCATTGATATAAACAGGATTGTGGATCCTCATTCTTCCTCTTCCAAAGTGCATAATCAGTTCATTGGTTTTGCTGATATTGAGAGCCAGGTTGTTGTGCTGGCACCATTTGGTCAATCGGTCAATCTCACTTCTATACTCTGACTCATCCCCATCTGTTATTCATCCAGCAACGGAGGTGTCCTCGGCGAACTTGAAGATGGAGTTCGCACTGTCACAGTCATGAGTATAGAGTGAGTAGAGCAGGGGGCCGAGCACGCAGCCTTGAGGTGCTCCCGCACCGATTGTTAATGAAGATGAAGTATTTCTGCCAATTCGATCAGACTGATATCTGTGGATGCTGAAGTCGAGGATCCAATTGCAGAGGGATGCGCAGAGACCCAGTTCCGTGAGCTTGGTAACCACCTTTTTTATAATTTTTATTTTTTATTTATTAATTAATCAAAAATATTTATTCAATGATTAAAAATAATATTTACAATACAATAAAACAAACCAGAACCCACCAGCATAATACAATACAAACAAATATCCGAATTAAACTACTATACAACTATGTTACAATCCTTATTAAGGATGTTTTCAACCCCCTGCGGTGCCCAGCAGTCCCAGAAATCCCCACGGTACCTGTGCAGTCCCTTTCTAACCCCACCCGGGCGAGGACGTAACCCCGGAAAAGGGGCAGGCAGCCGGCTCGGGCAGAGCCCTCTTCCGTCTGGTGCCGTGACTCACGGATGGCCAGCTTGGACCGGCCCAGGAGCAACCCAACCAGGACATCTTCAGCCCTACCCTCTCCCCTACGCACAGGGTGTACAAAGATGAGGATGGAAAAGTGAAAAATGCAGCCAGAAGGCAAGGAGAACCCCCCTTTAGGTATTGGAACAGGGGCTGCAGCCTCACACACTCCATATACACACGTGGAACACAGACTTCCAGCCCGCAAAAGTGGCAGGCAGCTGGCGAGTCTGTGAACCGCAAGAGAAACAGGATGCAGGGGACTCCTCCGTGAAATACCCTCCACCCCAGGTCCCCGATGTAGAGGGGGAGAATCCCTGCGTAAAGGGTGGTAACCAGCTTGGAGGGGATGATGGTAATGAGCGCCGAGATGTAGCCTATAAACAACAGCCTGACATAAGTGTTTTTATCGTCCAAGTGGCCCAGTGTGGAGTGGAGAGCCAGTGAGATTGCACCCTCCGTTGACCTGTTGTGACGATAGACGAACTGTAATGGGTCGAGGTTCTTGTTGAAGTAGGAGTTGATATGCACCATAACCAACCTCTCAAAGCACTTCATCACCACGGACATTAGTGCCGCTTGTCGATAGTCGTTCAGGCACGTCACCTAACTCCTCTTGGGCATTGATATTATTGATGCCCTCTTAAAGCAGATGGGAGGCTCAGACCTCAGTAATGAGAGGTTGAAAATGTCCGCAAAAACTCCAGCCCGTTGGTCTGCACAGGTTTTGAGAACTCGATTGTGTATACCATCAGGTCCAGATGCTTTTCGAGGCTTTCCTGAAGGATCTTCTGACGTCAGCCTCTGTGACTGTGACTATATACCATCAGGGCATATGGGGCTCGGGAAGACACATCAGTGTTCTCCCTATCAAAGCGTGTGAAGAACGCAATCAGCTCGTCAGGGAGTGATGCTTCTCTGTCCTTAAGCTGCCTCCTGATTTTGCGTTGAAGAAGGTAATGACATTCAAGCCCTGCCACAGTTGCCGAACATCCGTCTCATCCTCCAGCTTTGAGTGGAAGTCCCTTTTGGCCTTTTTGATGGCCTTGTCAAGGTCTACCTGGACTTCTTATAGACCTCTGCATCACCAGACCTGAATCCACGGGATCTGGTCCTCAGAAGAATGCGGATCTCCTGGTCCATCCAAGGCTTCTGGTTAGGAAACACTCGGATGGTTTTTGTAGGAACACAGTCCTCCACACATTTCCTTATGAAGTCTGTAACGACTGTGGCGTAATCATTCAGGTCCGTTGCCGAGTCCTTGAACATTTCCCAGTCTACTGACCCCAAGCAGTCCTGTAGTTGTTCCTCTGCCTCCCCAGACCAGTTCTGTACAGTCCTCACCTCTGAGGGTGTGCTCTTCAGTTGCTGCCTGTATGCAGGAAGAAGCAGCACCACTGAATGGTCGGATTACTCGAAGTGAGGGTGAGGGATAGAGCAAAAGGCATCCTTGATGGTCGTATAGCAGTGGTTAAGGATGTTTAATCCTTTGGAGACATGTTGGTTACAGTTTGAGAGTGATATTTTCAGGTTGGCTTTGTTGAAGTCCTCGGCTATGGTGGTAAAGGCTTCGGTGTACGCAGACTGGCGCTTGTTGACCACAGCGTGCAGCTCATCCAATGCGAGAGGGACGACCAGGGGTGGGATGTAGACCGCGGTCAGGATGATGGAGGTGAATTCCCTCAGGAGGTAGAAGGGGGGGGGGGGGGCACTTCACCGCTAGATGTTCCAGGTGCGGAGAGCAGGAGTTAGACAGAACTGTCATGTCTGAGCATCACAAAGAGTTGACCATGAGGCAGACGCCACGACATCTCCCTTTCCCAGATGCCTGCATTCAGTTCATACGATGGATGGAGAAATCTTCAGGCTGGACCACTGAGTCTGGGGAGCTGGGGGTGAGCCATGTGTCTGTGAAACAGAACACAGAGCATTTCCCTCAGCTCCCTTTGATAAGGCAGCCATGACTTTAAGTACTCCACTTTATTTTGTACATTGTACATTGGCTAGTAGGGTGGTAGGGAGATGGGGTCGTAGTCCCCTGCACTTCAGTCTGACTTGTAGTCCTGCCCACCGGACACGTTTCCAGACACCATGGAGGCCTCCCCGATGTTTCCAGGTACAGTACTCACTGTACAGAGTGGTGGGTTTATGGAACGAGTTACCAGGAGTTATTTGAGACAGGTACTATAACAACATTTAAAAGACAATTAGACAGGTACATGGACGGGAAAGGTTTAGAGGGAAATAGGCCAAATGCAGGCAGATGGGACTAGAGTAGATGGGTCAGCATTAGCAAGTTGGCCAGAAGGGCACATTTTCAAGCCATAGGACTGTATGACGAACCTCCTTCTGCTTCTCTAATTGGCACCTGATAAAAAATCTCTGCACCCTAATGAGTGGTGTATCACATGGTCTGCCATGCCCCAATTCTGTTGCTAAGAGACAAATGGCTAGAATTGCATCCTATTCCTATAGTTACAAGATACAGTTACTCCTCTCGTTTGAAATGCAGTGACATTGACTTCAATAGAATTAAAGTATGAAAGCAGGGAGAAATGCTGAAAGGTTACTAAATAACACGCACAATGCTACTAACTACAGCTGAGTTTCTTGGCAATGGGATTATTTCATCTTTTGTGATGTAAAGTGCTGACCTGCTTCCAGTACATTTAATTTCCTCCAAATAAACAGTCTTCAGATATGAAATAATTTGTTATCTCTTATGGGCCTGTCCCACTAAGGCGACTTTTTAGGCGAGTGCAGGAGACTCTCCGCGCGCCACATGGTCGCTACAAGTTCGCTGGTGGTCGCTGGTGAGTCTCCTTCATGGTCGGGAGGAGTTCCCGCATACTGGGAACCAGTCGCGGCCTCAGTATGGTCGCCGCAAATGTTTCAACACGTTGAAAATTTTCTGCAACCAAAGATTGGTCACCATGGAGATAATCGATAATCCTGTAAACAGAAACATAGAAAATAGGTGCAGGAGTAGGCCATTCGGCCCTTCGAGCCTGCACCGCCATTCAATATGATCATGGCTGATCATTCAACTCAGTATCCTGTACCTGCCTTCTCTCCATACCCCCTGATCCCTTTAGCCACAAGGGCCACATCTACCTCCCTCTTTAATATAGCCAATGAACTGGCCTCAACTACCTTCTGTGGCAGAGAATTCCAGAGACTCACCATTCTCTGTGCGAAAAATATTTTCCTCATCTCGGTCCTAAAGGAATTCCCCCTTATCCTTAAACTGTGACCCCTTGTTCTGGACCTGCCCAACATCGGGAACAATCTTCCTGCATCTAGCCTGTCCAACCCCTTTAGAATTTTGTAAGTTTCTATAAGATCCCCCCTCAATCTTCTAAATTCTAGCGAGTACAAGCCGAGTCTATCCAATCTTTCCTCATATGAAAGTCCTGGCATCCCAGGAATCAGTCTGGTGAACATTCTCTGTACCCCCTCTATGGCAAGAATGTCTTTCCTCAGATTTGGAGACCAAAACTGTACGCAATACTCCAGGTGTGGTCTCACCAAGACTCTGTACAACTGCAGTAGAACCTCCCTGCTCCTATACTCAAATACTTTTGCTATGAATGCTAACATACCATTCGCTTTCTTCATTGCCTGCTGCACCTGCATGCCTACTTTCAATGACTGGTGTACCATGACACCCAGGTCTCATTGCATCTCCCCTTTTCCTAATCGGCCACCATTCAGATAATAGTCTACCCTCCTATTTTTGGCACCAAAGTGGATAACCTCACATTTATCCACATTATACTGCATCTGCCATGCATTTGCCCACTCACCCAGCCTATCCAAGACACCTTGCAGCCTCCTAGCATCCTCCTCACACCTAACACTGCCCCCCAGCTTCGTGTCATCCGCAAACTTGGAGATGTTGCATTCAATTTCCTCGTCCAAATCATTAATATATATTGCAAATAGCACTGAGACTTGTGGTACCCCACTAGTCGCTGCGTGCCATTCTGAAAAGGACCCGTTTACCCTTACACTTTGCTTCCTGTCTGCCAGCCAGTTCTCTATCCACATCAATACTGAACCCCCAATACCATGTGTTTTAAGTTTGTATACTAATCTTTTATGTGGGACCTTGTCAAAAGCCTTCTGAAAGTCCAGATATAACACATCCACTGGTTCTCCCTTATCCACTCTACTAGTTACATCCTCGAAAAATTCTATAAGATTCGTCAGACATGATTTACCTTTCGTAAATCCATGCTGACTTTGTCCAATGATTTCACCACTTTCCAAATGTGCCGCTATCCCATCTTTAATAACTCTAGCAGTTACCCCACTACCATTGTTAGACTAACTGGTCTGTAATTCCCCGTTTTCTCTCTCCCTCACTTTTTTAAATGTGGGGTTACATTGCCAGAATCAATAGAATCAATTGCCAGTCTATCATGGCCAATTCACATCTTATACCTTCAAAGTTACCTTTCATAAATTCAGAACCCTTGTTTCTGAATTAATTATGTCACTCTTCATCCTAATGAAGAACTCAACCATATTATGGTCACTCTTGCCCAAGGGGCCACGCACAACAAGACTGCTAACTAACCCTTCCTCATTACTCAATACCCAGTCTAGAATAGCCTGCTCTCTCGTTGGTTCCTCTACATGTTGGTTTAGAAAACTATCCCGCATACATTCCAAGAAATCCTCTTCCTCAGCACCCCTGCCAATTTGATTCACCCAATCTATATGTAGATCGAAGTCACCCATTATAACTGTTTTACCTTTGTTGCATGCATTTCTAACTTCCTGTTTGATGCCATCCCCAACTCCACTACTACTGTACACAACTCCCACTAGCGTTTTCTGCCCCTTAGTGTTTCGCAGCTCTACCCATATCGATTCCACATCCTCCAAGCTAATGTCCCTTCCTTTCTATTGCGTTAATCTCCTCTCTAACCAGCAACACTACCCCACCTCCTTTACCTTTCTGTCTATCCCTCCTGAATATTGAATATCCCTGGATGTTCAGCTCCCAGCCTTGGTCACCCTGGAGCCATGTCTCCGTGATCCCAACTATAGTATAGTCATTAATAGCTATCTGCACCTTCAACTCATCCACCTTATTACGAATCATGTACATGTACATGATCATGTACATCAATGATCTGGATGATGGGGTGGAAAATTGGATAAGTAAGTATGCAGATCATACTAAGATAGGTGGTGTTGTGGATAATGAAGTAGATTTTCAAAGTCTACAGAGAGATTTGGGCCATTTGGAAAAGTGGGCTGAAAGATGGCAGATGGAGTTTAATGCTGATAAGTGTGAAGTGCTACATCTTGGCAGGACAAATCAAAATAGGACGCACATGGTAAATGGTAGGGAATTGAGGAATGCTGTGGAACAGAGGGATCTAGGAATAACTGTGCATAGTTCCCTGAAGGTGGAATCGCATGTAGATAGGGTGGTAAAGAAAGCCTTTGGTGTGCTGGCCTTTATAAATCAGAGCATTGAATATAGGAGTAGGGAAGTAATGTTAAAATTGTACAAGGCATTGGTAAGACCAATTCTGGAGTATGGTGTACAATTTTGGTCGCCTAGTTATAGGAAGGATGTCAACAAAATAGAGAGAGTACAGAGAAGATTTACTAGAATGTTGCCAGGGTTCCAGCAACTATGTTACAGAGAAAGGTTGAACAAGTTAGGTCTTTATTCTTTGGAGCGCAGAAGGTTAAGGGGGGACTTGATTGAGGTCTTTAAAATGATGAAAGGGATAGACAGAGTTGACGTGGATACGTTTTTTCCCATTAAGGGTAGGGAAGATTCAAACAAGAGGGCATGACATGAGAATTAAGGGACAGAGGTTTCGGGGTAACGTGAGGGGGAACTTCTTTACTCAGAGGGTGGTGGCTGTGTGGAATGAGCTTCCAGCAGAAGTGGTGGAGGCAGGATCGATTTTAACATTTAAGAGTAAAGTGGATAGGTATATGGACGTGAAGGGAATGGAGGGGTATGGTCTGAGTGCAGGTAGATGGGACTAGGGGAAAACAAATGGTCGGCACGGACTGGAAGGGCCGAGAGGGCCTGTTTCCGTGCTGTAATTGTTATATGGTTATATGGTTATATGGAATGATCCTCGCATTGAGACACAAAGCCTTCAAACTTGTTTTTACAACACTCTTATTCCTTATACAATTATGTTGAAAAGTGGCCCTTTTAGATTTTTCCCTGGATTTATCTGCCTGCCACTTTTACTTTTCACCTTGCTACCAATTGCTTCCACCCTCATTTTATACCCCTCTTTCTCTCTGCTCACACATTTAAGAAACCCACCACCTCTTATACTCTGTTTATTATTTTTTTATTCTTTCACCCCTACATGTTGGGTATGAGTGCTTCCCTTCTCTGCCTCCTGCCTCAGACACTGTGTATTAGCTTTCTCTATTTGAGTCTCTCCCCATAACTGTTCTAGTTTAAAGTCTCCCCAGTTACCTTTGCAAATTTCCCCGCCAGGATACTGGTCTCCCTCGAGTTCAAGTGCAACCCGTCCTTTTTATACAGGTCACTCCTTCCCTAAAAGAGGTTCCAATGATCCAGAAACTTGAATCCCTGCCCTCTGCACCAGTCCTACAGCCACGCATTTATCATCTACCTCTCTTCATTCCTACTCTCACTGTCGCGTGGCACAGGCGGGGCCGGTTCCACTTCAATCGCCGCAGCCATGTGGAGTTGTGCGGGGCTGGTCCTAACATCATACTCACCAATCAGCTGGGCAGGAGGCGGGCCAAGTGAATTAGGACGTCGCACGGCGTCGGGCGGTGACGCCATCATGCAACGCACGCCAGGTGGTGACATAATCACGCAACACCATGCGCTGCGTGCGGCGTCCAGATGCTGCGTACGGCGTCATGACGCTGCGTACGACGTCGAGACGTTGTGTACGGCCTCGATGCGGCTGCGGGCCTGTCGGCCGTTGCCGCGCGGGATTTTGAACAGTGTCAGTTTTTCGGTGCCGAATGACCTCCTCCTGCGCCTATTTTCTATGTTTCCATGTTTCTATGTTTTCAGAACGAGGATAACCGACCAGTAATGTTAAATGTCCGCCGAACTTCACAGCTGTGTATCTCTGGCTTATTAAAAGTTGGCTGTCTTCTTTTGTTCTTTTCTTTCTAACAGTTGTCTCCACTCCTTCTTCACGCTTCTCCCCCCCCCCTTTTAAAGCACTTACCGTACACTGTGCTAGCTGTCTTAATTACAGCGCCAATCTTCGTGTTTATCGCGGTGTGTGTCTGTATCACCTTGGCTTTGCACTGTGTGAATTTCAGACAGCACTCCCCCCGCTTGCCGTGGCCCCCACCTTTGCGATGTGTTTGTGTGTGTATGTTCCACTCTGACAGTCGCCGTTCCGGTTCTCGGTTTTTCAGGTGACTGCTGGCAACTTGACAATCGCTGGCAGTCCGCTGGAAAATCGCCTAAGTGGGACACGTCCATTGGAGTCATAGTCATAGAGTCATTCAGCTTGGAAATAGGCCCTTTGGCCCAACCTGCCCACACTGGTCAACAGTCCCATCTACACTAGTCCCACTGCCTGCGTTTGGCCCATATCCCTCTTAACCTGTCCTATCCATGTCCCTGTCTAATTGTTTTTTTAAACATATCAATAGTCTGTGCCTCAACTGCCTCCTCTGGCAGTTTCCATACACCCAACACCCTCTGTGTGAAAAAGTTGCCCATCAGATTCCTACTAAATATTTTGCTTTCACCTTAAACGTAAGGTCTCACCTGGTTCTCAATTCTCCCACTCTGGGCAAGAGACTCAGTGCATCTACCCAATCTATTCCTCTCATGATTTTATACACCTCTATAAGATGAACCTTCATCCTCCTGTGCACCAAGGAATAGAATCCCAGCCTGTTCAACCTCTCTCTATAGCTCGACTCCTGGTAACATCCTCGTAAAATAGACCAATAGGAACATGGAACATAAAACAGTACAGCAGAGAAACAGGCCCCTCGGCCCAGAATGTTCATGCCGAATACAATGGCAAGTCAAACTAATCTTGTCGTCCTTCACAGAACCGGCTCTGACCTCCCCGCCATCTCAGGGATTTATCGGAGTGGCTGCCTCAAAAAGGCAGCCAACATTATCAGAGACCCATACCACCCTGACCACACACTCAACTAACCACTGCCATCGGGAAGAAGGTACAGAAGCCTGAGAACTGTAACGTCTAGGTTCAGGACAAGCTTCTTCCCTACAGCCATCAGGCTATTAAACACTACAACCTCACAAGCTATGAACTACAATAGAGTATTATTATTATTATTATTATTATTATTATTATTATTATTGCACTGTTATTGTTTGTTTGTTTTTTTTCTGAGTTGTTTTTTGTCATATTATTTATTATGATTATATATTCTGTTGTGCTGCAGCGTAGGAATGTCATTGTTCTATTTGGGACATATGACAATAAAACACTCTTAACTCTTAAATAAATTAAATAAAATAGATGGATTGAAACTATTTATTCCTGTGAGAGACTCCAGAACAATTGGTCATACACTTTAAGCTCTTCACAGGGTGGCAACTGCAAGCACGTATTTACAGAAATTGGAATTCTCTCCCCCAAAAGAGTATTGAGGCTAGTCAATTGAAAACTTGAAAAATTGAGATTGATATTTTCTGTCAGGAAAGGATATTAAAGAATGTGGAAGTAAATTGGACAAGGCACAGATCAGCCACGATCTAACTGAGTGGCTGAACTAGTTCAAGGAATTGATGTCCCTGTAGTCTTTGAAACCTAACGTTCTGGGCAATGTTAACACTGTTCACAGTTCCTGACCAGAAAATAAAACATATTCTTTGGGGACATTTACCATGGTACTAACATGATAAAATAAATAATTCCCCCATAATTCATGATAGATATGATCACCTTATTAGGAACACATATTTCTGTAATCTCTTTGATATTTGCTTGCATCATTAATGACACCTTGAAAAATCATAACTTTTAAAAGTAAACAAAGTAAATCTTGCCTACCATAGGTTTAACAAAAAATTATTTAAACTTCAATATTTCCTGACCCGATTTATGAATAATAGAAGCATCTCAAGAAGATGGATTATATTTGCTGCCCAGGAGATTAATTATAATCAGATTTTAATCTGAATATAGCTCTCAAGGATTTTATTAAACCTTTCCATTTTTATCGCCAGTGAGATGATGATCTATGCAACACATCCACAGAAGTAGTCAATCTTACATTTTCATCAATTCAGTCTCACTAATATTCACCACCCTTTTATTCCCAGGAACTCGACAGGGTAAAGAAAAACCTGAATGAATGGAGAAATTGGACTGGGTGTCAGATTGTGATCATTTAGTTGATACTCCAACTAACAGAACTAAAAGGGTGAGTTTTAGCTTTTCTTTAGTCACCAATATTTATCCTGGCAAGATTCCATTTCATCTTTCAATACTACTTTTCTTGGCAGCTGTTTATTTTCTTCTTTCATATCGGTTCTGTTATTAACATGGGCTCCGGCAAATGCTGCATGCAGATTGCTATAACTTTCATTCAATTTATCTTACCCTCTCCCTTCTCAGGATTAGAGTAATGTTCGCAGGTTCTGCATTGTCACCGCTTTATCACATGTATATTTTTAAAAGGGTGTGTATTAAATTCCAGAAAAGTAAATCATAAGTACTAGAAATTTATTGTGAAGTCCAATTGAGATGCTTTTGTCAAGATGGTGAAAGGAGTGGAATTAAAGGGCTCACGAACATATGAATATAGGAGCAGGAGAAGGCCACCAGGCCCCTCAGCCCTGCCCCACCATTTGATATGCTCAAGGCTGATCTACGCTGACTTCCACTCCTGTTAATCATCTTAACTATATCTAAATCTGGCCTCCACCAGCCTTGAGGCAGAGAATTCCAAAGTTTAATTTAGTTTAGAGATACAGTGTAAAACCAGGCCCTTTGGCCCACTGAGTCCGTGCTGAACAGTGATGCCTGCACACTAGCACTATCCTACACATATTAGGGACAATTTACAATTTTACCAAAGCCAATTAACCTGGAAATCTGAAGAAGGGTCTCGACCCGAAACGTCGCCTACCTTCGCTCCTTAGATGCTGCTGCACCCGCTGAGTTTCTCCAGCTTTTTGTGTAACCTGGAAACTTGTACGTGTTTAGAATGTGGGAGGAAACCGGAGCACCCGGAGAAAACCCGCACGGTCACGGGGAGGACGTACAAACTGCATACAGACAGCACCTGTAGTCAGGATTGAACCCAGGTTGCTGTAAGGTAGCAACTCTACCACTGCGCCACTATGCCACCCTACCACTAATCTCTGAGAGAAGAAATTCCTATTCACCTCAGTTTTAAATGAATGATCCCAATCTTGTATAGTTATGTCCACTTGTTCATGACTCTCCTGCTAGTGGAAACATCTACCCTGTCAAGCTCCTTTAGGATCTTACATGTTTGAACAAGGTCATGTCATCTTATTTATAAGAGGAAAGAGCATTCACGTCGTGGCCCTGTTTTCACCAATCTTTCCACCACCACGCACAAGAAACACAAGAAGCGCAAGACAGATACGATTGAGGCAGATGCCGAGAAGTGTGTTCAGCTATAGCTAAACAACTAATCTTGTGTGTGGACTCGATAAAAAGATTATATTTTCATTGATCCTTTACTTTCAGTGAGATCACATTAGCAGTGAGAACACATTAGCAAAGATGGCACTGTGGCACATTGGTAGGCTTGCTGCCTTACTGTGCGAGAGATCCGGATTCAATCCTGACGATGGGTGCTGGCTGTACGGAGTTTGTACGTTCTCCCTGTAACCATGAGGGTTTCCCCAGGTGCTCTGGTTTCCTCCCACACTCCAAAGACGTGCAGGTTTGTAGTTGGCTTCTGTAAAATGTCTCCAGTGTGGAGGATAGAAATAGTGTACGGCGATCGGTCGCAGGGACATGGTGGGCCACAGGGACTGTTTCTTCAGTGTATCTCTGAACTAAAGTAAACAGACCAGGCTCCGACTCCAATCTTAACTTCAATTTTGTGATTTTCTTTTACAAACAAAATAGAGCGCTGTATTGACAGCACAAAGTCAATACATTTACATTTATAGTTTACTTGCACAATGAATAGAGTCATAGAGTGATACTGTGTGGAAACAGGCCCTTCAGCCCAACTTGTCCACACTGGTCAACGTCCCAATTACACTAGTGCCACATGCCCGTATTTGGTTCATATTCCTCCAAACCTGTCCTATCCATGTACCTATCAAACTGTTTCTTAAATGTTGAGTCCCTGCTTCAACTATCTCCTCTGGCAGCTTGTTCCATATATTCGCCAGCCACCCTCTATTTGAAAAAATGTTTTCACATTAATGTTTTATTAATCATTAATGATTATTAATGATTTTCTCCAAGATGTTTTTCTGAGTTTACTACAATGTACCTGACAATATAACATAAATCAAATTAAAAAAATAGTTTCAAAACAAAATAACAACATCTTTGAAATCAAAACTTCAACAATGATTTATACAGTCATGATCATACCTGGTGCAACAAGGCACCCATCACTGAAGGAAATGTCATCAATGGCGATCCCTTCACTGGGATGATTATAAGCAAAAATACATCCTTGAATAACAACCTGTGGATTAACATAACAAAGAAAAACAAACTCACACACATAGAAAATCATAGAATGAAAAATCATTACTAAAGAACATTACTAAAAAGTTACTTACATTTCCAATTATGTAAAGTACCAAATGTAACACATACTAAAACTAGAAAAAGATGCAAAGCACTGGATTAACTCAATGGGTCAGGCAGCATCTTTGGAGAACTTGGATTGGTGGCATTTTGGTTTGGGACCTTAGTCCCGACCCGAAACGTCACCTATCCAGGTTCTCCAGAGATGCTGCCTGATCTGCTGAGTTACTCCAGCATTTGCTGTTCCCTGCTTCAGTTTATTAATACTAACATTAATTTGAATGAGCTCTGGGATTCATATATCTATCTTGCATTTGAACACCAAATCGCTTAAAAATAGCATCAAATTTAGGAAGGTCGGCTTGCCTTTCATCAGATATGTTTGTGGGGGGTGGGAGGGGGAGTGGGGATGGAGAATTGACCCAAGCAACATTTCCAAAAATAGTGACAGGCAGCGTATTTTCATGATGTGATTGCCATATAATAGTAAGGATGTGACATATCACGTTAAGGTTAATTCTTCCTCTCTTTGACTTTTCCATGACTGCAGCAGTTGGAATCATGCCCATGGGAGCAACCCACTATAGGTCACTTCCAGATACTTTTACAGCTGGGCAGACCTGGTGCTGAGACAGACCCTCCGATAAATCAAAGTGCAGCTTTATTTCCACTGAACTAATGTTTCCCCTCAAAATAACTATGTCTTCCAGAGGGCAGCGGAAATGTTATTGACAAGAGAACTTTCATTTCATATTTTTTATGTAACGTCAAGGACTAGAGAACAAACAAAATTGTTATAAAGCACTCAGAAATTATTATTTTAAATGCACATCAGGTGTGCCTGAAGTGGGTTAATACTTAGTTTTATTTTTAAAATGATTCATCTCTGATGATTAATTTAATTATATTTTCTAAAGTGACAGGTTGTGAATAAGTCACGTCAGCTAATTAACAAAGAGCTTTCTCGTGAATCAGGAGCCGTGAGTTTAGCTCAGGCTGTACTCCCTGGAGGTTTATGTCCAGCAGGCTACACTAAGCACAACTAAGTTCTTCACTGCATCTTGGTGCACGGGACAATAATAATAATAAAATAAACCACTCCGTCTCAGAGGGTCAGCATGTTGTACACTGCCTCTGAAGTTCATTCTATCAAAGTAAATGGAATGAATTTTGAAGATACAGCCCTTCTTTTCTTCCTCGAACAGAGACCCAAACAATTTCCCTCTGCTAACATTCACCTGCACCTGATTTGTCCTCATCCTCAACACTTCTCTGTCGATTCCTCTCACATTTTCCAAGTTAAAGGTGTAGTCATGGGCACTCATATGGCCCCCAGCTATGCCTGCCTTTTGTTGATTACACCGAACTGTCCTTGTGCCAGCATACACATCTCCCAACTGTTTCTCCATTAGGTTGACGACTACATTGGGGCTGCTTCCTGCACCCATGCAGAACTTATTCATTTCCTCTCCTCCAGGGCCTCCTCTAATGCATCTACTGCATCCGGTTTTCCTGTTGTGGCCTCCTGTACATTGGCGAAATCAAACGTAGACTCGCCGACCGCTTTGCCGCACACTTACACCCCTTGGCCTACTGGATCTCCCGGTTACTAACCATTCAGGACATCAGTCTGAAGAGGGTCTAGACCCGAAATGTCATCCATTCCTTCCCTCCAGAGATGCTTCCTGTCTCGCTGAGTTACTCCGGCATTTAGTGTCTCCCGGTTACTAACCGTTTTAACACCTCTTCCAACTTCCATGCTAACCTTTCTGTCCTGTGCCTCCTCCATTACCAAAGTGAGGCTACATGCAAACTGGAGGAACAGCACCTCATATTCCTCTTGGGCAGCTTGCAGCCCAATGGCATGAACTTTGAATGCTCCAATTTTAGGCAGTTAACTTTTCTATCCTCATCTTTTCGTCTCTGGCCTTTGTCCGACAATCTACCTGCCAAAAACAATCCCTCGCATATGTTCACCTATTACTGGCCATGCTCTGTCTTCCCCCCTCATCTCTTCCCACTTTCTTTTCCACACCCTGCAGTCAGTCTAAAGAAAGGTCCTAACCTGAAACGTCACCTATCCATGTTTTCCAGAAATGCTGCCTGACCCACAAGTTTGGGACAATTTATTAAACACAAGTTTAGCCCAGCATTTTGTGTCGTTTTTCATTGAACCAGATTAATTCCAGATTTTCTGATGCCATTGATTTTTAATTCTCACCCTAATACCTACATTATCTTTACTCTGGATGCCAAATTCCTCTAAGTATGAAGGATACAGTAATAAGGCATCTAATACCCATCGGACAGAGAGGCAAAAACATCATAATGGATGTATGTCTTGAACCAGTCTACCACTTCGAGATGGAAAAGATGGCATTGGAGTAATCTCAGACCTAGTACTCACGCCATGGAGCAGAAACCCACCCAGAGGAAGGTGAGGGATGGAGGGACGGTAGGCAGATGGGCTGCAGGAGGAAGTGCACTGCCTTGAGGGTGGAGTGGGCGGCTGGAGGCCCTATAATTACCTGGGGCTCAGCTGGATACAGAGCCGCTCCAAGAGGCTGAACACATGGATATGGCCAACAGTGGTGAAGGAGCGTTAGAGGACACCATGGCTCCGCTTCGACAGACCGACCCTGCAACGCCGCCAAGACAACGGGCCATCATGGTCAGGTCAAGAACCCTACACTTACAACAATTGGCACCTCAAAATGGCACCATATTTGGTGACTCTCTACTGTCTCAGTGTACTACTACTATACACTTGTACTGTGTCTACTAGTACTATACACTAGTACTGTATCTCAAGGTTTCAAGGCTTCAAGGTAGGTTTATTGCCATATATACCAATTAAGCTACAGTGAATTCTGAGATGCTTCTCAAAAATGTATCTAAGTGCTTATGTACATTGATACTTCTACTGAACTATATACAAAAATGAATTTCACTGCATCTCAGCACATGTGACATTAAAGGACCAATGAACCATTGAGACGTCTGACTCCAGGCAATTTGCCCCATTTAGCTTTTTGCCGAAGTGTAGCGTATCGGATAAATTATTCAAAATAACTGTGGAACCACATACCTGAAATGTGTCTTTGCTGTTGATTTCGATAACCTCTCTATTCCATTGACTTCCCTGTTCAAACGTTTGCTTCCAAATTTCCAGCACACGCCCATCATATGGCTGATATAGCATGACTTTAAGTGTTCCACTCACTTGACCAAACTGATAATAAAACCTCATCTATCAAGAAAAATTTAGAATTTATTTAATTTCCTGTTACTATGGAATTGAATATTAAATGCAGAGCACGTCTTCATGAATAAATGACTTTTGGTTTGATCAAAAGTGTAAAAGAAGCTACCTGGCAAATGTCTTTTGGAGGAAGGAAAACAACGCTTTGTAGAATTGCAAATTCCTTTGAATCACCTTCAGGTAATACGGATAAGTAATAAGCTGCAAAAAAGATCATTTATTGCTGTTTTAGCACAAAACAATGTTATATTACTGGCAATTATTCACAGTGAGTTGAAGAACACAAAATGTTTGTAATGTTTTAGCTATGTTCTGACAGCAACCATTTATTTCACTCCCAAGAGGTCGATATACAAATCTCATGTAAGAAATGAATTATTTTTAATTTTGTCCTTCCTTAATTAAATAGGTAATATTCTTCATTCATTTTACATTCCACGGGTTCAGTCTCTGCATTCTTCCCATTGAAATTGACTCTTCCTATGCTTTCTCCATAACCTGATGTCCTCTATTTCTCTCTTTTTCTTTCTCTATACACCCCCCACCTTCTCTCCTTCAATGTATTTATCCATTCTTTCCTTATAATTATTCCTCTCCATCTCTGGCCTACGCTCCATTCCATAACCTCTCTAGGACACTTTTCCCTTCCTTTCTTCGATTGGCCTCTTGTACTCCAATCAAATGCACTCTCCTCTTCTATCCATTCCTTCTCTCCAGAGATGCTGCCTGTCCCATTGAGTTACTCCAGCATTTTGTGTCTATCTCATCTTTCTCTCCCCTGCTTCTCCAATGGCATCGACCTTTAATTCCGCGCCTCCTCTTCCTGGCACATTACATTAACTGTAACGTGAATGAAAACACATCCAATAATTCATTTATTTGACTAGAAGTATATGCCGTGAATATTGATCAAAAGATGGCAGAGATCAATAATGCACTTTTGAGTGTCAAGCAATGGCCACCTTGAACAGAACAGCGGCCATCAATCTCTTTACGACATTGGTCTAATCTACATGATAACAAGCTCACATACTGTAACTCAAGTTGGATACTGAAGGCATACTAAAAATTCAAGTTCCTGGTTCTATTGGGACTTATTAATGAGGAACAATACCAGCAATCTAGTTATGTCAAATTATTTTAACAATGGATTCACTGGAAAAATATATTTTTTTAATCTGGTATTTAGAAAAATAGGCAGTCATATTTGTGATAATGGAAATAAGAGTGAAGAGCCATGAACGATTGTTTAATTGTCATATGTATCAGGAACAGAAAAATGAATTTTTTACATGCTGCAGCTTTATAGGGACACAAGCACAACACAAATAAATATACAATAATCAATAATAGCAATATATAACCATATAACCATATAACAATTACAGCATGGAAACAGGCCCTCTCGGCCCTTCCAGTCCGTGCCAACCATTTGTTTTCCCCTAGTCCCATCTACCTGCACTCAGACCATACCCCTCCATTCCCTTCCCGTCCATATACCTATCCACTTTACCTTTAAATGTTAAAATTGATCCTGCCTCCACCACTTCTGCTGGAAGATCATTCCACACAACCACCACCGTCCGAGTAAAGAAGTTTCCCCTCACGTTACCCCTAAACTTCCGTCCCTTAATTCGCATGTCATGCCCTCTTGTTTGAATCTTCCCTACCCTTAATGGGAAAAGCTTATCCACGTCAACTCTGTCTATCCCTTTCATCATTTTAAAGACCTCAATCAAGTCCCCCCTTAACCTTCTGCGCTCCAAAGAATAAAGACCTAACTTGTTCAACCTTTCTCTGTAACATAGTTGCTGGATCCCAGGCAACATTCTATTAAATCTCCTCTGTACTCTATTTTGTTGACATCCTTCCTATAATTAGGCGACCAAAATTGTACACCATACTCCAGAATTGGTCTCACCAATGCCTTGTACAATTTTAACATTACTTCCTTGCTCCTATATTCAATGCTCTGATTTATAAAGGCCAGCACACCAAAGGCTTTCTTTACCTACATGCGATTCCACCTTCAGGGAACTATGCACAGTTATTCCTAGATCTCTCTGTTCCACATTCCTCAATTCCCTACCTGAAGATTGCACTAAGACGCCTTTAAGTCTTCAGAACTTTTATTAAACACACAGCATACATAGCCCTGGCTGTACGTGGTCTGTCACGAGCACCAGTGAGAGAGCTAGGGGCGTGTGGGTTACAATTATACTAACTGGTGGGGGAGTGGTTAGCATGGACATCGTACTATCAATTAAAGGTGTACACACATATCATCTACATCCTTCCTCTACCAAAACAAGCAGTGAGTGACAGGGCGACCACGTCTCATGCGCCAGGGTAAGTACAAACAGTAAAGTACAGGGATACATAATCACACGTAATCACCGTAGCGGACCGGCGGCCTGACCAGGTGACCAGACCGGGTCCGCACCTCGCCATCACCTCCTTCCCCGACAGCAACAAGCGGGGACGCTGGATCATGGTGGGGGCTACGGACAGGAGAACCCCTTGGCGGTGAAGGCAGCGGGGAGGGAGGTGAAGAGAAGGGCGGGGAAGCCGGAGAAAGACGCTCCGGAGGAGGACGAGGGGAGGCCGGCCCCAGAGGAATGGGCAGAGCACAGGGCTGCGACAGGGGCAGCGGGGGGGCATAAGGAGCCGCCGGGGGAGGGAGAGGCTCGTTCACGAGCCGGAGATGCTGGCGGGACCGGCGGAACACCCTGCCGTCGCGGTTGACAAGGTAGGAGCGAGGGGAACCGGCAGAGCCGACGACCACGGCCAGCCTGGAACGGCCAGAAGAGGACCACATACGGACGACCTGACCGGGGAGAAGAGGGCAGAGGACACGGCAAGACCTGTCGTGGGAACGCTTCTGGATACGGTGTTTGTCGGCAATGCGTTCCCGGACCAAGGCAGGCTTAAGGACGGAAGGGGACAGGGACTGCTGAGACACCGGGACCGTGGGCCTCGTCACTCGGGACATGAGTCGCTGAGCCGGGGAGCCCAGGGCATGGTCGCGGGAGATGTTGCGGAGGTTCAGCAGGGCCAGCCAGATGTCGGTGCGGGATAGGCGGCAACGTTCCAACAGTCCTTTAGCACTGCGGACCGCGCGCTCGGCCAGTCCATTGCTCTGTGGGTATTCCGGGCTGCTGGTGTAACGACGAAAGTTCCAACGCTCAGCAAACTCGCGGAACTCGGCACTGGTGAACTGGCTGCCGTTGTCCGACTGCAGGCTGACGGGGGACCCGAATGTGGCAAAGTGGCGGCGCAATTTGTCGATGACCGCGGAGGAAGAGAGGGAGTGGAGCTGGTCAACTTCGAACCAGCTGGAGTAAGAGTCGACAAGCACCAGGAAGTGCTTTCCGTGCCACTCAAAGATGTCGGTTGCTAGCGCAGACCATGGCAGGTCAGCAGCTGGCTGCTGCAGGAGCGGCTGCCGCTGTTGCTGTGGAGCGAGGCTGTTGCAGGTAGGGCATGCGGAGACCCTATCCCGGAAGTAGCGGGCATGTCGGGCCAGAAGAACTGGCTCTGAGCGACAGAAAGGGTCGCCTCGGCCCCGGGATGGCCACGATGAGCGGTCTCGAAGTATTGTTCCCGTAGTGCTTCGGGCACCACCACCTTGTGCCCCTTCACAATCACACCACCACGCAGCACCAACTCGTCACGAACCAAGAAGTAAGGCACCGCTGCGGCCGGCAGGGAAGAACGGCGGTCTGGCCAACCCTGCTTAATGATCGCGGCCAGCTGCTGTAGCGAAGCGTCTGTCGCCGTATGCTCGGCTAGGGACTTCAACTGTCCAGGGCACGAAGTTCACGCCCAGGACCATCAGATCCGACGCCTCGTACGGATGCTGGGTTGTGGATGAAAGAGGCGCCCGCGACAGCGTGTCCGCAACAACCATGTCCTTGCCCTTGCGGTAAACCACCGTAAAAGTAAAGCGTTTTAGCTGGAGCATCATGCGCTGGAGCCGGGAGGAGGCCATGTGTATTGGCTTGTTGAGGATGGTGACCAGAGGCTGGTGGTCCGTCTCGACAGTGAAACAGTTGCCCAGGATATAGTCCTTGAATTTGGAGCAGGCAAAGACAACTGCCAGCAGTTCCTTCTCAATCTGGGCATAGTGTTGTTCAGCGAACGTCATTGTGCGGGACGCGTAGGATACAGGCAGTTGCACCCCGTCATGGATCTGCAGGCAGGCGGCCCCGAGGCCAAACTTAGAGGCATCACACGTGAGAACGATGGGGCGCTGGAGGTCGAAGTACTTCAGCATCGGCATGCTGACCAGCTTGGACTTGAGGGTGTCAAACGCGCGCTATTGTTGCGGGAACCAGGCCCAGGCAGTGTCCTTTTTCACCAGATCCCGCAGAGGGGCACTCAGTTCACTCAGGTCGGGGATGAACTTTCCCAGGTAGTTGACCATGCCCAAGAAGCGCTGCAGGCCAGGCACATCAACAGGTGCAGGCATCCAGGATATAGCGGCCGTCTTCTGCAGGTCGGGCTTCAGCCCCGATGCCGTGAAAACATGCCCCACGTAGGTGACCTCAGGGACCCGGAATCGGCACTTTTTCGGGTTGAGTTTCAGGTTGACCTCCCGGGCCCGCTGCAGCACCTGACGAAGGTGGTGGTCGTGCTCAGCGACGTTTTTCCCAAAAACCAGGATGTCGTCGACAATGATGGCACACGGAAGTCCAGCAAACAGTTGTTCCATGGTCCTCTGGAACACCTCGCTGGCAGAGTTGATCCCAAACGGCATGCGGAGGAAGCGATACCTGCTGAAGGGCGTGCTGAAGGTTGTCAGGTGCGAGGACCGCTCGTCCAGAGGTATCTGCCAGAACGAACTCCTGGCATCAAGAACCGAGAACACGGTGGCAGTGCCAACCTGCGCAGCAACATCCTCGACCGTCCGCATGGGATAGTGCGGGCGCCTGATGGCCAAGTTCAAGTCTTTGGGGTTGATGCAGATCCGTATTTCGCTCTTGTCCTTGTTCGCAGCAACAACCATAGTAGAAACCCACTGGGTGGAGTCCGTGACGGGCGCCAGGATGCCCGTGGCCACCATCTCGCGAAGAGCAGACTCGACCTTGCCCCTCATGGCAAAGGACACACGGTGCGGGGGACGGACAACTGGCGTAACGTCGGGATCGAGGGCAATCTTGTAGCTGCAGGGCAACTTCCCCAGCTTCGAGTCAAACCGGTCCGGGAACTCGGCCAGCGGATTCAGGGGCGCCTCTACCAGGTGGACATCGCTGTGGAAGCTCACCAACCCGAGGTCCTGGCAGGCCTCCACGCCGAGCAGGGGGTCACATTTACTGTCCAGCAGGAAGAAAGAGAGGGGCCGAGTGGTCGACCGCACCTTGCAGTGGAGAGTGGCCTTCCCCACAGGAACAAGCACGCCGCCCCCATAGGCACGCAGAACAGCACTGTCTGTGGAAACAGGCTCATTATTTCTTATCTTTCTGAACAGGCTTGTTGACATAACGTTGGCAGCTGCCCCCGTGTCCACCTTAGCAGAGAAGGCCTTGCCATTCACCGTGATTTGGACGGTCGGGTCCGTTATCAGTCCAGCTGCACCTCGCAAGGAAAACACCTCCAGCTCGCTCTGAGAAGATTCAGGGTCAGACGGGGGAAGATCATCGTGCTGGAGATGGGAACCAGACACTGAATCATCACGTGTCAGATAGCGAGACGGTTTCTGCTGTGGCTGGGCATTGTTCCCACGGGAACGGCATGCGGCTGAAAAGTGCCCGAGCTTGTTGCAAAAGTTACAGGTTTTCCCCAACGCAGGGCACACATTAAAACGGTGTGAGACAAAGTTACAATTCGCACATCGTTGAGGCGGTCTGGAGCCCTGCAGCGGTCTTGCCCTCTGTCGCCGGGGAGCATTGTACTGGGGACCAGCGAGACTGGCTGTGTGGACCACAGGGTCAGGTACAGCGGAGGAGACAGCCTCAGCTAAACGAGAGGCATGCAGCGCCTCGGGGAGTGTCAGATCAGGCTTACGCAGCAACTCGGAGCGCAGCTTTTCGTCCCGCAGACCAAAGACCAGAATGTCACGGGTCAAGGCATCGGGGGTCAGGTCTTGCAGGTTACATCGGCGAGCCAACTGGCGCAGCGCGGCCATAAAATTGTCAATAGACTCCCCAGGGTTCTGGCGTCTGGAGAACAATTTGAAACGCTCCAAAATGTGATTAGTGGGAAGGTCACACATCGCCGTAAATTTAGCAATCAGGCAAACGGGGTCATCGGCGCTCTCACCATGTCCATAGACGAACGACTCCAAACGCTCGAGCGCCTCCGAACCAGCCAGGTTAAGCAGCAGGGAAGCCTTGACAGCGGGGGTCACAGCAGGGTGGGCAATGGCAACGTAATGCTCAAAGTCCCGTCGGAACACACTCCAGCGATGAGTAATGTCCGCATCAAAGACCA
The DNA here is from genome assembly GCA_035221665.1 of Okamejei kenojei. Taxonomy (NCBI): domain Eukaryota; kingdom Metazoa; phylum Chordata; class Chondrichthyes; order Rajiformes; family Rajidae; genus Okamejei; species Okamejei kenojei. Next base: position 118,176,428 of record CM069132.1, on the reverse strand, counting down.
GGACGTCAGGCTTACGACAGGCAGAAGCCATCACGGAACCGGGGGGGGTACTGGGACTAATAAAATAAAACGCGATAAACCAGAGACGCAGGAAGAACCACTTCTGACGCCATGAAGATTGCACTAAGACGCCTTTAAGTCTTCAGAACTTTTATTAAACACACAGCATACATAGCCCTGGCTGTACGTGGTCTGTCACGAGCACCAGAGAGGGAGCTAGGGGCGTGTGGGTTACAATTATACTAACTGGTGGGGGAGTGGTTAGCATGGACATCATACTATCAATTAAAGGTGTACACACATATCATCTACACTACCATTTATCATGTACGTCCTATTTTGATTTGTCCTGCCAAGATGTAGCACTTCACACTTATCAGCATTAAACTCCATCTGCCACTTTTCCATATGGCCCAAATCTCTCTGTAGACTTTGAAAATCTACTTCATTATCCATAACACCACCTATCTTAGTATCATCTGCATACTTACTTATCCAATTTTCCACCCCATTATCCAGATCATTGATGTACATGACAAACAACAGTGGACCCAACACAGATCCCTGAGGCACCCCACTGGTCATCGGCTTCCAACCTGACAAACAGCCATCCACCATTACTCTCTGACATCTCCCATTCAGCCACTGTTGAACCCATCTTGCTACTCCACCATTAACACCCAAAGATTGAACCTTCTTAACCAACCTTCCATGGGGAACCTTGTCAAAGGCCTTACTGAAATCCATATAGACAACATCTACTGCTTTACCCTCATCAATTTCCCTAGTTACCGCTTCAAAAAATTAAAGAAGGTTTGTCAAACATGACCATGCACAAATCCATGTTGGCTGTTCCTGATCAGACCCTGTTTATCCAGATGCTTATATATATTATCTCTAAGTATCCTTTCCATTAATTTGCCCACCACTGATGTCAAACTAACAGGTCTATAATTGCTAGGTTTATTCTTTGAACCCTTTTTAAACAATGGAACAACATGCGCAGTACGCCAATCCTCCGGCACTATTCCCGTTTCTAATGACATTTGAAATATTTCTGTCATAGCTTCTGCTATTTCTACACTAACTTCCCTCAATGTCCTAGGGAATATCCTATCAGGACCTGGAGATTTATCCACTTTTATAATTTTCAAAAGTGTCAGTACTTCCTCCTCTTTGAATCTCATCGTTTCCATGGCTACTCTACTTTTTTTCCTTACTTCACATAGTTCAATATCCTTCTCCTTGGTGAATACCGAAGAAAAGAAATTGTTCAATATCTCCCCCATTTCTTTTGGCTCTGCAGATAGCTGTCCATTCTGTCTCTCTAATGGTCCAATTTTATCCCTCGTTATCCTTTTGCTATTAATATAGCTGTAGAAACCCTTTGGATTTACTTTCACCTTTCTTGCCAAAGCAACCTCATATCTTCTTTTAGCCTTCCTAATTTCTTTCTTAAGATTCTTTTTACATTCTTTATACTCCTCTAGTACCTCATTTACTCCATATCTCCTATAATTATTGTAGATATCTCTCTTTTTTCGAAACAAGTGTCCAATTTCCCTTGACTCCATGGCTCATTCCAATTTTTACTATTTCCTTTCACCCTAACAGGGACATAAAGATTCTGCACTCTTACAATTTCCCCTTTAAATGTCCTCCATTTCTCTTCTACATCCTTCCCATAAAACAAAATGTCCCAATTCACTCCTTTTAAATCCTTACGCATTCCCTCAAAGTTAGCCTTTCTCCAATCAAAAATCTCCACCCTAGGTCCAGTTCTGACTCTCTCCATAATTATATTGAAACTAATGGTATTGTGATCACTGGTCCCGAAGTGCTCACCAACGCATACCTCCGTCACCTGACCTGCCTCATTTCCTAACAAGAGGTTCAGCACTGCCCCTTCTCTGGTCGATACCTCTATGTACTGCTGCAAAAAACTATCCTGCACACATTTTACAAACTCCAAACCATCCAGCCCATTCACAGAATGTGTTTCCCAGTCTATTTTTGGAAAATTGAAATCTCCCACAATCACTACCTTGTGCTTACTACTAATGTCTGCTATCTCCTTACATATTTGCTCTTCCAATTCTCGCTCCCCATTTGGCGGTCTATAATACACCCCTAAAAGTGTTGCTACACCGTTCCCACTTCTCAGTTCCACCCAAATAGCCTCCCTAGACGAGCCCTCTAATCTATCCTGCCGAAGCACTGCTGTAATATCCTCTCTGACAAGCAATGCAACACCTCCACCTCTGGTCCCTCCAATTCTATCACACCTGAAGCAACGAAATCCTGGAATATTTAGTTTCCAATCACAGCCGTCCTGCAACCATGTTTCACTGATTGCCACAACATCATATTTCCAGGTGTCCAATATATTATGAATAATAATAGAAAAATGAGATCATAACAGTCAAACCGAGTATGCAGTGTGATCTGTGCAATGTCCATAATAGTTTGTTGCTAAGGCAGCTTGTTATTAGGGTTGTGTGGTATGGTTCAAGAGCCTGATGGTGGATGGGAAGCAGCTGTTTATAACCTGACGGTAATGTTGTTCTTGCTCCTGTGTCTTTTCCCGATGGTAGCAACAAGGTGACAGCATGGCCATGGAATTATGGGTCTTTTATGATATTTGCTGCCTTCTTGAGACAGCGCATCATGTAGATCCGACCTGCCGGGACTGGAACAAAGGTGGACTTGGCGTGCGATACTTTGTAACTTTGTAAGCACACTTTATGTGGCAAGTAAAGAATTTCACTGTGACATCACATGGGACAATAAAGTATTAATGCATTCATTCATTCATTCATTCATTCATTCATTCATATATCCCTTTGATGGAGGGGAGCTCAATACCCATGATGGACTGGGCAATGCCCACCACTCTCTGCAGTCCCCTTCATTCTTGGAAGTTTAAATTACAGAACCAGATCATAATGCATCCAGTCAGTATGCTCTCTACCGTACAAGTGTCGAAGTTCGAAAGAGTATTCTGTTGCCTGCTGAATCACTTCAAATGTCCAAGTAAGTAGAGGCATGTTGGGTTTTCTTTGTGATTGAATCAATGTGTAATCTGGATTTAAGACAGATCTTCAGAGATGTGTATGGCAGGAAATTGAAACGGTTGACACTCTGCACCATCTTCCGATCGATGAAGAAAGGTTCATACTGTAGATCCTCAGCTTTCTCTTTCTGAAGTCAACTATCAGCTCCTAATGTTAAGAGTAAGATAGTTGCTCTGGCACTATTCAATCAGGTTATTGATCTATCTCCTGCACTCGGAGTCATCATTACCAACGGTGGTATTGTCGGCCAAATTTAAAGATGGGATTGTAGCTGAATCGGATTACACATTCATAGATATAATGAGTAGAGCAGGGGACTGAGCACACAGCCTTGCTGATGGCCAGTGAGGAGGAAATGTTGCAAATTCGTACAAGTGCAGTCAGCTGATGAAGAAGTCGAGGATATAATTATACAGGGACAAACAACAAAGACTTTATTTCCAGAAACCTGAACAACAGGCAAATAGACAACTACCCACAATAACCTAGCAAATAAAAAGGATGATCTGGGGTCATTTTTAATTTTAGTTTAGTTTAGAGATACAGCATGGAAACAGCCCCTTCGGCCCACCAGGTCCATGCCAATCAATGATCCCCATACATTAACACTATCCTACACTCACTAGGGACAAATTTTACATTTACCAAGCCAATTAGCCTACAAACCTGTACTTCTTTGGAGTGTGGGAGAAAACCGAAGATCTCGGAGAAAACCCACGCAGGTCACAGGGAGAACGTACAAACTAATTACAGACAGCACCCGTAGTCAGGATTGAACCCGGGTCTCTGGTGCTGCATTCGCTGTAAGGCAGCATCTCTGCTGCGGAATTGCAGTTTACCCATTCATCGTGTTGGTATTTGTTTAATACTGTCATGTGGTGTCAAAATACATTGAAAAAAATGTTTTATGAGCTATCCAGCCAAATCACACCAAACATGAGTACAAAACAAGAAAGAAATGAAAGTGCAAAATATAGTGTTACAGTTACAGAGAAAGTGCTGATTAAAAAAAAGATAAATTCATAGACATGAATGTCCATCCAAAAAACAGCAAGTTCAGAGTTTCTTGTATGCTCCTGCTTTTTTCTTCCTGACGTTTCATCATAGCACACATTTTCGACATTTAGTATTTTTCAAGTTTTGGGTATTACCTATAACGAGATGTTGGACAAACTTAGATTGTTTTATCTGGTGTGCAGAGGTTGAGGGGAGACCTGACAGAAGTATATAAAATTATGGGAGGCATAGAAATGGGAGACAGTCAGAACCTTAGAAATATCAATGACTAGAGGGCATAGCGTTAAAGTGTGAGGAACAGAATTTAAATGAGATGTGCATTGCAATACAGAGCGTGGTGGCAGCCTGCAACGGCTGCCAGGGGTGATGGTGGAAGCTAATATTACTGCGGCTTTTAAAATATTTTTAGATGGTCATATGGAGGTACTGGGAATGGAAAGCTATGGATCACATGCAGACAGAAAATATGAACTTGGCTTGATATTGGACATGGACATTGTGGGCTAAAGGCCCTATTTCTGTGCTTACTGTTCTATGTTAGCAACAGCAGAAAATTAAATCAGGATGAGATATCTGCACTACATAAACAATTCAAAAAATTGTAAGGACTTTTATGGGGAAAGCATATTTTCTGTGGAAAATTCTCATTGTGAAATTCTGATAACCCCCATCCCTGTAGCGTTGCTATGCTATTGCATTTAATTAATATTATGCATCCCTAGTTTTCTGTTCCCTTCAAAACTAATAGCTAATTATTAGTTATAAACAAATAGCTTTCTAGTGTGCAAAGAGTTGATAAATGTGGATTACATTTCACCATTTCTCACTGCATCTCCATGGTGACAACAGGGTATACAGAAAATAATTATTCCTGTCACAGATTATTTGTGAACTCAGCCAACAATCAGATCTTCACCTGTGCTGTAATTGTGTTTTCTAAATCCCTATTGCTGAGGATCATTCCTTATCTGTAGCCTTCATTGGTCAGAAAATGCCAGCGCCTGTTAGATATTTAATCTTCCTCAGAGCTTTCACTATGCTTGGATCGGTGTGGCAAATGGAAAACAAAATGCGTAAAGGAACATGTCATAGTTTAAACCATAACGATATTTCGAACGGTTGTGTCCAATAATCATTTAACTCAGTCTGGTGACACAAGGTGCACAATTCAGTATTTATTGTTATTAAACTGCATTTGTTTCAAACCCTCAAAATAAATATTAGGTATTATACTGCATATCTAAACTTTAATCCCCGGATCATTTGATGTTAACCTCTTTTATTCTTTTGCAAGTCTCCATTAGTGAATTGAAGCTGCTTGACTTCTGACCATTTCCACCAGACTATCCTCATCTATTTTAGCTTTCCAAGCACGGGTGTGCACCTTGGTTAAACAAAACAACATATGCCTTTTATTTGTCTTAGTATATCTTCTATCTCCTGTTTTCTAATCGTACTAGACTTCATCTTATTTCTTTTCGCCCCCTTCAAACTCACCCTGATTCTTACCAGATAAAAGTAATTGATCATAATTTGCAATAATGGTGATATATTCCAAATACTATTTTCTTTCAGTTTTGACAGCTTAGCAACACAGCCAGGACCCCCCACCCCCCCCCCCCCCCCCCCCCCCCCCCCCATCCCCACCCCCCCGCCCTCTGACTTAACTAAATGACAGGAACGTGATCAGATAAAGTCCTTCTTTAGAGATGAATAGTACTGGCCCTCTACCAAGTCAGCAAAACCAGGATAATAATTCTTCCAATATATTGTTCCGGCAGCATATACAGTAGACTAAAGAAATGTGTTAAATATCAGCAAAGGGAAAAATAACAAAATATGAACAGAAAATGCTGGAAACACTCAGCCGGTCAGCCAATATCTGTGGAAAGTTGGATGTGGCCCTTGTGGCTAAGGGGATCAGAGGGTATGGAGAGAAGGCAGGTACGGGATACTGAGTTGGATGATCAGCCATGATCATATTGAATGGCGGTGCAGGCTCGAAGGGCTGAATGGCCTACTCCTGCACCTAATTTCTATGTTTCTATGTATCTGTGGAAAGAGAACCGGAGTTCTACTTTCACGACCTAATTTACGACCCTTTTTACTCGACATTTTTCATCATGTTGAAAAAACGCCCCGACGTACTTGATGCCACGAGTACCTACGACTAGCATCACAACCTACCTACGACCTCCTACGACCTCGTGATGACCATGCTGCGAGTATGAGTCAAGGGCTAACTCGGCAGCGGTTGTGAATTAGGGCGTGAAAGTGGAACAGGCCCTTTAAGGGGCTGTTCAACTTGGGCAACCTAATCCGTGAGTTCTGGCGAATTTACCCTCGACTCATACTCGCAGCTTGGTTGACAAGAGGTCGTAGGAGGTCTTCGTAACTCTCCTTCATACTCAAGAGTGGTCTCCGTGTACTCAAGGCCTCAGCTAGGTCACAGCGGATTTTTCAACATGTTAAAAAATGCCGTGGAAAAAATCAATAATTTTTTTACTCGTAGGTTTAGTCACAGTAGGTCGTAGATGTTAGTCGTAGGTAATCGAGGGTGGACGAAGATAATCGAAGGTAGTCGAAGATAGTCATAGATAGTCTTCATCATAGTTGAAGGGAGGTCGAAGGAGATCAAAGGAGGTCGTCTTCACTCTCCACTATTCGGTGTCCAATTTTCCCGAAGTTAGTCGTAGTTAGTCGAAGCTTGTCTTCTACATAATCGAAGGAGGTCTTCAACATGTCATTTTTTCAAATTCTTCTAAACTCGCCAATTAGGTCGCCCAAGTGGGACAGCCCCTTTAGTGTTTGAGAGATGCTGCCTGACCCGCTGAGCTTGGTAGTTCCCATCACAGAACAATGGTAAGGTTGTATTGTATCATTTTGGCAGGGTTTCCAGGACTCGCATGCCGCATACAAACAAACAAGATGTGAGTTTTAGAAATATATATATACTAGACCAAGTGGGACCCATTGGGTCCCTGTCACATGCGAGGCCTGGTCCCCCAACACAAAATTCCCCCACAGGAGGCCTGGTCCCCCACGCAACCTGTTCCTTAATGCAGTATTCCACCAGTCATTTATTCCCCCAATGGGCCCTGTTCCCCCAACGCAATATTCCACCACTCACCTGTTCCCCCAACACAACGCGTTTCCACCACTCACCAGTTTCCCCAATGTAACCCGTTCCCCCCAACGCAATATTCCACCACTTACCCATAGCCCCCAACTGCACATGTGTGGCTCATTTCCCCTTAAAGAAATCTGTGCTGCCAGGAATATTAAAAAATGCACACTCAATTTAAAAAAAAAATCCGTGCTGCCAGGAATATACTTGCTGCCAGGAATGTTAGAAAAAGGGATTGCAACATTATAGCTTGCAATTGCACTTGCTAGTGCTGGTAGAAATGAGTGTCCTGGGATTGCAACATTGTAGCTTGTAGGGTTACAATCCCATTGTGAAGTCATAGCTGTAGAGGGAAGAATTTCTTCTCAAATTTTGATTTTTTTTTAAATAAAAAAATGTGAAATATCTTGGAAATGTAACATCAATCTGAACAAAACTGGACACAAACCACCACAGAACAATTGGGAGTGAGTGGTGCAAAAATTGTAGCGCTACCATGTACCGTTTTGGTGTAGTTCCGTGATCACAATTACAGACAGACTATCACGCATAGAAACAAACAAGATGAGAGTTCTAGTAATATACCAGCCCAAGTGCAGACCCTTGGGTCTGCTCCCCCAATGCACCCGTTCCCTACCTATAGCCCCCATGGGAGGCGTGGTCCTCCAACTCAAGCCGTTCCCGAACATAAGATTCCAGTACTCCCCTGCCTCTCTCAAGCCGTTCCCGAACATAAGATTCCAATAGCACCTGCCCTGAGTGTTGCAATAGCAATTCGCCCAACCCCTCCTGTGAGGTGAGAAGTACAGAGTGTTCTTGCATTGCAACATTGTATTGAAGTGTGTTGGAAGCTGGCAGGAATGATTTTAACAGTAAAAATCCTGTGAAAGTTGGCATTTTTAAATTTTAATCACGAATAACGTGAAATATAGGATGAAATATTTACTGAAGCTGATCACTGCTAGCTGAGCTATTGTGACATCGTGTTGAAGGTGGTCATTTTAAATTCAAAGTCTTTTCATTTTTTTAAACTTTAATCAGTATTGTCTAGAAATAAAACGTAAAAATGTTCAGCGAAGGTGCTCTCTGCCTTGAGGGGAATTAATGTGAATCAAAATATGTAAAAATCTTGTGATAGTTGGCATTTTTAAAGCTTTAATCGTGAATAACGTGAAATATAGGATGAAATCTTCAGTGAAGCTGATCACTACTAGCCGAGCCATTGTGATGGCATCAGTGACAGCTAGTCATTTTTAATAGTAAGATTAAATGAGAACTTACCAATTTCGAAGGTTGATCTTTATTTTATGAGGAGTTGCGGTGAGGGATTTCGTGAAGACCCCGCCAGCACGCATGCGCGACATCCTTCAAAGCAGCGGTATGGAATCACAGAACGCACCATGACTGAAAATAGTAAGATGAAGAACGAAGAACTTCCCAGTTGACCTTATGATAGAGGGTGGGAGCGGAGGGCACGAAATCCCTCACCGCAACACCTCATAAAATAAAGATCAATCTTTGAACTTGGTAAGTTCTCGTTTAATCTTACTATTTTACTTCGGAGTCACGTGAGTGACTTCGTGAAGATTTCAAAGCTCTGTGATTTCACGCCCTGGACAACGTCCATGCTATCACACTACTGCAATCCTGATGGAGGAAGGCTGTTAATACAGTTCAGTCGAAACAGGCTGAAAAATAATGCATATTTATTAAACAAATAATAATAAACAAATAACCCCTAACTCGGGGACAAACATTCACTGAGCGGCTCCCAGCACAGCTTCTGCGAATGTTGCGGGGGTGACCAATGGTTTATTGTAGAACCTTTGGAAGGTTGCTTCACTGGCCCAGCCCGCCGTGGCGAGGATGTGGTCCATGGGCACCTCCATGGCCCTCGCCGCTGATGTGGATGCAGCCCTAGTAGAATGAGATTTAAAAATGTTAGTAGCGACTCCTGCTGCACCCAACACCGCCCTGAGCCACCTGGCGATAGTCTGCACAGTCACCCAGTGATGCGGAGGTTTGTCGCTGATGAGGAGCCCCTGCTCCTTCTTCCTGATGGTTCGTGTAATTTGGATGTAGTGGTGGAGATGGGTGACTATGCAGAGGGTGGCATCAGTGGGGTATGCCCGAAACTCCAACTGCAGCCCATGAGCCCCAGGCCTGTGCTGCTTCAATAAGTCCTAGACAAAGAAAATCATCTGTGTAGGGGTGGAGACCATGCTATCCAGCACGCAGCTTTTGTAATGCCTGGACCCGTTGAGCTGTAGTCAGTGCCATCAGCATCACCACTTTCAGGGTGAGCTGTTTGAGTGGTAACTCAGTCATTGGAGACCAGCTCCTCAGTAGGGTCAGAACGATCCCTACATCCCAGGTGAGGTTGTATCTGGGCCGTGGAGGGTTGGTGTTAAACACTCCCCTCATGAATTTAGACACCAGGTGGTTGGAGCCTATACCTATGTCCAGGTGTGAGGATAGTGCACTCCTGGCGCTGTTGATGGCACTGTAGCTAAGGCCAGCATCGAAATGAAGGCCCGCTAGGAATTCCAGGACATCAGGGATTGTTGCCGTGTTGGAAGTCGTGTTGGTACGAGAGCAGAATGCCTCCCACTTCCTGATCTGTGTGAGGTACTGCCTCCGGGTTGATACTCGGCATGATGCTGAGATGAGTTCCATGGCTCGTGGTGAGATGCTGGCCTTGACGAGCGGTCTTTTTAGAACCTGCAGGCCAATAAGTTTAGGTGACCATGGCATGGGTGACTGTCCCCCATAATGGGGTGAGTAATTAATTTGGGGTGTTTCCCAATCGGAAGCCATGGCTGTTTCAAGATTTTAATGACCATCGGGTACCATGGCTGTGTAGGCCAGTCGGGAATGATCAATATGCCAGTTGCAGAATTCAGTTTAATTTTCTGCAATACCCGACTGATGAGGCAAAATGGCGGAAATGCGTAGCAAAACCATTTCCCCCAATAGATAGAAAACGCATCCATTGCTATTGCCCCAGGGTCTGGTTCCCAAGACACATACGTTGGTATCTGATGGTTCAGCCTGGACGCAAAGAGGTCAATATCTAGTGTCCCATAGTGAGCTATAATGTCAGCAAAAATTTGGGGGTTCAACATCCACTCAATGTTGTCATTGAACACTCGTGACCTGGTGTCCGCCACTGTATTAAGCTTCCCTGGCAAATAGGTCACTGTAATCCAAATATTTCTCTCGTTGCACCAGTGCCAAATTGTGTTTGCCAATTCATCACAAGATAGCGACTTGATACCACCCATATGATTGATATAAGCCACCAACATTGTGTTATCTATTTGGAGGCGGACATGTAGGTCCCGTGAGTTAGTACAGTAAGCCCGCAGTCCATGGAAAGCCCCTAACATCTCAATATAATTTATCCCTTGTGACTGAAGGAGGGTAGACTCATGAGCGTCCCATCTGCCACCACAACTGGACATGGTGTCAGTTGCACCCCAGCCTTGTGCGCTTGCGTCAGTCTGTAGCACGACGGATGGGTTGCTTACAATGATGGGTCTGTGACACTCGCTAATAATGTCAATCCACCATTGTAGCTTGGCTCTAGCCTTTTGTGGTAACCGGATTGGTCGATCAAAGTGCCCAGCAATTGCTTTTAATGCTGCGATCTTTGTTCTTTGTAAATGTTGGTAATGTAATGGGCCAAATTGCGCAGCTGAGAATATAGCTACCAGCTACCCAATTACTTTTGCCGTTTGCCGGATGGTCGGAACCCTGGCGCAAGCAAGGCTGTGGCACGCTTCTTTTATAGCGATAGCTTTGTTGGTTGGGATAGTGATCATCATTAAGGTTGTGTCAAGGTTGAAACCCAGATAATCCATAATTTGAGAGGGGTGCAGTTTTGATTTGTCTGGATGGGTTACAAACCCTAGCTTCTCAAATAAAGATTTAGTCGCTGTAACTGCCTTTGTAACCAATTGGGGGTCTGACCCACGATAAGGATATCATCTAAATATGCCATTTTGTTGTCGGAGGAGGGCCAATATAGGTTTCACTAATTTGGTAAATAGTCTGGGGGCTGTGGTGAGCCCATTAGCCAATGCTTTGTATTCCCACAACTGTTCCTTCCAGACAAATTTCAAAAACTTTCTGTGCGATTCAGTGATGGGCACTGTATAGTATGCATCTTTTAAATCGATGCAGGCCATAAAGTACCCCGGGTAAAGCATCTGCTTGGCTGTTTCAAAGGTATCCATGTTAAAGTGGGTATATTGTACAAAAGTGTTCAGCTCAGTTAGATCTATAATAATCCGACACCCCCCATCTTTGTTGATTTTGGTGAAGATGTTGGACACAAACTCAAGGGGTACGTGCATTGTTTTCCCAATCACCCCTTTGGCTGCGAGTCGTAAGATTTCGGCATGTCCTGCCTCAACCTCATTTTGAGAGAGTGTAAATTTTCGATGAGGCGAATGCTGGGTAGGGGGAAATTGACCATCAATGAATTCTATGACATAACCTTGGACACTTTGTAGAATAAATACGTCAGTGGTTATCACTCACAATTGGTCCCAAACTCCCCGAAAAGCCCGCAACCGTCCCCCAATTTGTGCAGGAAGAGATGCTACTGTCTGAGAGGAACCAGACCCCCTTACCTCCATGGTTAACGGCGGGTCCTTGCGTATGGCGTTTTGGGTGGACGTTGCGGAGGATGTCGGGATGGCGGCCGCATCTTCCATGCGGGCCGCCATAGGCCTTGCCCTAAAAAAGGCCGCTGTGGTTGGGGAAGTGGAGGGGGATAGGTCCTTGGCGTCCTATCCGGCTGGAGCGGTTTCCAAGTAGTGTGTGGTTGTTGACGGTGATATGGGTGGGGTTTCATAAGGCCCGCAGTCTTGGCCTCCTCATCTAGTTCCTTGACTTGTTTGGAGAGATCTGTTCCAAACAGTTGATGAGTGGTGGATCGGTGGAGGGACGGCACAACCCCGCAAATTTGGGGTTGAGAGTAGGCTTAATGGAGCTCTTGCGCAGGCAGTTTATTTCGAACTGGGCGTTGCATAAAAGTGCCAGGGCATCCTGCTGCTCGCTGGACACATTGTCCCCATCGAGGGTCCTGGCATACGCCGTAATGCCCGTGGAGAGGAGCTTCAGGATGCGCTGGAGACAGACATCTGCATCTTGGTGGCCGTGCTCAAATGTCCCCAGATCTGAGCATTGACCATAGGAACACTGAGGGTTGATGCAGTTCTCAGGTGGTTTGATTTTCTCCATGGTCTCATTAAGTATCTGACCCTGAAGTTGGTGAGTGGTCAGGTAATTAATGGTGCCCGCCAGTTTGTGGTGCAGGGGTTCCCCAGTGTGTGTGGCCGTGGGAAATTTGCCCACCACGTCCAGCATGTCCTCATCGTGCTCTGGCTCTGCGGTCTCCGGCATGCTGTTGGAATACGGTTAGTAACTTACCTGACGGCCTTTTGAAGGAGCTGATGGAGAGAGCACACTCCCCCCCCCCAGCTTGTCGAGGCAAATGCACGCGACGATATGTCGCGCATGTGTGATGGCGGGGTCTTCACGAAGTCACTCACGTGACTCCGAAGTAAAATTCAGAGTCTCTTGATGTTTGTAAACTTCTTACTTTTAATCAGTAACAAGTCGAGAAATAAAGCAAAAAATGTTCAGTGAAGATGATCCCGGCCTCGCGGGGGAAAATGTCAATCACAATATGTAAAAATGTAATTGTTACCACATAGTGTTTTTGCGAAGATGTAAAGACAACGAGAGAGAGAGAGAGAGAGAGAGAGAGAGAGAGAGAGAGAGAGAGAGAGAGAGAGAGAGAGAGAGAGAGAGAGAGAGAGAGAGAGAGAGAGAGAGAGAGAGAGAGAGAGAGAGAGAGAGAGAGAGAGAGAGAGAGAGTGTGTGTGTGTACAGGAGTAGGCCATCGAAGGGCCGAATGGCCTACTCCTGTACCTATTTTTCTTTGTTTCTAGAAGTGGGTATGTTCATCTGTGATTATGTAGTGTTCAATTCCATCACTCCTCCTCAACAAATAAAGCTATCCATGTCTGCAGGCAGCAAGATCAAGACAAACTTTCAGATATGAGCTGATAAATTGTAAGTAAAAGTCCAGGTCACAAATTTGCCAGGCAGTAAGATAATATCTAAAATAATGTCTATCCACCTACCCTTGACACAAGCCATGTACCTCTAATCACTGGGGTTTAAAAGGTTGAGGGGGAAACTCATTGAAATTTACAGAATAATAAAAGGCATAGATAGAGTGAATGTGGAAAGGATGTTTCCAATGGTGGGAGAGTCTAGGACCAGAGGTCATAGCCTCAGAATTAAAGGGCGCTCATTTAGAAAGGAGGCGAAGAGGGACTTCTTTAGTCAGAATGTAGTTATCTGTGGAATTCATTGCCACAGAGGGCTGTGGAGGCCATCAGTGAATATTTTTAAGGCATAGATAGACAAATTATTGATTAGAATGGGCGTTAAGGGTTATGGGGAGAAGGCAGGGAAATGGGATTAGGAGGCAGAGATCAGCCATGATTGAAAGGCAGAGTGGATTCGATGGGCCAAATGGCCTAATTATACCCATATAACTTAAATCAGCTGGTCAGATGGAATTTGGAGAGAAAAAGGACCGGCAACCTTTCGGGTCAGGACCTTTCTTCAGACGAAAGACTGAAGATCAGTCTGCGGAAGGGTCCTGATCCAATTTATCATTTATCCATTCCTTTCCCCGATGCTGCCTGACCCATTCCAGCATTTGGTGTTTTGCTCTAGATTCCAACATCTGCAGTCTCCAGTGTCTCCATTACATAGCTACCCATTGCATTCTGCTTGAGAAGCTGTCAGCCACACATACTGTCAGCACATTAAACAGACAAATGTGTGAACATAATTATGTTTTTCTCTTTCCCACATTTCACCTCTTATCTCTTTACCTCCCTTCCAGGAAACAGATGTGATTCCCAGTCAGCTTCCACATTCAATAGATTTTCTTCAGCACCACTAGTAAAATTACTCCTCCAAACTCACCATCGTCTTCGGCATTTGGAACATATGGTTCTCTCCACAATAACCTAATCTTCCTCATTCAGCACCACCTACTCTGTCCAATGTCACCTCCTCATCCAAAACCAGAAGAACGATTGTTCTTTTACCTCCTCCCTTCCACTTACCCTATGCTGTTAGGTCTTTTTAAGTTGAAAGAATGATTTATCTTTCAATTTAATACATGCATTCTCTGCTCACAATGTATTCATAGCATTGGCAAAAATCAGGCTCAGACTGGATTAACACTTAATGGAACCCTCTAATTCAGCCTGAGTGGTAAATGACCTAGTACTTCTGGTTGTTTGGCACTTTAACCGGTATTCTTCTCCTCAGTTCTACTCTGTTGCAACAAAGTTCAGAGCCTTTGCCTTAACACACCTCCTCCGACCTCATCTATTGTATCCGTTGTTCAAGATGTGAATTCTTATACATCGGAGAGACCAAATGCAGACTGGGCGATCGTTTCGCGGAACACCTTCGTTCAGCCCGCGTGAACCTACCTGATCTCCCGGTTGCTGGACATTTTAATTCTCCTTCTCATCCCTACACAGACCTTTCTGTCCTAGGTATCCTCCATTGCCAGATTGAGGTTAAACGCAAATTGGAGGAACAGCATCTCATATTTTGCTTAGGCAGCTTACAGCCCAGTGGTATGAATATTGAATTCTCTCACTTCAGTTAGCCTTGGCATTCCCTCTCTCTCTATCCCTCCCCCACCCAAGTCGCACTAGCCCCTCATTTTCACTCTACAAACAGTTAACAATGGCTTGTTTCCTTAAGGACCTGTCCCACTTGGCCGTCATTTACTCGACAGGCCGGTCGTGACTGTCGCGCACGTCATCACGCGTCTTCATGCATCAGCACAGCCGTTTGGAGCGCGTGACGTCATTTGAATACCCAGTTTATGATATTTACTCAGTTTATGATATTTATGCTGAGTTTCTAAAATGTTCCCGTTTCTTGAGTTGTGCTAGCAATTGGAAAAACTGCAGATGTAATGCCCCTATTCAAAAAAGGAGGTGAATGGTAAGTAGCAAGCTGCAGACCAAATTAATCTGTAGGAAGGAACTGCAGATGCTGGTTTAAATTGAAGATGGACACAAAACGCAGGAGTAACTCGGCGGGACAGGCAGCATCTCTGGAGAGAAGGAATGGATGATGTTCGGGTCGAGACTCTTCTACAGTCTGAAGAAGGGTCTTTACCTGAAACGTTCCATTTCTTCCATTTCTACCATTTGCACCCCTTCTCATGTCATTTGTTCATACAGCTGTAGGAGATACAACATTTGTTGTATCATCAAGGCTGGCAGTATCATCAAGGACCCACACCATCCTGGCTGCACACTCGTCTCCCTACTACCTTCAGGTAGAAGGTACAGGAGCCTGAAGACTGCAATGACCAGGTTCAGGAATAACTATTTCCCCACAGCCATCAGGATATTAAACTTGGCTCGGACAAAACTCTGAACATTAATAGCCCATTATCTGTTATTTGCACTTGATCAGTTTATTTATTCATGTATGTACATATTTATATAATGGTATATGGACACACTGATCTGTTTTGTAGTCATGCCTACTATGTTCTGTTGTGCAGAAGCAAACCAAGAATTTCATTGTCCTATCAGGGACACATGACAATAAACTCTCTTGAATCTCTTGAATCTTGGATTTGGCTTTTAACCTCTTCCTTACCCACAATCCAGGGACTCAATTTTGCACTTTCCGGTTTAGTATATTTTGGTGTTCATCACGCAGTTTTCTCTACGAAATTGTGCAAATTTTTAAATTGCGCACACTTATATCCATGATGCGTAAAATGCGGGCCGACTGCTTATGGGCGACGCGGAGAGGCGCATGGTTACGCACGGAGATGTAAGCATGCATCACCACGCGCTACACGTACGCGGTCTGGACGCATTCGTGTGACTCCAATGCGCCCGCGTGCGTACGCGATACATCACGCCGGAGGTGCGCGAAGATTTTGTGCCCTACAAAATCCTGGAGAGCCGCGCGATACCGCACCCAACTCCATACCCTTCCGCGCTTCTCCATGCGACCGTCCCGCGTGGCCAACACACTACCCATGTGTCTCAACTCAATGATGAGGTCACGTAAATGGCACGCAAATAGCGGCCAAGTGGGACAGGCCCCTAAATCATCGTTACTTTTTTACATATCTTTCATTCATTTCACAAACGACTCAACATCTCTCTGCTGCCTGTCCCACTGAGTTACCCTAGCTTTTTGTGTCTATCTTCGGTTTAAACCAGATCTGCAGTTCCTTCTTACACGAGTAAGAATTTTACTGTTCCATTGTTGCAACATACACCTATTAAAAATAACTGACTCTTGATCCTTTGGCTCAACACTGAATTCATCTATATCACATAACAACCCGCCACTCATGTTGTTTGTACAGCAGCTTTTGGCAATAATGCGATTTTTGGTTCTCGATCTAAAAAACATCCCTGGGTTATGATCATCCGCTCTATGAACATACAGTACGAACAAGCTCACACAACAGTGAAATTCAAAAATCTGACGTATATGCATCTTTCGCTTTCTCTTTAAGTATAACACTATTGAGGTCTGGTAACCATAGAGAGCTTTCTACTGTGTAGGAAGGAACTGCATATGCTAGTTTAAACCGAAGATTGACACAAAACACTGGAGTAACTCAGCGGGACAGGCAGCATCTCTGGAGAGAAGGAATGGATGACATTTCATGCTGAGACCGTTCTTCAAATTGGTTACGGATAAGTGAAACGAGAGATATAGGTGATGATGTAAGATAAAGAACAATGAATGAAAGATATACAAAAAAGTAAAGATGATAAAGGAAACATGCCATTGTTAGCTGTTTGTTAGGTGAAGCAAGAAACTAGCGTGACTTGGGTGGGGGAGGGATAGGGAGAGGGAATGCCGGGGTTACCTGAAGTTAGAGAAATCAATAATCAGTAAGCTGCCCAAGTGAAATATGAGATGCTGTTCCTCCAATTTGTAATTAGCCTCACTCTGACAATGGAGGAGACCTACGACAGAAAGGTCTGTGTGGGAATGGGAAGGAGAATTAAAGTGTTTAACAACTACTGTTGTTTGACATATGCAGTATTTTCCTTTTGTAAATGCAGAAATATCTCTTTAGACCTCAAGCACAACTTTGCATATAAAGAAAAGGGATAATGTAATGTAATTTAATGCTCATGTTGTCAACCTCCCCGTGGTGAACTCTGTCAATTGACCTCAGTCAGGTGAACAACAACAAACAGAGATGTCAGCAGCGCCGCAGCTTGGCCAACCCGGAGCATGCGCCCTTTTTAGGGTGGGCACCTATGGATGTCGAACCGGCTGCAATCACCCTGCTGCAGACATCTGCTGCCTCAAACACAAGAAGCAGATGTAAGATAATGTTGACTACATGCTACACAATTTTTGGAGAGATCTGAATGGGTAGCAACAAAATGCTGGAAATTCTTGGCTACTCTGAGAGTTTCCGGGGAGGGAGAAATATTTTGCTGGTTACTGAGCATACATCAGAACTTAGAAATGCAAAAAGCTGGCTCATTAAAATTGTTGAGTTCAGTGTTTAGTCAAGAGGGCTAAAGCATGCTTGGTTTGATGGCGTGCTGTTCTTTGAACTTGCATTGAATGTCGGTAGAAGCCAAAGACAATGAGATCCGTGAGGGAGTGGAATAGTGACTTATTGTGACAGGAGATTAGCTTATTTGTGTCAGCCAATGCAGACTGGACAGATGTGATTGCATTTGTTTGGAGGAATTTAAACAAATCAGTGCTTCAAGAACCATGGAACAGTGCAGCAATAAGAACAGGCCCTTTGGCCCACAATATCTGTGCTTAAAATGGTGCAAATCTAATCTAAACCAATTGCCTGTGCAAGGTCTATATCCATCTTTTCCCTGCATATAAGCTTCTTAAATGATGCTGTTATATTTGCTTCCATCGCTCACATTGTCCATGTCTTCCAGGCACCCACCACCCTTGTTATAAAACAAATCATCTTTAAGCTTTCTGCCTCTCACTTTAAACTGATAACTTATAGTATTTGGTATTTTCATCTTGGGGGGAAAAAGTCTCTGACTGGCCACCCTATCTTTTTCTCTCATCATTTTATATATATTTCTATCAGGTCTACCCCCCAGCTTCTTCAGGAAGGATAAAAGGATCCTCAGAATAAAAGGACATACCTTTACAAAGGAGATGAGGAGGAATCTCTTTAGCCGGAGGGTGGTGAATCTGTGGAATTCATTGCCACAAACAGATGTGGAGTTCGTCTCTGGGTGAATTTAGAGCGGAGATTGGAAGATACATGATTAATATGGTCATGGGGAAATGGCAGGAGAATGGGGTTAAGAGGTTGCATGGAAAGGTGCTATTAACAAGGAGTGGGCATTGGTGAACACAGAACAGCGAACCAGGGAGTCATGCATGGAATTATTCCATATACAATGCTAAAGGGAGAGAGGAAGAGTGGAGAGGAAGATCACAGTGGAGATGGCAGAAAATTAAAAAAAGATGATCCATTGAACATGGAGTCTGGTGGGGGATGGGTAGTGTGTAGGATAGGTGAGGACAAGGGGAATCCTCCCTTTGCTATGGCTGGGAAGAGAGGTGAGGACAGCAGCAGTGCAGAAAATTGAACAAAAGGGGTTGAGACCCTTGTGAACAATGATAGATGGGAGACCATGATTAAAGGAAAAAGAACAACTTCTTAGAGATAGGGGAGTGGCAAGAACTAGTACAAAATAGCCAGAGAAACTTGAAGAATGGAATGGCATCTTTACAGGAAGACTGGTGGGAGGAGATCTGGAGAAGATAGTTGTCACTGAGATTGTTCTCCAGTTAGAATATTTATCCTATATAGTTTTGTTGTGTTCATCCATGCATTTTCAAATTTGATTCCTCTTGCAATTAATCGGAGGCATCTATTGAAAGAACGCTATTTAATTTGTTCAAATGAACACTTTTCCTGAATAAAATGGCGTTAATGATGAAAGTGCTTCATAATTGTGTCATAATCAGAAATTTTGCATCTTTCCTTGTGATCTCAGGATATGCATGTCCCTATTAGAGTGAAATGCAAGACAGGCAAATGTAAGAAAGCTTAGCTGACAAGAGAAATTGAGGCATTGGTTAAGAATAAAAAGGATGCATGGGACAGGAATAGGCAGCTGGGATCAAGTGTATCCCTCGAGGAGTTTCAGGAACTAAGGAGTAAAGTAAAAAAGGAAATCAGAAGGGCAAAAAGGAGCCAGGAGATAGTTCTGGCAGATAGCATCAAGGCAATCCCAAGAAATGTTATAAATACATAAGGGGGAAAGGGGTCCTGGAGAGAGATTAGGACCCCTCGGTAATCAAAGCGGTCAACTCTGTGTGGAGCCACAGGATTTGGGCAAGATCCACAATGAGTATTTCTCCTCTGTATTAACCAAGGAGAATGACAGGAGGACTGAGGAACTTGGGGCAGTCAATGGAAGTGTCTTGAGAGCAGTCAGTGTTTCGGTCGAAGAGGTGCTGAAGGTACTATCCTGTATGAAGGTAGACAAATCTCCGGGGCCTGATCAGATATAGCCAAGGACATCGTGGGAAACCAGAGAGGATATTGTGGGAGTCCTGGTTGCAATTTACGAGTCATTTTTAAATACAAGAGAGGTGTCGGAAGACTGGAGGGTGGCAAATGTTGTGCCTTTATTCAAGGGGGGGCTGCAGAGACAAAGCTGGGTTCTGGAGGCCAGTGAGCTTAACATCTGTAGTTGGAAAGCTTCCAGAGAGCATTCGGAGGAATAGGATATACAGGCATTTAGATGAACAAGGACTGATTAGGGAAAGTCAGCATGGGTTTGTACGTGTGATGTCGCGTTTCACAAATCTGATTAAGATTTTTGAAGACCATAGAAACATAGAAACATAGTAAATAGGTGCAAGAGTAGGCCATTCGACCCTTCGAGCCAGCACTGCCATTCAATATGATCATGGCTGATCATTCAAAATCGGTACCCAGTTCTGACCTTTTCCCCATATCCCTTGATTCCCTTAGCCCTCAGAGCTGTATCTAACTCTCTTGAAAACATCCAGTGAATTGGCCTCCACTGCCTTCTGTGGCAGAGAATTCCATGGATTCACAACTCTCTGGATGAAAACGTTTTTCCTCATCTCAGTCCTAAATGGCCTACCCCTGATTTTTAAACTGTGAACCCTGGTTCTGGGTACCAAAAGGATTGATGTGGGCAGAGCTGTAGATGTTGTATATATGGAGTTCAGCAAAGCAGTCGACAAGGTTCTGTATGGTAGGCTGCTCTGGAAGGTTGGATCGCATGGGATCTAAGGAGAGATAGCTGAATGGAAATAAAATTGGCTTTATGGAAGTAAGTGCAAGGTGATGGTGGAAGGTTGCTTCTCGGACGGGATGCCTGTGACTAGTGATGTGACTCAGGGTTCGGTGCTGGGCCCGTTACTGTTTGTCACATGCATCAATGATTTGGATGAAAATATACAGGGCCAGATTAGCAATTTTGCTGATGATACAAAAGTGGGTGGTTTTGCAGATAGCGAAGATGGTTGTGAAAGATTGCAGCACGATCTTGATCGATTGGCCAGGTGGGCTGAAGAATGGTTGATTGAATTGAATACAGTGAAATGTGAGGTGCTGCATTTTGGGAAGTCTAACATGGGCAGGACCTACACAGTGAATGGTACGGCTCTGGGGAGTGTTGTAGAGCAGAGGGATCTAGGAGTGCTGGTGCATGGTTTCTTGAAGGTAGAATCACAGGTAGATAGGGCTTGTCAAAAAGGCATTTGGCACATTGCATTCATCTGTCAGAGTATTGAGTATAGAAGTTGTGCGGCCATGTCACAGTTGTATAAGACGTTGGTAAGGGCAAATTTAAAGTATTGCATTCCCTTCTGGGCATCATGCTATAGAAAATATGTTGTCAAGCTGGAAAGGGTACAGAGAATATTTACAAGGATGATGTCAGGGCTAGAGGGTCTGATCTATAGGGAGAGGTTGAGTCGGCTGGGACTCTATTACTTGGAGTGCAGGCGGATGAGGGATGATCTTATTGAGGTGTATAAAATCATGAGATGGATAGATCGGGTAGATGCACAGAGTCTCTTGCCCAGAGTAGGTGAATCAAGAACCAGAGGACATAGGTTTAAGGTGAAGGGCGAAATATTTAATAGGAATCTGAGAGGTAACTTTTTCAAACAAAGAGTGGTGGATGTATTGAATAAGCTGCCAGAGGAGATAGTTGAGGCATCCGCTATCTCAACATTTAAGAAACAGTTAGACAGGTACATGTATAGAACATGTTTCTATACCAATTTTTCAATTACCACGATTTCTATACCAATCCCCCAATTTCCCTCCGGGGATGAATAAAGTTTTATCGTATCGTATTGTTATTGTATCATTTAGAGGGATATGGACCAAATATGAGCAGGTGGGTCTAGTGTAGGTGGGACATGTTGGCTGATTTGGGCAAGTTGGGCTGAAGGACCTGTTTCCACACTATCACTCTTAGCATTAGCAATTAGATGGTGCCTCATAAAGGGCCTGTCCCACCAGCATGCGACTGCATGCGGCGTGTGCGACCAAACGTGGAGGCTTGAGGCGTACGGCCTTGCGGGGCAGGTCTCACTTCCAACCGCGAAGCCGAATGGAGCTGGTCCTGACATCATACTCACCAATCAACTGGGCAGGAGGCGGGCCAACTGAAGTTGGACGTCGCACGGCGTCGGGCGGTGACGTCATCACTCAACGGCACGCCGGGCAGTGACGTCATCGCGCAACGCCCCGCCGGGCGGTGATTTCACCGCGCAACGCCACGCGCTAGGCGTACGCCGTTAAGTTGCTGCGTACGGCGTCCAGATGCTGCGTACAGCGTCAAGATGCTGCTTACGACGTCGAGACGCTACGTACAGCCTCAATGCGGCTGCGGGCCCAACAGGCCATTGCCCTGTGGGATTTTTGAACAGTGTCCAGCCCCGCACAACTCCATACGGCTCCGGCGATCGAAATGGGACCAGCCTTGCGAGGCCGTACGGCTCAAGTGACCATGTTGGGTCGCGCTCGCCGCATGCAGTCGCATGCTGGTGGGACAGGCCCTTAAGCGAAAATATCAGGAGGAAACAAGTTGATGATAGGCAAGCGTGGTAAACGAGATCAACAATCAATCACAACTGCAGACTTTGAATGTTTGTTTAGTGACGGGCAGATTATCAGCAGATGCTCTGTGCTCCATGCAGTACTTTTCCTCTCAGTAATGGCTCCACCCATCAGTGAATTCCTTCCAATGAATCTGATGGAAAGAATTAAACGGGGTCATAAGATCCGAACATTCTGGAAATAGAACAGATAAGGTTAACCTAATTTTCTGTCTGTAACCTATTTAGTTTCACACTTAATTTCCCCATGAAATGTTCACATTTTTATGTCTATCAGTATTTTTTTTAATGTCTTTTAAGGTCTATCATTAAGAAGGAAATGCAAGGCTAGTTGACACCAAAGATAGACACAAAGTGCTGGAGTAACTCAGCAGGACAGGCAGCATCTCTGGAAACCTGAAACGTCACCCATTCCTCATCTCCAGAGATGCTGCCTGTTCCGCTGAGTTACTCCAGCATTTTGTGTCTGTCTTTAATGTCTATCAGAATTTTTTTTTAATGCATTTGTTCCTAGGATGTGGATGCTGCTAACGATGACAACACTTATGATCTATTCCTGATTGCCCTGGGATTGGGCAGGCAATTGAGATAGCCACATCAGTGTGTCCGAAATCATCTATAGGCTCTCTCAGGTAAAGATTTATTTTCTTGGACATTATTGAACTGGTTGGATTTTACATTAATTATGGAGTTTAACGATCACCTTCACTAATAAGAACATTTATTGCAGCTTTATTTAATTATCTGAATTTAAATTCCCCAGCTGCAATGGTGGGATTCAGTTCATGATTGGATCAGGTTTTAGATTATTTTAGATGTTAATTCAGTCATTTCGCCACTCTGCCTCTAGGGTATTCCATCAAACGTCTGATGAGGAATCTGGAATCTCAGCCTTTAACTCCACTTGGTCTGCATTGTGGCTCAGCAAAATTACTGCTACAGTTCCAGCAATGCATGTTTGATCCTGACCTCGGATGTAGACTTTACACTTCCTCCCTCTCACAGGTTTGGCGGCTCCCTGCTGTTCCAGCTTTCAACTTTTTCATAACATGCTGCTGTGCTAATTGGCTCCTATAAATCGCTCTTTAGTATTAGTAAAAATGCATAAGAATCAAAAGGGTGATTACAATACGATAAACTTTATTCATCCCGGAGGGAAATTGGTCTGCCGACAGTCACAACACACAAGACAGACAAAAACTTGAAATTTAAAGTGAAAACAAAATGAAAAAGACAAGCGATTGTTGCCGTGTGCACAGCGCCTTCACCAGAACAAATCAACAAACAAACACACAAACACAGACTTATCCCTGGGCAGAGGATTCTAAACTAGAGGGCCCTCCCCCCACTGCCCCACACCGGGTCCCCCTTTGTTCTCCCACTGTCCCTCACATGCTGGGTCCCCATTGTTCTTCACGGCGATCCGCATTGTCTTCCCCTCCTCCCTCATGCTCATTGATCGCGAGGCCCCACCACTACTGAGGCTCCATTTGCCGCAGAGGCACACGTTGCCACCGAGAGCTTTGTTGCCGCCAAGGCCCCCGATGCCAATGAGATGCCCGTTGCCGCCGCTGAGGCTTTCTTCACCACCACCGCTGAGGCTCCTTCGTCCAGACAGGCCTCGCAGTCTGGCTTCACCACAGTCCCCTGGGAGGCCTTCGGCCTTCAGTCGTTGCTCCGGTCGGCGGTTGTTCGGCGGGTGGATTGGGCCTGCGCGGCTCCCTGGGACACTCCCACCGCGCTCGCGTGGCTCCCCAGGAGTTGCAGAGCTACAGAGAAAGGTCTGAAGAAAGGTCTACACCCGAAACGTCACCTATTCCTTTTCTTCAGAGATGCTGTCTTACCCGCTGAGTTACCTCAGAATTTTGTGACCATCTTCGGTTTAAACCAGCATCTGCAGTTCCTTCCTGCATAGGACCGTTGGGTTTGCTCTGCTCGGAGTCAGCATGGATCTGATAGGCTGAATGGTCTCTTGCTGAGAGTACATTTACTCTGGTACATTTCTAATGGTCTATTAGAATGTACTAGGCACCTGCCTGGCACAGGTTTAACACAATTTGATATAACTTGTTAATAATACATTAGGTTATTACAAACCGTTGAGTCCATCTAGGAGAGGGAAAACTCTGATTTAAAACCACCACTGCCTTGTGGCCATATCCGGTCATGGAAAAGGCTCCAGGAGTAAACCTCAAGAAAATCCGGAGTCGGAGCCCCTAAGGCAGTTCGTCATTGTCTACAACCTCGTTCTGGCAGCACCTGCGACAGGCTGGTGCCAAACTGTAACGGCCCTGCTGTTCCTTTGGATCGATCAGCGACGTGGAGAGGGGGGACGTGCTGCATGGGCAACAGCCTGTCCTCCATATGACATCGCCCAGGCTTGCATATGATAAGGATGCATCACCCATGGTCAATCATGACCGAGGGGGGCCTACATGAGTATGAGAACTTATTCCTTCTCATTAAATAATTGCTCAAACCACAAATATTATTAAGTGGTTGCAAAGCACAGTTTATTAAGATAGGAGTTTGGTTATCTTACTCCGTACAGGTCCGATGCTTGCAACCTCAACAGTCAGTGCACTTCTCTCCTCCTTTACCTTCTTTCACTCTCCCTCAATCACCAATTCAATCCACCTCCTTTTCACTGGTCTCACACTCGCCACAGCAACATTACTTTCCCTGCAGCACACATCATACATATTACACACCAGTTATCCGAGCATGATAGATTGAAATTTCCCACCTGAGTCTGGGTTTTTTTCTTGCAAGAGAAATTACAAGAAATTCATGAGTTAATATTTGATATGCAGAGACAGCCAAGCAATAAGTGCTAGAGAGAGAGAGCTAGATAGGGCTCTTAAAGATAGCGGAGTCAGGGGATATGGGGAGAGGGCAGGAACGGGGTACTGATTGGGGATGATCAGCCATGATCACATTGAGTGGCGGTGCTGGCACGAGGGGTCGAATGGCCTACACCTACTCCTATTGTCTATTGTCTATTTCTATTGCTAGGTAGAAGCTGGTATGAAACGAATGGAGGACGAGGGAAGGTTTCAAGAAATTCTCACGACTCATAAGTTCATAAATTCTAGGAACAGAATTAGGCCATTCAGCCCGCCGTCTACTCCGCCATTCAATCATGGTTAATCTATCTTTCCCTCTCAATCCCATTCTCTTGCCTTCTCCCCATAAACCTTGACACGCTTCTCCAGTACTGGTTCACCAGCTAGCGAAGGATCATTACTGACTATGTGAAGAAATTTGCTTTAGTTTACAAGGATATTGCCGGGTTAATGCCAGGACTCGAAGGCTGGAGCTAGAGTGAAAGGTTGGGCAAGCTAGGACTTTTTTTCTTGTAGCACAGGAGGATGAAGGGTGATCGTATGGAGGTGTATAAGATCATGAGGGGAATAGAGAGGGTAGATACACAGTCCTTTACCCAGACTAGGGGAATCAAGAACTAGAGGACATACACTTAAGGGCCTGTCCCACAGGCGATTTTTCCGGCGACAGCCACCGACTGTCATAGCCGTAGCAGGTCGCCGAAAAAGCGGTGACTGGACCCCCCCTACGACAACCTACCACCTAGTCGACGTCAAGCTACGGCAAGCTACCGACAACCAGCGACCGAATCGTCGCAACTTATGACATCCACCTACGGCCACACCGACAACAACCTACGACCACACAGGCGACAACCTACGTCAAACGAAGTCAACCTACGTCCACCTGTGACAAGCTAGGACAAGCAACGACCCTGTCGGCGACAAGTGAAGCCAACTGAAGATAATTCAGTCGCCGGTACACGTAGGTTGTCGCCAATGGAATTCACCGAGGTCATCACCCGGCGACAACTAACGTCACCTGCCGTCATCCTGGCGACAACCTACGACAGCACATATGACAGGAGAAGACAGGCAACGTCAAGCCCACTGTTGCTGAAGAGTTTTGAACATTTCAAATTCCAGCAGCGACAAGAAAAAAGTTACGACACTTGAGGAGACAACTCACGATAATACCCTGCGACCATGTGGCGACAGCCTATTTTCCAGCTGTTGCCGAAAAAATCACCTAAGTGGGACAGGCCCTTTAAGGTGAGAGGGGAAAGATTTGATAGGAGCCTGAGGGGCAAATCTTTCACACAGAGGATGGTGAGTATATCGAACAAGCTGCCAGACACACACCACGATGAACAGGAAGGTTAAAGATGGCTAGCACAATGAGCGGTAAGTCCTTTAAAAGAGCGGGGGGGGGGGAGGAGGGAGACGGGTAGGGAGGAGAAGGGGGGGGAGACACTTTTAAGACGCAAGACAACTTTGAATGCACAGCTGTGAAGTTTAACGGGCATTTAACATTACCGGTCGGTTTTCCTTGATTCTGAAAACTAGTGCTTATGTTTTTTCTTCCCCAATGAGCCAATGAAAATGACCGGTCAGCAAAGGAGATTAACTAAAACGACCTACAGCTACCTTGACTACCTACTACAACATGGCGACCCCACTACCACTGCACCTACGACTACAAATGTATCGATTTTCTCCATGGCGACATGTTGAAAAAATAGCTGCGACCATACTGAGGCCACGACTAGTTCCCAGAATGCGGGAGCTCCTCTCGACCATGAAGGAGACCACCAGCGAACATGTGGCAACCATGTGGCGATCATGAGGCGAGCGCAGAGTCTCCTGCACTCGTCTAAAAAGTCGCCTGTGGGACAGGTTTTTAAAGATTCTTCGTGCTCTGAATGTGTTCTTATTCAGTTTCCCCCATTTTGCCATGGAAAAACTTTGTCTCAAAAATGTCGTTGCTCTTAGCTCTGGGACAGAGACAGGGAATAATTTGATCTTTAGAAAACAAATATTAACTGCACTCCAATGCCAGGATAAAAACTACCCAAATTTTCATATAGGGGGGAAGAGGAAGACTGCATCACTTTGGTTGATGAAACTGATCTCCATGCTCCCCATCAATCTGACTCCTCCCTGCTCTGCCAGCTTGTTTGTGTGCTGTTTAATTTAGTAGCCTAGCTCCCATTATCAATACGTCTATACTCACGAGTCGGTACACCCCCCCCCCCCCCGCTCTTTTAAAGGACTTACCGCTCATTGTGCTAGCCATCTTTAACCTTCCTGTTCATCGCGGTGTGTGTCTGTATCGCCTTGGCATTGCACCGTCTGAATTGTAGACAGTTCTCCCCCGCTTTCCCTGGCCCCCGCGCGTGCGCGTGTGTGTGTGTGTGTGTGTGTGTGTGTGTGTGTGTGTGTGTGTGTGTGTGTGTGTGTGTGTGTGTGTGTGTGTGTGTGTGTGTGTGTGTGTGTGTGTGTGTGTGTTCCGCTCTGACGGTCGCCGTTCCAGTTTGCGGTTTGTCAGGCGAGTTGCACGAGCGTGAAGGTCGCAGGCAGTCCGCTGAAAAGTCGCCTAAGTGGGACAGGCCCTTTACTTCAATCAATAATTTTAGATTGTACACATGCCAATTGAGTGAACTCAATTAATGTAACAAGTATTAATGTATTATGCTGGACAGCACCTTTCTGTCTAACTGGAAGCAGCATTTGCAGTACAAGATTTGGTGCTCTTGCTTTAGAAAATTAAGTAGGAGCTGTATACTTGCTGAACCATTTAATGCGAGTACACACCTTTAGAGTTAGCTTAGTAGTTTTAGTGGTCGCTCGTTGTGATTAGGTTGCCTGTCTGCTTGATACAATTGACGTAGATGTTTTATGATCTTAATTAGAGCATGACCTTTAAATTAGAAAAATCAATAGCTACAATATCTGGGGAAAGTCCACTTTTCCAATTAATTGAGAACTTTTATTAGCGGAAAGTCTTTTCTCACCATTCACTTCAAAAAGGAGCTTGATATCATGCAGTCAGCTTTCGAGCTAAAACTTAATTTTACCTATAGGTTTCAAAGACGTCCTTCAACAATTTACTGGGCATTTCTACTGCAATTTCGTTCCTGGAATAAACTGACAGCCAAGCAATTCAGTGGAGACTTCAACAAACACTGTACTTTATGATCAAAAAACAATAATTAGGCTGAGACAAAAAAGTCAATAATTAATGATCAATTTAAATATATATCATACAACATATTAAGCGCTTGACTTGAAAATTAATTTTCTATTTTATCGTCACAGCATGCAATATAAATCACAACCATTACATCTCTACATCTCAGCCATTTTATGTCATCTGTAATATTGTTTATATAGCTGTAATACAGCTTAAACAAGTATTAAGTGCTAATGAAAATAAACAAGTGTCAAATCTTCAAAGTTCCTTACCAGCCCGATTTCCCATGTGGTCATTCCCTGGCCCAGTGCCATTCAAAATATTCGTCCTAGCCCATCGAGTCTGTGACTTTTGATAGTTGGTCCAGTTGCAGAAATCTGTCTCAAAGTCACAGCTTTCATACCACGGGCCTTTAAAAAAAAAAAGAGCCAGATATTAATAACATTGAACATAGCAAAAGATTAACTTTCATTTGTAAGTTCCGAGCCGAGTGTGCAGCTCTTGGCAATGTAGATGCTGAGAAGCACTTCCATACATTTACAAAATGTAATGTACAACATTGTAGAGCTTCCTTTTAGGATGAATTACTGATGAGTTCGGGAGGGTAGACATTAAAATTGCAATCTCAGAATAACTCGGCTACCTTAGGTAGAGATCTTCTCCCGCCTTTTAGAGAGACAGGAGAGGATTGATGACACAGCCTCTCCAGGGGGTGCAGATAAGTGAGGGGTGCAGATAAGTGGGGTTGCAACGGATGAGGGGAGAGGAGCTGCTCATTTGTATTTTAAACAATACTACATGTTTTACAATTTTACCTTCACTTAAATCTCAAGCCCAGTCTGGCTGTGGTTGCATTGGGCTTGCGATACCCAGAGCTGAAAGGATGCAGTGACTGTTTGATGAACAGGTAGCTTTTTTTGTATTCGGAGCATCTGGACTCCTTCCGCCATTTTTTTTAATTTTTTTTTAAAATAAATAAATTATGATGTTTTTATGTGATGTACCATGATTTTATATATATTTATGATATTTGCGATGCAATGCATTTTTTAATGTAATGTTGCCCCTTGTCTGGACCTTGAGTCCGTAATAAAGTTATTATTATAATTATATACTTTCCTTGAGCACCACCAGCGATCTGGGCTCTCACCCAAAGTTTTGAGCCTACAGGGCGGCACAGTGGCACAGCAGTAGAGTTGCTGCCTTACAGCGCCAGAGTCCCAGGTTCGAACCTGACTGTGGGTGCTGTCGGTACAGTGTTTATACATTCTCTTTGTGACCTTGTGGGTTTTTTCTTGGTGCTCCGGTTTCTTCCCACATTCCAAAGGCATTTGTAAGTAATTTAATTGGTTTTGGAAAAGTAAATTGTCCTTAATGTGCAGGATAGTGTTAATACACAGGATGATCACTGGTCAACGCGTACTCTCCGGGCCGAAGGGCCTGTTTCCACACTGTATCCCTAAAGACTAAAGTAAAGTCTAAGACTCCTTCCAACCTAGTCTCTCTGACCTCTCCTCTTTGCTTACTTGTGAACTTCCCCCACCCACATCTGAACCTTCCATCATCCCTCTGACATTTACTGGCACCCTGTAGCTCTCACATAACTGGCTCTCAGTTTGGAAATCCTTCCATCCTCACCCAACGTTTCCAAACCTTCACTCTTCCCAATCCTCATCTATAACCACTGTAGTCAGAAATCAGAACATTGCAACGATGATGGCCGTTGCTTCCAGGCATCAACAAGTGGAAACGTCCTTCTGGGCTACCTGGAACTATTGGGCCCATTGTATAGAGCTTTTCTCTTTGTGATATTGAAGACAACATTGTCAGTTATTGCAACCAATATTTATATCCGCCATCAATGCCAACACCTGATTTAGTTTTAGTTGAAAGGTTGTTTTGTTTTGAGATACAGCAATGAAACAGGCCCATCAGCCCACTGGGTCCACGTTGACCATTGATCAACCATTCACACTAGTTCTATGTAATTCCACTTTCACATACACTACGGGGCAATTTACAAAGAGCGATTAACCTACACACTTACACGCCTTTGGCAGTGGGAGGAATATATAATACCTGAAGAAAATCTATGTGGTCACAAATTTACAAACTCCACGCAGACAGCACACAAGTTCAGGATCGAACCTGCGACTCTAGCACTGTGATGTAGCAGCTCCGTCAGCTGTGCCTCTGTGCTGCACCTGGTGTTGACATTTTACTTTCAGTTAATGCTAATTTACGTTGGAAATCTACCACTTCACTCTCAAACATTTACTTATGATGCTCCTTCAGTGATAGTGTTAGTATCCTGGCCTAGGAAGTCAAGAATAGCCAAATGGGATAATTACATAGGTGTCAGAGAAGACACAAAAGACTGTGTGAGCATAAGGATAAATCACTGTGAGAAGTGTCCAGTTCTAATTCTAGGGTAACTTGAAATAATCTGGGGTTGATCATGGAAATTATCACACAATTATCATCACATAATGGATGACAAAAAACACCATTATGCAATTGAATTGTGAGTGCCTTGTTGTCGGGAAGGTCTTATGGTTCTATTTGTTTGTGACAATCATGTAAACATGGAAGAAATCTCACTTATATCAGGCATTATGAAATAATATCGAATCCATGACAATTTGTGGATGTCAATGGAGTTTCAATGCAGAAAGACATGGCTGAGATTCTGTATGGGCTAAAAAATTAATAAAGGGTTGTAATGGAAAGATTAAGTGGATAAATAACTGAATGTAGAGGCGATCCATTGTTGAAAGCTGAGGGATGTAAAAAAGTACATTGCAGAAACCATGGACATAATCTTCCAGATCACAATAAATTTATGATTGCCTGAGGACTGGAAATGCGTCAAACATGTTCAAGAATGAGTACGGGGATAAAACCAGGAGTTACACAACAGTTATGGGGAAGTTCGAGAAATAATCATCAAGGATAGATTTAACAGTCATTTGGAAATGTGTGGATTGATTAGGGAAACTTAGCATTAAGGAGAAATGTCTTTCGCCAGAGAGTGTTGAATCTATGGAATCCATTGCCGCAGATGGTGGTGGAGGCCAAGTTAATGAGTATCTTTAAATCAGAGATTGATAGGTTCTTGATTACTAAGGAAGTCAAAGATTATGGGGAAAAGGCAGGAGAATGGGGTTGAGAGGGAAAAATAGATCAGCCATGATCGAATGGCAGAGCAGACTTGATGGGCCGAATGGCCTAATTCTGCTCTTATGTCATCGTCTTATGGTCTTGTTATATGAGAGGCAAAGCATCTAACTTCATCGAATTTTTGAAGATGTAATAGTGAGTTTTGATGAGAGAAATGCTGTTGATGTTATAGATATGATGGTAGAGGATGACGGTAGGTACAGACTTCCAACAGGCTTTTGATTACATATCGCATAATGCCGTGTGACTTTAATTATGTGGATTGACCAGGGAAACTAGGTTTATTCTTCTTGGAGCAGAGGAAGCTGAGAGGAAATCTGACAGAGGTGTTTAAAATCATGAAGAGTTTAGAGATAGAGAGAAACTGTAACCGTTGATAGAGGGGTCAAGAACCAGGTGATATTGAAAGTAGGTTAATGGGATAAGAATCAACAATGACATGAAGGTTATCTTTTAGTGAGAGGTTAGCGTCTGCAATGTATCCTTCTGTGTGGTAGTCGAGATGGATTCCATTCCAGTCGACAAAAGAAATCTGAAAGGAAATAATTTGCAGGTTGAAGAGGAGTGGGTAATGCAATGTGATTGCTCTTTGGTGGAGTCAATATGGACTAGATACGCTGACTGATCTCCTTCAATGCTGTTTTTGTTCAGTGATCCTTAACATAAGCAGGGCAATGAATATTTTAAATCATTAGCTCCTTTTTTTCCTCAGCAAAATGAAATTTAGAAGAGCTTAAATTAGTCAACAGAATTTGGGCTTGTACAATAATGAATGGGTGTAAATTTTACTCTGGCAGAATATATTATTTAAATTAAAACAGAATAATTCATCAACATCCAGTCCTTTAATTCTGGGATGAACATTCTATCTTCAAAGTCTCTTGCAGCCTGAATACATTAAATAAAAACTGCATTCCCAAAACCAATTGCCCAGTTAATTGCAATGCTTTGATTTTGCAAGACTTCCCATATTACGTGAGAACCTTGTGCCCTTTTCAAAATTTCCTTTAAAACAGAGAACAAATTGTTTTCTACCATATTTGTGAAGTTTCCACTTTACTTGCATGCAAAAAGAAACTATTTGTTTTTCCATTAGGCTTTCAAAAAAAAGGGATTAGAATTAAAAAGAACAAAAATAAAATATCAGCATTTACAGTATATTGTAACATCCACAACCTTTGGGTATTCCAAAGCACTTCAAAGCCAGTGAGTAAGCATGCTAGTAGAGTGGTTAAATGACTGTGCTGGGAGGTTCCAGACTATTAATTAAGCAACAAAGGTTTCAATCCCACCATAGCAGTTAAGAAATTTAAATTCAATTAATTAAACAATTCTAGTTTTTTTTGTAGAAATTCATCATTCCCTCAAAGAAGAATAATGACATGAAGGTTATCTTTTAGTGAGAGGTTAGCGTCTGCAATGTATCCTTCTGTGTGGTAGTCGAGATGGATTCCATTTTGTTCCGGTAGTGGGGAAACTGCTAGAGTCAGTTATTAAAGATGGGAGAGCAGCACATTTGGAAAGTGGTGAAATCATTGGACAAAGTCAGCATGGATTTACAAAAGGTAAATCATGTCTGACGAATCTTGTGGAATTTTTCGAGGATGTAACTAGTAGCGTGGATAAGGGAGAACCAGTGGATGTGGTATATCTGGACTTCCAGAAGGCTTTCGACAAGGTCCCAGTAACTAGTGGGGTAAGAGTAGGAGTAAACGGGTCCTTTTCACAATGGCAGGCAGTAACTAGTGGGGTACCGCAGGGCTCAGTGCTGGGACCCCAGCTGTTTACAATATATATTAATGATCTGGATGAGGGAATTGAAGGCAATATCTCCAAGTTTGCGGATGACACTAAGCTGGGGGGCAGTGTTCGCTGTGAGGAGGATGCTAGGAGACTGCAAGGTGACTTGGATAGGCTGGGTGAGTGGGCAAATGTTTGGCAGATGCAGTATAATGTGGATAAATGTGAGGTTATCCACTTTGGTGGCAAAAACAGGAAAGCAGACTATTATTTAAATGGTGGCCGATTAGGAAAAGGGGAGATGCAGCGAGACCTGGGTGTCATGGTACACCAGTCATTGAAAGTAGGCATGCAGGTGCAGCAGGCAGTGAAAAAAGCGAATGGTATGTTAGCTTTCATAGCAAAAGGATTTGAGTACAGGAGCAGGGAGGTTCTACTTCAGTTGTACAGGGTCTTGGTGAGACCACACCTGGAGTATTGCGTACAGTTTTGGTCTCCAAATCTGAGGAAGGACATTATTGCCATAGAGGGAGTGCAGAGAAGGTTCACCAGACTGATTCCTGGGATGTCAGGACTGTCTTATGAAGAAAGACTGGATAGACTCGGTTTATACTCTCTGGAATTTAGGAGATTGAGAGGGGATCTTATAGAAACTTACAAAATTCTTAAGGGGTTGGACAGGCTAGATGCAGGAAGATTGTTCCCGATGTTGGGGAAGTCCAGGACAAGGGGTCACAGCTAAGGATAAGGGGAAATCCTTTAAGACCGAGATGAGAAAGACTTTTTTCACACAGAGAGTGGTGAGTCTCTGGAACTCTCTGCCACAGAGGGTAGTTGAGGCCAGTTCATTGGCTATATTTAAGTTGGATGTGGCCCTTGTGGCTAAGGGGATCAGAGGGTATGGAGAGAAGGCAGGTACGGGATACTGAGTTGGATGATCAGCCATGATCATATTGAATGGCGGTGCAGGCTCGAAGGGCTGAATGGCCTACTCCTGCACCTAATTTCTATGTTTCTATGTTTCTATGTAAGAAAGCTGCCCTCTTATCTAATCTAGGTCACCAATGCCCTTAGCTATTCAATCCCTTCAAATCCAGGGCCAATTAAGACCACAGTGAATGGTTGGGTCCTGTAGAGTGTTGTACACCCGAGAGATGTAGGAGGTACATATTTCATTGAAAGTAGTGCACTGGTAGATAGGGCAGTAAAGAAGGCTTTCGTACATTGAATTTCATAAGGTCATAAGGATTAGACGTAGAATTAGGCCTTGGCCCATCAAGCCTACTCTGCCATTCAATCATGGCTGATTATCTCTTCCTCATAACCCCATTCTCCTACCTTCTCCCCATAACCTCTGACACATGAACTAATTAAGAATCTATCTATCTCTGCCTTAAAAATATCCACTGACTTGGCCTCCACAGCGTTCTCTGGCAGAATTCCACAGATTCACCACCCTCTGACTAAAGATATTTATCCTCCTCTCCTTCCTAAAAGAACATCCTTTAAGTCTGAGGCTATGACCTCTGGTTCCTAGACTCTCCCACTAATGGAAACAACCTCTCCACATCCACTAGTCAAGGTATTGAGTATATTGGTATTGGGGAATAGGTTACTGACATGGATAGAAAATTGGTTGACAGACAGGAAACAAAGAGTAGGGATTAACGGGTCCCTGTCAGAATGGCAGGCAGTGACTAATGGGGTACCGCAAGGCTCGGTGCTGGGACCGCAGCTATTTACAATATACATTCATGATTTAGATGAAGGGATTGAAAGTAACATTAGCAAATTTGCAGATGACACAAAGCTGGGTGGCAGTGGGAATGGTGAGAAGGATGCTATGAGGATGTAGGGTGACTTGGACAGGTTGGGTGAGTGGGCAGATGCATGGCAGATGCAGTTTAATGTGGATAAATGTGAGGTTATTCACTTTGGTGGCAAAAACAGGAAGGCAGATAATTATCTGAATGGTGTCAAGTTGTGGAAAGGGATCTGGAGGTTCTTGTTCATCAGTCACTGAAAGTAAGCATGCAGGTACAGCAGGCAGTGAAGAAAGCTAATGGTATGTTGGCCTTCATAACAAGAGGAGTTGAATATAGGAGCAAAGAGGTCTTTCTGCAGTTTTACAGGGCCCTGGTGAGATCACACCTGGAGTATTGTGTACAGTTTTGGTCTCCAAATTTGAGGAAAGACATTCTTGGTAATGTGGGATGCAGCATAGGTTCACGAGGTTAATTCCTGGGATGGCGGGTTATCATATGTTGAGAGAATGGAGTGACTGGGATTTAGAAGGATGAGAGGGGATCTTATTGAAACATATAAGATTATTAAGGGATTAGGCACCCTAGAGGCAGGAAACATGTTCCCAATGTTGGGAGAGTCCAGGATCAGGGACCACAGTTTAAGAGTAAGGGGTGGGCCATTTAGAACGGAGATGAGGAAAAACATTTTCACCCAGAGAGTTGTGAATCTGTGGAATTCTCTGCCTCAGAAGGCAGTGGGGGCCAATTCTCTGGATGCTCTCAAGAGAGTTAGATGGAGCTCTTAAAGATAGCAGAGTCAAGGGATATGGGGAGATGGCAGGAACGGGATACTGATTGTGGATGATCAGCCATGATCACAGTGAATGGTGGTGCTGGCTCGAAGGGCTGAATAGCCTATTCCTGCACCTATTGTCTATTGTCAATTGACTTTATTCCTTAAAGTGCAGGAGGCTGAGGGGTCATCTTACAGAGGCTGCAGTGAGTGTGGACTTAGTTCGGTCCATCACGGGCATTGTCCTCCCCTCCATCAAAAGCCTTACATGATGTGCTACTATAAGGCAGCATCTATCATCGAGGATCTACACCATCTGGGCCATCTTCTCACTGTTACCGTCAGGCAGAAGATATAAAAGCCTGAAGTCCCACATCTTCGGGTTCAGCAACAGCTAATTTTCTGCAGTGAGCTCTTGAACCAATCTGCACAACCCTAATCCTACCTCACAACAGAGCACTGCGATCCACCTTTTGCATTGCCATGTTTATTTTTCTAAATATGTTTTTACACTAATGTCGTGTTTTTTGCAGTCTTTTAGAAATGTTGTGTAATTAATTGATGTATAATTTGTTCTTATATATTTTTCTGAATCCATGTGCCTGTGACGTTATGGCAACCAAATTTTAAATTCTAAGTGTAACTCACCATACGTACATATGACAATAAAATTGAATTGACTTGAACCATTTGATTCGAGCATTTCCCAACAGAGTCACAGCTGACACTAAATGCTGCAATAGTATGTTCACATGTTAAGGAGTTACCTTTGCATTAATAATCCAACATTGATTTGTTCAAGAAATTCACTTTATCATAATAGAAAATAATCCAGAAATATTTGTTTTATTCTGTTGAAAAGTAAACAAATAAGTAACCTGCAAAACATTTTCTCTAGATGTGTGAATGGCAGTGGATATATAAACTGGATGCCAGTGATAATGATTCAGCAGATAATATTTATGGACATGATTTAACTAAGAATTTATATTGGTATTTGTTGCATGTTTTGTGCAAGAAAAGTAATTTAGTAGTACTTCAAACAATCAAAGTTTTGTACCTACATATATACTCCACTGATCTCTTTTTAGATTGTATCACCAAAATATGCCAATTTCAAAATAAGCAATCTATTTGGATGTTGATAAAGTCAAGTCAAATTAGTTTGTCTCACAGGTTTTTGGTAATGTGTGCCAAAATTGAGAATGCTGTTCCTCTATACAGTCTTGTAACAAACTGACATATTTCAGCCTACAGAATTGTAACTTACAGCCAATGTCCCAAAGTCCTCTGGTTTTGAATATGTCTTTTCCTGGGACTCCAGACTTCATGGAGTCTCATCGCCCTCCCTTGCTGATGCATCAGTGCTCATAAGATCATAAAATCATAAGTGATAAGAGCAGAATTAGACAACTCAGCCCATCAAGTCTACTCCGCCATTCAATCATGGCTGATCTCTCTCTCCCTCATAACCCCATTCTCCTGCTTTCTCACCAGAACCTTTGACACCTGTACCAATCAACCCATGATCCTACAAGCTAAAAAACACGGAGGGAGAAACTATGCTAAGGAATTCCAAAATCAATACATTGGATCAAAGTTCTACAGCCCTCTCATATTCAGTTGGGAAGGGAGTTGAGCAATCAAACACCTAATGTAAGTAGCAGGCCACATTAGCATCTACTTTCTCAACATAGAACATCACTTTGACCTTCTAAAGTATCCACTCTGGAAGAAGCCAGTCAATTCAATTAACTCCAACATGTGAAAAGCCGCATGTAGGAATGACATTGGACCTGATAGTATCCCAGCTACAGTATCTGTACTTTGGCCAAACTATTCCAATGCAGTCAGTCTACTTTAGTTTAGATTGGAGATGCAACATGGTAAAAGGGCCTTCGGCACTTCGATTATGCCGACCTTTCGATTATGGTCTCAAAAGTTCTTTATTATGACACTTATTCTTTTATTCCCGACACATTAGGGGCAATTTCACAGAGGCCAATTTAGCTACAAGGTTGCATGTATTTGGAATGTGAAAGGAAACCAGAACATCCGGAAGAATTGCACATGATCACAGGGAGTGTGTGCAAACTCCACACAAACAACACCCGATGTCAGGATTGAACATGGGTCTCTGGCAATGTGAGGCAGCAGCTCTACCACATATGCCACTGTATTTCCCCAATTGATCATTAGCAAAATGATGGAAGGTGTCATCAACAGTGCTATCCAATGTCCTCAGGCCTGACCCCTGAAGCTTTGACCAATTTGACCAGGTATCTCTGGCAGCACAGCTGGAAGTTGCTGCCTTACAGCATCAGAGGCCTGGGTTAGATCCTAACTATGGGTGCTGCCTGTATGGAGTTTGTAAATTCTCCTTGTGACTCCTTGTGGTTTTCTCTGGGTGCTCCAGTTTCTTCCCACACTCCGAAGACATGCATGTTTGTAGAGTAATTGGCTTCAATAAATTGTCCCTTGTATGTCGAATAGAAGTAGTGTGTGATTGTTGGTCGGTGCCGCCTCATGGTGCTGAAGGGCCTGTTTCCACGCTGTATCTCTTCAAGTAAATCTCAAATATGAGCACTATTTTCACTTTGTTCCTGGGATTAAGTGGGTTTCCCTAGGGTGGTCCATTTCCTTCCACATCCCAAATATGTACTGGTAGTTCATGCTACCTCAAGCAGCCAGTATAATCAAAGACTCGTCCCACATCAGCCATTCCTCCTTCTCCCTGCCGTGCAGCCAGAAGGCTTCCTGATGTGCTGCGGCTGTGGACTGGGAACAGGGCCGGAGCCCTTTATCGAGGCGCCGGGGTCTCTATGCCTCCCGGATCATCGCGTGGAAGCCCGGTCGGGCGAAGTGGTCGACGGAGCCCAGAGCTGGGTTCCAGGTCGGCATCACGGATGCGTGAAGTGCGCGTCAACAGCGGTGAGGCCTCGGCGGCAGCAGCGTTGAAGCCTGGCGGTGATGGGGCATTGTGGGCGGTGTAGCCTCACGGTGGCGGCGATGCCTTGCGGGTCGACCCATGGTCGACAGTCGATGAGAGTGTGGAGGATCACCGTGAGGGGGGGAGGGGAAGAACAGTGGAGGACCCGGCGTGGGATACTGCCATGAGGGAGGTGGGGGGGGGGGGGAGAAAAATGAGAACCCGGTGTTGGGGACTGTTGGGGGGGTGGATAAAAGGGGGAGCCGGCGTGCTTTGTAACTTTATCAGCGCCATAAGCAGAAGACACAGATGCGTGAACATGCCCACCACCAGACTTTTTTTTCCTCAGCTCCACCAATGTAGCCTCACTGGACAAACCATAAGTAATGTCATCTCAGACCACTGTCGTGACATTCTCAATCAATAAAGCAACACTGCACCTCTTTTACGCCAACCTCTATCTCAACTGCATCATTTGTTCTCTGGAACATTACATCCAGTCCTGTCCCTTTCTTGGCCTGGTTTCCATAACCGCTGCAATGTTCCCGTTGCAGCTATCTATCCAAGTCCTGAGTTCATCTACTTTACCCGTCAGGTCTCTCATGTTAAAATAATTGCAATTCAATCCAACAATCCTTTATCACTCCAGTGCTCTCGCCATCTTTCCACTGAATTTACTTTAATCACCTTCCATAACGACTTCCAGCCTCTCACCTGTCTCATTCCTGTAGTGGATACCGCCCCCCACCAATTCAGTTTAAACCCACCAGAGAAGCACTAGCAAAACTTATCCGATTGATTCTTTTTTTAAATTCCAGATTTACTCATTTATTTGCACCTAAATTACATTGTCACCAGGATCCATTCAATCATCCAAACAATTTCTGTTTTTATAAAATGCCTTCTACAAAGAAGTAGAAAGAGACTGTATTCACCATCAAAAAATAATGCAAGTATGATTAAAATTGAAAGACAGGGAACTGTGGATAGATCATGAGAAATGCATTACTTACAATCTTGGTCACCTTTCATGCCCATGAAATCGCATTCATTATCAGGAGGCACACGAGATCCTTTAGTCCATTTTAAATCAACTCCTTGACATGGTTTCACCACCAGCAAAGTCACAAATACCCACAGCAGTACTTTCTCTATTTTATTCATTGAATGGGAAATCTCGTGTCACCAGTCCTCTTTATCTATTTCCACCAATACTTCTTCCCTTAAGCAACCTTAACATTTATGAATTAAAACTAACATTCAGAAGTGAACATGACTTAGCACTGCAATGCATGGTATTCTGCTGTTCTGCGAGGGATCATAAACTTCACCTGTGTTCACAATGTCTGCCTTAAGAAATATTTAACCTGAAAGCTTTATCTTCCCTGTTATCACTTCATGAGTCATTCCAATAATAGCATAAACAAGGTAAAGGTTTCCAGAATAATTGAATTTGTGTATCAAATGAAAATATTGCAGTCTCTGGAATCCAAAATAAAAAGACCCTTTCATCTGAAATGTTAACTCTGGATATACAGGAAATGGAGGCATATAGATTATGTGCAGGCGGATAAGAGTTGGTCTTGGCATCGTGTTTGGCACAGACATTGTGAGCAGAAGGGCCTGTTCCAATACTGTACTGTTCTACGTTCTTAGTTTAGTTTAGTACTGTCACATGTACTGAGATGCTTTTATTTCCGTGCTATCCAGTCAAAGAAAAGACAATCTAGCTGTCCACAGTGCACAACTAAAGGGTAAAGGATACAGTACATTGTAAGATAAAACATTAAGGCCAATAAAGCCTGAATAAACATCTCTAATGAGATGGGTGGGAGGCCTGGACTGCATTCTAGCTTTTGAGAGGACCATTCAATTACTTGATTACGACTCGGCAGAAACTGTCCATAAATCTGGTGGTATGCATTTTCAAACTTCTGTACATCTTGCCTGAGGTTTTATGTTTCTCTTTCCACAGATACAGTCTGCCCTGTTCAGTGTTTCCAGCATTTTTTGTTTTTAAGTTATTATTGAATTTGCATATGTCCATCGTGTGGTCAAGTATGAAATTAATATCTTAAAATAAAGAGCAATGTATGTTTAGTTTCCAATTAAGTAACTTCCACAGGTATCCAAACAGAAAAAAAAATCTTACAGTAATAAATGTTGCAAAACAAAAGTTAGGAGCAGGATTGCTCCTTTGTCCTGTTCATAGAGTATCAAGTTCAGAAATGCATTGCAACACTGATTCCACCTGTATATTTTTCACGGTGGACTTTGCCAATCATTAGCCAAGACGTATGATGAAATAATGGGTTGACCGGGCATGTATTCGCTGGAATTAAGACGGATGAGAGGAGATCTTATCGAAACATATACAATTCTTAGAGGATTGGACAGGGTAGATGCAGGGAAAATGTTCCCAATTTTGAGGGAGTCCAGAACCACAGGTCACCATTTAAGAAGAAGGGGTAGGCAATTTAGGACTGAGATGAGGAAAACCTTTTTCACCCAGAGAGTTGTGAATCTGTGGGATTCTCTGCCACAGAAGGCAGCGGAGGCCAATTCGCTGGTTGTTTTCAAGAGCGATTCAGGTCTTTGAGCTATGGGAATAAAGGGATATGGGGAAAAAGTCAGAACGGGGTACTGATTTTGGATGATCAGCCATGATCAATTGCAAGGCAAGATTTTGTGTTATTCTATGTTGTTTTCAATCCATTGACTCCAACCTTATTTAAATCCATCGTGGACCAACCACATTGAATTGACAGCCTAGAAGGCACACAAATCAGGAGATTGAGGAAATTTGGCATTTCTCCAATGACTCTTGCAAACGTCTACAGATGCACCATAAAAAAGTATACTGTCAGGGTGTATCATAGCTTGGTTTGGGAACACATGCGCCCTGACAGCGAGGAACAGCTTCCCCATGTGTTCCTGGATTTCCTTAACACTGTAAATAAACAGTAGGACATTATATGTTGACTACATGGATTTCAGTAAGGCATTTGATGAAGTTCCTCATAGGAGGAACATCCAGAAGATTAAGGTGCATGAGGTCCATGTTGACTTGATAGGTAAGATTCAGAACTGGCTTAGCCAGTGGTGTTCCACAGGTCGAAGGAGATGGTGTGGCAATCCCTCCAGTTCACCCTTGCCTCAAGAGGAGGTCCTGGCAGTCTCATGTTTATCCTGGCAGCTCATCTTGATGAGGCAGCATTGCCTGCCTTGCATTATCCTGGCGGCTCCGTCGCTGCCTCTGTGTGTAGGCATAGTCCCTTGTTGCTCATGGGGAGGAAGAGGCACTGTCATCTCTGGCTTGTCCGGCCACTCAGTCTTAGCCTCAGTATAGTGCCTGGCTCTCCAGAAATGGCAGCTCAGTCTCTATCAGTTGCGTCACTGTGCTGCTTAGGTACCTTCCAGGTACTTTTCAGAGCACATACTGTAGACATGCGATTGACTTGCCAAGTCATAGAAATCTATGGATCAAATGGGCCTCGCTAACAGTCTGTCTGTCCTTCTTTTGTTGTTCGTTTGTATGTGATAAATGTACAGTAAGTTTTAGTGTTCTTTACCTTGTTTTATGTAGGGTGTGGGAATGAAGGGGGGGGGGGGGGGGGGCGGGGTTCGGGAAAGCTTTTTCTAATCTCTTACCTCAACAGAGATGTGATTTCTTCCGTATTGTATCTCTGTTCGCACTGCGGCCTAAAATCGAGGAATGGTGGCCTTCGTTGGAGACCAACTTTGAGAGCCCCACCGCGGGTACCTGCAGACTTAACACCATGGAGCTCGCAATCCCTTTGCCAGGGATCGACCACTGAGCTCCATCAGAGAGCCTGCGGACTTTAACATCACGGAGCACGCGGTCGCTGGTTAGAGACCGACATCGGGAAGTCCAAGCCACAGGAGCTTCGACCGCCCCGAAGTGGGATTTTGCTCGCCTCAATATGGGACCTTCGATCGCCAGCTACAGGAGTTTCGATCGCCCCGACTGCGGATGGTTTGACTGCCCCGAACGCGGGAGAATAAAGAGGAAAACAATTAGACTTTATTGCATTAACAGTGAGGAACATGGGGAATCCACAGTGGTGGATGTTTATGCTAACTTTTATGTAGTTGTGTGTCTTGGTGCTTTTTTAAAAATTATGGCAGTATGATAATTTGAATTTCACTGTGCCTTAATTGGTACATGTGACAATAAACTGACCTTGACCAGTACAGTTAAGTACAATCATCGATGTGTACATGGTGGGCTGAAGGGCCTGTTTCTGTGCTACATGACTCTATTTATCAAGAGATTCAAAATAGTTCACAAGGCAGGAACGGGGTACTGATTATGGATGATCAGCCATGATCACATTGAACGGCGGTACTGGCTTGAGGGGCCGAATGGCCTACTCCCGCACCTATTGTCTATTATTCACTTTATCTCAGTTGCCAGCTGAATAATGGTGATGATTTTGAGTTCGAATAGAATCAAGAAGAGTCCTGAAATGAAAAACAGTCCCATACAAAATAGTACAAGAGTCAAGCAGTGAGACTTTTAATGATCTTCGAGGTGGCCACGATGAGCAGGATCAATCAAAGCAAAGTAAGAAGGCCAAAGAAATTATTAATTTTGTAAATTTGTAGATTTTTATCTACAATTTTTACACTGTTCTTTTCTTAGTAGTGTGCTATGTGTAAATGTGCATTTCATAATTTGTAACCTTGGTAATGGCTGCATTATTTTGTGCCTGTGTGCGTTCAAAGAAATCCTCGAATAACCAGGCACATTTTTTCTAGCTCTTCTTATTGCCCACATCCTGCACAAATTACTACACTAAGCACTCACAGGATTATACATCTTACCACAATCCTCGCTGCATTCTGCTTTGAAGCCTCCACTCCTTGGTGTCCTGCCTCCATATTCTTGAGTATATTTGACAGCATCCTTATGGGCCTGTCCCACTGAGGCGATTTTTCAGGAGACTGTCAAGTCGTAGCACATCACTGAAAAACCGGCGACTGTCAGAGTGGGACACACACACACACATATACACACATCGCTTTCTTCACCAGCCAGTTATGCAGGTGGGGGACAGAGCAAGCGGGGGGAGAGCTGTCCCAGTGAAATTCACATGATGCAAAGTCAATGTGATACAGACACACACCACGATGAACAGGAAGATTGGCGCTGTAATTAAGACGGTGAAAGCACAGTGTACAGGAAGGGACACTTAAGTCCTTTAAAAGAGGGGGGGGAGTGGGGGGAGAAGGGGGGAGAATGGGGAGATGGGGTGGGGAGAAGGAGTGGAAACAACTTTATGAAGCCAGAGATATATGGCTGTGAAGCTCGGCAGACATTAACATTACCGGTCGGTTATCCTTGGTTCTGAAAACTAATGTTCATGGTTTTTTTCCCAATGAGCCAATG
Organism: Okamejei kenojei; assembly: GCA_035221665.1. Lineage (NCBI taxonomy): Eukaryota > Metazoa > Chordata > Chondrichthyes > Rajiformes > Rajidae > Okamejei > Okamejei kenojei. The sequence goes on along the minus strand of CM069132.1, from coordinate 118,132,170 downwards.
AAATTCACCGGTCAGCACTGGCGACGAACTATGACAACCTAAGAAACCTACGACCTCCTGGCAACCCGCTAACACTGCACCTATGTCAAAAGAATTCTCGCTACTCTCCATGGCATCAAAATCTTAGTCGCCGCTAATTTTTCAACATGTTGAAAAATAAGCGGAGACCAGAATGAAGCCGCGACTAGTTATGAGAATGCGGGAACTACGGGAAGAGCCGTGGTGGCGCGCGGCTGCGACCTGACTTCTGAGCTTCGGAGGCTCCGGCCGCAGGCCCGTGGAAGGTAACATCGGGAGCTCGCAGGTCCCTGGTGGGAGACTGCTTTTCGGAGCTCCCACAACGGCAACTTCTCCCGCCGGAATCGTGGAGTTAAATGACTTGTAGCGGGGCCTAACATCGCCCCGCGCGGCTTAACGGCCACGAGATTTACCATCGCCTGCCGGGGGCTTTAACATCGGGAGCCCCAGTCGCCTCGAGAGAAGAATAAAGGGAAGAGATAAGACTTTTGCCTTCCATCACAGTGAGGAGGTGTTGGAGATTCACTGTGATGGATGTTTGTGTAAACTGTGTTACGCGTGGGTCTTGGGATTTTTTTGTAATGTTAAGACTGTAGAAAATGCAATTTCGTTCAAACCAAGCTGTTTGAATGAAAATAAAAGGCATTCTATTCTATTCTATGCTACTCACTACCATGCAGGCGACTCCCCAACAACCTCCGGCGAACATGTGGCGACCTCATTGTCTCCTGTAGTCGCCTAAAAAATTGCTTAAGTGGTACAGGCCCATAAGCATCATCTTATCAAGGGCTTTTTAGTAATAAATATGCAGACAATATTCATCTAACTTATTTTTACTTATTTAAAATAATTAATGACCTTGCCATTATGAATCAACTGACTATCCTTTATTATATTTTTCAGATACATTTCTTAATTATCTGCCAACTAATTGAAAATATTCCTTTCTTGAAAGAATTGTTACTTATGAAATATTATCTCTCTTCTCTTTTTTGTTATGTTTTTATATTTTCGGACAAAAATTCAGTGATCACATCCACTAACTCAGTGAATCCACTAACTCTCAATTCTTTTTATGACTATTTTTATAAATGTAATAAAAATAACATTCAAAAATAAGGTTTTGAACAAAATCCTGAAAATTACATTATTGCTAATTAAATTGATCTGCCACATAAACTTTCAATGCTTTCTTTAAACTTGCAGAAATCAACCTTTCCCAAAAAGTTTTGGATTAAGGATAATAATTGTGATCAGACCTGTGACTCCTGAAGATGAGTTTACAATCTGTTTCTAGCGTAAATATATTGTTATTTCTGTTACCATGTTTTATGTGAATGAATTAGGGGAGATCCGTGCTGTATTGTTATAGGGAATTCAAGTTTTATGATTTGTGTAGTCCTTGGTAGGGAAACCAAAACCATTGATCTTTGTAATGAGTCACTGCGAACACACATCAAGATAAACACATATTTATTAAATCTACATACAGCAAGGATCTGCAGTCATCACATCTCCAAGCTGCTACTCATTCTAACTAGCGTAAGCAGGCTCTTAATAAAATAAAGCACATACTAGGCGGAGTTACTACTAACAATCATTATAATTGGCTAGTATGAAATAACCATATAACCATATAACAATTACAGCACGGAAACAGGCCCTCTCGGCCCTTCCAGTCCGTGCCGACCAGCCAATCTACAATCTTCTAATCACTTTGTTGCAAATCTCCTTTTTTGGCAATATAGGTTTTAAGAAATGTTGCAATGGCGACCTTGGTAAACTGCCTTTGGTGTGCCTAATGAATAAACGGTACCACACAAAATAACAATAGTGCAATTCAGCCAAAATTCCTGTCAGATGCCATCATAATGTTCCTGGGAAATAATTCCCACCTCTTCACCTGTTATTCTGCCCCCTCTTCAGTGGTGCAATACTAGTCTGCAACCAACAGACCAGATAATGCTCAAATCTTGATGTAGAGCCTGATCTTATTATACCTTAACCCTTACGTTACCTACTGTCATCATCGATGCCTGTCAGGTTTTCATCTATTCTAAAATGGATATGTTCTGCTTGAGAGAATCTAGAGAACCAGTAATCTAACAGTAATTGGAGAGGAAGCTTACATTTTAATAAAGACTGATGTGAACTTGAAATCCATCAGTTGATTTTAATATCCTGCAACTGAAATACCTACTATTAATTATAAATAACATGAAATGTTCTCAAGAAACATATGCCAGCATGCCCTTGTGCTGAAATTCAAGGGCATTTAAATTGTATGTTAATTCTGATTACCTGATGATTAATTGTATCATTCACTTCAATTGCATTTTCATAATTAAAAGAAAGAATAATGAAGAAATTCTTACATTGTACAAACTATGGTCAAATGCACAGAATAAGTTTCATCAATAATAGTTTGGAGCTTCAAGCAAACATATCATTTGCTTTCTGAAAGTTTACTATTGCAATATTCCAAATAAAGTACTTTACTAATACTCTTTGTACTAGAAGATGATAGATGTTGACATTCAGTAAATTGACCTAGATGTCAATAAAGTAATCCCTCAAGAGAGGCTTTTCTTTGTGGCATGCTACAGATACTGAAGTTATTTAACCAACACAGTAAAAAGGTTAGCTCAAATTCTTTGAACATTTTAGGAAAATTAATGAGTGACCTTATCATATGAGACAAATATAACTCAAACACGCCAGATCAGAATTGAAAATTCAGCTTTATGGAACTCTCAGCTTCTTAGTAATTTAAAATGTATTTGACAGGACAGAAGATTTATTTTGTTTGCATTTATTACTTTCTTCCATTACTGCGGTCGCTTGTATGAAATAACAGCTGCATTCAATATCAACCCTCACGCAACTTTGTTTTTATTTCTAAATTAGCAGGTCGTGGGTTCAAGCCTGAGTCTATTCCCGGCGCATATAGTTGAGGCTTTCAATGCAGAATTGAAGAAGTGTGGCACTTTGTGACCCCAGAGCTGGGCAGTCATTTATGGCATCCAGTGGACCAACTGCAGCAGCGGAAATGTACCCTACCCCAATCTGGAACCCGATGGTTTGACTGCCCCACCTTTTACAATCAAGCAATCGGTTCAACCCAGACTCGATGAGGAGTGCCGAGCTGTACTCTTACATATCATAAAATAAAGAGCCAACTTAATGAAGCTGTACATGCGATAGAGACTCAACAGAACAAATCAATGCTCTGCATTCCAGTCATTTCACATCATGAATGTTGTTGAGAATGAGAGTTAAAGTTAGTGGGAGGTGCAGATTCCTACGATCATTTAAACTACTTTTTATTTGTCTTATATCACTTCTTTAATGCCAGACTCCACAATTTTATCTGTTACTGATCTCTGGTTAACTGTGTTATAGTTCCCTGTTTTTCTTTCCCTCCTTTGTTGCATAGTGAGGTTTCATTTGCTACCTTCTAATTATATTGGAATCTATGTAATTCCAAATCTACCATCTCCTGAACCTCCGTCTTCAAAATGGGCAATAATAAACATAAACAGTCAGGAATGGATGGTGCAGATAATGTAAGGGCGTCTCTCCAGTTTGAATCAGAGCATGAAAAATTGGTAACAAGAGAAATGAAAACTTTGCGTGGATGCAACATACAGTGCATTCAGAAACCAATTCACCTTTTCCACATATTGTTACGTTACAGCCTTATTCTAAAATTGATTAAATTCAATTTTTTAATCATCAATCTACACACAATACCTCATAATAAAAAAGCAAAAACAGGTGTTAAGAAATTTTTGCAAAGTAATTTAAAACTGAAATATCACATTTACATAAGTGTTCGGACCCTTTACTATGACACTCAAAATTGAGCTTAGGTGCTTCCTGTTTTCATTGATTACCCTTGAGATGTTTCTACAACTTGATTGGAGTCCACCAGTGGTAAATTAAATTGATCGTACATGATTTGGAAAGGCACACACCTGTCTATATAAGGGCCCACAGTTGACAGTGCATGTCAGAGCAAAAACCAAGCCATGAAGACGAAGGAATTGTCTGTAGACCTCTGAGACAGGATTATGTCGAGACACAGATCCGGGGAAGGGTTTTAAACAATTTCTGCAACATTGCAGGTCCCGAAGTGCACAGTGGCCTCTGTCATTCTTAAATGGAAGAACTTTGGAATCACAAGGACTCTTCATTGTGCTAGCCACCTGGCCAAACTAAGCAATCGTGGGAGAAGGACCTTGGTCAGGGAGATGACCAAGAACCCAATCGTCACTCTGGCAGAGCTCCATAGTTCCTCTGTGAAGATGGGAGAACCTTCCAGAAGGACAACTATATCTGCAGCACTCCACCAATCAGGCCTTTATGATAGAGTGGCCAGACGGAAGCCACTCCTCAGTAAAAGGCACATGACAGCCCGCTTGGAGCTTGCCAAAAGGCATGAGAAACAAGATTTTCTGGTCTGATGAAACCAAGATTGACCTCTGTGGCCTGAATGCCATGCATCACATTTGGAAGAAACCAGACACCGCTCATTATCTGGCCATCATGCTGTGGGGTTGTTTTTCAGCGGCAGGAACTGGGAGACTAGGGAAAGATGAATGGAGCAAAGTACAGAGGACCTTGATGAAAACCTGCTCCACAGCATTCAGGACCTCAGACTGGGGTGGAGGTTCACCTTCCAACAGGCCGACAACCCTAAGCACACAGCCCAGACAACGCAGGAGTGGCTTTGTGACAAGTCTGTGAATGTCCTTGAGTGGCCCAGCCAGAGCCCGGACTTGAACCCAATCGAACATCTCTGGAGGGACCTGAAAATAGCTGTGCATCGACGTTCTCCATCCAACCTGACAGAGCTTGAGAGGATCTGCAGAGAAGAATGGGAGAAATTATCCAAATACAGGTGTGCCAAGCTTGTAGCGTCAAACCCAAGAAGACTTGAGGCTGTAATCGCTGCCAAAGGTGTCTCAACAAAGTACTGAGTAAAGGGTCTGAATACTTATGTAATTGTGATATTTCAGTTATTTATTTTTAATTACTTTGCAAACATTTCTATAAACCTATTTTACCTTTTTTATTATGGGGTATTGTGTGTAGATTGATGATAAAAAAAAAATAATAATCCACTTTAGAATAAGGCTGTAACGTAACAAAATGTGGAAAAAGTGAAGGGGTCTGAATACTTTCTGAATGCACTGTATATAATTTTTAGCTAATTAAGTTATTACATCGGATGGAAGTTGCATTCTAAATCTCATTGTACCTCTGTGCAATGAGAATAAAGATATATGATTATTATTATAAATGGATTCAATTTTATAACAGTTAAAGAGCCGAGGCTCCAAAATAGCTAAGATTGGGAGTTAAATATTCCAGGTTAGAAACATAGAAAATAGGTGCAGGAGTAGGCCATTCGGCCCTTCGAACCTGAACCACCATTCAATATGATCATGGCTGATCATTCAACTCAGTATCCTGTACCTGCCTTCTCTCCATACCCCCTGATCCCTTTAGCCACAAGGGCCACATCTAACTCCCTCTTAAATATGGCCAATGAACTGGCCTCAACTACCTTCTGTGGCAGAGAATTCCAGAGACTCACCACTCTCTGTGTGAAAAATGTTTTTCTCATCTCGGTCCTAAAAGACTTCCCCCTTATCCTTAAACTGTGATCCCCTTATCCTTAAACTGTAAACTTTGGGCAGAAATGGAATGGAAAAAGTATCGGAGGTAGCCTTCGTGTTAATGCAGAAATTAAATACAGGATGCACGTTAGCTCAGAAAATCAAGAAATAGAATTAGGTTCAGTGGTGCTGATAAACAATAAGTTACAAAAAGCAATAGTAACAATTGTGCAAAGGCCTTCAAACAAAAGTGATAATGGAGGGCAGTATAAATCAGGAAGTTACAAGTACATGTAACAAGGAGAATACAATAATTAAGAAGAGATTTAGTCTACATATAAAGGGGGTAAAGGGTGATTTTGGTTTTGATTTTGTACAAAAGCCAGGGAAGGAACAAAAAAAGAACTGCACTCTCTTTGCTGAAAATAATCTAATGTCATTTTAACACCACACTCTGATAATTTCCATATCAGATAAAGACTTTGAAGGAGGCTCATATAGTCATTCGTAGAAAATGATATTGCACTCTCTTATAGACCTCTATCATCTTTTTAGCCACTTTCTTCTTCACTTTGCCACATAATTTTAATAAAGAAAAGATCTGAGAGATTGAAACTAAAATAATGTTGCAATTTTTTTACATATTATACAGTAAGAGGAAGCAACTAAGCATCATACAACAACAAACAAACATTGTGGGCCAAAGGGCTCGTCCTGTGCTGCACTGTTCTAATACTATTAGTGCCTAAATGTTCAGAATGTCGTTTATGCTGTCATTCTGATAGAATGACAACAGACCAAAGTATCTATGTTCAAATTTAGGGATGTCTTATTTATCATAATCTAGTAAATTTACATCAACAGTTTATTTTTGAATTGATGTAAAAAAGGACTGATTTTCTTCTCTACATTTACTAAAATATTTGCCTTTCATTCCAACCAAGCTCCTTCAGAGACTCCGATTTACCTTCAAATTGAATTGTCTTGTTCTGCAACAGTGTAAAGTCTATGTTTTCCAGAATCTATGCATGTCAAATTGCTCCACTGTCCACTGCAGGAGGATGAGGGGTGATCTTTTAGAGGTGTATAAGATCATGGGAGGAATAGATCGGGTAGATGCACAGAAGCTCTGGTCCAGAGTAAATGGATCGAGGACCAGAAGACTTAGGTTTAATGTGAAGGGAAAAGAAATTAATAGGAATCTGAGGGGTAACTTTTCCACACAAAGAGCAGTGACTGTTCAGATTATTAGTTGATGAATGAGAATGAAGCTCACAGCAGTTCATTTTTAAGTCGGATAATGCAAAGCCCAATCCAATCCAAAATTAACGCACATGCAATTACAGAGTGCACAACTGGAAGCACATATCCCTATTACGTAGTTATATACCACGAGTAGTAGCTCTACTCAATAACCAAAAATCTGTAGCCTCCTTTTGCTCTGGTATTTTATTTAATGCACATGTTTAATCAATAATGTTTTATTATTATTGCTTAATGTTTTATGTATCATTCCTAACTGTCACTGTATGTCATGTCACTTGCAGGTGGAGCACCAAGGCAAATTCCTTGTATGTGAATAATTGGCCAATAAACATTAATTAATTAATTAATTCATATGATCAAGTTAATCCAGATGTCTTCTATTCTGCTTCTTTATCTTTTTCCACTCACATATTGGAAAGATTATGACAATCAATGGAGATAGTCTTCCTGTATTTAATAGGAACCCATTACAAGATATGTTATAGTAGGAAAATGTATGTGGTATTCATATGTTTAGTAGAAGCTTCATAGTTCCACTGCTATTAAAGAAGGTTCCTGACCCAAACTGTCGCCAACCCATTCCCTCCACGGATGCTGCCTGATCCACTGAGTTGCTCCAGCACTTTGTGCTGAGCTTCATTTAGAGTTAGGGTGAGCAGGAGGGCTCCATAGCTCCTTAGTGGGCTGTTGGCAGACCAAATGAACACCACCTTCCAAACCTTCCATTAACCTAAACCCAAAACTGACCATGCCAAACTAGTCTTTCTTCAAACTGGTCCACCACCTCTGAAACCTGATACACTGTTTTGGTAGAGAGTGCTGGTAGTGGAGGCCGGCAGTCGTTGAGATTGCTGCCAGTGGCGGTTGGGCCACGTTTGCCAGATGATCGAGAACAAAGGAAGACACGGCGTGAGATACTTTGTTACTTTGTCAGCACCCTTTATGTAGCAACTCTTTGCATAACTTGGTTATGCAAAACAAAGAATGTCACGGTGACTTGTCACATGACATAATAGTATAGTAGTATTCATTCATACTCTTGGTCCTGACTGGTTTCGACTGGCAGTTTGGGGCTAGATGGGGCATTTGGTTGACTGTAGGGCCCGTCTCTGTGCTGTGTTACTCTCTGACTGTATGACTTTAACTACCTATCTAGCTGTTAGGTTTGCTATACAAATACCTGTTTTACTTACATGGCAGGATAAGCTTCAAACAAGTCCGTGGGGCAGTGAATTACAAGTGTGTATATACACCAGGTATACTTCAGGATCATCACATTTGAGGGAGCAAAGGTTAGGTGTGTTCCAGAGACAGCACTAGGGTTGGGAAGTGGTAGGTGCATTTTACACTCACCATGAAAATGCCAATTACTTTATAATGAAAAACGAAGTTTTTAATTTTAATTTTTTAACTGATCAGAGTTTTGATCAAATCTAACGCCGAAAGTAATAAAGCACTTCATTCTGTCAAAATTTGAATTAATTTCAATTATACTTGCTAAAAATCACTAAAACCTAATTAGATCTGTTAATGTTCTGCTGTGAGAAGCAAATTTGAGACTCCTTGATAAAGCAAGGATCAGTTTTCAGTGTTTTGAGAGTTCAAGAGAGTTCAAGTGTGTATAATTCTCATATGCACCGGGACTCAAATGATGACATTTTTACTTGCTGCAGCTTTACAGACAAATAGCAACCAGAAATTGTTTAACTGAACCAAGATGCAGTTATCAGATACAAACTGATATGTGTAATGAGTTGCCCTATCACAGGAATGAACATGCCATCTCCACAATTAAAACCATTATCCACACAAGACTGCAATGTGCTTGGGACCTCCCAAAGAGCCAAGCACTCAAAAGGAATCAGCACTGACATACATTTTAGCATCTTGAATTTTTCCCTCCTTCATCTTAAATGTTGATTTTTGAAGGTATTAATTGACCTTTCTTATCAAATTTTCAAGTGCTGAGATGCACTTGATTACAATGGTTTTATGAATAAGTCAGGCAGTAATGCGATAATATATTCATCACAGTTGAGTAGAAGCTGGAAGTACTTTGTTCAGTGATAGAGCAGAGTAATCTATTCTCGAGGCCGGGTTAAGCACGGCTGCAATTGCCGGACGGGACAAAGTATCCACCACGAGGTTGCATTTCCTGGCGATGTGCCGGACGTCCGTTGTATATTCCGAAATGGCCGCCAGCTGGCGCTGCAGACGGGCGGACCAAGGATCCAAAACCTTCGCGAAAGCAAACATGAGGGGCTTGTGATCCGTGAAGGCTACAAAGGAACGGCCCTCGAGGAAGTACTTGAAGTGCCGCACCGAGAGGTGTAAGGCGAGCAACTCCCGGTCGAAAGCACTGTAGCACTGTTCCGCAGCTCTCAGGTGACGGCTAAAGAAGGCGAGAGGCCGCCAACGGCCGTTAACCGACTGTTCCAAAACGTCACCGACCGCAGAGTCCGAGGCATCCATGGTAAGGGCTGTGAGGGCGTCGGCCGACCGATGCACGAGCATAGTCGTCCGAGCCTAGGCCTCCTACTGCCTCACCCGTTGAGTTTTTCCAGCATTTTTGCCTACCTTCGATTTTCCAGCATCTGCAGTTCCTTCTTAAACAATGCAAAGATCAATGTATTTGAGGCTTTTTTTTTTAAAGAAGGAACTGCAGATGCTGGAGAATCGAGGGTACACAAAAAGCTGGAGAAACTCAGTGGGTGCAGCAGCATCTAAGGAGCGAAGGAGATAGGCGACGTTTCGGGTCGAGACCCTTCTTCTGTATTTGAGGCCATGGGATTGAGAAGATTATCTGATGGGATGAGTTATTTGAGAAAAGGAACTGCTCAAAAGGAAACATCAGCTAAATTAAATCCACATGCAAATGAATACTTACAAGTGCAACAAAGACATTGTGTTGATGGGAACTGAATCTTCCTCCCAGCAACAGGGTGTTAGACCAAAACAAACAACTCATGGACGATCTGTTGGGGCTCATGGTATGACCCATCTAACTCAATGTTTAAGAAAGAACTGCAGATGCAGCTGGAAAAATCGAAGGTAGACAAAAAACCTGGAGAAACTCAGCAGGTGAGGCAGCATCTATGGAGCGTAGAAATAAAATAACTGCAGATGCTGGAAAAATCGAAGGTAGACAAAAAAGGTGGAGAAACTCAGTGGGTGAAGCTATACTTCAACCGCTGAGTGAAGGCAAAATGGGCAGACTCGTATGCAAAAGGGTGTGTAAGGGTTCACACTACCCCCCACTGTACTGAATGATGGAAACCTGGGTGATATCTGTAATCTAAACAAGAGGCAAAAAGACATCACAGCTCTTCTGGTTCAACAAAATCTATCTTCTACTTTACCACCAAGGGACATTCCTGTTTATGATGGTGATCCTTTGCAGTATGAAATTTTCATCAGAGCTTATGAGAGAGAAGTGGAAAGAAGGACTAATGAATCCAGTGACTGCTTGCATTTTCTAGAGCAATACACAAGAGGGCATCCAAAAGACTTAGTCCACAGCTCCCAACATTTGCCTCCAACCCAGGACTATCAAAGAGCAAAAGATCTACTTAAAGAACATTTTGATACTGAACATAAGATTGCCACTGCATATATTGTCAAGGCATTAGCCTGATCAGTGATCAGAGCAGAGGATGTGAAAGCATTGCCAGCATTCTCACTGTTCCTTAAAGGTTGTTGCAATGCAATGGAATATCTCTATAAATGGAGGAAATGAATGTTGCTTCTAATATGAAGACCATGTTGTAAAACTGCCTTACAAGCTCAGAGACAAGTGGAGGAATAGGACATGTCAGCTACAGGAGCAGCATGGACATCGAGCTAGATTTTCTGACATGGTAGACTTCATAGAGAGACAAGTGAAGATACTGTCAGATCCACTTTTTGGAAACATCCAGGATACTAGGCCAATTGCAACTCTCAAAAGCTCAACTTTTGCTAAAGCAAGATAAAGGTCAAACCAACTGTAATACCTGTAGAAACACAAGTGCAAGAAAATCTGACAACAAATGGAATGAAAAGAAATGTATCTACCACCAATTCTCAAGATTCTTGTTTGTTCTGTAATAAAAGTGGTCACACATTGGGTCGGCGTCCACAGATCAGGAAGAAGGGGCACAGAGAAAGGAAACCTTAAAGGAGAAGAGAGCCTGTTCTGGATGTTTAAAAATTGGACACGAGCAAAGACTGCAAGAGTCGTTTGACTTGAGATGTGTGCAACCAAAATCATCCTGAAATATTTCACATTGAACAAAAGGACAAAGAGAAGAAACCAGAACATAAAGAACAGAATGAGAAGTTAATTGTGAGTAATACTGTTCTCTCCCCTCATATGTGTGGTCATATTGGGGCCGATGAACAAAACCTGCATCTTCTCCATTGTACCAGTACAGGTAAAGAGCCAATAGGGGGACACAGTGTTGCAAACATACACAATTTTGGACCATGGAAATTCATCTACCTTTTGCACAGAAAGCTTGATGAGAAGGCTGAACATTACAGGACAAAAGACCAATATTCTCTTGCGTACCGTGAACCCTGTGATCAGTCATTATATCTCAGGTTTGGAAATATCTAGTCTGGACAAAGAAAATTTTATTCAATTATCTGATGTGTTCACGCATAAGACCATGCCTGTTTCCCAGGTAAACATTCCCATACCTGATAAAATGGCCTTACTTGAAGGATATCAAGATTCCTGAAATAGACTCTGGCATTGACCTACTCATCGGGACAAATGCTTCAAAGGTATTGGAAACTTGGGAGCTGGTCAACAGCCAAGGAGATGGACCATACGCTGTGAGGACCCTACTGGGATGGGTCAACAATGGTCTCCTGAGAGGAGACAACAACAGCATGGACGAAAATGGATGCCCTGCTGCTGCTGTCAATCGAATATCCATTGTAAACGTAGAGGAGCTACTGGTCAAGCAATACAATCATGACTTCAGTGAAAGAACCAGCAAGGAAACTGAGGAAATATCCAGAGGAGCTGTAACATTCTTGGATATTGTGAATCGCTCAGCAAAGATGACAGATGGCCACTATTGTCTAGACTTACCTTTCAAACAAGAAAATGCCAGCATGCCAAATAACTGTTACATCCAAGAGCAGCTCATCCAGAGCCTGAAACGTAAGTTTGGCAAAAATGAGAAATTTTGTGATGAATCTACATCTTTCCTCACAGAAATGATTGACAATGGTTATGCTGAAATGGTACCAGTGGACCAGCTGAATCGAAGTGATGGAGAGCTCTGGTACATCCCACACCATGGGGTGTAACACCCAAAAGGAACCTTAAGGATGGTCTTTGACTGTGGTGCAGTCTTCAAAGGAACATCACTTAACTGCCTACTGCTGCAGGGTCCAGACCTCACCAACTCACTCATTGGCATTCTCATCAGATCCAGACAAGAACTGGTTGCTTTGATGGCTGACATCAAAGCAATGTTTCATCAGGTCAAGGTATCAGAAAAGCATCTGCGATTCCTGTGGTGGCCTGAGGGTGATGTGCAGCAAGATCTTGTTGAATACCGGATGAAGGTACATCTTTTTGGAGCCATGTTGTTACCAAGTTGTGCAAACTTTGCATAAAGGAAGACTGCTAAGGACAACGAAGCTCACTTTCCAGCAGAGGTGACAAACACAGTAAAGAACGTCTATGTAGATGATTGTTTAAAGTCCATGCCTTTGGAAGAGCAAGCAGTTCAAATGGTAAGAGACCTGACTTCCCTTTGCCAAATGGGGGGGGGGATTCCTGCTGTCAAAGTGGATCAGCAACAGCCGTGCTGTATTGGCATCCATTCCACAAGAAAACAAAACCAAGGAGACCAGGGAATTGGACTTGGACAAAGATAATCTGCCAACGGAAAGAGCACTGGGATTGCACTGGTGCATTGAAACGGATGTGTTCAAGTTCAGAATTGCTGCACAGGAACGACCATGCACAAAACGGGGCATCTTGTCCATGGTTGGCTCTATATACAACCCTTTAGGATTTCTAGCACCATTTACTCTGCAGGCCAATCTGATTATGCAGGGGCTCTGTAAGAAAAGACTCAGATGGGATGAAAACATACCCCAAACCTTCTCTCAGCGATGGACAGGATGGTTAGCAAATCTCAACAAGATGGCAAAGTTTAAAAGTGGACTGGTGCATGAAGCCCACAAACTTTGGTCAAATCAGATATGCACAGCTGCACCACTTTTCAGGTGCCAGCGAAAATGGCTACAGTACTGTTTCATATCTAAGACTGGAAGATGATAACAAAGAGGTGCATGTTGCATTCATAATGGGAAAAGCCAAAGTGGCACCATTGAAACAAAAAACGATTCCCAGAATGGAGCTTACAGCTGCAGTCCTGACACAATGCTGCAAAAGGAATTACAGCTTCAACTGGACAAATCATCAACTGGACCGATAGCGCAACAGTGCTTAAGTACATCAACAATGAAACCAAACGCTTCCAAACATTTGTAGCAAACAGGATCTCTTTTGTAAGGGATGATACGGATGTATCACAATGGAGATATGTTGGCTCAAAGGAAAATCCTGCAGATGAAGCCTCTAGAGAACTAACAGCAGATCGCTTAAGCTGCAAGAGGCACCAGAGTTTCTCTTTAAGCCAGACAGAGAATGGCCAAAACATCACTTGGAATCTGCAATCTCTGCTAATGATCCAGAAATCCAGCAAGGCATCACAAAGAAAGTCATTGTCAAAGATCCATTGAACCCCACAAACTCTCTGATCACTTATTTCTCATCATGGAGGAATCTGAAGACTGCTGTAGCTTGGCATCTTAAAGTAAAGATGACACTCTTGCAGCTGACACGAAGGAGAAAGGAGATTCAGACTGCTGTGAGTAGCTTTGAAAAAGATCCTGGCAAATTAAAGGAAAAGGTTGAAAAGGAGATGCAAGTCTTTAAAGCAACACTCCACGGACAGTGTTTATGTCCTGAAGATCGTGTCCAAGCAGAAAGCACAGTCACCTCTTTCAGTCAAAGACAAAGATTCAAAGAAGAACTATCAGTACTAGAAGCTGGTAAAAATGGTGTCAAAAGAAGCAGTGATTTGTACAAGCTAGATCCGGTGCTGGATGATGGACATCTGAGAACAGGTGGTCGCCTGAATAGACTAGCGATGCCTGGAGAGGCCAAATTTCCTATTATTCTCTCAAAGGACCTTCACATATCAACACTACTGTTACGACATATCCATGAACATTTCGGACATGGAGGAAGAAATCATATGCTGTCTCGCCTCCGTAAAAAATACTGGATTATCAAAGCTAATTCCGCTGCAAGAAAGGTCATAACAGACTGTGTTGTGTGTAGACGACAGTGAGGAAGAGTTGGAGAACAAAAAATGGCAGACTTGGGGAGGATTTTACCTGACAAGCCTCCATTTACAGATGTAGGAGTAGACTACTTTGGTCCTATAGAGTTCAAGAAAGGACAAAATCTTGTTAAAAGGTATGGTGTAATCTTCACTTGCATGGCAAGCAGAGCAGTGCATCTTGAAGTTGCATCTACACTTGACACAGACTCTGCATCCATGCATTACGAAGATTCACCTGTTGACGAGGTCAAGTTTCATCTTTAAGATCAGACAATGGCACAAATGTTATCGGAACGGAAAGAAGATTGAGAGAAGCATAATGGCTTGAATCAGGTCAAGCTCCAGAATGCTATGCTTCAGCGAGGCATAAGGTGGTACTTTAACCCCCCAGCAGGATCCCATCACGGCGGTGTTTGGGAACGATTGATCCGCATGGTTCGAAATATTAAGATTAAACGAGAACTTTTTTTTTTTTTTTTTAATATTTTTAATATAGAAACAAAATAATAACAAAGTACATTATTTTACAATGATGAAAATACATGATATTAATGATATATTTGTACTGTTAATATTATTTGTATTATTATTGATTATAAATTTTAAGATTATATATTTTATATAATTGAGAATACATGGTACTAGTAATACATTCATAATATTAGTAATATATTCGTACTGTTGATAATATTTGTATTGTCACTGATTTTGAAATGTAGGACCAAATTTTATATAATTAAAAATACGTAATACTAGTACAACTTTTATGATATTCATTATATTTTCATACTGTTAATAATATTTGTATTATCATTGATTTTAAAATTTAAAATTATATATTTTATATAATTGAAAATACATGATACTAATAATACTTTCATAAAGTTAGTGATATTTATATTCGTACTGGTATTAAAAATTTAAGATTATGTGTTTCTATACATTTTTCTAATTTTTTATAAAAGTATGAAAAAATAGAGAGAAAGAGTGTGAAAAGTTTGATGGAGAATAGAGTATTAATCATTAATCCGTCCTTGGAGATATATTCATGGTTTATTATATATATTTCTTCATCTATTCAAATATTCAGGCCTCAGTTTAAACGAGAACTTACCAGTTTGAAGTTTGATCTTTATTTTATGAGGAGTTACGATGAGGGACTACATGCCCTCCGCTCCCAACTCTCATGAATGTCATCTGGTAGTTCTAGTCTTCTGTTATTTTACTATTATACTTCAGTCACTATTACCTGTGATTTCACACCGCTGCTTTGAAGATTGACGCACGAGTGGCTGGACGGGGTTCTTCTTCACGTAGTCCCTCATCGTAACTCCTCATAAAATAAAGATCAAACTTCAAACTGGTAAGTTCTCATTTAATCTTACTATTTTCCTTCGGAGTCACGTGAGTGACTACATGAAGATTTCAAAGCTCTGTGATTTCATGCTGCAGATTCAAATCCCGGCCTCTCACTGCATTGATTGACTCAACATAATTAAATAATCAATAATGCATCAATCATAACATTGCTTAAACGAATTAACGGTTTATTTTTACAAAGAAAATAATAGCAACCCCTCTATCCCAGGGAGAAACTATATAACTGAACTTAAAACAGAATCAGCAAATACCCGCAGCCTTGCAATTGGCTTATGATAAAATCTCTGGAACATCAGTTCACTGGACCATCCTGCGGCCATGAGGATATGGTCTATAGGAACGTCCATCGCCCTGGCCGCTGAAGTTGATGCCGCCCTGGTAGAATGAGATTTAAATTTATCAGTATCAATCCCAGCGCTCACCAGAACCTGCTTTAGCCGCCTTGAAATTGTTTGCACCGACACCTTACTGTGTGTTTTTTTGGGGCTAATAAACAATGCTGACCCTGTTCCTCTTAGGGTTCTGGAAGCCTCAGTGTAATGGAAGAAATAAGACACTACACACAGGCGGAAATCCTTGGGGTATGCCGAAAAGACAATCTTACACCATGTCACCCCTATTCTACTCTGCTTGAGCAGATCAGAAGCATAAAAATTAATGGCATCTGCGAAGAGCTCCATCCTGTCTAGCCGCCGCTTCTGTAATGTCTGCACACGATGGGCTGATACCAACGCCATAAGCATGACCACCTTCATGGTTAGTTTGGCTAGAGATAGAACTGTGACAGGAGTCCACTGGCGAAGGAGCATAAGAACTTTGCTTACATTCCAGATAACCGAATACCTGGGCCTAGGAGGATTAGAATTACAAACTCCCTTCATAAATCAAGAGACTAACGGATGTGTCCCCACTGAATGTAATTCTGACACCATGGGTAAATAAGACAACAGAGCACTTCTGCCTGTTTTGATCGCACTATAGCTTAACCTTTGATTGAAATAGAGAGTTGACAAGAACTCCAGCACCTCTGGAATGCCTGCAGTTTGATATGAAATATTCTGCCGTAAGGAGAACACCTCCCACTTTCTTATCGAAGAACTGTACTGCTTTTGGGTACTATCCCTCCAGGCCACAGTGATAACATCCACGGTGCGATCAGATAGTCCTCTCCCCAGGTATGGCCTCCTTAAAATCTGCAAATTAACAGATCAATATGATCATGTAAAGGATATTGATCGCCAGTAACCGGATTCACCAGTAGGTTTCTACGTTAGTGAACAATCATGTGAGGCTGAGTAGCCATCTCCTAAACATGGGCGTACCATGACTGAGTAGGCCAGTCAGGTACCACCAATACTCCTGAAGTGGAGTCCTACTTGATTTTTTGCAAGCATCGACTGACGAGGCAGAATGGTGGAAATACATATAGAAACATTCCACCCCAGTGCAGCGAGAACGCATCGACTGCTGCTGCCCCAGGATCTGGTTCCCATGAAACATATTTAGGCAGCTGGTGGTTTAGTCTGGATGCCAGATAATCGTTATCTGCCATCCCAAACCGAGCAACAACATCTTTAAATATATCATGGTTAAACAAACTTTCTATGTTTTCATTGAATTGTCGTGTCTGCAACTATGTTGCATCTGCCTGGTAAATGGATTGCTGAAATCCAAATGTCTCTGTCAATACATGAGCTCCAGATCTGATTAGCCAAGGTATTACAAGATTTCGACTTGACACTACCCATATGATTCACATATGCTACTGCAGTATTGTTGTCAATTTGAACCTGCACATGCACCTGACTTTTCGTAAAACATTAAGCTTTAAGCCCATAGATTGTCCCCAAAAGCTCTAAATAATTGATCCCTCTCAATTGCAGAAGGGATGCCTCATCACTATTCCATCTGCCTCCACAGCTGGAAAGCGTATCAGTAGCACCCCAACCTAGACCACTTACATCAGTCTGTAAGACTATGGAAGGCGGAGCAACCAAAACTTCCCTCGAGCTAGTTGCAACATTCATAATCCACCATTGGTTCTCAGAAATGGCTTCGGCTAATTTCATAGGCCTGTCAAAATGACCTGCATGTGCCCTCAGTGCTTGTTCTTTAGCTCATTGTAACTGTTGATAATGCAGAGGTCCAAACTGCACAGCTGGAAAAGCAGCCTCCAGCTTCCCAATCAAGCTGGCCACCTGTCCAATTGAGAGTAGTTGTTCCTCAATAAGTTTGACACCTTCTTCAATTAACTGCAGCCTTTTATCCCTTGGAAAAGTCATTAACATGTGATCTGAGTTGATGGTGAAGCCCAAGTAATCAATAACTTTGACTGGTGTTAATTTGGATTTATCTGGATGAATAATGAACCCCAAGTTCTAAAAAGTGAGTTTAACAACTGCAACAGATGATTCAGCTGCCTCCCGAGTGTTTCCTACAATAAAGATATCATCCAAATAGGCCATTACAACATGATCCTGAGTTCAGAGGAAGCCAAGAATTGGTTTTAACAATTTGGTAAACAATCTTGGAGCCGAGGGTAATCCATTAGGCACTGCTGTGAATTGCTATAATTGAGTCTTCCAGCTAAACTTCAAATATCTCCTATCGTCACAATGAACAGACACTGAGTACTATGCATCTTTAAGATCTATGCTTGCCATATAACACCCTTTGGAAACCAGCTGTTTAGCAGTAGAAAAAGTTTCCATTTTGAAATGTCTATACTGCACAAAAGGGTTCAGGCTCGTCAGGTCGAGAATGATTCTACATCCCCCATCCTTTTTCGACCTATGAAAAATACTTGACACAAACTGATGGGATTGACGAACCGACTTCTCAATAATCCCTTTTTTGCATAATATCTCAAATTCTGCCTGTATCTGCATATTCTCTTCTTGTGAAAACAGGAGTGTTCGACGTGGGACATGCTGAGTGGGTGGACACACAGTAGGCTAGAATTCAATTTTAATTCCACTCTGTACTGCCCAGCACAAAGAAATCTGATGTTATCTCCTGCCATTCTTTGAGGAACAAGTGTAATCTGCCCCCAACTTGAACCTCTTTCCCACTTAATTTGTTTTCCTCAGGAGCAAAATCTCTTACCTGCACATTTCCTGACAGCGCTTGTTGCCCCCTGCCCCTCGTAGGGAAATTTATCCTTCCCCGTGTGCCTGTGGCAGGCTGCCAGCTGCGTGTGTTCGGGAATGAACGGCTCGTCCCTTCCCCAGCCCCTGTCATAGCACCCTGTCGATAGGGGAAAACCCCCTGGCCTATTTTGCTGCTTGTAGGTACTTTTATGAGGTCCACAGTTTTTTGCCTCCTCATCAAGTTCTTTCACTCGCTTTGCGAGGTCCTTCCCATACAACAGATTAGGCAGTTGTATATTGTTTGGTTTGCAGTGCTGCAGATTTTGGGTGAATGGCTGGGCGTATACCACTCTTCCTTATGCAGTTCATTTCAAAATGTGCGCTGCACAGGAGCCTCAACGCATCCTGACGAACTTCCGTCATGTGCCTCTCGTCCACCGTTCTGGAGAACGCAGTGATTCCTGCTGCAAGCTACTTGAGCACCCTCTGGAGCTTAATCTCTTGTGCCCGCACTGCAACCCCCATTTGGCCCCATATGACATGGTTGACCACCGGCACCCTCAACAACCCACAGTTAACTGGGGTTTCATACCTCTTAGCAGTGTCGTCCATTATCAGCTCTTGGAGCTGATGGTCGAGAGCATATAATTGATGGTAGTTGCCAACTCTCCCCCAATGGCTCCCCTGCGTCTCTGGGGATTGCAAACTTTGCAGCCAGGTTAGGTTTTAAAACCTCTTGCCCTTTGGGCTCTGTTCAGCCACTGACTCGGCATCAGTATACCCCTGAGCCGGCAAACCCTCCTCCTCCATGAGTGGGCAATCATGTAGCCCTATTCCAGGTGCTGCTGGCACAGGCTCTCCAACAGCCTGGCGTGAACACCACTCCTCCTCCCGGAGTGCGTCCTTATCGAGCATCTTCTGCATTAGGAGTTCGATCTAGGAGAGCCGTGAGCAAACGGACTCCCCTTGCGGAGGTGAAACCTCCAGGCCCGACCCTGGGCAATGGGCCTAGCAGACTTTGATGTGGCCTTACGCCCTACTGACGTGGCAACGCTGCTCACAGGAAATGTATCTCCTGTCGCAAGCCCCCCCGCTGGCGACGGATTCGGTGAGCTAGACGGAGCTACCCGCACTCGCGCGGTCCTCCAAACTTTTACTAACCGGTCGTCTCGCCTTCACTTTTGTTGCATTCTGCATCTTGGAAACCTGATAGTCCTGAAAATCAACCGCAAATACAGAAAGCGACCTCCAGGCTAAGCTTTCCACTTACCTCGAGGTGTTTTAAACTTAACACTGGTGGTGCTCTGCTGCTCCAACCGGTCTGCTGCACCAATGCGTCTGACGTAATGACGCGCGTGCGGCTGGACGGGGTTCTTCGTCACGTAGTCACTCATGTAACTCCGAAGTAAAATGTACTGCATTCTGTTCTTAACCAACAAGTTCTGGACGATGAAGGATTGCAAACTTTAATTTGTGAAGTTGAAGCAATTTTAAATGATCAACTCATTACCAAGAGTTCTGATGATCCAATGGACCTGGAAGCACTCACACCAAACCATATTCTTGCCAAGCCAATACTACCACCTGGACTCTTTGTAAAGGAAGACTTGTATATTAAACACAGATGGAGACAGGTGCCATATATGGCAGATCACTTTTGGAAACGGTGGACACAAGAATACTTGTCTCTAATCCAAGAACAACGATGGTGGTCAAGGGTAAAGAAAAGCTTTGCTGCAGGTGACATTGGTGTGGTGCTGATTCCACTGCACTATGAGGCTCCTGGCTAAAGGGCAGAATATTGGAGACTATACCAGATGTACAAGACCTTATGCGCACAGTTCGACTTCAAACTAAGAGCACTGTCTTGGAAAGACCGATAACAAAGATATGCTGCTCCAAGAAGCTGAGACCTAGGTACAACAAAGTCTAGGTGGCCCTAAAAAGAGGATTAAATGCCAACACATAGTACATACCTTTTTTTATGAAAATGTGTAAAGGAAATGGGGGTGTTGTAATGTATATAGATCCTTTTATTATTGATTAGTAATTGTTATGTTACATACGTAGGACAATTAGGGGCCGGTGTGTAGGAGCCATTTTTCTTTATTGCTAGCATATCATATTATTTTGCTTAGATATACCTTGCAGTATTATTTTGGACACTTGGGGGCGGTCATTAGATGAACAGGGTGGTGTATATGTAAGGGCATAGGGGACAGGAAGGGGCAGGCACAGAGAGGGAGTGCATACAGTTCTCACCAGACCATCCAGCTACAGCTTGCATGCAGAATTATGAAAACCTGGTACATTCATCTCTTTGTTTGTACAACTACCACTTTAAACAACCAACTAAACTGGAAATAACGACTGGAAGATCTGTTTTATTGAGTCTATGAAAGATCACTCCTCCTGTACCTGTGTATTAATGGCAACTGGAAAAGAGGTCACTGGAAATGTTTGCCATTACACATACCATTCACTTTCTTTACCACCCTCTCTACGTGTATTGCTACATTCAGGGATTTATTGTGTGATAGATCTGGTTTCACTCATCTTTCCTTTGTTATTCCATACCTGCTGCCCCTTGTAGTCTCCCCGCCTCTGTCACCATCTCCTCCCTCCCTCTATCTGCCCACCAACCACCCCTCACTTGGATAAACCTATTGCTTCCCAGTACCTGCCTCACCCATACCCCTCAACCATATATACTAACTATCTTACCTCTCAGGGACTATCCCTTTGCCTCCACAGATGCTGGTAGACCCACCCAGTTCCTCCAGCAATTTGTTTTGTTTTGGCATGGGATATCATGCTTATCCTCTCAAATGTACCGCTGGAGGCAGATATGCTTCCTAATTTGCAAAAATAAGGTATAAAAACACACCTGCAGGTAGCTGGTGATGGACTCCTCCGTAGTACTTGGCAATGAAGCAAAGTTTCTGCAACCTTACCAGTTTACCAAGCTTTACAGTGCATCAGCAGTTTTGCTGCTCCCCTATTTGGGTAGTATATTTTTCATGATTGAAAGCTTGCTGGCCTGGGCTTGATTTTGCAATAATGTTAATTGTGTGAAGGTAGGGGAATCCTTTGAATGATCGGCTTAATCCTGCTTGTTGACTGGTTAATCGAGAGAGGAAGTTGAGGGAAGATCTCATCTGTTGAGCTCTAATTAGTGCTGGTGTTCAACTGTGGGAAGAATTAGAAACATAGAAAAATAGGTGCAGGAGTAGGCCATTCGGCCCTTCGAGCCTGCACCGCCATTCAATATGATCATGGCTGATCATCCAACTCAGTATCCCGTACCTGCCTTCTCTCCATACCCCCTGATCCCCCTTTAGCCACAAGAGCCACATCCAATTCCCTCTTGAATATAGCCAATGAACTGGCCTCAACGACCTTCTGTGGCAGAGGATTCCAGAGACTCACCACTGTCTGTGTAAAGAATGTTTTCCTCATCTCGGTCCTAAAGGAATTCTCCCTTATCCTTAGACTGTGACCCTTTGTTCTGGACTCCCCCAACATCGGGAACAATCTTCCTGCATCTAGCTTGTCCAACCCCTTAAGAATTTTGTAAGTTTCTATAAGATCCCCCCTCAATCTTATAAATTCCAGTGAGTACAAGCCGAGTATATCCAGTCTTTCTTCATATGAAAGTCCCGACATGCCAGGAATCAGTCTGGTGAACCTTCTCTGAACCCCCTCTATGGCAAGAATGTCTTTCCTCAGATTTGGAGACCAAAACTGTACGCAATATTCCAGGTGTGGTCTCACCAAAACCCTGTACAACTGCAGTAGAACCCCCCTGCTCCTATACTCAAATCCTTTCACTATGAATGCTAACATACCATTTGCTTTCTTCACTGTCTGCTGCACCTGCATGCCTACTTTCAATGATTGGTGTACCATGACACCCAGGTCTCGTTGCATCTCCCCTTTTCCTAATCTGCCACCATTCAGTTAATAGTCTACCCTCATGTTTTTGCCACCAAAGTGGATAACCTCACATTTATCCACATTATACAGCATCTGCCATGCATCTGCCCATTCACTCAGCCTATCCAAATCACCCTGCAGCCTCCTAGCATCCTCCTCACACCTAACTATACCCCCCAGCTTGGTGTCATCTGCAAATTTGGAGATGTTGCATTCAATTCCCTCGTCCAAATCATTAATGTATATTGTAAATAGCTGGGGTCCCAGCACTGAGCCTTGCGGTACCCCACTACTCACTGCCAGCCTTTCTGAAAATGACCCGTTTACTCCTACCCTTTGCTTCCTGTCTGCCAGCCAGTTCTCTATCCACATCATTATTGAACCACCAACACCGTGTGCTTTAAGTTTATATACTAATCTCTTATGTGGGACCTTGTCGAAAATCTTCTGAAAGTCCAGATATAACACATCCACTGGTTCTCCCATATCCACTCTACTAGTTACATCCTCGAAAAATTCTATAAGATTCGTCAGACATGATTTACCTTTTTTAAATCCATGCTGAATTTGTCCAATGATTTCACCATTTTCCAAATGCGCTGCTATCCCATCTTTAATAACTGACTCTAGCAGTTTCCCCACTACCGATATTAGACTAACTGGTCTGTAATTCCCCGCTTTCTCTCTCCCTCCTTTTTAAAAAAGTGGGGTTACATTAGCTATCCTCCAATCCTCAGGAACTACTCCAGAATCGAAGGAGTTTTGAGAAATTACCACTAATGCATCCACTATTTCCGTGGCTACCTCCTTGAGCACTCTGGGATGCAGACTATCTGGCCCTGGGGATTTATCAGCCTTTAATCTGTTCAATTTACCCAACACCACTTCCCAGCTAACCTGGATTTTACTCAGTTCCGCCATCTTATTTGACCTCCGGTCCACAGATTATTTATGTCTTCCTTAGTGAAGACAGAACCAAAGTAGTTATTCAATTGGTCTACCATGTCCTTGTTCCCCATGATCAATACACCTGCTTCTGACTGCAAGGGACCAACATTTGTTCTAACTAGTGTCTTTCTCTTCATATATCTATAAAAACTTTTGCAGTCAGTTTTTATGTTCCCTGCCAGTTTCCTTTCGTAATCTATTTTCCATTTCCTTATTAAGACCTTTGTCCTCCTCTGCTGGATTCTGAATTTCTCCCAGTCCTTTGGTAGGCTGCTTCTTTTGGCCAATTTGTATGCATCATCTTTAGTTTTTATACTATCCCTGATGTCCCTCGTTATCCACGGATGCACCACCTTCCCTGATTTATTCTTTTGCCAAACTGGTATGAACAATTTTTGTACTTCATCCATGCAGTCTTTAAATACCTTCCATTGCACTTCCACTGTCAACCCTTTAAGACTCACCTGCCAGTCTATCTTGGCCAATTCACGGCTCATACCTTCAAAGTTACCTTTGTTTAAGTTCAGAACCCTTGTTTCTGACTTAATTATGTCACTCTCCATCCTAATGAAGAACTCAATCATATTATGGTCACTTGCCCAAGGGGCCACACACAACAAGACTGCTAACTAACCCTTCCTCATTACTCAATACTCAGTCTAGAATAGCCTGCTCTCTCGTTGGTTCCTCCACATGCTGGTTTAGAAAACTATCCCGCATACATTCCAAGAAATCGTCTTCCTCGGCACCCCTGCCAATTTGATTCACCCAATGTATATGAAGATTGAAGTCACCCATTATAACTGTGTTACCCTTGTTGCACGCACTTCTAATTTCCTGTTTGCTGCCATCCCCAACTCCAATACTATTGTTAGGTGGCCTGTACACAACTCCCACTAGCGTTTTCAGCCCCTTAGAGTTTTGCAGCTCTACCCATATCGATTCCACATCCTCCAAGCTAATGTCCTTCCTTTCTATTGCAATAATCTCCTCTCTCACCTGCAACGCTACCCCACCTCCTTTTCCTTTCCGTCTATCCCTCCTGAATATTGTATATCCCTGGATGTTCAGCTCCCAGCCTTGGTCAGCCTGGAGCCATGTCTCCGTGATCCCAACTATAGCATAGTCATTAATAGCTATCTGCACCTTCAACTCACCCACCTTATTACAAATGCTCCTCGCATTGAGACACACAGCCTTCAGGCTTGTTTTTACAATACTTTTACCCTTTATACAATTATGTTGACAAGTGGCCCCTTTTGATTTTTTTCCTGGATTTGTCTGCCAGCCACTATTAATTTTCACCTTGCTACCACTTGCTTCTATTGTCATTTTATACCCCTCTTTCTCTCTGCTCACACCTTTAAGACACCCACCACCTCTTATTCTCTGTTTATTATTTTTTTCTTCTTCCCCCCGTACATGTTGGGTCTGAGTGCTTCCCTTCTCTGCCTCCTGCCTCAGACACCTAGCTATCTCTATTTGAGTCCCTCCCCCCAACCTATCTAGTTTAATTGAACTGATCTCACTTGAGTTGTCAACATTGGAGACCATTTTACCCCTTTCCACATTGCCAAATTATCTTGGATAATTTATACCTGTATACCTTATTATAATTTGACAGCTGTATCAAATTCATTTGTATAACAACTACCATCAGCTATTCCCTCACAATGTAACCCCGTGTTCGGAAATGCAGACTAGTTTTGAACATACAGTAGTGGCCTTCCTGCTGAAAACACTGATGCATGCATGAATGATGCAGGACCACTGGCTGCACACAGCAATTATGATCGGAAGCAGAGAGCATGAAGCTGAGGTGCTGCCTGCATTACACTTACATATAATGTGTTCATTGCATAATCCAAACTCAGCAGTCATTTTCACATGCTAACCAGTTGTACCTCCTGGTCTACCTTATTATATTTAAATGGATGAACAGCTGATACAATGCTGAGACTGACACACACAAACACAGGCACACAATTGCACACACAGTTGTTAAGTGGCAATCATTGTCCTATAGACGTTGCATACTCTTATTAATAGCAGCACTGGAAATAAGGAAAGCTAGAAAGTTGCATTTTGTACAACCAATTTTACATGCTTTGTGTCACTAACAGATCAGCTGGAAGCATTCATGTCCCTGGGACATAAAGCGGTAGATGTTTTGATCACAGAGACTTTGGCAGATATGTCTTGCATTATCTAAGTGATGTCTTTCAGGTGAGGCACTAAACCATAGCCATGCCTCATTCTTCCATGGAACAAGCAGTAGTTTTAGGAAATCTGGGGATTATTGCTGGTGTCCTGTCAATATCTGTCCCTCAATCAATGCCAAACAGATTATCTCACCATTATCACATGAGAATACGCTCCAGCTCCATTTGATCTAGGCCTTAGCTCAATTTTCCTGCCTATTCCCCATGACCTTTGACTCCCCAATTGAACAAAAATCTCTCTCTTGGCTTGTAAAGATTTCAGCCTATTTAGCATGCTAGAACAGAAAATTCCATAGATTCAGAACTCTGGAAAAAACCCCCTTATTAATGGATAACCCCTAATATCAAACTACACCCCCTGGTGAGCCATTCCCTCGTGGTGGATATGTTCTCTCAGAATTTACCCTGCCCTGTACCTCATAATGTTTCATTGAGTTAACCCCTTGTTCTGCTGAACTCCAATGACCATCAGCTCAACCTGATCAACTTTTCCACATAATTGAACTCCCTCATCCCATGCACAATTTTTAACCTCTATTTTAGATAAAACAACCATTCTGCACTCTTGTCACAAGGCTTGCCCTGTGTATTTTATTTGCAGTGCAATAAAGCTTACTACTGCTTGTAGGAATTTAATGTGAGCAGGCTCTACCTCACAAAAGTGCTTCAAGGGCTTATCCTGAAAGGCCTTAAATGTCCTCTGCAAATGTAAATCCTTGTCTCTTTCATTAATTCAGGCATCTTCCAGAACTACCAAAATAGATTGCCACGACAGTGGTGGCACAGTTCAGTCAAATTTGCAATATTGCAATAACTCGAAGGGAATTACTTTAAATTTAAGAGTTGGGAAGAGGAATGATATTTGAAAAATCTCCCACTAAATTATCTTTGTCAATATCCTTTGCGCTTAGAAGAGTAGAAACTTTAGAAACATAGAAACATAGAAATTAGGTGCAGGAGTAGGCCATTCAGCCCTTCGAGCCTGCACCGCCATTCAATATGATCATGGCTGATCATCCAACTCAGTATCCCGTACCTGCCTTCTCTCCATACCCTCTGATCCCCTTAGCCACAAGGGCCACATCCAACTCACTCTTAAATATAGCCAATGAACTGGCCTCAACTACCCTCTGTGGCAGAGAGTTCCAGAGACTCACCACTCTCTGTGTGAAAAAAGTCTTTCTCATCTCGGTCTTAAAGGATTTCCCCCTTATCCTTACGCTGTGACCCCTTGTCCTGGACTTCCCCAACATCGGGAACAATCTTCCTGCATCTAGCCTATCCAACCCCTTAAGAATTTTGTAAGTTTCTATAAGATCCCCTCTCAATCTCCTAAATTCCAGAGAGTATAAACCGAGTCTATCCAGTCTTTCTTCATAAGACAGTCCTGACATCCCAGGAATCAGTCTGGTGAACCTTCTCTGCACTCCCTCTATGGCAATAATGTCCTTCCTCAGATTTGGAGACCAAAACTGTACGCAATACTCCAGGTGTGGTCTCACCAAGACCCTGTACAACTGAAGTAGAATCTCCCTGCTCCTGTACTCAAATCCTTTTGCTATGAAAGCTAACATACCATTCGCTTTTTTCACTGCCTGCTGCACCTGCATGCCTACTTTCAATGACTGGTGTACCATGACACCCAGGTCTCGCTGCATCTCCCCTTTTCCTAATCGGCCACCATTTAAATAATAGTCTGCTTTCCTGTTTTTGCCACCAAAGTGGATAACCTCACATTTATCCACATTATACTGCATCTGCCAAACATTTGCCCACTCACCCATCCTATCCAAGTCACCTTGCAGTCTCCTAGCATCCTCCTCACAGCGAACACTGCCCCCCAGCTTAGTGTCATCCGCAAACTTGGAGATATTGCCTTCAATTCCCTCATCCAGATCATTAATATATATTGTAAATAGCTGGGGTCCCAGCACTGAGCCCTGCGGTACCCCACTAGTTACTGCCTGCCATTGTGAAAAGGACCCGTTTACTCCTACTCTTTGCTTCCTGTTTGCCAGCCAGTTCTCTATCCACATCAATACTGAACCCCTAATACCTTTAAGTTTGTATACTAATCTCTTATGTGGGACCTTGTCGAAAGCCTTCTGGAAGTCCAGATATACCACATCCACTGGTTTTCTCCCTTATCCACGCTACTAGTTACATCCTCGAAAAATTCCACAAGATTCGTCAGACATGATTTACCTTTTGTAAATCCATGCTGACTTTGTCCAATGATTTCACCACTTTCCAAATGTGCTGCTATCCCATCTTTAATAACTGACTCTAGCAGTTTCCCCAATACCGATGTTAGACTAACTGGTCTGTAATTCCCCGTTTTCTCTCTCCCTCCCTTCTTAAAAAGAGGGGTTACATTTGCTACCCGCCAATCCTCAGGAACTACTCCAGAATCTAAAGAGTT
The DNA here is from genome assembly GCA_035221665.1 of Okamejei kenojei. NCBI lineage: Eukaryota > Metazoa > Chordata > Chondrichthyes > Rajiformes > Rajidae > Okamejei > Okamejei kenojei. Next base: position 118,103,907 of record CM069132.1, on the reverse strand, counting down.
TTGAAAGATTATCACTAATGCATCCACTATTTCCTGAGCTACTTCCTTAAGTACTCTGGGATGCAGCCTATCTGTCCCTGGGGATTTATCGGCCTTTAATTTATTCAATTTACCCAACACCACTTCCCGACTGACCTGGATTTCACTCAATTCCTCCTTTGACCCACAGTCCCCTGCTATTTCAGGCAGATTATTTATGTCTTCCTTAGTGAAGACGGAACCAAAGTAGTTATTCAATTGGTCCGCCATATCCTTGTTCCCCATGATCAACTCACCTGTTTCTGACTGCAAGGGACCTACATTTGTTTTAACTAACCTCTTTCTCTTCACATATCTATAAAAACTTTTGCAGTCAGTTTTTATGTTCCCTGCCAGTTTTCTTTCATAATCTATTTTTCCTTTCCTAATTAAGCCCTTTGTCCTCCTCTGCTGGTCTCTGAATTTCTCCCAGTCCTCGGGTATGCTGCTTTTTCTGGCTACTTTGTACGCATCATCCTTTGCTTTGATACTATCCCTGATTTCCCTTGTTATCCACGGATGCACTACCTTCCCCGATTTATTCTTTTGCCAAACTGGGATGAACAATTTTTGTAGTTCATCCATGCAGTCTTTAAATGTCTTCCATTGTATATCCACCGTCAACCCTTTTAGAATTAATTGCCAGTCAATCTTGGCCAATTCACGTTTGAAGTAAAAAATTGCAACTCGTAGTAATAATCACCAATTTATTCAGCTTTTAAGAACATCATCGTGTAACCCCTGGCTACATTGCCAGTCAACTGTACAAAAACATCAGCTTCTTCGAGACTGTGACCAAGATGTTAATTTTCCATATGTATAAGTAATGTACTCCTGGAGTAATTGCACCAATTTCTTTACTCACAGATGTTGATTTCAATCTTTTTGGTAATTTGGTTTCCAGTTAGTGCTAAGGTAGAACAAAATACTGAAATGTATTTGCATTTTGTTTAGTAATAATCTATTAATTCTTGTTAAAAATTCCTAGTTTTTATCACCCGTTAATTGGCTGATGTGATTGTATCACATCAGCCACAGCTCTAGTCATTCATGGTGATCTCTAACTGTTGAAAACCTATATCTGAACTCACTGGATGATATACCTGTAAATTCACAGGTTCGGAGCTTGTACAACAGAGAAACAAATTGTTGCCACAGTTGTTTAGCTAATAGAATTGATGCCTTGCAATTTGATGCCTTGCAACCTGGGTTTGATTCTGTACTCTGTTGCAGTCTGGGTGAAGTTTGCATGTTCTCTCTGTAACGTAAGATACCCTTGGGTGCTCCTGTTTTCTATCAAGTCTTAAAAATGGTCTGATTAGTGGTATAGATTGCCTCCAGTGTGTGGGGATGGTAAGAGTATTAGTGAGTGTGGGAGAGATTGGATCGCAAGGAGGTGGCTTGGTAGGAATTATCTGGGAGCTGGCGTGGACAATATGGCCTCTTCTTATGTAATAAGGAAATATTAAACTGAAAACCTGTTTTGTTTTAACAGCTTGAATTGAAAACATAAATTTGATTAGTGGTTATTTGAGGATTGGGAGAGCAATGAAAAATGGGATCTAAATGATTTGTTCATGTAGTTATTTTTTCAGAGCTTCAGATACACATTCATCTCCAGAAATGCTAACATTAGCAATTGAATTACCATTAGAGTTAATTTAAACGGTCCTCTATTTTATAAATAGATGGCATTGTAAACACATTTCACTACCTGCAGGGAGCACATTCTGTCTACTTCACCAATCTGAAGAAGAGTGACACGAGGAATTGCTGAATCTGGAAGCTTGAGTGAAAAATCCTCTTGAGTGCTGAAGGAACTCAGTGGGTCAGGCTGCATCTCTGGAAGGAATGGACATGCAATGTTTCGGGTCCAAACCCTTCTTCTCCAGTCTGATGAAGTGTCCCAACCCACAGATATCGAGTTTCTCCAGCACTTTATGATTTGAATTTGAAGAAAGGTCCTGGCCCAAAATATGGTCTCTCCATTTCCCTCCACAGACGCTGCGAGTTCCTTCAACAGTCTGATTTTTGTTCAATATTGCAGCATATGCAGTCTCATTTGGCTTCACCACATACAGCTTCTGACATTCTGGGTGATCTCAGGCTTATCCTGGCAGCTCAGTCCTTGCACTCCATGTTGGGGTCACAGTCCCTCATCATCAGTGGGCAGGTGCGAATGCACTGGCAGTCTCAGGCTTGTCCCAGCAGGTCAACTCAGTCGTGGCCTCAAATAGGGGACTTTGGCTTTCTTGGGCTTCTCAAAATCAGGAAAATAGAAATGCAGCGAGTAGGGGGGACCTGAACCTTGACCTCCACACTGGAATCATCTTCGTTTTCAAGGTGGATGACTGACGAGTTACAGGTAGGCCAGTCCAATCCCAACTAGTTGGTGCAGCTGTTGCTCTGGCTGTGCAGAGAAGGAAGACATGGTGGGCAGGGTAGGCTCAGCATGTCCTCCATTTACAGAGGGTAGAAAAAAGCAAAATGAAGATGGAAACAAACAAGCTGATCCAGTCTCACAGATGGATGACTGGTAGAGATGAAGATTTTAATTTACCTGAGCTTGTAGAATTCAGCTGAGAGCTCTGTCCAGGGTGTTGTTGGGTGTTTTCCAGCAGGTATGTCCCATGATGTTGGTCTTCAGCTCTTCCTGGCCTGTCTGTGATTAACAGAGGTCAGAGGTAGGAGGCATTGTCACAGTATGTGAGATAAAAAAATTGCAGATGCTGAAAGTGTGAGCAAAAAATGCCAGAAATACTCAGCAGGTCAGACTACGTCTGTGGGCGGACAAAAAGCTAATGTTACAGGTTGCAGATTCTTCATCAGAACTTCAAAAGGATTCAAAAGAAGCGTGTAAATCTGCAGGGGAATGTCTCTAAGAGGGTGAACCAGGTGACTATGGAGTTAAATATAAACAGATTATCTGATCAATGAGTGATTGGGAGCAATCAGAGAGTGAAGAGGATGTAGTTTGTTAAATGCAGGAAAATAAGACATGAAGGGCAGGGCAGGCTTGTCGTGTCCTCAATTTACAGAGGGGAGAAAAAAAGCAAATCAAAGGAGAAAACAAACAGGCTGATCCAGTCTCACAGGTGGATGACTGGTGGAGTTGGACATTTCCAGGCTGGGAAGAAGGTTCTGGCTGTCTGGCAACCCTCTTCATTCACTTTCACTCTTCACCTTCCTTTCCTATCAGAATCCAAAATCTGCAGCCTTTTGTTCTTCACTTATCTCCCTGCCTCTATTGCTATCTCCATAATTCCCTCTCCCACCTGATTGTTAGAATCCCTCCTCACCTGTACCCATCTATCACTTACAAGGTCTTGTCCCAACCATTCCTGCTCTTTATTCTGCCTACTTTCCCTCTAGTCTTTCAGTCTAGATTTTATATGACGGAATCCCTTTGAAGATGGCAGAAATTGCAGTGAATTATCTATGATCTGTTCTGGTGGGGTAGAAGGTGAGAACCAGGGGAACTCTATCCTTGTTCCTTCCCAGAAGAGAAAATTAGAGCAAAGAGTAAAACACGTGCTGAGGTATCACAGTGGGACAGGCAGCATCCGTGCAAAGAATGGGAGATGTCAGAGAGTAATGGTGGATGGCTGTTTGTCAGGTTGGAAGCCGGTGACCAGTGGGGTGCCTCAGGGATCTGTGTTGGGTCCACTGTTGTTTGTCATGTACATCAATGATCTGGATGATGGGGTGGAAAATTGGATAAGTAAGTATGCAGATGATACTAAGATAGGTGGTGTTGTGGATAATGAAGTAGATTTTCAAAGTCTACAGAGAGATTTGGGCCATTTGGAAAAGTGGGCTGAAAGATGGCAGATGGAGTTTAATGCTGTTAAGTGTGAAGTGCTACATCTTGGCAGGACAAATCAAAATAGGACGTACATGGTAAATGGTAGGGAATTGAGGAATGCTGTGGAACAGAGGGATCTAGGAATAACTGTGCATAGTTCCCTGAAGGTGGAATCGCATGTAGATAGGGTGGTAAAGAAAGCCTTTGGTGTGCTGGCCTTTATAAATCAGAGCATTGAATATAGGAGTAGGGAAGTAATGTTAAAATTGTACAAGGCATTGGTAAGACCAATTCTGGAGTATGGTGTACAATTTTGGTCGCCTAGTTATAGGAAGGATGTCAACAAAATAGAGAGAGTACAGAGGAGATTTACTAGAATGTTGCCAGGGTTCCAGCAACTCTGTTACAGAGAACGGTTGAACAAGTTAGGTCTTTATTCTTTGGAGCGCAGAAGGTTAAGGGGGGACTTGATTGAGGTCTTTAAAATGATGAAAGGGATAGACAGAGTTGACGTGGATACGTTTTTCCCATTGAGGGTAGGGAAGATTCAAACAAGAGGGCATGACATGAGAATTAAGGGACAGATGTTTCGGGGTAACGTGAGGGGGAACTTCTTTACTCAGAGGGTGGTGGCTGTGTGGAATGAGCTTCCAGCAGAAGTGGCGGAGGCAGGATCGATTTTAACATTTAAGAGTAAAGTGGATAGGTATATGGACGTGAAGGGAATGGAGGGGTATGGTCTGAGTGCAGGTAGATGGGACTAGGGGAAAACAAATGGTCGGCACGGACTGGAAGGGCCGAGAGGGCCTGTTTCCATGCTGTAATTGTTATATGGTTATATGGTTATATGGTAATGGATTGGTGAGGTTTCACAGTCAGGACCCTTCCTCTGCCTGATCCGCTAGGCACTCCTACAGCCTTCCCATTAGCAGCACATTATGCACATAAAGAAGCTTAAACTGATTTCAACTCATCCGTAACTACCACATGTGGTTATCCTGCCTCAACCTTTATTTCAAGTCATCCCTACCTTCTCTGCTACCAAAACTAACGTGACTTTTCAGTTCTGATGAAGGGATCCGAAACCTAAACGGTTTCTCTTTCTGCGGGTGCTGCCTGATCTGCCTAGTATTTTCAGCATTTTATGTTTCTCTTAATATAGTTTTACTCTTCTGTTCCCCCTCCCTTTTCAAATTGTTACTTGAACGGAAATGTACAGAGTGAAAGACTAATATGAAAATAAATTGATGCTTACTTTTGGCTCTTATTTGCTTAGGGTTCATATTCCTTTTCACGAGTTACCTCACCAAAATTCCATAAGAACACCTTTAACCTAGCTATAAAAGCTTTCAAACTTACAAGTTTAAACAGTCAAAATGCTGGCATTTCCTGCAAATTAATTGTCAATAAAGAGTAACTCACTTTAGAGTTACACAACGTTACAACTCGACTTATAACACAAAGCAGTTTCTTCTGATATTTATTTTCTGGAATCTCCCAGAGGTCCTCCAACTGTAACATTGCTGGCAAAGCTTCATGCTTTGTATAAACAAATGCCAATAGCAAGTGGGTGTCCCTTAAAACTTTATAATTTGCATCTAATTATTTTTGTCATTCTACTAAATGTCAGGTATAATAAAATCTCTTAAATGCTCTCTAACACTATATAAGCACAACTGTTGGCAGTACATGTGGTTATTATAAGGCGAGGAGGCAGTGAATGCTGTAAGGGCAGTTGGGTTTTTTGCCCTGAAGTTTCACCAGACAAACATTTAACTCAATCACACAGTGCTCCATACTGACTCTGGATCCTATGAAATTGCCCACACTGCTCAAACCTAACATATCCCCTGATTGTATCGAGTTGTGCATTGCAGAGTCTCTGTCTGATTACATTCCCGTGATGGGCTTTTGGATGTGTTACAACGTTAAACATGCCATATAAATGCAAATTGTTGTTGGCTGTGCCAATACATGGCAGGAGCTGTAAACACAGTGAGGTTAAGGGGCAAGGTCTAGCAACTGCAAAACAGAAAATCCCAACGGAGGTATACTGCTTTTTATTCTGCCAAAGTCGAAATATCTATAACCATTACAAGTCTGTGCACGGAGAGGCAAAACCATTCATGAATATTGAAAGGAAAGAATGAATTTGAAACAAAAGGTTCTAGGATTGTAGGATTCTTTACAAATTTGGTGATCCTGGTTTAAATATGCAATTATTGTCCACTCCAGTGATAAATAAAATGCCTCCCTTAATATAGTGCCCAGAATTGGAATGGCTTAACAAGGGACTGCAGATGCTGATTTACAAAAAAAAACCCCGAAAGTCCTGGAGTAACTCAGCGGGACAGGCAGCATCTCCAGAAAATATAGATAGGTGACGTTTCGGGTTAGGACCCTTCTTCAGACTAATTAGAGTAGGAGGGGGAGGGTGGAGGAGAAAGCCGGAAAAGAGGTGGTGGGAGGCGAGACAAAGCATGGCAAGTGATAGGTGGATTCAGATAAGGGGGGGGGGTTGATTGGCAGATGGTTAAACAAAGGCCCGAGATGAAAAGAAGACAAAAGGGTATAAGATACGGCAAGAGGTGAAATGTGAAGCTAGAGGAAGGATAATAGGTGGAAGGGGTGAAGGGGAATGTTGGCGAAATAGTGGGAAAATGGGGACACTTAAAATCGGAGAATTCAATATTCACACCATGTTAACCAATTGCTTAAAAATTCAGATGAAAAGGAATTCTAAATAAAATCTGTTGCTATTTTAGGGTTCCATTCTCACTGCAAACATTCATTATGGTTGAATTTTGTAACAATGAGCTTCGTCAATATTTTGTAAAATGAAAAATAGTTCTTGCATTTTAGTTTAGCTTAGATTAGAGACACAGCATTTTCAGTCCACCGAGTCCACCCTAATGAACAATTACCCATACACTAGTTCTATCCCACACTAAGGGCAATTTACAGAACCCAATTTACCTACAAACCTACATGTCTTTGGAATGCGGGAGGAAACCAGAGCACCTGGGGGAAAATCCACGTGGTCACAGGGAGAACGTACAGACTCCAAACAGATAGCAGCCGTGGTCAGAATTGAACTCAGTCGCTTATGCTGTAAGGTACCAACTCTATTGCTGCGCCACTGTGCTGCCCCACTCACCATTTATGAAATGTTATATAATATTTGTGGTAGTGTAGTCACTATGTACCAGTTCATTTTGATTGTGCAAGTGACTGCTCTGTATTATTTTAGTCTGTATTAACTCCCTTCATAACATTAGCAGCAAGATGTTAGTATTGCCACAATGAGAAAGGGAAAATAAACCTGCCTTTACATTTGTATCTCAAAATCTCCAGCCAACCCAAAGCTCTCTTTAGTTAGCAAAGTACTTATCATTTATAGTCAGTTTTGTAATATAGTAGACAAAGTAGCTAAAAGTAGCATTCAGGCTCATATTCAAGTTAAAGTTTAGTTTATTGCCATATGCACAAGTGCGGTGAAGTACAACATCAATAAAATTTTGATGTCATAATGACCAAATAATCTGTTTCAGAGGTGTTGAATGACGGATAAATATTGGTCAGGGCACCATCTGAATTATTTGCCGAGAAAGAAGCCATTGGACTCTTTGCTTCTCTTGGTGTTGATATTGGTTTATTATTGCCGCGTGTACCAAATCAGAGTGAAACGCTTTGTTTGAGTGCTATCTCATCTCATCCAGAAGAAAGGACTCTCAGCGCAGCACTAGAGCATTAACCTGGATTTGGTGCTTGAATCTCTGAGGTAGGGCTGGAGCCAACAATCTTCCAGACAGTGTTGAGTCCTTTGCGCCATGCATGAAGGCGGAATCTGAGAAAACGAAAATACCATTGCCAATACTGTACACAACACTGGGCATAACCTCCAGGAGCATGAAAGTTGGGAATAATCATCAGTCGTCTTGACACCCAAGTGTAGTTGCCACATACAATAGGAATAAGGTAACATGTAAAATGAGAAATACATTTAATTTTAATAGAATGTCTCAGAACCTTTACTATGTTATTCAGATGGTTTTTTCATATTTTTTTTATATTAAAAATGAAAATAAGGGAAACGTTTTTATACCACATCCTGGAGCAGCTTTAAGGGTCTGCTGTATGTTGTTGCCATAAACCAGCAATATTCTGACTAATAATAATCAAAATATTACCATAAATATAGACTATGTTCAGTATAGAACCACCAGCTAAGATTTCTGTCCCTTGAGTTGTGTTTTAAGTGTTATGTTTCACAAAACTTATTTTATATATATTGCAGAAAATGTATCCAATCTCATCATTTATAAATCACATTATGCAGTGTACCATTTTCATTTAAATGCTGTAATGTCACAACCTGACCAGTCTATTACTTATCTGAAACACGTGAATGAACTCAGTTATTATACTTTACATTGATTTATGGATTCAAAATCCATTCATTGGATTCATGATAGAAAGTACATGGATTCAAAATCTTCTTCTTCTTATCGAGTCCACACAAGATTAGAAGTTGTTCGGCCAGAGCTGAAGGCACTTCTCGGCATCTGCATACAATGGTGTCTGTCTTGTGCTTCTTGTGCTTCTTGTGTGTGGTGGTGGAAAGATTGGTGAAAACAGGGCCGCGACGTGACCACTCTTTCCTTGACCCCATTCAAAATCTTGAATGCGGTCTTGACTGCCTCATTGGAGACTTTTGAACTATCTTTAATAAAACTTTACTGGACTTCATCTTGCACTAAATGTTGAACCCTTTATCCTTTATCTGTGCACTGTGGATGGCTTAATTGGAGTCAGGTGTAGTCTTTTCTACTGGACAGCATGCACACAAAAGCTTTTCACTGTACCTCGGTGCACGTGACAATAAGAAATTAAACTAAACTAAACAAACTTAAGAAATTACAACATAAAACAAAAATCAGAGAAATGTTGACAACCAAAGGAGAATAATGATGTGTGATCAAATCAACCCACCACACAACTATAAAACTTATCAACAGCTTTAATTTTAGTGATAGACATGTTTCTTTTGTTATACCATGCAATGAACTGTATAGAAAGATAAGTTGTATATAATGGCTTGCTGTTTATTCGTGGAAAATAGCCAACATGAGATAAATTGTAGTCAAAGAAAAAATACACCATGCATGCATTGTCAGTGTTTTTACTGCCTGGCTTATTTAATGAGGCGGGGTCAAGGAAAGAGCATTCACGTAGCGGCTCAGTTTGGACATAGACATAGAAAGTAGGTGCGGGAGTAGGCCATTCGGCCCTTCGAGCCTGCACCACCGTTCAATATGATCATGGCTGATCATTCAACTCAGTATCCTGTACCTGCCTTCTCTCCATACCCCCTGATCCCTTTAGCTACAAGGGCCACATCTAACTCCCTTTTAAATATAGCCAATGAACTGGCCTCAACTACCTTCTGTGGCAGAGAATTCCAGAGATTCACCACTCTCTGTGTGAAAAATGTTTCTACCAATCTTTCCACCACTATGCACAAGAAGCGCAAGATGCCATTGTATGCAGATGTCGAGAAGTGTGTTCAGCTCGGGCTGAACAATTTCTAATCTTGTGACGTGCACTCGTAAAGAAGATTTAATGAGGCAAATCAATAACTTGACTTTATTACAGTAATAAAGTTCAAGGTATACCTTTAGGATTTTTGATTTTTACCCAGTGGAGTATAATAATAGTAAATATCAGAATTTTAAAAAGAATGTTCCCAGAGTGGGGAATTTCCAGTTTTAATTTCATTCCTTAATTTCTGAAGACACTGGCTGTGAAATCACCACTCTGCCTATTGTTCCAGTTCCAAGTTTGTTCTCCAACAAGAAAGCGTATAACCAGAAAATCACCGCCCAGGGAATATTTTATTTTGTATTTTGACCGTTGCTGTTATTTGTGCACCACTGTCTAACAATCAAAAATCAGAAATGTTTCACCTTGAGCGTTATTGCTGCAATAACGTCAAGTTAGTGACCTGCCTCGTTCACTAAAATAGGCATTGAAGACATTGACATTCAGCAGCCTTTCCATCACAAAATCTCCCACCATCCACATCCTGTAGGTCAACACTGACCAGCAACCTACCTAGCGCAGGAACATAAATACTGTGGCTACAGGAGTGTGGCAGACTTTTTAAGAGACTCAGCTCTCAATTTTGTGCTGCTTATCTACAATCCATAAGACCCATGTCAGAAATGTTTCAGCTGCAGCCGAGAAGCTTGCACTCATGCAAAAAAAATAGTTTTAATAGTGATATTTGTTGGGTGCTACAATCACAACAGATGAGGTGGAAGCATGATTTCTGTGTATATACAAGAGAAAGCTAAGTGGATGTTTAATTAAAGGAGGTTTTTTTGGTTGCCCAGGCCCCAAATAATGGAATTCTCTCTCTACTTGTTTCCACCTTCTTGAAACCTCCCAATGGGTATACCAAGTTTTTGGACAACTGCCCCAAGGTCGACTTATGTGGCTTCATAGTCATAGTCATAGTCATAGTCATACTTTATAAGCAAAGTATCTTTTGCAACATACGAGGAATTTGATTTACCACACAGTCATACTAATAAAAAGCAACAGAACACACAAAATACATTTTAACATAAACATCCACCACAGTGACTCCCCCACATTCCTCACTGTGATGGAAGGTGATAACAACGTTCAATCTCTTCTCTTTTTTGTCCTCCAGAGGTCTGGGGCCTCCCGTAGCCGGCTGCGGGCCTCCTCGTCGGGGAAATCAAGCTCCTGCATCGGGAGAGAATCTCAGTTCGCCCGCGCTGGGTGATCTACCCCGGGTTGGGGCTTGTCAAGTGCCCGCGGTTTTGGAGCTTCCCTACTTGGTCGCTCCCGAGACTGCGAGTCCTTGATGTTAAAGTCTGCAGGACTATTGGAGCGTCGATCCCAGGCAAGGAATCGGCTCCGATGTTAAGTCCACGCCCCACAGTGGGGCTCAAAGTCAATCCTGAGCAAGGCTTCCAGCTCCATGATGTTATGCCGCAGAGTGACCAGAGATACGACCTGGAAAACCCACCCCTCACATAAAACATTAACACAAACATTAACACATACACTGAAAATAACAAAAAAAAGACAAAAAGGAAAGAAAGACTGCAGGCGAGGCTGTCATCGAAGCGCCAACCAGTGGAATGATGCTCTTGTGAAAAACTGTTTGGTGTTTTGCTGCAGTCAACGGAAGTTGTTACCATAGGTGAAAGACAGTTTTAAATGGGTAAGAACTAAATGAAAGCTGCATCCCAATGTTAGGCAATTCAACTGTGCAATTCTTCATCACTCCATGTACAGACCTGAATAGGTTTAGGACCCAGATTACTGATAAGAAGAAAAGAATGTGTGAAATGTAGTATTAGGGTTAAGTATCATTTCTTATTCACTCCACCAGTTAAGTACAATTATGCTTGCAATCATGACTGATGGCATCTTGCCAGGCATATCCATTTAGGCTTTGATGGCTTCAAATGATGTGCTCCACGATCTTTCATCCAATACCATAACAAGCACAACAGCTGTGGTTGGAGTGCATCTGACAAACCATCTGCATAATGTCTGCCAGGTTTTTACACTTGCATGTGTACCAATGGGCCTAGAGCCATAATTTATCTTCAGAATTTGTTTCTCGCCTTGCCTTAATTGCATTTCAAGAGAAAGCAAGTTTACCTTTGTCCGCAAATGATAATGCTGGTTGATCAAAAAGAAACTTGTGCAGGGAAAAGGGCAAGAGTCACAAAATCTCACTGGCCTCCAAGATAGTAGTAGGAACAACAAACAATAATAGAAATTATGGAAGAGGGGCATAAGATCTAAAATGGCAAAACAATCAGGAGTTGAATTGTGCGCAACTGGTGGAGCTGCTACCTCACAGCTCCAGAGACCAGGGTTCGATCCTGACCAGTCTGCGTAGAGTTTGCACAATCTTCCCATGATCGCGTGGGTTTTCTCTGGGTGCTGCGGTTTCCTCTCACATCCCAAAGATGTGCAGGTTCATTGGCCTGTTTCAAATTGCCCCTATTGTGTAGGGAGTGGATGAGAAAGTGGGATTCAGAAAGAACTATTGTGAATGGATAATTGATTCTTGGCATGGTCTCTGTGGGCCATACAGTCTGTTTGCATGCTGTATCTCTGAATTGAATTAAACAGTGTAAAATAACCTTTAAACTTTCTTCCAGGTGCAGCTCAGGACAGTACTCGCTGCGTCCAATGCAATAATACTTATGAATAGACAAGTCCAAAGGCAGATAAATAACACATAATTTCCACATCACTGCCAAATGCCCACCTTTTCTGTACATAACGGGCCTCCACCTTTTCTCTGTACTTCTGTGCACTCTAATCTGGTGCACCCAGGAAAAGAAACATTAAAATGCTGCAGCCCAACCTTCAGCTTGCAAATGAAACATTATTCAAAGCTGCACTAGCTTCATATACAAACATAATTTTTATAACTGTCTACCTTTGCACTTTCAAGAACATTCATCAAAATTTATAGTTATTCCTCAGGTAAAACAATGTCGCTCTTAATCAATTGATATCCATTTATTTATGCATTTAATTCAATTTTAAATTTATGATGTTTGCACAATCTTATCTTAGGCTATGATTTTACTGGTTTAACTTTATCTCAGAATTGAAATGAAAAATGTAAACATTTTCTATCAGAGGTTAAAGCATCTTTTTGGAGCATAAAAATTTGGAAACTGAGACTTAATTACTGGTACATGAAACGTAAGTGCAGGGAGATTATGATATAGGTCATAGAATATAGGAGTTGGGATGTTATGGTACAACTTTATAAAATGCTGGGTAGGCCACAACTGACGTACTGTGTGCAGTTTAGGTAATCACACGTTAATAAGAAAACAGTTGCACTGAGAGGTTGCAGAGCAGATTCTCCAGGATACTGCCTGGGATGAAGCAAGAGTGCCTAAAACTAGAGGGCAAGAGCTAAGATAAGAATACAAAATATCGGGAAGAAATTTTCACCCACAGGCTGGTTGGAATGTCAAAAGCATTGCCTGAGGAGCTGCTGGAGACAGAGACTCTCGTGACTCTTAAGGGCAGTACAATGGCCCTGCTAGTAAGGATGTTGCCTCTCAGTGCCAGAGACCCAGGATTGATACAGACAGGGTGCTGTCTGCATAGATTATTCAGGTTCTCCCTGTGATCACGTGGTTCTCCTCTGGGTGAACTTCCACATCCCAAAGACATGCAGGTTTGTAAGTTATTATAAATAACTTACAACCCCCATAAATTGACCCTGGTGTGTAGGGAGTGGGTTCAAAAGTGGGGTAACACAGAACTAGTGCGAATGTGTGATCGATGAAGGATGTGGACTCAGTGGGTCGAAGGACCTGTTTCCAAACTGCATCTTTCAATCTTTTAACCGTTTCCAGATGAGCACTTGGATGGTCAAGACATAGATGGTTATATATAAAGTGTTATCAACTGGAATTAGTATAGATGGGTGTTTGATGGTAGGTGTGGGCATGGTGGGCCAAAGGGCCTGTTTCTTTACTTTATGTCCTTGATTTTATGATGCGTCTTCAGTTAATTATACTTGCCTGACCTGTCAGATTTAAGTAAATCAATCTTTGATTGTAACTCCTCATAGTTGATATAGTCTTTTCATGACCTCAAGATGTTCCAAAGCACTGCGGTGAACTGAAATAGTTTTAAAGATTAGAACACTCAGGAGCCAATTCATATGCAGTTAAGTCCAAGATACAACTAGGATCTAGTGTATCGCTGGAGAAGTATGAGTGATGCAGGAGGATACATGAAGAAAATCAGAGGCCCGAAAGGAGGATTAAGATATCCAGCAGAGAAGATCAAGAAGGAAGAAATAGAGATTTTATAAATATATTCATGGAGAAAGTAACTCGGGAGAGAATAGGGCCCATCAAAGACGAAGTGAACATCTATGTGTAGAATCTCAGAAGATGAGTGAGATCCTTAATAAGTATTAATTACCATAAGAAAGACATGAAGGCAAAGGAACTCAGCAGTTAATAGGGATGTTGTGGGGATATTTATGAATTAAAATAGAGGACCCTCTCCAAAACCTTTGTATCGTGCCTGTAATGGGGTGACCAGAACTGCCCACAAGTGCTGCTTAATCAAAATGTTATAGAGATGCATCATGACTTCCTGACTCTAATACTCATTGCTCTGACTAATGAAGGTAAGCATACCATTCACTTTCTTTATCACTCTATCTACTTATCGGTAGTAAAGAAAGCAAACTCAATGCTAGCATTTATTTCAAGAGGGCTTGTATACAAAAACCGGGATGTAATGTTGAAAGGACTGTGTAGGAATGGGAAGGAGAATTAAAGTGTCCGGCAACCGGGAGATCAGGTAGGTTCAGGTGGTTGAGCGACGTATTCCGCAAAATGATTGCCCAGTCTGCGTTTGGTCTCGCCGATGTATAAAAGTCCACATCTTGAACAACGGATACAGTAGATGAGGTTGGAGGAGGTACAAGTGACTCTCTGCCTAACCTGAAAGGATTGTCGGGGTCCCTGGACAGAGTCGAGGGAGGAGGTATAGGGACAGGTGTTGCATCTTCTGTGGTTGCAGGGGAAGGTACTTGGGGAGGGGATGGTTTGGGTGGGAAGGGATGAGTTAACCAGGGAGTTGCGGAGGGAGTGGTCTCTGTGGAAGGCGGAAAGGGGTGGAGATAGGAAAATTTGGCTAGTGGTGGGTTCCCATTGGAGGTGGCAGAAATTTTGGAGGATTATATATTGTATCAGACAAGGTGCCAAACAAAGAGATTGAAACAGGTAAAAGACATTTGGAGAGGTACATTGAAAAGAAAGGTTTAGCAGGATGTGGGCAAGTTAAATGTGGGCAGGTGGGACCAGCTTAAATGGACATTTTGGTCGGCAGGAATGTGTTGGGCTGAAGAGGCTGCTTCAGTGCTGTACGATTCCATAATCCTGTGACTCTATGTACTTTTGGCATTCATATTCAAGTACTGCAGGTCATATTTGAGAACAATGGTGTGGAAACACGTACTAGTGTCATATGGTCAAAGCTGGACTTCTGATGAGACTACCCTTCTGAATATACTACCCTGGTTGGCCTCTCTTCTATTCAAAATGCCTGCGATGAGTATCTGCCAAGTTATATGTTCCTGAGTTAAATGATAACAGCTGAGGGTATTAAAACACCACCGTTAGAGTTTCTTCAATATAGTGGAAGAAAGGTTTAGGGGGTTATATAAAATAAGATACAGCAATTATTTTTAGGTGTATTAATATCGAAGGTAACGGTATTTCTATTCATCACCGTAAAATAAAAGCTAGGGCCGCAAAATAGATTTAAACAAATACAAATCGATGTGATATTACATCCACTGCTGTAACAAGTAACAATCATGTCTTTTGAAATAAAGTAATTTTCAGAGGTTACTTCCAATTTTGCTTTCACAAAACAGCCACCATTTTTTCCTACCATTATTGATTGATTTTATTACTTGTCATTCGAAACCTCAGAGAGGCTCGAACGAAATTCTGTTTCTACAAGCCATACAAACAGAGCAATTCATAAAAAAACACACAAACAATTCAATTCACACAAACATCCATCACAGTGACTCTCCTCCTCACTGTGATGGAAGGCAAAGTTCTTCTCTCTCCCCCGCACCATTTCTCTCCCGATGTTGAAGCCCCAGGCGGGCGATGTTAAGTCCTACGGCCATTGAGGCCGCGCCGGGCGATGTACGGCCCCGCTCTAGGCCCAAAAGGCACAAAGTTGGAGCCCCCGGCGGGCGCTGGAATGTCCCGCGGCCATTAAAGCCGCGCCGGGCATTGTACGGCCCCACTCCGGGTCGTTCCAACCCCACGACATGGGCTGGAGAAATTGTGTTGCGGGAGCTCCGGAGAGCGGTCTCCCACCCGGACCCGCGAGCTCCCGATATCCCGACAGTCCACCGACTGTAAGCTGGAGCTGGAGCTCCGGAGACGGGCCGCAGCTGGAGCTGGAGCTGGAGCCCGGGAGTCGGGCCGCAGCTGGAGCTGGAGCTGGAGCCCCGGAGTCGGGCCACAGCTGGAGCTGGAGCTGGAGCTCCGGAGTCGGGCCGCAGCTGGAGCTGGAGCTGGAGCTCCGGAGTCGGGCCGCAGCTGGAGCTGGAGCTGGAGCTCCGGAGTCGGGCCACAGCTGGAGCTGGAGCTGGAGCTCCGGAGTCGGGCCGCAGCTGGAGCTCCGGAGTCGGGCCGCAGCTGGAGCTGGAGCTGGAGCTCCGGAGTCGGGCCGCAGCTGGAGCTGGAGCTCCGGAGTCGGGCCGCAGCTGGAGCTGGAGCTGGAGCTCCGGAGTCGGGCCGCAGCTGGAGCTGGAGCTGGAGCCCCGGAGTCGGGCCGCAGCGGCGATCCACCACCGCTCCCACGCTCCGAGGCCGGCCAGCCCCACGATGGTAAGTCCGCAGCTCCGCAGGCTCCGTGACTGGAGCCCCCAGGTCGTCCCGGTCGGAGGCCGCTCCACGGTACTAGGCCCCAACGACAACGGAGACCCGACAGGGAAAAAGTCGGGTCTCCCGTGCAGGGAAGAGATTTTAAAGGTTCCCCCCTCCCCCCCCCCCCCCCCCGTTCCCCCCACATATACACAGTTATAAACAGTACAATACAAAAACACGAACAACTACATTTAACTAGACAAAAAATAACAAAAGACAGACAGGCTGTAGGGGCCGCTGCAACGTGAGTCGCGCCGCCACCTCAAAGCCACCTTATAGACCATAGAACATAGAACATAGAAAATTACAGTACAGGAACAGGTCCTTTCACCCACAATGTCCATGTGAAACATGATGCCAAGGGAAACTAATCTGATCCACCTGCACATGATCCATATCCCTCCATTATGGTATTGAGCATAGTGCTATCAGGCTATTTCACCGCAAAGCTTCACATATGAACATTATCAACTTTTCACACATTGCCTCATGTCCAAATTAATGAACAGCGAAACGTTCTGTCACGTGGAAGGAACTGCAGATGCTGGTTTAAACCGAAGATAGACACAAAATGGTGGAGTGACTCAATGGGACAGGCAGCATCTCTGGAGAGAAGGAATGGGTAACGTTTCTGGTCGATACCTTTCTTCAGACTCTCTAGCGATGCTCCCTGTCCCGCTGAGCTACTCCAGCATTTTGTGTCTATCAAAAGATCTGGCACGTCAAGCCTGTGCAACAGAATCATCAGTGTTAAAATTTAATGAGAACGCTAACAACTGATATTAACAGGCACTTTACGTTCTACACTTTCAAATTTATAATGATTTTCTATCGAATCCTACATTGATTGTCTGATGTTCTTGTGTGAATCTGCTCTTTGAAGTGCAGTTCTCAGAAAGTTGTGCCCTCATTATTTCAAGTTTTCTGCTCATTTAAAACTTCAGAAATTCAGAATTTTCTCTAATGAAACATGCGAGAAAGCCATAACTCAAAATGTCTATTATCAAAGAAAGTATCTCTTGACAATACACAGTGGAAGCTGCCATAATCTAGAAATTTTAAAAGTATTGAAGAAAAGCAGAAGAGCATATTTGTTTATTTGTAGCCACATGCAATTTGCAGGAGGAACTAAATGGATCTGGCGGCATATGTGGAATAGTCGACATTGCGAGCAGATAGTCAAAAGTATTTCTCGCTGGGTGAAAATGTCAAATATCACAGGTCACAACTTTAAGCTGAAAGGAGGAAAGTTTAAAAAAGAGGCATATTAATTTATAGAGTAATAGGTGCCTGGAACATGCAACTCGGGGAAGTTGTGGAAGGAAATGTAATAGCAATGTTTAAGCAACATTTTGACAGGCAAATGAACAGGCAAGGAATGGAGAGAAACTCAATATGCAGGCAGATGTGCAGTTTAAATTGGCATTATGGTTGATGCCAATCCACTTTAGCTGAACCTTACTAGACTTCATCTTTCACTAAACGTTAATCCCTTTATCCTGTATCTGTACACTGTGGACAGCTTGATTGGAATCATGTGTAGTCTTTTAAATGACTGTAAACCACGTAACAAAAAAAGCTTTTCACTCTACCTTGGGACAAGTGACAATAATAAACTAAACTAAACTATCCATATAATTTAACAGATTTATTTAGATAAAATCATTTTTCATATATCACTATTTAAGGCGGCAATGAGAAATAAGTACATCAGTAAAATATCAAGATATGAAGCAATGCACAAATGTTAGTCTCATAAATGTACATTCATGCATGGCCTTCTGCAGGAGCAGATGCTTGTTTGTGTGGCTTGTCCAAATGATGCCGATTAACTTCAAAGTCTATAATCTTGGTCGGTTATTTTACCCAAATAAGGTGGAGCGGTACAGTTGCTGCCTTACAGCGCTTGTGGCGCCAGAGACCCGAGTTCGATCCCGACTACGGTTCCTGCCTGTATGGAGTTTGTACGTTCTCCCGATGACCACGTGGGTTTTCTCCGAGATCTTTGATTTCATCCCACAGTCCAAAGACGTAGAGGTTTGTAGGTTAATTGGCTTGGTGTATGTATAAAATTGTCCCCAGTGTGTGTAAGATAGTTTTCGGGGATTGTTGGTCAGTGCGGACTGGGGGGGGGGGCGGACGGGGGGGGGGGCAGAAAGGCCTGTTTCTGCACCGTATATCTAAACTAAACTAACAAATAGTTTTAGTCAGTGCAAAAACAAAGGTCACTGATCTCATTAGTTGTCCTGCTGCTCATGAGTCAATGGGAGGATATTGGCAGGTGGGGAAGGAAATGAACATATCCACAGATTTTAAAAATTGTGATTAATAAAAGGTTTGTTGAAGCAGAATATAAGAATAATCTCAAACTGTACAGAACAGCTGCTAAACCAAGGTTGAGCACCATATACAGTTCTGGTAACACACGACAGTGAGGAGGTGTCTGGTGAACTCACTGTGGTGGTGGATGTTAAATATGTGTTTATTGTGTGTTTTTGTTATTTACTATATGTATGACTGCAGGCAACGAAATTTCGTTCAGACCACAAGGTCTGAATGACAATAAAGTTTTCCAAGACAGAAGGACGTGTACGTGGGATGGAGTGAAGAGGAATCTCTGAGGACATTGTTGAGGCTTGACAATTTTAATTGAGGGGAACAATTGTAAAGGCTGCAAGTGTTTCCTTTGGAGCAGAGGAGTCTAAGAGGAGGCTTATGGGCCTGTCCCACTTAGTCGACTTTTTAGGCGACTGCAGGAGACTATGCAGTTGGCACATGGTCACAACATATTCGCCGGTGGTTGCTGGGGAGTCGCCTTCATGGTCGTGAGGAGTTCCCACATTCTGGGAACTAGTCGTGGCCTCATTATGCTCACCGTGAATTTTTCAACATGTTGAAAAATTTGCGGCGACTAGAATGAAGCCGCCATGGAGAGTAGTGAGAATTCTTGACCCGTAGGTCGGTCGCCAGGAGGTTCTAATGGGTTGCCAGGGGGTTGGAGGTTCTCGGAGGTTCTTGTAGGTTGTAGCTGGTGCTGACTGGTGAATTTCATTGGCTCATTGGGAAAAAAAAGGTAAGCAGTAGTTTTCAGAACCAAGGATAACCGACCGGTAATGTTAAATACCCGCCGAGCTTCACAGCCGTGTATCTCTGGCTTCTTAAAAGTTGTCTCCACTTCTCCCCATTCTTTCCGCTCTCCCTGCCCCCCCCCCCTTCCCCACTCTATTAAAGGACTTACCGTACACTGTGCTTTAGCTGTCTTTTTACAGCGCCAACCTTCCTGTGTGTCTGTTTCACCTTGGCTTTGCACCATGTGAATTTTTTAGACAGTGCTCACCCCTCTTGCTCTGTCCCCTGCCTGCATAATGGGCTGGTGAAGGAAGCAATGTTCCACTCTGCCAGTCATCGTTCCAGTTGATGGTTTTTCAGGTGACTACCGGCAACTTGACACTCACCGGCTGCCCGCTGAAAAATCGCCTAAGTGGGACAAGCCCATTAATTGAAATATTTAAAATATTATGAGGGTGAACAGGAATTTGTTTAGCTGATGAGAGAAAGAACAGTACTATTGATAAATTAGGATAGGATAGAGGGGAGATGAGGAAAATCATTTCACCCGGAGTGAGGCAGATTGGGATGGAAACCTCCCTGGTTAAACCAGAGATTGAAACAGAAAAAAACAGAACACACATATGCAGTACCCGCAGTCCTTGGGTTATTGGAATTGTCTGTCAGACGATTTCTACTCTGCTCTAAGGTAAATCAGAAACATCCAGTTGCTACAGTAACATATCACATATCGCTCCACAGACATATAATTCTTTCATTTCATTGAAGAGTCATCATAATATAACCCATAATTAAACTAATAGAATAGTATCAAATAATTATTGAATACCACAAAGGGACACAAAATGCTGGAATAACTCAGCAGGTCAAGCAGCATCTCTGGAAAACGTGAATGGGTGTTGTTTTGGGACAAGACTTCTTCAGACGTATTTGAAGAAGGGTCTCGATCCAAAACATCAGCTATCCATGTTCTTCAAAGACACTGCTTGATCTGCTGATTTACTCCAGCAGTTTGTGACTTTTTGTACATTAACCAGGATCTGCAGTTCTTTATTTCTACATGAATACCACAAAACATTTTTGAATTTATAACTATCTTGAAATATATGAAGTCAGATTTCTGTTTGTCAGGTCATCCATAATTCAGGGAGACCATGCACTTGTATGTGTACTGTGTACAGAGTTGAGAGCTGCTGGCTGACCTGCAGCAGGCAGGTGTGATTAGCTGTATAGTTTAATTTATTGCTGTGGATGAAATTAAACAAAAGGCCTCCCTCTGGTCGTAACTTTCTGATGATTTTGTTAAATTTGATGAGAACCAATTCAGTGTTTGCCCCTTGGCATCAGATAAACACTCCTCCAGGATACCAACAGGTTGAGTGTCTGTGTGTGTATGGGTGGGGGATGGGAGAGTGGGAATAAGACCAATGCATATGGGAAAGTAATAGATGCCTGGAGTCACATAAATAAGCTGTTGATTGCTTTCAGCTGGTTTATTCTGTTGCTGCATCAAAATCACACCCAAGGGCATTTTTAATTTCTAACTATATGACAATCGTGTAAAATGATGCAAATGTTCTCAAGTGCAGGTCCTGCTGAATTATTATGCTTCAGGGAGAAAAACATCAGAAGATCTGATTTTTGGAAAAAATATCTATCTATCTATCTATCTATCTATCTATCTATCCATCCATCCATCCATCCATCCATCCATCCATCCATCCATCCATCCATCCATCCATCCATCCACCCATCCATCCACCCATCCATCCACCCATCCCACCCATCCACCACCCATCCATCCACCCATCCACCCATCCATCCATCCATCCACCCACCCACCCACCTACCCATCCATCCATCCATCCATCCATCCAATCTTGTTTCTATCTATGCGTGCCCATGTGATCCTGGAAATATGACAAATGGTACAGGATAGAGCTAAAATGTTTGCACCACCTTACTCACCATTGTCATGTGGTCGTTTGTGTCAAGTTTAATTCGGGATTTATGTTATGTTTCACAAGTTATTAATATTTAAATGTAAAAATAAAAACACTTTGGGAACCATACCTTGACAGATGCTGTGATAGTTGATGGGAGATTTTGGCAGTTTGCAGCTATGACATCACACTGGGATCTCACAGTCCTCCAATCACAATGGGATCTAATTTACATAAGCTGCCGTGAACAGTCCTCCACCCGACAATGACATCACAATGGGATCTCAGCTGCCAATCAACAGTGTTGGGATAAGCTCCACTGAGAGATAAGCATTGTATTTATTGGGGTAGTATCTGGCGGGAGGGAGGGGAGGAGGAGAGGGAGAGAAGAGGGAGGGTGAAGACATGGGGGAGGGAGTGCATGAGAGGTTGGGGGCTATGTGTGTAATGTGGAATATTGTGTTGGGGAATGGTTTGTATGATCGGGTTGCATTGGGCGAATGGGGAATGGGGTCAGGGGGGTGGAGGGGTTATGGGGTGGAAGGGAGTGACTGAGGGGTAGGGGAAAGGAGAGGGAGGGAGAGGTAGGGGAGGAGGGGAAGAGGGGGAGAGGAGGAGAGGGGAGAGAAGAAGAGGAGGGTGGGAGGGAGTGTTGGGCGATGAGGGAAAATGAGCTGCACCTGCACAGTAGTGGGCTACGGGTGGATGGTGGAATATTGTGTTGGGGAACGTTTTACGTTGGGGCAACAAGTGTGTGGGTGGAAACGGGTTGCGTTGGGGGAATGGGAGAGTGGTGAATTATTGCGTTGGGAAAACGGGGCCCAACGTGTCCAAGGTTCTCTATCTATCTATCTATCTATCTATCTATCCATCTATCCATCTATCCATCTATCCATCTATCCATCTATCCATCTATCTATCTATCTATCTACTATCAAAACTCTGTGTGTGTGTGCCTGCAGACCGACCGGCTATGTCAGATTTGCCCTTTGATTTCATTGTTCGCCAAAACCACACTTTCAAACCCGAGATATTTTCCATTTTGCTACACATTACACTTTCACATTCACCCATTCACTCCTCATTACATTTAGACATTTTTATGTACACTTTCTAAAATAAAATCCTTCACCCACCCCCCCCCCCCCCCCACCCCACACACTCACTCATTTCGTGGCCTCCTGCTGGCCAGACACCATAACGCCAGCTGCTGCAGCCCACTCTCCTCCAAAAACGCCGCCATTTTTTTCACCGCGGCCGATTTTCCCTCCTGATTCGGCTCCCCCGTGGCCGATTTCCGCGACTGAAGCACGTTCGGGTACCAGACCCAATGTGTCAGCACTTGATCTAGTATACTATTAAAACTCTGTGTGTGTGTGTCTGCCGACCGACCGGGTGTGTGTCAGATTTGCCCTTTGATTTCATGGTTCGCCAAAACCACACTTTAAAACCTCGAGATATTTTCCATTTTGCTACACTTTACACTTTTACATTCACCCATTCACTCCTCATTACGTTTAGACATTTTTATGTACACTTTTTAAAATACAATCCTTCACCCCCCACCACACACACACACACTAACTCATTTTGTGGCCTCCGGCCAGACACCATAACAGCAGCTGCTGCAGCCCGCTCTCCTCCAAAAACGGCGCCTTTTTTCCCCCACGGCCGTTTATCATGACTGAAGCACGTTCGGGGACCAGACCCAACGGGTCTGCATGTGGTCATAGTATACTATTAAAAGTCTCGACTTGTTTGTCTGTCTATCTGTGATCTCAAGGAGCTACGCCAAAACGGTACACAATAGCGCAAAATTCTTTGCAGAATTCTACTCAGCTTTTTTCTGTGGTACTTCTAATCAAGTTTCCTTCAGATTTTATGTTATATTCCACGTTATTGATATTTCAAGGTTTAAAAATGCCAACTTTAACAAGATTTTTAGTTAAAATCCTTGCTGCACCTGCTTCCAACAGACTTCGATACAAAGTTGCAATACAGGAACACTCTGTTCTTCCACAAACTTTTCACCTGAATAGGATATCACAGTCTTCCACCCAACTTTTGCAACAATGTTGCTATCATACAACACTTACTCCAGCTCCTGGCAGCTATTGCAATTGGCAGGCAGGGGAACTGCAATAGGAATTTTTATTTTAAGTCCAGTGCTGGGGGAGGTAGGGGAGAGCTGGAATCTTATGTTCGGTAACGGGTTGAGTTGAGGAACCACACCTCCTGTGGGGGCCACGGGTTAGTGGTACAATATTGCGTAGGGGAACAGGTTGCATTGGGGGACCTGGCCTCCCATCTGACAGGGACCCAACAGTTCCCACTTGGTCTACTATATTACTAAAACTCTCATCTTGTTTCTATATGTGTGTGCCAATATGTACCTATATTTGCGCAAAAACGGTACACGATAGCGTTACCATTTTTGCACCACCTTACTCACCATTGTCCTGTGATGTGCAAAAAATAAGTTTTGTTCAGATTGATGCCATGTTTTATGTTAGTCAGGTTTAAAACTTTTTAAAAAACATTTCAAAAAAACCTGTCTGCCCTTCAGCAGTGCTCCATTCTACAATGACATCACAATGGGATCTCATTTACATATTGTCTGCCCCTCAGCAGTGTTCCACACCACAATGACATCATAATGGGATCACTTACATTTAAAAAAAAATGTTCCACCCCACAATTACATCACAATAGGATCTCATTTTTTTGGAGTGAGGGAGTGACTGAGGGTAGGGGAAAGGAGAGGGAGAGAGCAGGAGGGAAAGATGAGGGAGGGAGTGCAGGAGTGGTGGAAGAGGGGGAAAGAAGAGGGAGGGTGAAGAGGAGGGGGATGGTGCTGAGGGATGAGGGGGAATGGAGGAGGATAGGGGTAGCCGAGTTGCAGTTGGGAGAGGGTTGCCGTGACTCGCGTCACAGCAGGGATCTCTGGCATCACAATGGGAATGGGTGAGTGGTGGAATATTGCATTGGGTGGACGGCACTTGCTCTAGTATATTAATATTGGATCTCATTTACATATTGTCTGCCCCTCAGCAGTGTTCCACCCCACAATGACATCACAATGGGATATAATTTACAAAAAAAACTCTGTTTTAAAGACTAGGTGAGGAGGGGGAACAGGGAGGGAGGGGAGTTAGGGAGGGAGTGACTGATTAAGGGTAGTGGAAAGGAGAGGAAGGGAGAGGTGAGGAAGGAGTGGGGGAGGAGAGGAGGAGAGGGAAAGAAGAGGGAGGGTGAAGATGAGGGGTGTGTGCTGGGGATGAAGGGAGATGGAGGAGGAGAGAGGTAGGAAGGGATGGCGAGATAATGAAGGAGGAGAAGGGGAAGAGAGAGGAGGGGAAGGAGTGGGTGAGTGGAAGAAGCAGACGACAGTTGGTGCAGGGTGGGGAGAGGGAGTATAATGGAGGAGGGGTATAGGGGACTGAAGAGGGAGAATGAGATGCATTCACATTCATCTTATATTTTACAAGTTATTGCCATGTCAGCTCAGTTGGGGGCTATGGGTCAGTGGTGAAATATTGCGTTAGGGACCAGGCCTCCGATGTGACAGGGACCCAATGGGTCCCACTTGGTCTAGTATAACCTAAAAGCAAAGATCAAATTTACAGTGCCTAGAAGTGAACTCAGCCAACATTAACATCACATTCACTGTATAATGGACCCACTTTATTTTTAACTCTCATCTTGTTTGTTTGTGTGTCTGTCTGTGTCATGCCCTGAATTATGCCAAAAAGGTACACGATAGTGCTACAATTTTGCAAGGACCACCTTACTCACCATTATCCTGTGGTGTGGCATGCCAGGTTTCATTCAGATTGATGGTATATTTTACAAGTTATTCACATTTTTTATTAAAAAATCGAGTTTGAGAAAAATCACTTTAAGTTACAGTGGCAGTTAGCAGCTATGACGTTACAATAGGATCTCATTTACATAAACTGCCGACTTTTCACTGTAAAAAATTCAACTGCACTTGCTGGCCCTGCCGTTACAATGTTGCAAATCACAGGACACTGAGTCCTGTCAGCAAGTGCAATTTGATTCTTAAAAGTCAAAATTTTAAAGTTTAAAAAGAGGGAGGGTAAAGAGGAGGGGTGGGGTGCTGGGGGGAAAGGGGAAATGAGACACCCTGTGCAGTTGGGGGCTATGAATGAGTGGTGGAATATTGCGTTGGGGGAACGAGTTGCGTTGGGGGAATGGGTGAGAGGTGGAATATTGTGTTGGGGGAACGGCTTGCATTGGGGGACCAGGCCTACCATGTGACAGGGGCACAAAGGGGCCCACTTGGTCTAGTATAACCTAAAAGCAAAGATCAACATTACAGTGCCTAGAAGTGAACTCAGCTAACGTTAACATCACAATCACTGTTTAATGGACCCATTTTATTTGGATTTTGGGGAAAGGATTGGGGAGAGACTTAGAAACATAGAACATAGGTGTAGGAGTAGGCCATTCAGCCCTTCGAGCCTGCACCGCCATTCAATGTGATCATGGCTGATCATCCAACTCAGTATCCCGTACCTGCCTTCTCTCCATACCCCATGATCCCCTTAGCCACAAGAGCCACATCTAACTCCCTCTTAAATATAGCAAATGAACTGGCCTCAACTACCTTCTGTGGCAGAGAATTCCAGAGATTCACCACTCTCTGTTTGAAAAATGTTTTTTTCAAGTCGGTCCTACAAGACTTTCCCCTTATCCTTAAACTGTGACCCCTTGGTCTGGACTTCCCCAACATCGGGAACAATCTTCCTGCATCTAACCTGTCCAAACCCTTAAGAATTTTGTAAGTTTCTATAAGATCCCCTCACAATCTTCTAAATTGTAGCGAGTACATGCCGAGTCTATCGAGTCTTTCTTCATATGCAAGTCCTGACATCCCAGAAATCAGTCTGGTGAACTTTCTCTGTATACCCTCTTTGGCAAGAATGTATTTCCTCACATTAGGAGACCAAAACTGTACGCAATACTCCAGGTGTGGACTCACCAAGACCCTGTACAACTGCAGTAGAACCTCCCTGATCCTATACGCAAATCCTTTTGCTATGAATGCTAACATACCATTCGCTTTCTTCACTGCCTGCTGCACCTGCATGTCTACTTTGAATGACTGGTGTACCATGACACCCAGGTCTTGTTGCATCTCCCCTTTTCCTATTCGGCCACCATTCAAATAATAGTCTACTTTCCTGTTTTTGCCACCAGTGGATAACCTCACATTTATCCACATTATACTGCATCTGCCATGCATCTGCCCACTCACCCAATCTATCCAAGTCACCTTGCAGCCTCCTAGCACCTCCTCACAGCTAACACTGCCCCATAGCTTCGTGTCATCTGCAAACTTGGAGATGTTGCATTAAATTCCCTGGGGGTCCCAGCACCAAGCCTTGCGGTACCCCACTAGTCAATGCCTGCCATTTTGAAAAGGACCCGTTTACTCCTACTCTTTGCTTCCTGTCTGCCAGCCTGTTCTCTATCCACATCAATACTGAACCCCCAATACCATGTGCTTTAATTCCAGATCTAACACATCCACTGGTTCTCCCTTATCAACTCTACTAGTTACATCCTCGAAAAATTCTATAAGATTCGTCAGACATGATTTACCTTTCATAAATCCATGCTGACTTTGTCCAATGATCTCACCACATGTGCTGCTATTCCATCTTTAATAACAAGCTTTTTTGTAAATTACACATTCTGGGGTCAGTATTTTAGAAAGAGTAACTCTTTTCTTCACCAAAATGATGAAAGCTAATTCCAGCTAACAATTAATTTCTACTTTCTGAGCTCGGTGTCAATATTGAGAGCTCCCATACTTAATACCAGGTGCTACAAAATAATATTTCCTGCAGAGTGCTCCAACTATATTGAATGAAGGACATGCAGTGTGTAGAGGAAGGAGCTGCAGATGTTGGTTTACACTGAAGATAGACACAAAATGCTGGAGTAACCATGGGTGCAGAGTGTGTCTTTTTTTTTAGAGTTTAGTGCGTTTGGTAGAGTGATAAATTAATTTAACATTAGCAGCACAATGGAGCAGTTGGTAAAGCTGCTGTCTCACAGTGCCAGTGACCCGGGTTCGATACTGATCTTGGATGCTGTCTTTGTGCAGGTTGCATGTTCTACCTGCGACCCTGTGAGTTTTCACTTGGTGCTCCAGTTTCCCCCATATCCCCAAGACTTGCAGGTTTGTAGATTAATTAGCCTCTGTAAATTGTACGTATTGTGTGAGCAGTGGATGCAAAAGTGAGATAACATCAAACTAGTATGATAGGTTAACCGACGGTTGGCATGGACTATGGAGTCGAAGGCCTATTTCCATGTTATACCCTTCAATCAATTTTCAAAACTCATCATGTTCATCTTAACCAGCACCTTGCAGTTATTACAGTGTACGAGACCAGCCTCCGGATTCATGGTGGTGTCAAGTCGTCAATCAGTAGGCTGCAGGAAAACATGTAAGACACTTCACGTTTAGTACTTGCAGGAGGTGTGGGAAATACATGCTTCAGAGTTTCCTACTCATATTTCTTCCACACCTCTCATGAATGTGTTTCCTCGTTAATACTGACATATTTGTGTTTGTTGGTTACAAAATACAGAAACATGCGGTCAAACATTCAGAAGGACAGGCAGGTAGTAATTTTGTTGAAGGTCTTTGACCCAATACTTCAATTATGTTTCTCAGGATTACCAGAGGTTGTTTGATCTGCTTATATTTCCCACATTCGAACTCTGTTGTCACTTCAAGTTTCCAGCATGGCAGTGTGTTTCAACTTTCTTTTTCTCCTTCGTTTATTTTTATGCTTCAGTGATTAAACATTCCAAATGAGAGTTTTATTTTCTGCCATCTTGGGAAGGGCATTTTAGAATATACTAGACCAAGTGCAGACCTGCTGGGTCTGTTCCCCCCAACGCGCGGTGGGGGGGAGGGAGGGGGTTGCTGCAGCTTCTCACGCACTCTAACCACCCACACACGTGGGTGGGCGCAGGAGGAGGTCCGTCTGAATTTGGGGTGGGAGCCTTGAGGGAGGGAGTACCGTCTGGGTCCCCAATCCCTCTGCCAAACAGTGCAGTTGACGGGGGAGTTTCACATGACTAACCACTCTCCCCACCCCCAAACGCTTCGCTCTTGGGTGAATGCCCACGGTATCCCTCCCTGGCCCCTAGTACACCTTACACTAACTACCCGCGACAACTAATAACCAGCCCAGTGGAGAGGACTTAGATATGTTAGGTGTATCTTGGAGTTGGATTGGGATCAGGTGCGGTGGAGTACTCAGTCATGGGGGGAGAGAGAAGAGGAGGAGAGGAGGGGGGAGGGGAGGAGGGGGCAAGGATAGAGGGGAGAGCGGAGGAGGGGACATCGAGGGGTCGCAGATGAGGGGAGAGAGAAGAAAGGAGGGGGTAGAGGTGAATCACCTATCTGCCCGTGACTTAATAAAGGGTGGTGGAGGGGGGTGGTATAGGTGAGGGGGAGGGGGTTGAGACGAGGGGTGGTTTGGTTAGGATGTGGGTTTGCTTAGGGGGAGAAGGAGGGTGGAGGGAGGGGAGATGGTGTGTTTGGGACGCTAGGAGAGAGGGAGGGAGGGAGGAGGAGAGGGGGGCAGGGGGGAGATTGGGGCGAATGGGGGTGGGGGATGGGTTCACTATTCACACACTAGGGGGGTGAGTGGGGAGTTGTAGCATACACAGCTGGGGGAGGAGGATTATGGGGGGAGAGGGGAGTTAGGACGGAGGGGGGGTAGATGGGCAGGGGGAAATGTTCCTGGGGTGGGAGAGAGGTGAAGGAGTGACGTCAGAGGAGAGAGGGGGAGGAGGAGGGGGAGAGTAGTAGGGGAGGAGGAGAGGGGAGGGGGAGGAGGAGTGTGGGGGAGTTGGAGGGAGGGGAGGGGAGGGGGTATCAGGGGATATAACGGTTTCCTGGCGTGAGTAATGGTGTGGGATCGGGGAGGCAGGTTGGATGGGATTTTGTCTCTTTGGGGTAGTTTAATATATATATGAGTTTTTATTATAGTAGTTGGGAGGAGGAGGTGGGGTAGAGTGAGATGGTGAGGGCGATCTGGGGCGAGGGAGAGTGGGGGAATGAGTAGTTATCGATTTTTATTGGGATATCGCGTATTTTATATTAAGAGAGAGGGAGTGGGTTATAGAGGGGAGAGATATAGGGGAGAGGGACTGGTGTGGAGAGAAAGGGAGGGGATATAGGGTAGGGAGGGGTGGTCATTGGGAGGGGGCTTTGGGAGGAGAGGTGGGGATGATTGAGAGATTTGGGCTGAGGGGGTTGGAAGTATTGTGTGGCTTGAGTGATTCTCGGATGGAGAGTGCGTGTTCACCTTTGGAGGCGGAGTTATAAGCGAGTTGGTGGGGGATACAGAAATCGGGTTATATATCTCATTTATATGTGAGTCTATCTATGTGGAGGGTGAAAGATAGGGTTGTTTATCTATCTGTTAGGTAATTAGGGAGGGGAGTAGGGGATAGAGAGAGATGTGTGAGGGAGAGAGAGGCGATGTGGAGTTTGGAGGTGGCAGTGGTGAAGGGAGGAGAGGGGGAACAAGGGGTGTAGGAGGGGGAGAGGGGGAGTGGGGTGAGCGGGGGAGGAGAGCGGGGTGAGGAGAGAGGGTGATGGCCGGGAGAATAGGGAATTGTTTGGGGAGAGAGGAGGGGGGAGAGAGGATGAGAGTGTGTGAGGATGAGAAGGGTGAGGAGAGAGGGGTGAGGAGGAGGGGTGGAGAGGAGGGGGATTGGGGAAGGGGAGGAAGGGGGAGGAGAGTTAGGGGATTGGAGGGTGAGGAGAGAGGTGGGAGAGAAGGGGGAGGGAGGAGGGGGAGAGGGGTGAGAGAGGAGTCAGAGCGTGGGGGAGAGAGGGTGAGGAGAGAGGGGTAAAAGGGGAAGGGGAGGGGAGAGAGGAGAAGGGGGAGGGGAGAGATGGGGATTGAGAGATGGGGACGGCAATGAGGGGGGAAGGAAGGGGACGGAGGGGGAGTGGGTGAGAGAGAGGGGCAAGGAGGATGGGGAGGGGGAGGAGAGCGGCAATTATATGGAGGGTGGAGGGAGAGAGAGGAGGGGGGTAGGAGTGATTGAGGGGTGAGGAAAATGAGAGGGGGAGGAGGAGAGAGGGGTGAGGAGGGGGAGAGGGGGGGTAAGAGGAGAAGGGGAGGGGGGGAGAGAGTGGGGAAATGGACAGAGAGGGAGGGGTGAAGGGGAGGGAAGACAGGGGTTGGTGGATAGGGAAAGAGGGTGTGGTAGTGGGGGGAGGGGAAAGGGGTGGGTGTGAGGTGGGTGGAGAAAAGTGGGGGTAGGGGGAAACATAGGAAGGGGAGGGGAAAGGGGAAAAGGGGAAAAGGGGGAAAGGGGAACAAAAGGGGAAGGGGGGGAGAAGAAGAAAAAGGGAGGGGAGGGGATATAAGGGGGGAAGGGGAAAAGGGGGAGAATTATGGGAGTGGCCGAGTGAGGGAAGTGAGAAAGGGTGAGGGGAAGGGGAAGAAGGTAAGAGGGATAAGGGAAAGGGGAAGGGGAGGGGAAGGGGAGGGGGGGCGGAGTGGGCGAGGGGAGGGGAGAGGAGAGGGGGGATGAGGGGGAGGGGAAGAGGAAGAGTGAGAATAGAGGGGAGAGACAGTAGAGGGGATAGAGAGACAGAGAGGGGACGAGAGAGTAGAGGGGGAGGGAGGGGGAAGGAGAGAGAGTAGGGGATGGGTTGACGGGTGTGGGAGGGGGAGAGGAGGAGGGGTGTGAGGAGAAGGCGTAGGGAGGAGAGGGGGGGAGAGAGTTGTAGGGGAGAGAAGAGGAAGGGGTAGAGTGTAGGGGGAGAAGAGGAAGGGGGGAGTTCGGGAGAGAAAAGAGGAAGGGAGAGGTGGAGGGGTGGAGAGTGGAGTGGCAGGTGAGGGAAGAGGAGGGGTAGCTAGGTGGAGGGGGGAGAGGGTGAGGTGGAGAGGGAGGAGCAATAAACCAGAGGGGAGGAGGAGGGTGTGGAAGGAGGAGGGGGAGTGGGGGGCAGAGAGTGTTATGGTTAAGGGGCGGGGGGGGAGAGATGAGGAGGAGGAGGGGACCGAGAGGTGTGGGTAGTGGTGGACAGGGAGGGGGGAGTGGGGGGAGGGGAGAGAGATTGGAGGGGAGAGAGAGAAGTGACAGAGGGGTGGGGGGGTAGAGAGGGGAGCAGGGGGGGTGGAGAGGATTGGAGGGGGAAGAGAGGAGGAGGAGGGAGGGGGAGAGATAAGAGACGGGAGGAGAGGAGGGAGAGAAGAGGGGGACAGAGAGGAGGGAAGAGAGAAGGGGAGAGAGAGAGAGAGAAGGGGGGAGAGAGAAGGGGAGGAGAGAGAGAAGGGGGTGGGACAGATAAGGGGGAGTGGGGAGAAAGGCATGGGGGTGGAAGGGAGGGATGGTTGGGGGGACAGGTGGGAGAGAGAGATTATTAGAGGGGAAGGAGAGCAAGTAAATGGGAGAGGGGGGAGAGAGGGGGAGGGGGTGAGAGTGAGGGGTGAGTGAGGAGGTAGAGGATGAGGGGGAGAGTTGGAGGGATGGGGAAGGAAAGAGAGAGAATAGAAGGGGAGAGAGAGAGAACGGATGTGGAGGGGGTTGAAGAGGGATGTAGGGAGAAGAAGGAGAGGGAGGAGAGAGGGTAGAAGTTATGGGGGAAGAGTGGTCTAGGGGAGGGGTGAGGGGGAGGGGGGGGGGGAGGGGATGGGGGTCAGAAACACGAGGGGGGGGGGGGAGGGGGATGAGTGGAGAGAGATTGAGGGGAAGAAGGGGGAGAGAGAGAGGGGAGGGAGGCATGGGGAGGGAGGGAAAGAGAGAGAGGAGGGGGAGAGTACAGAGGAGAGGGGGAGAGAGAAAAGAGGGGGAGAGCGGAGTTAGGGGAGATGGGGGAGGGAGAGGCTGGGAGGGGAAGGTGGAGGGGGAGAGAAGGAGGGGGATGAGAGTACAGGGGAGAGGGGGAGGGGGAGAGTGGAGGGGGAGGAGTGGGGAATGGTGGCAAGAGGTGGGGGTGTGAGGGTAGTGTGGAGAATGGAGGGGGTGCGAGAGGGAGGGGGAGAGGTGGAGGGGGAGATAGCGGCCGGGGGAGAGGTGGGGGGAGAGAAGAGCGGAGGGGAGGAGGTGGAGGGAGAGGGACAGGAGGGGATGGTGGCAAGCGTGGAGGGGGAGGGGCGTTGGTTGGTGGGTGGGCAGCAGAGAGGGGGGGGGGTAGATAGGGGGGGGGTAGATAGGGGATGGGGGGGGGGATAGGACAACTTGCTCTATTTGATTGTGCACGCCAGGTTGATTGCATTCGTGGGATCACGTGAAGGTTCCAATCACCCGCACCTGTCCCACTGAGATCCACTGTGATTAGACATCTGTGAGATGGCTCTGTGACTCTTGCAGCTGCTTGATTTTAGTGGGCTCGTGTGAAGGTTCCAATCTCCTAGCCCTGTCCCGTTGTGATGTCATATCATAGGTAAATGAGATCCATTGTGGGATGGCACTGTGAGTCATGCAGCAGCTTGATTAAAAAATGTTTTGATGCTTTTTACTAATAAAGCAGGGCAATTAATAACCCTGTTAATACTGTCGTTCATTGGTTTGTCGGTTTGTAACGGTTCTATTTCACGAAAATTCATTTACGCGGTTTGTGAATTTACACCTCCACCCTTTGCCGTAACGGAGAAATTCTTACATATTCCTGTAGACTTTTTCCTCCACATTTTGTTTTTAAAATTATTAATTATTAAAGAGTGAGGAGGAGAGAGGGGTGAGGGAGAGTTGGGTGAGGAGAGAGGGGTGTGAGAGGAGAGAGGGGGGGAGGTGGGGGGGAGAGGGGGGGGGAGCAGGAGGGGAGAGGGTGAAGGGTGAGATGGGGTAGATGGGGGAGAGGGGTGTGGAGGAGGGGGAGATGAGGAGGATGAGTGGGGTGATGAGAGAGGGTTGATGAGAGAGGGGTGAGGAGAGAGGGGTGAGGAGAGAACGGGGTGGGGAGGCTGGTGAGGAAGAGAGAGGGGTAAGGAGAGACCGGGGGGGGAGAGGGTTGATGAGGGTGAGGAGAGGGGAGGAGATGCGAGGAAAGAGGGCGGGTAGGAGGAGTAAGGGGGGAGAGAGGGGTGAGGGAGAGACAAAAAACAGGGGTGAGGACAGAGGGTGAGGAGAGGGTGAGGAGGAGATGCGGAGGAAAAGAGGGGGGAGAGTGAGGAGAGAAGGGTGAGGTGAGGGAGAGATGGATGAGGGGAATAGGGAATGGGGAGAGAGGGGGGAGGGAGAGAGGGGGAGGAGAGAGGGGTGAGGAGAGGGGGGAGAGGAGGAGAAGAGAGGAGTGAGGAGTGAGGAGAGAGGATGAGGAGAGGAGTGAGGAGAGAGGGGTGATCATGCGCTTCGACACAGGCGCCGGGGGGCACGGCCGGGGCTGGAGCAGATGTAAATGGATTCCATTGCGATTGGCCATCTGTGAGGTATGGCATTGTGACATCAGAGAATGGAACATGCTGCGACATCAGACGGGGGGGGGGGGGGGGGGGGGGTCGGGCTGGGGCTGGAGCAAAAGGAAGATGTAAATGAGATCCATTGCGATTGGACATCTGTGATCATTGGGCATTGTGACGTCACACGATGGAACGTACGTCAACATTCTATGGGTGAGAAGCTGTTTGATTTTTTTTTTAACATTTTGACATTTTTTATTCGCGAAATAGAACCCCTTACAAACCAATAAACCAACGAACGAGAGTTTTAATAGTTATAAGATAAACTCTGATGTTATTATCACCTGCTGACAAGAAGGTAGTCCCAGGGTGTTAAATCACAGGTTAGGAGAATTCTCCCTCCACCTCCACCACCTACTGTAATTGCAATTTGTAACTTCTGCAAGTTTTGAGTTTGTGAGTCAAGAGTCATTTGTACCCACAATATTGAAATTCCTGCTTGCAGCAGCTTAACAGTCCTTCCACTGCAATTTAACTCAGAAGGGGAAGCCCTTCTCATGCTCCTATTTATCATCAGACCCAAGTCTATCCAGTTTCTGACATGTTCTCACTGGATCACAGGATTAGCTCAGCATTTGCTTGCAGTCATCAAATGATTACTCCTCCCCTTTTTTTTGTCATTGGAGCTAGAGCTTAAAGAACCCTACTGTCAAAGAGTTTAAAGATTTGTTTTAATATACAGCATGGAAACAGGCCCTTCCACCCACCGAGTTCCCCTCTGACCATCGATCACCCGTTCACACCAGATCTATGTAATTTTGCATCCACTCCCTACACACTGGGGCAATTTACAGATGTCAATTAACCTACTAGCGTACTTGTCTTTCGATATGGCAGGAAACTGGAACTCATGGGGGGAACTCGCATGGTCACAGGGAGAACGTGAAAACTTCACTCAGCCATCAACCAAGGTTCTCCATTGTGTAAAGAGAAAGGCTTTCTTGCTTCTTTATTTTGATAAAGTTATATAAATGGAGGAAGAAGAGGAGGAGGAGGAGGAGGAGGAGGAGGAGGAGGAGGAGGAGGAGGAGGAGGAGGAGGAGGAGGAGGAGGAGGAGGAGGAGATGCAGCAAGCATAGATGGTCCCTGTGGCTGAGTCCCTAAGACCATTGGGTTAGCATATGACAGCACTGGGCCTCTACTCGCTGGAGTTTAACAGGTTGAGGAGGGACCTCATTGAAATTTACAGAATAATGAAAGGCAGAGATAGAGTGGATGTGGAAAGGATGTTTCCACTGGTGGGAGAGCCTAGAACCAGAGGTCTTAGCCTCAGATTAAAGGGTGCTCTATTAAAAAGGAGTTAATCTGTGGAACTCATTGCCACATGCTTGGAGGCCAAGTCAGTAGATATTTTTAAGGCAGAGAGAGACAAATTATTGATTAGAACAGGTGTCAAGGGTTATGTGGAGGCGGCAGGACAATGGAATTAGGAGGCAGAGATCAGCCATGAATGAATGGCAGAGTAGACTTGATGGGCCGAATGGCCGAATTCTACTCCTATAACTTGTGAACTTATGAACTTGTGAGTGATCAATGTGTGTTCAGATGTCCATAGTCACCACATGTATTCTGCTGCTCAAGAAGTATCTACTTGGACCTTTCCAAAACATAGTACTGGAGGCAACTGCCTTTCTCCAGGAGGATTGTGTACTCTGGATTGCTTAAGACTTTGGTGACCTTAAGACAAATGGAGGCACCCACAGTAGACTGGTGCTTCCAATAGTCTTAAGGTTACCAAAGCATGACTTCCTTCACCATTTGACCTCATAAGGCTTAAATAGACTAACTTTTTCACAGATAAAATAAGCAGGTCATCAAGGCACTCTTTGTCCAGGCAGAGTACTCCATCACCTTCCGCATGATCCTCAGCTATGCTAGCGGAGGTTGCATTCTTGATTTCAAAGGTGGAATGTATCTTTAAGTTGAAGCTTGAAGTCACGCCAGATAAGGCATTGGTCCATGATATTGGTGCTCATGGTCTATGAAATGCATGAAAGCTACCAAGGCACCAAACCATTAGCTTACATGTAGAATCTCATGAAAAGCCTGTACTTCATACTGTTGGTAGAGCTGCTGTCTCATAGCATCAGAGACCAGGGTTTGATCCTGACCTCATTTGCAATCTGTGTGGAGTTTGCACATTCTCCCTGTGACCTCAGTTTCCTCTGAGTACTCCAGTTTTCTTCCTCGTCCCAAAGACATGTGGGTTTGCAGATAAATCGGCCTCTGTAAAATGCCCCTAGTTTGTAGGGAGTGGATGCGAAGGTATAATAACATAGAACTAATGTGAACAAATGATTGATGGTCAGCAAGGACTTGTGTAGGAAGAAACGGCAGATGCTGGTTTAAACTGAAGATGGACACAAAAAACTGTAGTAACTCAGTGGGTCAGACAGTGTCTCTGGAGAAAAGGAGTAGGGAAAACCTTTTCCCCGACTTTCAGTCTGAAGAAGGGTCTTGACCCGAAACGTCCCCTATTCTTTTTCTCCAGAGATGCTGTCTGACCTGCTGAGTTACTCCAGCTTTTTGTGTCTATCGTCAGCACAGGTTTGATGGACTAAAGCATTTGTTTCCAGGCTCTATCTCTAAAACAAAACGAAAAGATGACAGAAAAGAAACAGACGGTCAATAGTACCTCTCTCATTGAGTTGTGTTATAACTCAGCAATACATACCCCAACAAAACTCCCGGTTGAACTCCAGCTTTGTAATATGGAGCTTCGGAGACATAAACAAAGAAGGTAGATGAAGCAAAGAAAATAAAACATAATCTGAAGAAGGTAATAATGAACATAATCTGACCCAACCCAAAACATCATCTATTTAAGTTCTCCAGGGAGTCTGCCTGAATTGCTGAGTTACTCCAGCAATTTGCGTCTGTTTATGTAAACCAACATTTGCAGTTCCTTGTTTCAGCAAGATAGATGAGTTTCATTTCGACACTCTTTGCTAGATTCAGGCTCCCAAGTCTCAGAGGACAAAGGACAGTGTTCAAATCCATTATAAAGCTCAGTCATCTGTTGCGACTGCTAATAATTATTTTTTACAGCCTACAGAACAATTACATTGATCTAATGCAATTTAGACAGTCATTTATCTTCTCCCATTGCTCAAGCTAAATGATTGATTTAACAATAATTAAACAAATATTCACACACAGCTTATGTTAAAAATGCCTAACACTCGTCATTGCAATCATTTTACAATGATATATATATATATATATATATTCCTCATTAAAGCACTATTGAGGTTAAATTACAAAAATCTTTTCATTTAATTCTCTTTTTTCACCAAAAACTGAAGCAAAAATGTTTACATTTTGATATTTGAATGATAGAAATGTTATTTGATCAATTAAAATAAATATCTACAATACAGTGTTTCAAATACCAATTAAATTTAGATTTAACTAGAAATGAAAATATGTCAACATAAAGCAAAACGTATTATAATGCTTCTCCATTAAAAAGTAATGTTATAATATAAATCTAATATTAATCCCCTCTTTTATTACTATCAAATTTATGGTGCACTCTTACACCGATGTTTCTTGAGTAAATTATTAACTCAAGTGGTACATGGCATATGTCCAATGACATACGTAGAGGAGAAGGGTGTTACAGTAACACTTCATCTGTTGATGTTGGCAACATTGAGTTGATTTTGACTCACATTATATTAACCTAAATCAGTCTCAAATTATGAATATTCTGAAATCTGACTCATCGTGTGAGGCACAAGACTGTTCAATAGCTACTCATTCAAATTTCAATCTGTCTAATTTTGTTCAGCGATGGATTGGTCATTGGACATTTTCTAATGCAGTGCCTTCTTCCACTTTAGCAAGATTTCTACGTTAAGCAGCTTGGTTTCCCGTAATCTCAAAGATAGACACAAAATGCTGGGGTATCTCAGCGGGTTGGGCAGCATCCTGAGAAAAAGAATAGGCGACGTTTTGGGTCGGACCCCCTCTTCAGTATATCTGAATCTTGAACAGGAAACACTCAAATTGCCCAGTATGTACCTGTGGAAAGAAGAAGGGTCTCGACCCGAAACGTCGCCCATCTCCTTCGCTCCTTAGATGCTGCTGCACCCGCTGAGTTTCTCCAGGTTTTTGTGTAACCCCCAACACTTTTGGTTGATGACCTGGGAAAGAGAGCTGAAGAGTGCACAAGGCCTTGTGAATCGCAACGGCTCCTGAGAAATCCATGGGTGCCTACAATGCCAGATGCATACAGTCACTACAGTCCTCCACCTCTGTGAAGTCATAGTCCCAAACTATAGCCCTCCTATTCTTTGCTGGAACATCATAAGGGCATTATACATGACTGTCACCCCTAGAAACAGAGGCATGTACTCATTCTGGGAGGATCCAGAGGGAATATGAGGCTCAGCACTGAACCTGAGAGCTGTTGGCTGCAAATGTCTGTGTTCGCCTGGCACAACACTGGCATTCGGACATGTTGTGGACATTTATCGTCTGCTTCCAGACACTGTGCACTCAATGGTACACAAAAGGCTGGAGAAACTCAGCGGGTGCAGCAGCATCTAAGGAGCGAAGGAGATAGGCGACGATTCGGATCGCGACCCTTCTTCAGACTGGTCAGGGATCAGGGAAACGAGAAATATAGACGGTGATGTGGAGAGATAAAGAACAATGAATGAAAGATATGCAAAAAAGTATCGATGATAAAGGGAACAAGCCATTGTAAGCTGTTTGTAGTGCGAAAATGAGAAGCTAGTGCGACTAGGGTTGGGGAGAGAGATAGAGAGAGATGGAATGCCAGGGCCCGAGGGCTGAGGGAGAGGTGGGAGGGGGAGGAGACAGCAGGGGTTAACAGAATTGAGAAAATTCAATGTTCAAGCCCAGAGGATGCAGACTCCCCAAGCGGAATGTGAGGTGCTGTTCCTCCAGCTTGCGGTGTTGCTCACTCTGGCCGTGGAGGAGGCCTAGAACCGAGAGGTCGGATACGGAATGGGAGGGGGAGTTGAAGTGCTGAGCCACCGGGAGGTCGGCTTGGTTATTGCGGACCGAGCGGAGGTGTTCGGCGAAACGATCGCCAAGCCTCCGC
The DNA here is from genome assembly GCA_035221665.1 of Okamejei kenojei. NCBI lineage: Eukaryota > Metazoa > Chordata > Chondrichthyes > Rajiformes > Rajidae > Okamejei > Okamejei kenojei. Next base: position 118,065,025 of record CM069132.1, on the reverse strand, counting down.
TTGGACTCACCGATATAGATCATCTGGCATCTGGAGCAGCGGATGCAGTAGATGAGGTTGGAGGAGTTGCAGGTGAACCTCTGTCGGACCTGGAAGGACTGCTTGGGTCACTGAAAGGAGTGGAGGGGGGAGGCGAAGGGACAAGTGTAGCAGGGAAGGGGTAGAGCGGGAGGGAAGCGAAGAATTGACAAGGGAGTTGCGGAGGGAGCGGTCTTTGCGGAAGGCAGACAGGGGGGGAGATGGGAAGATGTGGCGAGTGGAGGGGTCATGTTGGAGGTGGTGAAACTGGCGGAGGACTATGTGTTGTATTTGCCGGCTGGTGGGGTGAAAGGTGAGGACCAGGGGGACTCTGCCCTTGTTGCGAGTGGAGGAATGGGGAGAGAGGGCAGTGTTGTGGGGTATGGAGGAGACCCTGGTGCGAGCCTCATCTATAGTGGGGGAGGGGAATCCCCGTTCTCTGAAGAATGAGGCCATTTGTGATTACCTGGTGTGGAACACCTCATCCTGGGAGCAGATGCAGCGTAGACAGAGGAATTGGGAATAGGGGATGGAGTCCTTACAGGAAGCAGGGTGGGAGGAAGAGTAGTCCAGGTAGCTGTGGGAGTCAGTTGGTTTGTAGTGGATGTCGGTCAGGAGTGTATCGCCTGCAATAGAGATGGTGAGGTCAAGGAATGGTAGGGAAATGTCGGAAATGGTCCAAGTGTATTTGAGTGCCGGATGGAAGTTGGTGGTGAAATGGATGAAGTCAGTCAGTTGGTGTGGGTGCAGGAGGTGACACCAAAGCAGTCGTCTATGTAACGGAGGTAGAGGTCGGGGATGGGCCCTGGTACGCCGAGAACAAGGATTGTTCGACGTACCCGACAAAGAGGCAGGCGTAGTTGGGACCCATGCATGTGCCCATAGCTATGCCTTGTGTTTGGAGGAAATGGGAGTCAAAAGAGAATGGTGCTTTTATTGACACATGTGCTATGTGCAAACATGCAGTGAATTTATTTTCTTACAAACAGTCCAGTAGAGTATCACCATACCTAAGCACATCTCTGATTAGTAAATTGTACAGAAATAGTCGACTGAATACCCAAGCAACAGGTCCATGTTTTGCCGCCATTTTCAAAGTCCAGTATTATTTTTAAAGTCTAGGTATTATGGACGGTGCCCAATCCAGGCAAGCCCCAGGCTGCTGCAGACCTCCAGCCATCGCCTTCCCTTGGATGTGCGGGTTGACCTGCGAACCGATGTCCCTCTCCTCACCTATACACCATTGTTTTATGGGGGAGCCTCCCGCAGCTCACCTTGTGAGCGCGGTGGACCAGACCACTAATTCCCTCCTCTCCTACTGGTCTTGCTCCTCACGGGTTACATCCTTCGCCGGCTTGGCGGGCTCCCTCTATCTGGGCACGTCTGCCAGGTTCTCCGAGCAGGAGACGGCTCGGCAACTTCCCCCTGTAGGCCACGCCACTCTGGGAGCTTCTGTTGCATCACACGGTGCACTGGCAGCCTCTGTTGCCGCACGCGGCACTCAGGGTAATTCTACCTATCAGGATCTGCAGGAGGCAGATGGCCTCCATCCAGCTTCATCTTTCCACTGCTCCTCATCCTGTGTGGTAAGCTGGTTCTGGAGCATGTTTTGCACTTCCCACACTTGCTGATGGTCATCCTGGTCTTTTCATAGCCCCTTGGAGCAAGTACAGCAAACAAATCCTTTCACAGAAATTGTTTGAAGTGGTTTAGTATTACCATTGGTATTTTCACTTTTACTTTTAACTTGCACATTTGGGGCACACGGTGGTGCAGCTGCTGACTCTAAAGGCCAGACACTTGGGTTCGATCCTAATCTTGGGTGTTATCTGTGTGGACGTTACATGTTATTCTTGTTCATGGGTTTCCACTGGGTGCTCCGGTTTCCTCCCACATCCCAAAGACATGCGGATTTGTAGTTTAATTGGCTTCTGTAAATTGCCCTGAGTGGGTAGGGAGTGGTTACGAAAGTGGGATAACATAGAACTCGCGTGAATGGATGATCAATGTTTGGCATGGATTCAGTAGGCCAAAGGACCCGTTTCTATGCTGTATCTCTAAACTAAACTAAATTAAATTAATTACTCTGCTCTTCCCAACAAGCTTTGTCACCAAGTGCAGGCAAACCAGGTAATCAGTACAACAGATCACGGCATGGTGGTGCAGCAGTCGAGTTGCTGCCTTACAGCACCTGAGACCCATGTTCGTTACTGACTAAGGGTGCTGTCTGTATGGAGTTTGTACGATCTCCCTGTGACTGCGTGGGCTTTCTCTGGCAGCTCCAGTTTCCTCCCACACACAAAAGACGTATAAGTTTGTAGGTTAATTGGCTTTGGTAAAATTGTAAATTATCCCTAGTAGTCGGATAGTTCCAGTGAATGGGCATCACTGGTCGGTGCGTACTCAGTGGGCCGAAGAGCCTGTTTCCGCGCTGTGTCTCCAAACTAAATTCAATTAAAAAACTGCAAAGCCTAATTTGATATTACTCTGAGATAATATATTTTTGAAAATTACAACTTGCCTTTCCTGGGGGAGTTCTTCAGTGGGAATTGAAGAAGGTGCCAGCTTAGAGCCAGTTTCCTGATATACTCCACCAGTGATCAATCTCATGTACTTACACACATGACAATTGCAACCCCCACCCACAATCCAGACCACCATGTTTCCTACTGTTACCATGTTCACTGACCACCATGTCCCCTGACACCATGTTACCTTTGATAAGGTCCCACACAGGATATTAGTGGGCAAAATTAGAGCACATGGTATTGGGTATTGACATGTATAGAGAATTGGTTGGCAGACAGGAAACAAAGAGTAGAAATAAATGGGCCCCTGTCAGAATGGCAGACATAGGCGAGTGGAGTGCTGCAAGGCTGGGTGCTGGGGCCGCAACTATTTACAATATATATTAATGATTTAGATGATGGGATTAAAAGTAACACTAGCAAATTTGCAGATGACATAAAGCTGGGTAGCAGTGTGAACTGCAAAGAGGATGCTAGGAGGTTGCAGGGTGACTTGGACAGGTTGAGTGAGCAGGCAGAGGCATGGCAGATGCAGTATAATGTAGATAAATGTGAGGTTATCCACTTTGGCGGGAAGAACAAGGAGGCAGATTATTATCTCAATGGTGTCAGATTTGGAAAAAGGGAAGTGCAATGAGACCTGGGTATCCTTCTACAGGTGCTGGCTCGAAGGGCCAAATGGCCTCCTCCTGCACCTATTTTCAATGTTTCTATGTTTCTATGATCACTACACACCTGTTCCCAGTAAAACATCAACTCCTGCGAGTCCCTGTTCACACATCATGTAATACAACTGTGGTTGTATTACAAGGTAAACATAAGGCTTTCCACCTATGTATTAAATATGGGACTAAAAATTTAACCAATTTGCTTTGCAATTGTGATATTCAGGTGTACAATTTATCATTTGACCCCCCTTTTCATTTTAGCTTTGAAAGTCGCTGCAAAGATTATTGTTGAGCCATTGTACGATTGATTGCCTGACTATCAGGTAGAAAAGTAATCCCACTAGATTAACCTCCAGGGGACCTCAAATGCAAGACTTCCAATCTTTAGAATTATAGTTTGCAGAAGAGGTCACCCATATAATGGTTCCTAAACAGCGATGGAGATCCATGTCTTTATAAAAATCATTCTATACCAGCACATTCACCATTACATTACTTTAAGTGACTGTACCATCCAGTCGTGGGCTGAATAATAAAATCATGTTCCTAGCTTTCTACACTAAAGTCAGGATCTTCCGGTTGGAAATCAGACCTTTTTTATCCCATAAGCTCAATCAAGTAGTGCATGTTATTTAAGGACTAAGAACTTGAACTGTGAAGTAAAATTGAGTATAATTAAAGCTCTGGCTCATTAAGCATACAGTGAAACTGAAGCTTGCTGGGTGATGCTAATCAACATACAACATATGTTAGATGACTCTCTGCTGCATCAGACTGCAGATACTGGTATTGGCTTATTATTAGTATTAGTTTATTATTGCACAAAATACAGTGAAAAAAACTTTTCTTTGAGTGCTATCCAATCAAATCAGAAAATGTATTTGGTTGAATACAGACAAGATGAAGGAATACTGTGGGTCAGGAATAGGAAAGTAGCTGCTCAATGAAATAAACAGTTCCAATCATGCACAGCTGTGTTTTGTTGGCGAACACAATACATTGACAGTCAAGCGAGTGGTGTGGTAAAGGTTTTGCATTTTGGGAAGTCTAACCAGGGCATAACCTTCACAATAAATGGCAGGACTCTGGGGACTGTTGTAGAACAGAAAGATCAAGGAATGCAGGTGCATAGTTTCTTTATAGTGGTGACACAGGTGGCCAAAGATCAGTTCATCAGTCCGAGTACTGAGTATAGAAGTTGGGATGTTAAGTTTCAGTTGTACAAGGCACTGGTGAGGCCACATTTGGAGTATTGTGTTCAGTTTTGGTCATCAGATTATAACAAAGATGTTAGAAACAAAGCAGAGCCTGCATTGATGACTCGTAAAAAGTGGATGCAGGCTCTGCTTTGTTCTGTACCTTTCCATACCTCCGGTGCCCCCCTCCCTGAATCTTAATCCAATGAAGGGTCTCGACATAAAACGTTACCTATTCCGATGCTGCCTGACCTGCTGAGTTACTCCAGCATTTGTGTCTATCATCGGTGTAAACCAGCATCTGCAGTTCTTTCTTACACATAAGAAAGATATTGTGAAGCTGGAAAGTGTGCAGAGAAGATTTACAAGGATATTGCTAGAACTTGAGGGCCAGGGCTTTAGGGAGATGTTGGGCAGGCTGGGATTGTATTGCTTGGAGCTTTGGACCAAGGACAGACATGGGAATGGGAAAAGGAATTAAAATGGCTGGCAATTGGGAGATCCAGTAATGATCGATTGATTCATGATTCACACACAACACCCAAAACTGTACATGGGTAATGAGCAAACCCAAGCAGGTAAAGGGTTTTAAAAAGGGTTCAAAGAATAAACCTAGCAATTATAGACCTATTAGTTTGACGTCAGTGGTGGGCAAATTAATGGAAAGGATACTTAGAGATAATATATATAAGCATCTGGATAAACAGGGTCTGATCAGGAACAGTCAACATGGATTTGTGCCTGGAAGGTCATGTTTGACAAACCTTCTTGAATTTTTTGAAGCGGTAACTAGGGAAATTGATGAGGGTAAAGCAGTGGATGTTGTCTATATGGATTTCAGTAAGGCCTTTGACAGGTTCCCCATGGAAGGTTGGTTCAGAAGGTTCAATCTTTGGGTGTTAATGGCGGAGTAGCAAGATGGAATTCAACAGTGGCTGAATGGAGATGTCAGAGAGTAATGGTGGATGGCTGTTTGTCAGGTTGGAAGCGGTGACCTTAAGTGGGGTGCCTCAGGGATCTGTGTTGGGGGTCCACTGTTGTTTGTCATGTACATCAATGATCTGGATGATGGGGTGGAAAAAATTGGATAAGTAAGTATGCAGATGATTACTAAGTTAGGTGGTATTGTGGATAATGAAGTAGATTCTCAAAGTCTACAGAGAGATTTGGGCCATTTGGAAAAGTGGGCTGAAAGATGGCAGATGGAGTTTAATGCTGATAAGTGTGAAGTGCTACATCTTGGCAGGACAAATCAAATAGGACGTACATGGTAATTGGTAGGGAATTGAGGAATGCTGTGGAACAGAGGGATCTAGGAATAACTATGCATAGTTTCCCTGAAGGCGGAATCGCATGTAGATAGGGTGGTAAAGAAAGCCTTTGGTGTGCTGGCCTTTATAAATCAGAGCATTGAATATAGGAGTAGGGAAGTAATGTTAAATTGTACAAGCATTGGTAAAGACCAATTCTGGAGTATGGTGTACAATTTTGGTCGCCCTAGTTTATAGGAAGGAATGTCAACAAAATTAGAGAGAGTACAGAAGGAGATTTACTAGAATGTTGCCAGGGTTCAGCAACTATGTTACAGAGAAAGGTTGAAACAAGTTAGGTCTTTATTCTTTGGAGCGCAGAAGGTTAAGGGGTGACTTGATTGAGGTCTTTAAAATGATGAAAGGGATTAGACAGAGTTGACGTGGATAGCTTTTCCCATTGAGGGTAGGGAAGATTCAAACAAGAGGGCATGACATGAGAATTAAGGGACAGAAGTTTAGGGGTTAACGTGAGGGGGAACTTCGTTACTCAGAGGGTGGTGGCTGTGTGGAATGTGCTTCCAGCAGAGGGTGGTGGAGGCAGGATCGATTTTAACATTTAAAAGTAAAGTGGATAGGTATATGGACGTGAAGGGAATGGAGGGGTATGGTCTGAGTGCAGGTAGATGGGACTAGGGGAAAACAAATGGTCGGCACGGACTGGAAGGGCCGAGAGGGCCTGTCTCCGTGCTGTAATTGTTATATGGTTATATGGTTATATGGTTAAAGGAATCACAGTGTTTGCATAACATATGATCATTTCCCATTGACATTGGAATATATGCCATAGGGTTCTCCATGTAGCATACTTTATTCCTACAGAACTTGAATGTTAGGAGATCATAACATGTGATCACAAAAATCACACATTTCCATTGATTATATGATTAAGGACTATGAACAGAGTTTGTGAGTAAAGCACCTAATTGCTTTAAATGCATGCACAACACTAATTTGCTTTTTGGTATTTATTGGTGGAATACATTTTTGCTTCTTTCAATCAGACACTTTGAACAGAGCATTGTGAGGAAAACTGTGAACAAAATCTGATTCTGCCCACTGCTCACTGTTTTTATAATAGAATTTAAGCCAGCAATTATCGTAGATTTGCTATTTGTTTATTGATATGATGATTATTCCAGGTATAAAATAATTTAGGTTTTTTATTACATGGAAATGTACATTAAAAATAAATCTTTCATACAGGAATGGGTAAATGAATTAATTTAATCGTTTTTGTGATGTGTTGACGTTTGTGCAATAATTGTTCAAGAATGTCTCTTCTTTATGAACTACCAACAACCATTGTATCCACATGTTAGGAATCTGATTTACAGTCTTTTCCAAAAGGCAGTACTAAAGACAGGGATGCATCCCTGTAGCAGAGATTAGGTACCTGCTTCTGGTGGGGACATTGTACTATAATCAAACTCAGAGTATTAGTACTGGGTGACATTTCACCCATTCCTTCTCTCCTGAGATGCTGCCTGACCCACTGAGTTACTCTAGCATTTTCTCCAGTTTATCTTCAGTGTAAACCAACATCTGCAATTCCTTCCTACACATATTGATACAGGTATTAGTTTATTATTTTTACGTGTACCAATATACTGTGAAACACTTTGTTTTGTGCCCAATCCAGGCAAATCATACCATTCATGTTAATCAGGTATGCAAAATAGATAATAAAAGGTGCAGTATATACAGAAAGAGAAAGATAATACTTCACCATACTTGATACCCGAAGATCAATGAAATGCTCCTTTGACATTCATCTCCACGCTCTTTTTACGACATTAATCAATGTCACTTTAAAACAATTAATCCCTCCATTAAAATTGTGAAGTCAAGAATGTTGGGTGAGAAATTAAGCATCTATATATTATCACTAGCTTCGAACTATATGGTTTAATAATGATCTGAACAATGCCACGACAAAATCCAGTGAAGAGACTGAAAAAAATTCCATTCTTTAGAGCAAATGAATGTATTACTACAAATAAGATGGATTAAAATTTCACGTGACATTAGCATCATCAGCAAGCCACCTCATAAATGTTACCATTTTAAGACTGCTTCCTCTTGATTTGTACTTCTGAGTAAATCACTCTTATTGCATCAGATAAGAACATCTATGCATTCTTTAATTCTAAGCACTACTATTCTGATTGACTGGAGAGTATTAACCAAAATGATCAGTGTTGACTCTTAAGCTTTGTTGGACTATAAATTGAATGATATTTAAATGAAAATACTGTCATGTATAGTTTCCCAAAATTTGATTGAATTAAAGAAGTCTTATAGAACTACAAAGGACTGCAAATAAGAATTATTCAATCACATTCAAATATGGCTATTGACTTTGATATATGAAACCAATTTATTAATATTAAGTCATGTTAGGTACAAAAAAATGCTTCTCCAAATTATAGATCAATAAATAACCTTTGACTTTAGTGTTAAAGAAGGAACAGCAGATGCTGGAACATTGACTTTAACTTTGTGAGACTCGATTATATTGACAATACCGAATCACAAAAATGTTCAGTTTGTGTACCAAAGGAATTTAATGCCATGTAACATATTAAATGTATATATAAAAACAGTGAACTAATCATATCAGCTGACACCTGACAGCAAGAAGTGTAGCAGTGAAAAAAATCACCAAGTGCTGGAGGAACTCAGTTGTTCAGGCAGCATTTTGTGGATTGAATGGATAGGTTTTGGCGACTCGAGATGAGGGTTGGTTTCAAAACGAGCTTTATTAACGAAGAGGTGAAAACAACGGTACTTTAACAGCCAACGAGATGCTCTAACCACAAGGATGGTCGAATACAAATGAATGGGTGTTGCCAGAAAGCGCGCAAACACAAAAACCCTCCCCACAGTCACATGACCGAAGTAACCGACTGCTGGGTTCGACTACCCATGGGCACCAGCAGGTGCCGCTACAAGGTGATGTTTTGGGTCGAGACCTTTCTATGTGATTAGACTGAGCTCACAACTCTGATGGGCATCAGTACTGATGGTCTTGATGGAGGAAATGTTATGACCAATGCTAACTGACAGATCTGCCGGTCATAGAAACATAGAAACATAGAAAATAGGTGCAGGAGTAGGCCATTCGGCCCTTCGAGCCTGCACCGCCATTCAATATGATCATGGCTGATCATCCAACCCAGTATCCCTTACCTGCCGTCTCTCCATACCCCCTGATCCCTTTAGCCACAAGGACCACATCTAATTCCCTCTTAAATATAGCCAACAAACTAGCCTCAACTACCTTCTGTGGCAGAGAATTCCAGAGATTCACCACTCTCTGTGTGAAAAATGTTTTTCACATCTCGGTCCTAAAAGATTTCTCTCTTATCCTTAAACTGTGACCGCTCGTCCTGGACTTCCCCAACATCGAGAACAATCTTCCTGCATCTAGCCTGTCCAACCCCTTAAGGATTTTGTAAAGTTTCTATAAGATCCCCCCTCAATCTTCTAAATTCAAGCGAGTACAAGCCGAGTCTATCCAGTCTTTCTTCATATGAAAGTCCTGACATCCCAGGAATCAGTCTGGTGAACCTTCTCTGTACTCCCTCTATCGCAAGAATGTCTTTCCTCAGATTTGGAGACCAAAACTGTACGCAATACAATGTAGTCCAGCAGCCTGTTGCTTACTCAGTATGATGGTGTTGAAGGCTGAGCTGTAGTCAATTAATAGCATCCAGGCATATGTGTTCTTATTGTCAAGGCAATCCAAGCAAATATCAGCCCAGTTTTTTCCTTTGGGAACTTCCCATGATATTTAGCACATCTTAATTTTTATTCTTGATAATTGCTCCAATCTATTTCCTTCCAATCTTTCAGGATAAGCCTTAATGCTACGTTAAACTCACCCATAAGGAAACTGCTGTTATTATACGGCTTGTCTATCTTTCAGAGTATTTCTCACATGCTAATCACTACATCCAGTACTTACAGCCACAGCACTTCCAGGGTACAACAGATCACTCTATAGTTCCCAATGTTGATCTGAGGTTTGCACCTTAGTTCCTAGACCTCATTCTATGAAGACTATGGGATAGGTAGTGAGCAACAGCCACCTGGTGTTTAAATACCATGCACAACTATCTTCTACTCTACAGAACTGAAATGGAAAGATATCACCCTCATTTCCTTAGGACTGCCTACAAACAAGATATTTAAAGCTCATGTTGCAATACTACCAAGAAACCATTGCAAAGGGTCCAGATCATTAATGGTCCAGTGGAAGCTGGAGAATTGTGATCCTCAACTCTTAGGGTCAAAGAATTATTACAGCATAGAAACAGGCCCTTCAGCCCATCAGGTCCATACTGAAATTGCACCCATAATATATATACATATTATATATATATATATATATATATATATATATATATATATGTGTGTGGTGTGTGTGTGTGTGTGTGTGTGTGTGTGTGTGTGTGTGTGTGTGTGTGTGTGTGTGTGTGTTGTGTGTGTGTTTGTGTATGTGTTATGTATATATATTATAATATATTTATATATGTGTGTGTGTGTGTGTGTGTGTATATATATATATAAAAAATGTTTGTGTGTGTGTGTATATATATATATATATATATATATATATATATATATATATATATACACGCGCGCCACACACACAAACATACTCTTCTGATTTATTTCAGTTCAGAGCCTTCGCTGCTACACGTCCTCTCTCTTTTGTTAACTGCATCTGTTGATCTTGAAACTACTGGATCCAGAGAGGAAACAAAAACTTTCTTGCTTGGTATCATGTCAAGCAATACCTTCATATTGCAGAACGAATACCTCCATTTAACATTATTTGAGAGAACAAGCAGCATTTTGTTCCAATAAATGTTACATAGCTCTGGTATTCTCTTTAGAATACAAATGGTTACTTTATCTGTGGTTACTAATGCTCATAATTGCCATATGTCATTCATTGCCATGATTTGCAACTGGGTTCTAAATTGATTTTTCAACTGAGGCAAATACTCAGAAACCCAACGACTACACCATTTACAGAATTGGAATTATGAACGCAAAAGACCTTTCAAAAAGTTACTGATAGTTGAATTTGTAAAAATTAGTATTACAATTGGCACATAATTTATGACAACTTTAGAGGGCACTTAATCTGTGTTAAAAGATCCATTACATTATGTAGGGAATCTGGTTAATGAAAATTATAATAATGTTTTGTTTTTTTAATGCACTTTTAAGAGTGATTGAGAGAAATATTGCAATAAAAGTGGGTCAGTGGTATTGCTTTATTACCGGCATGTGTACTGAAATACAGTGAAAAACTTTGTGTTGCATAATATCCAGGTAGATTATACCACAGTGCTAGAGATAGAATAAACTGTGCAGAATATAGCATTATAGCAGATGCTTTTAAAGCGCGAGTGCTGCAACAATGTAAATTGTAAGATCGGGATACATCCTTACACTATGAGGCGTCAATAGTCAACAGTGAGCAATGTTGGGCCGCATATCTGAAAGAAGGATGTGCTAGTGCTGGAGAGGGTGCAGAGGAGGTTTACAAGAATGATTCCGGGAATGAGTGGTTTAACATATGATGAGTGTTTGATGGCGCTGGACCTCTACTCGCTGGAGTTTAAAAGTATAAGGGATAACCTCATTGAAACTTAACGAATAGGATAGAATGGATGTGGAAAGGACGTTTCCATGAGGACCAAGGGTCATAACCTCAGGATGAAAGGAGACGAGGATAAATGTCCTTAGTCAGAGGCAGATGAATCTGTGGAATTCATTGCCATAGAAGGCTGTGGAGACCAAGGCAATTGATATTTTTAAGGCAGAGATAGATAGATTCTTGATTAGTACGGGTATGGGGAGAAAGCAGGAGAATGGGGTTGAGAGGGAGAGATAGATCAGCCATGGTTGAATGGCGGAGTAGACTTGATGGGCCAAATGGCCTAATTCTGCCCCAATCACTTATGAACATGAATAACGGGGAAAAAGTTTTTCTTGAATCTGGTTGTATGTGTTTTCTGCCCATGGGGAGAAGAAAAAAGAGAGAATTACTGGTTCTTGATGTGAGTGGTCCTTGATTATGTTAGCTGCTTTCCCAAGGTAGCATGTAGTGTATATGGAATCAATGAAGGGGTGGGGGGTGGGGGGGGGGGGGGGGGGGGGGGGGGGGGTTAACAGGTTTGCATGATAGATTGTGCTGCAACCACAAATCTCTGCAAGTTCTTGTGTTCTTGGACAGAGCAGTCGTATACCAAATTATGATGCATCTTAATTTGGTGTTTTCTATGGTGCATTGGTAAAAATGAGTAAGAGTCATCAATACTAGATAAATACAGGTTTTCACAATTTTTGAGGCATGCAGAGAGGTATTGCCATTTTTATAATTTGCTGGTATCAGAACAGGATTGAAATCCCCACATCCATCACACTGATGTAATGGTAAGAGATTTACTTCATAAGATCATAAGTAATTGGAGTAGAATTAAGCCATTTGACTCATCAAGTATACTATACCATTCAATCATGGCTGGTCTCTCTCCCTCTAACCCCATTCTCCTCCTACTTGATTTGGGAGTTAATATTACTTTAAACTTGGAGTTATAGCGATCACATTAATCTTGAGTTTATTCACAATAAAATGCAAATTCTAGAATTGAATGGATTCAAACTCACATTTCTCACTCCCCTTAATTTTACTATAAAAAACGTCATCTCCATGGTCATTATGTCATATCTTCCAAACCATTTTATATGTGGAGAAATTTAAAATAGGTTTAGGTTTAGGTTTAGGTTTATTGTTGTCATATGCACCGAGTGTCAGTGAAAAGCTTTGTTTTGCTGTTATCCAAACTAATCAGATTAACCATACATAGATATAATTGGTTCAAACATAAGTACAATAATAAAGCAAAGGGGAAGATTACGAGTGCAGAATGTAGTCCTCAACATTGCAGCGTATTGTGGCACATCAGTTCCGTAGACAAAGTCCAATGTCCTCTTTGGGTTAGAGGTGAATTGAACATTACCTTGGCTTGTGCAAGGACCATTCTGAAATTTGATAACAGAGGGGGAAAAGCTGTTCCTGAATCTGGTGGTGCGCACTTGCAGGATTCTGTTCCTTTTGCCACATTCTTCTCCCTGCTCTTGCAGGGAGAAGGATGAATGAAAGTCTTTGATCATGTTGGTTGCTTTTCTGTGGCAGCTTTTCTGGCAGCGTAGATCGAGTCAAGGGTGGAAAGTCTGGTCTGTGTGATGGATGGGGTAGTCTCTGCAATTTCTTGAGGTCTTGGGCAGAGCTTTCCCAAACCAAGCTGTGATGCAACATGACAGTACACTTTCTATAGGTGCATCTGTAAAGGTTTGTAAGTGTTGCTGGAGACATCCCAAATATCCTCAATCTCCTCAGGAAGTAGAAGCAGTGGTGTGCCTTTTTGACTGTCGCATCAATGTGGTTGGTCCACGACTGATCATTAGCAATATTAACATCAAGCAGCATGAAGTTCTCAACCATTTCCACTTCTGCACTAGCTGGGGTGATGTGGACATTTGATGACATTGGCAGTGCCTCCTATAGATCCCTTTGATGGTGGGGAGGTTAGTACCTATGATAGATTGGGTAGTGTCTGCCAATCTCTGCAATCTCCTTCGTTCCTGGGCGTTAAAGTTGCTAAACCAGGCCCTCATGCAACCAGCCAGTATGTTCTCTACCATAATGCTTCAGAAATTCAATAAAGCATTTATCGATATACCAAAACTCCTCAATCTTCCAAGGAAGCAGCGGCATTGATGAGCTTTCTTTGTGATTGCATCAATGTGCTGGGCTCACACAGATCTTCAGAGATTACATGCCTTAAAATTTGAAGCTGTTGACTCTCTCCACTGCCAGCCCATCAATGAAGAGACGTTTGTAGATCCCTGTCTCTCCCCCCCCCTCCAGAAGTCAACAATCAGATCTTTGGTATTGCTAATGTTAAAAGCAACCTTATCACCATTCCATCACCATTCAATCAGATTATCAATCTCCCTCCTATACACGGACTCATCGTGACCCATTCATCATCCAACAACAATGATGTTATTGGTAAATTTAAAAATAGCATTGGAGCTGTGTCTTCCTACACTGTGGGGTAGACAAAAGTGCTGGAGAAACTCAGCAGGTGCAGCAGCATCTATGGAGCGAAGGAAATAGTCAACATTTTGGGCCGAAACCCATCTTCAGACTGATGGAACCCCCCCCCCCAACACCATCATGCCCTCCAAACCTATCTTTAAACTCGGAGAAGTAGGTCTCTGTTCATCACTGTGTAATTGGATCTTTGGCATTTATCGTCAACATTCCACAATGACCACAAATTGTCAACAATGCTTCTTCCACGATATCAACAGAGGACCAACTCAGGCTGTGCTCAGCCTCCTCCTCTGTTCACTCTATACCCATAACAGTGTAGACAAAGTGCTTAAGAAGGAACTGCAGATGCTGGAAAATCGAAGGTAGACAAAAGTGCTGGAGAAACTCAGCGGGTGCAGCAGCATCTACGGAGCGAAGGAAATAGGCAAAGTTTCGGGCCAAAATCCTTCTTCAGACTGATGGAGGGTGGGGGGTGGAATACTGCATTGGGGGACCAGCCCTCCCGTGTGAACATGGGCCCCCAATGCAGTATTTCAATAAGATCCCCTCTCATCCTTCTAAATTTCAGAGTAAACAAGCCCAGCTGCTCCATTCTCTAAGCATATGACAGTCCCGCCATCCCGGGAATTAAGGTTGTGATCCTACACCGCACTCTCTCAATAGCAAGAATGTATTTCTTCAAATTTGGAGACAAAATCTGCACACAATACTCCAGGTGTAGTCTCACTAGGGCCTTGTACAATTTCAGGACCTCTTTGCTCCTATACTCAGCTCCTCTTGTTATGAAGGCCATTATGCCATTCGCTTTCTACACTGCCTGCTGTACCTGCATGCTTACTTTCATTGACCCCCAGATCCTGTTGTACTTCCCTTTTTCCCAACTTGACACCATTTAGATAATAATCTTCCTTCCTGTTTTTGCTACCAAAGCAAATAACCTCACATTTATCCACATTAAACTGCATCTGCCATGCATCTGCCCACTCACCCAACAAAGGAAGTTGGCCCATGCCCACCGAGTCCATGCTGACCATTGGTCAACCGTTTTCGCACTAGTTTTATGATATCCTACTTTCTCATTCATTACTTGCATATTAGTGACTATTTACAGAGACCAATTAACCTACAAACCCACATGTCATTGGAATGAGGGAAGAAACTAGAGCACTCAGAGGAAATCCACATGATCCTGGGGAGAATGTGCAAACTGCACACAGACATCACCCTAGGTCAGGATTGAACCCAGGTGTATGTTGCTGTAGGATAGCAACTCTACCAACCGCGGCACTGTGCTGCCCTGCTTTCACTTTCCAGCCACTGTTTAGGGGAAGATTGTGATGGCCTTGGAAACTTAAGCATGCCATTCTCCAGCATTGTCCTGGCATCTCTGCCTCACTGGAGTACACAGACAATTATTTGACAATCTAGTTTTGAATTGAAGTTTTAAATGGTTTTACATTAATCATATCAGCCATTTCTACAGCAGAAGGTGTGTTCTGGGATATTGAAACATAAGAAAGATCCATAAATCACAATTGCCACATCTACGTAAAGTTGTATTATTGATGGCCTGTCATGCAAGGGAAAGAACAACAATAAAGCATCCTATTGAATAGATGTGTTCCAGTGTCTGGAATTCATTATGCAGTGTGAACTGTTAAATTATAATTAGCAATGGTTGACTACTGCACACACTTCTATTGCAGTGAATTATAATGTTGCTAGTCTGTCTAAACATTAATAACTTAGTGTAAATTGAGGATAATTGATATCTGGAATAGGTTAAAAACTCTAATGTAACAAAACTATGGCATTAACATCACAGAGTGTTGCATTGATTGACTTATTAATGGTCTTAATCCAGAAGTTGGAGAATGGCTTATGGGCAGCGACAGAAGAATGCAGCTCCAGTGGAAAGGACTGCACAGATTTGGTCATGGGAGGCTGAGGAATGGCTTCACAATTGCTTGATGCCAGTAGACTGAGCAATCTCAAGGACTTGGCAATGAACCTAACACGAGTACATTGTACCACGGTTGTTATCGACTTCATAAGGAAATGCATGGAAGAATGTGTTTCCATCAAGAATCATTCAAGTGTTCCTTAACCAGAAGCCTTGAATGTACCAGGAGGTCCACAATCTATGGAGACCAGATCTTGGGCATTCAAGAAGCAGAAATTAAGAATTGTAGATGCTGGTTTACAAAATAAAGACACAAAACACTGAAGTAACTCAACGAGTCAGGCAGCATCTCAGCGGGTCAGGCAGCATCTCAGTGGGTTACTCAGATGCTGCCTGACCCGCTGAGTTACTCCAGCACTGTGTCTTTTCTTAGTCATTCAAGTCCAGGATCATATAAAAAGGCAAGGTACAACCTCGATAAGGCCATTGGGCCACTTTCTGACTAAACTGGATGCCCTCAAGTAGTATATATATCTTTTTTTAAAGGCAAATGCTGGAAATTTAGGGGGGGGGGGGGGGGGGGGGGGGGGGGAGAAATTGAGCGGGCTAAAAAGGTCAGATCTATGGAAAGAGAAATTGTTAATGTTTCACGTCAATGATCCTTCATCAGAATTATTACAGCACCCCTGAAGGATCTTCAACCTGAAATGTTCCACCTTGAACCGATGCGGTTTGACTTGCTGAGTGTTTACAGCAATTTTTATTTTTATTTCTCGCAAAATAATACCACTTAAATGGTGGACCACGCCATCATGGTAAGTCTTCACTTCACATTAGTCTATGATAAATTGCATCTGTCACTTAAATAATTGTTTCTCAACATCCAGTGGTGCTATGGAGGGCTAGAGAGCAACGCCTGCCAGCTCCTTGGAAAAAACATAGAAAAAACGGGGAGAAAGCAACCTACCTGCTGCCTGCTGCTTCTGTACCGATTGCCGTGACTGACGTCATCAGGCGCGCGACTTACTATGTATACACAGCGCAGCCCCCCCCACGGATAAACCGAAAATTCGTGTTACTGGGCAGAAACCGGGTAAACAAGAAAAAGGCCCGATTATGGCCTCGGGCTCACGTAGGACGCTATCCTAAGAAGATGTGTCGAAAAAAACGATGAAAAAATCGGAAGGTGAAGATCTTAAAACTTTTATTGCAAGTGAAATTGTTGGCTTAAAGGAGGAACTAAAGAGTGAACTTGCAAAAACGAATGAAGAATTAAAGATGAATTTTGGGGAAGAAATAAAAAAAATCAAAGAGGAAATGATGAACTTAAAGCTTGAAATTAATATCACGGCTATGAATACATCGGATAAACTGAAGAAAGAAATTGCAGAAATACTGACTGAACAAGTTGCAAGTATGACAAACGAGACAAATGTTAAAATCAGAAAAGTGACAACTGATCTTGAAGAAAGGCTGAATCCCGTGGAGGAAGCACTGAATCAACAGACGTCAGCCATAAATGACCTTGAAGAACTAGCCGAAACAAGTGCTCAGACTACGGCAAAACTTATCACAGAAAACCAACGCCCAACTGAACTACTGGGCAAAATAACTGAGAAATGTACTGAATTGGAAGGTCGCCGGAGAAGACAGAACCTAAGAATTGTGGGTATTTCAGAAGGGAAAGAGGCGGATCACGATCCCCGAGAATTTACTGCAAATTTACTACAAAAAGTTTTATCTCTGGATCAAAAGCCTTTACTTGCTCGAGCACACAGAGTGAAGAGACGCCAGACAAGACAAGGTGCTCCCCCAAGACAAATTATAATAAAAATTCAGTATGACTATGTCCTGGAGGAGATAATGCAAAAAATTACAAGAAACAGAAATCTTACATTTGAAGGAAACGGGATCAGTATCTATCGAGATTACCCAGCAGAGGTTTCCAGGAAAAGAAAAACCTTTAATGAGACCAAAAGAATCTTGAGGGAAGTGAAGAACTTGAAATATGGTCTGAGGTATCCAGCTACCCTAAGAGTCATCTACAATCAGAATGAACGGTTTTTCACCAACCCTGTGGAGGCACTGGACTTTGCCCAGAAGATTAAGGCTCGAGAGGAAGCTTGAATAATACTTTTAAAACTGAACTTCATCACTGAATAAACTAACTTTGCGGGACTGGATGGAACTAAAGTCGTGTCTAAGGAAGCTGGAGAAAGATGTGGATCAGAAACTCTCCTATGGATATTAATAATTAGTATAACTGCACTACTAATACAAATAACTAATAAATACTAAAACTATAGCATGGTATTTTTACTAATCAGAGCTAATAATTATCACTAATGACTAATACTTACCTATAATTGAATGTTTAGAGTCAAATATAGAGTTTGATTTCATTTGCCCTTCTTGGAAACCCTTTTTTTCTTCTTTTATTAATTTTTATTCTTATTTTTCTTTCTTCCTTTTTTCCCCGTTGTTTTATTATATTCTTAAATAAGTTTTAAATATATGTATCCTCACATTCCTGATTATTGCAACCCGAATATTTTAAAATCCAATACCCCCGGTAAAATACTGCTATGGAATAAAGATTTCAAGAAACCAGGGAGCTGGTTAAGTTGGTAACATCAACTACGGAAGTCGGTAGATGGTTAGCCATGCTAGTATGGCTAGCACTAACTACACTAATAATAGATGTAGTTTTTTTCCTTCTTTGTGCACATTATTAATTTCTTAATCTATCCTCTTTTTTCTTCTATTATAACCTATCGTTATTATTTTCAGTTTGAATGGAGTTACAAATTGGATCAAAGGAGATATACATGTGAGAGACATTCAAGGGTCTTAAAATTCGTCTATTCGGAGTTCGGGTGTAAGGTCGGGTCTGTCGAACTGAACCATTGGCTCTATTATAGACCTCCATAGACAAAAGATGCAAGATTTAAAAATAAATATGGGGAATGAAGGAATAACGTTTTGTAGCTGGAATGTTAAAGGTATTAATGAACCAATTAAGAGAGGTAAAGTACTAGCACATTTAAAAGCAATTAAAGCTGATGTAATTTTTATTCAAGAAACACACTTAAAAAAAGATGCCGAGCATAGGCTGAAAGCTAAATGGATAGATAAAACGTATCATTCTTCTTTTACACACAAATCCAGAGGCGTAGCAATATTATTTCGTAAAGGCACTTTATTTAAACATACATCAACTATAACTGACAGTGATGGTAGATACATTATTGTAATAGGAGAATTAAATGCACAAAAAATGATTTTTGTTAATGTTTATGGACCAAACTTTGATAGTCCACTGTTCTTTAAGAAAATATTTAATAATATCCCAGAAATAGCACAACATAACTTAATAATTGGAGGAGATTTAATTTGTACACTAGACTCTTATTTAGATAGATCCACAAGACAAACCAAATTCCATTCCAGTGACTTATTAAATGCATAAATGGATAGTAGTATTATTAAAGATGTTTGGAGAGTAGAAAATCCAACTGGACGAGAATATTCATTTTACTCACCTGTACATAAAACCTATTCAAGAATAGATTATTTTTTGGTAGACTCTAAACTCATATCACTTACTTACAATTGAAAATACCATAATATTACAATCTCAGATCACGCACCTTTAACATTTATGATTAAAATAAATGGTAAAACAGAAAAACAGGGACAATGGAGATTTAACCCACAAATTTTAAAAGACAAAGTAACTCAGGAATATTATAGAACATATCAAGATTTTCTTTGAAATAAATGATAAACCAGAAATATCTTCTTCCCTATTATGGGAAACTTTTAAAGCATATGCCCGTGGAATTATGATTTCTTCTCAAGCATTTTATAATAAAGAGAATCGGAGGGAACAACAGGAATTGGAAAAGGAGATTAAACAATTAGACACAGAGAATGCTGCTAATCCATCCATAACAAAACATAACAAAATCGCTGCACTGAAATATAAATTAAATAAAATATACTCAGATCAAGTTGTAAAAAACTCTATCAATACACTAAACAATTACAATTTGAATTTGGAGATAAACCTCAAAAATTATTGGCTCGTCAATTACGGAAAATGGAGGGAGAAAAAATCATCCATAGGATTAAATCATACAATGGCGAACCGTTAGTACAACCCAAAGATATTAATGAGAGATTTTTGCAATATTATAAAAATTTATATTCAGCTAAAACGACAGAAAACAGGATAAGATTAGAAGCATTTTTTTTAAAATGTAATCTGAATGGGTTGGATTCACAAAATAGAGAATCACCAAATGCTGAAATATCAGTAAAAGAAATCGAAGAATCTATCAGATCATTAAAAAATGGTAAAACACCGGGACCAGATGGTATTGGTTCAGAATTGGATAAAACATTTTATGATCTGATTGCACCACGTTTGAAGATACTCTATGAATACATCTATACCCACCAGAAACTACCAGAAAAGTTAAATGAATCTATTATAACACTTATACCTAAAATAGACAAAGATCTGGATGACCCAGGATCATATAGAGCTATAGCTCTTTTAAATACTGATCAAAAGATACTAACCAAAATATTAGCACAAAGACTAAGCACAGTTATTAATAAATTAATTCACCCGGATCAAACAGGATTTATACCAAAACGATATTCCTCATATAACCTGAGACAATTATTCAATATTATATGTTCGAAAAGAGGTATTAATAAAGGCCTAATAATTATATCGTTAGATGCGGAAAAAGTCTTTGACCAGGTGGAATGGTCTTACTTGTTATCGGTTATGGAAACTTTTAAATTGGGAGAGAAGTTTATTACTTGGGTTAAATTATTATACACTAATCCAACAGCCAGAATACTAACAAATCAAATGCTATCAACTAAATTTTATTTATTCCGAGGCTGCAGACAAGGTTGTCCTTTATCCCCGCTATCGTTTGCAGCAATAGAACCATTAGCTCAACGTGTAAGATTACATCCTGAAATACATGGGTATGACACCAGAGATACTGAAAATAAAATCTCCTTATATGCGGATGATGTATTACTTTATATTACAAAGCCGGAAATTAATATTCCAAATTTACTAAAATTAATAACTGAATTTGGATTATTTTCAGGATATAGTATTAATTGGAATAAAAGTGAACTTATGTCAATAATGGTAAATAACTTACATATACTACAACATTTCCTTTTAAGATAGCAAACGAAAAAATCAAATATCTTGGAATTTATGTAACAAAAAGATTTGATTCTTTATTTAATTTTCCACTTTTATTGAATAAATTAAATAAGAATATTTTATATTGGAAAACATTACCTATTTCAATGCTAGGTAGAAGTAATGCAATAAAAATGATTTTTCTCCCACAATTACTATGAGAAATATCTTCCTAAAAATTTCTTTAAGAAGGTTGATTCTATTGTCACCAACTTTATCTGGGATTATAAGAGCCATAGAATAAATAAAAAACATTTATGTAAATCAAAAATAAATGGAGGTCTAGCACTGCCAAACGTTATGTTTTATTACTGGGCAGTTAATATTAAAAATATGAATTTTTGGTTAGTAGAGACAGATAAACAACCAATCTGGTTAAAAATGGAAAAAGAAGATTGTTCGCCTTTTGGAATTAGCTCGACTTTATTCGCTAATATTAAACAAGGGAAGAAAATCTATAGTGAAAATCCTATAATAGAAAGTGGGATACGTATCTGGAAAACAAATAAAGAAAACATTTAAAATTGAAATGTATACCACTAGCCCTTGCCATTGTAAATAACGTTACATTTAAACCTTCAATCATGGACAAAGGTTTTTTACAATGGAAAAACTATGGAATTAATAAGATGGGCAATCTCTATAGGGAAAACTCCTTCATGTCATTTCAAGAATTACAACAAATTTATGGATTACATTCAAAAGATTACTTTAAATATTTACAAATTAGAGACTATGTAAAAGCAAACACACAAGAAATCAGAAATAGAAAGACAGAAATTTTAGATGAATGTCTAAATAAACACCCGAACACAGAAAAATTGATATCATATATTTATAACATTTTATTGGAAAATGATGGCCCAATGACAGAAATATATAGGCAATCATGGGTAAACGAATTAGGTCAATTAATCAGACTAGAAGTATGGGATGAAAGTTTACAACATATACACCATTGTTCATTAATTAAGACACTCTCTTATACAATTAAAAATATTACATAGATTACATTATTCAATATCCAAATTACATAGTATTTTTTCAAATGTATCTGCCATATGTGATAAATGTCAGCACTTAGAAGCTAACTTAACGCATTCATTTACAAATTGTATAAAAATTACTAAATTTTGGACAGAAATATTTAAGATAATTTCGAATGTTGCTAATATGAATCTGATCCCTGACTCAAAATTAATAAAATTGGGAATATTAGAAACAGATCAACTAATAACAACGAATCAAAGAATTTTTATTGATTACAGTTTAATAATTGGGAAAAAAGTAATATTGAAATTCTGGAAAGGACCAACATCCCCCACAACTAAAATGTGGATTACAGGAATGTCGGAGACACTTCATCTGGAAAGATTAAAGCTTGTCCTACTGGACGTTGGATATTTTCAGAGGGATATGGTCTCCATTTATTGAATATTTAAAGGGTCAAAATGGCTCGGTGCGAGAGCCTGACTGAAGCCTGAATATAGGAATGGATGAAGAATCATATATAACAAATAATGGATATATCTCCAATGATGGATAACCTGCTTGATACTACACTTTTTTTTTTTTTGATTTTCTATTTTTACTTTGTTTTTCTCTATTTTCTCCTATCTGCAATTTTAAAAAAATGTATAGAAATACAAATAAGACATAATTGTTAATATTAATAATATTACGAATGTATGTGGCAAGTATATTCTTTTAATATGTACTTGCGTCTAATAAAAATATTTAACCAAAAAAAAAAAAATTGTTTCTCCCATCAGCCTCAATCCTCATAAATCTGCTAATTTCTTGTTTACTAATGTTACCAATTTTTTTATTATCTACTTGCCAGACCTTGTCCCGCCTCCACCTCTCTTTCGAGCTTTCTCCAACCAAATGTAATCAGTCTGTAGAAGGGACCCCAACCCAAAACGTTGTCTATCCTTTTCATCTCCAGATGTGACCTGACTCGTTTAGTTCCTTCAGCACTTTCTGTATTGCTCAAGATCCCATCTGCAGTGTCTCCTTTCACTACTTTTGTTTGACCTATCCTTTACTCAATTACACAAAAAACCTTTGTCATTTAAAACCAATGTGCTCCCAAGTATATCTAGCACGATTGTCTCTAAATATTCTAAAATTCATTTTGTTCAACTATTGGATGATCTTCATCAGCTTCTTTGGTTTCTTCACCAAAGAACTTAATTGGCTAATTTATACACAATTCACCTTTAACATGTTCTTGCTGGTTCTCTCTTACTAAGGCATGAATTAATGTGCAAATGACTGATGTGTAGTTATTAGACTGATCCCCCTCGCATCTTTTCAAATAGAAGTGCAATATTACAATCATCTTTTATACTCAGGCACAATTACCATATAATAGAATTAGCATATCAAAGGTTAGTTATGACGCATATCAACTCTTGCCTTAGTAAGGAGCTGAACCCAAAAACAGTTGCCTACCACCTGAACAGATCAGCAGGAGGTGAGATCTTGCTGGCTTGCCACGGTGCAATGGACCACTTGGACAATAAGAGCACCTACTAAAGCTATTGTTCATCATAGATTCAGTGGGCTGAAGGACCTGTTTCCGCATTGCATCACATGATGAGCCGATTGCAGAAGATCTAACACAATCTTTCAATTTTCTTTTCAAGAATTACGAGTGCATAATTGCCATACGTACCAGCAATGTAACGACCAAATTCCTGGTGACCATGGTTGCTGTTCTTGAACCTGGTGATTTTTAGGCTCCCGCACATTCTCTCCATTGATACTAGCAAAATGGGCACATGGCCAGGGAGGTGTGGGTGTTTGATGATATTGGCTTCCTTTTTGAGGATCCCTTCAATGGTGGGTGATCAGTAGCCTTGACGGACTGTGCAATGGCTACCACTGTCTGTAGTCTTCTTCATTCCGGGGCATTCATCTTGCCCAATCAGGCCATGATTCAACAATTCAAAATGTTCTCCACCATACACTAGTAGATGTCCAATGAAGTATTGATCGACATACCAAATCTTTTCAATGGTAAAAGTAAGTAGAGGCATGGATGAGCTTTCTTTGTGATTGTATCGATGTGCTGGGCCCTGAACAGTTCTTCAGAGAAATACATTCTGTTGCTGCTGATTCTTTCCACCGCCATTCCATGATGAACACATGCTCAGGGATTCCAGGGATTCCCCTCCTGAAGTTAATAATCAGATCCTTGCAATGTTGAGAGCTAGTTTGTTGTTCTGGCACCATTCCAGCCGATTTTTCAATATCTCTCCTGTGTTCGTCGTTGCCTGTTATTCATCAAACAATGGTGGAATTATTGGTAAATTTAAAAAAGGAGTTAGTAGTGTCTGGCCACAGTCATGGGTATAGAAAGAGTAGAGCAGAGGACAGTGTAGCAAATGTAAATTGTTCCTTGTGTGTAGATGAGTGGTCGAATTTAGTGGGAGTTGAAGAGAATAGTGTGAAGAGGGTGGTGGATTGGTAGAATTCTTTGCCACAAAAGGCTGTGATGCTAAAGTCAGTGGATATATTTAAGGCAGAGATAGATAGATTCTTGATTAGTATGGGTGTCAGAGGTTATGGGGAGAAGGTAGGAGAATGGTGTCAAGAGGGAGCGATAGACCAGCATGGAGCCACATCCAACTCACTCTTGCTATATTAAGAGTGAGTTGGATGTGGAGGGGATCAGGAGAGCGATGAATGGCGGTGCAGCTCGGAAGGCTGATGGCCTCCTGGCCATGATGTTTCTATGATTGAATGATGGGTATTGATGGACTTAATGGCCTAATTCTGCTCCTATCACGAGATCTTATGAATACGTGGAGAATAAAAAGGGAATTAATGAAATTCCAACACTCATCTACACACAAGGGACAATTTACAGTTGCCAATTAACCCACAAACCCACATGTGTTTGGACGTGGGAGGAAACCCTCTCTTTCTAAGCATAATATGAACCATGCTCTCTTCTTCTCCTCTGCAGTGATAAATTGGAAATGAAACAAGCCTCCAAGACCAGTCCATTTCTCAAAATTACACCCAGAATCTAACTGGGGCACGTTTCCTACAATTTGAAAAGCCATGCTACCTGTTGCTATTCAGGTGCACTATATTCTGTTCTCTTACTGTGTTTCCTGCACTGGAATTAATCCTTTTACGAAGTGATCCAGCCCACTGACTATTACTAATTCTTATAATAATAGATTTATACTATTAACCAACATTTCATGTTAAAGCCAACTAGAACATTTTAAACCATATTCCTTTGATGCACACAGATTTACTATTAATAACAGTGACCAATGCATTACATTCAAACAGTCCTGCTTTTACTGTGCCCATGCATTACATCCACCTGAGGGCTTTTATTTTACATCGGAGTCACGTGAGTGACTACGTGAAGAACCCCATCCAGCCGCACGTATCATTACGTCAGACGCATTCGTGCAGGCGACTGGTTTGAGCAGCGGAGCTCCTCCAGCGGTGAGTCTAAACTTCAGGTAAGTTGTATTCCTTACCTGTTTTAGGTCTCCTGCAGGAACCTCGAGTTTCAGAGGTTTTTGCGGGATGTTTGCGACGGCCGACGAGGGAACCAGCTAAGTGCTTTGGGGAAACCCTGGTCTGACCGCGGAAGCGGGGAGCTGGCGAATGTCAGGTTTCGCGGTCGGAGTCACTGATAAGACAGTCAGTGACTCTAGACATTGGGTTCCCGGGGAGGGGAAACCCAATAATATGCAGTTCCCAGACCGCGGTAGTCCCCAGGATATGGTGTTAAACTGACCTGAACGGTCAGCCTGGGTTCCCGGGGAGGGGAAATCCAAGAATATGCGGTTCTCATACCACAGTAATCCCAGGATATGGGATTAAACTGACCTCAACGGTCAGCCCGGGTGCTGGGAGAGTTACCGCAGGAACTCAATGTCTAGAGTCACTGACTGTCTTATCAGTGACTCCGACCGCGAAACCTGACATTCGCCAGCCCCCGCTTCCGCAGTCAGACCAGGGTTTCCCCAAAGCACTTAGCTGGTTCCCTCGTCGGCCGTTGCAAACATCCCGCAAAAACCTCTGAAACTCGTGTATGTAAGATGGGAGCGGACTTCCGGTGGCACCATGCAGTGGTGAAGGTGCAGCATTGAAAACAGCTCCTGCTAAAAATCGTGTAAAAAGCTGTTTCTAATTTTTAAATGACCGATTTAAAAAACATCCACCTTGGTGTCGTGGGAGTGATATCAGCAGATAATGTCGAGAAATTTGAGCTTTAATAGGATCTTTAGATGGAAAAGGTAAAACATCAAAGGGGACCTAAGAAATCCACTATCAGACTCCTGCTGGAAGAAGATTTGGCAGCCCTCCAAACAGCAACTGAAAGTTCAGACGAAGAATTTGATTCTCAACGAGCAGTATCTGAAATGGCTACAAAAGGAGAGATGAAAAGGACAGAAAAGGAGAAAGAGATGAAGCAGTGGGAAGAAACGGTAAGAGCTAATCTTATTAAAGATCTTACCGTAGATCTTACTAAGGAATTCTCCAAAATGCTCACTAATATGAACGAGATACTGGAGAGCAAATTATCTAAAATGGAGATTTATTATAACAGAGGCTGCGCGTGCTGATCAAAGGAACAGTTTGATTTTTTGGAGCAACAGCCGTCGGATCTGGATCAGAGGACAACTCAGGAATTTGCGAGAATGGATAATGATTATAATAAGAAATTTGATGAATTGAATGAAGGAGTTGATAAGTCGATAGAAGATATGAAGATTGAAATACGTGAGATGTCTCGGGAAATATCGACCCCGAAAGAAGAACAAGGGGTTAATCGGGAGCAATTGAATAAATTGACAGATAAAATTCAACACTTTGAAGCTAGATCAAGGAGACAGAACTTGAGGATTGTAGGAGTAAAGGAAGGGCAAGAGCTAGGAATTTTAATGACTGAACTCATTACTAAAATACTCAAAGATGTCTTTAAGTTGAAGGAAAACCCGAGGATTGATGTGGCACATCGGGTAGGTCGCTTCAGAAGAGAAATAAATGTGCCCCCAAGACAGATTATTGTGAAATTTTTGGACATTTCAAGTTTGGATAAACTTATGAAGATGATACCGCATGGGAGAGGCTTACATTTGATGGAGAAATTGTCAGATTCTACAGAGACTACCCACGCAAAATACTGGAAAAAAGAAATAAATTTTAAAGAGTAAGCAGCATTCTGCAAGGTAAATCAGAGGTGAAATACGGAGTAGTGTTTCCCGCGAAAATAAAAATTAATTATAACTCTATTCAACGCGCCTTCATGGACCCGGATTTGGCATTTAATTACGCACAAGAAATTGTAAAGAAAATAGAAAAAACAGAAGTAAAAGCGGATGAGTAAATGTCTATTGGGAATCTGTGCTGTAATTAAGACGATGGAACTGCTCTAGACATTAACCAGACAGGCTTATCTGACAGGAATGTGTATGCAATGAACAGGCCCTGGTTTCAACCTTGAACAGATAAGGAGAAGAAAAATAACTGAAAGAACATTTTGAAACAACACGATCAGATTTGAAAGAAAATCAAAGGACATTATGGACTTAAGAAATGTTTTATAATACAGTATATATGTAATGTAAAGAACTAATTAACTATATAAACTTAATATCACTAATTAATGGTTATGCTATTACAGTAATGTTAAACTAATATGAGGAACCAAGGTATTAACCTAATGGATTTAGGGGATAAAGGGGCATATAGAGATGATTATTATTAACAGATATATAAGTTTAATTTGGTTGAAAAGAAATGAAATATAATTTAGGAGAAGTACGCTAACAATAATTAATGAAAGGGGTATAAAAATATTGGAACATCATAAACTTGTGGGAAGAAAGAGGCGTTAATGATCTGGAAAAGTTCCAGAGGTTTGGGTTGGAAGATGGTTGTATTTAAGATAAGAAATGCAACCCTTGAAACAGGCTGGAAGTTAAGGTACTGATGAATACTGTATATTCGGACAGGGACAGGGCAGGTGTTCTCATGTTTTTTCATTCTAGGACTCGGGGATACTGAGCAAGTAACAGAGGTTTAAAATCGGGGTAGAAAAGAGCATATTTGAAACATTAAGGATTACGTTTTTTTTCCTTAGATATATTAAGACATTTTAAGATATATTTAGATGAAACGGCATGTAATTATAAATCCCATTGTATTTAGGTGGCTGAACTCAATGTATAATTCCATCTACGGAGGTCAATCAATATTTAGCCATCATAGATGGCTTCTTGTATTTAGGGTATCACCTTTTTGATACCTTAAAATCACGTGTTTTTTTTGTTGTTGCATTTACTCTTATGTGGCTTATTTAACTATTTTTCTTTTTTTCATCACTATTTTTCAACTCACCTTTCTCTTTTTCTTATGGAGGTTCAATATACGGAGGAGAGGTAAAATAACGCCAAAAGTGTGGGATGATACCCACAAACCAAAAAGTCTGAGGTACCTAATTACACCACATGAAGTAAAATTACTAAAACTTATTTATAATGCAGGACAATAAGGAAAATAAGAATGGAGGAGTCACATTTTGTAGTTGGAATATTAGGGGTGCGAATGATCCAATTAAAAGGGGCAAGATTATGGCCCATTTAAAAGGTATACCGTTTATATTAAAGAATACAATATCTGATAAAGAAGGAAGATACATGATAGTGGCGGGAGAAATTTATTCCACTCCACTCACTCTGATAAATATTTACGCTCCAAACTTTGATAATCCCCAATTTTTGAAGAAAATTATGGATCAAATAGATGAATATAATTTTCAAAATGTAATACTAGGGGGGGACTTTAATTGTGTTATAGATTCATACTTGGACAAATCAACAACATTTAGGAAGGGTAGTGCTAAATCCAAGTCTAGTGAATTCTTAAACACTTATATAAAAAACACTAATATAATAGAATTATGGAGAATAACTAACCCAACTGGAAGGGAATATTCATTTTACTCATCAGTACACAAAACTTATACAAGAATTGAGTATTTTTTAGTGGACTCAAAACTAATACCATATACAATTAATCCTAAATACCACAACAGTATTATTTCTGATCACTCCCCGCTGACTTTTACTTTAAAAATTGAGGGAATGCCAGGTACAAATTTTTTTTGGAGATTTAACACACAAATAGCTATCGACTCACAAGGTTACGAGTATTTAAAACAACAAATGAATTATTTTTTTTGAAGGGATTTCACCATCTCTATTATGGGAATCTTTTAAGGCATTCATTCGTGGAGTTATAATTTCGTATCAAAGTTTTCTAAATTAAAAAAAACAGGACAGAACAAGGGACGTTAGAAAAGGAAATTAAATTATTAGAATTAGGAAACGCAAAAGACCCAACCATAGATAAACATAATAAGAAAACATTACTGAAATTTAAACTAAATCAAATATTATCGGCAAGAGTAAGATTATTTCAGATCACAAAACAAGTACAATTTGAATTTGGGGATAAACCACATAAACTTCTAGCACGACAATTGAAGAAACAAGAAAAGGAAAAAACAATTAGTAAAATCAAATCAAAGAATGGGGAAGCTATTAACTTTACCTAAGGACATTAACAAAAGGTTTGCTCAATTTTAGCAAAATTTATATACATCTAAAACTAACATTGAAGACAATAAAATTATAAAATTTTTAGATAAGTGTAACTTGCCAAAATTGGATATCTTAGAACAAGAGGAATTAGGAGCCCAGATTACAAGTGAAGAAATAAGAGAAACAATAAAAGAATTGAAAAATGGGAAGACTCCAGGGCCTGATGGTTTTAATAATGAATTTTATAAAAGATTTCAGGAGTTAATGGTCCCACAATTACTTAAATTATACAGGTATGCTTTTACTGATAAGAAATTACCAGAAACTTTAGCAGAATCTACAATTACGCTTATACCCAAAAAAGATAAAGATCTAGTAGATCCAGGCTCGTATAGAGCTATATCACTTTTAAATACAGACCAAAAAATTTAACAAAGATTTTAGCAAGAAGATTGAGCAAATATATTAATAAATTGATAAACCAGGACCAAACGGGGTTTATACCCAAAAGACAATAATTTAACAATTTGAGACGACTTTATAATATAATGTATTCACATAAAGGGAAAAAGGAAGACTTATCAGTTATATCTTTGGACGCAGAAAAAGCAGTTGATCAGGTAGCATGGCAGTATTTATACATAGTACTCCAAAAATTTAATATGGGAGATAATTTTATTAGATGGGTAAAATTATTATACGATAAACCAACAGCAAGAATATTAACTAATAATACGTTGTCTCAAAAATTCCAACTATCACCCCTGCTATTTGCCCTTATGATAGAGCCACTGGCTGAAATGATAAGAACTCATCCGAATATTCAGGGATATAATTCTAAGGACTCTAATAATAAAATTTCATTATACGCGGATGATATACTTTTATATATTAGAAATTCAGAAACGAGTATCCCGAACGTATTAAATGTAATAGAGGAATTGGGTTCCTTTTCTGGATATAGAATAAATTGGAATAAAAGTGAAATTATGTCATTACATCCTCAGAAAGCGAATCATCTATTAAAATTTCCATTTAAAATTGCAACGGAAAAATGTAAGTATTTAGGTATTCAAGTTACCAGAAGATATAAATCCTTATTTAACGCTAATTTTACTTCGGAGTCACGTGAGTGACTACGTGAAGAAGGCCCGCCTGGCGCTGGAACGGCATTACGTCGACGCTGACGGCAGAAGCAGGAGCTGCACAGACAGCTCCTCGACAGCGGTAGGTCGGAACCGGCAGGTAAGTGCAGTTGAAAATTTTTTTTTAGGAAGTCTGCAAAACTCCGTGCCTGGTGGATTGAACCAGGGTTTTAAAAAAGTTTTAAAAAACAAAGTAAAAGTTTAAATTCAACAGAAATACTCTGTTAAAAACAACGGAGTTTTGAAAAGAACGTCCCAGGGGAATACCCAGCGATCGGGACGAGAGATTAATTACGGGCCGGTTCCGATACTGGTACCGTTAAAAATACGGTAGAGAGGTTAAAATGCTCCACAAATCTTTTGGCAGGAAATTTTAAAAGTCAGAAAGGCTGTAATTTAAAAAGTTAATAAATTTCGCGATATGGAGAAAGTACTCCAAAATAATAAAAAAGAAACAAGGTCACAGTACCCAAACAGTTCCCCAAAAAAAGACCCTGAGGGGCTTGAATATACAAAATATGGCTATGTGCCAAATTGAGAATTTGAAAACTCTGGACCCTGGATTAGGGTGGAGGAAGTCTCTTTGGTTATATAATTCCAAGTGGATCAGGGCTGCAAAAGACAGACCCTGCAAGTGGTGATGTGAATTATGAATGCACACCACAAATAAAAAAAGAGAGGCCAATGTGCCTGAGATAGCAAAAGATTTTGCTATATCTAAAGGAAGTGGTGAGGCTATGGAAGAAAACCTAGCTGCCAACATTAATTATATGGTATCATCACCAACTTCAAGAATACAATAAAACTTTTATGTTTATTAAAATATCAACGGTAAATCCGTTTATAATATCCATGTCTCAAATTATATGAGATATAAGAAATACAATTTCAAAGTATTTCAAAATGGTGTGCAAATAAGTAATACTTTCAAAATAAAATAAATTGCCATCATCGTGGAGCTCAATGGGAAGAAATATATTAATTTACCAAATCTGCACTATAGGTTCGCAGATCAATACACATCAGGATATATTAAACTCCTGATTATTATGGAATAAACCTGCCTTATGATAAATCAAAGATATTAATTACAAAAGACCAGACTACTGATCTTTAAACTTTGGGGAGAAAAACTATGATCCAATGAAAAATTCAATAATGGATCAAAACAAAGGCAAAGATCTTTTAACTTGCGGGGAAAAAACTATGATCCAATGAAAGATTTGATAATGGATCATAACAAAGGCAGAAGTGGTATAATCCAAACATAGCCTTATCCAAACCTATATAATTAGGAAAAAGAAGGCTTGAAGTACGTTGAAGAGGTGCAAACATCTGGTTACAAAATAAGTTCATGAAATCTCCAATTATGGGGGATTACAGGTGATTATGATTGTTAATTTAATATAACTAAGGAAGGATTGGTTCACCTGTATAAGAAAATTTTAAAAATTGATTTCAGGTTTGCACTCACAAGTCATTTTAATAAGAAGGGGTACGTACATGTATATTATAAAATTACCTCAGTGTAAAGATTTCATGGTATAAACCATACAAAACATCATTATATTTACACTTTCACAGTGTAAGAAAATGGAAATATCTAGAACATGAAAAACTGTTGTGATTAACAAAGTGTTAATCATATTACAGGTGCTTGAAATTAATTAAAATGGGTCAAGCTGGCAAGTTAAAACATTGTCCAAACAATCAAATCAGTTCAAGGCTGTTAAACCAAACACTGAAGGAACAATTATACTGATAAAAGATCGGCACTTGCACTAATGAGGTCATGGTCATGGGTTATCTCGATTACATTTAAATTGGAAGAGATAAGAGCAGCTGCAAATTAGTGCCTGCAATTACAAACCTGGTGGCAGGCAAGGACCTGACCCATTACATAAAGCATATGCTTAGGCATTAATAAAATATTTATAAATTACTATTCTGAATTTAGAAGTAATTCAGGCACCATAAGAGAGGGGGAAAATTGTTTCCATGATACAAATATGTCTAATTTTTGTTGACATACTTTGTCCCTCCATTAGGTTAGGTAAAAAATAATAAAGTTCCAAAAGAAGGAATACAGAAGCTTCTAAGAATATGTATCCTTGTGAAGAGGCTTATGCAAAATATCAAAATGATACGTTATCATTATTAAAGTAATGTAAAAAAGGTTCATAAGCTGCTTCAAACTATAAGATTAACAGCTGTTGCAAACTGAAGCAAGTATTACAGATGATGTACAGCTTCTGTGAATGTTTGGGTAAAGATAAGAATATTATCTATTCTTATAACAATAATTGATATGTCTCTTGTTCGGGACTGCAGACAATAATACCAGGCGAACATAAATGGTTTGTCCTAAGAAATTTTCCAAACATTCATATTAATTGTTGAAGTATAAGGAGTTATGGATTAAAGATCGATTGTTTTATTATGGAAACTGTCCATGTCGTATCAAGATGAACAATACCACGGCTGTGAGCATATGTTAACAATGGTAATCGGAGCCAACAAATTTGGGAGAAAAACATATTGTCATTATTTTGCATTACTTACAATTAATCTGGTTGTATACAGATTAAATCACTGATCTTTCAAATGTTTCTTGTGGGTCACAAGATAAGTCAAATAACAATCATGGGATTATCTAAGTAAACAAGATGTGGCATATTTTAAAGTTTAGTCCACCTGTTTATCTCTAAGGAAGAGACAATGGTATCGGAAGACAACAAATTTGGGAGAAAAAACATATTGTCATTAATATGGATTACTTACGATTAATCTGATTGCATACAGATTAAATCACCGATCTTTCGAATATTTCTTGTGGGTAAACCAAGAACAGCGAAGGTGGATGCTTTTCTCCCAATTACATGAGGAAAAGATGTCTTTGTGTTCCTCATTTTTGTTTAATAGGGCAGTGTCTGATGAAAATGTAGCGGGACACTTCCAGAGGCATTTTGGTGGCCTAATACGGGTCCTTTATGGTTTCATAAATATTGTGTGATTTTGAACTGCTAGTGATGATTCATAGTGGCAGCAATTTATTGAAGTCAAAAAAGGGGTCTCGACCTAGGTCGTTGCCTGTCTCCCTTCGCTCTTTGGATGCTGCTGCACCCACTGGGATCTCCAGGTTTGAGAAACCCTGCAGTAATTTATTGTTGTACAAAAACATCCATGACATGAAAATATGAATTTGACTATCTGCAGGTTGACCAGACCATCACAACAGCTGATGGTCAAAGAAGTCTATGAATGTTAACCAATATAACAACATATCAATAAAATAATTATGTATAAAGAAGTGTTATACCTGCAATTTGCAGAAATAAGTCTAAAAAACAATATTTTGTTATAAGAAATTGGAGGTCTGTATATACAGTAAAGTATTTTATCATATTAGATATATGTGAATTCCTTGTGGATTGCATTTTCTAAGTATCTAATTGATAGAGCCAATAATAGGGCTCAGAGTGTTACCATCTTATAAACGGACAATATATTAACCAAGAAGTTATCAGATACATTCATAATATCCCGATATGGAAAGGGATATATATGTAAATGTTAATAAATATATATAATATATATATATGTGTGTATATATATATATATATATATATATATATATTATATATATATATATATATATATATATATATATATATATATATATATATATATATGTATAATATATATATATATATATGTGTATATATATATATATATATATAATATATATATATATATATATATATATATATATATAATATATATATATATATATATATATATATATGATATATATGATATATATGATAATATATGTGTTATATGTATATATAATCTGTCCAAAATTATAAAAAATATAAAGGCAGGAGATAAATAATTTTGAATTGCCTTAAGAAATGGACTCTAACTCTATCTATGATTCAAAAAACTTAAACATTGAAAATAATAATGCTGATAACTTTAGTATCAATATAAGAGTGCAAACATTGCAAATGTTACGTTATAATTGCATGTGGATACAGATTGCATTATCATATATGTTTATGAATCTACCAAACCAGCACACCAAGAAGACCTGAAACCAAAGTAAACCTATAAGCATATCCTGCCGGCTTTAAGTTGTGTGTGTGTGTGTGTGTGTGTGTGTGTGTGTGAACATTGATGAAAATGTTGCAGTAGGTAAGAGTCTCTGTGGCAATGAGACTGCTTATTACATACAAAAACCACATTGGGTTCAGTAAAAACTGATGGTATAGAGGAATGTATTTCTAGATGGTTAGAAATTGGATATATTCAGTAGGAACTAGACTCTGAAAGGTGGAAAATCACTCTGTTAATGAGGAAAATACATTCACAGGAATGGCACGGGATGAGCCACTCGAGCAAAGATGCAAGGCCGCAGGAGGCTGTAGATTACTGTTAAAGTAAAAAGAAACCAGTCATGGTGTCTGATTTAGACACGCAATGTTCGGTTCTCTATAATTGTTGCTTTGTCATGCCATAAAAATAATATATGAATTGGTATTTTGTGATAAACTTGCCTTTCAATGGAAAGGGCATTACTTTCATTTTTTATAATGTGAAATATTTATCACATAACTTGAGGCAATGTTTGGGGAAAATGTGTTATTCGCTCGTTATTGTGTTAAATGAGCCATACTGTCGTATGGAATAAATTCTACGACACGAAAAACACAGAAAGCTTCAAACTCTTCACGTAGTCACTCACGTGACTCTGAAGTAAAAATAGTAAGATTAAACGAGAACTTACCAGTTCGAAGTTTGATCGTTATTTTATGAGGAGTAACGATGAGGGATTACGTGCCCTCCACTCCCCACCCTCATAAAATGAATGATCATCTGGTAGTTCTAAATCTATGATGAGCCTTACTATCTTACTCCGGCTATTTTGTGTTCTGTGTTTTTGATGCCGCTGCTTTGAAGTATGCCGTTCCAGCGCCAGGCGGGCCTTCTTCACGTAGTCCCTCATCGTTACTCCTCATAAAATAACGATCAAACTTCGAACTGGTAAGTTCTCGTTTAATCTTACTATTTTAGTCCTCTGTTAAATAAATTGAATGCTCTGATTGCATTTTGGAAAACGCTCCCAATATCATTAATTAGCAGAATAAATGCTATAAAAATGATAGTGCTACCACAAATATTATATTTATTTCAATCCATACCAATATATATCCCAAAATATATTTTTTTAAACTAGAGTCTAATATTACTAATTTTATATGGGACTACAAAGCACATAGAATTAAAATAAATCATTTGTGTAAACCTAAAGATGTAGGGGGACTTGCACTAGCTGATTTTTTATACTATTATTGTGCAGTGCATATTAAGAATATTATTTATAGGTTGGATTGTCCTTCTCAACAGATGGAATGGATAAGAATGGAAAAAGAGGATTGTTTCCCTTATGATTTAGGAGTGATCCTCTTCTCCCCGATAAAATTGAATAATATGTTATATAAGAAGAATCCAATTATACACAATATAATTCGAATTTGGAAGCAAATAAAATTAAATTTAAAATTAAGAAACTTATCTTCATTAACACCAATAGTGAATAACCCGGTATTTAAACCATCTATTATGGATTAAACATATAGACAATGGGAAAGACTGGGAATTAAAAAGTTGGGTGACATGTATGAAATGGGAAATTTTTTATCATTTCAACAATTAAAATCAAAATTTAATTTGAATAATAACCAATACTTTAAATATTTACAGATATGTGACTATAAAAAAATATATACCAAGATTACAGAATATAACGATAGACCTACTGGAAGAAGTTTATTTAAGATAAAAATGGAACCTAGCATGGAAATGATTATCTTTGGAGATGTAAATAAATTAAATATATCCCAAATCTCAGTTTTAATTATGGTTTAACAATAGCGAAAAAACTCATACTTAAATTTTGGAAAAAGGCTACTATACCAACACTCAAAATGTGGATTGGTAATATGTTGGAAACGGCACATTTGGAAGAAATGAGATTCCTCCGAATAGAAAAAAAAGACCAATTCTTAATGAGTTGGTCTCCATTTATTGACCTTGTGGAATCATGCGGTGTAATATCATCATAAAATTAAAAATTCTGGGTTTGACTGAAAACTGATTAAGAATATTAAAAAAAAAACATCGACTGGTTGCGTGGGAGAATCTCCTTTCTGCTTTACTTTCTCACATTTCTTTCTTCACTCTACACTCACTAGTCTATTCTTCACTCTTCAATACTTCTTTCTTTCTCATTTCTTTCTAAAAAAAAATGTTTAAAAAAAAAAAGAAGTTGTACAAATATTGTTTTAATAATTCTGGGAACCTGTAAAAGGGTACCATTAAAATGTAATGTACTTCTAATAAATGTTAAAAAAAAAAAAGTAAGATGGGAGCATGCTGGGTCAGTATAATCTAACGGCGAGTCTGCGGGTATAGCCGTGGAGCATTCCCAAGCGATGAAGGGCACATGCCAGACATACCATGCTTGGTAGCAAGGTTGCCATTCAAACAAATATGCAGTGAACACCTCTATCAGTGGGACAATAAAGCTGGCTGCTAAATCTTCTATTCAGGTAAGACCTGTTTCATAGGCGATACCTGGAGGACGAAGCACAAGGTATTGAATGAGTAAGGCTTCATAGATCGGCAGTAGTGGTCCACTGAAGCTGGTGGCAGCATGGAAGTTGGCTGGAGGTTCCACGCATATTACCTGTGTTACTCTATAACTAAGGGACCACTTACAATTTGGTAAGATGTACACTTGGTTGGATAATACAAATGATTGAGACAATATCATCTACTTGAGGGGTCTAACCATGTAAAACTGGACAATACTAGCATTCCAAGCAAATTATAATTGGGCAGCTCAGTATAAGGGCCAGGATTGTCTTGCAAGACTGGCTCGGAGATCGGGCCACAGTTGCCGTTCACAGCAGCCACTAAATTGCGAATATTATCTCGAGTTTGGAGGTGGAGCATATTTGCATGACTTACCAATTCTTCACTTATTGGTATCAACTATCTATAGACCCTATGGGCATTGTATGGGTTAAAGGGTGATTGAGCAAATATGCATATCTGCAAGCTCATCTTCATGTTGATACATTATGATGGTGGCATATGTTAGTCACATGGGTGCAATCAATTAAAGACTCCTGTAATGGTTACATAATCTCGTTTGCCACAGGAGAATGATCAAGTATAGGTCAATGGCAACACAGAATCGGTGTTGAATCACACCGTATTATGAAACTTGGGTTCAATGGAACACCAAATATAGATATGTTTGTTTTTCATGCTTATTCACAGGTTACAAAATATGTGACATAACCGTGGCGAGATATACATTCTCGCTACAAGGAGAAGGAAGGTCTTTTATGTTTTCCTCCATTTGCTTCATCAATCGGGGCGCCAAATAAAGTCATTAAGATCCCATTTTAGGTCCTATTGTGTGATTGGTTTATGCAACATTGATTCCCGATTTGTCAGGAATAATAATAATACAACCTTATATGGTTATTTTAGATGTAACTTTGCTGGTTCAGCCTGAGGCTTGGGAAATCAACCGTTGCATGATAAATCAAATTATGTTCTGCAGATTCAATAAACTGCCCTAAGGCTTGGGTTGTTACATCTATCCTTCTATGTGTTCACAGTGCTTGAATAGCACCAAAATGCAGGGTTTTTTCATTTCCAGGAGATGAAAAGAGTTTGTTTAATGCTCATGTTACATTGAAAACGTTATAGATTACAGACATTTGGACTGCATGTTAAATGATCTTTTGTCAATAATTAAGTTGTACGGCCATTAACTGTGCCAATGTGCCTTCTCATTGA
Organism: Okamejei kenojei; assembly: GCA_035221665.1. Taxonomy (NCBI): domain Eukaryota; kingdom Metazoa; phylum Chordata; class Chondrichthyes; order Rajiformes; family Rajidae; genus Okamejei; species Okamejei kenojei. The sequence continues at coordinate 118,026,403 of CM069132.1, read as the reverse complement.
ATTGGCTGTAGCAAATAAGACCCGCTCTGTCGGGTTCACCCCCGGATATCAAGTTATAAGGATATCTTAACACAAGGTCTTCCAGGACCAGTACAATGCCGTAAGGGGTGTTGATATTTGTGAAAACTATTTCACCAGGGGGCTCCAGCAACATGTTTGACTTTGACCGGAGCTCATTAGGTAGTTATCCTTCTGGCGCTGGTTAGCGCAGCAGGTTCAATCGCTATATAATTGCGACGGTACAGGATGATTACATCTGTAAATAATAATATATAATATTTTATGTTTATAAATACTTGAGCAGAGCAGAAGGAGTGTCAGGGCTCAAAATAGTTACAGGCATGCCATGGGGACCTTGGTATCGTAAGCACACATATATACAACAATACGTCAAGGTCACCAAGAGCCTTTGAGGTTCTGAACTAGCAATGTTGTTAGTCACAAAAAACCTAGAAGAACGTATCTGTTCAGGCCACTCCAGATGATAAAATGGAGTTTGCGTTATGTAGGAATGGATTCTGATTCCAGATCTCATTCCACCAGGGCTGCTACAACATCAGCAGCAAGGGTATTTACGTTCCGCTGGGCCATGTCCTTACGGCTGCAGCATGGTCCAACGAACGAATCTCCAAACATTTATAATAATAATGCTGAACCGGGGGTATTTGTCAACTCTATTTATGTTCTGATTATACTTTCCATCTGGGTGAGAGATGGAAATATTATTACTTCTTTTAAACAGCATCAGCATGTTTTAAATCTGTCATGACTGTATGCATTATGAATATTTTTCCTTCATTTGTCAATGAAGCAGTTGTGGTTGTGTATACTCGTTTCACACGGCATGAAATCACAGAGCTTTGAAATCTTCACATAGTTACTTACATGACTCCGAAGTAAAATAGTAAGATTAAATGAGAACTTACCAGTTTGAAGTTTGATCATTATTTTATGAGGACTACGTGCCCTCCGCTCCCAACCCTCATAAATATCACCTGGTAGTTCTAGTCTTCTGTTCTCTTACTATTATACTTCAGTCACTATTACCTGTGATTTCACGCCGCTGCTTTGAAGATTGACGCACGTGCGGCTGGACGGGGTTCTTCACTTAGTCCCTCATCGTAACTCCTCATAAAATAAGGAGTTACGATGAGGGTAAGTTCTCATTTAATCTTACTATTATGAAGTATTTCACAGCTCCAGCCTGTGGACTCTGGTGCATCCTCGACCTGTCCCCACTGGTACCTTTGCTGATGGCCTCACCGGACCTCCACTTTTGCTGCTTTTGCTGGCTCCCCCGGGCTTCACCATTATTTTTGCTGCCGCTGGCTCGCTGCCAAGTCGACTCCCGCTGCTCTGCTGACTTGCCTGCTGTCTCCCTTGGACACCCTGCAGAATGTAAGTCGCTCCTGGTTTCTGTTGCTAGTCACTCCAGATCTCCGCTGCTACCGCTGGCTCATCCGTTGCTGTTGCCTCCGCTGTTTCAACGCGAATTTGCCTACCAAGTCGACACCACGGCGAGGCCTCACTCTGCTGGCTCCCGCTGCTGGTCCCGCTCCCGCTGCTGCTCCCCGCTGCTGGTCCCGCTAACATCTGCTGGCTCATCTTTGCCAGATCAGTCACTGCTTCCTGAAAGGAGAAAGGGGCGAGGCTAGGGTTATGGTTAGAGGAAGGAGAGTGCATGTAAGCAATAAACGATTGCACTGCCAACAGTCAGTAAATTATAAGAGATTGCCAAATGAAGAACAAGTGGGAGGCATGAGAGCAAAAGTAGGTAGGTGCATAATGTCACTATCAATAGTCCCGGCACTGCCAATGGTCAGAGTCCCGGCACTGCCAATGGTCACAGACACAGCGGCAACTTCTAAACGAATGGTCAGCAGCCTCTCTGCCAGAGCAGCGAGCGGAGGGAAGTAGTCTCGACCCTCGATGGGTTTGCTATAGCTAATGCCGGCTAAGCACTTTCTTCACCTGAAAGAAGGCAAGAACGTAAAGAGCGACAAGGTTGTATGCCTGCCATGGTTGAATAAGCAGTCTTTATGTGGAGCTGTGAGATGGTTTGCTGGACTTGGTGCATGTGCGTGTGTGCAAGTGTGTGTGTCTGTGTTTGTATCTGTGTATGTCTGTGTATCACAGTGTATGCCTGTGTATGACTAAGTCTGTGTATGACTGTCTGTGTATAGCATGTGCGTGTGTGTGCATGTGCATGCGGTGAGCATGTACGCTTAGTTTGATTACCTGAATATCAGTTCCCATTCCTAATTGACAGATTAATTTAAGATGAATGATGGTGATGTTGGCGAAGGATGTATTAAATGGAGCTGTTATGTGGCTGGTGGTACAGTAGGGTAACATTTGATGTTCTCACTTTGACCACACAGGCCAGGTTATTTCTGGGACACTACACCTGTGTTTTTTTCTGTGACTCTTCATATTATCAATTTCCAAAGCATTTACTTTCCCTGTAGGAAAAAAGACCGCCCTCCTTCTCTCAAATAAAATCAAAGTGTGAGAAGAACTCAGCTAATCAGGCAGCATCTATGGAGTGATTGGACAGATGACATTTTGGGTTGGGTCTTTTCTACAGATTGGTTGCAAGAACTCTGAAGGAGGATTCTGACCCAAAACGTTATCTGTCCATTCCCTCCACAGATGCTATCTGACCAGCTGAGTTCCTCCAGTTCTTTGTTTTTTGCTCAAGATTCCAGCATCTGCTTTCTCTCAATCCTGCCGAAGAGAGACTTTGGAATTGCTGCAAAAAAGAGAACCTGCACTGAATTTTAAGAGATGTAGAAATGGCTTTAATCAGCCCTAGTTAATTTGAGCTAGTCATACACAAAGTTAAGCCCTGTAGATGTGTGCTAAAGCCTGCAACAACAGTTAGCATTTGCTAGTCATTGATTTGACAATAATGAGGCAGCTGCTTAAGGTTGGTGTGCTGGCTGCATCAGATCAAACAGGCACTGATGAATTCCACATTGTAATCCCTGTGCCTATTCCACTATGTGATCCACTTGGGCCCCCAAATCAGCAATACTTCCAAATAAATCAGTTTAACCATTCATTACAATGATGGTCAGATCCCAACCAGCGTATGTAATTTGATTAAACAAAGTGCCTGCATAATTAATAGTAGTCCAAACAGCAGATGCCATTGATGCATTTCTTATATCCGCAGATTTCCTTTCTTTTGTATTTTGTTCAACATATCTCCTCAAATATTCCCAAGAAATAAGCACACCCTTATCATAAAACATCACTAGGCCGAGAGGAATATGCACTATAAAATCACGTTACAATTTTCGAAACCGTGCACATTTTGAATATTATAAAATTACATTGATCAGTTTTGCACTGTACCGGAATCGATCACATTTCACAAGTTAAATGCCAAAACAATGTGAATCTTTGAAAGGCTCTGCTAATTTTATTTTTCCACAAAATTTGCCTAAAAAATAATCACAAAATTGAGACCTGCTCTTTTTTGTGAAGGCCAGAACAGAAAAATGTGAGGTGTTTCATTTTGGGAAGTCTAACATGGGCAGGACCTATACAGTGAATGGCAGGGCTCTGGGCAATGTTGTAGAGCAGAGGTAACTAGGAGTGCAGATGCATAGTTCCCTGCAGATGGAGTCGCAGGTAGATCAGGTGGTCAAAAAGGCTTTTGGCACATTGGCCTTCTTCAGCCAGAGTATTGAATATAGAGGTTGGGAGATTATATTGCAGTTGTATAAGACATTGGTGAGGCCACATTTAGAGTTTTGTGTTCAGTTCTGGGCACCGTGTTATAGGTAAGATGTTGTCAAGCTGGAAAGGGTACAGAGCAGATTTACGAGGATGTTGTCAGGACTAGAGGATCTGAGTTATAGGCAGATGTTGAGTAGGCTGGGATTCATAGAAACATAGAAAAATAGGTGTGGGAGTTGGCCATTCAGCCTTTCGAGCCAGCACTGCCATTCAATATGATAATGGCTGATCATCAAAAATCAGTACCCCGTTCCTGCTTTTTGCCCATATCCCTTGATTCCTTTTGCCCTAAGAGCTAAATCGAACTCTCTCTTGAAAACATCCAGTGAATTGGCATCCACTGCCTTCTACAGATTCCACAGATTCACTGCTTGTAGGTTAAAGTCACCCATGATAACTGCTGTACCTTTGCTACACACATCCCTAATTTCCTGCTTAATGCTATTCCCAACTGCTGTTTGGTGGTCTGTATACAACTCCAACAAGTGTTTTCAGCTCATGGTTATTTCACAGTTCTACCCATACAGATTCTACAGCATCCACGCAGATTCTGCAGCATACAGCAGTCTCTCCTTGCTATTGCATTAATCCCCTCTTTAACCAGCACTAGCAAACTCTATTTCTTGGAGCACAGGAGGATGAGGGGTGATCTTATAGAGGTGTCTAAGATCACGAGAGGCATGGATTGGGTAGTGCAGTCTCATGCCCAGAGTAGGTGAATCGAGAACCAGAGGACATAGGTTTAGGGTGAAAGGAGAAAAATTTAATATGAGTCTGAGGGGTAACTTTTTCACACAAAAGGTGGTGGATGTATGGAACAAGCTGCCAGAAGAGGTAGATGAGGCAGGGACTATCCCAACATTTGTGAAACAGTTAGACAGGTACATGATCAGACAGGTTTGGAGGGATATGGACCAAATGCTCGCAGGTAGGACTTGTGTTGCTGGGACATGTTGGTCGGTGTGAGCAAGTTGGGCCAAAGGGCCTGTTTCCACACTGTATCACTCAATGACTCTATAACACTAACTCCCCCTTCCCCTCGCAACTTAAAACATGTTTGCCGTTTTACTTTTCCAATTCTTATAAATGGTCTTTGATCCAAAAGTTTAAGAATAAGGGACAGGCCATTTAGGACTGAGATGAGGAAAAACCTCTTCACCCAGAGAGTTGTGAATCTGTGGAATTCTCTGCCACAAAAGACAGTGGAGGCCAATTCACTGGATGTTTTCAAAAAAGTGGTAGATTTTGCTCTTGGGTCTCGAGGAATCAAGGGATATGGGGTAAAAGCAGGAACGGGATACTGATTTTAGATGATCAGCCATAATTATTTTGAATGGCGCTGCTGGTTCGAAGTGCCAAATGGCCTACTCCTGCACCTATGTTTCTAAAATATTTAAGTTTCTCAAGGATGCTGCTTTACCTGAACAGAAAATCATTGGAATGCATAGCATGAGTCCATTGACTAATCCCACTATAATAACATTTGGTTGTACCCAGATTCCACCCCGCATTACACCACACGCTAATGGCAATTTACAGTGGCCAATTAACTTGTCAGAGACACAAAATGCTGGAGTAACTCAGCGGGACAGGCATCATGTCTGGATTGAAAGAATGGGTGACGTTTCGGGCCGAGACCCTTCTCTAACCTGCCAATCTGCTCATCGTTAGGCTGTGGTAGGAAAGTAACCAGAAGGAACCCATGTGGTTATGGAAGCTGTGAAACAGCAGCTCTATTAGCTGCACCACTGCCACATTTTTGTTTTGAATATCTGCAGGGTTTTTTTTGCTCCAATCTGTTTGGAAATGATGATTGAGGGATAAATATTGCCAGGGTAACTTGTTCTCAAAATAGTTCTGTAGGTAAATATGTTAAAACAGGCAGGACAAGATGTTGGAGGTAGTCAGTGGGTCAGGCAGCATCTATGGAGGATGAGGGTAGACAAAGGTGCTGGAGAAACTCAGCGGGTGCAGCAGCATCTATGAAGCGAAGGAAGTAGGCAAAGTTTCGGGCCGAAACCTTTCTTCAGACAGAGGAAATGGACAGATAACATTTCAGGTCAGGACCCTTTTTCATATTGATTGGAGTGGGTTAGTGGAGGGCGGAGGAAGAAACCTGGAAAACAGCTGGGGGTAAGTCAAAGCCCAGAAAGTTATAGGTGAATAATGATAAGGCGAGGGGGGAGGGGGGTGGGGGAAGTGAATGGCATTTGTAGTGACAACGGCTAGAGGTGAAAAGGAGACTAAAAGGGTGTCAGACAAGAGCAGTTCCTTCAGCATTTTATTTTTTTGCTCGATTCCAGCGTCTGCGGTTTCTCGTGTCTGCACTTTAACATCTCATTTGCAAAAGGCCATATCTCTCTACTGCAGAAGAACTTCTTTACTCCTATACTGAAATCCTCTTGTTATGAAGGCCAACATTTCATTAGCTTTCTTCACTGCCTGCTGTACCTGCACGCCAACTTTCTGTGACCGGTGTGCAAGGACACCCAGGTCTCGCTGCACCTCCCCCTTACCTAACCTAACCCCATTGAGATAATAATATGCCCCCTTGTTTTTGCCACCAAAGTGGATACCCTCACATTTATCTATATTATACTGCATCTGCCACGCATCTGCCCACTCGCTCAACCTGTCCAACCTCCTAACATCCTTTTCACAGTTCACACTGCCACCCAGCTTTGTGTCATCCGCAAACCTGCTAGTGTTGCTCCTAATTCCCTCGTCCAAATCATTAATATACATGGTAAATAGTTGCGGCCCCAACACCGAGCCTTGCGGCACTCCACTTGCCAATGCCTGCCATTCTGAAAAGGACCGTTCACTCCTACTCTTTGCTTCCTGTCTGCCAACCAAGTTTCTATCCACAATACCATGTGCTCTAATTTTAGTCACCAGTCTCCCGTGCAGGTCCTTATCAAAGGCTTTCTGAAAGTCTAGATGCACCACATCCACTGGCTCCCCTTCATCCATTTTACCTGTCACATCCTCAAAAAATTCCAGAAGATTAGTCAAGCATGATTCCCCTTTCATAAATCCATGTTGACTTGGAGTAATCCCTTTACTGCTATCCAAATGCCCCATTATTACCTTTTCCATAATTGACTCCAGCATCTTTCCCACCACTGAAATCAGGCTAACTGGTCTGTAATTCCCCGTTTTATCTCTCGCTCCTTTCTTGAAAAGTGGGATAACATTAGCTATCCTCCAATCCACAAGAACTGATCCTGAATCTATTGAACATTGGAAAATGATCACCAATGCGTCCACTATTTCTAGAGCCACCTCCCTGAGGACCCTGGGATGCAGACCATCAGGCCCAGGGGATTCATTATCCTTCAGTCCCATTAGCATATCCAATACTATTTCTCGCCTAATGAAAATTTATTTCAGTTCCTCTACACCCTTAGATCCTCTGTCCTCCAGTACATCTGGGAGATTGTTTCTGTTTACCTTAGTGAAGACAGATCCGAAGTAACACTTCAACTCTTCTGCCATTTCCTTGTTACCCATAATAATTTCACCCGTGTCTTCCTTCAAGGGACCTACATTTACTACTCTTTTTCCCTTTTCATATCTAAAGAAGCTTTTACTGTCCTTCCTTATATTCCTGGCCAGCTTCCAGGGGAAGGTGGCCGGAATATAAGGAAGGACAGTAAAAGGAATATATAAGGAAGGACAGTAAGGACAATATATAAGGAAGGACCGTAAATTGCCCGTTTTGTTTCCTTCTGTTGTCCTATGAAAGTTTCCATATCCTCTGGCTTCCGTCTACTCTTTGCTGTGTTATACATCATTCTTTTAGTTTTATTCTATCCCTAACTTCTCTTGTCGTCCACGGTTGCCTCCTACTCCCCTTAGAATCTCTCTTCCTTTTTGGAATGAAATGATCCTGTGTCCTCCGGATTATGCCCAGAAATTCCTGCCATTGCTGTTCCACTGTCATTTCTGCTAGGACCCCTTTCCAGTCTACCTTGGCCAGCTCCTCTCTCATGCCTTCATAGTCCCCTTTGTTCAACTGCACCACTGCCACATCTGATTTAATCTTTTCCTTATCAAATTACAGATTAAAACTAATCATATTATGATCACTACCTCCAAGCGGTCCCTTTACCTCGAGTTCTCTTTATCAAATCTGGTTCATTGGACAACACTAAATCCACAATTGCCTTTTCTCTGGTCAGCTCCATTACAAGCTGCACTAAGAATCATCTCAGAGGCACTCTACAAACTCTCTTTCTTGGGGTCCTGAACCAACCTGATTTTCCCAGTCTACCTGCATATTGAAATCCCCCATCACCACATGCTGCAACTTACACCCTATATCCGGGCTACTATTTGGGGGTCTGTAGATAACACCAATTAGTGTCTTCTTGCCTTTACAATTACTCAACTCAGTCCAGTGACTACCTCATCAATCCCTATGTCTTCCCTCGCAAGGGACTGAATTCCATCCCTCACCAGCAGAGCGGCCCCCCCTCCTCTGCCCACTTGCCTGTCCTTTCTATAGGATGTATAACCCTGAAAATTAAGTTCCCAGGCCCGATCCTCCTGCAGCCATGTCTCAGTAATCCCCACAATGTCATATCTACCAACCTCTAACTGAGCCTCAAGCTTATCTACTTTACTTGTACTTTGCGCATTTAAATACAATACTTTTAATTCCTTACGCATCTCACCTTTCACATCGATCCCTTTTACACTTGGCCATAGTCTCCTATCCCTTTGTGAGCTTTCTTTTCCGTTACTTCTGGAGTCATTAACTATCCCTTTACTCAATTTCCCTTTAACAGTGTCCTTGACTATCCCATTTGACACCCCCTCCCCTTATTTAGTTTAAAATCACCCATGTAGCAGTGGCAAACCTGCCTGCCAGAATGCTGAATTCCTTTAGCATGTATCTGTGCACTGTGGATGGCTCGATTATAATCATATATAGTCTTTCTGCTGACTGGTTAGCACACAACAAAAGCTTTTCACTGTACTTCAGTAACTAAACTAATCTCCCACTCTACCCCATTGCAATCCTTGCACTAGTTTGTTATCTTCACTTTCTCTGTAGCTGTAAATCTATTTTACTTCAGAGTCACGTGAGTGACTACGTGAAGAAGCCCCGCCTGGCGCTGGAACGGCATTGCGTCGACGCTGACGGCAGAAGCAAGAGCTGCAGAGGCTAGCTCGTCGACAGCGGTAGGTACGGAACCGGCAGGTAAGTGCAGTTGAAAAACTTTTAGGATCTGGAAAACTCCGTGCCTGGTGTATTGAACCAGGATTTAAAATGAATTTAAAAACAAAAGTAAAATAAAAGATTAAAATAGAACAGAAATACTCTGTATAAAACAACGGAGTTTAAAAAAGAACGTCCCGGGGGAATACCCAGCGATCGGGACGGGAGATAAATTACGGAGCCGGTTCCGATACTGGTGACCGTTAAAATTACGTTAGGAAGTTTGATGCTCCACAAACTATTTGGCAGGGGGGGGGGAATTTTAAATAAGTCAGAAAGGCCATAATTTAAAGTAAAAATAAAAAATAAAAAGTTAATAAAGGCCTTCAGACGGAAAATAATGGAAATATTCCCTAACCTACCCTAAGGGGGTTTCACATATAAAGAGAAAAAAAAATTATGATGAAATATGGTGGGAATATCTACCTCAGATTTTTCTGAAGGTAGTCTCCTTGAGGAAAAAAAAACTCAGGAGAAACAAGGGCAGTGAAAAATAAAATGGAAAAACTGACCCTAAAAAATGCACTGATAGTGGTGGCTGGTCATGAAGTACCCACCACAGCACCAATATATATATATATATGTACACACAGGTGTATGCACAACACCTGAATAAAAAGTGAGGTAATGGAAAATTACCATTGAGAACCAAAATTAGTTGGTTTCTCACTAAAAGCTGTTATGGTTAAAACAGCAGAACAAATAATGAGTGAGGCCATGAAAAGTAAACATGGAAACTAAAAGCTCACCAAAGCTGTAATGATTGAAACAGCGGAATATGATAAAACTTTATGTTTATAAAAATATCAACGGTGAATCCGTTTATGATATCCATGGCTCAAATTATATGAGATATAAGGAAATACAATTTCAAAGTATTTCAAACTGGTGCATGGCATTACTATTCAAAAGAGAAAAAAAAAAAGAAGAAAAAAAAAGGAAAATAAAATAAAATAAAACATTGTGCAAATAACTAATATTTTAAAAATAAAATAAATTGCCATCAGTTTGTGGAGCTCAATGGGAAGATATATATAATATTAATTACTAAATCTGCACTCTAGATTCGCAGATTAATACAAATCAGGTTATGTTAAACTCCTGATTATTATGGAATAAACCTGCCTTATGATAAATCAAAGATATTGATTACAAAAGAACAGACTACTGATCTTTAAACTTTCGGGGAGAAAAACTATGATCCAATGAAAGATTTGATAAAGGATCAAAACAAAGGCAAAGATCTTTAAACTTTGGGGGAAAAACTATGATCCAAAGAATGATTTGATAATGGATCAAAACCAAGGCAGAAGTGGTATAATCCAACATAGCCTTATCCAAACCCATATAATGGGGAAAGAAGGCTTAAAGTACGTTGAAGAGGTGCAAACATCTTGTTACAAAATAAGTTCATGAAATCTCCAATTGGGGGGGATTACAGGTGTATTATGATCATTAATTTAATATAACTAAGAAAGGATTGGTTCACCTGTATAAGAAAACCTTAAAAATTGCTTTTAGGTTTGCACTCAAAAGTAACTTCAATAAAGAAGGGGTACGTACATATATATTATAAAATTACCTCAGTGTAAAGATTTGATGGTATAAACCATACAAAACATCATTTTATATACACTTTCACAGTGTAAGAACATTTTATTAAAATGGAAACATCTTGAACATTGAAATACAATTGCTATTAACAAATTGTTAATCAATATTACAGGTGCTTGAAATTAATTAAAATGGGTCAAGCTGTGCAAGTTAAAACATTGCCCAAAGGATTAAACCAGTTCAAGGCTGTTAAACAGAATACTGGAAGAACAATTATGCTGATAAAAGATCAGCACTTGCACTAATGAGGTCATGATCATGGGTTATCTTGATTACATTTAAATTGGAAGGTTATAAGAGTCAGCTGCAAATTAGTGCTGCAATTACAAATCTGTTGGTAGGCAAGGACCTGACCCATTACATAAAGCGTATGCTTAGGCATTAATAAAATATTCATAAATTACTATTCTGAATTTAGGAGTAATTCAGCACCATAAGAGGGGGAAAATGGTTCCATGATACAAATATGTCTCATTGTTGTTGACATACTTTGTCCCTCCATTAGGTTAGGTAAAGAGTAAATAAAGCTCCAAAAGAAGGAATACAGAAGCTTATAAGAATATGTATGCCTTTGTAAGAGGCTTATGCAAATATCAAATGATACGTTATCATTATTAAAGTAATGTAAAAAAGGTCACAAGCTGCTTCAACTATAAGCTTAACAGCTGTTGCAAACTGAAGCAAGTGTTACAGATGATGTACAGCTTCTGTGAATGTTTGGTGATACGTCTCTTTTTGGGACTGCGGACAATAATACCAGGTGAGCATAAATGGATTGTCCTAAAAATTTTTTCAAACATTTGTATTAATTATTGAAGTATAAGGCGTTATGGATTAAATATCGATTGTTTTATTATGGAAGTGTCCATGTCATATCAAGGTGAACAATTCCACGGCTGTGGCATATGTTAAAACACACAAGATAACTCAAATAATAATCATGGGATTATCTGAGTAAACAGATGTGGCATATTCTAAAAGTTTTAGTCCAGCTGTTTATCTCTAAGGAAGAAACAATGGTATCGGAGACAACAAATTTACGGAGGAAAACACATTGTCATTAATAGGGATTACTTACGATTAATCTGGTTGCATACAGATTAAATCACCGATCTTTCAAATGTTCTTGTGGGTAAACCAAGTACAGGAAAGGTGGATGTTTTTTCTCAATTACATGAGGAAAAGATGTTCTTTTGTGTTCCTCATTTTGTTGATAGGGTAGTGTCTGATGAAAATGTAGCAGGACACTGCCAGAGGCATTTTGGTGGCCCAATAAGGATCCTTCATGGTTTCATTAATATTGAGTGATGTTGAACCATTTGTGATGATTCATAGTTGCAGTAATTTATTGAAGTCTGAAGAGGGTCTCGACCCGAGGCGTTGCCTGTCTCCTTTCGCTCCTTGGATGCGGCTGCACCCGCTGGGTTCTCCAGTTTTATGTAACCCTGCAGTAATTTATTGTTGTACAAAGGCATCCATGACATGAAAATATGAATTTGACTATCCGCAGGTTGACCAAACAATTACAACAGTTTGATGGTCAAAGAAGTCTAGGAATGTTTAACTAATATAACAACATAACAATAAAATAATTATGTATAAAAGAAGTGTTATACCTGCAATTTGCAGAAATAAGTTTAAAAAAAACAACAATATTTTGTTATAAGAAATTGGAAGTCTGTGTATACAGTAAAGTTATTTTATCATATTAGATATATGTGAGTTCCTTGTGGATTGCATTTTTCTGAGTATCTATTTGATAGAGCCAATAATAGGGCTCAGAGTGTTACCGTCCTATTAACGGACAATATACTAACCAATAAGTTATCAGGTGCATTCATAATATCCCAATATGGAAAGGGATATATATGTGGATATTAATATAAATATATATATGTGTGTGTATATATATATATATAATCTGTCCAAAATTGTAATATATGTCGGGAGATAAATAGTCCTGAATTGCCTTAGGCAATGGACTCTAATTCTATCAATGATTCAAAAAAAAAAAAAAAAAAAAAAGTTAACATTGAAAATAATAATGCTGATGACTTTAGTATCAATATAAGAGTGCAAACATTGCAAATATTACGTTATAATTGCATGTGGATACAGATTACATTATCATATATGTTTATGAATTTACCAAACAAAGCACACCAAGAGGAGCTGAAACCAAGGTAAACCTATAAGCATATCCTGTCGGCCTTAAGTTGTGTGTGTGTGTGTGTGTGTGAACATTGATGAAATATGTTGAAGTAGGTAAGAGTCTCTGTGGTAATGAGACAGCACTACTTATTACACAAAAACCACATTAGGTTCAGTAAGAACTGATGGTTCTAGAGGAATGCATTCTAGATGGTTAAAAATTGGATACATTCAGTGGAACTAGACACTGAAAGGTGGAAAATCACTCTGTTAATGAGGAAAATACATTCACAGGAATGGCACGGGATGAGCCGCTCGAGCAAAGATGCAAGGCCGCAGGAGGGTGTAAATTAATGTTAAAGTAAAAGGAACCAGTCATGGTGTCAGGTTTGGACACGCAGTGTTGGGTTCTCTATAATTGTTGCTTTGTCATGCCATCAAAATATATATATCAATTGGTATTTTGTGATAAACTTGCCTTTCAATGGAAAGGGCATTACTTTTATTCTTTATAATGTGAAATAATTTATCACATAACTTGAGGCAATGTTTGGGGAAAAATGTGGTATTCGCTCGTTACTGTGTTAAATGAGCTGGACTGTCGTATGGAATAAATTCTACGACATGGAAAACACAGAAAGCTTCAAACTCTTCACGTAGTCACTCACGTGACTCCGAAGTAAAATAGTAAGATTAAACGAGAACTTACCAGTTCGAAGTTTGATCTTTATTTTATGAGGAGTAACGATGAGGGATTACGTGCCCTCCACTCCACACCCTCATAAAATAAATGATCATCTGGTAGTTCTAAATCTATGATGAGCCTTACTATCTTACTCCGGCTATTGTGTTCTGTGTTTTTCATGCCGCTGCTTTGAAGTATGCCGTTCCAGCGCCAGGCGGGGCTTCTTCACGTAATCCCTCATCGTTACTCCTCATAAAATAAAGATCAAACTTCGAACTGGTAAGTTCTCGTTTAATCTTACTATTCTATGCTCTGTATATTTTTCTCTTTGCACTACCTTTTGTACTTGTGTATGATTTGATTGTTCCTCTGTATGGTATGATTTGACTGGATAGCACACAAAACAAAGTTTATCACCATATTGCAGTACATGCAACAATTAAAAGCAATGCCAATACCAATAGAAGTACATTTTTATTTACAGCACTTCCGATTCAAACACAGTGAAAGTTTGGCCCATCTTTGGCATGAAGTGTCTGGCATGGATACCTATACCTGTATTGCACCGTTCTATGCTTTATGTGCTCCCTACAGAATAATTTGTGATCCTCATGCACTGAAAGTGTAACTCTTACTGTATATGCTAGGTTGAAGGAGGGTCTTGATTTGAAACATCACCTCTCCATGTTCTCCAGAAACGCTGCCTGGCCTACTGAGTTACTCCAGCACTGTGTGTCCTTTTGTGTATTAACCAGCATCAGCAGTTCTGTGTTTCTACTTGACTCTATTTAGATCTTTATTGTAAAGGGAACTGATAAACTGCATTGTATACATTTAGCATGTAATGAAAATTATTTAGTCATATAGCAAGGAAACAGGTCCTTCGGCCCATTTTGCCCATGCTGACAAAGATGCCCTGTCTACACCAGTCCCACCTGCCCGCAGTTGCTCCATAACCTCTTAACCTTTCCCATTTCTTGTGTGCTGTTACCAAATAACATCAATTTTAAAGAAAGACACAATAGCTCATAGTCATAGAAGGCACCAGTTCAACAAAGATTATTAGCAGCAAAAGTAAATCTAGTATGACCACTGAGCTGAATCGTGATGGTTGGGGGGGTCAGTGGTTCAGGAGCCATTCATGGATCAGGAATATTCAGACATCTATGCTGCACAGTCTGAGGGGCACTGCAAGTCAGATGTCAATGGAAAAGCAGAGATTCCTTCAGTGAGGGTCTAGATGCAGTTTGCATCCAGTCTTAGCTTTACAACAGGCAGTGAATGGGGCTGCTAGCTGCATCCAGAAGGTAAATTAGACATATGTGCTATACTGTGTCTAATTTATTTTAATATTGCATTTTCTTTTCAAGTTTTATTAATGGTAATGGCCATCTGAAGAAGGGTCCTGACCCAAACATTTTCGATCCTTTTCTCCAGAGATGCTGCTTGACTGCCTGAGTTACTCCAGCACTTTGTGTTTATGCCCATCAGGGACTTTTGTGCAGGCCTTGTAATATTGAACATCAGAAATTCTCAAAAGCCCCAGCTTTTACAGGGCTCTGGGAAAAATTGTGGCAGGAGGATTTTTTAAATAATTGTTAAAAGTTGCCCCTAACCAGGGTGCTGAGCTTAAAGACTATCTCATTTTTCAAACCCCATCTTTCTGCAAGCCTCTGCTAGACACCATTATCTTTCTTCTATTTTCTGTCTAAAGTGTAAAGGCAAATAAATGAGATGTGAGATTGTGTATGTCCTTCCTTGTAATTACACCATGAGTAGACCAGACTCTATCCATCACCCCTGATTGGTATTGTTAATTAATGTTTTCAAACAGTGACCTATCACTATTTGCGATTAGATTGTTTCTGCCTATTTCTCCTGTTTATGGCTGAATAACTTGGTCTCAAAGCTGATACAAATCATTTGATGGGTCAATTTTACCTGGATATAAGATACAATAAACAGTGAGTTAGTGTTGATGTGCAAAGCTAATATAAAACAGAAAAGCTGAAACTACCTGCAGTAAACAAACTAAAAGTAATACAAACTCTAGAATAACTCCGAACTCCAGACATGCTTGGAAACAGTACAGTAAACCCTCGTGATAATGGAGCACAGAGGTGGGGGGCTGGTGTCCATTATTGCCGGTTGTCCACTATAATTGAGTTAAGGGAGGTGGAGGACAAAGTTTAACCCAAGGCTGGCTGGCCGTTGATGAGGGAGTTAAGCAGTGGGAAATTCACAGGCCAGGGAGCTGCAGAGCCGCTGGCCTCACTCGCGATGTACCATGGATGGGTTCGGTACTCATGCTTACTCACTCTCTCCACTCCTGCAACTGGAAGTAGGCCACGTTACACCAGCTCTTTGGGAAGAGGGAGGGCAGTGCAACAAGAGCCTCAGTCCACTACAACCAAATTCCACTATATAGGTCCATTATCGTGAGGGTTTACTGTATTGCATTGCAAAAGGAAACTCATTATGAATTTACTTGTGATTTGTTTTACAATGAAGGTACCACATAAACACGTACCATATGAATATAAATGTCAAAAGTTAGAATTATTAATATATCAAAATGCATGAATTATAAGGTGTAACAGTAGGAAAAGCAATTACTCATATTGACAATTCAATTGACGGTAGAACTCTGCCAGTTGGATTTCACTGAAATGGATCAAGTCATTGCCATGTTAAGCAGTATTATTATATGGCCCAATTATTTTCATCTCCAGCTATGTATCAGTTGATCCCAATAGAGCATGTAGAACAAAGCTTCAAGTTACTGACAACATCAACATCTTCAAGTTCATTATTAATATTATAGTGAGTTGTTTTGCTCCTTTTGAACCCTGTAACCAAATCATAGACTTAATCGTTATAGCATGCGCAAGGATACAACTGATTCTACTTTAACTATTTGAGAGTCACGCAATGTTGTCCCAAACGCATATTAATACGTTAGTAATATGTATTAAAGCGTAGAACATAGAACAGTACACACAGGTATAAGCCTCTAGGCCCACAATGACTGTGCCAAACATGATGCCAAGTTAAACTAATTTCCTATGCCTGCAAGTGATCCTTATCCCTCCATTCTCTGTAAATCTATGTGCCTATCTAATAGCCTGTTGGATGTCATTATTGTACCTGCCTCCACCAGTGCATCCCAGGCACTCGCCAATCTCTAAAAAGTTGCCCTGCACACCTCCTTTAACTTTACTCCACTCACTTTAAAGCTAGATCCTCTATTATCCTATATCCACCCTGGGAAAAAGACACTGACTGCCTACCTACCTCTGCTTCTCATAACTTTATATACTTCTATCAGGACCTCCTTCAGCATCCGATGCTCACGAGGAAACAATCCAGATTTAACCATCCATTCTGGTAAGCCTCTTCTCCACCATCTCCAAAGCCTCCTCATCCTTCCTGTAA
Organism: Okamejei kenojei; assembly: GCA_035221665.1. Classification (NCBI taxonomy): domain Eukaryota; kingdom Metazoa; phylum Chordata; class Chondrichthyes; order Rajiformes; family Rajidae; genus Okamejei; species Okamejei kenojei. The sequence goes on along the minus strand of CM069132.1, from coordinate 118,009,544 downwards.
TGGCGTGACCAGAACTGCACAATACTCCAAATACAACCTAACTAAAGTCCTATAAAGCTTAATAGTCAACATAATTTCTTGACTCTTATATGTAATGCCTCGACCATTGAAAGCAAGCATACTATGTCTTCTTTACACCATCTACCCATGGTGCCACTTTCTGGGAGCTATAGACATGATCTCCAAGATTCTGCAGTACTTAAATGCTGTTAAGGGTTTTGTCATTAACTGTACACTTTCTCCTTCCATTTGAGCTCTCAAAGTGCAACACATTACACTTGCTCTGATTAAATTCCATGTGCCATTTCTCCGCCATTTCCATATTTAATTTATATCCCGCTAAATACGTTGAGAGCCTTCCTCACCATCCACAACTCCAACATTTTTTATGTAATCTGCAAACTTACTAACCAACCCATCCATATTTACTTCCAAATTGTTTATATATTATGTTTCAAACAATGTCACTATTGTGACATTTGCAATTTCCATACCCACACATAGCTTTTCTATACAAAACTGTCAGCTATCAGCCAATTATAATTAACTTCAAATACTTTTGTTTTATTTATTAGTATTATTCCATTAGTTGAGATTGAATCAAATGCAGTTTCCACAGATGAAAGGGAATGTTCTCAATTCTCTCTCCACGTGACAGGAGAATCTCTTGGCAAATGTCTCAAAGGCAATTGCCATATGAACAGCAGTGATATCGTAAGGAGTTTAACAATATTGCACAATGAACAATACATTACTGAATTTTGCATCTGTGTCTCCCAGGACATAACATGTTCTTTACAAAAGGCAGCACAGTATCGCCCAATGTCAAATATTGCTATATTTGGTATCGACCTTCGCTTAAGTCCTTGGCCCTTTGCAGAGGCCATATTACCATCACTAGCAGGTTGTGGAACAGAAAGATCCATTGTGGCACCTCTTCCATTTCAATTGGCCATTACTACAACCTTGTCAGGGACGCATATAAGCTCAAAATTTCAGTCAGCAAAATCGTTGATAGTTGGGATGATAGCAATTGTAAAAGTGATATACTGTATTACTGGCACAAAATCAATCATTTCAAATGAAAGACCGGGGGGACCATTAAATTATTATTAGATATTGTTCAGGCTATTTGCAGCACCATCCGATATTGTAGAGTTATTAAAAGCTATCAAGAGCAACATTTGTAATGGTAACTGAAAAATCCATTAACCTGTGCAGTTGTACAAAAACAGTGCGTTATTTTATAGCACATTGCTACCAGGTGGTTGGCATCAGTATAAAGACTGAGGATACCATAATGCTTGTTTCCTAATATAACCATGCTTAATAATGGGAATGTTAAGCCCGTTAAAGATCTGATTAAAATACAATGGAGGCTAAATTAAATAATCCCCGAGAGTGGGAAAAGGAAATGCAATGCAAATTTAACACCATCAAATAATATCTTGTGTTGCCTGTTAATGACTAGGATTGCAGTGTACAGCCAGCAGCACTGTGTGCCCTCTATAGGTATTCAGAAACAATATCATGAATGTTGAGCAATGTTCAAAGTCAATGTTTGAGCTACTTAAGGGCCTGTCCCACTAGGAGATTTTTTAGGCGACTGCTGGCGACTACGACAATGGAATTCACTGGTCAGCACCAGCGACAACCTACCCCATCCTGATGACAACCTACGACACCACATACGTCAGGAGAAGACAAGCTATGACAAGCTCACGGTCGCCGACTGTCGCCGAAAGGTTTTGAACATTTCAAAATCCAGCAACGACCAGAAAAAGGCTACGACTTTGGGCGACTGAGGTGAATACTCACGACCATACAGGCGACACCCCGGTGACCGTATGGCGACATAATAGTCATCGGCAGTTGACTAAAAAAATCGCCTAAGTGGGACAGGCCCTTTCAGCTATGCTACTTAAAAGGGGTGATTGCAGATAATGTTCATATGTTGTCGCAGTTTAGGAAGATATGGGAATGTAGAACAGCTGGAACATTTCGGAAGTTCACTGCTGTTCTCAATTCTCTCTCCACAAGTGCCAGGGGAATCTCTCAGCAAATTTCTCAAAGCCAATTGCCAGAGGAACTGCAGTGGTATCACAATAATTTCAACAATGTTGCGTAAGTGATCAACATCAGCAAATGAATTTTCAGATACTATGTTTCATCAACTACTCCATTGTTCAATTATCCAGCAATACCTCCTTCCTCCAACTCTCCCAGCAATCTCCTATCAACAATCTCCATCAATTGTGACTACTACCTAGAGTTCATTGGTGCACAGCATCACTTAACCCATGCACACATTACCAGCTATTCAACCATGCTGCCCAGAGTCAGATATGATCCCATTGAAACATTACGAAAGTGTGACATTATGCCCAACTCCTGGGCAATTAAGAGGATAGCTTAGAACTGGATTTGCACATCTGACTTCACGACAACATCACTGGACATCAGATGTGAATATTATGTGATCAGTCTGAAGAAGGGTTTCGGCCCGAAACATTGCCTTCGCTCCATAGATGCTGCTGCACCCACTGAGTTTCTCCAGCACTTTTGTCTACCTGTGAATATTTATATTTGCAACAGTCACATTCACGTCCTTGTCTCAATCGTTCAGCGTTCAAGGCACTCACCATCCTTTACGTAAAACAGTTGCCCCGTACATCTCCTTTAAACTTTGTTCCTTTCACCTTAAAGCTATGCCCTCTAGTATTTTATCTTTCAATCATGGGAAATAGATTCTGCCTGTCTTTCTTTAGTGAGTGGGTGGCGAATCAGTGGAATTCACTGTCACAAAAAGCTGTGGAGACCGTCAATGGATAATTTTAAGGCAGAGATTGACTGATTCTTGATTCGTATTGATGTCAGGGGTTTTGGGGAGAAGGCAGGAAAATAGGGATGAGAAGGAAAAATAGATCAGTCATGATTGAATGGCAGAGAAGACTTAATGGCACAATTTTCTGCTCCTGTAACGGATGAACTTATGCTTACCCTAATTATGCCTCAAAGAATTTTCTATACTTTTTTCAGGTCTCCCCACAACCTCTGAATGATCTTCAAATTTAAATTTTACTCCGGAGTCATATGAGTGACTACGTGAAGAAGGCCGTCAGTCCACTTGCGTGTCATTACGTCTGAAGCATGCGCCAACGACTGATTGGCAGGCTCGTCGCGTCCTTCCAGCGGTAAGTTTAAAAAACCCAGGTAAGTGTTTCAAAGACTACTCTGAGGTCGTGATGGCGGGTTCGTTATTTCTTGTTTTTCTAGCAAGTAGAACCCTACCATATCGAAGGTGAGGAGACGGTCTGCGGGGAAGCTGGCTATAGAAGACCGCGGAGGTGCGGGTAGCTGGCGGCTGTCCGAATCACCTTCCATGCCGCTGGCGGTGGAACCAGCAACAGCAGACTTGGTGCTTGAGGAGAGAACCGTGGCAGTCCCGCCGGGACGCAAGGCCACTCACAAGCTTGCCAGGCTTGTAGACTCGGACGAGTCTGGGCCGGAGGGATCCCCTCCTTCATTGGGCAGCGTCTATGGGCGACTTTCTCAGATGGAGCACCTATTGGAGAGGTGGCTCCAGACCGATATTCTCCAGAGGAGGGAGCAGTATCAGCTCGGGTCTCCAAGGGAGCCCGCGCCAGCAGCACCGTACACAGGGCTGCGAAGTGTCTCCCTGTCTAGAGAGGGGAGTACACAGAGTCAGTATTACCATGACGCAGAGCAGGGAGGCACATCAGGTGAATACTCCTGGGGGCATGGTGCCGAAGTGCCTGTTCTGGCATCCAAATTTGCCATCCCAACACCAACAGGAGCACCCCTGGACGCAGAGCTGGCTACTATGATAAATTACCTGGCATCTCATCAGCTCAAAGACCTGGCTTTGGAGGAGACCTCCAACAGATATCATACTCCTGCCAACTGTGCCGGCCGTCAACCACTCCATCTGGGGTCATATTGGAGCGGGTGTAAGAGCCCAGGAAGTCAAGCTCCAAAAATTGTTTTAATTATTGACCTCAGGCATAACGACCTTTGCGAGGTCCATAGATGGGGGGCTGCTGACGGAGAAACAGCAGGACGCTGTGGGGCTTCTCTGTAACGCCCATTTCGGAATAAATTGTCTGCGTAAAAAAGCAATACGGCCGGCACTCAATCCTAAATTTGCTGTGCTGTGCAAGGCCAGCAACGTCCAGCCGGCTAATTATCTATTTGGGGCAGACCTGCCGAAGCAGGTCCGCGAGCTGGATGATGAGGCCAAGACCATATGCCTCATGAGCCGAGCCCAAACAACACCCAGGGGCTCATCACACTGGGCACACCCCTATGCCCAGTGTGATGAGGCAAAACCAACCGAGGGGCTTCGGGACAGGAGGAAGACTGGAGCTGGAAGCACCAAGGTGTTTTTTAGGGGTAGGCCCCAGCCGGCCCACGGCTCGGATGCGTGGGGGGCACCCGCCATCAGGGCCCCTTCCCAAGCCACGTGGATGGAAGCCAGGACCACACCGCCAGTAACGTCTAAGGTAGGAGAACCTAGTTCCTTGTGGAACACCTTACACATCACTCACGTTGGGGGGATATTGTGACATTTCTTGAATGAATGGATTTGGATCACAGCAGACCCGTTCATACTGCACAGTATACAAGGTTTCAAAATTGAGTTCCTTCTTGATTTATCACCACCCACAAAACATTTACCAAACTGCACATATGTGTTCTTACAACAGGAAAGATTCGAGGTACAAGCTGAAATTCATGCTTTACATACAAAAGGGGTGATTCAGAGATCGCAACAGGAAACGCACCAATTTGTATCCAACATATTCACCAAGTGGAAAAGGGATGAGGGCTGTCGTATCATCCTAGACTTGATGGAACTCAATACCTATGTGCAGTATAAACATTTTAAAATGGATAACATTGGCACAGCCATCCAACTACTTTCCAAAGGATGTTATATGGCATGCATTGATCTTAAAAATGCATACTACTCAGTAGCCATTCACAGGGAGCACAGGAGATATTTGAAATTTAACTGGATGGGGCAACTGTGGCAATTCAAAGCATTGCCTAATGGGCTGACTTCAGCTCCCAGACTATTTACAAAATTACTAAAACCAGTTCTGGGGGCTACTACAAGCTCAGAATCACATGAATATGGCTTATTTGGATGACATTTTAATAATGTAGGACACCAAGGAATCAGCTGAATCATCTGTTTCAGCTACCAAACTCATGTTTGAGAGATTGGGGTTTCTAATCCATCCGGCTAAGTCAAAATTGACTCCAACCAGGGTAATTGATTACCTGGGGTTCACAATTAACTCAATTCAAATGTCGGTGACACTGCCAAGTGGCAAGCAATCAGAGCTAATGGAAGCCTGCAATAAGCTAATTGTTAAACAGCAGTCAACAATCAGACACGCAGCAAGTGTAATTGGCAAGCTTGTGGAAGCTTTTCCAGCTGTATGCTTCGAACATTTGCACTATCAAAATTTACAACGTGCAAAGGAACGGGCACTCAAATCCCACGCAGGCCAATTCGGAAGACCTATGCAATTGCCACCAGAGGCCATTGCTGAATTACACTGGTGGGCAACGAATATACATCACTGCTCTAGGAAAATTCTAATTGATACACCATCGGTAATCTTACAAACAGATGCAAGTGGCCTGGGCTGGGAAGCAACAGATACCATCTCCAGGTGGGTAGATGAAATGTGCAAGAGTCCTTAATTCTTCAGCAACATGGTATTAACTTCTTGGAGGGTACACAAAAAGCTGGAGAAACTCAGCGGGTGCAGCAGCATCAAAGGAGCGAAGGAGATAGGCGACGTTTCGGGTCGAGACCCTTCTTCAGACTGGTCAGGGATCAGTGAAACGAGAGATATAGACGGTGATGTGGAGAGATAAGGAACAATGAGTGAAAGATATGCAAAAAAGTATCGGTGATAAAGGGAACAAGCCATTGTAAGCTGTTTGTGGTGTGAAAATGAGAAGCTGGTGCGACTGGGGTGGGGGAGGGAGATGGAGATAGAGGGAATGCCAGGGCCCGAGGGCTGAGGGAGAGGTGGGAAGGGGAGGAGACAGCAAGGGTTAACAGAATTGAGAAAATTCAATATTCAAGCCCAAAGGATGCAGACTCCCCAAGCGGAATATGAGGTGCTGTTCCTCCAGCTTGCGGTGTTGCTCACTCTGGCCGTGGAGGAGGCCCAGGACCGAGAGGTCGGATGTGGAATGGGAGGGGGAGTTGAAGTGCTGAGCCACCGGGAGGTCGGGTTGGTTATTGCGGACCGAGCGTTCTTGGAGTTTGTTGGGAACACTCTATGGACTAAAGGCTTATTGCAGCAATATGCATCATGTGCATGTTCAACTACAGATTGACAACACCACGGCGGTAGCGTATGTCAATCACATGGGTGGAATTAAGTCTGTATCGTGTGACAAATTGGCAAACCTTCTTTGGCATTGGTGTATTGCAAGGAACATTTGGGTCACAGCAATCTACCTACCAGGTAGATACAACATGGTGGCAGACACCAGATTGCGGAAATTCAATGATAACACAGAATGGATGTTGAATCATGAAGTGTTTAACGACATTGTCGCCCGGTATGGCATGCCGGATATTGACTTGTTTGCATCCAGATTAAATCACCAGTTACCCAAATATGTGTCATGGGAGCCAGACCCAGGGGCAGTGGCAGTGGATGCATTCGCATTGCATTCGGGAGGGATTTTCTTGTACGCTTTTCCTCCATTTTGCCTCATCAGCCGATGCTTAGTTAAAATAAAGCAGGACAATGCCACAGACATTTTGGTAGTGCCAGACTGGCCTACGCAATCCTGGTTCCCACTAGTCCTGAGAATAATGACACAGCCTCTCATGGTTGTCCCCAAAATCAGCCACAAGAAACCACACCACAGGGTATCAGCACAAACCATCTCCAAATGGTTAAAGGAGGTACTGGCGGGTGCAGGAATGAATACTGACACTTACAAATCTCACTCCACCAGGGCTGCATCAATGTCATCAGTGAGGGCTATGGGTGTTCCCCTCAACAACATCCTAGCGGCTGCAGGATGGGCGAATGAACGGATGTTCCACAGGTTTTATAATAAACCAATTGCCGGACCGGGGGTGTTTGCACGTACCATTTTAGATTCTGTTTTATAGCTCCCCCCAGGTTGGGCAGGGTCACTATTATTTTGTTTTTCACATTAAAACGTCAGTATTGTTACCTAACTATGTTATGTCTGAATGCATAAATTTTTCTCACTCATCCCTGGTCAATCCATTCAGTGTGTGATGCCTGGACTCGAACCGGCATGAAATCACAGAGCTTTGAAATCTTCACCGAAGTAAAGCGAATTCCAAAGTAAAATAGTAAGACTAAACAAGAACTTACCAGTTTGAAGTTTGATCTTGATTTTATGAGTAGTTACGGTGAGCGATTACGTGCCCCCCGCTCCCAACCCTCATATTATCAGGTCATCTGGTAGTTCTAGTTCTCCAAATCTTACTAGCTACAGGTCAACCTCTCTTATCTGTGATTTCACACCACTGCTTTGAAGATTGACGCGCAAGTGGATTGATGGCCTTCTTCACGTAATCACTCATCGTAACCCCTCATAAAATCAAGATCAAACTTCAAACTGGTAAGTTCTCATTTAATCTTACTATTTCTTCTTACTTCCTGCTTCCCCGTGAAATATAATTTCTTCTGATTTAGAGCAGCATCCATTTCTAGTTTTACCACAATTACATCTCATCCCAACAGCCGCAATTTCATCTTGTTCCTTTCTCCTCTCCTGTATTCTGGAAGTATAACATGCCAGAACAGTGGTGGTGAAGCAATGGGTAAATGACTAAAGGATTGACAATGGAATAACATCACCATTCAATTTTCCAGCTAAGATATTGTACATATTTCAAAGGATAGCTTAGAAGCTAGATTTGCACATCTGACTTCATGACAACACCATTGAACATCTGATCCGAATGTTTATATTTGCTTTGAGCATGCATCTATATTTTGAACATTTTTAAAGACATTTTTGATGGAGGTGCCAGGAGTTATGGGGAGAAGGCAAAAGAATGGGGTTGAGAGGGAAAGATAGATCAGACATGATTGAATGGCGGAGTAGACTTGACAGGCCGAATGGCCCAATTCTGCTTCTATAACTTATGAACCTATTAACATGAACAACATATGAGGGAAGTACGAGTGAGTAATCGTAATGTGATCATTTTGAGTGCTTCAGACATGTCATCTGTCATTTTCCTGCTTCGAGGATAGATTATAGACAATATGAATCTTCTACTTTTAATACATGCTTGATATTGAGAAAACATTGAATCATTAGGTTAGTGCCCTTTGTATATTAAATCAATGATACATCACAATCGTTCACATACAGTGCCCACAAAACTGGTGCCACACCAACATAAAGCTTAGAATCATGCAGCAGAAAAGCATGCCCTTTGGCCCATCGCTTCCATGCTGGCCATCAAATAGCTACCAACAGTAATCACATTTTCAAGCACTTATGCCTTTTATACTGTGGTGTTTCCATTTTCATCCTGATACTTCTTAAAAGTAGTGAGATGACCTGCCACCACTCAGGCAATGCATTCCAGACATCCTCTGAGTGAAAATTAATCCTCTTCAAATGTCCTTGAACTCTCCCACTCCTTACTTTATCCTTACCCTTACTTTAAAGCCATGGGTTCTGGTCATGGACTCTTCTGCTAAGGGGCAATTTCCCGACTATCTTATCAGCCCTTCATGTTTTGCATACATGTACCAGGTTCTTCTTTGTCTTCCAACACAGTCTCTCCTCCTGGTTAAAATGTTCCATACAACCCAAACAACATTCAGATTAATTTCCTTTGAATCTTCTCCAGTACAATTAAATATTTCCTCTTGTATTGTGACTACAGTGTTCTGGCTATGACTTAATTAATGTCCTTTTGAGTTGTACAATAATTTGGCTTCTATATTCTAGCTAATGGAAGCAAGTATCCATATGGCTTTATCCATCATTTTATGCTTCTGTCTTCAAGTATCCTTTGGGCATAAATACAGCCTCTCTTATTCCTCAGTACTTCAGTGGATGCTGCAATACATCATGCCTATCTCAGCCTTTTTAATCCTCTCAAAATGGATCCAAATATAATTAATTTCCATTTGCCAAGCTTTGTCCATTTTATCAGCTTAGTAATATTATTCTGAAGATAGGTTATCTGCCTCATCAGTGACTCCAGCAATCTTTATTGCATCTGTGGACTTCCTGATTATACCTTCTACTTTCGCATCCAGATCATTAATTGGATAAAAGTTTGCATGTGTCCCAGGATCCCTCAATTGTGAAAACATACTTTGACCATCACCGTTGGCCTCCTATCACTGAGTACATTTTGGGGTCTAAATTTTGGGGTACCTACTTCTATTACTTCATCTGGCAGCTCATTCCATATATCCACTGTCCTTTGTGTAAAAAAGCAGCCCTTCAGGTTCCTTTTAAATTATTTCCCCTCATAACACTCCTTGAGTCACCAAAGTTACTCAACAATGTCAACTGGTCATCTAGATAATTGAACTTGATGAGGAGAAATCAGGTAAAAAGGGGGCACAGTTTCTTTTCTATAATTAACACATTAGTACTGACCCATTTGGGCCTGACTCAGTCCATGAAGAATGATCGGTTCTCAATCAGAATAGTAAGATTAAATGAGAACTTACCAGTTTGAAGTGTGATCTTTATTTTGTGAGGAGTTACATTGGTGATTACGTGAGAAGTCCCGCCAGTGCGCATGCTCGTCAATCTTCAAAGCAACAGCGTGTAATCACAGAAAACAGTAATTGAAGTGACATAGTAAGATTATAAACCTAGAACTACCAGATGACCTTTGTGATATGAGGGTTGGGAGCGGAGGGCACGTAATCACCAACATAACTCCTCATAAAATAAAGATCAAACTTCAAACTGGTAAATTCTCATTTAATATTACTATTTTACTTTGGAGTCACGTGAGTGATTCCATGAAGATTTCAAAGCTCTGTGATTTCATGCTGTGAGAAACGGGTCTACACAACCACAGCTGCTTCATTGACAGTATGAGGGAAACATTCATAATGAATAAATAATCATAATAGTAACCACTCTCATCTGAGAGGGACTATACAACTTAACGTAAAATAGAGTTGATAAAAAAACCCTGGTCTGACAATGGGTTATTATAAGCGTTTGGAAGGTTCGCTCATTCGACTGTCCTGCAGCTGCTAGGATGTGGTCCAGCAGAATGTAAATAACCCTTGCTATTGATATTGTAGCAGACCTGGTGGAGTGATTTAATTCGTATCTACTCCCATATAAACCCCGTTTCACCTGGGGATGGTCTGAACTGACACCTTCTTATAAAGCTTTTTTGGAACTAACAACATTGCTAGTTCAGAGCCTCTAGGCTCTTGGTGATCTTGACATATTGTTGTGAATGTGTGACCTCACATAACTGAAAGTCCCTGAATATGTCATGAACTAATGTCATGAACTCATGGACTCCCCTTCTGCTCTGCTTAAATGTAATATTATTTGCAGATGTAACCATCCTGTCCAGTCACAATTATGTAGTGACTGGACCCGTTGCGCTGGGACCAGCACCATGAGGATAACCACCTTATGAGACGGCCAAAGCTAAGATGTAGCAGGAGCCCCCGGCGAAGCAGTGCCAGCACAATGTCAGTATCCCATACTGCTCTGTACTTGTCCTGGGGAAACGTGTGGTAATGATCCTTTACAAACTCGATATCCGGGGTGAGACCGACAGAGTGGATCCACTTCGCTGCAGCAAATATGATGGGAAGGCACATTAAACACAGTTAATGGCCCTATAACTCAATTATTGTCAAAGACCTATTGGAAAATGAACTTAAAGTCGTCAGTATCTGTACCGTATTAAATGTAACATAGCATTAAACAAAGCTCTTCCCATCTCCTGGTGAAAACTGTGCTGCTTTTTTGGTATGCTATCCCTGCCCTCAGCAGTGAGTACATACATGGGTCGGTGTGACAACCCGAGCCGTAGGAGCAGAATCTGAAAAAGAATAAATTGATTTTATCATGCAGAGGCTGGTTTTCCGAGCCACAAAGCTCGGAAAACCAGCAAAGCTTTATGTGCAGAATAATCGTATAAGGTAGTATTAATATTCCTGACAAACAGGAATCAATGCTGCATAGTCCATTCAGCCAGTACAAAAGCCTAAGCGGACTCTTGCTGACTTTATTTCAAGATCCGACTGATGGGCAAAATGGAGGAAGACATAACGAACATTCCTCCTTGTTGTAGCGATAATGTATCTCTCGCCACTGTTATGCCTCATAGTTTTGCAGCCGTGAATAGGCATGAACATTACATCAACATCCGGTATTCCATCAAACCATAATTTCATAAATACTTTGTGATCCAACACTCATTCTGTGTTGTTATTGATCTGTACTTGATGATACACCAGTCACAAATGAGATTATGTAAATTAGTATGGGATGCTTTTACTTGATTGCACCTAAGTGACTAACAAATGCCACCATCATTGTGCATCAACCTGCAGTTGAGCATGCAGATTATGCATATTTGGGTCATATCCTTTACCCATATAATGCACCTAGGGTTTATAGATAGTTTATAGCAATAACTGAAGAATTGGCAACTGATACAAATCTGCTCCACCTATGGCTAGAGATGACATTCGCAATTTTCCACCTTAGAGCACTTAGCAACAGTTTGTAATATACCTGGGGTTTTACTGACCAAACTAGTGGAGCAATGCTGAATAATGTTTGTCCATCATTATGACTTTATTAGCTACAGCTGGTAATAGCATAGGTCTCTTAATAATGACCTAGCCAACACTTGAGAGGTTGCCACTTCACAGCTGAAGCACAGCTACTATATTGCCAATTAATCTTGATGAATAGACAGCTACTATATTGGTAACTACTTCATTTTAACTGGATGGATGAGGGATCCTACAAATCCCGTCCCATCTTTAAATTTCTCAAATATAGTTTGAAGCTGAACAATTGACTTTTGCAAAATAGAGCATTAGAATGTCATTCAGGCTAGACATAACAAGTTTAGACTCTGAGTAGCTGAAGCACTGATTTTTGTAATTTGGTAATTACCTGGATAAATAATTTAGCCCATCTTGCAATGTTTTACTGTTCTCATTGCCTTATCATTAGCAAATTATCATTACTGTTATCATTCTTCTGATAATTTCAAATGTCTCCGGTGATCCCTGTAAATGGGAACTGAATAGAATGTATCTTTGAGATCTTTATGAAAATCAGTTTTTAATCAGTAACTATTCGGAAAGTTTATACTGCGTTATACGCGTTACACGACCTTCTCCATCTTAACAATGAACGGCCACGTCTGCCATCATTCAGTGCCTGGAATGACAACTGTGGCCCGATTTCTGAGCCTGTCTTGAAAGACAACCCTGGCCATAAAAAATGAGCCTATCTCATAATTCCGAAGCTGCTTCTAAAGGCAACTCTGGCCATAATTCTAAGCCTGTCGTGAAACAACTCTGGCCATATTTCAATCCTGTCTCGAAGCAATCCTGGCCATAATACTGAGCCTGCCTTAAAAGACAATACTGGCCCTAATTCCAAACCCTGCTTGGAATATTAGTATTGTGCAGTTTTACATGGTTAGGTGACAATGCCTTAACCATACGTGTGTGTACAAACAAGTGTAAATTAACAACTTGTAAGTGGTCCACTTACCCTATGCCTGGGTATAGAGTAGGACTGGTAGGTTGCGTGGAACATCTGTCCAGTTTTCACACTGCCATAGCTTTAGTGAACTGCTCACTGCCAATGGAGGCATGGAGTGTGTTGTCGCCGAACCAATGAAGCTTTGCTTGTCGTTGGTACCATATTGGTCCGACAGTTTTTGCTTCCTCATCCATGTTTTGCCTGTTGAATAGGTCTTACCTGAATAGAAGATTTGGCGGCTAGAGCTCTGTTCACTGCCGGCACTTGTAGCGTGAGGGGAACTCTGACCTCTTCCCGGTATTCTGCCAACGGCTGGTAACCAACTCTTCTGGCAGCAACACCTTCGCTGCGAGGATTGCCTTGAGCCCATACACATGTGCTCCTGTATGTTCCACGGACACCTTTAGAATTTGATGTCAGTTACCTACTAACCATTCGTACTCCACTCCATAAAGGGGGAGATTGTAGACATCCCTGCACAGGTGCTGGCTCAGGCCCCTGAGGGTACCTGCACTGATATGGCCTCCCAACAGACCTATACCTGAATGGAACATACTCGGCGGCAGAATAATTCTGCCCCCGCATGCTCTCCTCCTCCAAGAGGGAGACATTAAGCAGCCCTAACTAGGCACTGCTGGCGCGGACACTACTCCTGTTGGAGTGTGTGTTAGTGGAACATCCTCTCCATTAGGAGCTCCATCCAGGACAACCGTCCAATTAAGCAGCCCTGAATAGGCGCTGCTGGCGCGGGCTCTCCCGCAGGCCGGCGCTGACACTACCCCTCCTGTTGGAATGCGTCTTGATGAACATCCTTTCCATTAGGAGCTCCATCTAGTTTAGCCCAAACTGTTATTATCACCGGAGGGGAACCCTCCCGGCCCGACTCATCCAGGGCCTGACCGCTTTATGGTTGATTATAACCCTGTCCTGAGGACCACAGCGGTGTGGGAGCCACTGACCATACTGTCAGCGACTCTGGTGGTGATACCGCCTTCCTTCTAGATTTAACCCTCCACGGGAACCATGGTGGTCTGGAAGTCGCTGACCGTATTGTCAGCGACTCTGACAGTGATACCGCCTGCTGGATTTACCCATGTTCGGGAACGACAGCGGTCTGGGAGCCGCTGACCATATTGTCAGCGACTCTGATAGTGATACCACCAGCTGGATTTACCCCTCCATGGGAACCACAGCGGTCTGGGAGCCGCTGACCACACTATCAGTGACTCTGGATAATAATACCGCCTCTTGGGTTTACCCCTCCATGGGAACCACAGTGGTCTGGAAGCCGCTGACCACATTGTCAGCGACTGGAGTCGCGAACCCGACTGCTCCCGCGATTCCGCGATTTAGGACCAGAGTTTCCCCACAGCCCAAGCCGGTTTCCCTGCGGCTTGCCGGACTTTGCGACTATATCCAGCAGGAAACCTCTATGAGAAGAGGTTCCTGCAAGAGAAAACAAAACCTGGTAAGAAATAAAAACTTACCTGCATGTTTAAACTTACCGCTGGCAGGACCATTGCGCCTGCCAGTCAGTCGCTGAGCCATGCTAAACGGCATAATGACGAGCATGCACACTGACGGGGTTCTTCACGGAATCACTCACGTGACTCCAAAGTAAAATATGATTTTTTTTTTTGTAAGATATTTTTATTAGAAGTAATTACATATTAAGAAGAAATATAAAATCCAATTAAAGCAAAAGAAAATATTAACGTCACATACATTCTTAATATTTTTAAAATTAACAATCAATCTTATTTGTACTTCTATAATTTTCTTTTTTATTTTATAGCAGTAGGAAATAAAAAAGGGAAAAAGAAAAGAAAAAATAAGAGAGATAAACTGATTGAGTGGAGTATTAAACAAGATATTCTTCAATGGAGATATATTTATGATCTATTGTCTATAATTTTTCATCCATTCATACATTCAGGCTTCCGTCATGGCTTTGAACCGGACCATCTTGACCCTTTAAATATTCAATAAATGGAGACCATATTCCTCTGAACTGGTCCAGCCTGTCCATCAGGGCAAGCCTTAATCGTTCCAAGTGTAACGTCTCCGACATTTCTGTAATCCACATTTTAGTTGTGGGGGAAGTAGGACCTTTCCAAAATCTTAGTATTAATTTTTTACCAATTATTAAACTATAACCGATAAAAATTATTTGTTGTGTTGTTAATATCTGATTTGTTTCCAGTATTCCCAATATAATTAGTTTTGAGTCTGGAATCAACTTTGCATTAACTACAATTGAGATTATCTTAAAAATTTCTATCCAAAAATTAGTGATTTTTATACATTTTGTGAATGAATGCGTTAAATTAGCTTCTATTTGTTGACACTTATCGCATATTGCGGACACATTTGAGAAAATTCTATTTAATTTGGACTTTGAGAGATGTAATCTATGTATAACTAAATTGTATCAAGGAGTGTCTAGCATTTAATGAACAATGATGTATATATTGTAAACTTTCATTCCATACTTCTCTACTGATTACTTGACCTAGTTCATTTTCCCATGCTTGTCTATATTTATCCGTATTTGGTAAATCATTTTCCAATAAAATATTATAAATATATGATATTAATTTCTCCGTATTCGGATGTTATTTAAACATTCATCTAAAATTTCTGTCTTTCTATTCCTAAAATCCAGTGTATTTGATTTAACATAATCTCTAATTTGTAGATATCGAAAATATTCTTTAAAATGTAATCCATAATTTTGTTGTAATTCCTGAAATGAGAGAAATAAGTTTTCCCTGTAAAGATCACCAATCTTATTTATTCCATAGTTCTTCCATTTTAAGAAACCTTTGTCCATCAGTGAAGGTTTAAAAGAAATATTGTTTACTATTGGAAGAGCTAGTGGTACATTCTGTAATTTTAATGTTTTTTTAATTGTTTCCAAATACGAATTCCACTTTCTATTAATGGGTTTTCTTTATAAGTTTTCTTATGTATTGGAGTATTAGCAAATAAAATCGAACTAATTTCAAAAGGGATACAGTCTTCTTTTTCCATCTTTAACCAATTTGGTTGTTTATCTAGTTCACCCAACCAAAAATTCATATTTTTTATATTAACTGCCCAATAATAAAACATAAAATTAGGCAGTGCAAAGCCACCATTTATTTTTGATTTACATAGATGCTTTTTAATTATTCTATGATTCTTATAATCCCAAATAAAATTAGTAACCATGGAGTCCACTTTCTTAAAGAAATTTTTAGGAAGATATATCGGGATCATTTGAAACAAATATAGTAATTGTGGAAGAAAAATCATTTTTATCGCGTTAATCTTACCTAACATTGAAATAGGTAATGTTTTCCAATATTGAATATTCTTAAATAGTTTATTCAATAAGGGTAAAAAAATTAGATTTAAATAATGAATTATATCTTTTTGTTACATAAATTCCAAGATATTTATTTTTTTCATTTGCAATCTTAAAAGGGTATTGTGTAATATATGTAAATTATTTCCCATTCTTAGCATAACTTCACTTTTATTCCAATTAATTATATATCCTGAAAACTCCAAATTGAGTTATTAAATCTAACAAGTTAGGAAGACTAATTTCTGGTTTTGTGATATAAAGTAATACATCATCTGCGTACAATGAGATTTTATTTTCAGTTTCTTTAGTTTCATACCCATATATTTCAGGGTTTGATCTCACAGATTTTGCTAATGGTTCTATTGCAAGTGCAAACAGTAGTGGAGATAAAGGGCAACCTTGTCTACAACCTCGGAATAAGTTAAATTTAGTTGTTAACACTTGGTTAATTAATATTCTAGCTGTTGGTCTAGTATATAGTAATTTAACCCATGTTATAAACTTCTCTCCCAATTGAAAAAATTCCATAACCGAAAATAAGTAAGACCATTCAATCTGATCAAAAGCTTTCTATGATTTTTACTTGCAAAAGTCAAAGAACATTCTCTTATACTTCTTTTAATTTAACTTGAACAAATTTTTATAAAATGTTCCCAATTGCTGTTTTGTACTTGCTGATTTTTTTTTGTCATCCACTGCACCAGAAACTAAACAATTCAGAAATTTACTAATTAAAAGGGTTTGATGACAGGTTATTTTCTCCATAGATAGTATCTGATTTGCTAGATATTTGCCAAGATTTTCTGGTTTTATAATAATAATAATAATAATAATAATAATAATAATAATAATAACTTTATTACGGACTCAAGGTCCAGACAAGGGGCAAATTACATTAAAAAATCATAAATATATATAAAATCATGGTAAATCACATAAAAACATCATAATTTATATATTTTTTAAAAAACCCACAATACTTAAGTTAAAAATCCAGAGTAAAAATGATCAATGTCGTTCAACGAGACAACAATACCAGTGTCTCCACAACTGGGATTCGTAGCGTGTAGTGCTAACCCTTATGTTTGTCAAGGCCACAATAAGCACATTTTTAGAGTCATTTATCCTGCAAATGAATTTATACATGTGGTGTCTTAGGATAGCTTCTAGAGTACTGACTCCTGCAGCCACATTATATTAGTTATCCAGTTAGTTTTCATTTTTAAATATGCATTTGTAATATCTACTTATCACCTGTTACGTGCCAAATGGGATAGTCAAGGTGGAGTTAAAGGGAGTAAATGGATAGTAAATTACTCTAGAATTAAAGGGAAAGATAGTTCACAAAGGGATAGGAGAGTATGGCCAAGTGTAGTAGGGATCGATGTGAATGGTGAGATGCGTAAGGAATTAAAAGTCATATATTTGAATGCGTTAAGTATAAGAAGTAAAGTAGATGAGCTTGAGGCTCAGATAGAGGTTGGTAGATATGACATTGTGGGGATTACCGAGACATGGCTGCAGGAGGATCGGGTCTGGGAACTTAATATTCAGGGTTATACATCCCATAGAAAGGACAGGAAGCTCTTCCGGTAAGGAATGGAAATCAGTCCCTTGCGGGAAGACATTGGGACTGACGAGGTAGAGTCACTGTGGATTGAGTTGTGGAATTGCAAAGGCAAGAATACACTAATTGGTGTTATCTACAGACCCCAAAATAGTAGCCCGGATGTAGGGTGTAAGTTGCAGCAGGAGTTAAAACTGGCATGTAACAAAGATAATGCCACTGTGGTGATGGGGGATTTCAATATGCAGGTAGACTGGGAAAATCAGGACCCCAAGAAAGAGAGTTTTTAAAATGCCTTCGAGATGGATTCTTAGAGCAGCTTGTAATGGAGCCGAGCAGTGAAAAGGCAATTCTGGATTTAGTGTTGTCCAATTAACCAAATTTGATAAGAGAACTCGAGGTAAAGGAGCCGCTTGGAGGTAGTGATCATAATATGATTAGTTATGCAATCTGCAATTGGAGAAGGTTAAATCGGAAGTGGCAGTGATGCAGTTGTGCAAAGGGGATTATGAAGGCATGAGAGAGGAGCTGGCCAAGGAGCTGGAAAGGGATACTAGCAGGAATGACGGTGGAACAGCAATGGCAGGAATTTCTGGGCATAATCCGGAAGACACAGGATCGTTTCATTCCAAAAAGGAGGAAAGATTCTAAGGGGAGTAGGAGGCAACCGTGGCTGACAAGAAAAGTTAGGGATAGAATAAAACTAAAAGAAAAGATGTATAACATAGCAAAGAGTAGCCGGAAACCAGAGGATTGGGAAACTTTCATAGGACAACCGAAGGAAACAAAACGGGCAATAGAAACATAGAAAATAGGTGCAGGAGGAGGCCATTCGGCCCTTTGAGCCAGCACCGTCATTCATTGTGATCATGGCTGATCATCCCCAATTATGACCCGTGCCTGCCTTCTCCCCGTATCCCTTGATTCCACCAGCCCCGAGAGCTCTATCTAACTCTCTCTTAAATCCATCCAGTGATTTGGCCTCCACTGCCCTCTGTGGCAGGAAATTCCACAAATTCACAACTCCCTGGGTGAAAAAGTTTTTTCTCACCTCAGTCTTAAATGGCCTCCCCTTTATTCTAAGGGCTGGCTAAAATACAGGCTGAAAAGATGAAGTATGAAGCTGGCCAGGAATATAAAGAAGGACAGTAAAAGCTTCTTTAGATGTGTTAAGGGAAAAAGAGTAGCATAGTCAAATGTGGGTCCCTTGAAGGCAGACACAGGTGAAATTATTTTGGGGAAAAAGGAAATGGCAGAAGAGTTGAACAGGTACTTCGGATCTGTCTTCACTAAGGAATACACAAACAATCTCCCAGAAGTACTGGAGGACAGAGGATCTAAGGGGGTCGAGGAACAGAAATAAATTTTCATTTGGTGAGAAATAGTATTGGGTAGGCTAATGGGACTGAAGGAAGATAAATCCCCGTGGCCTGATGGACTGCATCCCTGGGTCCTCAAGGAGGTGGTTCTAGAAATATTGTACGCATTGGTGATCATTTTCCAATGTTCAATAGATTCAGGATCAGTTCCTGTGGATTGGAGGTTAGCTAAAGTTATCCCACTTTTCAAGAAAGGAGCGAGAGAGAAAACGGGGAATTACAGACCAGTTAGCCTGACTTTGGTTGTGGGAAAGATGCTGGAATCAATTATTAAAGAGGTAATAATGGGGCATTTGGATAGCAGTAAAAGGATTAGTCCAAGTCAGCATGGATTTATGAAAGGAAAATCATGCTTTACTAATCTACTGGAATTTTTTGAAGATGTGACAGGTAAAATGGATGAAGGAGAGCCGGTGTATGTAGTGTATCTAGACATTCAGAAAGCCTTTGATAAGGTCCCACACGGGAGACTGGTGACTAGAATTAGAGCACATGGTTTTGGGGGTAGGGTGTTGACATGGATAGAAAATTGGTTGGCAGACAGGAAGCAAAGAGTAGGAGTGAACGGGTCCTTTTCAGAATAACAGGCAGTGGCGAGTGGTGTGCCACAAGACTCGGTGTTGGGGCCGCAACTGTTTATAATATATAGTAATGATTTGTAAGAGGGAATTAGGAGCAACATTAGCAAGTTTGTGGATGACACAACTCTGGGTGGCAGTGTGAACTGTGAAGAGGATGTTAGGAGGTTGCGGGGTGACCTGGACGGGTTGAGTGAGTGGGCAGATGTAATATAATATAGATAAATGTGAGGTTATCCACTTTGGTGGCAAAAACGAGGGAGCAGATTATTATCTCAATGGGGTTAAGTTTGGTAAGGGGGAGGTACAGAGAGACCTGGGCGTCCTTGTACACCGGTAACTGAAAATTGGTGTGCAGGTACAGCAGGCAGTGAAGAAAGCTAATGGAATGTTGGCCTTCATAACAAGAGGATTTCAGTATAGGAGTAGAGAGGTTCTTCTGCAGTTGTATAGGGCTCTGGTAAGACCACATCTGGAGTATTGCGTACAGTTTTGGTCTCCTAATTTGAGGAAGGACATCCTTGTGATTGAGGCAGTGCAGCGTAGGTTCACGAGATTGATCTCTGGTATGGCGGGACTGTCATATGAGGAAAGATTGAAAAGACTAGGCTTGTATTCACTGGAGTTTAGAAGGATGAGGGGGGATCTTATAGAAATATATACAAGTATAAAAGGGCTGGACAAGCTAGATGCAGGAAAAATGTTCCCAATGTTGGGTGAGTCCAGAACCAGGGGCCACAGTCTTAGAATAAAGGGGAGGCCATTTAATACTGAGGTGAGAAGAAACTTTTTCACCCAGAGAGTTGTGAATTTGTGGAATTCCCTGCCACATAGAGCAGTGGAGGCCAAATCACTGGATGGATTTAAGAGAGAATTAGATAGAGCTCTATAGGGTAGTAGAATCAAGGGATATGGGGAGAAGGCAGGCACGGGTTATTGATGGGGGACGATCAGCCATGATCGCAATGAAAGGCGGTGCTGGCTCGAATGGCCGAATAGCCTCCTCCTGCATCTATTTTCTATGTTTCTAAGCAGAACTATGTGACTTTTCAAACACTGTTAATTTAGTTTAAGATATGACAGATTGGACAGAACAATAAATTTGCAAAGTCTGACTTTATTTAAGCATCTTTCACTGGAACTATGTTCCACTTTGAAGAATCAACAACTGACATGTAAACAAAGGTAACCTTTCTTATCTCAAAACTCTCGAGGCTACACCGATCTCAATTCATTATCCAAGATAAAATCTCCAGCTAAGTACAACAGAAGAGCTCTTAGGATCCATTGTTGCAGATAATGAATAGGCTCCAAATTTCTTGTAAAATCTAAGTGTGTGAGAGTGAAATTATTTATCTTTTCGCTTTGATTTGGCTAGCACAATAAAAGCTGAAATAAAATACTATCCTAGCTTTTAACTTTCAATCAATTGTTTTTATAATAATTATCAAAAAAATTAAATGTAGCTCAAGCAGTAATTCAGAGAAACTAATTAAGAGAAAGAAACTGAGTTTGAAGAGTGTAAAGCTGCACTGCTATTTGGTTCTACTGGTCAGTATGCTGGTGTTATGCTGTGAATTAATTGCAATTTGGTTCATACTGCCTAGATTTATCAACTTCAAGGGAAGTTAACATGAATGTTAGTAATCCATTTTAATTGAACAAATGAGCAGAGGCAATTTAAATCCAATGATGCAGCTATAAAAGGGTTGCAAGAAATAAAAGACCTGGGTGTATCTACACAATTATTAGAAGACAGCAAGACAAGATGAAAAGGCTGTAAAAAAAGGCATATGGAAAATGATCATCGATTGGAGCAAATTTGACGTCTCTTTCAAAGAGGAATGATATAGATGTGAAGGATCAACCTGTTTATTTCGGTGCTTTCTGGTATTGATATTGGATTATTACAGTTACATGTGTGCTGCAGTGAAAATCTGCTCAGCAGGAAATCATAACCGACATGAGTGTGTAAAGTCATGAGTGCAGTGTTATAACTACAGAGAGTACAGATTAAAAAAAACGTCAAATTTATCCTTAGCATATGAGAGGTCTGTCTGAGATTCTGCCAACAATGGAGAAGAAAATATATCCTTGTATCTACCGAACATAGACAGTAAAATAGTACAGCACAGGAACAGGCCATTTGCCTCACAATACCCGTGCTGAACATGATGCCAAGTTAAACTAATCTCTTCTGCCTGCACATGATCCATATCCATTTTCTGCATATTCATTGCATCTATCTAAAAGCCTCTTACACATCCCTATCACATCTACCTCCACCACCATATCTGGCAATGCTTTCCAGGCACCCACCACTCTCTGTGCAAATAAAAGCTGCCCCACACATCTCCTTTAAACTTTGGAAAGGCACAAAATGAGAACATGGAAGTGGTGTTTCAGATCACAACCCTTTGTCAGTCTGAAGAAGGGTTCCAAACCCAAATCATAACCGAATCATGTTTTCCAGGGGCAGTTTGAAGAAGGGTCCCGACCCAAAATGTCACCTGCAGTCGCTTTATACAACTGGTGTTTTTAGGGCTGAACCGGTTATATGCAAGGACCTGGGAGCTCAACACTGTACCCCTTGGCAGAATAACTTTGGATGGGGTACTCAAGGATTTGCGTATATCAAGGATCATACGCAAGCCACTGGCAAGACTGTGATCTCTGTTGATACTGATTATTATTCCCTCAAATGCTGCATTTAGAGATGCAGCTGAAAACCAACACAACTGGGTGAGATTTGAGCCATCAAAAGACCGACAGGCTCCATTGTGCAGCAAATAATATGTTGTAAATTGGACAAGGTATTATAGTGAAAGTGCTTTTTCTACAACACTGCTCCTTTTTAAGTATTTCCTGCTGTTTTTCTTCAGATTGATTGTTGAGCATGATTAAACGGTTCATGGCAGAAAAGATTTTCAAACTTGACAGGTTTTCTCAGCAATCACAGTTTCCAGGTTCAAGCAAAATGCTGATGTATGTGTAATATGCCTTAGCAAACTAGTCATGTGTCTAGTATCATTCAACTGCTGTACCTTTTGTCACTGAAGATTAATGCCTCATTGAAAAACTCCATTGGATGTCCTGTGGAATAAAAACATAAGATGTGATAGATTTTTAGGTTTAATATTTCCTGCGATTTGCTAAAACAATACAGGACATATCGAAAGTAGGCAGTGGACCAAATGTAGAATAAAAAGGCAAAGGTAAAAATGATGACTTATCATGTGATGTGATCCCAGCCAGTTCTGTGAATTACATTGTTTGCCTGTATGCAGTTGGAATCAGCTCCTATTTGTGATATAGGTATAACTTGTCACCTTAATTATATATAATAAGGTAACACGTTATACCTATATCACACTTTAAAATAGGACAAGAGTCGCATAAGACACCTCAAGAGAAACATTTAACACTGATGTAGAATAATTGCAGCCTTGGGGCTAGAGTGATGTTTTGCTGAATTGTAGTTAATCTCTCTGAATTAGAGAATCATAAAACGGTATTTGGACAATTGACCACAAGCTTGGTAAAGAGAGTAAGAGGTTTAGGAAGACAATTCCAGGCCTTAGGCTGCAAAGGCATGGCCACTATTGGTGATTCAATCAACATAGGGATTTAAATCAGTCCAGATTTCGAATGTACCTTCACTGATGTCGATTACAATAGCCTATTTTCATATACTTTACACTTATTCCCACATCATTAAAAATGAAATCAGAGCCATGGATTGGATTTAACTGCTTATAAAATGGATCTATATTATAAAATACTTAAGGTTCACTTACAATGTACACTTAGCATTAGTCAAATTGTGTCTTGAATTTGTTATGAGTCTCTTGTGGTTAATAATGTAAAATGGGTGTTCTCAGATCTGCCAACAATTATACACAGCTTGTCTGAAGTCAGAAGAATACTTAAGAGGAAGCTGAGCGGCCTATGTGCTGCTTTGTAGTAACAGTTAAAAAGCACAAAGATTGTACGTTAAGGCTGAAACCAAGTGAAGTAAAAACAATGGGGCATCTCCTTATGCACAGCCTTTTGTTTTAATTTCATCACTGGTCTTTGCGCACCCTTCACCTGCACCCATCCATCATTTGGCAGGCTTTGTCCCATCCCACATTTCATCCAGCTTTGTCCCCCGCATTACGATCAGTCCAAAGATGGGTTCAAACATGAAATATCACCTATCCATGTCCTCCACTAAGTTACTCTGGCATTTTGTGTCTTTTTTTGAAGTAATAAACAAGCACCCAGGTAGAATAATACTGCTTCATTCCCCATCACAGAAGATCATGATAACAGATTTATGTTACATTATTGCTGAAAAACAGAGCTTCATACAGGAATTGCACCTTCCTTGTTCAGAACTACTGTAGATGGAATCACTTTTGAATCAAGAATGAGTGTTATTGGCAGGTTCACTCCAAGAGTCTTCATACTTCTGACAAAGGATATGCAACCTGAAATCAGTATATTGTCAGGTTGCTTCTCTTCCCACAGATGCAACCTAACCTGACTATTTCCAGCATTTTCTGTTTTTATTTTGTGTTTACTCATTGGTTTGTCATGCCACTCTGATCCAATCACCATAAAGGGATATAAAAATAAATTCAGATGACTTCCCTCTAAAATTTCCTGAGATTCATGAGAGGAAATGGAGACCTCTACTCAAAATATTTATACAATTATGTTATTCGGACCAGATAACATAATTGAGCAAAGTGAGAGTTGTACATCGATCCTGCAAAACAGTAGGTAGAAGAGACATTTCAAATGATCCAAATAATTTTGTTTAGGCACAATGTGCTCAGAAATGTAGTGATACTTGACTTTCTAATGTAAGTTGCCAATTGATTTTTGAATAGCAATATACACAATTAGTTTAAGTGATTTCATTTGATTCTTTCAATTATCTCAAAGATCACATGGTCTGTAGAAAATCAGCAGGGTTTGTTAATGGTCAATGCTTCTATTTTGAAATTCTAAATTAAAAATCTCAGGGAACTCAGCAAACTAGCATGGAACTCAGGGGATTCATGGACCAAAAGCGAAGTCTTTGTGTGGAGCCAAGGGATACATGTGGTGTCCATCACATCAGTATTTACCATGGAGAAAAAAAGAGGAGGATGAAGAATTAGAGCATGTATAAGGAACATGTGTGTATCAGGAAACAGAAAGTGTTAAAAGATACTGACTTACATCGAGGTGGAGAAATCTCCAGGTAATGAAATCTGATTAAACCTACCTCAGGATGCTAAGGGAAACAAACTAGGAAATTATATAGATTTTTACATCACCTTTACCACGAGTGACTGGAGGGTAGTTAATGTTGTTTCCATATTCAACAACAGTGGAGATAAGCCAGAAAACAAAAGCTAGTGAAACTAATGACGGTGGTAGAGAAGCTATTGAAGAACATTTTTAGGGATAGTGTCTATGTTCACTTTGACAGACTGGAACTGATTAGGGAGAGTCAGCATGGTTTTGTGCATGTAGCGAAGGCGTCTCGAGTTTCTGAAGAAAGGTTCCAACCCATAACATCACCTAATCCTTTTCTCAAGAGAGGCTGCCTGACCCACTGAGTTACTCCAGCATATTGTGTCTATCCTGGGATTCAAGATAATTTGGGATTCAAGATTAAACTGAATTTAAAATTAGCTTTATGATATGTGCCTATCACTAAAGTATAGTGATCTGTAAAACATGGAGATCATATTGTGAATATGAAGGCTAAGTAATCTCACAGTTTGCAAAGATCTCTTTGAAGTTTAGTAGAGCACGGTGTGAATTGAAGCCAGTCGAATTAGCAAGAGGGAATCAAGGATATACACTGCTGTGATTCTTGCAACACCACTGAAAATCTAAAGACAGAACCTGAGGGTTGATTCACAGTGGAGCATGCTTCCCTCAAGCTCTATATTGAATACTATATTGACATGTCGTCAGTCTTTTTTTAAATATTTCTATGTTTCCCAGACAGTTCAAGGGACTGCTACACTGATGCCAAGTCAATGTTAAAATACTGTTGTTGTCTGCTGTCTACTGTTCTTCAAAGAAGAGTGTATCCATGTTGTGGGCAGAAGAAAACAGATGTTGTGGACAAAAGGCCATATGGAATTAGTATTACTTCCACAAACAGCAGGGGGAATTTTAACTCCCTTCTGAATTCCAGTTAAATCTAGGTGGCATACATAATACTCACTTGGCAACCGACACCTGTTTTATTGCGATTTCATGGGCTGGTGAGGCATTCTATGTCTCTCTCAGGCTCCTTAGAAATAAATAAAATCTCCAATGTTAGTTTGACTGCATGCTGTGTGCAGTGGGACAAATGATTATGGGGAGAATGTTTTGAATTTCTGCCATTCTTTGTGTAAAATGTGTCTGTTCAATTATTATGACCGTGGTTAGAAAATTGAGCAGTCGATTGCTGGGTCCTTTGTGATATCACTGCTGGTTTGCTTTCCTTTGCTCTGCGAATTGATAAGCACAGACATTTAATGTGCTTTTCATAAAATGTGATACTTGGTGGATAACTTGTGATGCCCATCCTTTATGACTCGCTGATTTGCTATCAGCCCTGCCTTGATGGCCTTCTGTGATCTAGCTAATGCCATGTGGTATGCATCCGTTAGAAACCTAGGAGCTCATCACCAGCAGGATACCCTTAACTCTGACACAACCCCATGCAAGTGCACAAACTCACCATACCTATTTCTGTCTGGTAGGGATATAATTAACTGCAAACCAAAAGATAAAGGCTTAAATGTGTAAGAAAGAACTGCAGATGTTGGTTTAAATTGAATATAGACACAAAATGTTGGAGTAACTTGGCGGGTGAGGCAGCATGTCTAGTGAAAAGGAATGGGCGACGTTTCGGGACGAGACCCTTCTTCAGACTGATCAATATGAAGAAGGATCTCGACGCGAAACGTTGCCCGTTCAAGTTCCCCCCAACCCCCCCTCCCCAATAATACAAAACTAAAGATACACTACAACATACAAATAAAACAGACTAATAACAAAAAAGAAAGGGACGATACAGGCTGTTGGCAAGGCTGCCACGTACGGCACCACCTGGTGGATCTATGTTTCCTCCAAGGGTACACAAAAGGCTGGAGAAACTCAGCGGGTGCAGCAGCATCTAAGGAGCGAAGGATATAGGTGACGTTTCGGGTCGAGACCCTTCTTCAGACTCCTCCCTATGGAGACAGTTTCACAACCTCCTCTCCAACTGCTCCCCCTCTGTGATACCCTCTTCCCTCCAACTCTACGTCCTCAAGGTATGTTTCCTCCAACCCTTATTATCACAAACACCAATGGATCAAATGTTTTACCCAAGGGAATTATGTCTCCGTTCACCTTGCGAACAGCACAATTTAAATTCTCACTTAAAACTCTAGCTAGTAAGTGTAATTTTCCCCAGCTCTGTATATGTTAGAACTTTTTGTATTTCCCTGATTAAGCAAGGGCACCAGCAGTCCACATGAATTATTTCAGCAGCCACTATAACACAACAGTCGATACTTTCCTCCTGGAAATTTATAGAGCATCGGATAGACTCAATAAATCCTGTGGATAATGTGACCCAGGAGGATGAGGCATGATCGCAACTGACAGCAGTGGCATTTTACAGACAATTGCATTACTCTTGTTAAAAATATATATTTTATGATTTCCATCTCTTCCAGAATATCAGATTATCTGATGTTGTAATCCGTGATCTGGTCACCTCTACTGCCACAGCTTTTGCAACTAAAATCTCAGCAACAAAAATGGATAAATTAACTCAGCTAGCCAAGAGTAGTATCACCCATATTTCATGACGTCAAACAAATATGGGTTTTTTTAAATAACATTTGATTGAAATAAAAAAAACATCAGGTAAACTAAAAATAAAAATAAGTTCTGATGTGGTTTCCTTGATTCCTTTTTTCACAGAAAACAGTCTGCATTTATCCATTTGATGTTGTGCATGTCCTGGTGTTTTCTGTAATTCTTCACAAAACATTGACAACTTCCTAAATATAATTAAATGTTCAGTATTCATTGCCTTCCAAAAGGAATCAATAATGGGCAACTTTTATTTACTCTAACCAGCTTTCTGTGGATTGCCATTTCATTAGTCACACCAGCAGACATTAAGTAAGCTGTCGTCAATAGTATTGGACAAAAGCTTTGACGCTTGTAAATCTAATATATGAACATCCTGGATGTTAGCCATCCCATTACCCTAAATGGTGCTGGAGAAGAAACAATGATCTGATCTAGGTCATGGGGACAAGTTACCAACCTAAGAACCTGAGATTTCCTTGCCACCTGCCAACTAAAACCCTCTAGAACCAGAGAAAATACATTACTGCCAATGTGTCTGGGGCAAATCACTGTACTTGCACATTACTTTTACACATAAAATACAAAAGCATCGAGCAGGATATAAAGCCTAAAGTTATTCCACATATATGTTCTATAGAATTTTGGAAGATGATGTTGAATGAATGTCCTTAGAGAAAAGAGTTAATATGAACACAAATTATATTCAATAGAAAATCTATGTGAAAGATTAAACATAGCACAATACATTCAAGTATTGTGCTATGAATACATAAGAAACAAAACAGGAATATTTTCTTCATGGTGTGAAGCCCCATCTGGTGGCTGAAAAGGGTCAAATATATTCCATGTGCTGTGATTTCATAAAGATCCAGATTGTATGGACAGGAGAAAAAATGCATGATCAGAGTCCTCCTCAAGGGAGGTGGGAGAGACAGAGACATAGAACTATACAGCATGGAACCAGGCACTTTGGCCCAACTGATCCACGCCAATCATATTGTCTAACCACATGCCTAGCTTGGTATCCCTTATATTCTTCTAAATGTTCCCAATCCATCTATGTGTCCATGTTTTTTTTTAAATGTTGTAATTGCACCCGCCACCACCACCCTCTAGCACCTTGACCCACATATGCACCATTCTCTGTGTAAAAAACATTGCCATGCAGGTTCCTTTTAAATGGTATCCATTTCACCTTAAACCTGTGTCCTCTACTAATCAACTCCCCTACACAGGGAAGGAATTACAGCTATTAGAAAGATTAAACGAGAACTTACTGTTTGAAGTTTGATCTTTATTTTATGAGAAGTTGAAGTGAGGGATTACGTGAAGAGCCCACCAGCCCGCATGCGCATCAATCTTCAAAGTAGCTGTATGAAACCATAGAATAGACCTAAGCTATAGGAAGATTAATGACCTAGAACTACCGAATGATCTTTATGAGAATAGGGTTGGGAGTGGAGGGCACGTAATCCCTCACTTCAACTTCTCATAAAATAAAGATCAAACTTCAAACGGTAAGTTCGCGTTTAATCTTTCTATTTAATTTCAAAGTCACGTGAGTGACTATGTGAAGAATTTGAAGCTCTGTGGTTTCATGCGGTGACACAATCTGTGTGTGAAACACTTAAACAGATAAACCATTAATGGTAGGAAAAACACATGAGTTATTAATATCATGATGCAAACTTGCATACATGGCCATTGTTCTTAACTGGACCGTAGTCCCAATAGACTGTTGAGTTAGACAATAACTCATGCAACACTGTGCATAATTCTATCTGCAAATATTGAGACATATTCCACCAAATGTTATCATTTATTAACCTGCACTAAGTAAACTTCATGCTGTATGATGAAAGGGAAATCCATTCTATTGGCTGCTAATGAGCCATCAGCAATATCTTGAGATTATTGAATAACAAAGTAATTAACTTCCATTTCATGGGTACTAACAACTGAGTGCACTTGTATACCTTATAATGACATCCCCGATCTCTGCTCTGGTGGGTATGCTGTCAGCCTCAAATGTACGCAATCCTGCTCATTTGCTTATGAGATTATTTCTATAACAAGCTACCCTAATGGCAGTATGATGTAGAGACTAAGCCAGAGATTGAGTAAAGACTGTATTCTTTATGCTGAGATTAGTTGCTGAAAGCATAATCATCTTAAGATACTGGTCCCATTAGGAAAAAATTGAGGAATATTTGCATAACAATTTATTGATATATATCGCACGCTACAATGAGTATAGGCTATTAGAGTGGCCAAATAAAAGACACCCTGCATAATGTTACAGAATAGTGGGTGAAGAACCAATCATTTATGTCCCACTTATGGTACTACAGAAATGATAAAGCAGCAATGTTAATTGTGCTATCACATAAATGCCTCTCTAGGCTCAAACTGGAACCACACAAACTTCTGTTACTTCCGTTAAAAATTGACTCACCTATGTTATTCAAGAGCTTCTCATACAATCGTGCATAGATGTCCGAGAAGACAGGCTGCTCCAGCCGTCACTCGTGACTGAGTAAATAAGAGTTGCTTCAGCCGCCTACCATGGCATGATTGAATAGGCAAATTGGTACTGTTAAATTTCATGTTGCCTAATTTGTAATATCGCAAAAGATATCTACCAACAACCCATAGGTTTTATCAGCTGCAATTTTTGCATATTACTTAAAACTCGATGACATAATGCCCTCTAATATGAGAAAGGGCAGCATAGGCTTTCACCACTAACTTTGTTATCAAAACAGCAGAATCCATGCCTTATGTGTATAGATATGACAGAGTATGTAACTACAAGATTGATTCTCTGAGTCAGTTAAATTGCAGAAACCCAATCATCCATCTAAACTGGGTAAGTAAACCCATAATCCGATTAGCCTAATGCTAACCCGATTCGGCCTGCATCATATTTCTTTAATCTTGAGAAGTATCAGAGATATACCCCTCTAGTCCTTGGCCAGATCACTCATCCTCGGATGAGCTGTCACTGATTGCACTTGGAACCGTTGTTCCTCTATTGACCATATGGACTGAAATTTTTTTTTGACTTCCACTTCCTACCCGAGGAAAATGTATTATCTAGTTATTCATACATATTGCTGATAACATATAATCAGCAGCTAATGACTAGAGCTGAAAACCACAGTCTCCCTTAGATGTGGGAATACAAGTTCACTGTCAACTCTTGACTAAGAGTCACGACGAATACTCAGCGTTTTCCTCAGAGTGGAAATTAGTATAATGCATGGCTGAATCAGGAATGCCTCGCAGCCCTTTGACTGAAACCACATGTCTAAGTCACCAGAGTGCACAATGCAATCTCTTCGACCCGCCACTCAATCGGGAATACTGATATTGAGAGCCTGTGGGTTATTATAAATACTTTGTTGATTCACAACATAAATCTGCAGGTCAGATAAAGTTATATTAAATGCCAGACGAGCCTCCTGCTGGTAACTAACTGTCCCAGAGAGGATGGCAATGATGATTCCAATGAACCAGTAACTCTACTAACTGAGGAGAAATAAACCATATGTTGAGAAAAACTATTTTATTCTATAACCTCAATCACAAGTCTGATTGAGTCTGAGAACCTCAATCACAGATAATGAAGCAGTGCTTCCCTGGTTACTATGACTTGTATGGCCAGCCACTTCCATGATTGTCTACCCCAATCCAGGGTAACCAAAACTGTTCCTGCTTGGAAATTACAGAGGTTACTATGCAAGGCACCTTGCCAATGTCTCTACATCAACCTGATCTATCTCAGAGACAGTGAAACTGACTGGACAGCCCATGCTGGCCGTAAACCCAACCTGGGCCAACAGACTGCTCCATTTTGGAGTTTACGGAGGTTAATAACGAGACTTAACTTACCAGCGTCTCTAACCCTGGGTCGATTTTCTTTGTTGAAGCTTCAGTGAAGTTCCAATTGCAGACCCTGTTTGTCATTTCTGTTAGATAGCTGATGCCACTGGTCAATTCTTATTGTAGTGGCTTGTCTGTCCCCGAGGGAACAGCAAATGTAGAGGCAAGAGCACGCAGCTCTTCCTTATGCGATTGTTGCACATCATGCATTAAAGCATGGGATCCAGGCATATAATCATGTTCGGGGTCATGTTTGGAGTCAGTCCATACTGATCTCTGACCCTTTCTTAGACTGGGAGAAATATTGCACCCTGAACCAGGTGTTGCCATAGTCACATGCCTCGGACTGCCTGTGCATGCTTCCATAACATAGAACATATTTTGGGACACCATCTTCGATAGTTTTCCGGGTGGGAGGAACATACCACTCCTAAAACCAGGGGTAGCTACAGGCATATGACTTGAACTGCCTGTGCATGCATCCATAATACGGAGCATAATATATATATGGCACCATCTCCATCACTTCATACATCCGAGAGGGAGGACTTATGCAACCCTGAACCAGGAGCTGCCTCTGGCATGTGTGCATATATTGTTTAGCACCATCTCCATCACTCCATTCATCCGAGTGGGAGGAATATTGCAACCCTGAACCAGGAGCTGCCTCAGGCATATGTGCACATATTTTGGCACCATTCCCACTACTCCTTACATCCGAGTGGGAGGAAAATTGCAACCCTGAACCAGGAGCTGCTGTCTGACAGCCTTTGTTACACGGAGCATTTCTAGTGCCACCATCTGATTCATCAGATGTTCTAATTGAGACAACCGCCCAATCACATCTGCCATAGACGTCCCAAGACTTGGTTATGACTTAGCCCCGACTTGGGGTTGTCAAGCTGCTCCCTTCAGCAGCCAAACTGGGACTAGCTGTGCAGATCGGTGCTCTATTGGTATCATCATTATACTTACCAAACAGGATGCACCTGCTAGTGACTCCGAGTCCTTGCTCCGCTTGGAGCCCCAACGGAGTATTGCAGGGAAGGACTGTAGCGCCTTTTAGACAGAGTGGGAGAAATACTGCAACCCTGCCAGGTGTTGTCATAGGCAATTACGTTTATATGATTAAAAGAAGCATGTCCCAATTAAATCAGAGATTCGACTACTTTATCAATATACATATAGTTGGAGTCTCTTGTAAAAGAATCTTGAACAGTCCCCTCTAGTAAGCGGAAATTACCATGATGCCACCAGGTGTAGCACCCACAGGTGTCTGATAAGCATAGCTCAAAAAAGGCTTCCTAATCCAGGAGCTCTGGACTGCAATGGGAAGTCCAATTTCACTACACCATTGGTGTATGTGATAATAAATGTCCTTTGTAATTATCTTTTAAACATAAACTTTATTGACATGATAAGACATATTGTTATATTGCCAAATTGCTATCGACTATGATAGTCACAAACGTGACCGAGTGGCAACTGTTATTAATGCCAACTCTATTATAGCCGTCCAAAATTAAAGTATACAGTATATGCTGCTGCAGCATAGCTGTAGCAGTAACTTTGTTTTAAAATTGTTTGGTGCTATGGCAGTTGAGCTTACCTAAGCGGTAGCTCAAGGCCACGGCTATTTTTATAACTCACCTGCTGCTGGAAACCTCCTGCAGTGATAATAGACCAGGCTGCCGGCAGCCGCAATTTATGAATTCTAGCTCCTTATGGAGCGGCATGGCTGCCTTCAAATCTGCAGGGCTCTCGCTTAACCAGCCGAGCAACCTTGACAGCTTTTTAGGTTGCCAAATGACAGTTTAGGTGGTCATTTAAGACGGTTTGCATGACACGTGCGATAATGTGCTCGGACGAAGTGTGTAGTTACCAGTCAGAATTATGCTCAATGAAGCATTCACATATTATGTTCAAGAAGGAACTGCAGATGCTGGAAAATCGAAGGTAGACAAAAGTGCTGGACAAACTCAGCGGGTGCAGCAGCATCTATGGAGCGAAGGAAATGGGCAACTTTTCAGGCCGAAACCCATTAGTCTGAAGAAGGGTTTCGGCCCGAAATGTTGCCTATTTCCTTCACTACATAGATGCTACCGCATCCGCTGAATTTCTCCAGCTCACAAACTAAACATATTCACCAATCAAGACATGATATATATCACAATGACATGCAGCAAAATTATAATACAATATCTCAACTCTTTTTACACATTGCAATGAATAGAATTTCTATTAGTTCTTTCCACTTCCAAACAAAAATGTGGTTGGATTATTCAGCAAATGATCAACCTGTGTCAATAAATCCTGGACCATGCACACTACAGATTGATGCAAGCATGTTTTCTGTGAAGGACCAAAAATTACCATGACATGGCCATAGCATGGGTCGTTATTGCTATTGCCACAGAAACACCCTGGCTTCACACATAATTTATCCATAACAAAATATATAGATTGCAAGGAAATTTCTAAAGGCATTTTATGATAATGGCTGTTAAAACCGACTATACCCATCTGACAGGTTAAACATTATACTAACTGACAAGAGATGGCCAAAGGACATAACGGCAGCAAATGTTCTTTTGGTAATATGTTTAAAGGTGTCAAAACAAATAATAACATTGGGAATTAAAACACATTTGATTGCATTCCGTTATCAAACCTAGTCAATGTTCGCTCTTAAGACCATGAATCACAATAGGGTCAGGAGGTGTGTGAATCAGTGCGGGGTGGATAGATGACAGGGGGCGGGGGGAGGGGGGGTCGAGAAGGCAATCGGTGCGGAATGGATGGATTGAGGCAGGTGAATTAGTACGTGTTGGTTGGAGTATGTACAATTTTGAGGGGAGAGCACGGGGGATGTCAGTGGTGTTGAATGGGGGATCAGTACGGGATGGATGGGGGGGATTAGTACAGGATTAATGGGGGGTTCAGTACAGGATGAATGGGGGTAGACAAAAATGCTGGAGAAGTTCAGCGGGTGAGGCAGCATCTATGGAGCTAAGGAAATAGGCAACGTTTCGGGTCGAGGCCCTTCTTCAGACTGTTCCGCCCCATTCTTCTTGAATAGGCGGGGATCAGTACAGGATGGATGGGGGGGGGGGATCAGTACAGGATGAGTGGGGGGGGAGGGGCAGGATAGTTTTGGATCAGTGGGTCTGTGCAGGATTAATGGGAGATCACTACAGGATGAATGAGGGGATCAGTATAGGAAGAATGGGGGATCAGTACGGGATGAATGAGGGGATCAGTACAGGATGTATGAGGGGATCAGTACAGGATGCATGCGGGGTTCAGTAAAGGATGAATGGAGATCAGTAAAAGATGAATGGGGAGTTCACTACAGGATGGATGGGGGGTTTGGTGCAGGTAAATGGAAGGTGGGTCAGTACGGGATGAATGGGTGGGGCAGTGCAGTATGAATGGGGGGGAGAAGTGCAGGATGGATGGGAAGGGGAGTCAGTACAGGATGAATTGGGAGGACCAGCGTAGGATGGATAGGGGGGTGGCAGGAGAATCAATGTGAGGCGGGTAGGGTGATGAATAGATTGGGGGGGGGGGGTAGATGGGAGGGGAGCACAGGATATGTCAGTGAGGACTGAATAGAGGAGGGAATGGGGATCAGTGCGAGATGGAGATGAGGGGTCCGCCAAATGGTAAGTCATCGTCACCGCCTCCCCATCTCCGCCAGCCGACAGATAGGTGCGGAACCGAGCGGTGCAGCTCAAAGATCCTATAGCCATGGGACCTTTGGTGCAGCTGCTTCATTTTGCTTCATTCAGAAGGATCTCCATCGTCGTCGTCGTCCTCCTCCTCCTCCCCCCTCCTACTCCCCCTCCCCCTCCTCCCCCTCCCCCTCCCCCTCCCCCTCCACCCTGTCCTCCCCCTCCCCCTCCCTCTCCCCCTCCTCCCACTCACGGCATGCGAGAGGGGTTGTATTGAAAGCGCTGTTAACAGGTTTGCAGGCAGCGGCCGTTATCAGGGCGATAGAGGCCGCTGCCTGGAAATCTAAAGATACTGCTGCAAATCCATCAACAGCGCTTTCAAAACAACCCCTCTCGCACGCCGAGGCCGGGAGGAGGGGGGGAGGGAGGGAGAGGGAGAGGGAGGACTCCTTCCGCTGGGCAGGGTGCGGCAGGTGGAGGCTGTCGCGGCCGCTGTTGGCGTTGTGTGGATCCCGTCATTCACTCCGACCCATCGTCACCACGCACCTAGTATCTTTGCCCCACAATCAAAGATACTAGAGGAATACAGCTGCCGCCATCGACACGAGACATCACACTCCTATTCTCCAGAGATGCTGCCTGACTGGTTACTCCAGTTTTTTGTGTCTATCGGTATAAACTAGTATTTGCTTGCCAAGCCGGGCAAAATGAGTCGGTGTTTAGGTTGCCCGGCGGCACTTTGGGCTGGTCATTGGCACCCGGGCAACCGCTAATTTCGAAACCTGCTTTGGCTGCTTGCTCCCGTATGGAGCCGTGCTGCGACAGCTGCAATCTCAGCTCCTATGGAGCCTCACGGCGGTTACCAATTTCAGCCGCTTGCTCCCGTGGAGAGCTCGAACTGCGGAGCAAAAATATATATATATTTTTTTTTCTCCCACTCCTATGGAGCTTCCACGGCGGCACAAACCCCGGCTACCTCCATAGCTACTCTGGGCTCGCTATCAGAGTGGCACACTGAAAATAAAATTGACTTACCTGTCAGAGCAGTTTGAAACTGCTCCAACTTGCGCCATGCACTAGACGTATTGACGCGCATGCGGGCTGGCGGGCTCTTCACGTAGTCACTCACGTGACTAGGAAATGAAATAGTAAGATTAAACGAGAACTTACCAGTTTGAAGTTTGTTCTTGATTTTATGAGGTGTTACGATGAGCGATTGCGTGAAGAAGGACCTCAGTCTGCTTGCGCGTCAATCTTCAAAGCAGCGGTGTGAAATCACAGATAAGAGAAGTTGACCTGTAGATAGTAAGATTTGGAGAACTAGAACTACCAGATGACCTGATAATATGAGGGTTGGGAGCGGTGGGCACGTAATCGCTCATCGTAACTTCGGAGTCACTGAATGGATTGACCATGGATGCGTGAGAAAAATTTAGTGCATTCAGACATAACGTAGTTAGGTAACAATACTGATGCTTTAATATGAAAACAAAATAATAGTGGCCCTGCCCAACCTGGGGGGAAACTATAAAACAGAATCTAAAATGGTACGTACAAACACCCCCGGTCCGGCAATAGGTATATTATAAAACCTGTGGAACATCCGTTCATTGGCCCATCCTGCAGCCGCTAGGATGTTGTCAAGGGGGGGGGGGGCGTCCATTGCCCTTGCTGCCAACGTAGATGAAGCCCTGGTGGAGTGAGATTTGTAAGTGTCAGTATTCACTCCTGCACCCGCCAGTGCCTCCTTTAACCATCTGGAAATGGTTTGTGCTGATACCCTGTGGTGTGGTTTCTTGTGGCTGATCAGGACAGCTAACTCAGAGCCTCTGAGGCTCCTAGTGACTTTAATGTATTGGTGTAAGTGTGACACTAGACTTATGCGTGGATCCTCGGGGTATGCCAGGAACTCAAGCTTGGGCCCTGGTACCCCCGGCCTACTCTGTTTGATTAAGTCGTTTATGATGAAGGTGTTTACGTTGGTGGTCATGTTGTCCAGTCGTAGCTTGTGCAACGTCTGGACTCGTTACGCCGTTACCAGTGCCATCAGCATGATCACCTTGAGGGTGAGTTTCGCTAAGGAGCCCACTGGCAAAGCAGTGTTAGCACCATGCTCACATCCCAAATGTCCATATACCGTGGCCTGGGTGGTATAGAATAGTAAATTCCCTTCATGAATCTAGTAATTAAGGGGTGCGTCCCTACCGTATGGTGCCCTGTATCCAGCACTAAATATGAAGATAGTGCACTCCTGGCACTGTTGATGGCACTGTAGCCTAATTTATGGTCATAGTATAATGTTGATAGGAACTCCAGAACATCTGTGATGCATACTGTATCATATGATATGTTGGCGACATGACAGTACATCTCCCACTTCTTGATGTGAGAGACATACTGCCTTTGTGTACTGTCCCTCCAGGCCGCTGTTATGACATTCACTGTCCGGTCAGGCAGTTCGCGTCCCAGGTATGGTCTCCTCAGAATCTGGAAATCAATAAATTGATTCGGTCATGTAGTGGGTGGTTGCCCCCCGTTACTGGGTGTACCAGCAGATCCTTGCTTTTGGGGACAGCCATGAAAGGCTGTGTTATAATTCATAGGACTAGTTGGAACCAGGACTGCGTAAGCCAGTGAGGCGCTACCAAAATGCCTGTGGCATTTCTTGCTTTATTTTTACCAAGCATCGGCTGATGAGGCAAAATGGAGGAAAATGGTACAAGAACATTCCTCCCCAATGTAGTGTGAATGCATCAACTGCCACTGCCCCTGGGTCTGGCTCCCATGACACATATTTGGGTAACTGGTGATTTAATCTGGATGCAAACAAATCAATATCCGGCATGCCATACCGGGCGACAATGTCGTTAAACACTTCATGATTCAACATCCATTCTGTGTTATCATTGAATTTCCACAATCTGATGTCTGCCACCATGTTGTATCTACCTGGTAGGTAGATTGCTGTGATCCAAATGTTCCTTGCAATACACCAATGCCAAAGAAGGTTTGCCAATTTGTCACAAGATACAGACTTAATTCCACCCATGTGATTGACATACGCCACCACCGTGGTGTTGTCAATCTGTACTTGAACATGCACATGATGCATATTGCTGCAATAAGCCTTTAGCCCATAGAGTGCTCCCAACTCTAAGTAGTTAATACCATGTTGCTGAAGAATTAAGGATTAAGGATTCCTGCACATTCCATCTACCTCCGCAGCTGGAGATGGTAGCTGTTGCTCCCCAGCCCAGGCCACTTGCATTAGTTTGTAAGATTACCGATGCTGTATCAATTAGAATTTTCTTAGAGCTGTGATGTATATTCGTTACCCACCATTGTAATTCAGCAATGGCCTCTGCTGGCAATTGCATGGGTCTTCCGAAATGGCCTGCATGGGATATGAGTTCTTGTTCCTTCCCACGTTGTAAATATTGATAGTGCAAAGGTCCGAAGCGCACAGCTGAAAAAGCAGCCACAAGCTTGCCAATTACACTTGCTGCGTGTCTGATTGTTGGCTGCTGTTTAACAATTAGTTTGTTGCAGGCTTTCATTAACTCTAATTGCTTGCCACTTGGCAGTGTCGCTGACATATGAATTGTTTTAATTGTGAACCCCAGGTAATCAATTACCCTGGTAGGAACTATTTTGACTTAACTGGATGGATTAGAAACCCCAATCTCTCAAACATGAGTTTGGTGGCTGAGATGATTCAGCTGATTCCTTGGTGTCCCCAACTATTAAAATGTCATCCAAATAAGCCATAACTATGCGATTCTGAGCTCGTAGTAGCCTCATAACTGTTTTTTAGTAATTATGTAAATAGTCTGGGAACTGAAGTCAGCCCATTAGGCAATGCTTTGAATTGCTACAATTGACCCATCCAGTTAAATTTCAAATATCTCCTGTGCTCCCTGTGAATGGATACTGAGTAGTATGCATCTTTTAGATCAATGCATGCCATATAACATCCTTCGGAAACCAATTGGATGGCTGTGCCAATGTTATCCATTTTAAAATATTTATACTGCACATAGGTATTGAGTTCCGTCAAGTCTAGGATGATACGACATCCTCTATCCCTTTTCTGCTTGGTGAATATATTGGATACAAATTGGTGAGATTCCTGATATGACCTCTGAATCACCTCATTTTTATATAAAGCCTGGATTTCAGCTTGTACCTCAAATCTTCAGCCCCATGCCCCCAGGAGTGTTCACCTGCTGTGCCTCCATACTCAGAGTCAGGGTTATACTGAATCTGTGTACTCCCCTCTCCAGAGATGGAGACACTTTGCAGCCCTGTGCTGCTGGCGCGGGCTCCCGTGGAGACCCTTGCTGATACTGCTCCCTCCTCTGGAGCATATCCGTCTGGAGCCACCTCTCCAATAGGTGCTCCATCTGGGAAGGTCATCCGTAGATGCTTCCCAGTGAAGGAGGGGATCCCTCTAGCCCCAACTCATCTGAGTCTACGGGCCTTGCAGACTTGTGAGTGGCCTTGCACCCCGGCTGGGCTGCCACGGTGCTCCCCTCAGGCACCAAATCTGCTGTCGCTGGTTCCACCACCAGCGGCATGGAAGGCGATTCAGAGTGTCACCCGCTACCCGCACCTCCACGGTCTTCAGTAGCCGACTTCCCCGCAGACCATCTCCTCACCTTCGACATGGTTTGGGTTCTAACTTGCTGGAAAACAAGAAGTAGTGAACCTGCCAATACGACCTCAGAGTACATTTTAAAACACTTACCTGAGTTTTTAAAACTTATCACTGGAAGGACGCGACACGCCTGCCAGTCAGTCGTTGGCGCATGCTTCAGACGTAATGACGTGCAAGCGGACTGACGGCCTTCTTCACGTAGTCACTGACGTGACTCCGAAGTAAAATCACCTTCTCATTGCCCCTCCTTTCATTGATCTCAACAAACTCACTGTTCAGCCTCCTTCAACTTAAAAAGTACTAGCCTATCCAACCACATTAATATCCTCGTAAATCTTTCTTGCATTATTTCCATTTCAATTACATCCTTCCTAGAGCAGGTTGATCAGAATGTACACAGTACTTCAAATGTGGCCTTACCAAGGTACTGTACAGGTATTACATTACATTACAACGCCTGTAGTCAGTACCATTGCTGATGAAGGCAAATGTGCCAAACACGCTGTCCAATTTATAGAAACAAGATACTACTGGTTTACAGAAAAAGGCACAAAGTGCTGTAGTAACTCAGTGGGTCAAGCCGCATCTCTAGAGCACATGGATTGGTGACATTTCAGGGGTCAGGACCCTTCTTCAATGCCTCAAAAAATGTGTTCAATTTCCTACATCTCTCTCCCCTTTCTTGATGTCTCTCCCCCTCATCTTAAACCTCTAGACAATCATGGGAAAACGAATTAGGTCAAATTATTAGACCAGAAGTATGGGATGAAAGTTTACAACACATACACCATTGTTCGTTAAATGCTAGACCCTCTTATACAATTTAAAATATTACATGAACTACATTACTCAAAATCCAAACTACATAACATTTTTTCAAATGTATCTGCCATACAGTGGCTTGCAAAAGTATTCATACCCCTTGAACTTTTCCACATTTAGTCACGTTACAACCACAAACATAAATGTATTTTATTAGGATTTTATGTGATAGACCAACACAAAGTGGCGCATAATTGTGAAGTGGAAGGGAAATGATACATGGTTTTCAAATCTTTTTACAAATACAAAACTGAAAAGTGTGGCGTGCAAAAGTATTCAGTCCCCTTTACTCTGATACCCCTAAACACAATCCAGTGCAACCAATTGCCTTCAGAAGTCACCTAATTAGTAAATGGAGTCCACTTGTGTGTAATCTAATCTCAGTATAAATACAGCTGTTCTGTGAAGGCCTCAGAGGTTTGTTAGAGAACATTAGTGAACAAACAATGTTCCTTGGGCATCATGAAGCCCAAGGAACACACCAGACAGGTCAGGGATAAAGTTGTGGAGAAGTTTAAAGCAGGGTTAGGTTATTAAAAAAATATCCCAAGCTTTGAACATCTCACGGAGCACTGTTCAATCCATCATCCGAAAATGGAAAGAGTATGGCACAACTGCAAACCTACCAAGACATGGCTGTCCACCTAAACTTACAGGCCGGGCAAGGAGAGCATTGATCAGAGAAGCAGCCAAGAGGCCCATGGTAACTCTGGAGGAGCTGCAGAGATCCACAGCTCAGGTGGGAGCTTGGTCCACAGGACAACTATTAGTTGTGCACTCCACAAATCGGGCCTTTATGGAAGAGTGGCAAGAAGAAAGCCATTGTTGAAACAAAGCCATAAGAAGTCCCGTTTGCAGTTTGCCACAAGCCATGTGGGGGACACAGCAAACATGTGGAGGAAGGTGCTCTGGTCTGATGAGACCAAAATTGAAGTTTTTGGCATAAATGCAAAAAAAACATAGAAACATAGAAACATAGAAACATAGAAATTAGGTGCAGGAGTAGGCCATTCAGCCCTTCGAGCCTGCACCGCCATTCAATATGATCAGGCTGATCATCCAACTCAGTATCCCGTACCTGCCTTCTCTCCATACCCTCTGATCCCCTTAGCCACAAGGGCCACATCCAACTCACTCTTAAATATAGCCAATGAACTGGCCTCAACTACCCTCTGTGGCAGAGAGTTCCAGAGACTCACCACTCTCTGTGTGAAGAAAGTCTTTCTCATCTCGGTCTTAAAGGATTTCCCCCTTATCCTAAGCTGTGACCCCTTGTCCTGGACTTCCCAACATCGGGAACAATCTTCCTGCATCTAGCCTGTCCAACCCCTTAAGAATTTTGTAAGTTTCTATAAGATCCCCTCTTAATCTCCTAAATTCCAGAGAGTATAAAACGCTATGTGTGTGGAAAACTAACACTGCACATCACCCTGAACACACCATCCCCACTGTGAAACATGGTGGTGGCAGCATCATGCTGTGGGGATGCTTTTCTTCAGCAGGGACAGGGAAGCTGGTCAGAGTTGATGGGAAGATGGATGGAGCCAAATACAGGGCAATCTTGGAAGAAAACCTGTTAGAGTCTGCAAAAGACTTGAGACTGGGGCAGAGGTTCACCTTCCAGCAGGACAACGATCCTAAACATACAGCCAGAGCTACAATACAGAGCTAAGTCCCGACCTAAATCCAATTGAGAATCTCTGGCAAGACTTGAAAATTGCTGTTCACAGACGCTCTCCATCCAATCCGACTGAGCTTGAGCTATTTTGCAAAGAAGAATGGGCAAAAAATTAAGTCTCTAGATGTGCAAAGCTGGTAGAGACATACCCCAAAAGACTTGCAGCTGTAATTGCAGCAAAAGGTGGTTCTACAAAGTATTGACTCAGGGGGGCTGAATACTTTTGCACGCCACACTTTTCAGTTTTTCATTTGTAATAAAATTTGGAAACCATGTATCATCTTCCTCCCACTTCACAATTATGCACCACTTTGTGTTGGTCTATCACATAAAATCCCAATAAAATACATTTACGTTTGTGGTTATAACGTGACAAAATGTGGAAAAGTTCAAGGGGTATGAATACTTTTGCAAGCCACTGTATGTGATAAATGTCAGCACTTAGAAGCTAACTTGACA
The DNA here is from genome assembly GCA_035221665.1 of Okamejei kenojei. Taxonomy (NCBI): domain Eukaryota; kingdom Metazoa; phylum Chordata; class Chondrichthyes; order Rajiformes; family Rajidae; genus Okamejei; species Okamejei kenojei. The sequence continues at coordinate 117,966,859 of CM069132.1, read as the reverse complement.
CACTCATTTACAAATTGTGTAAAAATTACAAAATTTTGGATAGAAATATTTAGGATAATTTCAAATGTTGTTAATATGAATCTGACTCCTGACTCAAAGTTAATAATACTGGGAATACTGGAAACAGATCAATTAATAACAACGAATCAAATATTTTTTATTGATTATAGTTTAATAATTGGGAAAGGTATTTCCCAATTTTTCCAATTTCCAATTTTTCCCTTTCCCAATTATCCAATTAAAATTCTGGAAAGGTCCTACATCCCCCCCATTCAAAATGTGGAATACAGGAATGTCGGAGACACTCCATCTGGAAAGATTGAGGCTCGTCCTAATGGACAGGTTGGATCTTTTCAGAGGAATATGGTCTCCATACATTGAATATCTAAAGGGTCAAAATGGCTCGGTGCGAGAGCCTGACTGAAACCTGAATAATGGAATAGATGAAGAAATACGTATAACAAATCATGGATATATCTCCAACGATGGATAACTTTTTAATACTCTTCACTTCCTTATTTTCGATTTTTTATCTCTATATTATTTTTCTCTATCTTTTCTTACTTATTTAAAAAAAAATGTATAGAAATATAAATGTCTTATATGTTAATATTAATAATATTACAAATGTATGTAAGAAGTATTTTCCATTAATATGTATTTACAACTAATAAAAAATATTCATCAAACCTCTTTCCCCCCCTCAATGTAAACGTATCATCATTCTTTAGTAAACATGGTCCCCCCCCCCCCCCCCCCCCCCCCCCCCCCCCCCCGCTGTCCCAGATGGATCCCTCACACCCGCTCCTTCTCAGTGTATCATAGTTCTGCTCTAGCTGCCCCTCCCCCTAGACGGAACATGGAGAGCATTCCCCATGGGGGTCCTCACCTTTCACCCCACCAACCACCTCATCATTCTCCAACATTTCTGCCACCTCCAACGTTATTTCACACCTTTCCGCTTTCCACAGACACTGTTCCCTCTGCAACTACTTGAATCACTAATCCGTTCCCACCCAAACCACCCCTACTGTACCTGTATCTATACCTCCTCTCTCAACTCCAGGGATGTCAGCAGTCCTTCCAGGTGAGATTAAGGTTCACATGCAGCTCCTCTAAGCTCATCTACTGCATCTGGTGTTCCTGATGTGGCCTCCAATACATCAGCGAGGCTAAGCATAGACTCAGAGACCGTTTCACCAAACACTTGCACTTGATCCACCAAGGCCTATTGAATCTCTCGCCTGCTAACCATTTAAAGCCTTTGCCCATTCCCATACAGACCTTTCCGTCTCCTCCTTGGGCCTCCTCCATTGCCAGAATGAGGCCACATGCAAATGGAAGCGCGGCACCTCATATTCCGTTTGGGTGGATAACAATCCCACACTGTGAGCAATGAATTCTCCAGTTTGCGGTAACTGCCAACATTATCTGTAATCCACCTATTACTTGCCAGTCTTTGTCCTGCCCCTCCCCTGGGGGAGGCCAGTTAAAGCATTTAATAAAATGGAGAATATCTGACTCAAAAAAGGGTGGGAAAGTGAAGGGAGGAAGATAAACAGGCAACAATCATCCAGAATTTGACATATAGTTGTTCTTTTAGCAGCATGCTAGGGCTGCCATGGTGGCACAGTGGTAGAGTTGCTGCCTTAAGGGCCTGTCCCACTGTACGAGGTAATTCAAGAGTTCCCCGAGTTTCCCCTGATTCGAACTTGGAGAATTACAGTAATAGCCATTCGTAGGTACTCGGGGGTTCTCGTGGACATTTTTCCACAGTGCTGAAAAAACTTCACGAGTTACCGCGTTTCCCGAATACCTGCTGTTAGCATTACGAGCCGCTACGAGACATCCACGAGCTCCGACGTAGCCGCAACGTACATTCTACGTACTTACCACGAATTTGATTTTTTTTTAAACTTCAGGAGAGCTCTTGAATTACCTCGTACAGTGGGACAGGCCCTTTACAGCGCTTATACAGCCAGAGACTTGGGGGGAAGGGGGGGTGGTGGGAAAGAGGGGGGGGTGGGGAAGGGGGGTGGGGAAGGGGTATGTGTGGGGTAGAGCGATGTGTGGAGTAGTGGGTAGGGCGGATGTATGGGGAAGGGGGGATGTGTGGGGAAGGGGGGATGTGTGGGGGAGTGGAGTTGTGGGGATATGGGGGGGGTATGTGGGAGGGTGGTATGTAGGCTCAGCAGCTCCGGCTGCAGGTCCCGGCTCCGGACTCACTCATCGGCTCCAAGACCCGGCGCATGTTGCACTCAGTAGCTCCCAGCCCCAGCTGCACTCATCGGCACCTGGCAGCCCACGAACCAGCAGGCCCCGCTCGCGAACATAGCAGCCCGCGAACACAGCAGCCCACGAACACAGCAGCCCCCACCCGCGAACACCGCAGCCCATTAACATAGCAGCCCTCGCCCGCGAACACAGCAGACCCATCCGGGGAAAGCAGCAGCCGGCGAACACAGGGGTATTCTGGGAACCGGGGATGTGGGAAGGGGGGGGGGGGTCGCAGCAGACCCAGCTCACCCCGCACCTTCAGCTTTCGGCCTCACGCACAGCTCCCGGTCCGAGGCCTCTGGTTCAAGTTGCTCTCTGCCCGCACGCTGCTCACAGACTCAGCCCCACATCCAGAGCTTTATTCTCCGCGGGTGCCGGAAGGGGCGTTACCTTCATGGTGACTGACAGGCGAGAAGACCAAACTGCTGATCTCACGATTTTTTAAACTTTCATAACTTTTTTATTATTTCACCGATCGGAAAAAAACCTTGGGGCGGTTGGAGGAGAGGAGGACGGTGAGTAAGATGGTGAAAAATCATAGCGATATACAGTAGCACTTTTTCATTAAATGTATTTACAATGTAGTCAGGAAGTGGTCAAGATGAGACTTTCAGTAATAGTATAGATATTTTAGGAATAAAAGTTATTTTTGAAACAAAACTAACGATTGCAATGAGTGACATTTTATGTGGAAAGAAAAACAGCATTTCTACTGTTTGAATTGTTCCTTGAACCATTATGACTAGACAATAGGTGCAGAAGAAGGCTATTCGGCCCTTCGAGCCGGCACCACCATTCAATGTGAATGGTCATGGCTGATAATCCCCAATCAATACCCCGTTCCTGCCTTCTCCCCATATCCCCTGACTCCGCTATTTATGAGCCCTATATAGCTCTTTCTTGAAAGTATCCAGAGAACCTGCCTCCACCAGAGAATTGAGACAGACTCACCACTCTCTGTGAGAAAAAGTGTTTCCTCGTCTCCGTTCTAAATGGCTTACTCCTTATTCTTAAACTGTGACCCCTGGTTCTGGGCTCCCCCAACATCTGGAACATATTTCCTGCCTCTAGCGTGTCCAAGCCCTTAACAATCTTATAAGTTTCAGGGATATGGACCAAGAGCTGAAAAGTGTGATTAACCCAAAATCCATGGTGGCTGCCAGAGCACAATAGGCTGAATGGTCTCTTTCTCTGCCATTAATTTTGGTAACTGTGTAAACCCCATCCCCAAAATCTCTCCCTCAATCTCCTCCACCCTAACCCCAAATCCTTTCCTTCCTTCACTCCGCCACCGAACCTCTTTCTTTTCTCCCTCAAGTCCTCCGTACTTCCTTCCAAACCTCTGCTCTCCCGCCCCCTCACCTGCAACCAGGCATGTGCCGTGAGTAATCAGCCAGGGTAGGCAGTGGCTTTTAAAAATCTTGAAAACCACGCATGCGCAGATTATTCTCTCCCCGGTGAGATGTCAGTCGGCTTTTTTTAATCTTGAAACTGCTCATGCGCACATTGTTCCCTCCCCGGTAAACTGCCGGTCGGCATTTTTTTAATCTTGAAAACCGTGCATGCGCACATTGTTCCCTCCCCGGTGAACTGTCATTCGACTATTTTTAAATCGTGGAAACCGCACATGCGCAGATTGTTCTCTCGACTTTTATCATGTAATTTGTTTTAAATAGGTCCTATCTCTTAATAAAGTATTTAAAAACATATAGCTCAAAAAAAAATTACTTACCATATTATTTATGCACAAAATCCATTCTTCTCTCTTTGTTTGCAGCAAAAATATCCATAAGGTTGCTTCGTGAAACTCTTCAGGCAATCATTATCCACCCTTGAAAATCCCGCTAAGAAACTTGCGCATGCGCATGCGCAGTAGGCTGGTGCGCATGCGCAGTGCGCAACGCAGCACATGCACGCAGTTCACAGCGTAAAGGCAGAGTTTCAGCTGCCTTTACGGACCGTTCCCACTGATGGCTTGAAGCAGCGTCGACGGCACGCGAGTAGCACATACTTCCGCGTTTAAAACGTACTGCTGATGAAAGGCACGGGAGAATTATGCCACCCTAAGAGATTGATCTCTTAGGGAGGCATAATTCTCCCGTGCCTTTACTGTTTATGACCATTTTATATATGTTTTATATATATTTTATATACATTATATTTATATTATAAATAATTACTATTTTATAATTTTAGTCAGGGTAGGCACTGCCTACCTTGCCTACCCTGACGGCACGTGCCTGCCTGCAACTCCCTTACCCCGTAACCACACTAGTGCCAGCTTTGCCTCTACTTTCTAACCATTATCCACTTGCTCTTATGGGGTAAGGCCACTCTGCAGCCACTCTCCACCTCTCCCCTGACTGGTTCCAGCGGCTGTGCCATCTAAAACCTGGGTCCTAGTGCAAAACTGCACTATCCCTTCCCCCCTCCCCTTAACCGCCCAAAACCCCCCCCCCCAAAACTCGCCCCCCCCCCCCCCCCCCCCCCCCCCCACCCTAACTCCATTAACAGGGTTTCCTGCAGATAAACGTCATGGAAGCTCCAGTTGCTTGTCCAATGCCAGTTGGTGAGGGCAGGCCTTGGTGATCCATGTGATTCTCTGCTGAAATGAATTATTAAGATGTCAGTGGCTGACTGAGGGAAGGTACCAATAGGATAATATCACCCTCGTTCCCAGGCAAAACTATAAAAGATCAAAGACTTGTGACGATAAGTTTATTTTAGTGTACAATCTTTCCATATATTCTGACTAATATAGAAAGACAGTACACTAAAAATAATAATTTTTAGAAGAGTTAGTAGGGAGACATCAGTGACCACTGTTACATCACAGGCACCATGGTCTGAAATACTTGCTTCAATAATGATTATTGTTATATAATTACATCTGGCATGGTTAAATATGAACGCATATCAATAATTTGGGCTCAAAATATCCAACCTACAGTTCAGTGTCTTTTGAAAAAGACCATGCTAAATATTAATTGCAGCATCTATATAAAGTGGTGGCACTCCATAGTAACATCCATCTTTAGCTAAAAAAAATAACAAGTGGTGAAGAACATGTCTGCAGGCATGTTGGATTTTATTCAGAGCAAGAATAAATGGTTGAGTTTCTAAAAACTTTGTTTTTCACATTTAATAAAATTAAAAATAAGGTGTATTTCTTAAATAAACAATTGAGTTTTCCACTGTACTTATCTGAAAATTGGATTAAGAGTAAACAACTGAGAAAGTAAGGTATTAAGAATATTTCATTGCTGTACTAAGATGATCTTTCTTTAAGCACAAAACAAAATGCTGGAGGAATGCCGTGGATGGAAATAGACTGTTGACATTTCAGGTCGGGTCCCTCCTTCAGATTCATCCTTCATAAGATTGTTCTTGACTATTGCCATTAAACCATGTGTCAAACTTCATAAATTGGCAATTTCGTTAACGTACGTAAAGTTTTAAACTTCCATTTAACAATTTAATCATTAATTCAATAACGGCATACCTCATGAACAATCGTCCATTACAGTTGACGATTGATTACCTCTCCCATTTGGAGATACACACAGCCAGAATTATGGTAGAAAGAAATTTAAGAGTGCTTTCTATTAAAATAAATTGTCTGAAACAAATCATTCATCCATTCCATGAATTAATTTCACAAACAGTAAAACACAAGTATATGGTAATGAAAAGATTAGAGTCAGTACTTGGCCTTGCAATAGATTAGACGAGCCAGTACTTGGCCTTGAGATCCAAAAGTATAGGGAGGCTGCACATCTCAAGGTTAACAATATTAACTTCTGAAAGGTATAGATCTATTGAAACCCTGAAGCATCTGGCATGAGGTGTTGAACGTGGATAGATGTTGGTATTCAACCTACATTCTGGCATTTATTTGGGAAGATTGCTTGATTAATTGATTAAACAACATAGCATGATCACAGGGCCTGCAGACCATCCTCCTCAGCAAATCTGTCTCTCAAACCTGTGACAATAAGCGATTCACAGAGCACAGCAGAGCTAAAGAACAAAAAGGCAATTTATCTTAATGCACTGCCGATAGGATGTCCTGGAGATGAATCGCAGAACTGCTACAGAATTACAGAACAGGAGGTGGCCATTCAGCTCCTCAAGTCTATGCTAGCTCCTTCTACGAGTCCATCAAATCAATCAAATCAAATCAAATCAAATACATTTTATTGTCATTGCACAGCAACTGTACAACGAAATTTCATGTGCATCTCCTTCAGTTGTGTACAATAAAAGACACAGGATAAAACGATTTAAAAAGAACAAAACACAATAACACAATCAACCATTTACTCTCACATTTACATTTACCGCAAGATCAATGCATAAAATAAGTAATAGATAATAAAAATGATGCACATTATATTGCACTCCAGCAGACAATTTTTTTATAATGCAACCTGAATTGTGTTGTGTTTCCCATAGTGTTATCTGTTTGAGTTTAATTTCTTTAATGGACACATGGTAGAAAAACTGTTTATTAGTCTGCAAGTGCGGGCCATCAAAGACCCTATTTATCGCCTCCCAGATGGGCAGCAGAGTGATAAAGGGTGGTTGAAACTTTCCGGTTGTGGTCAGCTAAATGGAGGCCCTAGAGGATAGTGCCACCAGCTCCGTAAAAAAACTCGGGAACAAACGGGGGTTTTAAAAGACCGTACCCGGCTGATATTTGCTACAACAACGCCTGCCGTTTCTATACGACGGTGCCGAAGTGACGTCCATCAGTTCCGCGCTACTAACTATGTTGACGACACGGAGAGCCCTACCGACAATAGGTAAAACTCTTCAACCAACCCGACAGAGAACCCGCCAGAAGGCCGAGGTGAAGCCTCGGAAGTACTGAGAAGGACCCACTCCTAGGAAGATGTTTTCCCAAGAAAACAGGCACAAAAGCGGAAGGTGAGCGATTTGAACAACTTTTATATCTCAAACAGATGGCTGTTTTTAAATCTTAGAATTAAAGGAAGAAAATGAAAGTATTAAAGGTAAGAAGAATTATGAAAGAAAATTATGTCAAATTAACAATCAGAAGGACAGATAAAAATCAACTGAATGAATTTCAAAAAGAAACAATCTAAAAATTGAAAAAAAGGTCAAAAAGTAACGGAAAATAGAAGAATTGAACTCCATTGAAAAATCATAATAGATGGAAAGTAAGATGGAGAAAAAAACTTTGAAAAAGGTTAAAAAAGACTTTCAAAATAAGATTAAATCCTAATGAGAATGGGCATTGAACAACAGCGTCTGGCAAAAGAACCTTGAACAGATAGCTGGAGGCAAGTACTCTGAGTTCTACAGCAAAGTCTGATAACAAACTGAAACGTCAAATGATATTGCTTGACTAAAAAAACAGAGAAATTACTCAGCTAGAAGGCATCAGCGAAATCAGAATCTGAGGAAACGCAGGGGATTCCAGAAGGTCGTCGAGAAACACAAGATCTTCTTCGAGAATCACTTGCTAAACTACTCCATAAAAGTTGTTTTAACTCTGGATGAAATGCCTTTATTAATCTCGTCTCATAGAAGTCAGCAGAGTCAGACCAGTATAAATGCCCCCCCAAGACAAATGAACATAAAGCTACAATATATTTGTTCTGCGAGGAGATTATGGCGGAAAGCGCTAAAATAATAATATTGACATTTGAAGGACAAAGGATCAGTATCTAGCGAGATTACCCTCCAGAGGTTGCTAAGAGAAAACGGAATAGGCTTTTAATGAAGCCAAAAGCCTTATGAGGGGTGTAGAAAATCTGAGATATCTGATGTTGAAATTACCCAGACCATTCTAAAGAGTTACTTTTAACAAAGTGGAGCATTTCTTTAATACCCCAGCACAACAGCCTTGAATTTTGCAAAGCAAGTTCGAGCCATTGATAAGTATCTACAAGCAACATACTGACTTTTTACTAGGTTTAGAGACCCAACGTTGGAGATCTCAACCACTCTCAGCAGGCCTTAGGATTTTCGCAAAGCATTCGAGTCTTGAAAAGTATCTACAAGCAAACCTACTTGACTTTTTCTACTTTTAGAGACCCGAACAACGGACTCTCAACATACTGTGAGAATTTCATATGATAATATGACTAGAAGTAATGGACAATTCCGTATGGAATAAGAGGAAAAAACCTGGATTGGAGAGACGTTTTCCCATTTGGATCACGTGACAATTAGTCTTAACATATAACTAATATAAACAAATAACAAACAATACTAAAATCACAACGCGCGTTTTTTATTATTCACTATGATTATTATTAATCAAGATTAGCTCACTATTGCTAATTAATATCACTAATAAATTTAATAACTAATGTCTCGTTAATGAATGGAGTTAAATTTAGCCATGGATCTCATTTGGAGATCCTTTTTTTCTAATAATAATTTTTATTTTTGTACTTTAAATTATATTCTTTTATGTTTAATACTGCTTAGATTTCTAATTAATTTTAGATATCGACTAGATACCTTAAATGATGATACCTAACACACGCTTTTTTCTCGCGTTCTTTAATATTATACCCCAGTTAAAATATTTATGAGGACTAATAATCCTCAAATCTCGGAGCTGGGAGTTAATACAACACTGGGAAGTCCTTAGATGGATAGCCAAGTTAATTGGCTAACACAAACTACCAAATACTTTATTTGTAGTTTTTTCCTTTCTTTAACATACTATTAATTTCTTTAACTATTCTTTACTATCCTTTAATATCTATTGTATTTTTCAGTTTGAATGGATTTACACATTGGACCAATGGGAGATATTTTCGTGATGGGTACATTAAAAGAGATCTAAAATTATCTATTCGGTGTTCGGGTGTTGTAGGTTAGGTCTACTGCGTGACCCTTAGGACTCTATTGCAGATTCCCACCACTTAAAAATGCAAGATTAAAAGAATACGGGGAATGAGGGATTAACATTTTGCAGTGGTACGTTTATAGGATTAATGAACCATAAAGAGAGGAAAAAATATTGAGCCTCATTTAAAAGGCAATTAAGATGACGTAATTTATATTCAAGAAACCCCCTTAAAAAAAGCGCTGAAAACAGGTTGAACGGCTAACAGGTGTCAAGACAAAATATATCATTCTTTTACGCCATAAATCAAGAGGTCTATAGCAATATTATTTCGTAAAAGTACTTTATTTTAAGCATACATCACTATATCTGATAAAGATGGCAGATACATTATTTGCTAGGAGAGAGAATAAAACACAGAAAAAATGAATTTTTCGTAATATTATATGGACCAAATTTGATTTGCCCTTTGTTTTGTAAGGAAAGTATTAACAAATATTCCGGAATTAAACATTATAATTTGATAATTGGAGGCGATTTTAATTTGTACATTAGACCCTTACCTAGACAGATCATTCACCCCCCCCGCAAAAACTAAATCAATTCTAGGATTTATTAAATGCATATATTCAATCGTCTCAATATTAAAGATCGTTTGGGGAACAGAAAACCCCTACTGGTCGGATACTCTTTTCACTCACCAGTACATATGAACATATTTCAAGTATAGAATTATTTTCTGGTAGATGCAACGCTTATCTCAACTTACTTACGAACCAAATATCATAATATTATAATCTCAGATCATGCACCATTACATTTTTAAAATTAAAGCATAAGGTATTAGGGGTTCAGTATTGATGTGGAAGAGATCTGGCTGGCAAAACAGGAAGCAAAGAGTAGAGTATACTTCGGGTCCTTTTCACAATGGCAGGCGTAACTAGTGGGTACCGCAGGGATCAGTGCTGGGACCCAGCTTTTTACAATATATATAATGATCTGGATAGAGGGAACTGAAGGCAATATCTCCTAGTTTGCGGTTGATGGACACTAAGCTGGGAGGCATTGTTCGCTGTTTTTTGAGGAGGATGTTGGAGAGTGGGGGGGGACTGCAAGGTGACTTGGATAGGCTGGGTGAGTGGGCAAATGTTTGGCTGATGCGTATAATGTGGATAAATGTGAGGTTATCACTGTGGTTGGCAAAAACAGGAAAGCAGACTATTTTTTAAATGGTGTGGCGATTAGGAAAAGGGGGAGTGCAGGAGACCTGGGTGTATGGGTACACCAGTCATTGTAAGTAGGCATGCAGGAGTTTTTTTACCAGCAGGCAGTGAAAAAAAGCGAATGGTTGTTAGCTTTCATTAGGCAAAAGGATTTGAGTACAGGAGAGGGATGGGTTCTACTTCAGTTGTCAGGGTCTTGGTGAGACCAACTTGGAGTATTGCGTGCTGTTTTGGTCTCCAAATCTGAGGAAGGGACATTATTGCCATTAGAGGAGTGCAGGAGAAGGTTCAACTGACTGTTTCGGGATGTCAGGACTGTCTTTATGAAGAAAATGATGGATTAGATCGGTTTATACTCTCTTGGAATTAGGGATTAGAGGATCTTATAGAAACTTACAAAATTCTTAAGGGGTTGGACAGAACTAGATGCAGGATGATTGTTCCGATGTTGGGTGAAGTCCAGGACAAGGGGTCACAAGCTTTAGGTAAGGGGGAAATCTTTAAGACCGAGATGAGAAAGACATTCTTCACTCATAGAGAGAGTGGTGAGTCATTGGAACTCTCTGCCACAGAGGGTAGTGAGGCCAGCTTCATTGGCTATATTTTAAGAGTGAGTTGGATGTGGCCCTTGTGGCTAAGGGGATCAGAGGGTATGGAGAGAAGGCAGGTACGGATACTGAGTTGGGATGATCAGCCATGATCATATTGAATGGCGGGTGCAGGCTCGAAGGGCTGAATGGCCTACTCCTGCACCTAATTTCTATGTTTCTATGTTAAAATTAAAATAAATGGTAAAACAGAAAATTGTGGACAATGGAAACTTAATCCACAAATTTAAAAAAATAAAACCACTCAGGAATATATTATAACTCAAATTAAGATTTTTTTTAAAATAAATGATCAACCAGAAATATCTCGCTCTTTATTATGGGAAAACATTTTAACCATATCTTCGAGGAATTATGATTTCTTCACAAGCATTCCATAATAAAAAGATTCGGAAGGAACAACAGACTTGGAAAGGGAGATTAAACAATTAGATATACAGAATGCAACAAATACCAGATATAATAATACATAATAAAATTGTAGCATTGAAATATAAATTAAATAAAATATATACTGATCAAGTTTTAAAATTTTATCAACATACTAAACAATTACAGTTTGGAATTTGGAGACAAACCCCAAAAATTATTAGCTCGACAATTAAGGAAAATTGAAGCTGAAAAAATTTTTATACATAGGATTAAATCACAAAATGGTGAATTTATTAATAAAACCTAAAGATATTAATGAAAGATTTATGCAATATTATAAAAATCTTATATATGCTAAAGCGACAGTAAATAAAAACAGAAATAGATGCCTTTTTAAAAAATATGTAACTTTAAAAGGATTGGATTTACAAAAAAAAATAAAGAATTATTAAATGCTGATATTTCAATAAAAGAAAATCCAAGAATCTATTAGATCATTAAAAAATGGTAAAACACCGGGACCGGATGGTATAGGTTCGGAATTTTATAAAATTTTTCATGATCATATGGTCCCATATTTGAAATCATTATATGAACAGATATATACACAACAGAAATTACCAGATACGCTGAACGAGTCTATTATAACACTTATACCCAAAATAAATAAAGACTTGGATGAACCAGGATCATATAGAGCAATAGCTCTATTAAATACGGATCAAAAGATTCTAACAAAAATATTAGCACAAAGATTAAGTACAGTTGTCAATGATTAATTCATCCCCGATCAAACAGGATTTATACCTAAAAGATATTCTAATATAATCTAAGACGGTTATTTAATATATATATATTCGAAAAGAAGTGATAAAAAAGATTTAGTAGTTATCTCTCGCTGATGCAGAAAAAGCTTTTGACCAAGTGGAATGGCCTTATTTATTTTCGGTGATGGAAGCTTTCAAAGCTCGGTGAGAAGTTTACTACTTGGATTAAAACTGTTATATGCAAACCCAACAGCTAGAATAACAACAAACCGTATGTTATCTACTAAATTTAGTTTATCTCGAGGTTGTAGACAAGGCTGTCCTCTATCACCTTTATTGTTCGCGCTAGCAATAGAACCTCTCGCCCAAAGGGTGAGATTACATCTGGAAATACATGGATATGATACTAAAGATACTAAGAATAAAATCTCCTTATATGCGGACGATGTATTACTTTATATCACTGAACCGGAAATAAGTATTCGAAATTTGTTTAAACTAATAACGGAATTTGGATTAATCTCAGGATAAACAGTATCAATTGGAATAAAAAGTGAACTTATGCCAATAACGATGAATAATTTACAGATATTACAACAATTTCCTTTTCAAGATAAACAAATGAAAATATTAAATATCTTGGCATTTTCGTTACAAAAAGATTTGATTCTTTATTTAAATCTAACTTCCCGTTATTACTGAACAAATTAAATAAGAATATTTTATACTCCTGGAAAAGTTTACCTATTTCAATGTTAGTAAAATCAATGCGATATAAAAATGATTTTTCTCCCCACAATTATTATATTTATTTCAATTAATCCCGATATATCTCCCTAAAATTTTTTTCAAAAAATTAGACTCCCTAGTTACTAACTTTATTTGGGATTATAAGAACCACAGAATAAATAAAAAAACTTATGTAAAGCTAAAATAAATGGGGGATTAGCATTACCAAATTTTATGTTTTATTACTGGGCAGTTAATATCAAAAATATGAATTTTTGGCTAGAAGAAATAGATTACAAACCAAACTGGTTAAAAATGGAAAAAGAAGATTGTTCTCCATTTGAATAAATTAGTTCTATAATATTTGCTAACACTAACGTAACTAAGAAAATTTATAGTGAAAACCGATAATAGAAAACGGAATCCGCATTTGGAAACAAATAAAGAAAAAACATTAAATTAAAATCTATACCGTTAGGTCTTACCATTGCCAACAATTTTACGTTTAAACCTTCAACGATGGATAAGGCTTTTTTACAATGGAAAAATAAAGGAATTTTAAACATAGGGGATCTTTATAAGGAAAGCTCTTTTCTTTCATTTCAAGAGTTACAACAAACTTATGGACTACATAACAATGAATATTTTAGATATTTACAAATCAGAAACTATATCTCTGCAAATACACAAGAACTTTAGAAATAGAAAGACTGAAATTTTAGATGAATGCTTGAATAAACATCCAAATACAGAAAAAATGATATCATATATTTATAATATTTTATTGGAAAGTGATATCCCATCAAACGGAAACACATAGACAGATTGGGAAAATGAATTAGGTCAATAATAAGCTCAGAAATATGGGACGAAAGCTTACAACACATACATCACTGTTCGTTAAATGCTAAAAACATGCTCTTATACAGTTTAAAAATTCTATATAGACTATATTATTCCAAATCTAAATTACATAATATATTTCCAAAATTATCGCCTATATGTGATAAATGTCAAATCTCAGAAGCAAATTTGTCACATTCATTCACTAATTGTATAAAGATTGTAGAATATTGGAACGAAATATTTAAGATAATTTCGAATGTTATTAATATTACTATGATTTCTGATCCAAAGTTAATAATACTTTGGAATACTTGAAACGGGACCAACTAATTTACAATGAACCAAAGAATTTTTATCGACTATTGTCTAATAATTGGGAAAAAATTAATACTAAAAATTTTGGAAAGTGCCCTGCATCCCAACAATTAAAATGTGGAATACAGAAATGTCGGAGACACTTCACTTGGAGAGATTGAGGCTTGTCCTTATGGATAGGTTAGATCTCTTCAGAGCGATTTTGGTCTCCATATATTAAATATTTACAGGGTCATAACGGTTCGGCCGCAAAGACTTGATGAGGCCTGAATATCTGAATGGGATGAAGAAATATATATAATAAATCATGAATATATCTCCAAGGACGGATTAATGAGTAATATTTCAATCTCCATCAAACTTTCAACACTCTCTTTTTCTTTTCTATTCTTTATTTTTCTATCCCTAATTAGAAAAAAAAAATAGAAACACATTTATATTAAATTCTTATTATTAATGCAAATATAGATATCATTACTTGTATGAAAATATTATTGATGTCTTGTATTTTTAATTACATAAAATTGTGTAGTTTCAACTATATAATAATTTAGAAATATAAAGTCAATAATAATACAAACACTCTTATTTATTATGAAAAAAAGAATGATATTATAGAAGTTCGGTTAATATTGTGTATTATACAATTATAACATGGGGGATTTGTATTTTGAAATCAGAGGAAATATGGATATTATGAGTAGTATGAGTATATTGCTAATATTAGGAATGTACTATACACACTCCCAATTATACAAAATAATTAACCTTGATATGTATAATTGATAATATTACAAATAATATAAACAGTATCAATGTTATTATTAATATTATATATTTTTTATCGTTGTATAAGAGTGTACTTTGTAATTACTTTGTTTCTATAATAAAAAAAATTTAAAAAAAAGAAAAGGTGGTTGGCAGGGTGGGATGAATCCTGTGTGACATCGGGCCTTGTAAATGTCTTCCAGGGAGGGTAGTTGAGCGTTTGTGATGCTCTGTGCTCTGTGCTGCTTCAATAACCCTCTGTAGTGCCTTCCTTCCAGCCACAGTGCAGCTAGCAAACCACATCAGGATGCCATAGGAGATAGGAGAGCATCATGATGACCATCAATTACCCCTTTACACTCGTTCTATGTTATGCCACTTCCTGTGCACTAGTAGCAATTTACAGAGGCCAATTAGTCTACAAATCCACACCTCCTGGGGATGTGGGAGAAAACCAGAGCACCTGGAGGAAAACTATGCAGTCACAGGAAGAATGTGCCATCACCACACAGAGACAGCAGCTGAAGTCGGGATTGAACGTGAGTCTCTGGCACTGTAAGGGAGCAGGTCTACCAATTACACCACATTGACGCTCCAATGAAGAACCATTTCTCTGAACCATTAAGTCCAACCAGAATCTGTGGAGCCATTTAGAGACATTTAGAAACTATTAACATTCCTGGTGTCATGCATTCGTGAGACTAGGATTAGGAGGATAGAGCAGATGAATGTATTGAATTGAAATTAGTTAATTTTAATAGTCAAGTATGCATATATACAAGGAATTTGCCTTAGTGCTTAGCTCACAAGTAACAACACGATATACAGTAGACAATTAAAAATAAAACATAATTTAAACACGTGAAGAATGAAAATACCAGGGTAAAAGGAGGTTACAGACTTTTGGTTATTGAGTAGAGCTACTGCTCGCGAGAAAGCGAGCGGGTAAGATCATCTCTGACCCCTCTCGCCCTAGCCACAAACTCTTTGAATCACTTCCCTCTGGAAGGCGACTCCGGACTGTCAAAGCTGCCACAGCCAGACATAAAAACAGTTTTTTATCCACGAGTAATTGCTCTACTGAACAGCCAAAAATCTGTAGCCTCCCTTTGATCTGGTATTTTGTTGGTTCACATGCTTGATCAATGGTGTTTTATTATTAATGATTTAGTATTATTAATGTTTAGTGTTTTCTGAGTCATTCGTAACTGTCACTGTATGTCATGTTGTTACTTGTGGGTGGAGCACCAAGGCAAATTCCTTGTATGTGAATACTTGGCCAATAAACTTACTTACTTACTTATTGTGGATAGAACTGAAGAATTGTAAGGGTAAAAAGACACTAATTGTAATTATCTACAGGCCCCCAAACAGTTTCCTGGCGAAAGGGTACAAGTTGCATCACAAGTTAAAATTAGCATGTAACAAAGGTAATGCTACAGTGGTTATGGGAGGTTTCAACGTGCAGGTAGTCTGGGAAAATCATGTTGGTACTGGACTGCAAGAAAGGGAGTTTGTAGGGTGCCTCCGAGAAGGATTCTTAGAGCAGCTTGTACTGGAGCCTTTCATGGAGAAGCAATTCTGGATTTAGTGTTGTGTAACAAACCAGATTTGATGAGGGAACTCAAGGTAAAGGAACTATTAGGAGGTAGTGACCATAATATGTAAGTTTTAACCTGCAATTTGAGAGGGAAAAGGTAAAATCGGAAGTGTCAGTATTGCAGCTGAACAAAGGGGACTATGTTGGCATAAGGGAGGAGCTGGCCAAAGTTGACTGGAAAGGGATCCAAGCAGGGATGACCGTGGAACAACAATGGCAGGTCTCTGGGAATAATCCAGAAGATGCAGGTTATTTCATTCGAAAGAGGAAGAAAAATTCTAATGGGAGTATGATGCAACAGTGGCTGACAAGGGAAGTCAAGGACAGTACAACAATAAAAGAGGTCGTATAACATAGCAAACATGAGCAGGAAGCCAGAGAATTGAGAAACTTTTAAAGATCAACAGAAGGTAACTAAAAAGGCAATACAAGGAGACAAGATGAAGTACGAAGGTAAGCTAGCCAAGAATATAGAGGATAGTAAAAGCTTCTTTATATGAAGGTATATGAGAAGAAAAAAAAAATAGTTAAGACAAATGTGGGTCACTTGAAGACGGAAACAGATGAATTTATTATGGGGAACAAGGAAATGGCAAACGAGTTGAACGGGTACTTTGGTTCTGTCTTCACTAAGGAAGACACAAACAATCTCCTAGAGGTACTAGGGGGATCGAGGACTGAGGGTGATGGAGGAACTGAAGGAAATTCACATCAGTCACAAAATGGTGTTGGGTGGACTGATGGGACTGAAGGCTGATAAATCCCCAGGGCCTGATGGCCTGCATCCCAGGGTACTCAAGGAGGCTCCAGAAATCGTTGATGCATGGGTGATCAATTTTCAATGTTCTATCGATTCTGGATTGGTTCCTGTGGATTGGAGGGTAGTGTGTAAAGTACTATTGACACTGAGTCATAAAAGTTCATAATAAGTACTTTAATAATACATACAGGAACCATATACAATGTGGCAGGGGGATGGGAGCATGAGCAGAGAGACAGAGGGATGTAAAATGAGGGTAGAAGCAATAGGTAGCAAGGTGAAAAGTAAACGTGGCAGGCAGAAAAATCCAGGGCAAAAATCAAAAGGGCCACATTTCAACATAATTGTATAAGGGGTAAGAGTGTTGTAAAATCAAGCCTGAAGGCTTTGTGTCTCAATGCAAGGAACATTCGTAATAAGGTGGATGAGTTGAATGTGCAGATAGTTATTAATGAATATGATATAGTTGGGATCACGGAGACATGGCTCCAGGGTGACCAAGTCTGGGAGCTGAACATCCAGGGATATTCAATATTCAGGAGGGATAGGCAGAAAGGAAAAGGAGGTGGAGTAGCGTTGCTGGTTAGAGAGATTAACGCAATAGAAAGGAAGGGCATTAGCTTGGAGGATGTGGAATCGATATGGGTAGAGTTGCGAAACACTGAGGGGCAGAAAACGCTAGTGGGAGTTGTGTACAGGCAGCCTAACAGTAGTAGTGGAGTTGAGGATGGCATCAAACATAAAATTAAAAATGCGTGCAACAAGGGTAAAACTGTTATAATGGGTGACTTCAATCTACATATAGATTGGGTGAATCAAATTGGCAGGGCTGCTGAGGAAGAGGATTTCTTGGAATGTATGCGGGATAGTATCTAGAATAGCCTGCTCTCTCATTGGCTCCTCTAAACCAACATGTAGAGGAGCCAACGAGAGAGCAGGCTATTCTAGATTGGGTACTGAGTAATGAAGAAGGGTTAGTTAGCAGTCTTGTTGTGCGTGGCCCCTTGGGCAAGAGTGACCATAATATGGTTGAGTTCTTCATTAGGATGGAGAGTGATATTGTTAATTCAGAAACAAGGGTTCTGAACTTAAAGAAAGGTAACTTTGAGGGTATGAGACATGAATTGGCCAAGATATACTGGCAAGTGATCCTTAAAGGGTTGACGGTGGATATGCAACGGAAGGCATTTAAAGACTGCATGGATGAACTACAACAATTGTTCATCCCAGTTTGGCAAAAGAATAAATCAGGGAAGGTAGTGCATCTGTGGATAACAAGGGAAATCAGGGATAGTATCAAAACTAAAGATGAAGCATATAAATTAGCCAGAAAAAGCAGCCTACCAGAGGACTGGGAAAAATCCAGAGTCCAGCAGAGGACAAAGTGCTTAATTAGGAAAGGGAAAATAGATTATGAAAGAAAACTGGCAGGGAACATAAAAATGGACTGCAAAAGTTTTTATAGATATGTGAAGAGAAAAAGGTTAGTTAAAACAAATGTAGGTCCCTTGCAGTCAGAAACTGGTGAATTGATCATGGGGAACAAGGACATGGCAGACCAATTGAATAAATACTTTGGTTCTGTCTTCACAAAGGAAGACATAAATAATCTGCCGGAAATAGCAGGGGACCGGGGGTCAAATGAGATGGAGGAGTGAAATCCAGGTTATCCGGGAAGTGGTGTTAGGTAAATTGAATGGATAAAAGGCCGATAAATCCCCAGGGCCAGATAGGCTGCATCCCAGAGTACTTAAGGAAGTAGCCCCAGAAATAGTGGATGCATTAGTGATAATTTTTCAAAACTCTTTAGATTCTGGAGTAGTTCCTGAGGATTGGAGGGTAGCTAATGTAACCCCACTTTTTAAAAAGGGAGGGAGAGAGAAAACGGGGAATTACAGACCAGTTAGTCTAACATCGGTAGTGGGGAAAATGCTAGAGGCAGTTATTAAAGATGGGATAGCAGCACATTTGAGAAGTGGTGAAATCATTGGACAAAGTCAGCATGGATTTAAAAAAGGTAAATCATGTCTGACGAATCTTTTAGAATTTTTCGAGGATGTAACTAGTAGAGTGGATAAGGGAGAACCTGTGGATGTGTTACATCTGGACTTTCAGCAGGCTTTCGACAAGGTCCCACATAAGAGATTAGCATACAAACTTAAAGCACACGGTATTGGGGGTTCAGTATTGATGTGGATAGAGAACTGGCTGGCAGACAGGAAGCAAATAGTAGGAGTAAACGGGTCATTTTCAGAATGACAGGCAGTGACTAGTGGGGTACCGCAAGGCTCAGTGTTGGGACCCCAGCTATTTACAACATATATTAATGATCTGGATGAGAGAATTGAATGCAACATCTCCAAGTTTGCGGATGACACGAAGCTTGGGGCAGTGTTAGCTGTGAGGAAGATGCTAGGAGGCTGCAAGGTGGCTTGGATAGGTTGGGTGAGTGGGCAAATGCATGGCAGATGCAGTATAATGTGGATAAATGTGAGGTTATCCACTTTCATGGCAAAAACAGGAAGGTAGACTATTATCTGAATGGTGGCTGATTAGGAAAAGGGGAGATGCAACGAGACCTGGGTGCCATGGTACACCAGTCATTGAAAGTAGGCATGCAGGTGCAGCAGGCTGTGAAGAAAGCGAATGGTATGTTGGCATTCATAGCAAAAGGATTTGAGTACAAGAGCAGAGAGGTTCTACTGCAGTTGTACAGGGTCTTGGTGAGGCCACACCTGGAGTATTGCGTACAGTTTTGTTCTCCAAATCTGAGGAAAGACATTCTTGCCATAGAGGGAATACAGAGAAGGTTCACCAGACTGATTCCTGGGATGGCAGGACTTCCATATGAAGAAAGACTGGATAGACTCGGCTTGTACTCGCTGGAATTTAGGAGATTGAGGGGGGGATCTTATGCAGACTTACAAAATTCTTAAGGGGTTGGACAGGCTAGATGCAGGAAGATTGTTCCCGATGTTGGGGAACTCCAGAACAAGGGGTCACAGTTTAAGGATACGGGGGAAGTCTTTTAGGACCGAGATGAGAAGATCTTTTTTCACACAGAGACTGGTGAGTCTGTGGAATTCTCTGCCACAGAAGGTAGTTGAGGCCAGTTCATTGGCTATATTTAAGAGGGAGTTAGATGTGGCGCTTGTGGCTAAAGGGATCAGGGGGTATGGAGAGAAGGCAGGTACAGGATACTGATTTGGATGATCAGCCATGATCATATTGAATGGCGGTGCAGGCTCGAAGGGCTGAATGGCCTATTCCTGCACTAGCCTGTCCAACCCCTATTTTCTATGTTTCTATGTACTGTAGGCTCAAAGTCATAGCTTAAACTGAAATCATGGCTGCTCGCATACCACAAGATGGCATGGTGGTAATCTGACATGGATTACGGATCGGGGCAGCAATAGCAAAATCAGACATGGATCAGCAATCAGATCAGCAATAATGATTGATCAACATCCTCCTTCTTAGACTTTTGCCCATAAGCTAAATACAAGCATGCAAAGACATAACGTATAAAGTTAACTATCATCTACAGCGAAGCGGCGGAGGATGCAATATCAGTAATGTCAGTTATAGTTAGTTATAGTCCAGGGTCTGCCTCTAGATAAAGTCTCTGTATCGTATCACAGGCTTGCAGACCCGTCCTGCACGCGTTCGGTGCAGCCCCTCTTTACAGGAGATGCCGCCATAGGTACAAACTTCACTGGGAGTTTCTTAGCAGGCGATGACTCAACCAGCCGAATGGCAAGCTTGTTGCCTACACTTCCAGAACGATGACGGACATGGAGACGAGATATGCTCAGATCGAGAAGGAATTGCAGTGGTCTTTGCATGTGTCATATTTAACGATTACATCTTTGGTAAGGCTGTAACCATAGAGACTGACCACCAGCCTTTGGTCACCATTTTAAACAAGCCTATACATACTGCTCCAGCAAGGCTGTAAAGAATGATGCTGCAGCTCCAGAAGTACAACATCATTCTCATTTACAAACAGGGAAAGCACATGTATCTGGGTGACACTTTATCTTGTGCTCCCAGGAGGACAAAGGCGCAGCATGCAGCTGAAATGAACACCTTTGATGTTATGACAGGCAACTTTATTCGTCCTTCCCATCTGGATACCTTGGTGGCTCGCACGGCAGAGGATGCCACTCTGCAGATACTCACTTCCGTCACCAATCACGGATGGCCAAGAAAGCAGTATTTGCTTCCGCCTACTGTCTAGCCCTACCTTCCTGTCCGAGACGAACTTGCTATTGAAAATGGAGTCATCAAGAAGGGCCACAAGGCAGTGATCCCGGCTTCACTCCAACTGGAGGCGTGTGTTTGAATATCACTTGTGACACCATGTGTAAAGTACTATTGACACTGAGTCACAAAACTTCATAATAAGTACATTAATAAGAATACATACAGGAACCATAAACATAGGTACTGTAGACTCAAAGTCGTAGCTTAAACTAAATTCATGGCTGCTCGTATTCCACAAAATGGCATGATGGAAACTCGACGGATTAAGGATAGGGACAACAATAGCAAAACCAGACATGGAACAAATCAGCAATAGTGATTGATCTACAGGTAGCTAATGTTATCCCAACTTTCAAGAAAGGAGGGGGAGAAAAAGCAGGGAATTATAGACCAGTTAGCCTGATCGGTGGTGGGGATGATGCTGGAGTCGACTATCAAAGATATAATAGCGGCGCATTGGGATAGATGTAACAGGATCGGTCCAAGTCAGCATGGATTTACGAAGGGGAAATCATGCTTGACAAATTTTCTGGAATTTTGTGAGGATGTAACAAGTAAAATGGATAAGGGAGAGCCAGTGGATGTAGCGTACCTGGACTTTACCTGGAGGGTTGGTACCCCAATGCAATATTCCACCTCTCCACCAAGTGGGGGGGAGGGGTAGTGGGGGGGGGGGGCTTTCTAGAGCAGCTAGTGGGCTGAAGGGACTGGTTTCCAGAGGGCTAGTATGGACATCGTGGGCTGAATGGATTCTTGGGCTGGCAGCTCAGTCATTCAAGCCTGTTGTGCTGGCAGCTCACTCACTCACGGCTGGTGGGCTGGCAGTTGACTCATGGCTATTCCTTGAAATTCCATTTCAAGCAGGGTGCAAAGCCACCAAATTCAAGTGCAGTTTCTTACCATTTCAAGCAGGGTGCAAGGCCACCAAATTCAAGTGCAGTTTCATACCATTTCAAGCAGGGTGCAAGGCCACTAAAGACAGCGAGTCGTGACCTCTTCCTCCTCCATCTTGCAGAGACTGAGCCACGCCCACACTTCTGCTTTTTGTAGCACCTACCCCCTCCCAGCAGAAGGGGCATGGCCTTCATGGCGTGATTGACAGGAGAGAATAACAACATTTTTTAAACACTAATAACTCTTTTATTTTTCATCGATGGGATAAAATCCTCAGCACATGACGAGCAGAGGGGGACTCTAAGTAAGATTGCCAAAAATCACAGCCACATGTGGTGGCGTCTTTTTTAAAATCAATATAAAAGCAAACAGGAAGTGGTCAAGATTATCTTATTCAATTTTAATATATTTTTAATTTGTTTCCAAATTCGAATACCACTATAGATTTTTTCAATTTTGTAGGAGTTAGCAGAATCGGGCCAATTTCAAATGGCAGACAATCCTCCTTTTCCATCTTTAACCAGTCTGGTTGTTGATCCATATCTTCCAACCAGAAATTTAAGTTTTTGACATTGACTGCCCAGAAATAAAATAAGAAATTTGGTGAGACTAATCCTCCATTCGTCGTGGATTTACATAAGAGTTTTTTGCTTATTCTGTGATTCTTATAATCCCAAATAAAACTTGTTACAATAGTGTTGACTTTTTTAAAGACATTTTTAGGGAGATATATCGGAATTGATTGAAAGTTGAGGAAGGAAAATCATTTTAATAGCATTAATTTTACCAAGCATTGAAATGGGAAGTGTTTTCCAATATTGAATATTCTTATGCAATTTATTAAGTAAAGGTACGAAATTTGATTTAAATAAAGAGGTATATTTCTTGGTCACATAAATTCCTAAGTATTTAAATTTTTCATTCACTATTTTAAAAGGTGATTGTTGCAATATATATAAATTAGGTTCCATTATTGGCATAATCTCACTCTTATTCCAATTGATTCTGTATCCCGAGAATAAACCAAATTGAGTTATAAGATTTAAAAGGTTAGGGATGCTAATTTCTGGATTTGTAATATATAGTAATACATCATCTGCATATAGAGAAATTTTATTAACTGTATTTTTAGTATTATACCCATATATTTCTGGATGTGCTCGAACTCTTTCTGCTAGTGGTTCAATAGCAAGGGCGAATAGTAACGGGGATAGCGGGCATCCTTGTCTACAACCTTTAGATAAATCAATTTTTTTTGATAACATTTGATTTGTCATTATTCTGGCTGTTGGGTTGGTATATAGAAGCGTAACCCAAGTACAAAACTTCTCACCTAATTGAAATTTTTCCATCACCAAAAATAAATAGGGCCATTCAACTTGATCGAATGTTTTCTCAGCATCTAGCGAAATGACTGCTAAATCTACATTAGCTATTCGATTTGAGTATATAATGTTAAATAATTGTCTCAGATTATAATATGAATAACGTTTTGGAATAAAGCCAGTTTGATCGGGGTGTATTAATTTATGAATCACTAAGCTTAATTTATGTGCTAAAATTTTGGTTAATATTTTCTGATCGGTATTTAAGAGAGCAATTGCTCTATATGAACCTGGGTCTTCAAGGTCCTTATCCGTTTTTGGTATAAGTATTATTGTTGATTCATTTAAAGTTTCTGGGAGTTTCTGTTGCATGAATGCTTGAGTATATAATGTCTGTAGGCGTGGCAAGATCAAATCATGACATTTTTAAATAAAATTCACTATTTAAACCATCTGGGCCAGCGGCCTTTCCATTTTTTATAGAACTAATAGATTCTTCAATATCTTTTACTGATATTTCAGCCCCTAATAATTTCCTCTCTTTCAAGTCTAAACCAGTAAGGTTATAATTCTGTAAGAATAATTCCATTCCTGCAGAACCCACTGCCGTTTTGGTTGAGTAAAGTGTTTGATAGTAGTGAGAGAATCTATCATTAATATCCTTGGGTAGTGTTAATATTTCTCCCGTATCTGATTTAATTTTATATATTGTTTTTTCCCCTTCCTGTTTCCGGCATCGGAGTTGTGGTTTATCACCAAATTCACGGTGTAACTGTTTAGTCTTTTGATAAAATTTTATGATTTGGTCTGAGTATATTTGGTTTAACTTATATTTGAGTGCAGCAATTTTATTATGTATTATCATAGAAGGCGCGATTGCATTTTCCATATCTAATTGCCTTATTTCCATTTCTAATACCAGTTGTTTGGCACGGTTCTCTTTATTACGAAAGGCTTGCGCGGAGATTAAAAATGCTTTAAATGTTTCCCAAAGAAGGGAGGCAGAAATTTCAGGGCAGTCATTTGTCTCAAAAAACATATTTATCTGTTTGATAAGATATTCGTAACATGCTTTATCATTTAAAATTTGAGGATTAAGTCTCCATTGTGTCTGCTTATCAGTCATTCCAGTCATTAGTTTGATCATAAATGTTAAAGGAGTATGGTCCGAAATTATAATATTATTATATTTCGAATTATAAGTAAATGGGATAAGTTTAGAATCTACTAAAAAGTAGTCTATCCTTGAATAGGTTTTATGTACTGATGAGTAAAATGAGTATTCCCTTCCAGATGGGTTTTCAATTCTCCAAACATTCTTGATATTGGTAGTATTGATGTATGAGTTTAATAATTCGCTTGTCTTGGATTTTGCTTTTCTTTGTCTTGATAATCTATCGAGATAGGAATCTAGTGTACAATTTAAATCTCCACCGATTATCAAATTATGTTGTGTGAGCTCCGGGATAGTATTAAGTATATTCTTAAGTATATTCTTAAAAAACATAGGATTATCAAAATTTGGTCCATAGACATTGAGAAAAATCACTTTTTTAAAATATAATTCACCCACTAGTATAATATTGATTGATACCATTGATGTCCGCTATAGTTGATATGTGTTTCAAAGGTATACCATTACGAATTAAAATTGCGACACCTCTGGCCTTATGAGAGAATGAAGAGTGATATGTTTCAGCGATCCATTTTGCTTTCAATCTATGTTGTGCGTCGTTTTTAAGGTGGGTCTCTTGAAGAAATGTTATGTCTGCTTTGAGTGATTTTAAGTGTGCTAATACCTTACCTCTCCTGATTGACTCATTAATTCCCTTAACATTCCAACTACAAAAAGTAATTCCTTGACCCCTGTTTTTTTCTATTTACGTCTTGCATCTTGTGGTTAGGGTGGTCTATAAAAGAGCAGATAGCTCAGCACCGTAAACCTGACATTCCACCCGAACACAGGACAGATGAGTTGTAAATCTAAATCAAATAAATCTTCCTCACGGACACATGTCCACAAATAATATTTGTAAATTAATTCAAGTTTAAAATAGTAATAAAGTAAAAAATACAAAAAGTAAAAAAATAAAAAATTAATAAAGTGTAAGAAGGAAAAAGAAACTACATCTAAATTTAGTGTAGTTAGTGCTAGCCACACTAACGTGGCTGACCATCTAAGGACTTCCGTAGATTTAAAAAAAATGATTCCTAGCTCCACGCTTTAAAAAAAAAATTTTGAATATGAGTAATTTACGGGATTAAATTAAAACTATTTTGGTCCAGACTATTAGTAATCATATAGTGAGAGACTATTACTCTCTTAGTTAATTATTAGTCAAGTGCTAGTCTGATGTAAATAAAGTATGAACATAACAAATTCCAATTAATAAGATATCTAAATTATACCTTTTTTTTACATTTCATGTTTTTAACTAATTATTCCAATAATAATAAGTGTTTTTAATGATTAGTAATTGTTAGTAAAAATTAGTACTAAAATATTAGAATAATATGTCCATAACAGGAGGGACTACACAGTTGTCGTTATCAGCTTTCATTAGTCCTTGAATAAAGCGAATTAAAGTTCCATTTATTCTCAGCAAGATGACGACATTATATGAATGTTATTCAGTCCTCACTCGAACCCACAATCTTCTGGGCATACGCCAATGCTTTCTTGTGATCAGTGAAAAACTGTTCCTTCTGCAGATAAGTGACTCTCAATCTTGCAGGGTACAGCAATCCATATGTCAAGTTGCCTATCTTCTTTAGAATCCCTCTTGTCTCGTTGAATAACGCTCTCCTTTTGACCACCTCTGCAGGGTAATCTCGAAATATGCTTATTTTGTCTCCATCAAGCATAAGATTTCTTGTGCCAGCAATTTCTTTCATGATATCCTCCAAAACATGATCGTATTGGACCTTCACTATCAGCTGCCTCGGGAGGGGGGGGGGGGGGGGGGGGGGGGGCGTACGGGTCCTAGAACTCTGTGTGCCCGCCCTAATAAGGGCTTTTGGTCTAAATTCAAGATTTTTTTTAGTAAGTCTGCGGCAAAGTCACGGAGAATTTTATTTCCTTCTTTACCCTCATGAACGCCCACAATTCTTAAATTCTGTCGTCTCCGTCGGCCCTCCAAGTCAATACATTTTTCAGTTACTTTATGCAGTAAATCTGATAAACGCTTGTTCTCGGCAAAGAGTGTCTCTGTAGTTTCTTCTTAGTGAGTTATGGCGTCAGCTTGCTCCCCCATTTGTTGATGCATTGTAGTGAAGGTCGACTCCAGCTTATCATTAAAGTTGGTTTCATTCGACTTAATTTTCTCGTTTACTTCATTGATTTGTAAGTCGAAATTTACTGACATTTCCTCCTTCATATTAGTTAGTTTCATACGCACAAGATTAGTCATTTTATTTTCAACCTCTAAGAAGTCTTCTTTAATCTCTTTTTTAAGACTTCAGTATTTCTTTAATATTCAATTCATTTTTAAAGCTTATCAATTCTTCTTTTATACTTGCAATTTCCTTTGTGATGAAGTTGTGAAGTTCGTCCATTTCATTTTTCTTTATCTTTGTCTTCTGGGCCATTGAGACGTCCTCCCGGGACGACGTTAAAACTGAGCCCGAGGCTTCAGTCGGGCCTACTTCCTCCTTCGGTTGTTTTGCTCTTGTAATTTTTTTAGTCGGTTCCTTTGTGGGGGAGTGTGCTACTGACATTAGGTCTCCAGAGTCGCGGTCTGATGACGTCACGCAGGCTGCCGCAGCGATTTCTGCAGGTCAGTTCTATATTTAATTCCCGTTTTTTTTCTTTTTTTTCGCGTGGAGCTAGCTGGCACTCACCCAGGGCGTTGGGTACAAAACTTTCACATCCCAACTTCCACTGTATCTCCAGGTCGTACCATAGCAGGTGCATTTGCATGCGCTGGAGTCTGGGGCCTAGTTTGTGTAGCGGCTTAGTGAACAAGCCTATTAATGGCTTGAGGTCAGTAAGGATTACTGTGTGCTGACCGGCAATGAAGGCAACAGGCCTCTCCTCTTGCATTAGGACCGCTCCAAATCTGCTGTTGGAAGCGTCTGAGGCAATTGAAATGGGCGCATTCACATGGTACAGTTTGAACACGGGTGCCTATGTGCTTCAGCTTCTCTACTGCATGTCTGTGTTTCTGCTCAAAATCCCACTTCTGACAGCATGTAATAATGTCTGTGTATAACCCTGCTGTGGCTAGCACAATGAATACACATCTGACACCGACAAAATCTTGTAAGAAGAGTTTATTTCCAACAACCAACAAAAACTACTAGAAGGTCACTTGTCATCAGTCACGGGACCCAGGCAAAACTGGCAGCTTCTACTCCTGGCCTCAAGAGGGCACTGGCATTTACACATTGATGACGAGTACAAATGTTTCAAGATGGCACTAGCATTTACATCACAGCTATTATAATAACATTCTAAAGAGTGAAATTTTATGTACGTAACCGTACAAACTTAAAAGATGCTTTGCAAAAGTTAAATATGTAATATTTTAAAGATCTGGAGCCCTGATAGGCACACGGTAATCTATAGGGCTGTGGAAAGATCACATCAGCAGTATTGTGTATTGGTCTAGTCTAAATACTTAAGAAAGGAAGAGATGTTTCTTCAGATCTGTCTGTGGCATGAGAAAATTATCCTTCGTGGAGGGATTAAGCAAATGAAATTAGTTCACACAAATGAGGTCATCGGATTGAAATATATAACATTCTTACAGAGCTTGGCAGATTGCATGCAGGGATAATGTTTCAGACATCCCTGAGTGGAGTGTTTAGAATTATGGGTTGCAATTTCAAAATAAAGTGCTAGTCATTCTAGAATAAAATCTCTCCCCCGAGGGCAATGAATCTTTGAAATTCTCTCCCAAGTGGGCTATGGAGGCCAAGACACGAGTACATTCAAGAATGAGATCAATAGGTTTTTTGATAAATAAATTAGGAATAGAGATTAGTGTATGAAAGTAGTGCTGAACTCAAAATCAGACATGATTTAGTTCAACGGCAGAACAGAAAGACCTGCTCCTGCCTCTGATTGTTAAGCTTGACAATCAATACTTACGCAATTTAAACCAGATGTATCATTATTTTTAACTCAATTGTTTGTGAACAACATCATGGGACATCAAATGTTACAAGATTCAATTCAGAGTTCACAGGTTAAAATAATGTGCCAACTAATCAGATAGAGAAACTATACTTCATGTTGTTGGCAATCAAACTGCCACTGTTCAGTCAGAGGGAGGCAATGAAATTCCATGTAATGGGAGATAAATCACTGCGATTACAAGAAAAATTGAAATAAATATATTTGCATTCTTGTGATGACTACAGGTAAAGTAAAAATACAATATAGGTTTAAAACCATGGAGGGATGTTGTACAGAAATAGACGTTTCCTGCCATCCCACCTATGCCAAATTTTCTGTACATCAAATACTGGTCACATTTGCCCAAATTAGATTCATATCCAACCATGCTTTTCCGATGCAAATACTTGTCTAAATCTTTCTAAAATGTAGAGATTGTAAATGACTCATCACCAACCTCTTGCAACGAGTTCCAGATATCAACCACTCTCTGTGTAAAGAAACTTAGCGCTCAAATCCCTTTTAAAACTCTAAAACCTATGAATTGCCAGACACCCGGGTTTGATCCTAACTTCGAGTGCCATCTGCATGGAGTGACTCCACTGGAGTCTCTAGGTGACCACATCGGTTTTCTCCAGATGCTCCAGTTTCCTCCAACATTTCAATAATGTGCAGATTCGTCAGTTAATTGGCTTCTGTAAATTGTCCCAGGTGTGTAGGCAGGGCTCTCACTTAACTTTTTTTGCCTGTTGCCAGCCAGGCAACCTAGGCAGATTTTTAGGTTGCCAAATGACAGTTAACGTAGCCTACTCTGCTGTCCATCTCTGGTCTTAAGCACAAAGCTGCGGTTTGATAACAGCTCCATGATGTAGCTTACCATGCGCCTATCTGGCAGCACCCGAAGTAGGTTTGGTTAGTCCCCGGTGCCACAAGGTGTCATAGGCAGCTGTCAGATCTATAAGAACAGCTCCTGCCTTCTCATTTGCCTCAAAGCGGTCCTCGATGTCTTGGGTGAGGAGGGTTACCTGGTCCACAGTAGATTGACCTTGGCGGAAACCAGCCTGCTCGTGGGGTAGTTGAGGGTCTATGATGGGGTTGATACGCCCGTGGATCAGCCTCTCAAGGAGTTTGTATAGGATGCAGAGGAGCTAGATGGGCCAGTAGCTTTTAGGATCATCCTTTGGCTTGTTCAGCTTTGGGAGAGCGATGACTGTTGCACGATGCCAGATCTTTGGGATTTTGCACTTCTCCATGGAGGTCCAAAGGTACTGTCAGATCCAGTTCGTAGCTGCGTCTCCAGAATGTAGTAGAAACTCCGGGTGCATACTATCGGATCCAGGGGCTTTCCTGCTTTCAACATCTTGAGTGCTGTGGCCACTTCCTCGAAGGTGAAAGCCATTGTTTGGTCCGTATCTACTCTGTCAGTTTTCCATGACTCTGCCTCCTCTTTGCTCACTTTGCACGAGAAAACATGGTCAGAGTTTGTGAATCGACCATTCTTGACTAATTGAGATGCGATTGCGTTGGCGGTCACTGGGCATTTGCTGGGTTTGGATGTAGCTCTGCCGGTCATGCGGTTCACTGTGTGCCATGCTTTATGGCTCGAGTAGGTGAAGTCGATCAATTCAACCGTCTCAATCCAGCGTTCTTGTCGTTTCTCATCTAAGCGTGTGAGTAATGTAGTGGCAGTGGTTTCAGAATCCTCTTGGGTGCCAGCAGCAGTATGATCTTCGTGTAGCTGTTGACACTCATCATCCCAACATGGAATATAATCCCTCCGGTAGCCACAGGGGATGGTTTTCTTGCCTCCACTGATAAGCATGTTGCAGTAGGCTTGGTAGGAAGAGTAAAGGTTGGTACTGTCTGGGGGCGGAAGGCCCGAGGCGGCTGCATTGGTAAGTTGTTAGAACTTGTCCCAGTCGACCTTGCAGAAGTTCCACCACTTCACAGGTTTGCTCGATGTTGGTGCAACCAGTGGTGTTGTGGTGATGAGTGATGGTCGGTGTTGTGACCATGGGAGCTTCTCCAGAACCCGGCGCGTTGGTGGCAGATGGTTCTTTGTGTTACTGGCAAAGGCTAGGTCTGGGTTTGTACCAATGTTCTAACGGGCTGAATGGAAGCTGTTTGGCTCCTTAGGATCATACAGAAGCATGAGGTAATTGGCACACGCCCAATCTATGAGGCCATTTCCTTCATTATTACATCTTGTGTAGCCCCATTCGCTATGGTGGCAGTTGAAATCTCCTGAGTATACACAGGTATGGATGTTGTAGCCAAACACACTGGGGGATTCTTGTACACATTGATGATGATGACATCCTGGACCTTCACTGCAAGCCATTCCAGATCTGAGTCTTCTGCAGACTGCCCTTCAATAGCCCAATCCATGTCATCTCTGATGAAAGTGGGCAGACCATGTTTACTACTTGGTGTGAAAGTAGTTAGTGTGAATTCAGGAATTGCGAGTTTCTCCACTGTTTCGCAGTGTGTCTCTTGCAGGAGTATGACAGTCACTTTGTTGCCATATTCTAGCTGCTCAATGATGGATATCTTAGCACTGGTAAAACCTCTGTATCACGGTGCGAGTTGACCCACGAGTGACCCAGAGTTGTCACTCGCAGTAATCACGTACACTAAACGTAGGGGGAACGTCGGAACTCTTGCGAGCAACTTAGCGACTCGTGGTGCTAACGGCAGGTACCCATGAAATGTGGTAACTCGTGAAAAAAATCAAACATGTTTGATTTTTTCCACGAGTCAAATTTACAGTTCAAGTTAAAAATTGAAACATTTTAAACTCGTTTATAACGTGGTGGCCCGTGCGTTTACCTTAAGTGATTCGTGAGTCTACCGTGGGAACTCTTTTAACTCAGCGGGCAGGCAGCATCTCTGGAGAGAAGGAATGGGTGACGGGATGACATTCCCAAATTTCTCCAGCCCCATGTGTTCACTTTTTTCAAATAGCATCTGCCCTTTCTTGTGTATGACATTATTTGTAGTTACAGTGCCTTGTGTCTTGGCAATTCATGATTCACACACACACACAATGCTGGGGTAACTCACACACAAACACACACACATACACACACACACACACACACACAATGCTGGGGTAACTCACACACACACACAATGCTGGAGTAACTCACACACACACACACACACACACAATGCTGGAGTAACTCACACACACACACGAACAATGCTGGAGTAACTCTCGCACACACACAATTCTGGAGTAACTCAGTGGGACAGGCAGCATCTCCGGAGAGAAGGAATGATGATGTCTCGGGTCGAGACCCTTCCTTAGACCACTACCCAGAGATGCTGCCTGTCCCGCTGAGTTACTCCAGCATTTTGTCTATCTTTAAACCAGCATCTGGACTTCCTTCCCACATAATAACCAATGAGATTCCCCACGAAACTTCCGTGTCCTCATTGTTCCCCTCTCTGTCTTCCCCAGACCTGTGTATATGTATATGTGTATATGTATATATACTTTGAGTGGTTCCTGGGGTGCCTACTGATAAGAGAGAGAGAGAGAGAGAGAAAGAGAAAGAGAAAGAGAAAGAGAAAAAAAAAAAAAAGAGAGAGAGAGAGAGAGAGAGTATAATATTATATACATATATATATTATTATACATGTGTATATATATATGTGTGTGTATATATATATATATATATATATTATATATATATATATATATATATATATATATATATATACACATGTCCATGTGCTGTATATATACTTTGCGTGGTTCCTGGGTTGCCTACTGCTGGGTAACTCCGCGAAATATCATCCCCCTGCATTTCAAATCTAAATCTCTCGCCTATATATATATATATATATATATATACTTATATATATGTGTGTGTATTTTGTGTGTGTGTGTGTCTCTGTCTGTCTGTGTGTATCTGTGTGTCTGCTGTCGGGTCCCTGCGGCCGCTCAAAGACAGTCACCCGAGCTGCTTCCTTCCTCGGAGGTGGCGGCCAGTTCTGCTGTCTGCGTGTATCTGTGTGTATTTTTGTGTGTGTGTGTGTGTGTGTGTGTGTCTCTGTCTGTCTGTCTGTATCTGTGTATCTGTGTGTGTGTCTGCTGTCGGGTCCCGGCGGCCGCTCAAAGTCAGTCACCTGAGCTGCTTCCTTCCTCGGAAGTGGCGGCCAGTTCTGCTGTGTGTGTGTGTGTGTGTGTGTGTGTGTGTGTGTGTGTGTGTGTGTGTGTGTGTGTGTGTCTCCTCTGTCTGCATCTGTGTGTGTGTCTGCTGTCGGGTCCCGGCGGCCGCTCAATGTCAGTCACCCGAGCTGCTTCCTTCCTCGGAAGTGGTGTCCAGTTCTGCTGTCCGTGCCCGGAGCGCTGCGGCTGCCACCCAAGCTAATTCACTCCCTGGCCACAATAAAACCATATAGCAATGACAGCACGGAAACAGGCCACCTCTGCCCTTTTACTCCATGCCGTTTACTGTCACCTAGTCCCATCTACCTGCACTCAGACTGGAGCGTGGCAAGTGGGTTACTGACCCCAATCCCCTCCTTCACAACGCCAGACTCCCCAAATACTATGAACTGAGCTCTCCTCCCACCCCGGGAAATACAGTATTTAAAAACATAAAGCACCAAGAAATGCACTTACCACGTTATTGGTTGGTGGAGGGTGTGCATTTTCCCTTTGTAGGTCGTATTAATAGATGCGGCCGCGCTGAAATAACTCAAAGCCACAGGATGGAGATGTATTTTAACATTGTTGCTTTATTAAAACATACCTTAATTCACGGTTGGCTCAAGAGTAACGGGAGAGGAACTTGGTAACTCGGAGGAGGAACTTGGAACATCGCAGAAATGACATACCCATCGGAACTCGGTTAAACACTTGAACATAAACTTGAAGTCTCGTACACAACCACGAGTCTTTCACTCGGGGTACCTCGTGGGTCAACTTGCACTGTGAGACAGGGCCGTGAGATATTCAACTGTAGTATCCCAGCATCCTCGCCTTTGACGGCAACTGCCACCTGCTCTGAAAAGAGCACGAAGCTTGGCTCAGGGCTGTGACCCTCAGTCTTTGTCCTATCCTTGGTTTGGTTTCGAGTTATCGGCATCTGTCTTCACAAAGTATTCCACGAGAGAAGACAGAAGAACTGGATTAAAAGGAGAGACCACGAGAATGTTGCTGACATCTCTGCCTGGCCTGATGGCCTGTGGGAAGAAACTCCGTCTCAGCCTCTCTGTTTTTGCTGCGTGACAGCAGAGCTGCTTGCCTGACCTCAGCAGCTGGAACAGTCTGTTGCTGGGGTGGTAGAGGTCCTTCATGATACCACAGGCTCTGGATCTGCACCTCCTGGCGTATAGGTCCTGCAGGGTGTGAAGTATAGTTCCCGTGGTGCGTTCGGCCGAACGCACTACTCTGTGCAGAACCTTCCTGTCCTGTTACCAAACCAGATAGAGATGTTTCTGGTCAGGATGCTTTCTACAGCACCAGAGTAGAAGGATTAAAGGATCCTCAGAGACTCTGAATTTCCTCAGTTGCCTGAGGCGGTAACAGCGCTGCCTTGCCTTTCTCACCAATGCGGCAGTGTGTGTTGTCCATGTCAGATCCTCTGTGATGTGGACTCCCAGATATTTAAACCTGCTCATGCTATCCACAGTAGTCCCATTAATCCCCAGCGGTGTGTATGTCCTTGGTTATTGTGCCCTTCACAATTCCACATTCAGCTCCTTAGTTTTTGTGACATTCAAGAGGAGGCTGTTATCCTGACACCAGAGTGCCAGGTCTGCCATCTCCTCCAGGTAGGCATTCTCAACGTTATCGGAGATCAGGCCCACCACCACTGTGTCATCAGCAAACTTAATGATGGAGTTGGAGCTGAACCTGGCCATACAGTCATGTGTGTACAGGGAGTATAGTAGGGGGCTGAGGACGCAACTGGAGGGATCCTGTGTTCAGGGTGAGGGGATGGAGGTATGTCTCCCCATCTTGACCACCTTAGAAAGTCCAGGACCCAGGCACACAGGGGAGTGTTCATTCCCAGTTCCAACAGCTTATCAGCAAGCTAGGTTGGGACTATGGTGTTGAAAGCTGAACTGAAATCAATGAACAGCATCTTCACATAGCCCCCCTTCTGGCTCTCAAGGTGAGAGTGAGTGGTGTGCAAAACCTGGGAGACTGCATCATCCGTGGATCTGTTTGGACGTTATGCGAACTGCAGCGGATCCATGGTGCGAGGGAGAAACACGCTGATATAGTCTTTGATCAGTCTCTCGAAGCATTTCATGACCACTGAGGTGAGGGCCACCGGTCGGTAGTCATTCAAGCAGGCTGGAGAGGCATTCTTAGACACTGGGACAATAGTGGATCTCTAGAAGCAGGTAGGGACCATGGACTTGGCCAGGAAGAGGTTGAATATTGTGGTGAACACTAGTGCTAGCTGATTGGCAGAAGACTTTCATACTCACCCAGATATACCATCTGGGCCTACAGCTTTCCTTGTGTTCACACGCATCAGAGCCCTACTCACGTCATGCTCAGACACCGACAATGTGTGCTCATCCCCAGCGGTGTGCCTCACTTCAGCCTCGCTAGCCAGCACGTTGACGATGTTATTGTTAGCCGGGTAGCTAGGGGTGTTGTTGCCTGCCTCAAATCGTACACAGAAAGAGTTCAGATCATCAGATAAGGAGGCGCCAGCACTTCCGGTTGAAGGGGGGGGGGGGCAGCTCTGGTAATTTGTTATTGTTGGTCCCTGCCATAGATGAATGACTGGTGTCATGCTGCACCATCTGCGACTTCATCCTGTCCCTGTACCTCCTTTTTGCGTCCTTCACCGCCCTTCGCAGTCTATAGGGCTCTGCCTTGTAATCATCCATGCATCCAGGCCGGAGCTGTAAGCACAGTACGAGCATTCAAAGTGACGCAAATTGATCTGTTAACCCAGGGGTTTGGTTAGGAAAGAAGCTCACCCTTACCGTGGCGACGATGTTGTCGGCTAGTGGTACTATGAAGTCTGTGACAACTTCAGCAAACTCACTGACATCTCTGGAACTTGATTGGAACATATTCCAGTCGATGTCACTCAGTGTATCCTGTAGCATGGCCTCTGAATTGTCAGACTACCGCTTTATGTCCCTCGTCACTGCCACTTCCCGTACTATCCGTTGCTTATACTCCAGCAACAGGAAAATGGCGGCATGGTCAGATTTTCCAAAAGGATGGAGAGAAACGGCCTTGTATCCTTTCTTGAATGGTGTATAACAGTGGTCCAAAGTTCTTTCCCCCTGGTGACACACGTAATGTGTTGGCGGAAGTTAGGCATAATGTTGAGAAGTTAGGCAGAAATGTTGAGAAATTACTGTGAACATTGGATTTGCAAAAGCAATGGGACCAAACAGCTACCTTGCAGGGTGGGACAGCGATAGATTTGCTGCTTCACAGCACCCAAGAATTGGGTACGATCCCGACTACGGGTGTTGTCTGCACAGTTTGCACGTTCGCCCTATCACCATGTGGGATTTCTCCAGGTGGTCCAGTTTCCTCCCAAATTCCAAAGATGTGCATGTTCGAAGGTTAATTGGTTTCAAGTATGTAGAATGCAAAACTATGATAACATAGAACTAGTGTACAGATGATCGTTGGTCAGCGCAGACTTGGTGGGCCAAAGGGCCTGTTCCCACTGTATCTCTAAACTGTAGTGCTGAAGAAATATGTAGTAAGAAGGAACTGCAGATGCTGGTTTAAACTGAAGATAGACACAAAATGCTGGAGTAACTCAAAATGCGGGTCAGGCAGCATCTCTGGAGAAAGGGAATAGGTGATGTTTCAGGTGGAGTCATGGCAAAGGGAAACAAGAAATATAGATGGTGATATGGAGAGATATAGAACAAATAAATGAGAGATATGCAAAAAATGTAACGATGAGCAAGGAAAGGTGGAGCCCACCATGGTCCATTGTTGGCTATTGGCTAAGTGATAACGAGTTATACGGACAATGAAACTCAACAGGACGACAGTGAAACTAGTTCAACGACTAGGGTGGGGGAGGGATGGAGAGAGAGAGGATGTAAGGGTTGCTTGAAGTTAGAGAAATCAATATTCATACCGCTGGGTTATAAGCTGCCCAAGCATATTAAGGCGCTCCATTTTAGCCTCACTATGATAATTGAGAAGACCCAGGAAAGAAAGGTCAGTAGGGGAATGGGAAAGGTTTTTATGTCTATCTTTATGCTGAAGTAGTTGTACCTATAGCTAACAAGTTATAATATTCAAAAATGTGAATATTACGCAAGTACGACAGAAGCACAACAAACATAGTTGGGGTGGTCAATCAGCAAAGCGATTAAAGGTGTCCCTGATAATGCAATCTAGCGACACTGGCTGAGGGAGAACCTGCTCACCAATGGCCAATTCAGATTTCAACTGTGTGGTGATAGTAAAGCTGAAGGAGGGGCCATACATCAAACTAACAATGCTCTGAAGTCGAAATAAGCTGTCTGGAAACAAAAGTTCAGAAATTAAAAATAATACTTGCAACTTTTCTGGCACATTAATGCAACAACACAACAAATAAATATACATCAAACACAATGCTGCAGTGTCAGCATCACGACCCCGCTGTTACTAAATACTGATTTCTCTAATTTTAAGTAACCCTTGCATTCCCTCATGCCCAAACAACTACCATCCACTGGCCCTGACATACACCATCATGAAATCCACTTTGGTGGCATAAACAGGAAAGTAGAGAATTATCTGAATGGTGGCCGATTAGGAAAGGGGAGATGCAACGAGACCTGGGTGTCATGGTACACCAGTCAATGAAAGTAGGCATGCAGGTGCAGCAGGCAGTGAAGAAAGCGAATGGTATGTTGGCATTCATGGCAAAAGGATTTGAGTACAAGAGCAGGGAGGTTCTACTGCAGTTGTACAGGGTCTTGGTGAGGCCACACCTGGAGTATTGCATACAGTTTTGGTCTCCTAATCTGAGGAAAGACATTCTTGCCATAGACGGAGTACAGAGAAGGTTCACCAGACTGATTCCTGGGATGGCAGGACTTCCATATGAAGAAAGATATATGGATAGACTCGGCTTGTACTCACTGGAATTTAGATTGAGGGGGGATCTTATAGAGACTTACAAAATTCTTAAGGGGTTGGGCAGGCTAGATGCAGGAAGATTGTTCCTGATGTTGGGGAAGTCCAGAGCAAGGGGTCACAGTTTAAGGATAAGGGGGAAGTCTTTTAGGACCGAGATGAGAAGATCTTTTTTCACACAGAGAATGGTGAGTCTGTGGAATTCTCTGCCACAGAAGGTAGTTGAGGCCAGTGCGTTGGCTATATTTAAGAGGGAGTTAGATGTGGCCCTTGTGGCAAAAGGGATCAGGGGGTATGGAGAGAAGGCAGGTACAGGATACTGAGTTGGATGATCAGCCATGATGATATTGAATGGCGGTGCAGGCTTGAAGGGCCGAATGGCCTACTCCTGCACCTATTTTCTATGTTTCTATGTTTCTATGAAATGTTTTGAGAGGCTAGTGATGGAAAGCATTAACTCTAGTCTACCCAGCCGCCTTGACCTACCGCAGTTCACTTACCACCACAACTGGTCCACGGACGATGCCATTGCCCTAGCCCTACACTCATCTCTGGAACACCTGGATAAGGGAGACACTTATGTCAGACTCCGATTCAAAGACTACAGCTCTGCCTTTAGCACCATTATTTCATCCAAGCTTATCACCAAACCCACAGGACTTGGATTCAGCACTCATCTCTGCAACTGGATCCTCGACTTCCTAACCAACAGATCCCAATCAGTCAGGATAGGGGACAAATCATCCCCTACGATAATCCTCAACACTGGTGCTTTGCATGGATGTGTTCTCTTCTTTACTCCTTGTGCACCCACAACTGTACTGCCATGTACAAATCTAATTCAATTTTGAAATTGAAATTTGCAGGCAAAACCCCCATTGTGGGTCAGATATCAAATAATGATGGGGGAAAAAAACGGAAGGAGATTTTGAACCTCGTGTCTTGGGGTCTAGACAACAACCTTTCTCTCAATGTCAACAAGAAAAAGGAGATAGTGATCAACGTCAGGAAGCAAAGCGGTTCACATACCCCAGTTTGCATTGATGGCGCCGGAGTAGAGATAGTTGAAAACTTCAAATACCTAGGGGTCACTATCATCAACAACTTCTCCTGGACCAGTGTATTGAAGCAACTACCAAGAAAGCACACCAATGCCTCTACCTCCTTAGTAGGCTTTGGAAGTTCGGCATGTCTCCTCCATCTCTCACCAACTTCTATAGGTGCACCATAGAAAGCATTTTATCAGGATGTCTCACAGCTCGGTTTGAGAACTGCTCCTTCCGACATCATAAGAAATTGCAACGAATTGTGTACACAGCCCAGACCATCACACAAACCAACCTCCATTTATACCTCACGCTGCCTCGGCAATGCCAGCAGCATAATTAAGGACGAGTCGCACCCTGGCCACTCCCTCTTCTCCCGTATCCCATCAGGCAAATGGTATAGAAGCGTAAAAACGCACACCTCCAGATT
Source organism: Okamejei kenojei (assembly GCA_035221665.1). Classification (NCBI taxonomy): domain Eukaryota; kingdom Metazoa; phylum Chordata; class Chondrichthyes; order Rajiformes; family Rajidae; genus Okamejei; species Okamejei kenojei. The sequence continues at coordinate 117,927,600 of CM069132.1, read as the reverse complement.
CAGGGACAATTTCTTCCCAACTGTTATCAGGCAACGGAATCATCCTACCACAGCCATAGAGCAGTGCTGAACTACGATCTATCTCTTTGGTGATCCTCGGACTATCTTTGATTGGATTTTACTGGCTTTACCTTGCAGTAAACGTTATTCCCTTATCATGTATCTACACACTATAAATGGCTCATTTGTAATCATGTATTGTCTTTCCACTGACTGGTTAGCAATCAACAAAAACTTTTCACTGTATCTCGATACACGTGACAATAAATTGTGAACTTCAGAGATAGACTCATAAAGCTGGAGTAACTAACGGGGTCAGGCAGCATCTCTGGAGAAAAGCAATTGTTGACGTTTCAGGGTGCGTCGAAAGAAGGGTCTCGAACCAAAGCGTCACCCATTCCTTCTCTCCAGATGCTGTCTGTCCCGCTGAGTTACTCCAGCATTTTGTGTCTACCTTTCATTCTTTATACTCTAGACTCACTCTCCCATAACTCTCAGTCTGAAAAAGGGTCTCGACCTGAACTTTCACCAATAGGGAGGTTTCACGGCAGTCGGGTCCAAGGGCAGAAGAGGGAGTGGCCAGGGTACGACCTTATGAGGAAACCCCCTATTCCTTTTCTCCAAAGATGCCGCCTGACACGCTGTTACTCCAGTATTTCCTTGCATGTGCAATAAATTATACTAGGTAACGGAATTACAATAGCGCAACCATTATATTAGTAAATGAACAAGACGAAATAGAACATGCTGGAAATACCCAGCAAACCTGCTGCGTGGAGCGCGGATCGTGGCGGGGGCCGCGGCGGCAACCGCGCACGCGCGCCACTTTCCAGCGTGCACGAGACCATGCGCGCTCGAGTGACGCCGGGTCTCGAGCAACGGCCGTTGGCGGGGTCGCGCCGCGGCCGACGCAACGAGTGGGCGGGGCTACGGGACAACGACGTCATCCGGTAGCTCTTGCTCTGCTCGGATCACGCGACGTTGGACCAATGATGAGGCGGGGTCCCTGCCCTTGGACCAATGATGAGGCGGGGTCCCTGCCCTTGGACCAATGATGAGGCGGGGTCCCTGCCTTTGGACCAATGATGAGGCGGGGTCCCTGCCGTTGGCCCGGACGGTCGAGGAGGCGGCGGTGAGCGAGGATCATCCGCTCTGTGGTCTTTGGTGATGAGTGCCGACCCGTGTACCCGGGGGAGGTGGTGATGAGTGCGGGTCCGTGTACCGGGGTGGGGTGATGAGTGCGGGTCCGTGTACCCCGGGGGGGGGGGGGGGGGTGATGAATGCCGACCCGTGTACCCGGGGGAGGTGGTGATGAGTGCGGGCCCGTGTACCCGCGGGGGGCGGACAGGGGAGGAGGAGGTGGTGAGAGTGAGGTGGGCAATGCGGACCCGTGCCCCCGGCGGGCGGTGGCGAGTACGGACCCGTGTACCCAGGTGGCAGGTGATGTTGAGGACCCCTGCCCCGGGGGGTGGTGGTCCAGGCCTGACAGTCACTGCCGTCACTCCGGCCGGAGCGAGTGATTAATACTGTATTCATGGAATTGCCGAGTGTCCGATATCACGGACATTAAAATAGACTTTCAATGAGACCCAAATGAACCCGATAGACCGCAGGCGCTGGATGTGCTGGGGACACTCAGCTGGTTAGGAATCTTCTATGTGTAGGGAGATTGCACGTTGGATGATCACTTTGCCACAGCAAAGCCCAATAGCATCACCCTGTCTTCAGGAGCATCACCCTCATCTGTTTTGGCATGTTGCAGTCTTCCAGATGCTATTCACTATGTTATAGGAAAGATATTGTCAAGCTTGAAATGGTTCAGAGAAGATTTACGAGGATGTTGCCAGGACAATAGGGTGTCAGCTAGATAGCTTGAATTGGCTGGGTCTCTATTCCTTGGAGAGCAGGAGGATTAGGGGTGATGTTACAGAGGTGTATAAAATCATAAGAGGAATAGATCGGGTAGATGCACAGAGCCTCTTGCCCAGACTAGGGGAATCGAGGACCAGAGTACATAGGTTCAAGGGAAAAAGATTTAATAGGAATCTGAGGGTAACTTTTTCATATAAAGGGTGATGAGTGTATGTAACAAGCTGCCAGAGAAGGTAGTTGAGGTTTGGACAATCCCAGAGTTTATGAAACAGTTCGACACATGCATGGATAGGACAGGTTTGGAGGGATATGGACCAGGTGCAGGCAGGTGGAACGTTGGCCGGTGTGGCTGGTTTTTACTTGGCTGTTCTCTCTGCATTGATGCATTAATTCAAAACTGACCAAGGAAATTAGACCCAAGCAGTCCTTCCAGGTCCGTCAGAGGTTCACCTGCACCTCCTCCAACCTCATCTACTGCATCTGCTGCTCCAGATGCCAGATGATCTATATCGGTGAGACCAAGCGGAGGCTTGGCGATCGTTTCACCGAACACCTCTGCTCGGCCCACATTAACCAACCCGACCTCTCGGTGGCTCAGCACTTCAACTCCCCCTCCCATTCCGTATCCGACCTCTCGGTCCTGGGCCTCCTCCATGGCCAGAGCGAGCAACACCGCAAGTTGGAGGAACAGCACCTCATATTCCGCTTGGGGAGTCTGCATCCTTTGGGCTTGAACATTGAATTTTCTCAATTCTGTTAACCCTTGCTGTCTCCTCCCCTTCCCACCTCTCCCTCAGCCCTCGGGCCCTGGCATTCCCTCTCTCTCTCTACCTCCCCCACCCTAGTCGCACCAGCTTCTCATTTTCACACCACAAACAGCTTACAATGGCTTGTTCCCTTTATCATCGATACTTTTTTGCATATCTTTCATTCATTGTTCTTTATCTCTCCACATCATCGTCTATATCTCTCGTTTCCCTGATCCCTGACCAGTCTGAAGAAGGGTCTCGACCCGAAACGTCGCCTATCTCCTTCACTCCTTAGATGCTGCTGCACCCGCTGTGTTTCTCCAGCCTTTTGTGTACCCAGGAATTTAGACCAGCAATTTTGTCAACAAAATAGAGAGAGTACAGAGGAGATTTACTAGAATGTTGCCAGGGTTCCAGCAACTCTGTTACAGAGAAACGTTGAACAAGTTAGGTCTGTATTCTTTGGAGCGCAGAAGGTTAAGGGGGGACTTGATTGAGGTCTTTAAAATGATGAAAGGGATAGACAGTGTTGACGTGGATACGTTTTTCCCATTGAGGGTAGGGAAGATTCAAACAAGAGGGCATGACATGAGAATTAAGGGACAGAAGTTTAGGGGTAACGTGAGGGGGAACTTCTTTACTCAGAGGGTGGTGGCTGTGTGGAATGAGCTTCCAGCAGAAGTGGTGGAGGCAGGATCGATTTTAACATTTAAAAGTAAAGTGGATAGGTATATGGACGTGAAGGGAATGGAGGGTATGGAGCAGGTAGATGGGACTAGGGGAAAACAAATGGTCGGCACGGACTGGAAGGGCCGAGAGGGCCTATTTCCGTGCTGTAATTGTTATATGGTTATATGGTTAATTTTCCCTGTTTCTCTTACCGCAAAGGCTGTCTGGCCTGCAAAGTGTTTCCAGCTTTTTCTCCATTTTGCTCTATTTCTGATGAGGCCAAAGTGACCCCTGCAGATTCTGGGGTAGGATGTCACAGGACACTTGTAACCCCTTTCCTTATATTTTGCCCTCCAGCTTCAGGGACTAAACAGTCCTTCCAGATAAATAGATATTCACCTGTACTTCCTCCAAGCTTGTCTATTGCACTCGCTGCTCTTAATGTGGCATCCTCTACATCGATGAGACCAAACGCAAACTAAGCAACCGCTTTACCAAGCACTTACACTCTGTGTCCGCTTTGGCAATTTGTATCTCCCAGTTGTGTATGAAGGAACTGCAGATGCTGGTTTAAGCCCATTCCTTCTCTCCAGAGATGCTGCTTTTCCCGCTGAGTTACTCCAGCATTTTGTATCTTCCAGTTGCCAGCCATTTTAATTCCCTTTCCAATTCGCACAGCAATCTGTCTGTCATTGGCCTCCTTCACTGCCAGGGTGAGACCAGATGTAAAAGAACAGCATCTTCTATTCCACCAGAGTAGCCATCCAAAGACATGAACATTAAATTCTCCAATTTCAGGTAATCTGCACCTCCTCTGTCTTTTTCTTCTCTGCATCCTAGACCACTCAACCACACCTTTCATCTTGCAATATACCCAACTTTTTATCACCCTATTTCTTTGCTTCCTCACCTTATTTAATCCATATGCCCATATGGGAGGGGGGGTGAGAACAAAGGAGGAGCTGGCATACTTTGTAACTTTGTCAGCGCCCTAGGTGGCCCCTGATTGCATACCTTGTGTATGCAAGCAAAGAATTTGACTGTGCCTTGTCACATGTGACAATAAAGTATTCCTTCCATCCATCCACCCCCACACTCTTCCACCGATTTCCCTCCCTCATCTCCTGCTCACCCATTCCTCTGTTGCACCCATCTGCCAACGTCCCTTCTTATTTAGTTTAGTTCTTCACCTTCCTTTCTGAAAAGATTCCAGATTCTCCAGCCTTTTGTTCTCCACATATCACCTCCCAGCCTCTGTTGCTATTTCTAGCCTTCTCATCCATCTGACAATTATCTGCCAATCAACATTTTGTCGTCTGCAACCATCTTTTGCATGCTAACTCTTGCCCATCTCTCACGTTTTCCCCTTTATCCCACCCCCCCAACTTTATACTGCCCTGCTCTTTCAGTCTAGTCTCGATCCAAAACATCAATTTCTCACCACAGATACCACCTGGCCCGCTGAGTCATCCAGCAGCTCCCCTTTGCTCCATGCTTCAGCATCTGCCATCTCTCAGCACCAACCTTCTAGGTTTTGATTTAAGTTTACTATTGTCATGTGTGCTGAGGTACAGTATAAAGTTTTGTTTTGCATGCTATCCAATCCTACCAAGTAATACTATATGTAAATAAAATCGTCAAAATCGAGTGCAATAGGGACACTAAAGTGGAAGGTACAGGTCTGCAATTTGAGAAGGAGAAGGAGAAATTGGATGTGTCGGTATTGCAGCTGAGCAAAGGGGACTACGGAGGCATGAGGGAGGAGGTGGCCAAAGTTGACTGGAAAGGGACCAGGGGTGATGATGGAACAACAATGGCAGGAATTTTGGGGAATCCGCAAGATGCAGGATCTTTTCATTCCAAAGAGGAAGAAAGATTCTAGGGGGAGAAAGAGGCGACCGTGGCTGACAAGGGAAGTTAAGGACAGTATAGAACTAAAAGAGAAGGCGTACAACACAGCAAAGATTAGTGGAAAGCCAGAGGATTGGGAAACTTTTAAAGACCAACAGAAGGTAACTAAAACGGCAATGTGGGGAGAAACGGTGAAATACGAAGGTAAACTAGCCAATAATATAAAATAGGATAGCAAGAGTTTCTTCAATTGTCGCTGAAGAATGATGTAGGAGAAGTGATATTGGGCAATAAGGAAATGGCAGAGGAGTTGAATAACTTTTTTGCATCAGTCTTCACAGTGGAAGATACCAGCAATGTGCCTGAAATTCAAAAGTCGGGGAATTAGTGGAGGGGCTGTTACTAGGGAGAAGGTGCTTGGGAAGCTGAAAGGGCTGAAAGTGCATAGGTCATCTGGACCAGATGGACTGCGCCCAAGGGTTCTGAAAGAGGTGGCTTTAGAGATTGTGGAGGCATTAACAATGATATTTCAAGAATCACTAGAGACAGGAGTGGTCCCAAATGATTGGAAAATTGCCAATATTACCCCACAGCACAAGAAGGGAGAAATGCCGAAAAGAGGGAACTATATTACTGGTTAGTCTGACTTCGGTGGTTGGTAAGATTTTCAAGTCCATTATAAAGGATGAGGTTATGGAATAGCGTCAAGAGTGTTTTATTGTCATATGTCCCAGATAGAAAAATGAAATTCTTACTTGCTTAGTTCATGAAAAAACAGGCCAGTCAGCGTGGCTTTGTGAAGGGGAGATCATGCTTGACAAATTTGCTGGAATTCTTTGAAGAAGTAAATAGCAGGACAGACAAAGGAAAATCAGTAGTCAATAGTAAGATTTATTTGTCACATACACAATGAAGTGCAGTGAAATGAACTTGCCAGCAGCGGTACAAAAAAAACACACAATACACAATAAAAAATCTAAGACAAAACATCCACCACAGCATTCATCACTGTGGTGGAAGGCACAAAGTTCAGTCAGTCCTCGTCCATTTTTCCTCATGGTCGGGACCGTAAACCTCTGCAGTCGCCGCTGCGGGCGGCCAGATGTACAGGCGAGATAAGTCCCGAATCAGTGCTTCCCAATCGGAGACCGCGGCTTGAAGATGATGCAGGCCACAGGCCGGCGGCCGGAGCTCTTCTCCAGGGATTCCCGGCGAAGGATCCCGCTCCGGATGGTAAGTAAGTCCCCACCGCATCCACGGCTAGAAGCACCGCAGACCGCGGCTTCAAGCTGTTGTAGGCCACTGGCCGGCGGAGCTCTTCTCCTCTGGGGTCCCCAACGAGGGATCCCAGGCTCCGGACGCCGCGCCAGCTGGAATCTCCGCAGACCGAGGCTTCATGCTGCCGCGGGCCAGCGATCGGAGCTCTCCCTTCTGGCTTGCCCGCTCCACGATGAAAGGTTCACGCTGCGCCCGCTGCTGAAGCTCTGGGCCCGTCTCCGGGAACGGCCGCACCAATCCTTGGTGTTAGGCCGTGAGGGAGGTGACATGGAAAAAGTTACCTCTCCATGGAGGAGGTGACCAAAAGCGGTTCCCCCCCCCCTACCACCCCCCCCCCCCCCCCCCCCCCCCCCCGCCTCACCATCCCCCACACGACACAAAGAGAGACATTCAAACAAACATTTGGACATAGTAAAAAAAACTAAAAAAGTTGAATTGACTAACACGCTGCTGGCAGGGCAGCTGTCTCGCAGCGCCCCCGCTGTTATTTACTTAGATTTTCAAAGCCTTTGATGAGGTGCCACACGTGAGACTGCTAAGGAAGATGAGAGCCCACGGTATCAAAGGGCACATATTAGCATGAATAGCAGGTTGGCTGGATGGTAGAAGACAAAGAGTGGCAATAAATGTGGCTTTTTCTGGTTGGCTGCCAGTGACCAGCGAAGTTCCGCAGGTGTCGGTGCTGGGGCCTCTACTCTTCACGTTGTATATTAATGATTTGGCCGAGGGGATTGAGGGCTTTGTGGCCAAGTTTGCGAATGAGACAAAAATAGGTAGAAGGGCAGGTAGTGTTAAGAAAGCAGGGACTCTGCAGAAAGACATGGACAGGTTGGGCGAGAAATAAAGATGGTAGTAGAAATACAGATGTTGACTATATTCTAAATGGGGAGAGAATCCAGAAATCGAAGGTGGAAAGGGACTTAGGAGTGCTGGTGCAGGATTCACAAAATGTTAATTTGCAAGTCGAATTGCCGCAGTTGGAATATCGTGAGCAGTTTTGGGAAGCATTGTGCTGGCACTGGAGTGGGTGCAGAGGAGGTTTACAAGAATTTTTTAAAGAAGGAACTGCAGATGCTGGAGAATCGAGGGTACACAAAAAGCTGGAAAAACTCAGCGGGTGCAGCAGCATCTAAGGAGCGAAGGAGATAGGCGACGTTTCGGGTCGAGACCCTTCTTCAGACTGGTCAGGGATCAGGGAAACGAGAGATATAGACGGTGATGTGGAGAGATAAGGAACAATGAATGAAAGATATGCAAAAAAGTATCGGTGGTTTACAAGAATGATCCCAGGAATGAGTAGATTAGCCTTCGATTATATTTGTCATTGTGTACTCACTGGAGTTTAGAAGAATGAGGGGAGACCTCATTGATTGCCCCCCACCCACATGGCCCCAACACACACCCACACACACACACACACCCCTGCCCACACCCCCATGCCCACTCACACACCCACGCCCACACACCCCCCTGCCCACAAGCCCCCACAACCACCCCCTCCACCTCACCCCCACTCCCCCAACACAGACACCCCCACCCCCCACACACACCAGCGCCACACACACCCACCCCTCCCACACACATACACCCCCCCCCCCCCCCACACACACACACACAGGTTACTTTGATGGTGGAGGTGATGGAAAGTGAATACCCGTGATGGACTGGGCAATGTCCACCACTGTTTGCAGCATCCTTCATTCTTATATTTTAGAATAGCGCTTAATTGCTTTTTCTTTCATCTCACTGATTAACTGACAGGCTGCAAATGAGGGCCGGCTAGATGGCACTATGTAGCAAAATTAAGTTTTTGAGTTTGTTACAGATTTTTAGTGGCTCTTACCTCTGTTATTTTCATTTTACTTGCATTCCAGGTTGTGTGATGAACGAATGAGAAAAAAATGTGTAGGGAGGAACTGCAGATTTTGGTTTAAAACCAAAGAAAGACACAAAAGATTGGAGTAACTCAGCAGGTCAGGCAGCATCGCTGGAGAAGAGGAATAGGTGATGTTTCAGGTTGAGATCCTTCAGATGCAGAAATGTTGATGTTCCCCAAAATTCATCTCAAACCTGAGGTGGAAACATATCTACGAAGTGTTTTCAAAAATAAAGAGGTAATAAGTTATTGACAATAAAACATGGTATCTTTTTAAGTAACTAAAAAAAATTAGATTCAATGACACCAATCAATTTGTAAAAGTTACACAGAAGAAATCTGTGAAGAATCTAACAATGCAAAGTGCAGTAAAACAAATAAAACCAGAGTACCTGGAATTATTTTTAGTAAATAATTTGTAATCTTAATTTTATTGCTAGATTTATAAAATTATAGGAGTACACGCTAATTTTTAAACATTTTTCTATCTTCCTTACATTCTGGTTACTTAATATTTTTCCTTGAACATTATTAAGCTCATTAAGTATAGGGTCATAGCTTACAAAAACAGGCTTGTTGTCAACAAAGATGCCCCATCATAACTGGTCCCATTTGCATGCACAGAAACAAGCCTTTAAGCCCACGGTATATATGCTGAATATGATGCCAAATTAAATTAAACTCTGCCTGCATGTGATCTATATCATTATTTTGCATGCATATTCATGTGCCTATCCAAAAGCGTCTTAAACATAACCTCTTGAAAATCGTGGGAATGCCTTGAAAATATTTATGATTCAATAGCTAATAAGTTTGAATGTGCTCATTTCATGCAATCAAAAGGTATGGCTTTCTTGCAGTGCTTTTTTAAAGATCTATTTGTATTTTTCAGCTTTTGACAAGTTTGGGGTCTGAGGTGTGTGATGTTAAATTTGAAGCTCTTTTAAGACGCTTGTCACATCCTCCAGCTTTCTCAAGCGTCAGAGTGAATACCAGCTTGGTTTCGGTTGACCATGTTAAAAAGTTGTTGACTGAAGAAATTCGAAAGGTTTGATTCAATTTAGTTTATACATATTGTAAAAATGTTAATTCCCAATGTGACTTCTACCCTCATAACTGCCAACATTTGCTTCCATACAAAGTCCTGAAGTGGTGGTACAGTGGTTTGGTGCTGATTTTGAAACAGTGATCTGACACTGACAGCTTCATGAATTCCAACGGTGAGAAGGCAAAGCTCCTCACTACTTAATGCAGTCACAGACATATGCCCATCAGACCGTGAGGGACTAGTATAAATAGTAGTTCATTTAAATCAGAAATGCTGATCAGGTCAGACATCATCCGTGGAAATAGAAACAGGTGTTTATGACCAAGTTAAGACTAACATCTTTAAAATCAATTCAAACTTTAAGGGTGCAAGATGGTGCCTAAACATAGCAACTCTTGCGCGTGGACTCTTCACTCTTATACGTAGTATGATTGTCATTGAACTATGTGAACTGCAAATAAAGAATTCCACTGTACTTGTGTACATGTGACAATAAATACCATTGAGGATATGTTCCTTTGCTGTGCTGTTTTTTGCTCAGGCTTACCTCCAAGATATACAACTTCCTGGTTGCAGTTTAGTTTGGAGATGCAGCGAGAAAACAGGCCCGTTACGTCACCGAATCAGTCCCGACCATCGTTCACCCGTAAAATAATTCTGTATTCAAGGGTTCTAGAGACAATTTACAAATGGCAATTAAACTACAAACCTGTACATCTTTAGGATGTTGTAGGAAACCGGAGCACCCAGAGAAAAGTTACACGGTCACAGAGAACACATACAAACTCTGTACAGATAGCATCCATAGTCAGGATGGAACCCTGGTCTCTGACACTGTAAGGTAACAACTCTAACCGCTGTGCTATGTTGCTACTACTTCATTGTCACTGATTCTAAATTCTGGAATTTATTGGCCATAATTACTGCGGGTTACCGTCTTCATTAAAACTGCAGTGGTTCAAGGAAGGTGACTCACCACCATCATCACAAGGATAATTTGATGATTGGACAGCAATATCTGACCTGCTTTTGAGATTCTGCATTCCATTAAATAATTTATTAAAATGTTTGATGTGTGAGCTCGTACATTGCGTGGTGGTAAGCAGGTCACCATTAGCTGCCGATTCTAAGCTATTGTGTGGTCTTGAGCAAGTCTATAATTTAATTAATTTGCTTAGAAGTTGCCATCCGATTGTTTAAGACTGGAGACGGTGTTTCAGGTTTCTCCTGTTTCTGCATTTGCATAACACAGGCTATAATAATAGATGTTGTTGATCGTTACATTTTGATGCATTTGAATGCAAGACTTCTTTGGGATGTCAGTAGTTGAGTTTGAGGCATGATTTTGGAGTAATAAGATGCCAGGAAGATAATGGAATTGTCATACAGTAGAAATTCTCCACATCGTAGCAAGAGCTTTGAAAAAAATTGGGAGAGATGGGAAAGAGACAACGGGATAGAAATGAAGATGATGAATCTTCAATCGAGAACAGGACCAGATCGATAAATGTTTCATATTTGCCAAGTTAAAGGTCATAAATTGCTTAATCTTTTATTTAAGTCTTCACAGCATAATGCAATGGCATATTCAAACAAAGTTTATTTTGAAGAGCAAAATAAATTAATACACAAGGGTGATCTAGGTGTCATTTCTTCAATATATGTATTCCTAAAATAAAAATGTTTGTCATGTTTGATTTTAGCTCTTTGCTAGTCTTAGAATTACCTTTTTTGCAGGAATGTAAAGGATGTCCTGTGGAAGATATTCGAATATTGGAGCATCCAAAGATTCCAGATGTTATTTTAATTCCTAATATTGGTCCCAGGTATGTAAATATGATTATTGAATGGTATTTGTGATTCAAATGGCATTGGTGGGGCTGCATTTGGGGCAGTATTGTGTTCAGGTTTGGTCACCCTGCTACAGGAAGAATGTCATTAAGCTGGAAAGGCTGCATAAAAGGTTAACAAAGATTTTGCCTTGACTCGAGGGCTAAGCCAAGGGTTCCCCTTGGGGTGAATTTCCCAGGGGGAAATTAATGGATTCCCAGGGGGCAAATTTGTTGATTCTGGATTTGTACATATTTTTTCTCATTGACTGACTCTGTTTGGTTCTGGTATACGGATATCTGTTCATCATTAGTTGTGAAATAAATGTGAAATAACATTGTTATGTGCTATTAAAGTTGCCAGGGGTAAAGGGGATGAAAAAGGTTGGAAACCCCTGGCCTAAGCTATAGAGAGAGGTTGGATGGACAATAATTTTATTGATTGTGGCACAGAAGGCTGAGGGGTGATCTAATGAGAGGTGCATAAGGTTTAAGGGAATACATTGGGTGAATATAGTATTGTACCCATGGTCAATAAACAGAATAAAATAGGATTAAGATGAGAGGGGAAAGGAACCTTTTCACATAGATTGCAGTGGGTATACGGAACGGGCTGCCAGAAGAAATAGTTGAGACAGGTACTATAATAACATTTAAAAGGCAATTGGTCAGGTATATGGATAGAAAAGCTTTAGAGGGATATGGGCCAAATGTGGGCAGATGGAACTAGAGTAGATGTGGCATCTTGGTCAGTGTGGACAAGTTGAGCCGTAGGGCCTGTTTCCATGCTCTATGATTCTACAAGTAAAATTCTTCTTCGCTTTTAGTTAGATCTACGGCTATATCCTTCCCTATCTCAGTATTCATATCAGGATTTAAAGTCCCCTGAAATACTGATAATCATTTAATTTTGGCATTAATCGTTCCTAATTTTTTAAGTTTTCCATTGGTAACTGAGCATAGAAGGCTGAAAAATATTTAGACTCATCTCACGAAGGAGAAGGTGTGAAGAAAACTGAAAGGTGTGAGGGTGAGTAAGTCACCTGGACCGGATGGACAGCACCCCAGGGTTCTGAAGGAGGTGGCCTCAAAGATTGTGGAGGTATTAATTGTGATGTTTCAAGAATCACTAGAGTTTGAAGATTGGAAAATTGCAAATATCACCTCGCTGTCCTAGAAGGGAGCAAAGCAGAAGAGCGGAAACTATAGGCAGGTTAGCCTGACTTCGGTGGTTTGTAATATTTTACAATCAACATTAAAGGATGAGTTTATGCAGTACTTGGAAGTTCATGATAAAATAGGCCGAAGTCAGCATGGTTTTGTGAAGGGAAGATCTTGCCTGAAGAATCTGCTGGTCATTTGAGGAAATTAATAGCAGGACAGACAGAAGGAAGGCTGTAGATGTTGCTTACGTAGATTTTCGGAAGGCCTTCGATAAGGTGCTGCACATCAGGCTGCTAGGGAAGATGGGAGCCCATGGTATTGAAGGGAAGATACTAACATGGATAGCGGGTTGGCTGGATGGCAGAAGGCAAAGTTACAATAAAAGGTGTTTTTTTAGGTTGGCTGTCAGTGGTTAGTTACATTCCACAAGGGTCAGTTCTGGGGCTGCTTCTCTTCATGTTGTATATTAATTATTTGGATAAAGGGATTGAAGGCTGCGTGGCCAAGTTTGCAGATGATGCTAAGGTAGGTGGAGGGGCAGGCAGTGTAGAGGAAGCAAGGACTCAGCAGAAGGACTTGCACAGGTTAGGAGAGTGGGGAAAGAAGTGACAGATGATTTTCAGTATAGCAAAATGCGGAGTCATGCATTTTGTTAATAAGAATAAAGGCGTAGATTATTTTCTAAATGGAGAGAGAACCCAGAAATAGGAGGTGCAAAGGGACTTGGGAGTGCTGGTGCAGGACTCCCAAAAAGTTAATTTTGCAAGTCGAATGGGTAGTAGGAAGGCAAATCCAATGATAGCGTTTATGTCAAGAAGACTGGAATACAAAAAACAGAAATGTAATGCTGAGGCTCTATAAGGCACTGGTCAGGATTCATTTGGAGTACTGTGAGCAAATTTGGGCCCCATATCTGAGGAAGGATGTGCTGGAGTGGGTCCAGAGGAGGTTTATAAGAATGATTCCAGGAATGAGTGGTTTAGCATATGATAAACGTTTGACAGCACTGGGTCTGTACTCGTTGGAATTTAGATGGTTGAGGGGGGACCTCATTAAAACTTACAGAATAATGAAAGGCATAGATAGAGTGGATGTGGAAAGGATGTTTCCACTGGTGGGAGAGTCTTGTATCAGAGGTCATAGCCTTAGAATTAAAGGGCGTTCTTTTAGAAAGGAGGTGCGGCGGAACTTCTTTTGTTAGAGGCTTTTACAAATCCACAAGTTATAGTAGAATTAGGCCATTCAGCCCATCGAGTCCATTCCCCCATTGATTCATGACTGATCTCTGTCTCCTAATCCCATTTTTCTGCCTTCTCCCAATAACCTTTGACACACATTCTAATCAAGAATTTGTCTATCTCTGCCTTAACAATATCCCTTGACGGCCTCCCCAGCTCTCTGTGACAATAACGTCCACAGATTAACTATCTGTGGAAGTCATTGGGATTTGGGATTTAAAGAAGATTTTGGGATTTGGGATTTAAAGAAGATTTTTATTCATGTGGAAGATGGTTGCAATCAGGAATACAATGATTGAGAAGATTTTCACTGTACCTCGGTACACGTGGCAATAAACTAAACTGAACTGAGAAGGTGGTTACACAACGTATAAGAATCGTTTGGATGAGCACATGAATTGTCAAGTTGTATTATGCTATAGACAAGTAAATTGATTATATAGGTGGACCCTTGATGGTCAGCATTGAAATGATGGTTCAATAAGTCTGTTTTTATGCTAAATGTCACTAGGAATATTATTGGATAACTTTTTCTTTCCCCAGAGAAAATCTGCAAAGGCATTCTTTTGAAGTGATTGTGGGTGCACAATGTGGGAATGCAGTACTTCGTGGTGCACACGTTTTTATCCCTGGCATTGTTTCTGCTCCAAAATGTGAGTTGCTTTATTTATTTATTTATTCAATTCTGCATAGTAGTGTACATTAATCTAAAATGTTCAGGTTTGAAGTGGACATAATCTGGTAGCTGTGCAGTTATTTGCAGAAGGGGGCATTCAATAGAAATTGAGTACCATTTACAGTTTATGCACTTGAGGGCAAATAAACTATTTTAGTGATATCTTAGTATTTTGTAGGTAAAATTTGGGGCTTTAACCTACACTTTTACTGGACTGTATTGTTTAATGATGTATCACAAACTCTTTACCTACTCGTTTATCAGTCATTTCTGGATTGGAGATTGTTACGATGAGTATACAATATTATAGTGTACTCTGTTAATTGTCTGCACCACACATTTCAGTCAGTACAATTTAAAGAAAAGCCCAGTTTATTTAACCTTTCTGCATGTTCTAAATGTTTGCAGCTTTAATCATGGTGTACAGTTTTTAGTCACTTGTGTTAAAACTAGTTACAACTTTAAGATTAAGGAACCATCTATAAAGCATCATATCTGTTTTGATATGTGTCTGCTTACGATATAGGTAAAACTAGTACATATTAGACAGAGAAAGATGGCTCCACATACACTCGTGTTGGGATCAAAAGCAAGAAAGACTTATTTCCAGGTCAAAAGTCACTGACCTCATTTACATAATTATATGCGCATGTGCGTATGAGCATGCGCGAGTATGAGTACAGCTCCAATGCTTAAATTACACGGACATTGATACATCCTTTCCTTTTTGACATTTTGGGATTACATGTCCAAAGATCCAAAGCAAAGCAAACCAAAACACTTCATAATAATACACACTAGTAATATGGTTTAACTTAACTAAATAAAACAACTGTTCTGTCTTATTTCACAATTTTAAGCATAGCCATACTTGTGACTTGTTTCAATAACACAAAATAATGTTCACATGCTTTCGTCTCATAAGCATGTAAGAACATCACAACAAAACACCTTACTTCTTGACATATTCGCCGTATCTTTCAGCTGGTCTGAGAACACTTCCTGCCCTCGTCTTTGTGATGGTGTTTCTTTCATAAGTGTCTTTCTTTTCAGTGTGTACATTCTGTGCATCACTTCTAGTTTATTTTCTTGTGTCACTTTGTTTTTGTTTAGTTTTCTTTGTGTTCTGAGTTTCATGAGTTGCATCTTTTTCTGGTGATGCATGTTGTGTTGGTTTTTCCTGTCAGCTGAAGTTGTAAAGGTGTCTCAGTCTTCTCCGCGTCTGGTGGTGTCTCTGGAGTTATGTGTGGGGGTAGTTCTCCGGTCTTCTTCAGATCCATTCGATTATGTCGAATTAGAAATCCCGACTGTTTCAACTTTGTATGATCTCTCATCCAGTCGTTTTTGAACTGTTGCTCTCTGCCATCTAGTATCTCCTAGTTTATAGGGTTTGATGTCTTACGACATCACCTTCTTCCAGGATTGGCAGATCCTTGGCATGTTGGTTGTCGATCTGTGACTTTTTTCCTTGTAAATCCTTCATCTTTTTCCTCTCTTCTCAGCAGCACATGGTTTGAGGAGGTTTGATGTAGCTGGATGTGTCTTTTTTGTCCTTCCATGTAGTCTTTGTGCTTGACTACAGTTCACTCCTTGTGCAGGAGTGTTGCGCAATTCCAGTATTGCCAAGTAGACATCTGTCTTGGAGTGAGTGGTTTTCTTCAGTACTCCCTTAGCTGCATTGACTGCCAATTCCACCTTTCCGTTAGCTTGGCTACGTCTTGGAGAAATTGTGTGGTCGTCAAATTCCCATTTCCTGGCAAATTTGGCGAACTCCTGATGAGAACTGTGTTCCGTTGTCGTTTACCACAGTGCTGGGAATTCCGTATCTTGCAAAGTGGTTCTTGAGTTTCACCATGACTGTCCTGCTGGTCAGGTCATACAGTCTGTCTATTTCCCAGAAATTAAATAAATAGTCAATTGTGATTAGATAATGCTTTCCCTCAAGTTCGAACAGATGACCCAAACGGTGATCAGGGAGGTCATGGGGCATCAGAGGTTCTTTCTGATTCTGTTGTTTGTACATCCTGCAGGCTTCACAGTTTGAAATGAACTGCTTCACATCTGAGTTCATTCCGGGCCAGAAAATGTATTCTCTAGCACGTCTGAGGGTTCCTTCTACTCCTAGGTGAGAGGTGTGGAGTGTCTCCTTCATATCTTTGCGTAGAGTGATAGGGATTACATCTCTCTCTCCTCTGAATATTAGGCCGTCTTGCACACTCAACTTGTCTCTGACGTTGAAGTATGGTTGTGCTGCCTCTGGGACTTCTGCTTTGTGATCTGGCCATCCATTTTGGAATACTGTCTTAACGGTCTGTAATGTTTCGTCTTCCCTGGTGTGGGCTTGGATGCATTTGACCTTGTCCTCTCCCATGCTCAAGGACTCAACTACGTTGACATCAGTGAATCTGGTCGATCCTGTGGTGTCCGGGAGGTATGCTCAGGAGAGCATATCTGCTAGATGCATGTCTTTTCCCTTTACCCATTTGATCTCGATGTCATAGTGTAGCATCCTCATTATCATACCCTGAAGACGTGTTGGAGCTGTATGCAGAGGCTTTTTGACGATGGCTTTTTGACGAATGGCTCGTGGTCACTCTCAACGATTACTCTCTGCCCGTAGGTGTACTGATGAAAGCGCTCGAGGGCAAACACTATTGCTAGTGCCTCCTCAATCTGCTCGGTTGGCGTCAATGCTCGACTCGCATAGGAGAGTGGTTGTACTTTCTGCATAAGTGTTGCACCTGGATCTGCCTTGCTTGCATCACATTGTATGGCCAGCTCTTCATTTGGTGTGTAGTACGCCAGGATAGGTGGCGTTGTCAACAGCCCCTTGATCTTTGAAATTGCCGTGTCATGTTCTTATGACCCTTCCCACTCAGTTTCTTCAATCAGTACCCCGTTCCTGCCTTCTCCCCATATCCCCTGACTCTGCTATCTTTAAGAGCCCTATCTAGCTCTCTCTTGAAAGTATCCAGAGAACCGGCCTCCACCGCCCTCTCTGAGGCAGAGAATTGCACAGACTCACAACCCTCTGTGTGAAAAAGTGTTCCTCATCTCCATTCTAAATTCAATTCAATTCAATTCAATCTTTAATTGTCATTGTGCAGTGTATAGTACAGAGACAACGAAATGCAGTTAGCATCTCACACAGAAGAGCGAACTTAGAATAATGAACGGGAAAATATATATATGTACAAACAGTATCAGTAGTGCAATTTTACTGGGGGAAGGAGTGTCCGGGGGGGTGACTGGCAATCACCGAGGTGCAGAGTTAAGTATTGTAACAGCCGCAGGGAAGAAGTTGTTCCTAAACCTGCTGGTCCGGCATCGGAGGGACCTGTAGCGCCTCCCGGATGGAGGATAAACAGTCTGTGGCTGAGGTGAGACCAGTCCTTGACGATGCTGCGCGCCCTTTGCAGACATCACTTGCTTTGGACAGACTCAATGGAGGGGAGTAGGGAACCGGTGATGCGTTGGGCAGCTTTCACCACCCTCTGCAGTGCTTTCCGGAGACACAGGGCGTCGCGATGCGCCCGCGCCGACGCCATTTTATATAATGGCTTACCCCTTATTTTTAAACTGTGGGCCCTGGTTCTGGACTCCCCCAACACCGGGAACATGTTTCCTGCCTCTAGCATGTCCAAACCGTTAATAATCTTATATGTTTCAATAAGATCCCTTCTTTTCCTTCTAAAGCCCAGCCGACCATTCTTTCAGCATTTGACAGTCCCACCATCTCGGGAATTAACCTTGTGAACCTACGCTGCACTCCCTCAATAACAAGAATGTCCTTCCCCAAATTTGGAGACCAAAACTGCACACAATACTCCAGGTGTGGTCCCACTTGGGCCCTGTACAAGTGCAGAAGGATCTCTTTTCTCCTATATTCAACTCCTCTTGTTATGAAGGCCATTCACTTTCTTCACTGCCTGCTGTACCTGCATTACTTTCATTGACTGATGAACAAGGACCCCTAGGTCCCGTTGTACTTCCCCTTTTCCCAACTTGACACCATTTAGATAATAATCGGCCTTCCTGTTTTTGCTACCAAAGTAGATAACCTCACATTTATCCACATTAAACTGCATCTGCCATGCATCTGCCCGCTCACCCAACCTGTCCAAGTCATCCTGCATTCTCATAGCATCCTCCTCACAGTTCATACTGCCACCCAGCTTTGTGTCATCTGCAAATTTGCTAATGTCACTTGTAATCCCTTCATCTAAATCATTAATATATATTGTAAATAGCTGCGGGCCCAGCAACGAGCCTTGCGGTACCCCACTAGTCACTGCCTGCCATTCTGAAAGGGACCCGTTAATCCCTACTCTTTATTTCCTGTCTGCCGATCAATTTTCTATCCATGTCAGCACTCTACCCCCAATACCATGTGGCCTAATTTTGCCCACTAATCTCCTATGTGGGACCTTATCAAATGTTTTCTGAAAGTCCAGGTACATGACATCCACTGGCTTTCCCTTGTCCATTTTCCTAGTTATATCCTCAAAAAATAATGTCCAAATGGTAACCTCTTCCAGCTATATCTCAAAGGGGGTGTTCATGGTTGTTAAGAAACTGCTCTAGTTCGCAGTGCAGGTATCCTGACTTCAGATCGAATTTGGAGAAAATTTTCGCCTTGGACAGCTCAGGGAGTACATCCTCTATGACTGGTAGTCTGTGGATCTCCCTTTTCATGACTTTGTTGAGGAGTCTAGGATCTATGCAGAACCTCAACTCTGTACTGTCCTTTTTCTCCATAATGACCAGCCTGCTACACCACTCAGTTGGTTCTTCGACCTGCACAACCAGGTTCATGAGACTATTCTTGACCTTCTCTTTCATGGCTACAGGTACCGGCTTTACAAGACACTGTCACATCCTCCGTCCTAATTACCAACTTGACCTTGCCAGGCAGTCTCCCTGATCTTTCGTCGTCAAAGACATCTTTGTAGCTCTTGAGTAATGAGCCAGCCTCGCTAATAGCATTCAGGCTCTTGAAATTCTCGTAGTGAACCATGGTGAGTTTCATCTGTTGTGCAGCTTTGTCGCTCAGGAGCGGTGTGAGCCAGCCTTCCTCTACCTCTATGAAGTGAACACAGTACTTATTGTTGTTCATCTTGTTCCGAAGTATGTATTTTGTCCTACCTTCCGCCAGCAGGTTGGATCCGTTGTACATCTTTAAGACGATTTTCTTTTGTGTAATGTTTTCTTTGTTGGGTACACGATCCTTGGGAATCACATTAACACTGGCACCAGATTCAACCTGAAACTTGATGGCTTCTGTGCCGACCTGCATCTCAACGAATAGGCCTGAAGAGGAATTGTTTCCGGCTGCATTGATCCCAGTGCAACTCACAGACTCTGTGTCAGAAATGGACGTTGTGTCAGATGTCTCTATGACCTTGTGCAGACCCCGTTTCTGCGTGCTCCTACCTCTGGAAGGAAGGGTTAGTTAGCAGCCTTGTTGTGCGTGGCCCCTTGGGTAAGAGTGACCATAATATGGTTGAGTTCTTCATTAGGATGAAGAGTAACATTGTTAATTCAGAAACACGGGTCCTGAACTTAAAGAAAGGTAACTTTGAGCGTATGAGACGTGAATTGGCCAAGATAGACTGGCAATTGATTATTGAATACTTCCGAGGATCTGCATATGTCCACTGTATTCTGCAGTCAGATTCTTCTTCTGAAGGAGTGTCTTCCTAGATGACTGGTCTGCAATACCAATGACAATGCAATCTCGAATGAGGCTTTCTTTCAGGCAATCGCAGAAGTAGCATGTCTTAGCAAGCTCCTTCAGCTGTGCAACATACGATTCAATGCTTTCCCCTGGTTTCTGGTCTCGTTTATTGAAAATGAATTGTTTCTACGTTTCATTCGTCTCTCCTATGATGATGGCAGACATCTTATCGATGATGACGTTCACATCTGTCTCATCTGCTACCGTTTCGAACGTCAGGGTATTGAAGATTTGCAGTCCTTCTGGTCCAACAGTATGCAGGGATACTGCTTTTTGATACTGTTTCTCCTTCTTGTCCAAGGTAGACAAAAATGCTGGAGAAATTTGCTGGAATGCCTCCCGTCCACCCTCACATCAATCTCAACCCGAAACATTGCCTATTTCCTTAGCTCCATCGATGCTGTCTCACCCGCTGAGTTTCTCCAGGATTTTTGTCTACCTTCGATTTTCCAGCATCTGCAGTTTCTTCTTAAACTCCTCCTTATCCAGTTCTGTTATCACTGCATCATTTTTGTACATTTGCTTAAACATTTTCCACTCTTCAACCTGGTTCTCTTTGAGCTTTAGATTGGGTGGTGGAGCCACATGGAAAGATGGAATGGCCTGCGCCATCTTGAAATATCAGCATAACCTGTCGCTCTTAATAATTATTTTCAAAGCAAAACTCCAAATTTTTTTTTCCCTGTCCCTGGATCCACACAGCGTGATCTTCGAGCAGTCTCACCTCCACATCACTGATTTACACATTGCGTCTTAGCCTTGTGTGCGCACTGACCTCCATACCATCCATCTCATGCATGCACCTCTTGACGAAATCAGTTGGCAAGTCCAGTCGATAAGCGTTGAAAAACTGATTCCTGAAAGCCTTTCAAAGTGTTTCGCTATTCACCATAGCGTCCATTTGATCCACAAATTTTGCTTTTACCACTGCCACCATGTTTTCATATGTGTCTGCTTACGACATAGGTAAAACTAGCACATATTAGATGGAGAAAGATGGCTCCACACACGCTCGTGTTGGGATAAAAGCAAGAAAGATTTATTTCCAGGTCAAAAGTTACTGACCTCATTTACATAATTATATGTGCGAGTATGAGTACAGCTCCTATGCTCAAATTACATTGGACATTGACACAATATCCAATCTATTTTTTACCTGCAATGTTATTACTGTGACTAGCATGCTCCTAAAATGAATAATTCAATATATCACATTTTGGATGAGTGTTGACTTTTTTTTACTTCCTTTTGAGTCCGATATTCCGTTTCCTGAAATTCTTTGGTGAATCAATTGGTCTTAAAAAAAAAAAGATTTTCAGTGACTTATTTGTATTACAAAGATATTGTGATTGGAAAACCATAACTTCTGATGTAATCAAATGGAAAAATAACGTAGGATTGTCTGTTTTACTCCATTAATTAATAAAGAATAAGTACCATCCAAAACAATGTGACTGTGGGATAATACCATGAATATCTGTAGTATTTTCTTGATAATTTGATGGATGCATATTTTTCACCTGTTATTCATCTCTTACTATACTGGTCTAATATTTTTCCATGACCTTGTTTTAATTGTATTTTCCATTTATTTGACCAGAAAAATAGATGTAGATTATAAATAACTTTCTATTTGTATTTCAGTAATGAAAGCTGGTGATATTGTCTCGGTGTATTCAGATGTTCATGGTGAATGCAAAAGGGGTGCAAAGGAATATAAGGGAGTTAAAATATTTGTAGGGAATGGAATTGCTGAATTAAGCCGCAAGGAAATATTTAGCTCAAATGGTACTTTAAGGTAAACATTTTACAAATATTGTGTGGTTTTAAATTGTGTTGCCTTATTCAATACAAAATAAATATGTTTTTAAAGTTTTCAACCAAACTTGCACTATCTGTCGATATTTGTTATAGCAAGTACTACAATTCTGAATGTTACCAATTTCAACTGTCCTGACCTGTTAGCAGGATTTGATAACCTTTTTTCATTGCAAAAGGATATTGAAGCACAGTAAAATAAATCCTTGTTAAAACATTCAGTCACAGATTACAACAATTAAATGACAAATGAACTTGCACAGATTCATAGTATTTATCTTAAACATTCCTCAAAATCTTTTGCACAGTAAACAGCAGCAAATCCCACTTCATCTTGGAATTTTGTGTTCCCCAGATTATAGCACTGTACCAATCCATACAGCCTACTACTGGCAGCGAGTCTGGCACATTTTCCTTCCCTTCCGTCAATGTGTTAACGCAGAGTCAAAGCTACAGCTCTGTAGTGCTGTTGGGAACTTTTTGTTTAATTGATCCAAAGACTAAGAGGTTTACCTAACCATATCTAACTGAGCAATTTTTGTTACCAATGACTGAGATGTATCATTTTTATGCAGTCTTTAACTCTCTTTCTTAATGGAATGCACAAATTAACTCATTCAAATTGCAATTCATTAGCACTTGTCACAACCACTTTGTCATTTACCAAGTTTTGATTTTTCCTGGGCCAGAGTAATAGACCTGCACACTCTTGTGGCCATATTATTACATGTTTTCTTCAATTATATTTGCAAAAATGTGTAAGCTAATTGGCTAGGAATTTGTTGCTATATCAGCAAGAGTCCCACCTGGTAAATGTGAAGTGGGACATTGCACGAGTTGAAACATGAGTCACATAATATAAGGCGAATATACACTGCACCCTCGATATAATGCAGGTACCAGGGCACAACTTCAATACCAATGTTTTAAACTAGCCATGGTATGTGAAGCTAACTTTGACTTAATTTAGGGCAGCACAATGGTGCAGCTAGTAGTGTTGCTACCTCAGTTCTGGTGACTATTGTTCAAACATAATCAAACATAACATAAACATAATTCTCCCTGTCACCATGTAGGTTTCCTCCAGGCACTCTGGTTTCCTCGCATATCCCAAAAAGGTGCAGGTTGGCAGATAATTGGTTGTCAGTTCCGAAATTGCGGGGTAGAGTCTGGTGAGAGTTGATGGGAACATGGGATTAGTGCAAATGGGCATTTGCCAATCAGTAGGCTGATGGGTCTGCTTCCATGCTGGATGATTCTAATTTGGGAACCCCTCTTCCAGCATCTGCTCAGTTCCATTTCCAGAACATGGCTCCATGAACAATTCTTCAGCCACAGATAAGTATCTCTGATGTTTGAACACCCATATGCACAAATTGTGCACAGATTTCCCCTGACATCCACCTTCATCCTGTCTATTCAACGTTTAATGCTGTATTCTGTACTTACAATTTGTGGAACAGAAGCTCAGCACAGAATTACCAATCCTTTTTCAGAATGTATTGCTGCCTCCTCAGTACTGATGTTAGCAGATGGACTCTCACACACATTTTGGTAAGCATATTACTGACTAAAGGAATAATTGGGGCACACCCAAGGATATGGAGAAAAAACTAGAGCCGGAGAAAACCCACACAGTCACGGGAAGAACATACAAACCCCATACAGGTAGCCCTGTAATCAAACCCAAGTCTCTGGTACTGTAAGGCAGCATCTCTACCACTGTGTCACAGTGTCGCTCCCAAGTGCAGGGGACACTCTGAGAATATTGGATCCATAAAATCCCATGAAACTATACACATCAGAAGTAGTCACAAACCAGGCACGTGCTGTGAGTGATTACTCAGGGTAGGCACTCAGTCGACTTTAAAAAAAATTAAACCGTGCATGCGCAGATTGTTCTCTCCGTAAAAGATAAAAAATAAAAATAAAAACAGTAACAATTCAATTGACCCAAGGCTTCCTAGTCTCCTTTATTCTCAATTACTGAATGGGTGGGTGGTGAAGATTGATGGCAGGTGGAGAGGTGGTGGGAAAAACAGGAGTACAGGGAAAAGTTGAATCAGTTATTGAAAGACAACACTTGTTCAAGGGGCCAATTGGGGGGAGAGTTCCTTTCACAGCGTGTGGAGAGTCTGTGCCAGGGGTAAAGTTGCGGGGAGGGCAGGAGTGTTGAGTAGGAGGGGGTCGGGGATAATGCCAGTAACTCACTCACCGCTACCGCAGCTCTCCGGGCGCGAAGCCATGCACTGTAGCCGTGGATAGAAGCAGCTTGGGGAGCTGCGAGCGGTCGGTGGGATCCGACAGCAGAACTGGCCGCCATTTCAGCGCCATCTGCCGCTCACCTCTGGCAGTGCTCTCTGTCTGAACACCTCTCACCTCTCACCTGCCGCTCGCTCATGTCAGCCGCTTCCTGCAAATCCTTAAATTCCCACAGCCGAGTAACCTCAACCTCAACCTGACATGAGTGAGGCCAGCGAGCGGCAGGAGAGAGATTTTGCATGCCTCCGTGCAAGGAGCGTCGCAAGTGGCATTATCCCGATCCCCTCCTTCACAACATTCGTGCCCCCCCCCCCCCCCCGCAACTTTACCTCGGGCCAGACTACCCAAATGCTGTGAAAGGAACTCTCCCCCCACCTCCCACACCCCGGGAAATACGGTATTTAAAAATACGGTATTTGAAAACCCCGCCAAGAAACTAGCGCTGTGCATGCGCTGTAGGCTGCTGCGCATGCGCAGTGCTGCAAAGGCAGAACTTCACCTGCCTTCAGCCCCTTTACTATTTATATTTAGTAATTACTATGTTATAATTTTAGTCAGGGTAGGCAGTGCCTACCTTGCCTACCCTGATGGCACGTGCCTGTCCCAAACACGCCGGAAATCCCCAGGGGATTAGTCCCAGTGACACTGTATTTTCCTGGAGGATGTTGGCTCACAAGTATCCCACAGATACCTATTCTGATAACTACATTTGCCTGTTACAATCCATTTGACAACATTGTATAATCATTCTCTCTTGCAAATTTAAAGCAAGGCTTGAGAACCCAGAAACATAATGTCAACCCACATATTGCACAACAGATTTTGCTCTATATATTGCAATGAAATGACAATCCTATGGACTGTCCAACTCTGCAATATACAAGTTATGTCGAAATTGCCTTGTATGTGAACTGGTGTAATTGAAAACCATACAACTGCATCCAAAGCTGGAAATTTATGACATTAAATGAGATTGCGAGTAATAGTTTTAATTTTAGTTTTAGAAATACAGCCGTGGAAACAGGCCCTTCCGCCCACCAAGTCCATGCTGACCATCGATCGTCTGTACACTAGTTCTATGCTATCCCTTTCCACACATTAGGAACAATTTACAGAAGCTAATTGACTTACAAACCTGCACGTCTTTGGAATGTGGGAGAAAACCAGAGCACCTGGAGAAAACCCACACGGGCACAGCAAGGACATATAAACTTTGCAGAGTTAATCTGTAATTGGGTTCAAACCCAGGTCTCTGGCGCTGTGAGGTAGCAGCTCTATCGCTGAGCCACTGTGCTACCCCTATATAGTGTGTACCAGAAGAATCATCCAAACTGGCATCAGTCTTATGCTGGAATTGCCTTTGTTTTCTTCATGTTGGAAAAAATATTTTTGTCACTTATTGTGAACAATTGTGAATATTAAACACCTTAACAAATCTTCAATAATAATGAGAGCTTTGATGATTAAAGAGCTAGGGTATGGACCTCACTGACTGTCAGAGCCATTCCGTGAGTGCAGCTGCCTGCAGTGACGCAATTGAGGAGCTGGGGGGCAGGCTGCTAGTGGAAAGCAGCACCCAGGGCTACAAGGATTGAATAGTTCATAAACAATTATTTTGCTTCATCGCTTACACTGATTTTATCACAATGTATTGAACACAAAATATAGAATCTTTGAAGCTGAATCTTTGTTTCTTATGGTGATATAATATTACTGATGTGTTGATACCAACATAAATCATTTCAATAAAGACCTTAAGGATTGTAAAATGGAAGACCTGCATACATAACATGTATTTATTAAGCATGTTTTGAATGTGTTGTGTATTCCTCTTCAGGGGTGTGGGAATCAGAATGACTGAGCCTGTCTATGTTAGCCCATCATTTGACAACTTAATGATCAGTTTTCTGTTTTTACAGGCAAGTCTAAATTTTTCTACATCATATGCATTTTGTATTGACATTCAAATGTTTAAAAGGTCTTTTATTGTCACGTATACCAATTAACAGTGATATTCGAATTACCATACAGCCATACTAAAGAAAAGCAATAAGACACACAACTATGTAAAAGTTAACATAAACATCCACCACAGTGGATTTCTCACTGTGATGGAAGGCAATAAAGTCCAATCTTCTTCCCTCTTTATTCTCCCGCAGTCAGGGCAGTCGAACCATCCATCGGGGCGATCGAAGCTCTCGCAGCCGACGGTCGAAGCCCCCACATCGGGACAATCGAAGCTCCCGCGTCTGGGCGGTTGAAGCTCCTGCAGCTTGGAGCTCCCGAAGTCGGGACAGCGAGCTAGCTCCACGATGTTAAATGTATTCATTATGTCGTGTATATGATGTTCCATTTCAATTTTGCTTTGGAGTATTAAAGTCAGTTTATAAACTGTGTTGGCACTGCATCTGTCATGAAGATTTAATAATGTTTCTTCGTAGTGATATTAATTTTATATAAAAAGATTTTTACTCTTTTCTTAAGGTGTTTTTAGAGACTAGGAATTGCATTATTATTGGCACCTTCCATCACTTTGACGATTGAGAGCATGTCATAATTTCTCCTGCTCAGAATGGTTTCAGAATTGCTTTTTTCATCAAAAATTTTGGGAAAAGTACTTCCAAATTCTTTTTTGGTATTAAATCTGTACCACATTGTTACAGTTGGAGATCCTTGATTTTAAGTACTATGGAAATATTAATTCGAGAGGTATGTGCAGCTGAACGCTCTTTTCTAAATATTCAGAACCTGCCATCAGTGGTAGCGAGCCATGTGTTGGATCCGAAGCCGGGAGAACGAATCTTGGATATGTGTGCTGGTCCTGGAGGAAAAACTACTCATATTGCAGCATTAATGAATGATACGGTAAGATCAGAACGTGATAAATATTTAATAATGCAGCATTAATGAATGATAAGGTGAGTCCGGAACAAGATAATATTTAGCCTGTTAGAACAAGAGAAATAGAAAAAATGAATAGTAATATAGAAAAATAATCTATATAATCTTAGTGAAAAATGCAAGCGAGTCTCAATGATTCAATGGTACTTTTGGCACATGTACCTAAGAACAGTGAATTTCCTTTGTTTAAATACAGTTTGGAGATTAGAGATACATTGTGGAAATAGACTCTTTGGCTCATCAAGTCCACGCTGACCATTGATCACCAACACATCCATGTTATCCCACTATACAGAGACCAATTAACCTACAAACCTGCATGTCTTTGGGATCAGTTCAGTAAGAATCTTAATTAAGTACAAGTGTGTAAGAATAGGAGATCACACTGAGGTAGTACACAAGAGTCACCAAATTTCCATCACCA
This sequence comes from Okamejei kenojei, assembly GCA_035221665.1. NCBI lineage: Eukaryota > Metazoa > Chordata > Chondrichthyes > Rajiformes > Rajidae > Okamejei > Okamejei kenojei. The sequence goes on along the minus strand of CM069132.1, from coordinate 117,900,208 downwards.
TGTTGTGACTTTAACTTAAAAGTTGCTAAGAATGTAGAGTTTCTTTTTTGTTTATTTTTGTTAGAAGTACAATAGTGTGGTACTTGAGTACCTAATACATATCATACATACATATTTCCATTCTTGTACAACTTCATACTTCTGATTTAATAATAAAAGAACAGTGAGAGAAAAAATAAATAAAGAGTATCGGAATAGATAGTCAAGCGAGTAGAAACAGAAAGCAAAAGAAATAAAGGATAGAGATGAGAAGTTAAAAGATTGCAAGAAAAGGAGAAAGTAAAGAAAAGAAAGATTAGGAGAGATCTACCTATCTCGTATTTTTTTTTTTTTTGCCAGTCCGTCATCCGGTTCTAAACCATTTAATTTCTAAGGTTATGTTATGTTGCACCATATGCTTGTAAAAAGTTGATAAAAGGAGACCAAATCTTTAAGAATAGGTCTACTTTGCCTAGTAGGAGGAATCTCATTTCTTCAAGATGTAGCGTTTCAGACATACTTGAAATCCACATTTTCAATGTTGGCATAGATGCGTTTTTCCAAAATTTGAGTATAAGATTTTTTGCTGTTATTAGATCGTAATTAAGAAAAGCTTCTTGGAATATAGTTAGTTTACTTCCCTCTTCCATTGATCCAAAGATAATCATTTCTGTATTGGGGTTCAAATTTGTGTTAAATAGTTTTGTAAAAATTCCAAAAATATCATTCCAAAATTTATACAGTTTTGTACAAGAGACAAAGGAATGTGCTATAGTGGCATTTTGAGTTAGACATTTGTCGCAGATGGGGGAAACATTTGAAAATATTTTATTCAGTTTAGTTTTCGAATAATATAATCCATGTAAAATTTTAAATTGAATATATTGTGTCTTACATTCATTGAGCATTCGTTTACATATAATAAATTTTTATCCCATCTATCGTTCGGAATTTTTATCAATAACTCTTGTTCCCAGTCCCTTCTAATTGCCTCTGTCGTTGGTGTTTCTATATTTAGAATTATATTATATAACTAAGATATTAAATTGCTTGATTCTGCCTTTCTATTCATTCCTTCCTCCAATAAATCTAGGGTTGAAGTTTGATATCCTTGTATATACTTTTTCAAATAATCTTGAATTTGAAGGTATTTGAAATATTGATTACTTTTCAAATTATATTTTAGTTGTAATTGTTGGAATGATAAAAAATTTCCCACGTTTTTCATACATAATTTTCTCCCATTTTAAAGTTAGTTTTATTTGTTTCCAAATTCGTATTATACTATGAATAATTGGATTCTTCTTATATATTATATTGTTCAGTTTTATCGGGGAAAGAAGGATCGCTCCTATATTATAAGGGGAACAATCCTCTTTCTCCATTCTTATCCAATCTACCTGTTGGGCAGAACTGTCCAGTAGATTATATTTTTAATATTCACTGCCCAATAATAATACAATAAGTTAGGGAGTGTCAATCCCCCTGATTCTTTAGATTTACACAAGTGTTTTTTTTTTTTAATTCTGTGTGATTTATAATCCCATATGAAATTTATAATATCAGAATCTAGTTTTTTAAAGAATTTTTTAGGTAAGTATATTGGTATTGATTGAAATAGGTACAATATTTGTGGTAAGAAGATCATTTTTATCACATTTATTTTGCCTATTAAAGACATCGGCATTGTTTTCCAAAATTTAATCAACCCATTTTATTTAGTTAATAAAGGCATATAGTTTGCGTTAAGTAATGATTTATAGTTCCTAGTCATGTGAATGCCCAAATACTTAAATTTTTCTGTTGTAATTCTAAAAGGGAATTTCAACAAATGTGTTGACTCTTGAGGTTTTATCGTCATAATTTCGTTTTTGTTCCAATTTATTCTATATCCTGAAAAAGAATCAAATTCCTCTATTAAATTTAGTATATTTGGTATGCTAATTTGCGAATTTGTAATATATAATAATATGTCGTCTGCATATAATGAAATTTTATTATTTCAGTGTTTGGTATATCCATGAATATTCGGATGACTTCTTATACTTTCAGCTAAAGGCTCTATCACTAGTGCAAATAGCAGGGGCGATAACGCGCACCCCTGCCTATTGCCCCTTGCTAATTGGAATTTCGGGGATAATATATTATTAGTCAGCATTCTAGACGTCGGCTTATCATATAATAATTTTACCCATGAAATAAAATTATCTCCCGTGTTAAATTTTTCCAATACTTTGAATATTGCCATTCTACTTGATCGAAAGCTTTTTCTGCATCCAATGAAATAATTGCTAGTTCTTCTTCAGTATTATGTGAGTACATTATATTAGACAGCCGTTTCAAATTGTTAAATGAGTATCTCTTTGGTATAAACCCTGTTGGTCCGGATTTATTTGTTTACTAATATATTTACTCAATCTTCTCGCTAGGGTCTTTGCTAATATTTTTTGGTCTGTATTTAGGAGTGCTACAGCTCTATATGAGCCTGGGTCTTCTAGATCTTTATTCTTTTTTGGTAGAGGTGTAATAGTTGACTCAGTGTTTCTGGTAGTTTATTTTCTTTAAAAGCATGTATATATAAATCTTGCAACCGTGGAGAAATTATCTCGTAGAATCTTTTATAGAAAGCCATCTGGTCCTGGCGTTTTGCCATTCTTCAATGAACTTATTGTTTCTTCTATTTCCTGTAGTGTAACAAGAGCTCCTAATCCCTCTTTCTTGTTCCACCATATTTAATTTTGGAAGATTACAATTGTCTAAGAAATTTGAAATTTGAATATTATTTGCAGAGGTTTTCGATGTATATAAGTTTTGATAAAATTGAGCAAATCTTTTATTAATATCTTTAGGTAGTGTTAGTAATTCCCCTTTAGAATGTAGAGTCTTAACTTGCCAATAAAGGTCCTATGTCATGGTGGCAGGGGTCGTCCTGGCCAGTCGATGTTGTCCACCACTGCAGACCGTGTCTGATTCAAGTGCTCTACCTCAGAGTGCAGCCCGACCTAATCAAGCCCCAGCCACAATCCGAATAACAGCCCTCCACTGCCACCCTATGACTCCTTCAAGAGCCAAAAGTATTTAATTATCAAAGGTCCTGACAATGGAACAATTAAATTCTTACTTGCAGCAGCATAACAGGCCTGTAAATACAACATACATAAGTAATAAAAATAAGCAAAATTTCAATAAATCTATAACCTAAACCAGTGCAAAACGATTCCAAAGCCCTTAGTGCAACCAAAGACAGTCCACAGGTCATAAATGAGGTCAGTGTTGTGCATTGTTCAAGAGCCTGATGGTAGTTGTAAGAAACTATTTTTGAACCTGGTGGTCATGGTTTTCAGATTCCTTTATCTTCCCAATGGTGAGGGTGAAATGAGAAGTAGCTTGGGTGTTGAGTCTTTGATAATATTGGCTGACTTTTTGAGGCAACCCCTGCTATAGATTCCTTCCATGGAGGAGAGGTCAGTGCTCTGTGATGGGCCGGGCAGTGTCTACTACTCTCTGTAATCTCCTTCCTTCCTGTTCATGTTCATGTTACCAAACCAGACCATGGTGTAATCAGTAATCAGTAATTATGCTCTTTACCATATACTTGTAGAAAGTCAATAGAGCATTTGTGGACATACCAAATCGCTGAAATCTTCTAAGGCAGTAGAAGCATTGATGAGGTTTATTTGTGATTGCTCCAGTCCGGATCTTCAGAGATATATAGGGCCACAATTCTGAAGTTATTGACTCCATTGCCAGGTGGGTCCTCGGCTTTCCCCTTCATAAGTCGGCAATCGGTTCGTTAGTCCAGCTAGCATTCAGAGAAAGATTGTTCTATCTGATTTTCAGTGTCCCTCCTACACTCTGACTCATTAGCCATTATTCATTCAACAACAGTGGTATTGTCAGCAAATTTACCAATGGCATTTGAACTGTGGATACACAGCCATAGATACAAAGGCGATAAGTGCTGTAGGCCCTTCGAGGCAGCACTGCCATGCAATGTGATCATGGCTGATCATCCACAATCAGTACCCCGTTCCTGCCTTCTCCCATAACCCTTGATTCCGCTAGACCTAAGAGCTCCATCTAACTCTTTTGAATGCATCCAGTGAATCGGCCTCCACTGCCTTCTGAGGCAGAGAATTCCACAAATTCACAACTCTGTGTGAAAAAGATTTTCCTCATCTCAGTTCTAAATGGCCTACCCCTTATTTTTAAACTGTGACCCTTAGTTCTGGGCTCCCCCAACATCTGGAACATGTTTCCTGCATCTAGCATGTCCAATCCCGTAATAATTGTATATGTTTTTATAAGATCCCCTCTCATCCTTCTAAATTCCAGTGAATACAAGCCCAGTCATTCCATTCTTTCATTATATGACAGTCCCACCATCCTGGGAATTAACCTCATGAATCGAGATGAGAAAAACATTTTTCATTTTTCACACAGAGAGTGGTGAATCTGGAATTCTCTGCCACAGAAGGTACTTGAGGCCAGTTCATTGGCTATATTTAAGAGGGAGTTAGATGTGGCCCTTGTGGCTAAAGGGATCAGGGGGTATGGAGAGAAGGCAGGTACAGGATACTGAGTTGGACGATCAGCCATGATCATCAGGCACAGAACTCGTTATCAAAATATGGAGGGGACAGGGGACACACAATTTTTTCGCGGCCGCACGTGCATGCGCACACTCACCCACACATAAGCGAGGCTTCGGAGGCTCAATTCAGCGCTAAATGCAGCTCAACTCTGCCTGTCTCGCCGGGTTAACCTACAGCCCTGACTGGACTGACGGGACACCAGCACTGCTTCTCCGCGATGGCTGTGGGCCTGGGGGTACAGCTTCCGTCTGACTGCAGACCTCTCTGGCCACCCGTGGGGGGGGCGTGGGCACTCGGTTGGGGACGGGACAGCGCCGGAGAGCCGGCCGGGATCGATCCTGGCTGCGGATGAGGCGCAGGTCTGTGCCACGTCTCCCTCCTCCAATCATCGCACTGAATCATCATGTCCCGCCCCCATTGCCGCCCTCGATCAGCATTCCCACCTCCACTGTCTCGCGGAAAACAGAGATTTTAAAATCCGGATGTCAAAAACTTGGGGGGGATGTCCCCCACCTCTCAAAACATGGGGGGGCGTGTCCCCTCTGGCCCCCCTGGGATTTCTGGCCCTGATGATCATATTGAATGGTGGTGCACGCTCGAAGGGCCGAATGGCCTACTCCTGCACCTATTTTCTATGTTTCTATCTACTCTGCACTCCCTTAATAGCAAGAATGCCCTTCCTCAAATTAGGAGACCAAAACTGCACACAGTACTCCATGTGTGATCTTACCAGGGCCCTGAAATCGATAATAAGCTTGGAGGGAAATAATCTTGTTGTGCGCCAAGCACTAGTCAATGGACTGATGTATGTCCATTGGCATTCATAGCAAAAGGATTTGAGTACAAGAGCAGGGAGGTTCTACTGCAGTTGTACAGGGTCTTGGTGAGGCCACACCTGGAGTAATCCGTACAGTTTTGGTCTCCTAATCTGAGGAAAGACATTCTTGCCATAGAGGGAGTACAGAGAAGGTTCACCAGACTGATTCCTGGGATGGCACGACTTCCATTTGAAGAAAGACCGGATAGACTCGGCTTGTACTCGCTGGAATTTAGAAGATTGAGGGGTGATTTCATAGAGACTTACAAAATTCTTAAGGGGTTGGACAGGCTAGATGCAGGAAGATTGTTCCCGATGTTGGGGAAGTCCAGGACAAGGGGTCACAGTTTAAGGATAAGGGGGAACTCTTTTAGGACCGAGATGAGAAAATTGTTTTTCACACAGAGAGTGGTGAATCTGTGGAATTCTCTGCCACAGAAGGTAGTTGAGGCCAGTTCGTTGGCCATATTTAAGAGGGAGTTGGATGTGGCCCTTGTGGCTGAAGGGATCAGGGGGTTTGGAGAGAAGGCAGGTACAGGATATTGAGTTGGATGATCAGCCATGATCATATTGAATGGTGGTGCAGGCTCGAAGGGCCGAATGGCCTGCTCCTGCACCTAATTTCTATGTTTCTATGTTTCTATGTGTTCTTATTGTTCAAGTGGTGTTGCGTAATTGCATCCTAAACTATTCCAGCAAGCCAAATTTGCATCCAGTTGACTCGTTTGCCCTGGATTCCTTGCGCTTTAACTTCCAGACTAGCCTGCCATGTGGGATCTTATCAAAGGCCTCGCTAAAGTCCATGTCTGCAATGTCTTCCGTCCTGTCCTCTTCAAACCCAGGGTGAAAATTTAAAAATTCTAGACATAGCTTTAAGGGGACAAGGAGGAAAGATTACAGGAGATTTACACTGCAATTTTTTTTTAGATTGGTAGTTGCCTGGAATGTGCTGCCAGGGGAGGTGATAGAAACTGATGCAATAGCAATATTTAAGAGGCATTTAGTTAGACACGCTTAGAGGTGAAGAATAGTGGGATATAAGTCATAGTGCTCCTCCGGTACCGGGTGGCGCCATACAACGGCTGCCTCGCCAGCAGTCTGTCTCGTCCCTTTCTCTCTGTTGTTTTTTGGTCTAGTTAAATGCTTTAGTGCATCTTTAGATTTGTATTATGTGGGGGTGGGGGGAGATATTTTTTATTTCTTTCCCACACGGGAATTGATAGATTCTTGATTAGAAAGAGTGTCAAAGGTTACAGGGAGAAGGCAGGGGAAAGGGTTTGAGAGGGGAAAATAGATTAACCATTATTGAATGTTGGAGTAGACTCCATGGGCTGAATGGCCTATTTCTGCTCCTATGTCATATGCTCTAATGGTAATTTTACAGTTGTACAAGATGTCAGGCCGCATATGGAGTATAGTATTTAGTTTTGGTCACCCTGCTATTGGAAAGATGTCATTAACATGGAAAGAGTGCAGAGAAGATCTGCCAGGACTTTTGGGCCTGAGCTACAGACAGAGGTTAGGCAGGCTAGAACTTTATTCTTTGGAGCACAGGAGGCTGAGGGGTAATCTTATGGAAGTGTATAAAATCATGAGGGGAATAAATAGGAAGAATGCACAGTCTTGTACCCAGAGTAAGGGAATCAAAATCCAGAGAATAGAGATTTCAGGTGAGATAGGGAAAGATTTAATATACACCCTAGAGGGAACATTTTCCACACAGGGTGATGAGTATATGGAATGAGCTTCCCGAGGAGCTAGTTGAGCACGTATTATCACATTTAAAGCACATTTAGACTGAGATGTGGATAGAAAAGGTTTAGAGGGATGTGGGCCAAATGCAGGCAGAAGATACTTTCTTAGATGAGGCATCTTGGTCGGCATGACGAGTTGGGCCAAATGATTTGTTTCCCTGCTGTATCACACATGGCTCCAACTGAAGCTCTTCATAGAGACAGTGCATTAACTGCCCTTTGGCTTTTGTTCTTGACAATAAATATAAGAAAAAAATCATACCGTTTCACTAACATTTAGAACAATCTTTTCAACAGGGTGAAGTGATAGCAATTGATAAGATTGCAAATAAAGTAAAGAAGATTAAACAGAATGCTGAGAACTTACAATTGAGATGTACAAAAGTGTTTTGTTATGATGGAACTAAAGCCCTTGCTAAAGAAGGCATTTGGCATGAGCAAGGTATGAATTAATGTGAGTAGCGTTGGAAGTCATGTGTTATAAAGCTGTGGGTTACACAAAAAGCTGGAGAAACTCAGCGGGTGCAGCAGCATCTAAGGAGCGAAGGAGATAGGCGACGTTTCGGGTCGAGACCCTTCTTCAGACTGGTCAGGGATCAGGGAAACGAGAGATATAGACGGTGATGTGGAGAGATAAGGAACAATGAGTGAAAGATATGCAAAAAAGTATCGATGATGAAGGGAACAAGCCATTGTAAGCTGTTTGTGGTGTGAAAATGAGAAGCTGGTGCGACTGGGGTGGGGGAGGGAGATAGAGATAGAGGGAATGCCAGGGCCCGAGGGCTGGGCCTTTGCTTCCTGGGGGCTTGCCTGCGCCTCCATCTCATACCCCGTGGATTCCAGCTCCAATTCCCTGCCTCCCAGTTTGGACCCCAGCCGGACTATCGGTACCGACTGGCTATCTGCCGCCACACTGTACAATTCTCCAACCGGGCACTAAGATCCACCCTGGTTGCCATGCGCCGACACCAGCAGGACCTCGCATTGACTCTCCCGAAACTTCGGGCCTCACTCACCCAGACCTGCAACGGACCCCAACTACACTACATCGTCCGGAAGATCCACCGCTTCAATCAACAATTCCTATCCCACCTTACCTCCACCAAGGACCTGAAATTAGCCCGCCTCCAGGCCGTTCCAGCCACCAACAATCCCCGACTCGACCGCCCGCAGGCCCCGGGCCCCAACTCTGGCCCGAGCCGCCGGCCTGAGTCGCCCGACGCCATCTAGTCCACGAAGAGCGCCTCCAGGACTCACCAGGACGCCGCCTTCACCGACCTCCACGCCGATGCTGCCGCCGACCTCCACCTGCCTACTGATGATGCCCAGCCCCGCTGCCTGCCCGGTAACTCTGTTTATCTCCCCCACCCCGATTCCACCGCCCATCACCAGCACAACGCGACTGCCGAACCTCGCCGCCCCCCGGGACCACCTAACCCCATCGCCGCACCGGGCCCATCCAGCATCGCCGGTGTACTGGGCCCGCCGAAGACCACAGCCGCACCCGCCTCACCTTGCATCGCCGCCGGACCGGGGCTGCCCGAACACGGCCGCCGCACCGCACCCCACTCATCTCGCCGCCTCACCGGTCGGACCGACCACCCGCCCACCGGGACCTCCAACGCATCGCCCGCCGACCCCGACTCCACTGCCCGCGGACTCCTACCTTCGGGTCCGCCGACCCACGACTCTCCACCGCCCTCCAGCAGCCCGCAGCCGTCGCCTCACTTGCAGACTGGACTCTACAGTGGGCCTGAAGCCTCCACGTTGCTAACTCCTCCCACCACACTGGGTCCTAGTGCCCGTCTCCCCAGCCCCAGTAACCTTAGTGGCTATTCCACTGGATCTTCCCCATCCCCCCCCTACCATGTAACCCCTGCTCTTCCCCACCCACACCACAGCCCCCATACCCCCCCACCCCCTGACCACCCTCCACCCCCACCACCACACAACACTCCGTCTTCAGTGCACTCACCTGCCTTCCTCCGGCAACAACCCCCATCCTTGCCGTGTGTTCACCATCCCCCCGGACCTCCCCCTTTCCGACACCGAACGGTCTGTCCTCAGCAGAGGTCTTACCTTTGTCCCCCTCCGTCCCCACCTCAATGAGTTCCGTGCCCACCACGACTTGGAGCTCTTCTACCGTCGCCTCCGCCTCACAGCGTTCTTCCACGGGAAGAAGTCCTCGCCCCCCACTGATGATCCCTTTTCCTGTCTCCAACGTACGCCCTCCACCTGGACCCCCCCTCGTAGCCTTCCGGCTCTAGAACTATTTATCCAGAACTGCCGTCGGGACATCAACCGCCTCGACTTCTCCACTCCCCTGTCTCACTCCCTCTCCAGCCCCGAACGTACTGCCATCGACTCACTCCGTAACAACCCAGACTGGGTTATCAAACCCGCCGACAAGGGAGGTGCCGTGGTAGTCTGGCGCATCGATCTCTACAAAGCGGAGGCCATGCGCCAACTCTCGGACACCTCCTCCTACTTACCCCTGGACCATGACCCCACTGACGAACACCAGGCCACCATCTCGAGCACCATAACCGACTTCATCAGCTCCGGCTCCCTACCCCCCCCCCGAGCCTCCGACCTCATCGTTTCCCAGCCCCGCACGGCCCGATTTTACCTTCTCCCCAAAATCCACAAACCCGACTGCCCTGGCAGACCCATTGTCTCTGCCTGTTCGTGCCCCACCGAACACATTTCCACATACCTTGACGCCATCCTATCCCCCTTTGTTAAATCCCTCCCCACCTATGTTCAAGACACCTCAGACACTCTCCGTCGGCTCCGTGCATTCCATTCTCCAGGCCCCCATCCTCTCATCTTTACCATGGACGTCCAGTCACTCTACACCTCCATCCCCCACCAGGACGGTCTCAAAGCCCTCCGGTTCTTCCTCGACCAGAGGAGCAACCCATACCCGTCCACTGACACCCTCCTCCGCCTAGCGGAGTTGGTCCTTACCCTCAATAACTTCTCTTTCGATCCTCCCATTTCCTCCAAACACAAGGCGTAGCTATGGGCACACGCATGCTACGCTTGCCCCAGCTGGGCCCCATCCCCGCTTGCGATGACTCTTTGGTGTCACCTCCTGCACCACACACAACTGACTGACTTCATTCATTTCACCACCAACTTCCATCCGGCACTCAAATACACTTGGACCATTTCCGACACTTCCCTACCATTCCTTGACCTCACCATCTCTATTGCAGGTGATACACTCCTGACCGACATCCACTACAAACCCACTGACTCCCACAGCTACCTGGACTACTCTTCCTCCCACCCTGCTTCCTGTAAGGACTCCATCCCCTATTCCCAATTCCTTCGTCTACGCCGCATCTGCTCCCAGGATGAGATGTTTCACACCAGGTCATCACAAATGGCCTCATTCTTCAGAGAACGGGGATTCCCCTCCCCCACTATTGATGAGGCTCGCACCAGGGTCTCTTCCATACCCCGCAACACTGCCCTCTCTCCCCATTCCCCCACTCGCAAACAGGGCAGAGTCCCCCTGATCCTCACCTTTCACCCCACCAGCCGGCAAATACAACAGATAGTCCTCCGCCAGTTTCGCCACCTCCAACGTGACCCCTCCACCCGCCACATCTTCCCATCTCCCCCCCTGTCTGCCTTCCGCAAAGACCGCTCCCTCCGCGACTCCCTTGTCAATTCTTCCCTCCCCTCCCGCTCTACTCCTTCCCCGGGCACTTTCCCTTGCAACCGCAAGAAATGCAACACTTGTCCCTTCACCTCCCCTCTCCACTCCTTTCAGGGACCCAAGCAGTCCTTCCAGGTCCGACAGAGGTTCACCTGCACCTCCTCCAACCTCATCTACTGCATCCGCTGCTCCAGATGCCAGATGATCTATATCGGTGAGACCAAGCGTAGGCTTGGCGATCGTTTCGCCGAACACCTCCGCTCGGTCCGCAAAAACCAACCCGACCTCCCGGTCGCTCAGCACTTCAACTCCCCCTCCCATTCCGTATCTGACCTCTCGGTCCTGGGCCTCCTCCATGGCCAGAGTGAGCAACACCGCAAGTTGGAGGAACAGCACCTCATATTCCGCTTGGGAGTTTGCATCCTTTGGGCTTGAACATTGAATTTTCTCAATTCTGTTAACCCCTGCTGTCTCCTCCCCCTCCCACCTCTCCCTCAGCCCTCGGGGCCCTGGCATTCCCTCTATCTCTATCTCCCTCCCCCACCCTAGTCGCACTAGCTTCTCATTTTCACACCACAAACAGCTTACAATGGCTTGTTCCCTTTATCATCGATACTTTTTTGCATATCTTTCATTCATTGTTCTTTATCTCTCACATCACCGTCTATATCTCTCGTTTCCCTGATCCCTGACCAGTCTGAAGAAGGGTTTCGGCCCGAAACGTTGCCTATTTCCTTCGCTCCATGGATGCTGCCTCACCCGCTGAGTTTCTCCAGCACTTTTGTCTATCTTCACTCTCCAGGATATGTTTTACAAGAGTTGCTGCCTTACAGCGCCAGAGACCCAGGTTTGATCCTGACCTGTACAGAGTTTGTAAGTTTTTCCCACGACCGGCTGCTCCCATTTCCTACCATACTCCAATGATGTACAGTTTTGTAGGTTAATTGGCTTTGGTAAAATTGTAAATTGTCCCTAGTGTGTGTAGGATAGTGTTGGTGTTTGGGGATCGCTGGTCAGCACGGATTTGGTGGGTCGAGGGCCTGTTTCCGTGCTGGTTCTCTGAACTAAACGCTCAGAATAAGATGAGCATTACTTAATCTTTAGAGAACTTCTAAGTGTGTGGCCTGTATTTAGTTGTTAATTATATTAAATCATTCTAAAATGTACTCCAAGATAAAGAAGAATGTGTAAGATGTGATAGTTAAAATATAACCTTTTTCCAAGGTGATGACTTTACAAGAGAACTTAAAATGAGGAGGGACCTAGTGTTGGAGAGTTTATTTGAAAGCTGTTAACAAAATAATTCAAGACTCCCTAGCTAATCAAGAATCTCCACTTTAAAAATCTGCATATGCTGGACATAAGTATATATGTATAATTAATTTATTGTGTTTTCTTTGGAGTATCTGAATTCAACTATAATTAGTTTTATTAAATTTAAGGAATAAATATTGAAAATTAGGAGTATATATTTTTTTCATTTGGCAGAAGGGCCTCCATTCCCACCAGACAGTTTTGATCGGGTACTCCTGGATGCCCTTGCAGTGGGTTAGGTCAGAGACCCAATATGGCCTGTGATTGGAGCTTAAAGGAAATCACTTCTTACCAGCCATTGCAGCGAATGTTGTTCAAAGTGGTAAGTGCTTCCGCATTATTTAACCTTAACTGCCCTTCTGGCGTGTTTAATTTTAGCTCTTTCATGTAATTGCTAACATTTTATAGACATCCCTTTTGATATATTTTAGTGCAAAAACATGAATCCATTTTATTTTACATATTGCTCTTGGGATATGGGTTTAACTGAAAAATCCTGTTTTGAAAGATCTACTGTCAATATTTACTAAATATAGTTTATTAAAACTATAAGTTAATTGATGCTTTATAAAGTGTGATGAATGGAAGAGGGACCTTCCACCTGGCTTAGTATTTACTATTAAAGTTACCGACAGTCCAGTTCTTGGCTTAACTGTTAACTCAGCTAGGTTCAATGAAACTACTCATACTACCAAGTGAAGTCAATAGCATTTCAGACCCTTATACATGAAACCTAAAGCTGACTCTAGTGCAGTTCTTGAAGAGTTCTGATGTTATCTGTTTCTTTTGGAAGAGTTATCAATCAGTTTAGTTTCATTGATATCCTGACCAATCTTTGTTCCTAAATAATATCATTTATGGAAAAAAATTATCCTTTTCATTTTGTTGTTCTGAGGAGCATTTTGTGCGAAAACTGACTTGTAATTTCTATATTACCACATTGACTACACTTACAGTATTTCACTGGGTTTGGCAAGCTTTGTGATGTGGTGAAAGATATCATTTAAATGCAAATCATCAACAGATACTATCTGAACTGTGAGATATTTCCATTAGTTACATTTTGCACACTGGAAACTATTTTGTTTTTATTTTATATTTGGCTTAGGCAGTCAATTTGCTAAAGCCTGGAGGTGTTTTGGTCTATAGCACCTGTACAATAACATTGGCAGAAAATGAAGAACAAGTTGCTTGGGCACTCAGTACTTTTCCTTGCTTACAACTGCATCAACAGGTAAGATTCACAGTATTTAGATAACTTGTTGAATTCAACTAAAGAAATAATAGTTTCTCATATATTTATCATAAATAATAGTTGCAGAAAACAATTTGATGTAAAAATATGGTTTGTGCACCGGTTTTATTTATAGATTACTGCATTGTTATAAACTATGAATGGGTTGACTTCCTTGCAGGAGGAATTTAAAGGTAAGACTTTTCAGGAGGCAGTGTAAAAAGAGGAAGATGATGGTGGGATTACAATTCAATGTCAGTTTTGAAGTAGAAATTATCTCTTTGTGGTTTCACATAATTAATGGGCAAAGTGAGTTGTAAAGTCTGACTGCAGGTAACTCTGTTAGTATTATCTGAACTAATTGGATAGCATGTAAAATACAGTTTTCCACAGTACAGACAACCTTTGTTATAATGGACCATAGTGGGGTCCCAATAACAAAGGTGTTGTTGCCGATTGTTCACTATAACCAAGTAAAGGATTCGCTCCAACACTTCGCAGTCACTCCAAGAAAAAACTTGTTGGCAAATACAAAGTTCTTTTTAACACCTAAAAATGTATTTTTTTTTACTGCAAGCTAAAAATACTAAAGGCTGTTATGTTGTGTAGTGGAATATCATTGCACAAGTGCCGAAGCAATAGCTTGTCCATTTCAGTGACCTCCTGCGGCGTAACTAGCAGCCAGTGCTCTTAAACTGTGACTGTGGGAGCACTCCATCCGCTATAACCAAAATTGAGGGTAGTCTCTACCACCATACATGTGTCAATAATAAACCTAAACCTAAATTACACCATTTATGGTAAAGTAAGCCAAATATTCATTCCACTTGTTATTTGGGTTTGAGTGGAGTAGGTAAGATTTGAGGGACTCCTGAAGTTGTTTGCTTATGCAACAAAGTATTTCCTTTTTATTATGATCCACATGTAGAGGCTAATATTGACAGAGGAGAGTTGGGTCTGGTTAAAATGAGATACTTAAAAAGACGGCAGATTATCTTGTGCTGATTGTCTTGGCTTGATTCTATCTTTCCTGATTTGCTTATTATTCACTATTCCAAGTTTGCAGCTTAAACAAGTCATCCTGATGCTTGTGTGAGTTCTACTATTCAGTAAGATTGCGGCTGATCAATGTTATCAGCAGCTGTAGAGATAAATGCTTGGTATTGCCTGCTGATGTGTGTTCCCTCTACCAGTATGGAAGCATTGTGCCCAAGGACAGACTTTTGAAATCCAGTCATTGACTTTGTATCCAATTGTAGACATTTGCTACATGGTATAGTGCACGTGCATTGTCATGTAAATCTATTTAACTTTTTTTTCTGTTTCATTTATTTTATTCATGGACTCTAATGCACATTCCAAACAACCACCTATTTAAAAACATTCCATGATCCCATAGGAGCCTTATTTTGTGATGGCTTACCTTAAGATACACGGTGGCTTTTTCCTCACTAGCTTGTCAGAAGTTACTTGGTAGCCACTAGCAATATGTGTTTATTTTTATCTGAAGATGGATAAGTGGATGTGGGTGGCGATTTGGCTATTTTCCAATTGGATTCTTGTCCATTCAGCGACAGCATCTGGTGTAACATTGACTTCTTTCCAGAGCTCAACGCATCAGGGGAATCTTCAGCCCAGGTGTTAACAGATGGTCTCCACTACCAGTGATCCAGGCAGCACCTTCAGTCAATGCAACAGACTGAACGGCAGGAGGCAGTCCGTGTTTTGTGATGTCTCTTCATTAGTATAGTTTAGTTGATTGTCACGTGCACAAAGGTACAGTGAAAAACGTTTATATTGCCTGCCACCAATCAGCGCAAAGACTATACATCATTACAATCGAGCCATCCACAGATAAATGATAATGGGAATAATATTAGTAAATGCAGGAATTTGAACAGGTTTGACTTGCAGTTTAAGCAATCAATGTATACTGGCACAAAGAACTGAATGTTATCTCAGGCATGAACCATACACTGGATGTACAGAGGCACTTTTAAACCAGTTCCCAAGTCTATAGAAAACTGCAGCTTCCTCTGGCTTTTGTAATCACTAGTCCCTGAAAGCTCGATCCTCACTGGCCTTCTCTTTTGAGGAAGAGCGATTTCGGTTTGGAGGTTTCGGGGCCTTGCCAGCGTGGCATCAATTGGGGGATTGTGTTGAGGAACCACAGGTAGAACTGTGGACCAGCAGCATAGACCAGTCAAGATTGTTTCAGGAATATGGTGGAAAATGTCTTCCTTATTCTGCACTAGGTAAACAGATATCATGGCCCATGGACTTGTCGGGTTACAGAAAAGAAAATTTTATATTTCACTTCAGCATAATGTTTTTAATTATTGATGTGTTATAAGATAAAGAAATATAAGTCGATCATCAGGCTCCTCACTTGTTCCACTTGTTCAATTAGATCGTGGCTGATCTTTTTACCTTGGCTTACCTTCCAGCTACTTTCCCCAGAATTCCCTAATATCCCCAAAATTTATGTAATGCTTTAAAAAATAAATTGTTTTCTTTACTTCCATTGTGTTACTTCTCAAAGTCTCTGGATGTTAGTGGCATTTAAACACTATCAGAAGTTGCTTTCAGAATTGCATTCAGCAAGACTAGGAGTAGGGGAAAGTAGTGGGTTAGATTGTCAGAGGTGCCTCAAAGATGAAGTTTCCTATTTGCCCTACTGGGAGCTTGGACACTGCTCAGACCACATTGCTAGATTGGGATTCTTTGGGCCAGATAGATGGATATATAAGTTTGAATATATTATTACAGTAAAATGTTTTAATTATATATTGATAAAGAATACATGGGTATCTCATCTATTCTGTTTAAAATTAAATTTTAATTCCTATCAGATTATGTTTTGACCTGATTTTGTAATATATATTTGTTATTAGAAATCAGATTGTGCTTGACATTTATATTCAATTCCAAAATTACATGCTTTTTCTCAATTTGTTTGGTTTCTTCATAAGTTTGACATTTATCCTGCTTAAGAAGAATACTTTTGGGGATGTTAAACATAGAAACATAGAAAATAGGTGCAGGAGGAGGCCATTCGACCCTTCGAGCCAGCACCGGCATTCATTGTGATCATGGCTTATCGTTCGCTATCAATAACCCGTGCCTGCCTTCTCCCCATATCGCTTACGTCCACTAGCCCTTAGAGCTCTATCCAACTCTCTCTTAAATCCATCCAGTGATTTGGCCTCCACTGCCCTCTGTGGCAGGGAATTCCATAAATTCACAACTCTCTGGGTAAAAAAGTTGTTTCTCAGCTCAGTCTTAAATGACCTCCCCTTTATTCTAAGACTGTGGCCCCTGGTTCTGATCTCGCCCAACATTGGGAACATTTTTCCTGCATCTAGGTTGTCCAGTCCTTTTATAATTTTATATGTTTCTATAAGATCCCCCCTCATCCTTCTAAACTCCAGTGAATACAAGCCTAGTCTTTTCAATCTTTCCTCATATGACAGTCCCACCATCCCAGGGATCAATCTCGTGAACCTACGCTGCACTGCCTCAATCACAAGGATGTCCTTCCTCAAATTAGGAGACCAAAACTGTACACAATACTCCAGATGTGGTCTCACCAGAGCCCTATACAACTGCAGAAGAACCTCTTTACTCCTGTACTGAAATCCTCTTGTTATGAAGGCCAACATTCCATTAGCTTTCTTCACTGCCTGCTGTACCTGCACCCCAACTTTCAGTGACTGGCGTACAAGGACACCCATTTCTCGCTGTACCTAACCTAACCCCATTGAGATAATAATCGGCCTCCTTGTTTTTGCCACCAAAGTGGATAACCTCACATTTATCTATATTATACTGCATCTGCCACGCATCTGCCCACTCACTCAACCTGTCCAGGTCCCCCGCAACCTCCTAACATCCTCTTCACAGTTCACACTGCCACCCAGCTTTGTGTCATCCGCAAACTTGCTAGTGTTGCTCCTAATTTCCTCTTCCAAATCATTAATATATATGGTAAACTGTTGCGGCCCCAACACTGAGCCTTGCGGTTAAAGGATTACATTTGGTGGGATTGTTTTCAATGCACATCTATTCCTACAGGAACCTCACCTGGGTGACGAAGGCATGATGGGTGTTGGACTATCAGAAAATCAATTGAAATTGCTGCAGAGATTTAATCCATCTGGTATAATTGTAAAGGACACCATTGTTTCTTCGGCGGATCTGGATTTCGGTCAGATGACTAATTTAATTAACTTGGCCAATAAGGACACAATAGGCTTTTTTATCGCAAAATTTATTAAAGTGCAAGGTGCCTAACAGTTAGATGTAGAGATAACTCAGCAGGTCAAGCAGTATCTCTGGATAACATGGCTAGGCAACGATTCAGTTAAATTGTTTTTGAGGATTGTTGGAGACGGGAGAAGGGGTTGTCGTCGGGCAGAGGACAACTCACCGGAGAAAATTTAATTATTTGGAGGAATGTTGGAGAAGGGATACTCACCAGGCAGCAAGGACTCCTTGCCAGAGAAAAGCTGAAGGAAGATCCAGCCCATGTTATCCAGAGATGCTGCCTGAGTTACTCCAGCGCAGTGTGTCTTTTCATGCCTAACAGTTACCTTTACTGGAATAAATACACAAGTGCAGCTGAAATAAAATGAAAATATTTAATGGGCAGATTATTTTGTAATAATGCAAATTGATTATTTATGTTTTGGGTGCGTTCATTGTAATAATTCATTTTCCCCATATGTTTTTTTATAAACTGATTAACTAAAGTTCAACTGACAGCATTGTCAGAGCATTATTCCTATGACAGCAAACCAAAGGCATAGTTGCTATGGTAGCAATAGATTATGCCAGCTGTTCCATGAGATCGTATACCACGTGCTGACAAAGGTCATTAGAGGCTTTTGTATTTCATTTAGAATCCAGATTACAACATTTGCTTTAAACCTCTTTCTCCGATTTTTATGTTTTGTACTTGAAAACAAATGTTTATTATGCAGTTTGCATGAAATTTAATATTGAATAAGTGCGAGGTACATATGTCCTTTTTGTGTATGTTTAAAGATAACATTAATATTTTGAAAGTGAAAAGGGTACACTTTAGATTTTTACTTTACGCTCACCTGAAATCTTGGATTTAAATGTCTTATAAATACTTTTCCCTGGAAGGACTAAATAACCTGTAATAATAGATACCTTCCTCACACTTTCTTCAGCCACACAATCTCAGAGGCATCATTCATCAAATCTCCACTGTTTATACATGCACCTACCTCTTACTTGTTGCCAGTCTACCTCTTCTTCCCAACCAAATTCACTCATCTATTTTGCAATCAAACTGCTTTCTGCCTAGTCTAATCACTAAAAGGACCATGACTCTTGAGTTTCTCCAACTGGATCTGTATTTTTGTTTCTTTAGATTGGTTAGGTATATTCTCTTTGCCAATAGATTCTATCTCTGCCATTCCTAAGTTCACAACTATAACCTCCTCCTCCTCCACCGCCACCAATTCCCATAGCTTCAGACATAACTTACTGGCAACTAGCTCGCCTTTGTAAAAGCAAACTGCCAATGCTAGAATATGATTAGAAATGCTGGAAAGAACTCAACGTCAAGCCTGTTCTGAGGAAAGGTGGCTTCGTCGATCCACTGTTTTTTGGTGCTTGCCAAGCCAAAATGTTACCTTGCTTCTCTTTCCACAGATGCTGCTTGACTGGCTGAGGTTTTTTTCAGCATTTCTGTTTCAGCTCACTTTTTCCAATGGTCCAAAGACATAATTTCTACGCTGGCTCCTGATGACATTTCTGATTATGTTTATACTACTTTCTTACTCAATTTCTACTCCAGGAAATTGAGTAAGAAAGTAGTATAACACAAAAACAGATGTTTTTTATCCATTTACAGTGCCTTAATGTTGTTTATTCATTCCTTATCTCTCCAGTATTTCAGGCTTTAGCCATGTGACAACAAATGTTTACACCAGCACCCTTTAGGGCTATTTGTCACCATTCTTCTGCTAAAAAGCTGTATAGCCTAGAACCCACACCAAACGTCAACTACCCATTTATGTTAATCAGTCTTTAAATTCTCCCCACATTCTCATTTACCCCTTACCTACACACACCGGGTAATTTGCATTGCCCAATTAACCAGCCAATCTGCACACCTTTGTGATGTAGGAGGTAGCCCATGTGGTCATGGAGAATGTGCAAACTCCTCAAAAACAGCACCCGAGGTCATGATTGAACCTAAGTCTCTGGCGCGGTGACACAGCCATTTCACTAGCTGCACCACTGTGCTGCCTTATTTAGTTGTAAGATTTGGATACTTTCTGTAGTGTAGATAAATAAAATTGGAAAAGACATGCAAAAACAGATTAAAAATAATGTATGTAAAGATCAGTCATACTGTGAAGACAGTGATGATTATGATTTAGTAATCATAATTAATTAACATTTTCAGTGTTTTAAGATGCAGCCTAATTTCTAGATTTTATTTTATTTTAGATCTTGTTTCCAAATTCCAGAATTCAATTGGGGGGAATTGGCATTAGCCAAGTATATGAACTCATAAGAAATATAAATGTTAGTAGGCACTAGGGCATTTACAGCCTATCCATCATTCAATAAGATCATGGCTGAACCGGAGTTTCATCCATTTTCTCACCCGATCATAAACCTGATACTCCTGGGTGATCAAAGTCGAATGTTCTCAGCTTTGAATTTATTTTACTGAGCATTCACAGTCCCAATATAACAAATTCAGAAGTTTTACAAATCCAGTGTATATAGCAATGTCATCTCAATGTCAACTAAATGACAGAAAGGGCTCCTAGTTCTGGACGCTCCACAAAGGGGAAACAGACCCGTCAGCCCTTCGGTGCAATTTATATATCTCAGTGAGAATGTTTCTCATTCTTCTTAACTCTTGAGTAAAGGACAAACTTCCTAAATATTTCTCCATAAGACAGTTCTCTTTCCAGCAATCTTACAAAATATACATAACACATTGATTCAAAAGCCAGTGTGTAAACCAATATTGAACAGTATTCTCTACCACATAGGGCAGTGGAGGCCAATTCACTGGATGTTTTCAAGAGAGATATAGCTCTTTGGGCTAACGGAGTCAAGGGATCCCGTTATTGGGGAGAAAGCAGGAACGAGGTACTGATTTTGGATGATCAGACATGATCATATTGAATGGCGGTGCTGGCTCAAAGGGCCAAATAGCCTACTCCTGCACCTATTTTCTATGTTTCTAAGTATTCTAAAATTCTGTATAATCTCAGGTTGACGTCCTTATTTTTGTACATCAACTCCTTTGCAAAAAAATAACACCAATGTATCATTAAATGTACCTACCAGTGCATCACAATCTCTTCTAGTGTTACTTCATGCCTAAAAAAAAAGCTGCGTTTCCATTCTTTGTACACAACTTCAGTTTCCCATCATCTAATCAATTACGTGGTCTATGACATTTTTCAGATTCTTCGTATTTTCTTTATATTCCTGACAACCTTTGTATCTTTAGCAAATTTGAATCTTTTCATTGCCATTTATATAAATGATGAACTTATCAATCCTGATTTACATGCCTCTTTTTCTTTCAGGACTGGTACGTTATTTAATGCTGTCAATGCTTTTGGCACTACGTGCTCCTCTTCATTCCAGTCTCTTTGTCACTACTGCTTTTCCCCTTTACAGTATGTTTTCTGTATTTTGAGCATTTCCATTACCAGGTTTGTTCACTTAATGAAAAGCCACACCTCAGGAAGTTGGATCTGCAAGTGTTAAAAAATCAGTCAAAATCTACCCGTTGTTTCTGTCTGACCTCAAACAATATCCACAATGCCTTGTTGATCACGGAGTCCTGAATGATTTTCACTTGCACATCCAGCTGAGGGAGCTCCGTTATTGTCCATCAACTAGACCATTAATCAAACGTTCCTTCCAAATCAAAGTAGTGAAGAAAGCTTGATACGCTAGTATTTAAGATATTCTTAAACAAATCTACATGCATTTGAAGCTTGCTGAACTTTAATTTATATATATATATATATATATATATATATATATATATATATATATATATATATACACATGCATATGAACCAAAAAGAATACCTTTGTTCAAAATATTAAAGTTCATTGTTTCTTTTAAAATTGTACATTTACACAGAATAGACCAACGTATTCTAGTCAGTACAACAAATGCAAAGTTCCATGTAATTTTAATATAGTTGGATGACTATACAACAAGCATTCAGTCATATGTGTTGTATGGTAGTAAATACACTTTATGCCATTTTAAAGTGCAGGAGCTGTTCGATGTGAATGACATATTAGAACAATGTATAATATCTCAAAACTTTAATCGTCTTGCAATTAACATTGAGGTGGTTACCCCAATATAAGAATTACTGTTACGTTTCATTTGAATGTAGGTTTCAGTTGGACACACAATTTCTCGGCAACATGTTGGCTGCTTTATTGTAAATTGCAAATAGTCTCATCACCTTGTTCTTTTATTTACATTTATCCATTTTGATATTTGTGCAGTAACTGAATATTACTACAAGTGTTAACTTTAAATATAGTAAACAATGTGGATTTACTTTGTCAATCTACCCATTTCAATTCCATCAGCTGAAAATAATTGGTTTCATCCTCTGGAGAAAAGAGAAGAGGATAATCACCGAGCTGGTCCTTGAACTTAATTTACTGTCTCATAGTAGTTATTTAGCTAGAATTAGGTCTTGCTGCCTTTGGATATAGATGCTGCTTCCCGGAGAAAAGTGAGGGGAGGGTGAACATTTTAAAATTTTATCAGAAAACAAATAAATTCAAATTGGGCATGATAATTCTACACAAGTTGCAGGACCATAAATTTGCAGTTTTTAATTTACATTTTCTTATAATTTACACATTCAACATTAGCTTTTCACACTTCAGATTTTGTTATTATTTGACCGGAATGACATTGTGAAGAGCTTTGAGCACCATTTCAGTGGCTGGTTAGTTATGTTACCCTGTAATTCCATTTGATGGTCTTTAAAATCATCCTAAATTAGAACATTATCAAAGCACTGTTGCTCTACTGTTGCGGTATCATGACATGCCATTTATATTGTAAATGATGATGTTTTCTCTCTCATGTCTTCTAGTTAAGATCCACATTGTTGATTGTACAGTTTGATGGTGTACTAACATGTGATCACCGCGCAATAAATTTAACAGCTCCTCAAGTACATTAAGATCATTTTCCAGTTGTTAAGTAATGAAATTATGTAAAATATTATGTTGGCTGTACCTTAACATCAAGGAGACAGAACAGATGAGAGGGTATAGCAATCAGTGTGTTTGCCATATTGACATTATGCCTGAAAATGAAACAGCACCTATCAGAGCCACTTAATTTTGCACACCTACCTACACCAAGAGTACATTCACAAAAATGTCCCTGCACTGACATAAAAATTGTGCTCAGCAAAAACGTTCAAATTGACTTTTCCTTGGACGAGGAAACTCTTGTTCAAAAAACGACGCGTGCTTGGACGCATTTCTTTAAGCTTCAGTACTTCTGGTCACTGAGTGTAAAGACTACTTCAGAAGCAGCAACAGTAATGAATGAGAAATAAAATAGAAGTTACTGGAAATACAGGCAGCTGATTATCAATAGCTTCAAGCAGACCATTTCTTGATCTGATGAATAGTCATTGCCTTGTAACAATCACACTTCTCTACGGCTGCTACCTGATCTGCTTGGTATTTCTGCCATGTTCTGCTTTATTTCAGATTTCCAGCATCTGCAGTATTTTGCTTTTATAATGAACAAGACTGGAATGATTCTTGTGTGATTGTTCTTGTTTAATCTTTCCATTTGTAAAGGCACTGACGGATGCTGGGATATGGTTCCATGAAAGCCCTCTGATACTTCACTTAATTATCCACTAAACCATAAGAGCTGAAATGATTCTAAAGTTTACCAGTAATCTTGACAAATTTACATTATTTACACACTGACTAAAGGTGCTGTTTATATGCATACTCTTTTGTCGTACTTATTACAAATCAGCCCAATTTTTTTGCCATTGAAGCCTTTGATAATGCAAAATTCAAAACCTCCAAATACCAGATTTCAGGGTTACCTCATTGATCTGCAGATGTTTATTTTTACGCACAAACCCAAATGCACATTCTGTCAACAACAACATCCAAAACAAGTCATCTACCAAAAAGGTAGGACATCGGAAAAGTAGGGGAATAGTACTTCTTCCTTTAAAAAAAAACCCCAACAGATCTGAAATTCAGATGTAGTGCACATTGCTACTTTGGAGAATATACATAGTTTGGTATATTGGAGAAGAGAATAAACACTTCACTTGCTAGGACTTTACATTTTTTTTATAATAAAGCAGCAACCCATTTCAGGCAAAGTGATTGGAAGAATGTAGGCATGTATCTGTGTCCATATACGTCTTTGTGTCTCTTCATTGCATAACAGAAGCAATGCAACATTGTTCCTGTTACTGAAATGGCATTTCTATGTTAACGTGGACAGCCAACATTTGTACAGTTAAATAAATAACTATCAAACAGTGCAGCAGAATCCACTACTGTCAACATCTACAAAGGCAATAATAACAGTAATATATACAAATGCTTACAAATTAGATTTCAAAAATAAATTTCACATATGCATATACAGTACAGACAACTTTTCTTTATGGCCATGAAGCAACAAGTCAAAGCCATTTGGAAAAATAAGATAATTTTACAGGGGAATAAACACAAAACCCTCAAGCAATTTCTAAATCAAAATAAATCATAACATACATAAATAATAAGAATTTGGTGTATAACTTAATCTGTCCAAGTAAAATGGCCATTGCTTTACCAGTTCAAACGATTAATTTTACGAACTCTAAACAATAAGTCTCTCTCTCTCTCTCGTAAAAATGCTTTGTATTTCCCAGCCTCTGATCAATGATATGTGGATACGTGAAGCAAAGTGATCATATTAACTATACATTTTCTAAAATAGGCCAGTTTGTAATTGGCATGATGCAGGAGAGAAATACATCTAAACAATTCTGAAGCAGATAAAATGGCTAATATTATTTGTGAATTATTTGCAAATGTTACAAGTATAAATAAAATGATACCATACAGTACATAGTACTAGTACTTAAAAAATACTTTCCTTTTAATTATGTCTGATGTGTAAGGCAAGACTAGATTCCCCAAATGCATCCCAACTACAAGTATAAGCCAGAGTGGTCTTTAAACTTGAACTGATTTCTGCATGCAGAAGTTAAACATTTGAGGATTTACAAAAACACATTATGTGCTGATCCAACTCATCCCGAATACTCAGGTATGTTCACTTTTCCTTCCCAACCCCACCCACCCAATCCCCCACATAGATATGTATATATAAAAATGTTGCCTAAGAACATTAACAGTAATTTTATAGTAAAAGTTATTGTTCAGCTGGCAGCCATCTAAACCAAACCATAAACAAGTACAGTACAAGTCTAGAAGATCTGCAATTGTACAATGAGTTTAAGTAAATTATATTGATTGTATTTCCATGCTGGATCAGCAATTGTAAGAGCTCTCCAATGTACAATAACTTTTACAGCAAACAAATCAGGTGGTGTGTTTTTCCTTTTACACACACAAACTAAGAGATAGAGGAGCCTTATAGACAGAGTTAGTGGCGAATGTACGCATCCTGATTCCACTCACTGACATCGTTTCTTTTTTTGGATGCAACATCCCCATCCCTTTCACAATGTTGATCCTTTGATTTATGGCGACTGCGCTGTTTGTTGCGTTCATTATGGTCCTGTTCTCGCTCTTGTTCCTTTGAACGATGTCGTGATTCTCGATGCCTGTGGCTGCAGTCACCTTGGACTTCTTCTGTATGGTTGTGATCCTGATGGGAGCTATAATGATCGCCGTGACTATCCGTACAATCATCCTTTGGCTCTATATACACAGAATCCCTGCTGTCCTCCATTTCTGAGTCAAATGTTTCCTGCCTCTCCAGGCCCCGACTCGCTGTGCCCCTGTGATTGTGGTGCTTGGCAGAGGAAGAAGTTCGGTGTTGGGGCTTTTTTACTGGCTCCGGTTGCTTTTCTTCCTCCTGGGAAGCAGATCTCTCGGGTCCTGAATGTACACGTTTTTGCTCTCCCTGTTTCTGTTCACCCTGGTTAGTGCCACACCATGCAACAATCCAGTTAGTGAAAATGTATAATTTCAAACACTATCTAGATCTGATTAATTAGCAGGCTCTACACACCCAATTATCCCAAAGTTAATACTAATTGTTTTACATTAAGCATCTTTATTTGGTTACTGGAGCAAAGTAATAACTGTCAAGTATCTTAACGTAAAAAGATCTCAAATGTTGGATTACCTTAATACTGAAACTAGTGTTAATTAAAGAAAATTACTAAAGAAAACAAAATGTTATGTCCCATGGGTATTATTAGCATGAAAATATGACACTTTTTCTTTGCCCACATTAACCAGGTAATGATTACTTTTCAAGTAAGCATGCAGTCTCTGAAGTTGTGTTTATGAATTCTCTTTTGCACTGAAGAAACCATCCTTGAGAATATAGATTAATGGATTTATACCTTAATCACTAAACAATTCCTTGTTAGCATCTTTATTGTGATTAATCACAACCACCACAAGGGTTAAGTGATTTTCCTCATGCAAAGCTGCTTCAAAAAAATACTGTCAAAAGAAACAGCATTTTTCAATAATCTGTTGAATTCTAACCTGAAGCTGGAAGGTAATTAAATGTCTCCATCTCCAGTGAAATGTGATTGTCACAAATCACTTGGTTTTCTCCATTGTCCTCTATATGCCAGAAATGAAGATTAGGTTGGAGAGAAGCAAGAACTTGTACCTGCAGATTGGAGACTGGTGCTGGGCTTGAAGGAAGAGCTGCACTGGCCATTGTCCGGCTGAGGAGAGGGTTGGGAGGATTGCTGCTCGGAGGGTGGGTAGCTCTCCAGTAAGCTTCTAGGTAGTCAGAGAGGTGCTCACAAGCATCTTCTAGCTGATTTTCATCAAGGATTACATCAAATAGTTCCTAGGGCAATGGCATAAACTTTAAATTCTTATTTCTTTAAACTTTCAGCTTTTGATAGTAAGTTGTGTTAGCACTTAAGCAAAATATTGCAGTATACTTGGAATTATTTGGCATTGTACAATTTACCATTCCCATGTTATTTTATGAACATAGACAAAAATGCTGGAGAAACTCAGCGGGTGAGGCAGCATCTATGCAGCGAAGGAAATAGGCAATGTGTTCATCAAATTTCTTCAATTCTTGCTTTATTAAAATTGTCTTATACCTTAAAACATTCTTAGATTGACCCATAGAAGAACTTTAGTACCCAACCACACATGAAGCCCCTGGTGTTGAAAGAATAGAAAAGGCCTATCTCCTAGACTTGGAAAGAGGATATAGAATCATATATAATGGATTCTTTGCCAGATGATGGTGGTGAATGGGTTTATAATGGATGAGATGGTAGATGATACATGGCAAGATGGTGGGTGCAGGATTGAGGCGACAATATCTGAAAATGGTGGACAGAGGATTGATTCGTCAGATAAAGACTGCTAAGGCATCAGCAGAAAAGTAGTAGGGAATGTGGAGGCTAACAGAAATGAAGGAAAGCTTAAGACACCAGACAATCTGCTGGAAGAACTCAATAGGTTGAACAAAATCTGTGGGTGGAATGAAATGGTCAACATTTCGGACTGGGACCCAGCATTAGCAGACAACCCGGTCTTGATGCAGGGTTTCCGACCAGAAATATCGACCATTCCCTTTCTACCCACAGAGTTTCTGCAGCAGATTGTTTCTCCAGAATCAGTAGCCTCTTGTATTGTAAAGTTTGATGCAATTAGGATAAAGAATCTTCAACAGCCTCCCAGGTAAAGTGGAAATAACTTCAAAGTCAGCCCGGGGCTCCAATTAAGACCTCCTTCTGTGCTTGAAGTTTGCGCCAGTAAACCTAGTGCATTTTGGAAGTTTGCCATCACTGTATTTGCGCAGCAGTCTCCACACTAGCACATCACATAAAAATTCGCCAACAATTTGGGCCTGTGGTTCTCCAGGATCTGTTTGAGCAACTGGGACATTTATTATAATGGTATGGAGATTTTCCCCAGGGTGGAAATGTCAAAGGCCAGAGGGCATATCTGGTGAGAGGGGCAAAGTTTAAAGGAGATAGTCAGGGCAAGTTCTTTACACAAAGATTGGTGGAATGGTGGAACGTGCTGCCCGAGGTGGTGGTGAAGACAAATATGGTTCTAGAGTTGAAGAGTCTTTTAGATAGGCACATAGATGTGTAGAGAACAGAAGGATAAATCATTAGCAGGCAGAGGAGGTTAATTTATCTTGGCATCATTTTTGGCACAGACATTGTAGGCCGAATGGTCTGTTCCTGTGCTGTACAGTTCCATGAGATTAATTCCTTCGCCAGTAACAGATTTGTTCTGCATCCAGAATCACATCCAAGTTGAGAATTCAGTGATGGTTCAGGAAATTATCATCTCTTGTTTCCAAATACACGCAATTGATAGTTAAGATGGTCATCAATCGCCTTTGCAGGCAAAACAAGGTAATTTGTCACATCGGGAAACACATTTTTCGGTGTAACAATAGAGCTCAGCTCCAAGAAATCAGAAATTGGAGTGAATAGATCACCATGCCTATTTACCAGTAGAACTGTACGCAAAATATCCTGTAGTTCATCTTGTTATTTTTTAAGAACTTTTTGTGCTGCAATGAAACCCAATTTTTGTGACAGAAATGTGTGATCGCTGCCACATTGTGCAACTGACTGAAGACTAATTTCTTCACATTGAGATGTTGATTTGATTCATTGTCGAAGACATTCAGCAATGTAGACAGAGGACAGGCCAGACACCAATTTTCAAGACAGGAATGTAAAAACAATCAATTGGCTTTCAAGGATTAAGTGGAATAAATGTCAATAAGTAATTGAATGAGAAAGAAAAAAAGATTAAAAGTACTCACTGGAGGACACTGAGCCAGTTTGTCTGCTGCTACCATCTGGACATTCAGGTGTTTAGCCTGGGATTTTCCTCTTGATTTTATTAATCTTTGCAATACCTGCATGCAAGATAAAATGGAAAGATTAGGAAGTTAGTACGTAGATAATAGTTTGACAACCTTTTGCAAATAACTGTCCTAACTTCTGTAAAGGTCCCTTTATTCAAATAAAATGGCAAGAATAAAGCAATGTTGTAGGAGTGAATTGCACCAATTTTTCATCCCCAGTTAAAGAAAGAGTGGTTTTTGCACACATTCTATGCTATCTGGACTGAAGCTATGATTCAGCTAAATTCACTTATAGGGCTATATCAAGCATTTCTGATTGCTCCAAATTAAGAAGAAAACGTACAATGCAGAGGGCGTTATTAATGCTAAGTCATTGGAATTTGCTTTGTTGTACAGTCCTGTTCACTTCAAAAGGAAAGAAGAATTCACCTAACAGAATGTCGCTAGTGTTCCTTTCATTAAACAGGAGTAGCATTGGGTTATGCAACCCCTTCAGCCTTACCTGCTTTTTATTAAGATCATGGCTGCTCCGGTCTTGATCTCCACACCACTTTCCTGCTTTCTTACCATACCCCTTGACTTGTTTGTAGTATATTTGTCTGTCAATAACCGTTTGAAATATGCACCTATGTTTCCAGAGTCATCAACCTTTAACCCTTAGGCTCCGTTCACAATGCCATTTACTGGGACACCTAATCTGAACCTTCGCGAGAGTTATATACAGTGCCCTCCATAATGTTTGGGACAGGACCCATCATTTATTTATTTGCCTCTGTACTCCACAATTTGAGATTTGAAATAGAAAAAAAAATCACATGTGGTTAAAGTGCACAGCCAGATTTTAATAAAGGCCATTTTTACACATTTTGGTTTCACCATGTAGAAATTACAGCAATGTTTGTACTTAGTCCCCCCATTTCAGGGCACCATTATGTTTGGGGCACAGCAATGTCATGTTAATGAAAGTAGTCATGTTTAGTATTTTGTTGCATATCCTTTGCATGCAATTGCTGCTTGAAGTCTGTGATTCATGGACGTCACCAGTTGCTGGGTGTCTTCATTGGTGATGCCCTGCCAGGCCTGTATTGCAGCCATCTTTAGCTTATGCTTGTTTTGGGGGCTAGTTCTATTCAGTTTGCTTTTCAGCATATAAACAGCATGCTCAATTGGGTTCAGATCATGTAATTAACTTGGCCACTCAAGAATTGACCATTTTTTAGCTTTGAAAACCTCCTTTGTTGAAGTATGTTTGGGATCATTGTCTTGCTGCAGAATAAACTGCCGGCCAATGAGTTTTGAGGCAGTTATTTAAACTTTAGCAAATAGGATGTGTCTGTACACTTCAGAATTAATTATGCCACTACCATCAACAGTTGTATCATCAATGAAGATAAGTGAGCCAGTACCTTCAGCAGCCATACATGCCCAGGCCATAACACCCCCACCACCGTGACTCCCAACAAGACCTTTTTCCAGAACTGTGGTTGCTCTTTGAAGTACTTCTTGACAAACTGTAACCTGGCCATCCTATTTTTGCAGCTAACCAGTGTTTTGTATCTTGCAGTGTAGCCTCTGTATTTCAGTTCATGAAGTCTTCTGCGGACAGTGGTCATTGACAAATCTACACCTGAAGAGTGTTTCTGATGTGTCGGACAGGATTTTGGGCATTTTTCTTTATTATAGAGAGAATTCTTCTGTCATCAGCTGTGGAGGTCTTCCTTGGCCTGTCAGTCCCTTTGCAATTAGTAAGCTCACCAGTACTCTCTTTCTCCTTAATGATGTTCCACACAGTTGATTTTGGTAAGCCTAAGGTTTGGCTGATGTCTCTAACAGTTTTATTCTTGTTTCTCAGTCTCATAATGGCTTCTTTGACTTTCATTGGCACAACTTTGGTCCTCATGTTGATAAACAGCAATAAAAGTTTGCAAAGGTGATAGAAAGTCTAGGTTCTGATAACTCCCTTATACCTGCATTAAGGAGGCAATTAAACACACCTGAGCAATTACAAACAATTGTGAAGCCATGTGTCCCCATTATGGTGCCCTGAAATGGGGGACTATGTATAAACACAGATATAATTTCTACATGGTGAAACCAAAATGTATAAAAATACCCTTTAACAAAATCAGACAATGTGCACTTTAACCATGTGATTTTTTCTATTACAAATCTCAATTTGCAGAGTAGGGTTTCGGCCTGAAATGTTGCCTATTTCCTTCGCTCCATAGATGCACACATAGGGTGGCACAGTGGTCGAGCTACTGCCTTACAGCATCACAGACCTGGATTCGATCCTGACGAAGGGTGCTGTCTGTACAGAGGTTGTACGTTCTCCCTGTGATCGTGTGGGCTTTCTCGGGGTGCTCCAGTTTCCCCCACACATCTCAAAGAAGTGCAGGTTTGCAGCTTAATTGACTTCTGTAAATTGTAAAATGGTGGAGAGTGCGAATGTACAGGGTGATCGCTGGATGGCGTGGGCTGAAGGTGCCTGTTTCAATGTACAATAGGTGCAGGAGTAGGCCATTCAGCCCTCCGAGCTAGCACTGCCATTCAATGTGATCATGGCTGATCATCCCCAATCAGTACCCCGTTCCTGCCTTCTCCCCATAACCCCTGACTCCGCTATCTTTAAAAGCACTATCTAGCTCTCTCTTTAAAGTATCCAGAGAACCAGCCTCCACCGCCCTCTGAGGCAGAGAATTCCATAGACTCCCAACTCTCTGTGAGAAAAAGTGTTTCCTCGTCTCCGTTCCAAATGGCTTACCCCTTATTCTTAAGGGGTTTCCACACTGTATCTCTAAAGTCTAAATTCTCATAGTCTTTGCATGCAAGCACGTTTACAACAAGTACTCCCTACTTTCTTTTAGTGAGTTTAAAGCCTGGAGATGGTAGTATACACTGAAAACTATCCAGCAGCCAGTAAATATTGGGGTCTTAAGGCAAATGTTTGCACTCAGAGGTCTTTTAAAGAAAAATCTATTGCTTTTGCAATTAATAAACTGCAAAATTATGCCCACAGTATAAAGGGATAGTTGCATTAACACAAGAGTAAAAACCAACAGCATGCGTCCATTTACCTTTGGAGATGAAATTTTTACATAGACTATAACAGGAGCCAAAGAGGTTTTGCCCAACTGAGCTGGATGGTTGATCGTATCTGCATCTAGAACTACTAATTGCAGTGTTCTTGCCAATTCAAAAATCCGTTCTATTTCACATTGGACTTCAGCTGCAGATAAAGAAGCAAGAACATGTCAAAGAACGCAGAACAAAAAACAATCATTTACCTTCACTTTCAAAGTGTGATTTATCGAAAAATATTCTCAATAACTCCCTACTTATAACTACACAACTCAACCTGCGGTGATTCTTTTAAAGGATGAAGGATTGGAAGTCAAGGGTCAACAATGTTTAACTGTCATATGCACCAGCAACGGAACAACTCCTCCCCCTTCTGACTCCCCTTACCATGTCCCTCCCCAATCTTTGCACATCCCCCAATCCTTTCCAATCCTCGCTTTAATTTAATGTTTCATGTATTTTGTGTTTTTATGACTGTTGGCAGATCAATTTCCCTCCTGGGATAAATAAAGTTCTATCATATTGTAACAATGACATTCTCACTTGTTTTACTGGCCCGTTATCACAATAACACAAATAAATATACCGGCATCAGTGGTACAATAAATCAATAATCAGTAATACTAGGTAACCAGACCATCACAGTGCAAAATCTAAAGTACACAATGCAAACATAAGTGATATCTGAAAGGATAAGAGGGCTGGAGGAGTTACAAACATGGTGAGGTGGAGCCTTTAAGGAAATTTCAAAGTTTTTTTTCATCTGTGCCTTGTTGGAATAGAAGGACAATGCATATCAGAGAAGAGTGATGGGAGATTGGTTATGATGCAAATTAGGATACAGGCGGGGAGCTTTTGATGTGTTTGAGTGCGCAGATGGTAGAACGTGGGCGATATCCAGGAGACGAAGGTCACTGGATGATTACAATGGTGAAGATGGGGATTCAACAGTAAAAGGCGAGGCTGAATTAGCTGTTGTCATAGGATATGGATTCATGTGAGGTATTTCATCGCAAGGCTTTCTCCACAATATGGAAGGATGAAGTGAGAGTCGAGAAACAGCCAATGGCTCTGGAAACCCCTACACAAATTACAAGGCTATGAGTGCACGGGATTGGAGGAATCTGATCTCAATCGCAAAATAGCAAAAAGAGCACTGAAAGCATACTATTTCTCTACACAAAGGAAAGGAGAAATCAGCAAACATGCCTTCTCTGGCCTTTCATCAAATTTCAATGTGGGACCTTGGCAGTCTTTGCCAAGTGAATAGGGTGTAATGTGGAATTAATCAAAATGGATGTTAGTAAACTGAAAGGAAAGGGAAAGGACTAAAGTTGCTTCTAGGTACAAACTAGGTACAGGTAGTACAATTCAAGGATGGGCATTTGATAAAAATACAATGGATCAAAAATGCCCAGGGGTTGAATTATTTTCTCACTGACAATAGTCATTTAATGACTGATCATAAAGTGGGCATTACATTGGTAAATCTACATATATTCTACTACGCTGAACTATCTGACCACAAATTACAAATTACAAAAGCCATCAGTAGCACCAATTTTATTATTTGAGTTGAAACTATTAAATGCAGATCATGTTCTGAGTGAAGAACGTAGATTAATAGCCAATGGCAGTGATGCATCTATTAATTTACTTGGCAAATAATCTGGAAACCTCGACTCACAATCCAGATCCTTGGGTTCAAATCAACCATGGTAATTGTCAAATTTAATTTCAGTTAATAAACTAAATTAACAAATGATTACCGGAAAACCATTGGATTGTTATAAAAATCCATCTGATTCTCTATGTCCTTCAAGGAGGAAATGTATCATCCTTATCCGTCTGTCCTACGAGTGACCAGATCAGTTGACTCTTAAATGTTCTCTGAAAATATTTTGAAAGGCAAACATTTCCATGGCTTTAGGGATGGGGAATAAATGCTGACTTTGGCTGCAAAATCTATATTTGACATAATGATTAAATGAATACTGTATTTTAGGAGTGAAATCAAAATTGGAGTGAATTAAAGTTTGCATAAAATTTTAAATATTGCTTGTTTCAAGCTTTTGTAACATCCTGCATGCTCAGCTCCCAAAACCAAAATTGCACGCAGTCCCTCCCACTCTGAATTTAGTGCATAAGCACAGAAAACCAGGATAACCGTCTGGGGAGGTCACCATCTCTCCTGTCAAAGTTCTGTCAGACCAATGAACAATGTCACTTTGCATTCATACATCTCAAGGCATCGTGAACCATCTGCCAATGAGCGAAATGAATAAAGAAAGATTTAAGGAGTTTTTAAGGTCATGTGATAATCATATTAGTACTTTTGGAGTAGAATTCAGCCCATCAAGTCTACTCCAATCTTTCAATAATGGCTGCTTTATCTCTCTCTCCTAACCCCATTCTTCTGCCTTCCCTTAACCTCTGACATCAGTATTAATCAAGAGTCTATCTATGATTGTTCCTTCATATGATTGCCTTCATATTTAATTTTGTACATTTAACCACATTGTTGCATCATTGGCAAATCAATTTACACCACTCTATGACAAGATATCCACAATATCACACTCTTTGTGCGAGATTTTATTTCTTCTGGTTGCCCCCGAGATTGTCGGACATTTTATTGGCAACTGTTGCGACAAAGCATTTTCTTCAAGGGAATGTTGGTGTTACAATAGCAGAGAAGAATGTTAAGAGGGACTTCCATACAATGAAACAGAGCTGCATACACACACACACACACACCTCCACTTATCAATAGGTAGACAAAAATGCTGGAGAAACTCAGCGGGTGAGGCAGCATCTATGGAGCGAAGGAAATTGGTAATGTTTCGGGCCGAAACCTGCTTGTTTACTCCACTTATCAATAGGCCAGTCTTGCAGACATTTACATATTCACCACAGAATCACGTCACCAAAATGAGGTGACATTGCTGTGACGCTCACAATTACACTCCGCTTCGACACAATTCATGCTGTCAAACACAAATATTCAGGTCAGGTCAGGTCAGGTCTGGAGTTGCTGTACTCAGACTTTTGTTCACATTTTATACCATGCACTTATTAGATTGGTTCAATCCCATGCAAATTGATGAATGGGTATCCCCAATTTACCATTTGAACACAATTAAAACTAATTGATAGATATATAATATAGATTGTATTCACCCATTGTGAATATCCAACATAGAACAAGCACAAGAACAGGCCATTCAGCCCACCACATCTGTGCCAACTATGATGCCAATCTAACTAATACCATTTCCCAGTATTTAATCAAAACCCCGCTATTCCCTGCATTTCTCTGTCTGTCTAAATGCCTTTTAAACATTGTTATGGTATCTATTGACAAGGTTCCCCATGGAAGGTTGGTTCAGAAGGTTCAATCTTTGGGTGTTAATGGCGGAGTAGCAAGATGGATTCAACTGTGGCTGAATGGGAGATGTCAGAGAGTAATGGTGGATGGCTGTTTGTCAGGTTGGAAGCCGGTGACCAGTGGGGTGCCTCAGGGATCTGTGTTGGGTCCACTGTTGTTTGTCATGTACATCAATGATCTGGATGATGGGGTGGAAAATTGGATAAGTAAGTATGCAGATGATACTAAGATAGGTGGTATTGTGGATAATGAAGTAGATTCTCAAAGTCTACAGAGAGATTTGGGCCATTTGGAAAAGTGGGCTGAAAGATGGCAGATGGAGTTTAATGCTGATAAGTGTGAAGTGCTACATCTTGGCAGGACAAATCAAAATAGGACGTACATGGTAAATGGTAGGGAATTGAGGAATGCTGTGGAGCAGAGGGATCTAGGAATAACTGTGCATAGTTCCCTGAAGGTGGAATTGCATGTAGATAGGGTGGTAAAGAAAGCCTTTGGTGTGCTGGCATTTATAAATCAGAGCATTGCATATAGGAGTAGGGAAGTAATGTTAAAATTGTACAAGGCATTGGTAAGACCAATTCTGGAGTATGGTGTACAATTTTGGTCGCCTAGTTATAGGAAGGATGTCAACAAAATAGAGAGAGTACAGAGGAGATTTACTAGAATGTTGCCAGGGTTCCAGCAACTATGTTACAGAGAAAGGTTGAACAAGTTAGGTCTTTATTCTTTGGAGCGCAGAAGGTTAAGGGGGGACTTGATTGAGGTCTTTAAAATGATGAAAGGGATAGACAGAGTTGACGTGGATAAGCTTTTCCCATTGAGGGTAGGGAAGATTCAAACAAGAGGGCATGACATGAGAATTAAGGGACAGAAGTTTAGGGGTAACGTGAGGGGGAACTTCTTTACTCAGAGGGTGGTGGCTGTGTGGAATGAGCTTCCAGCAGAGGTGGTGGAGGCAGGATCGATTTTAACATTTAAAAGTAAAGTGGATAGGTATATGGATGTGAAGGGAATGGAGGGGTATGGTCTGAGTGCAGGTAGATGGGACTAGGGGAAAACAAATGGTCGGCACGGACTGGAAGGGCCGAGATGCCCTGTCTCCGTGCTGTAATTGTTATATGGTTATATGGTTATCTGCTTTGACCATCAACACGCTTGGCAGCCCATTCCTGGCACCTACAGATCTCTGGATAAAACAAATGTGCCATGACACCTCCTTTAAACCATCCCCCTCTGACCTTAAAGCTATGCCCTCTAGTCTTTGACATTTCTACCCTGGAGAAAAATATTCTGATTGTCTACCCTCTCTATGCCTATCAAAATGTTACATATTTCCATCTCTCCACAGCTTCCAATGCTTCAATAAATACATTTGTCCAACTCTACTCATAGTTAATTATGTTCAATCCAATAATTTAAATTAATCATGTACCAAATGGAGTGAAGTGCCGATGGCTTAACACTAATAACCATTCAGTTTATTTTGCAAAAAATAGTGAAATTGGTCAGACATGAGGGCAATTGATATGGTGAATGCACAGAGCCTTTTACCCAGGGTAGGAGAATTAAGAAACAGAAGATAGTGGTTTAAGGTTAAATGGTGGCCG
This sequence comes from Okamejei kenojei, assembly GCA_035221665.1. Lineage (NCBI taxonomy): Eukaryota > Metazoa > Chordata > Chondrichthyes > Rajiformes > Rajidae > Okamejei > Okamejei kenojei. Next base: position 117,863,666 of record CM069132.1, on the reverse strand, counting down.
ATTAGGAAAAGGGGAGATGCAGCGAGACCTGGGTGTCATGGTACACCAGTCATTGAAAGTAGGCATGCAGGTGCAGCAGGCAGTGAAAAAAGCGAATGGTATGTTAGCTTTCATAGCAAAAGGATTTGAGTACAGGAGCAGGGAGGTTCTACTTCAGTTGTACAGGGTCTTGGTGAGACCACACCTGGAGTATTGCGTACAGTTTTGGTCTCCAAATCTGAGGAAGGACATTATTGCCATAGAGGGAGTGCAGAGAAGGTTCACCTGACTGATTCCTGGGATGTCAGGACTGTCTTATGAAGAAAGACTGGATAGACTCGGTTTATACTCTCTGGAATTTAGGAGATTGAGAGGGGGTCTTATAGAAACTTACAAAATTCTTAAGGGGTTGGACAGGCTAGATGCAGGAAGATTGTTCCCAATGTTGGGGAAGTCCAGGACAAGGGGTCACAGCTTAAGGATAAGGGGGAAATCCTTTAAGACCGAGATGAGAAAGACTTTTTTCACACAGAGAGTGGTGAGTCTCTGGAACTCTCTGCCACAGAGGGTAGTTGAGGCCAGTTCATTGGCTATATTTAAGAGTGAGTTGGATGTGGCCCTTGTGGCTAAGGGGATCAGAGGGTATGGAGAGAAGGCAGGTACGGGATACTGAGTTGGATGATCAGCCATGATCATATTGAATGGCGGTGCAGGCTCGAAGGGCTGAATGGCCTACTCCTGCACCTAATTTCTATGTTTCTATGTTTCTAAGGTTAGTGGGGAAAGATTTAATAGGAAATCTGAGAGGACACTTTAATTCATAGGTTGGTGAAATGGAATGATCTGCTACAGTTTAGCTTATTGTCATGTGTTCCGAAGTACAGTGAAAAACTTTTCTTGCGTGCTATTCTGTCAGACAATACATTAGGAAGTAGCTGAGGCTAGAATGTTTTTGGAAGGTGGGCCGAAACTGGGGAATTGGGGTAAATAATGACATTCAAAATTGTGTTGCTAAATGAGTGGGAGCAAAAGGGTGTAATTTAACATTGGTCCAATTTGTCACAGACTTCATCATTCAAAAAATGATTTATTGCTTATTTTGTGCCTTTAAATTACATTGGAACTAATGGCCGCTCTGGTCATTCAGTTATTAATGAAGGATTTATTCATTGTAATTCCTAGTGGGCTTTTTTGTGAACTTTTCTACCATTGTGATATTTCTATCGTGAACTCCATTAAAATGAGTTGCATGTTATGTAACACTTGGTTACATAATCTAATTCTTGCCACGTTTAGACGTTTGATAAGATCATTGGTAAACAATTAATAATAACACTGTCCTCCCCCACTGCTGTTAGAATCAACGTGGATTACTAGAATGCTATACGAACACTACTTTATCCACTGGGTAATATTGAAATCAGACTTTAACTATGTTAAATATCTGTAACATAGATCAGAGCACATAATGCATACACAATAAACTGGTAATCTGAAATCGGTTCTTGTAAATCAGAAAGTATACAATACAAGAAGCATTTAGATGAATGTTTCAGGCATTTATTATTTTTTTGCTATTTTAATGGGTCTTTATTATATTAAAAAGATTAGAAGTTGCAAGTGTCCTCTCATCCCAGAGTGACCTTCCCGTAAGTGCAGTGTTTCTCATTTGCAGTTCAGCAGAAACAAAAGCAATTCAATGGAAAAAAAAAGCAAAGACAAACTTTGGATTTTAATGCCTGTTCCTAATCTCTTCTCTCTATTACAGGCGCAGCGATGCACAATACTTTAATACTATCAGTCTGTTAAACTGATTGTTGATAACTCGCTAAACTATGCTATTTTTTCCAAAAGCAACCAATTTACTGATGGCAAGCCAGAAAACAATGCACAGCCTAAAACCAAATAAATAAAACATTAAAGCAGCAAAAAGAGGCCAACTTTTCATCATTATACATACCCAAAGCATCTGCAAAAGGATAGCATTAATAAAGCAAAAGAATTAAAAAAAGCCAAGACAATCAGATTTGTACAGAACACAGAAAACGTGTTAAAAGCAAAGAAACAAGTACACCAGAAATGCACAGATAACTAACCATCTGTTCTTCATATAAAGTAACATTATAGACACGTAGTACAGTGACTTTTACAGAAAGGCTAATGCTGAAATATACTAGGTTGTTCAGTAAAGAATGCTTTACATGGTAGACTGTTGGGATTGCAGAGAAACAACTTTAACCTGCACATACCCATGCTGATCATCACCTGGCAGTATTGAGTGCAGAGGCTGGAGCCAAAAAGTGACAGTGTTTAAACCACATAACAACAAGCAAAATTAAAGGAATACATTTTTTACAAGAGCACTATCCATAATGTCTCTTGACTGCCTATTGACTTCCTTTGGAAACTCCATTTTTATTTTAATGCAAAATATTAATGATTCATGCTCAATTAGGAACTTGTTCTGACAATGATGACTTGAGAACCAATTATTTTTTTCCCTCAGCATCACACATGCAGAGGTTTGCAGTGAAGTCGTGAATCAGTTCAATTGGGAGTACACAGCCAGGGAAATTCTTGATGCTTACTGCAGGGCAGTGCAGTTACAATGTGACCTTCAGTTATACGCAAGCTATTAGATGCAGATTGGCAGAGAGCTAAGATTGAGGTTAATACCCTGATTCCAGAGAGCAGTAATTAGTGACTTTAGAACAAAGCTTTTGAAAGGTACAACAGTCACAGAAAGGAATGCTTCCAATAGAACTAAAATATTACCATAACTAATCATTTCTGATCTGCTGTGAAATATGATTTTAAATAATGTATTTTCTTGTTCTACTGGACTTGACAGCACAAACAGGTTTGCACAAACAATTTACATATTAAATCACACATTCCATCATTCTGACGCATCAATATGAAGGTAAACTTGACCATTTTTTAATCTAACTTAACTATCGTTCAACATAAATTAATTTAAGCTTTCCACCTTTTGATGGAGAAGAAAATGAAATAAAATCAGCTGACATGACACGCATAAGGAAGAGCATACTTACCCAAACTCGATCTTGTGTTAGAGCGTTCAATTATTGCGTGCTTACTAGGATTATTTAACACTGAGCGTTTGGCAAGGGAGATGTCAGCTGTGACCCGTGTGATTGATATTCTATGAATAATCAAAATGGATGATTAACAGATGCAAAATTGTAATTGCAATGCTTGGCACTGCGTTCCAGCCACCAACCACTCTCTCTGTAAAAAACATGCCCCCCACATCTCCTTTAGGAGGTACAGTGCTTTCAGAAAGTATTCAGACCCCTTCACTTTTCCATATTTTGTTACGTTACAGCCTTATTCTAAAATGGATAAACTTAATTTTGTTTTATCATCAATCTACGCACAATACCCCATAATAAAAAAAGCATTTAGAAATGTTTGCAAAGTAATTAAAAAGAAATAACTGAAATATCACATTTACACAAGTATTCAGACCCTTTACTCAGTACTTTGTTGAGGCACCTTTGGCAGCGATTACAGCCTCAAGTCTTCTTGGGTATGACGCTACAAGCTTGGCACATCTGTATTTGGGTAATTTCTCCAATTCTTCTCTGCAGATCCTCTAAAGCTCTGTCAGGTTGGATGGGAAGCGTCGATACACAGCTATTTTCAGGTCCCTCCAGAGATGTTCGATCAGGTTCAAGTCCGGGCTCTGGCTGGGCCACTCAAGGACATTCACAGACTTGTCACAAAGCCACTCCCGTGTTGATTTTGCCGTGTGCTTAGGGTCGTTGTCCTATTGGAAGGTGATCCTTCGTCCCAGTATGAGGTCCAGAACACTCTTGAGCAGGATTTCTCTGTACTTTGCTCTGTTCATCTTTTCCTCGATCCTGACTAGTCTCCCAGTTCCTGCTGCTGAAAAACATCCCCACAGCATGATGCTGCCACCACCAAGCTTCACTGTTGGTATGGTATTGACCGCGCGATGAGCGGTGCCTGGTTTCCTCCAGACGTGACGCTTGGCATTCAGGCCGAGTTTAACCTTGGTTTCATCAGACCATAGACACTTGTTTCTCATGCCTTTTGGCAAACTCCAAACGAGCTGTCGTGTGCCATTTACTGAGGAATGGCTTCCGTCTGGCCACTCTACCATAAAGGCCTGATTGGTGTAGTGCTGAAAATATAGTTGTCCTTCTAGAAGGTTCTCCCATCTCCACAGAGGAATTCTGGAGCTCTGTCAGAGTGACCATTGGGTTCTTGGTCACCTCCCTGACCAAGGTCCTTCACACTCAATTGCTCAGTTTGGCCGGGCGGCCAGCGCAATTGAAAAGTCCTGGTGGTTCCAAATTTCTTCCATTTAAGAATGGCGGAGGCCACTGTGCTCTTCGGGGCCTGCAATGCTACAGGAATTGTTTTATACCCTTCCCCAGATCTGTGTTCCGACAAATCCTGTCTCTGAGGTCCATGGCCAATTCCTTCGTCTTCATGGCTTGGTTTTTGCTCTGACAAGCACTGGCAACTGTGGGACCTTATATAGACAGGTATGTGCCTTTCCAACTCATGCCCAGTCAGTTTAATTTACCACTGGTGCACTCCAATCAAATTCTAGAAAAATCTCAAGGATAATCAATTGAAACAGGATGAACCTAAGCTCAATTTTTGAGTGTCATAGCATAGGGTCTGAATACCTATGTAAATGTGATATTTCAGTTATGTATTTTTAATTACTTTGCAAAAATTCTAAACTCCTGTTTTTGCTTCTTCATTCTGGGGTATTGTGTGTAGATTGATAACAAAAATGAATTTAATCCATTTTTAAATAAGGCTGTAATGTAACAAAATGTGGAACAAGTGAAGGGGTCTGAATACTTTCTGAATGCACTGTAAAGGTTACGGGGAGAAGGCTGGAGAATGTGTTGAGAGGGAAAATTAGATCAGCCATTATTGAATGGCAGAGTTGACGCAATGGGCTGAATGGCCTCATTCTGCTTATATGTTTTATGATCTTAAACTTTACTCCTCTCACTTTAAAGCTATGTCATCTAGTCTTTGACATTTCTTGTAAACAGAAACATGATATTGACATAAATTGACCCATTTTCATTTTGGATTGAAAAACTGTAAATTATATATTGCTTAAATGATTAAAGCAAGTCAAAAAATCATGTGGACTAACCAATACGGAAACTGCTTCTTACTAAATAACATGCTCAAAGACATTTGCCTATACCAAAACTGTTCTTAATAGAGAGAAAACAGGACAGAGAGAAGAAAGAACATATTTTATGTATACGAAGCAGCCCAAAGTGCTTTACATTCAATGAAATCCTTGGCAGCTGTAGTTTCTTTTGTATTATTAAAAATGCTGTGGCTGACATATGCAAAGAAAGCTCCCAAAAGCAGCCCCACGATAATGATCAAGTAAGATCCATTTTAAATAAAGCCAATCGAAGGATAAATATTATCTGGGACACAAGGGAAACTCATGAATATTAATCTCCTGGATCAGCCTACCATGAGGGACCTCATCAATTGCCTTCCTAAAGTCCATGTTAGACAATATCCACTACCTTCATCAGTCACCTTCGCTGCCTCCTAAACAGCTCGGTCAGGTTTGTAATACATGACCTGTCCCAGACAAAGCCAAGCCGACCACTTCTTCTTGAAACACTGCTGTACTTCGAGAGAAGGTACACACGCGGCACTTTAAGCCTCGCATTCCAGGATTTTAGGCCTAGTGTTTCGGGATGTCCCCAAGTTAGGATGGTGTGCGATTTCGGGATATATATAATATATATATATATATATATATATATAGACACACATATATAAGTGGGGGGGGGGGGGGGGGGGGGGGTATGTGTGTGTGTGTGTGTGTGTGTGTGTGTGTGTGTGTGTGTGTGGTGGAAGGCTACATTAAGAATGATTTATTGATGAATAAAATAAAGTGCAATTTAAGATTTTATTATATAAACACATTAATAGATGGTAATGAGATGTGAAGGAGTTATTGTGCATAATATCTTTGCTACAGGTATTACCAGAGTCCTATAGAACCATACATACCTTCCCTCAAATCTGTGCTTCAGGAAGTCAAATAATGCTTTTTGCATCATATCTGTCACCTGAAGAAAGCAATGTTATGTTAAAGATTAATCTGAATTTTAATGATGAAATATGGAAAATAAATCCATATATCTTGAAAAACTAGAAAATGAATATAGATTTATTTACTGCAGAGTTTCCAGGAATTTAAAATTAAAAAAATATGGATTTGTGTGATGCCTGAATTTGGCAGATAGTTAGTGCATAGAACAGTTCAGCCTTCAGTTAGCCTTCCCCCAATTTAGACAACTTGCTCAAATCCACTTGAGTGTGTTCCTGTCTAATACCTTCAAAGTTGGCCTTGCCCCAATTTAGAATTTTAACTCGCATGCCCACCCTGTCTTTATCTGCCATCTTAAAGCTAATAGGACAGTGGTCATTGGTCCACAAAGGCTCATCCATGAATACTTCAGCCACTTGCCCCAGCCAATTTCCCAAGAGGCCTGACATTCTAGTGAACTGCTGTTAGGTGATCTGAATTGTGATAAGCTTACTGTCTGTGAAAATGAACAAATTGTGAAACTGCTTCAAGAATTATCACTTTGAAAAGACATTACTTGCAAACTAAAGTTTATCTTCATGCAACTCAGCCAGATAAATCAAACAATGCACTTTACCCTCTAAGACATTTCCATCTATTCTTGGGTGCTGTTTGTGTGGATTTTGCATATTTTCCCTGTGACAGCATGTGCTGCAGTGTCCGTCCACATCCCAAAGACATGCCGTAATGTTATTTGGCTTTTGCAAATTATTCGAATCCCAACGGAGTCGACGGGCTTGGGTGATGGAGAATAACTGCTGGGCTACAGTGAAATAAACAGGAGGGTGATGTGACTAACAGGATTGCCCTTCTGGGAACTGATATGGACGTGAATAAGATGGGCCGAATGTCCTTCTTTATATTAACTGCATGGTAACTGGTTCTTGCCCTGGCCTTTCCAGATGTCTTCTCACTCCCCTGGCCAAATGATCAGATTTGACTGCCTGTCAGACACCCTGGGCTTTTCTTCTCGCCCATCCCACCAAATCTTTTGACCTTCCCCATCCTCAGTTGTAATCAGCCACCATCCTGTGATTCTCAAGTTGATGTTCTTGCTCTTCACCTCCCTTCCCCCCTCTATCATCCAGCATCATTCTGCTCTCTCCTTCCCTCTGCCAACATTCAATTATTGCCCCTTTAATGTAAATTTTTAAGAGAATTGTCTCCAAAATTGGAGTACAATTTACCAGCTTACCTCATATCCTTTCAAAGAAGGCCCCACTAGAACCACTGGTCGCATAGAAGGCACTACATCGTAGGGAGGGATATGCTCAGTCTGCGTGAAGAAAACATTCTTAAAACATCCTGAACTGAGTAAGTTCCTATTTGCTCACCTTCCAACACCACAACTGCAATTCATGCACAAACAGGACCAATGAATCTTCTCTGCCTATCGTTATTGTCAGATTAAAGTTCACATTTCTTCAAAACTGTGCTGAAAATGTTCTATCTCTAATCAATAGCTTAATCAAACAAACAAAACAGCCAACTAATCTTCCAACTAAGATCATGAATACAACTACAATTTTGGAAAATAAATAATATTAATATTTATGGGTTTCAACTGCATTTTATCTTTCCAACATTACGTATGACAATAGCAAAATGAAAGGACAAGCCTTCCTAATGTAACATGTTGCTATGATGCTGATTACTTTGGTGGCTAATGAATGGTGCACCGTGACAATGGTATGTTCATGTCTGACAGGCTAGGACAGGAACCCTGTTGTACGAAGCCTGGAAGGTGGAGCCAATAACACAGGTCTCACTGGAGCTTTCCACAGGTTAACCACTTACTAAAAGACAACGATTATTGAGTAATCAAGAACAGAGTGTCTTTGTTCCCTAGAGGTAGCAGAGACACAATGCAAGCAAAGTAAATATTTAGACAGCTTAAAAACATCAGGCATTATAGCATTTGACTCACATTTAAGCATTAAGTTCCAAGGCTGTCACTTCAAATTTGGACTGAAAGAATGCCAAACTTAAAGACCTTTATCGCAACTATAATTGAGTAGTTCATAATTCCACCAGTTAAAAATTACCCTTTTAAAAATGAGAATGAAATTGCAAACATTTAACTATCTTGAAAACTTCAATAATGTACTTTATCTTTATGGCATATACTAAATTAGTTAATATCTAATTTCAGCAAGTGTTCATCCATTATTTTTTCTGACTCATGCCACAAGTTTACTACAAGGAATAGTTGAACAAATTTTGATTATTTTCTCTGGAATGCAAAAGGTTGAGGGGAAACCAAATAGAGGTATATAAAATTATGAGAGGCATAGATAGGATAGACAGTCAGAAGTTTTTTCCTGAGGGTGGAAATGTCAAAGACGAGTTGGCACAGCTTTTAGGCGAGAGAGAGCAAAGCTCAAAAGATTTGTGTGTGGCAATTTATTTTCTTACATTGAAGGTGGTGGGTGCCTGGAAAGCATTGTCTGGGGGTGGTGGTGGAGGCAGACACGATAACAGTGTTCAAGAGCTTTTTAGATAGGCACATGGATATGCAGAGAATAGAGGGAAATGGATTACGTGCACGCAGATGAGGTTTATTTTGGCATCATCTTTGGCACAGACATGATGGACTGAAAGGTCTATTCTGTAATTGGAGCTATCATCGAAAGCAATTTAAATTGAGGTTCATGGTTTAATTTCTCCCATCAGCAACTCTGAGCAGCATGTGTGTCAGGGGTTGTGAGGCGAAAGCAGGAGAATGGGGTTAGGAGGAAGAGATAGAAACATAGAAAATAGGTGCAGGAGGAGGCCATTCTGCCCTTCGAGCCAGCACCGCCATTCATTGCGATCATGGTTGATCGTTCCCAATCAATAACCTGTGCCTGCCTTCTCCCCATATCCCTTGATTCCACTAGCCCCTAGAGCTCTATCTAACTCTCTCTTAAATCCATCCACTGATTTGGCCTCCACTGTGACAGGGAATTCCACAAATTCACAACTCTCTAGGTGAAAACGTCTTTTCTCACCTCAGTCTTAAATGGCCTCCCCTTTATTCTAAGACTGTGGCCCCTGGTTCTGGACTCGCCCAACATTGGGAAATTTTTTCCTGCATCTAGCTTGTCCAGTCCTTTTATAATTTTATATGTTTCTATAAGATCCCCCTCATCATTCTAAACTCCAGTGAATACAAGCCCAGTCTTTTCAATCTTTCCTCATATGACAGTCCCACCATCCCAGGGATCAATCTTGTGAACCTACGCTGCACTGCCTCAATCACAAGGATGTCCTTCCTCAAATTAGGAGACCAATACGCAATACTCCAGATGTGGTCTTACCAGAGCCCTATATAATTACAGAAGAACCTCTCTACTCCTATACTGAAATCCTCTTGTTATGAAGGCCAACATTCCATTAGCTTTCTTCACTGCCTGCTGTATCTGCATGCCAACTTTCAATGACCTGTGCACAAGACACCCAGGCCTCGCTGTACCTCCCCCTTACCTAACCTAACCCCATTGAGATAATAATCTGCCCCCTTGTTTTTGCCACCAAAGTGGATAACCTCACATTTATCTATATTATACTGCATCTGCCACGCATCTGCCCACTCACTCAACCTGTCCAGGTCGCCCTGCAACCTCCTAACATCCTCTTCACAGTTCACACTGCCACCCATCTTTGTGTCATCCGCAAACTTGCTAGTGTTGCTCCTAATTCCCTCTTCCAAATCATTAATATATATGGTAAACAGTTGCGGCCCCAACACCGAGCCTTGCGGCACTCCACTCTCCACTGCCTGCCATTCTGAAAAGTACCTGTTCACTCGTACTCTTTGCTTCCTGTCTGCCAACCAATTTTCTATCCACGTCAACACCCTACCCCCAATACCATGTGCTCTAATTTTAGTCACCAGTCTCTCGCGCAGGACCTTATCAAAGACTTTCTGAAAGTCTAGATACACTACATCCACTGGCTCCCGTTCATCCATTTTACTTGTCACATCCTCAAAAAATTCCAGAAGATTAGTCAAGCATGATTTTCTTTCATAAATCCATGCTGACTTGGACTAATCCTTTTACAGTTATCCAAATGCCCCATTATTACCTCTTTAATAATTGACTCCAGCATCTTTCCCACCACCGAAGTCAGGCTAACTGGTCAGTAATTCCCTGTTTTCTCTCCTGCTCCTTTCTTGAAAAGTGAGATAACATTAGCTATCCTCCAATCCACAGGAACTGATCCTGAATCTATTGAACATTGGAAAATGATCACCAATGCATCCACTATTTCTGGAGCCACCTCTCTGAGGCTCCTGGGATGCAGTCGGTCAGGCCCCAGGGATTTATCATCCTTCAGTCCCATTAGCCTACCCTATACTTTTTCTCGCCTAATGAAAATTTATTTTAGTTCCTCGACCCCCTTCGATCCTCTGTCCTCCAGTACTTCTGGGAGATTGTTTGTGTCTTCCTTAGTGAAGACAGATCCGAAGTATCTGTTCAACTCTTCTGCCATTTCCTTGTTCCCCATAATAATTTCACCCGTGTCTGCCTTCAAGGGACCCACATTTGACTTTGCTACTCTTTTTCCCTTAAGAAGCTTTTATTGTCCTTCTTTATATTCCTGGCCAGCTTTCCTTCGTACTTCATTTTTTCAGCCCGTTTTGTTTCCTCATGTTGTCCTATGAAAGTTCCCCAATTCTCTGGCTTCTGGCTACTCTTTGCTGTTATACATCTTTTCTTTTAGTTTTATTCTATCCCTAACTTATCTTGTCAGCCACGGTTGCCTCCTACTTCCGTTAGAATCTTTCTTCCTTTTTGGAATGAAATGACCCTGTGTCTTCCGGATTATGCCCAGAAATTCCTGCCATTGCTGTTCCACCGTCATTCCTGCTAGTATCCCTTTCCAGCCTACCTTGGCCAGCTCTTCCCTCATGCCTTCATAGTCCCCTTTGTTCAGCTGCATCACTGCCACTTCCGAATTAACCTTCTCCTTCTCAAATTGCAGATTAAAACTAAACATATTATGATCAGCCTTGATTGAATGGCGTAGTAGATGATGGGCCGAATGGCCTAATTCTTCTCCTATCACTTATGACATGAACAGCACAATCAGAGTATGTTTGTTGCCTACACACCTAACATTTGTTAGGGCAGTAAATATTTTAGATGCATGGCCTCGAGGGAAACCCTTATTATTATGTTGATCAATTAGCTGTTCATAAGCAGTAACAGAATATACAGGTACACTCAGGAATTATATTTTATTTTTACAACATTACTCTTGCTGACATTAAAGTAGGTGATAAATTCAGGAATATTTCAAGGGTGATGAAATATTCACAAGGCAATTTGCCATAGGACATTGGTTTTCTGTTCACTGAAGTATAGATAGGATTCAATCCAAGTCTATCATTTCTAGATAGATTGCAGGGGGCACAGTAAATAAAGGAAGCATTTTTTTAAAGAAGGAACTGCAGATGCTGGAGAATCGAGGGTACACAAAAAGCTGGAGAAACTCAGCGGGTGCAGCAGCATCTAAGGAGCGAAGGAGATAGGCGACGTTTCGGGTCGAGACCCTTCACGCAGCTCAATGGGGAGGTGGGGTGGCGATGGTTCAAAGACAAAAGAACTGAAGTTGTCTAACCTGTTAGTCAATTAGATAGAAGTATTACAATTATGAGAGGCATGAATAGGGTAGACAGTCAAAACCTTTCTTCCAGGGTGTACAAATCAAATACCAAAGAGGGGCCAAATGTAATGGAGATGTGGATTTAAGTTGGGAGGGGCCAAATGTAATGGAGATGTGCAGAGCAAGTTTTTTTTTGACACAGTGTGGTTAATACCTGGAATGAGCTGCCATGGTTAGTGGTTGAGGCAGGTGCAATAGTGGCATTTAAGATACTTTTGAATAGGCATATGGATATGCAAGGGATGGAGGGATATGGATTATGAGCAGGTAGATAAGAGATGGTTTTGGCATCATGTTCGGCACAGTCATTGTGGACCTAAGGCCTGTTCCTGTGTTGTCCTGTTCTATGTTCTGTGTGTAGACAGACAAGCTTAGTTTATCTTGGTATCACATTCAGCACAGATATTGTGGGCTGAAGGGCCTGGTTCTGTGCTGTACTACTGTTCTAGGTTCTACGTTCTATGTTCTGTTAGAGGGAGTAGAAATATGTTCAGTCCAGCGTCAGTAAACGATATTCAATCAGCTGAATCTGGTACACCCTTTGGAATCAGCAGCAAAGGTTTCCTCTTTGGAATATCAATGGCAGGCACTGTCAGAAGAAAGAAGCAGGAACTAGATGCTGGCCATCTGCTCATCACAGTCAGCAGCATGAGCAGCAAAGAGGCTGAGGTGTTGGGAAAGGCAGAGACTCTCACAATGTTTAACATGTGTCTACATTTAACATGTGTCCATTTTTAGAGCATCACATGTGTAATGACAAGTTGCAGATCATCAAACACATTGCAAAATCAGGACAATCTTCCGTTGGAAAAAGTTTATCATGGTTTAATTCCTTTAAGAAACATTTTTTAAATGGCTCATGCCTTCTGTTTCATGCCTGCTGGGATGCATTTCAACACTTAGTGCTATTCACGGGATTTCTCCGTAGTAGCCACATAGATATTTTTAAGGTGAAAGGGTAAAGATTTAATAGGAACCAGAAAGGCAACCTTTTCACACAGAGGGTGGTGGGTATATGGAATGAACTGCCAGAGAAGGTAGTTGAGGCAGGTACTATAGGAACATGTAAAAGACATTTGGACAGATACATGGATGAGAATGGTTAAGAGGGATATGAGCCACACGGGCATAGAAACATGGAAAAATCGGAGTAGGCCATTTGGCCCTTCGAGCCATCACCGCCATTCAATATTTTCATGGCTGATCATCTAAAATCAGTACCCCATTCCTAGTTTTCCCCCACATCTCTTGATTCCTTCAGCCTTAAGAGCTAAATCTAATTCTCTATTGTGCAGGTCGGACTAGTATAGATTGAGCACCTTGATTGGCATGGGCAAGTTGGGCTGAAGGATCTGTTCTCATGCTATATGACTCTATATAAGTGACAGATGAAATTTGTGGTGCTGCAACCATTCTCTGAATTCATTAAAGAAAACAAGGTCTGTTGTTCAGTTTGGGGGAGGGGTGGGGGGGGGGGGGGATGGTGAAATTAAGGGGAGATAGCAAAATTAGGGCAGGGATGCAGATTTAACTGTGCAGTGATGCAGCAATGATGGATCCGTTCCCAATGAAGAGATCCATTCACACTCAGATCTGCAAACTCTATTATGGCACCAGGCTCAATCAGCCTGCTCCACATTGCGAAGTTGCTATCTGTAAACATGGGAGAACAGCACGAGGAGAATGTGACGATATATGGGGTCTCAAGATGGAGACCCCACCATACACTCCATATATGGGGTACCTGTCGGCTTTATAGGCAAGATATGGATGTGCCAGAGGCAGCTGTGACACAAGGACACGTGTGTATTATATCAGTCTATCTGTACTCAGTGTTGATAGTTATGACTCAAGTAAACAGGGCAGAATTATAGAATTTAAAAAACAAGGTCCCAATGCAAACACCTCAAACTATACAGGGTTAATTACTTTAAACCTAGCGTACCCCTTGTTGAAGTGTGAATTAATAACAAAAGTACAGTGACGTAGTGGTAGAAGTGCTGCCACACAGTGAAGCGACTCGGGTTCAATCATGACAATGGGTTGTGCTGCATGGGGTTTGTACGTTCTCCCTGTGACTGCCTGGATGTTCTCTGGGTGTTCCGGTTTCCTTCCACATTCCAAAGACATGCAGGTTTGTAGGTTAATTGGTTTCTATTAATTGTCTCTAGTGTGTAGAGTAGAACTAGTGTACAGGTGCTTGTTGGTTAGCATGGACTCAGTGGAACAAAAGGAGTGTCAGATACCCTGTATCTCTATACTCAAAAGCTGGAAAGTACAACTAGTTACTCCTGACCTGGAAGCTATCTGTGGTGCAAGTTACCTTATTTGGGTTTCACGGAGATTTTGCTTCAGGTAAAATCCCCTGGCAGAGAATGTTGGAATCTGGATTCATTAATTGCTGATTCCTGATCCTTTTAATCCATTTACTCCCTTTCACATTTTCAGTATCTACCTTAAACTATTTTGTCCTCACATTTGTTTTATTTAACTTTTAACCCCAATAGCTGAAAACCGCTAGCATTAGATTTGATTCCAAACAGGTACAACATATCCAAATGTAATTAAACATTAAATCTATATCTGCACATTACTCAGAAATATAACTCATTCCTTAAAATATAACATGCAAAACAGCAAAGCAAAAACACAATCACCAAGATGACAGAATTGAACACACGTGTCACAAAAAGATCAAACAAGCACACTGACAGCTGGAAAATAAAGAATGCTTTTGTTTTTCATAAACTAGTATCCAAAGACCACATCAACTACGAAGCACTCGTTGTCCTGGTAACCCAATTGTCAAGCAGCAGGATATGTCCCAGTGACATAATTAGCATTCTTGAATAGTTATAAATAATATTGGATGAATCCAGGAGCAAGTTTCAGAATTAATTAATATTTAATTCATATACCATGAAAATCAGGTCCTTTAAATATAATTGTTTCAGAAAATATTTTAGGAAAATAATAATTAAGAAAAAATAGTTCATAATGGCTGATTTAGGGATTTCAATGCTAATTAGGCAGCTGGCAAGAACAGCATATAATGATATGGACTTACCGATTTCTGCTTCTGTTTAGCTATAAAAATATTAAAGAAGAAATAAAGAATAACATAGCATGCATGTTATTGTCCCATCTCAGGACACAAACAAATATAAGACTTGTTGAGTGACATACTGGCGATTAGCACGTGCGACAGACTGGAGTTTAGGAAGTGTGGTTACCTTCTTAAAAAAGGGCATTCTTTTCTCTTTAGACTGGGGAGACGTTACATTGTTTACACCTGTTATAGGGGTTCGCTGATTTGCCTGGGGATCAATGTCTTCTGCATCTAAGCCACTTGCATCTAAATCAAGAGCTATGCACCCGGATAGGAGGGGGAAGGAAGGAAAACAGGAGTTGAATGAGTGGAAATAATCCCATCAAAAATGTACAGAGGCAAATACAAATCATAATATGGCAATGTACAACAGTAAAGAAACAAACTCAAAAGTTTAAGTGTGTCAAATACAGAAACAAACAGGTGAAAATGGCTCATTAAATTAGGCCTCAAATGCCCAAGATATGTTAACTGCTCCCTTCCCAAAAGAAAGTAAATACATTTATAATCAAAGAGCAAAGTTACTTTAATTTTGATCACCACGGTGGTTGAGTTGCTACCTTACATTCTCTCTATGACTGCGTGCTTTTTCTCCGGGTGCTTTGGTTTCCTCCCAAACTCCAAAGACGTGAGGGTTTGTAGGGTAATTGGCTTCGGTAAGTTGTAAAATTGTCCCTCGTGTGTGTATATTAGTGATCACTGGTCGGCCCGGACCCGATGGGATAAAGAGTTGGACGGTAGAGATCACAGGCCTAGAAAGATGTTGCCGCAGAACTTGGCCCCCACTGGTGCAGTTGGTGAACCACTGGTGCAATTGGTGAACCACTGCCACACTCATTTACTAACTTAATCAAGCAGGTTTATGGCACACAAAGGACGGTGCATGACACTCTATACTGACCAAAATAAAGGATATTTCAGAAGGACAACAATAATAATCCAAGAAATTACAGGAGAGGTTGGACTAATTTCGATTGTTTTCTCTGGAGTGTCAAACACTAACGGGGCGATCTCATAGAAATATATAAACAGTTTGTGAGGCTTTGATACGGCTGATCGTAAGAGTCATTTATCCCAGGCTGAAATGTCAAATATTAGAGGACGTAGATTTTAGTTGAGAAGGGGATAGTTTAAAGGAGATGCGCGGGGCTTTTTTTTTGCGACAGTGATAAATACCTAGAACACCCTGTCAGGGGAGATGGTATAATATATAAGATGATATAATAATATAGTAAAATACAATAGTAACATTTAAGAGGTAATTAGACAGATACATGAACAGGCAAGGGATAGAGGATGTGGACTGTAAACAGGCAAATTGTATTAATTTGGTTTATATAATGGCTGGCACAGACTTGGTTGGCTCAAGGATCTGTTCCTGTGCTTTAAAATCTTTGTGTTCTATCTTCTACGTTTAACCCCAATTGAGTTGACTTTTCAATGAACCACAATGTGTTCCACGGTTCCTCAGTATCTCTATGCCTCTCAGTATCCTACCATTTATTGTGCATTTCATCATCTAATCTCCCCAAATGCATTAACTCACATTACTTAATTGTATTAAATTCTGTTTGGCTCTTACGCACCCATTCATTCAGTCTCTTGCACCCCTCATCTTTGATCGTCTGTCAAATATTGTCAATTTTTGCTAGTTTTCTTAATCAAGCAGTTTTGGCTTTTCAGAGTTTGGCTGGAGCTTTGATTCCAAACATCACTGAAGATTTCAGGATTCACTATGGTTTACCTGCTGTTACGTCCGGGGCAGCACTGTGGCCCAGCTAGTAGAGCTGCTGCCACACTGTATTAGATACCCGGATTTGATCTTAACTTCGGGTGCTGTCCGTGTGGAGTTTGCACATTCTCCCTGTGACAGCATGGGTTTCCTCCTACATCCCAAAGACGTAGGAGTTTGTAGGTTAATTGGCCTCTACAAATTGCCCCCTGTGTGTATGGAGTGAATGGGAAAGTGGGATAACAATAGAACTAAACTGATCGATGGTCAGCGGGGACAAAGTGGGAAAAATACCTGAATCCATGCTGTACCTTTCAATCAATTCAATCAATCAATCAACATCAAAAACTGAAGCACATTTCACCGGGATTGAAAAGTATAATTAGATTTATAATCTGGAGTGTATCCAATTCAGTTTTGGAGTCTAATCCTTTGTTGTGCATGTCCTCTAGGGGGTTTGATAAATTGGTGAGAGGCACTGAATCTACTGTGGGTACGACGGGATCTGGGTGTCCTTGTACATCAGTCTATGAAAGTAAGCATGCAGGTAGAGCAGGCAGTGAAGAAAGCGGATGGCATGTTGGCCTTCATAACAAGAGGAATCGAATATAGGAACAAAGAGGTCCTTCTGCAGTTGTACAGAGCCCTGGTGAGATCACACCTGGAATATTGTGTGCAGTTTTGGTCCCCTAATTTGAGGAAGGACATTCTTGCTATTGAGGGAGTGCAGCGCAGGTTTAAAAGGTTAATTCCCGGGATGGTGGGACTGTCATGTGCTGAGAGAATGGAGCAGCTGGGCTTGTACACTCTGGAGTTTAGAAGGATGAGAGGGGATTTCATAGAAACATATAAGATTGTTAAAGGTTTGGACACGCTAGAGGCAGGAAACATGTTCCCGATGTTGGGGGAGTCCAGAACCAGGGGCCACAGTTTAAGAATAAGGAGTAAGCCATTTAGAACGGAGACGAGGAAGCACTTTTTTTCAGAGAGAGTGGTGAGTCTGTGGAATTCTCTGCCTCAGAGGGCGGTGGAGGCAGGTTCTCTGGATGCTTTCAAGAGAGAGCTAGATAGGGCTCTTAAAAGTAGCAGAGTTAGGGGATATGGGGAGAAGGCAGGAACAGGGTACTGATTGGGGATGATCAGCCATGATCACATTGAATGGTGGTCTGGCTCGAAGGGCCGAATGGCCTACTCCTGCACCTATTGTTTATTGTCTTTTGAATGTGCTCGGGGATAGATTCATTTTTTTCAACACAAAACCATTTTTTATGTTCTCTTATACATTATTGTTCCTCATCAGATATTAGCAGATCTAATGTCAATTGGTGTTTACTTTGATGATTAATACAATAATATTGTACCATTTTATTGTAAGAAGAGCTTTGTTACACCAAGTGACGCCAGCCTCCTCAAAAGTACATGTGAAGGTTGTCCAGCCTTCACTGGATTCAACCCAGCTGTTGTGTACTTCAAAATAAACAGACCACATAGTCTACATGTTTGCACTATTATAACCACCTGGTAAGGCTAATGAACACAAATCTTAAAATAATTATTCAAAAATAGTTTAGGAAAGAGTTTTAAAAAAGAGTAAAATTAGTAAAATCGCAGTGACATGAAAATAAGTTTCCCCTACAATTAAAATGTGGATTATGGAGATGTCGGAGACCTTAAATCTGGAAGAAATTAGATTTGTCTTAATTGACAAACCAGAATTATTTATTAGAATATGGTCGCTGTTCATAGATTATTTGAAGGGGTAGAATGGGCCAGCGCTGAGGCTTGACGGAAGCTTGAACCCAGAACTGGACGAATAGTTTTGTTTTCTTACCTACGGACCTATCTCCTAAGTTGTATTATGGACAGTACACAAAAAGCTGGAGAAACTCAGCGGGGTGCAGCAGCATCTAAGGAGCGAAGGAGATAGGCGACGTTTCGGGTCGAGACCCTTGTATTATGGATAGTTTATTTTATGTTTCTAAGTGCTTTTTTTCTTTTTCTTTATTTTTTCTATCTATTAAAATAAAATAATAATAATTAGAGTCAATGTTAATATGTAACCGATAAATGTAGACTGCTGCTACATTGGTAGTGGAGTCCTTGGAATCCTGAATATTTAATATTTAACCGTTTAACAAAGTTTGTAATGGCTTGGACTAGGATATGTACATGCCCCTAATAAAAGTTAACTATAAAAAATTTAAAAAAAAAGAAAATAAGTGGGGGGACACACTGCAATGAGGATATCTAAAAACTGCAACAATAGATATGTTGAGTGATTGGGTGAAAGTTTAGTAAATGGAGTTTATTAGGAAAATGTGTGAGCACCCACTTTTATTTAAATAGAGTTTGTTTTGTAAATGGAGAGTGATTGCAAATAAGAAGAGTACAGAAGGATCAATGTTATTTTCAGCCTGAAACACAAAAGAGTTAGCATGCAGATACAGCAAGTACTTAAGAAGGCAAATGAACATTGACCTTTGTTACACTGGAGTTGAGTATAGCAAAGACAACTCTCTCCACATCTAGGATGGCACAGTGGTGCAGCAGTAGTGTTGCTGCATTACAGCGCTTGCAGTGCCAGAGACCACAGTTTGATCCTGGCTACAGGTGCTTGTCTGTATGGAGTTTGTACGTTCTCCTTGTGACTCCTTGTGGGTTTTCTCCGAAAATGTAAAATTTGTCCCGAGTGTAGGATAGCATTAGCGTGCAGGGATCGCTGGTCAGTGCGGACTCAGTGGGCCGAAGGGCCTGTTTCCGTGCTCTATCTCTAAACTAAACTAAATCTCCTTTCTTCCTCTGTCTCCAGGCCTTCCCGTCCAAGCAATTCCCATCTTCGAGGCTTTCCTTGCTCCATGCCTTCTTAAACAAGGTGACATTGTTACAAGATAAGGGGATAGTCATTTAAAACAATGGTGCACAGGAATCTCACCTCACAGAGGGTGGAGAATCTCCAGAATTCTTTACCCCAAAATGTTTTAGAGGCTAAATCACGGAAGTATTTAAAGAAGAGGTAGATATTTTTTGGAAAAATTAGGCCCCGGTGAAACTGGCACAGAAGAGGAATTGAGATTGGGGACAGATCATTCACAATCATATTGGAAGGCAGGACTGACATCTAGGGTCACGTGGCCTACTATTTTCTTGTGTGTTCCTGTGTAACGTCAAGCCAGAGTTCACTTGATGGCCGAAGGTCCTTTTGCCCAGAAGCAACAATGCTAAAGAGAAGGTTATAGTCTAACTCATTATTTGCTGAAAGTTGTCTCATTAATTGTACAATTTCCTCAATGTTGCTTTTTTTATTTTCATCAATAGTAAAATAAAAGATTCTCATTTACAGATTATCAACTGCTTAAAGTTTAGCTCGATGCAATCATGGCATTCAAACACATTTATATTATATCTACACACATGATCATTCTGCAGTAAGAGACTTTGGTGACCCACTTACCAGATGAGGGGGGAGTGGATCGCCTGGAACTAGGGACCACATCACCTATACTGGTAGATGAATTTCCACCCGATTTACTAGGACAGATTCAAATCGATAAGTACATTTAAAAATCTTACATTGTAACCAATATCATTTCTTAAACAAAAGATTGAACATTTATATCTACATATTTCTATTTTCACAAGCTTTCTGACTATCTTCAGACAATTTACATAATTAAATTGGATCTTTTTGAACACTGTTTATTACCCTTAAGTTTGCAATACCATTATATAGTACAAATGATGCACATCAAATCATTTTTGAATGCTTTAAGAATAGGCCACACAAGGAACTTCAGATGCTGGTTAACAAAAAAAAGTGCTGGAATAATTTAGTGGGTTGGGCAGCATCTCTGGAGAACATGGATAGGTGACCTTTCTTCACACCCATCTGGAAACGTCTCCTATCCATGTTCACCAGAGATGCTGCTGACCTGTTGAGTTCCTCCAGCTCTCTATGCGTTTTTTTAAAAAGAATAAGGCACTTGTATGGAAGGTGCAAAAGAGATTTACAATTTACAAGGACAATCATGGAACAATATGCCCTACAAGAATGATTGAATATGCTTGGAATGTTTTTCTTGATAAAACAGAAGTTTGAAAGATTTCCAAGTAGAATCTTAAAGAATATTTAAGTGTTTGATAAATTAGGCCTTCACTTGAAGCAGGGATCAGAATCGAAAATTATAAATCTAACATAGCTACTAATAAAATACACAAAATGCTGTAGGAACTCAGCAGATCAGGCTACATATCTGGAGAACATGGATAGGCAACGGTTTGGGTCAGCGGCCTTCTTCAGACCCAAAACACCACCTATCCATGTTCTCCAAGGATCCTCCTTGACCTGCTGAGCTACTCTAGGACTTTGTGTCCTTTTTTGTAGACCAGCATCTGCAGTTCTTGTGTCTACATAGTTACTAATAAATTCATTTCGGGGATTTAGAGGAAACAATTTTTGCCAGAGAGTAGTTAGAATATGACTATCATTTCCCCAGGGAAGTAAAGAGCACTGACGTCGATAGAGGGAAGATGAATTCAAGCTTGAGAAGAGGTACAGAAGAGATGAGATGAGAAAAGGAACAAGGATCTCAAGTGCTGCAATATCATCACTCAGTTTAGTTTATTGTCACGTGCCGAGGTACAGTGAAAAGCTTTTGTTGCGTGCTCTCCAGTCAGCAGAAAGGCAATACATGATTACAATCGAGCCATTTACAGTGTATAAGGGAATCGCATGATAAGGGAATCACATTTAGTGCAAGGTCAAACCAGCAAAGTCAAATTGATTCAGTATTGTGCACAATCAAGGGTAAAAAAAAGGTAGATAGTAGTTCAGAATAGGGTGGGTGGGCCAAATGGCCTGAACCTGTGCTGCAGGGTCTATGCAACACTCTAGACCTTGAGACATTTTTCCTACCACCATAATTGTGGTATTTGGTATTCTGAATCTGGCAGCTGTCCCTGCTGACATCCACCTGTATTACAGCTGCCAAGCTTATTCTAATTCCATTTCTGCATGTCTTTTCTTAATCTGTGTGCTTGATTGCATTCTCTCAGACAGTGACATTTTTTTCCTCAGACAGTGAAAATTTGCATTGAATCTCTTTTCAACTTTAAATTGAGTGTGAGTTTTATTTGCTGTAATTGCCCAAATGCAATAAATGTGTGTTTACTTTGCGAATATTCACAATGCTGGTCTTGATATTGCACATTAGCACACCCGGAATGGGGATGGAATTTTACGGGAGCAGTGAAATGTCTAGTCTGGATTCTGAAAAAGAACTACAGAAGCACACCTTTAAATTAGGCAACTAAGAGGTTATCCGTTGGAGGTGTACAGATAAGAGAAGGTAAATACGTTATTACTGTAAAATTAACTTTAAAGGAGCTGTGCAGGAATTTGTTTTTATACACAAAGGGCAGTGAGTGCCTCAAAAGTGCTGCCAGAGGTGGTGGAGGCAAATATATTATTCCTATTAATATTAACTTTTTTCCCAGATGTACGGTGAAATACAATAGTATACCGAGCTTAAAGACATATGGGAAATTAGGCTGTGGGTTGAAAGGGGGCATGAGAACAAGAGGCCTCAGTGGATTCAAGGGGCATGGGAACAGGGGCCTCAGTTGGTTCAAAAGGCGTGAGGAAAGCAAGGATCCAGCGAGTTTAAATGATGTGTTGGAAACTGGGAGATTAACTCTGGGAATATCTACTTTGGATAATGGCAATGGCAGCAATATCTCTGCGGAAGGATCTGGAGAGAGAAAAAAAAAACAGATTTGTATGATGCTGCGCATATTGCTAAAAGCTGGAAGATGGATACAAAGAGTGTACTAGTATGCTCAGATTTCAGCATTACAAGTGTCAGTGGTGCCATCCATTTTCTAAGAAACGGCAAGCCTTCTTAACATGGCATCTCAGCTGATTATGCAAGTTCATTGTACAACAAGGCAAAATTTCTTGGGGAAATTCAATTTCCTTGAATTAGACTGAAGTTGTCACATTCTGGCTACAAATGGCTTCCACATTGGGAATTTATTTTTCAACTTACCTTGAGTGATATTTTCCCTGCTTTGTTTTTTGGTCACTCTGCAGTCTCATATTTTCTAATTTCACTGGACTCGGGATGAATCCTACTTCACAGCCTTCTTTAACCAACCGTCCAATCCACCAGTCATTACTGAATTTCTAAACATGGAAATAAGGAAACCAATGTGTTACATTTCACCACTTTACTTTGCATTGAATGCTATGTCAATTAATAAACTTACTTCTTTGACGTGCAGAAAATCCTTTGCTTCGAAAGAGATAGCCATGCCTGGGACAGGGACATCATTGTCCAGGGCTGCGCTGTAGCCAACATTTGTCCGTACAGCAAATGCAACCAGTTTAGTCTGTCAGGAGAAATAAAAAATGTAACTAATTCCTTATTCCTGCTTTACTGAACAACTTTACATGGAAAACTTTAAGGATGCTTTCAAACCAAAGAGAATTATTCTGTTTAAGAAGGAACTGCAGATGCTGGAAAATCGAAGGTAGACAAAAATGCTGGAGAAACGCAGCGGGTGAGGCAGCATCTATGGAGCGAAGGAAGTAGGCAATGTTTCGGGCCGAAACCCTTCTTCAGAATTATTCTGTGTTTGCACTTATATTAAATAAGACCATATCTTGTGTGCACAAATTCAGCATTGTGCACAGAGCAATTCAATTAGCATCATGCTTGTCACATCATTGCTGCACCAAACAAACATTGCTTTAAAGCTCAGTCTGAAGAAGGGTTTCAAACTGAAACGTCACCCATTCTTTTTCTCCAGAGACGCTACCTGACCCACTAAGTTACTCCAGCTTTTTGTGTCTACCCTCGGCTTTAAACCCTTGTTTGAATTAAACAAAACTGGACACACGCATTAAACATAAAAATATTGAGATCTGAAATATTACTCATATATTATTCCGTTTTATATAAAAACCTCAGTAATTTTTCATCTAATGTTATAAATACAAGTACTATTTAGAATGTAGAAACAAAGGACTGCAAATGCTGGTTAATGTACAAAAGGCCACACAGTGCTGGAGTAACTCAGCAGGTCAAGCAGCATCTCTGGAGAACATGGATAGGTGACATTTCCTCAGACCGAAAAAGGGTAGTGACCCAAAATCTCACCTATCTATGTTGTCCAGAGATGCTGCCTGACCTGCTGAATTACTCCAGCACTTTGTGCCCTTTCAAATACAGTTTAGGTTTTCGGGGGATATTTCCACATTTTCTGCTCTCAGGCGTCATGCTCTCAACTTCATTTTGAACACATCAACGACTTAATTAAACAGTGAGATACAGCTGCCTCAGGGTCCTACCACAGGATCCGAGATAGATATTTGTACAGCAATTCTCCTACACAGGAAAGTAAGCCTTGCAAACGACTTCAAACTTCAAGTCAAGAGTCAAGAGAATTTTATTGTCATATGTCCCAGATAGAACAATGAAATTCTTACTTGCTGCAGCACAACAGAATATGTAAACATAGTACACTGTAAACAATGTAATAAACAAAAGGAAAAAAAGTTAAATGTGTATATATACATACACTCATAAGTACACACACACATATATTTATATATATATTTACACATATGTATACATATATACATATACACACGCACACATACGTACACACAAAAAACAAACAACTTGATTAGAAACATGCAAATCTTGGCAATCTAGTTAAAGGAATATTCCGCAAGAAACAATCGCTGATGTCCTGTGCCCAACCTAGGCCCTAATGATATCCATCTGGAGCCAAGCATTAAATATTGTCACAGGTTGAGGTTATTGTTAATCATTGGGTTTAAATCCATAATCTACTTTGACAGGAAACCTATTGAAAAATCAAAGCATAATTGGCCTTCGTGAACCACTCGAGCTCGAGGCCACTAACTCGCAAGCGTGTCCTTACATAGAGTGACTCATTGGGCAGAAGCTGACTGCCAGCGGCCCCATTAGGAATCCGATGGTGATTTGTGGTTGTGCTAAAAATGGGGATCAGCTGTACAGAAGTCCAGGTCATTACATCTACACGAGTAACAACTGACAGTTCTATGTGGGAATGCTGGCTTTTAAATGGAAGATCTGAACCATTAAATGAAGTGTTTAAATGGATTTGCTGTTTTCAAGACACATCTTTTATTTATTGTTTCTTGCACATTGACGAACTTGCAGATCGACAACGGTTGCCCACGTGTTTATTTAACATTATCAATGTGTCACAGAATAAAGCACCAAAGGTGCAATAATGATCTTAATTGAGAAAGCAAATAGGCCACAGAGTCCTGTATGTATTTGCATCCCATTCAGGAAATAATAAAAATATTATTAATAAAAATTAAAAAAATAGCAAAATGTATTATAAAACATGAGCTACTGGAATCTTTTCTGCCTCATGGGAGGTCAATAGATTTAACAGTTATTTTTAAAAATCATGAAAGGCTTTGAAAGACTAAATAAGGAATTCTGTCTTTATGAGTCAATACAAAGATCTTCATATTTAAAATTCCTGCCAACAAACATTGGAGAGGATGAAAATGTATTGATGCAGTTTTTGTATTTGCCTTAGTATTTGCCATAGAAAGTAGCCTACATAGAAAATAAACCATCACATCTTAAGGATGGGTATAATATCTGAAACTAAGTAAATGCATGGGAGATGACGAAATTGAAATGAGTCCACCAAATCAAAGTATAGAAACAAGGCCTTCACCACACTGTGTCCAGGAGAACCATCAAGTATTCATCCATACTAATCTCATTTGACAGCAATTGGTCCATATCCTCCTATGGACTGGCAATTCAAGTGATCATCTAGAAATCCTTGGGTGATAAAAATGTTTCCTTATATCCCTACCGAAGTTCTTTATCCTCAAAACCATATTGGACACCTCTGCTATGGGGGAATGTTTATTACTGTCTATGCTTTCTGTGTCCCTCATTACCTCATAAGACATAGGAGCAGAATTAGGCCTTTTGGCCCATCGAGTCAACTCTGCCATTTGATCGGCTGACACAGGACATCCTCAGCCTTCTCTCCTGCAGGATGAACCCAGACCAAGCAGTAAAATGGAGACGCATGAGATGGCAATTTAGCGAATTTTGAGCAAAAAAACAAAGTAATATAAAAACTCTAAGGCTGAGGAAGGTCCTGATCCAAAATGTCATCTGTCCATTTCCCTCCATAAATGCTGCCTGACCAGAGTTCCTCCAGCACTTTGTTTTTTCGCTCCTGCCTACGCTAGGTATGTTACAAAACTTACCTTCAGCGGCGCTGCTGTTCAGTCACTGGCCGTGTGCGCAGCTTTGGCGCCTTTGAGGGGGGGGCGGGATTAAAATGCCGTTTTTTCCTGCCTGTCCGAGATATATTTTCTCGGGCTACTACCTGATGCTGAAAAATTGTTCCGACTGCCGTTCTCGGAAGTTTTTAAAAAAACGCTGGACAATTTAATCGCTGGAGTAAAATAAAATTGTACTTCTAACGCCGTCAACGCCGACAACGGGACGGATCTCACGTAGGGGACACAACATAAGGTAAGTCGTCTATTTTACATATAAACTTGCTTCTTAGGATTACTTTAATCAAAATTTCATCGGCGAAAATGTGATTAAGGCCCCATACGAACTGGCAGTGTTTTTCCTGCCAATATGGGGTTTAAATTCACCGCAACTGCAACGTTCCAAACGATCGTGCTCCACAAAATCTCACTCGCAAGATGATTTAAATGGCCTTTAATTTACGGGAATTAAACACTAAATTCCTTCCATTTGGCCTATAAATTCATGACAATGAGATTTAAAAATCATGTTATATTGTGAATTCTTGTGTGAATGTTATTTGGACACTTAGGCTATTTAAAAATGTTAATCTTTTCTTAAAAAATGGATAGATGTTTGGATCTAGTAATTGAATTTTGTAATTAGCTACAATTAGGTAACCAACTAATTATATGCTTTAATTTCAGGTTATCCAAGTAAGATTATTTCATATTTGTTTCAGAATGCTTCAAATCTATAATAACGGAAAATTTCATTCAGTTCTCTTAATTGTTAAGAATGTTATGGGCTTTTGACTGTCCTCGATCGCAGCTTTTATGTTAAGTCAAGGGAAAAGCAATAGGGAACAAGATGCTAATTTCCGAGTATGAAAATGGCAATAACTTTTTTAATACTGAAGATATGAAAGTGAATTAGGTGTCAAATTAAACTTATTTTTATGCTTTATATGATGGGATAAATTGCAGACTTGATTTTTAAAATCTCAAAATGTTGTAACATTGCTACTTATGCTGTATTCACCCCCTGACCACCCTCCACCACACAACGTTTCGTCCTCAGTCCACTCACCTGCCTTCCTCCGGCCACAACCCACATCCTTGCCGCGTGTTCACCATCCCCCCGGACCTCCCCCTCTCCGACACCGAAAGGTCGGTCCTCAGCAGAGGTCTTACCTTTGTCCCCCTCCGTCCCCACCTCAATGAGTTCCGCGCCCACCACGACTTGGAGCTCTTCTACTCTTCTTCTAAAGCTGGAGGGCCACGAGGGGGGGGTCCACGAACCCCCTCCTCATGGACCCCCCCTCGTGGCCCTCCAGCTTTAGAACTCTTTATCCAGAACTGCCGTCGGGACATCAACCGCCTCGACCTCTCCACTCTCGTCTCACTCCAATCTCTCCCCCCCCCCCGAACGTACTGCCATCGACTCACTCCGTAACAACCCAGACTGGGTTATCAAACCCGCCGACAAGGGAGGTGCCATGGTAGTCTGGCGCGTCGATCTCTACAAATCGGAGGCCACGCGCCAACTTTGGGACACCTCCTCCTACTTACCCCTGGACCATAACCCCACTGACGAGCACCAGGCCACCATCTCGAGCACCATAACCGACTTCATCAACTCCGGCTCCCTGCCCCCCCGAACCTCCAATCTCATCGTTTCCCAGCCCCGCACAACCCGATTTTACCTTCTCCCCAAAATCCACAAACCCGACTGCCCTGGCAGACCCATTGTCTCTGCCTGTTCGTGCCCCACCGATCACATTTATACATACCTTGACTCCATCCTATCCCCCTTGGTTAAATCCCTCCCCACCTATGCTCAAGACAACTCAGACACTCTCCGTCATCTCCGCGCATTCAATTCTCCAGGCCCCCATCCTCTCATCTTCACCATGGACGTCCAGTCACTCTACACCTCCATCGCCCACCAGGACGGTCTCAAAGCCCTCCGGTTCTTCCTCGACCAGAGGAGCAACCCATACCCGTCCACTGACACCCTCCTCCGCCTAGCGGAGTTGGTCCTTACCCTCAATAACTTCTCTTTTGACTCCTCCCATTTCCTCCAAACACAAGGCGTAGCTATGGGCACACGCATGGGCCCCAGCTACGCTTGCCTCATTGTCGGGTATGTCGAACAATCCTTGTCTCGGCGTACGAGGGCCCCGTCCCCGACTTCTACCTCCGTTACATCGACGACTGCTTTGGTGTCACCTCCTGCACCCACACACAACTGACTGACTTCATCCATTGCACCATCAACTTCCATCCGGCACTCAAATACACCTGGACCATTTCCGACACTTCCCTATCATTCCTTGACCTCACCATCTCCATTGCAGGGGATACACTCCTGACCGACATCCACTACAAACCCACTGACTCCCACGGCTACTTGGCCTACTCTTCCTCCCACCCTGCTTCCTGTAAAGACTCCATCCCCTATTCCCAATTCCTCCATCTACACCGCATCTGCTCCCAGGATGAGGTGTTCCACACCAGGTCATCACAAATGTCCTCATTCTTCAGAGAAGGGGGATTCCCCTCCCCCATTATAGATGAGGCTCGCACCAGAGTCTCCTCCATACCCCGCAACACTGCCCTCTCTCCCCATTCCCCCACTCGCAACAAGGGCAGAGTCCCCCTGGTCCTCACCTTTCACCCCACTATCCGGCACATACAACACATAGTCCTCCGCCAGTTTCTCCACCTCCAACGTGACCCCACCACTCGCCACATCTTCCCATCTCCCCCCCGTCTGCCTTCCGCAAAGACTGCTCCCTCCGCAACTCCCTTGTCAATTCTTCCCTTCCCTCCCGCTCCATCCCTTCCCCGGGTACTTTCCCTTGCAACCGCAAGAGATGCTACACACTTGTCCCTTTACCTCCCCCCTCCACTCCTTTCAGGGACCCAAGCAGTCCTTCCAGGTCCGACAGAGGTTCACCTGCACCTCCTCCAACCTCATCTACTGCATCCGCTGCTCTAGATGCCAGCGGAGGCTTGGCGATCGTTTCACCGAACACCTCCACTCGGTCCTCAATAACCAACCCAACCTCCCGGTGGCTCAGCACTTCAACTCCCCCTCCCATTCCATATCCGACCTCTCTGTCCTGGGCCAGAGTGAGCAACACCATAACTTGGAGGAACAGCACCTCATATTCCGCTTGGGGAGTCTGCATCCTCTTGGCTTGAACATTGAATTTTCTCAATTCTGTTAACCCTTGCTGTCTCCTCCCCTTCCCACCTCTCCCTCAGCCCTCGGGCTCCTCCTCCTCCTTTTTCCTTTCTTCTCCCTGCCTCCCCCCCCCACCTCCCATCAGTCTGAAGAAGGGTTTCGGCCCAAAACGTTGCCTATCTCCTTCGCTCCTTAGATGCTGCTGCACCCGCTGAGTTTCTCCAGCTTTTTGTGTACCCTGTATCTTCTCATGTCTGATAGACTCCATCCCAGGCGACATCCTGGTGAATCACCACTGAGCTCTTTCCAGATTAATCCATGCAGAGTCATTTCAAATACAGTGGTCCAAAATGAAGTACATTTCTGTGCTGAGAGACTGGAGCACCAGCTGAGAGTTCAAATTGCCAGAGACGGCCTAACTAGGATCGAAACCTGTGCACTGTAATGTAGAATTCCATACCATGGTGAAGCTGAATCTAGTAAATGCACTGTTTGCCAAGAAAATGTTATTCTTAGATCAGAATTCCTGTAAATAGAGCATACAAATAGTGAATTGGCAAAACTTCATGGCATAGGCTATCTAATTATGAATTTATGAAAGCTGAAAATAGTAAATACAACTTGTTTACCCAAGGTTGAACTGTGCTGCCAACTCAATGCTATTTATTATAATCAAATGGGAAACTTGTTGCACTGGATCAAAAATTACACTAAACTGGACTAAATAGGAATTACGATGTGGATACAAAGAACTGCAGAGTGCTGGTGTAACTCTGGGTCAGGCAACAACTCTGGAGAACATGGATGTGATTCTTTCAGGTCGGGATTCTTTCAATCTCACCAGTGCCTCCAGCACTGTCTCAGTCCATCTAGTCAGGCCAATCTGCTTTGTTTCACTGTAGTACCAAGGAACTGCAAGATGGTGGAAACAAGGAACTGCAGATGCTGGTTAATGCACAAAAGGACATAAAGTGGTAGAGTAATTCAGCGGGTCAGGCAGCATCCGGGGAGAACATAGATAGGTGACGTTTTAGGTCGAGACCCTACTTCAGACTGAGTGTGAAGAAAAGTCTCAACCTAAAACGTCACCCACCCATATTCTCCACGGATGCTGCCTGATCCAGCACTTTGTATTCTTTTGTTATGTTTCACACCGAGTTCTGCTCATTATGATTCTTGCCTCAAAGACTGGCATCATTACTCGATCATTCACCTCCAAATTAAAATGTCCATCCTCAATTTTAAATCCATGTTGTCCTCCATGCTCCATCTCTCTTCAATGGAACTTAAACACAGCTAACATAGATAAAGTGCACTGTTTAAAACCAGCGCAGATTTAGCATTACAACAAAGCAGTAAATCTAAATCTATAACCATGTTCAGTTCTGTATCTACTTATGAATTTCATTGTTCCATCGTCAGTACACATGAGAATTAAACAATCTTGACTAGCTCTTAATTCTGTACATGTATCTCCAATGCCTTCATGCATTATAACATACCTAAAGCCCAATCAATCCATTCTTTCATCATATGCCAGTCCCGCCATCCTGTGAATTAACCTGGTGAAACTACACAGCATGCCCTCAATAGCAATAATGTCCTTCCACAAATTAGGACACGAAAACGGTACACAATACTCCAGGTGCGGTCTCAACAGGATCCTGTACAACTGCAGTAGGATGTCCTTGCTCCTATACTCAAATCCTCTTGCTATGAAGGCCAACATGCCATTTGCTTTCTTCACTGCCTGCTGTACCTGCATGCTTAATTTCAGAGTACAGATGTTGGGATGTTCTGTTGGTGACTCCACACTTCTTGTATTGCATTCAGTTTTGCTCACACTGCTGTAGCTTAAAAGAGTGCAGAAAAGATTTACAAGATTGTTGCCAGGACTTGAAGGACTGAGTTATAAAGAGTGGTAGGCTGAGACTATTTCTTGGAGCATCGGAAACAGAGGGGTGATAAGTAGAAAATCACTCTCCACTCATACAGAACTCAATGGTGTTATTACTTTTGTTGTCAATTTCCAACCGGTCTAAATTTCCAACATTTTCTATTTTTATTTTAGATTTACAGCACCTGCAGTTATTTTTTGTTTAAATGATTTTCAATTCAAAATCTTATTCTGACAGATTCCACCTTGCACTCTTTTGAACGCAGCAAAGTAGAGATAATTGACTTAGATTCAAAGTGATGAGAGAATACTTACAAATTGGCAAACGATTCATTCCCATTACCAGTTCCGAATGTAAGGAATTAATGTTATGTGTTTGTCAGTAGCCATAATTAAGTCATGGATACATTCTAAGCGAAAGGTCATCACCTAATGCTCAATATAATTTCTTCAATAACTTGTGGTCACTCTGCTAAACACACAATGAGGTTACAATGTGTTCTACATTTGGGTCACCGTACCATCACACTTATCTGGTTGTTGTGCAGCTGTTGTCAGGCATCGAGATATTTTGCCAGGATTCATAAGATAAAATTTACAGAACAGCTTTGCGTTAACTCGTCTAATTCTGCAACTTTTAGTTTAGTTTGGTTTGGAGACAAAGGGTGGAAACAGGCCCTTTGGCCCACCGATCGGTGATCCCCACACACTACAAGATCCTACACACACCAGGACCAATTTACAATTTACCAAACCAATTAATCTACAAACCTGTACGTCTTTGGAGTGTGGGAGGAAACCAGAGCTTCGGGAGAAAACCAACATAGGTCATGGGGAGCACATACAAACTCAATACAGACAGCAGCACCCGTAGTCAGGATCAAATCCAGGTCTCTAGCGCTGTAAGCCAGCAACTCTACTGCTGTGCCACCGTGTCACCACAATTTCTTAAGAGGATCTTCAAACAGAATACCCCGCTATATTAGAGAGGGTGCTGTCAATGTGTACATGAGGGAGAAAATTGCTTTTGGAGATAGACCAAAGAAACACTGAACCGTGATAACTTACGCCTTTTAGTTTTGTTACAGAGATTGATTTAAAAACAGGGATCCTTAAATAGAATCAGAAATATTGCTAAATTGAACCAGAAATAGTGCCCACATTGTTAACTCCACTGACACAAAACAACTAGTACATCAGTATTACCTGAATGCACCTGGCCATAAATGGGCAGGCATTGCTTGAACCACGGACCCTGTCAAAATTTTCACCATTATCATTGCTTTGGATACAAAACCCTACTCCATTTCTATATTGAGAGTGCAATGATTAATATATTTTGATATTATGTAAATTATGCTTATTTGAAAATCATACTAATTCATGACCCTTTAGAATGCAGTATGAAAGATTTCCTCCAGGAGATGGTATATGTTGCATCTCAGCAGCCCAGTATCCAAAACTAAAAGGCATGAAAGAGATTTCCTGGTTCATTCTACCTCCAAAAGCAAACCAAGTTTCAACATTAATTCACTTCCTAAGGCTTTCTTTAAACTTCTCTTTTTCAACTCCTTAAATTTCACGATATCTATGAATAATGTTAATCTGGACCTTGAGGGAAAGGTGCTAAATTGGGGGAGGGCAGATTATATTACTAGACGAGAGAGTAAATTTGGAGCAGCCGTTATCGGGTAAATCCACATCGGACATGTGGGACTCATTTAAGGACTAGGTGATCAGAGTTCAGGAATAGCATGTTCCAATAAGTTGGATGGCAGTTAAGGGGAATAACCAGAGAGGATACAAATTTAGTTGAATCATAAAAGTAAGCACATATAAGGTTTAGGATGAAGATTAGATGCGGGAGCCCTGGATTAAATTTACGAGTCGTCCATAAATACAGGAGAGGTGCCGGAAGACTGGAGGGTGGCAAATGTTGTGCCTCTTTTCAAGAAGGGTTGCAGGGAAAATGCTGGGAACTATAGGCTGGTGAGCTTAACGTCTGTAGTTGGTAAATTACTGGAGAGTATTCTGAAGGATAGGTTATACAGGCATTTGGATGGGCAAGGGCTGATCAAGGATATTCAGCATTGTTTTGTACGTGGGAGGTCGTGTCTCATGAAACTGATTGCTTTTTTTGAAGACGTGACCAAAAAGGTTGATGTGGGAAGAGCTGTAGATATTGTGAACATGGGCTTTAGTAAGGCGTTCGACAAGGATCCGCATGGTAGGCTGCTCTGGAAGGTTAGATCGCATGGGATCCAAGGAGAGATAGCTGAATGCTCCATGAATGGGTAATGGTGGAAAGTTGCTTCTACCTCACTGTCTTCACATTTAAGATGCCCTTTCAAGCCCCGACAAGGGTCATCAATCTGCTTCTCTTTTCATAGATGCTGCCCGAATGCAGCCCAGACCTTCACACAAACCTACCTTCCTTCCATTAAATTTGCTGAACACCTCCGCTCAGTCCACCTAATTTTGACTCCATGGAAGGGTAATGGTGGAAAGTTGCTTCTGAGAATGGAGGCCTGTGACTAGTAGTGTGCCTCAGGGTTTGGTGCTGGGCCAGTTACTGTTTGTCATCTACATCAATGATTTGGATGAAAACATACAGGGCAAGATTAGTAACTTTGCTGATGATACAAAAGTTAGTGGTTTTGCAGATAGTGAAGATGGTTGTGAACGTTTGCAGCAGGATCTGGATCGATTGGCCAGGTGGGCGGAGGAATGGGTGATGGAATTCAATACAGAGAAGTGTGAGATGTTGCATTTTGGGACGCCGAACAAGGGCAGGACCTACACAGTAAATGGTAGGCCTCTGGGTAGTGTTGTAGAGCAGTGGGATCTAGGAGTGCAGGTGCATGGTTCCTTGAAGGTCGAGTCACAGGTAAATAAGGTGGTCAAAAAGGCTCGGTACGAGAGCCTGACTGAAGCCTGAATAATGGAATGGATGAAGAATCATGTATAACAAATCATGGATATATCTCCAATGATGGATAACTTTTTTAATACTCCACTCATTTCTTTATTTTTGATTTTCTACTTTTACTTTATTTTTCTCTATTTTTTCCTATCTGCAATAAAAAATGTATAAAATACAAATAAGACATAATTGTTAATATTAATAATATTACGAATGTATGTGAGAAGTATATTCTATTAATATGTACTTACGTCTAATAAAAATATTTAACAAAAAAAAAGCTTTTGGCACTTTGGCCTTCATCAGTCAGAGTATCGAGTATAGAAGTTGGGAGGTTATGTTGCAGTTGTATAAGACATTGGAATATTGTGTTCAGTTCCAGGCACCATGTTATAGGAAAGATATTGTCAAGCTTGAAAGGGTTCAGAAAAGATTTACGAGGCTGTTGCCAGGACTAGAGGGTGTGAGCTGTAAGGAGAGGTTGAGTAGGCTGGGTCCCTATTCCATGGAGTGCAGGAGGATGAGAGGATTGGTGTATGGACAAGCTGCCAGAGGAGGTAGTTGAGGCTGGGACTATCCCATCATTTAAGAAACAGTTGGACAGGTACATGGATAGGACAGGTTTGGAGGGGAATGGACCCAGCGCAAGCAAGGGGGACTAGTGGGACATTGTTGGCCGGTGTGGGCGAGTTGGGCCGAAGGGCTTGTTTCCACACTGTATCACTCTATGGCTCTATGACTCTAAACAGGCCATTGTAAGCAGTTTGTAGGGTGAAAATGAGAAGCTAGTGCGACTTGGCTGGGAGAGGGATAGAGAGAGAGGGAATGCTGGGGCTACCTGAAGTGAGAGAAATCAATATTCATACCACTGGGCTGTAAACTACCCAAGCGAAATATGAGATGCTGTTCCTTCAAAATATGTGTGTAGCCTCACTCTGACAATGGAGGACAGAAAGGTCTGTGTAGAAATGGGAAGGAGAATTAAAGTGTCCAGCAACCGGGAGATCAGGTTGGTTCACGTGGGCTGAACGAAGTTTTTCCGCGAAACGATTGCCCAGTCTGCATTTGGTCTCGCTGATGTATAAGAGTCCACATTTTTAACAACAGATATAGTAGATGAGAGGAGGAGGTGCAAGTGAACCTCTGCTGAACCTGAAAGGAATGCTGGGGGCTCCTTGGAGTCAAGGTAGGAGGTATAACGACAGGTATTGCATCTTCTCTGGTTGCAGGGGAAGGAACCTTGGGAGGGGATGGTTTGGGTGGGAAGGGATAAGTTAACCAGGGAGTTGTAGAGAGAATGGTCTCTGCAGCGGAAAGGGGTGGAGATGGGAAAATGTGGCTAGTGGTGGGATCCCGTTGGATGTGACGGAAATTTTGGAGGATTCTGCGTTATATGTGACAGCTGATGGGGTGGAAGGTAAGGACTGGGGGACACTGTCCCTCTTGCGACTAGGGGGAAGATATTGTCAAGATTGAAAGGGTTCAGAAAAGATTTACTGTACGACGATGTTGCCAGGACTAGAGAGTGTGTGCTATAGGGAGAAGAAGGGTCTCGACCCGAAACATCGCCTATTCCTTCGCTCCACTGAGTTTCTCCACCATTTTTGTTTACCTCTGAGCTATAGGGAGAGGTTGAGTAGGCTGAGTCTATATTCCATGGAGAGCAGGAGGATGAGGGGAGATCTTATAGGGGTATACAAAATCATGAGAGGAATAGATCGGGTAGATGCACAGTCTTTTGTCCAGAGTGGGAGAAAGAGACAAGAGGACATCGGTTCAAGGTGAAGGGAAAAGATTTAATAGGAATCCGAGGGGTAACCATTTTCACACAAAGGGTGGTGAGTGTATGGAACAAGTTGTCAGAGGAGGTAGATGAGGCTGGGACTATCCCATTGTTTAAGAAACAGTTAGACAAGAACATGGATAGTACAGGTTTGGAGGGATACAGACCCAGCGCAGGCAAGTGGGACTAGTGTAGCTGGGACATTGTTGGCCAGTGTGGGCGTGTTGGGCTGAAGGGCCTGTTTCCACACTGTATCATTCTATGACTCTGCGACTCATTAGAAATGGCCTTTGAGGAATATAAAGAAAGCAGGAAAAGAATTCAAGCAAGTAATTAGGAATACCATGGATTCATAGAGGTTCATAGAGTTGTACAGCATGGATCAACTAACAGCACAACTAATTATTTCTGACCAAGATGCCCATCTTATCTAGGCTCTCACTAGGGTTTCCTTGATATCCTGCAGCTCCACTCTTGCTCCTCCTCCCGCCATTCGTGACAAGGACAGAATCCCCCTTGTCCACACCTTGCACCCCATCAGCCATCGCATACAGCATATAATCCTCCAAATGTTTGTCACCTCCAAAGTGATCCCACTACTGGCCACATCTTCCCATCTCCGCCCCTTTCTGCTTTCCACAGAGACTGTAGCCTCCAAATCTCCCTGATCAACTTGACCCTTCCCACACTTCCCTGGTACTTTCCCCTGTAGCAGCAGGAGATGCAACACCTGTCCCTTTACCTCCCCCCTCGACTCCATCCAAGGACCCAAACAGTCTTTCCAGGTGAGGTAGAGGTTCACTTGCACCTTCCCCAACCTCATCTACTGTATCCGCTGTTCCAGGTGTAGCAGGCTCAAGCTCAGCGATCCGCTCAGTCCATCTTAACTTGCCTGATCTCCTGGTAGCTCAGCACTTCAGCACCCTCTCCCATTCCCAATCTGACCTTTCTGTCCTGGACCTCCTCCATTATCATAGTGAGGCCCTGCGCAAATTGGAGGAACAGCACCTCATATTTCGCTTGGTATGAATATTGACTTCTCAACTTCAGATACCCCTTGCTTTCTCTTTCTATCCCCTTCCCCTTCCCAGTTCTCCCACCAGTCCTTCTGTCTCCGACTACATTCTTTATCCCACCCACTCCCCAACATCCGTCCGAAGAAGGATCTCGACCCAAATCATCACCCATTCCTCTCCAGAGATGCTGCCAGTCCCACTGAGTTACTCCAGCATTTTGCATCTACCTTCAATTTAAGCCAACATCTGCAGTTCGTTCTTACACATATGCCTATCTTATCCAATCCCTTTTGCCTGTATTTTGCCCATATTCCTCTCAACCTTTCCTATCCTGGTCTAAGTGAGTTTTAAATGTTATGGCTTCCTTTGATCCAGCAAAAACATTCCCAGTCTATCTAATATCTCTTTTTAACTCAAACCCTCTGGTCCCTCAACATCCTTGTGAATCTTTTCTGTGCCCTCTCGAACTTAATCACATCCTTCCAGTAGAACAGCTGCACACATTGCTCCAAGCGCAGTTTTTCCAATGTTGCCTTCAATGACACCCCAACTCTTGTATTCAATGCCACAGCCAATGAAGGCAACCGTCATTGAATCATATAACCATATAACCATATAACAATTACAGCACGGAAACAGGCCCTCTCGGCCCTTCCAGTCCGTGCCGACCATTTGTTTTCCCCTAGTCCCATTCTCCATGATGCTGAACCGTGGAAATGTTGGCAGGTGATATCAAAGAACAGGCCTCATTCACTGCCATCCCATTGCTGATCATGTCACTTCGTCTTTCAGTGAACAAACAACAGACTGCCAAATCTATAACATGTCTGTACCTGCAGAAACAAGGAACAGCAGATGCTGGTTTACCAAGGAAAGGGACAAAATGCTGAAGTAAGTCAGCAGGTCTGTCTGATACCATGGTGAACATGGATAGTTGACATTTCAGGTTGGGACCCTTGTTGAGTTTTAGCAATTTGTGTCTTTCTTCTGCAACATTACTTGGTGCACTAATATTTCTTCTAGTTTAATATAATTTACTGTCATGTGTACCGAGGTACAGTGAAAAGCTTCTTGTTGCGTGCTAACCAGTCAGCTGAAAGACTATACATGATTACAATCGAGCCATCCACAGTCTACAGATACATGGTAAAGACAATAACATTCACTGCAAATAAAGCCCAGTAAAGTCCGATTAAATATAGTCCGAAGGTCATCAATGAGGAACATGTTAGCTCAGGACCGCTCTTTAGTTTTTGGAAGGACGGTTTTGTTGCTTGGTAAAGGCTGGGAAGAAACCGTCTCTGAATCTGGAGTTTTGCACTTTTGTGCATCTTGCCTGACGGGAGAGGGGAGAAGAGGGAGTATCTGGGGTGAGAGTTGTCCTTGATTATGCTGGTGGCCTTGCTGAGGCAGCGCGAAGTGTAGATGGAGTCAATGGAAGGGAGGTTGGTTTGTGTGATGATCTGGGCTACTTCCACAATTCTCTGCAATTTCTTGCTTAGTAGAATAGAGCTGTTTGTTCCCAAACGATGCTGTGATGCATCCCGATTGAAAGCTTTCTGCAGTGCATCTGTAGAAGTTGGTAAGAGTTGTTGGGGACATACTAAACTTCCTAGGCCTAAAGAAATAGAGGCATTGGTGTGCTTTCGAGGCCATCAGAATAAGGGGTAAGCCATTTAGATTGGAGATGAGGAAAAACCTTTTCACCCAGAGACTTATGAATCTGGAATTTTCTGCCTCAGAAGGCAGTGGAGGCCAATTTTCTGGATGCTTTCAAGCGAGAGTTAGATAGAGCTCTTAAAGATAGCGGAGTCAGGGGATATGGTGAGAAGGCAGGAACGGGGTACTGAAAAGGATGATCAGCCATGATAGTGAATGGCCGTACTGGCCCGAAGGGCTAAATGGCCTACTCCTGCACCTATTGTCTATTAAAGTAGGTTATATTAAATAATTTATGGAGCAAATTTCCAGGAAAATGCAACCCAAGCATTACACTGCACAGAAAATTGTGTGCAAATGCACTGCCTTAGTTTGAATTATACAATAGGTGTTATTAATAAGCATACTGTAGATTAAAAGGGCATTTCAAAACATGTGATGTGTCCATAATTCACACGTTACTGTAAAGACACTCTCTGGTAAACC
The DNA here is from genome assembly GCA_035221665.1 of Okamejei kenojei. Classification (NCBI taxonomy): domain Eukaryota; kingdom Metazoa; phylum Chordata; class Chondrichthyes; order Rajiformes; family Rajidae; genus Okamejei; species Okamejei kenojei. The sequence goes on along the minus strand of CM069132.1, from coordinate 117,824,803 downwards.
AGTGACATGACTCAGGTGCCACCAGTTGCTGTGTGCTCTCGGCATTGCACAGTCTCTGCAGGTTCTTGGCTGCAAAGACTGGCAGCTGTGCTTCCCACTCCTATCAGAAACCATATTCTGAGGCACACGCAAGTGTCAATTTACATTCAGCTCAGGAGATAGTTGATACAGAAATAACTCCACTGACGCACACAACATTGCTCTTCCACACATGCACTGCTTCTTTCGGCATCTTGTGCCATCTGTTGCCCAGTCAACACGCCCTGCCCTCTATTTATTATGCATTTGATCATTTCCAATTAGAAATGGGCATCCTCCAGTTGGTATAGCAAGTAGCTTCTGTCAATTTTAAAGTTGGTGAATGTGCATCCTTAGTTTAGTTTAGAAATACATTATGGACATAGGCATAGTGGCTCACCTAGTCCAGGTCCACCATCGATCATCTGTTCACACACTACTCCCTACATACTCCCTACACACCAGGGGCAATTTACAGAAGCCAATTAACCTACAATCCCACATATCTTTGGGACGTGGGAGGACATATGATGAAAGAATGGGTAACCTGGGCTTATATTCACTGGATGAGAGGGGATCTTATAGAGACATATAAAATTCTCACGGGATTGGACAGGCTAGATGCAGGAATAATGTTCCCCGTGTTAGGGGTGTCCAGAACCAGGAGTCACAGTTTAAGAATAAGGGGTAGCCCATTTAGGACTGAGATGAGGCAACTCAGAGAGTTGTGAATCCGTGGAATTCTCTGCCACAGAAGGCAGTGGAGGCCAATTCACTGGATGGTTTTGAGAGAGTTAGTCTCTAAGGGTTAACGGAATCAAGGAATATGAAGAAAAAGCAGGAACGGAGTGCTGATGGATGATCAGCCATGATCATATTGAATGGCGGTGCTGTCTTGAAAGGGCCGAATGGCCTACTCCTGCACCTATTTTCTATGTTTCTATGAAATCAGAGCACCCAGAGAAAACCCACACGGTCACAAGAAGAATGCACAAACACCACACAGATGGCACCTGAAGTCAGGATCGAACCAGGGTATCTGGTGCTGTGAGGTAGCAGCGCCAATTAGCCACTCATCTGATCAGTATGATTGTGAATGAGGGGCAGAATTGCCTACTCTTGCTACCGTCCCTCTCATTGCAAGTAGTTCAACGGTTAAAAATATTTTCTGTGTGAAAGGATAAAATTCCTATGAAACATTTAATCATAAACCTTGATCGATAAAACATTTCAACTGGTTTAACATAAATACTCTTCCCATTTCCAGTTCTGATTTCTCCACTCCTGATGACTATATTCCATGCTGGTGAACTAGCAACAAGGTCTCTCTGATGTATTATTCAATAATTTTCATGCAGAAATTAGGCTGCATCTATCAACAGGCTTTGATATCCTGAAGAGTTCAAAAAGCAGCCCCAGTCAGTCTCACTCAACACCCGCAGCAGGGATTCTTGGGATTAGCCATTAGGGACAATGTTTGATTTTTCCATTTGCATGGCTGTGTTTTTAAGGCCATTGGGATCGTCTTTCATCATTGTTCATACCCAATAAGGGACAATTCAGGAAGATAGACTCAGTCATGCAGCATGGAAATAGGCCCTTCAGCCTGACTGATCCATGCCGATCAGCCATCAAAGCTGATCCTATTTGCCCCTGTGTGGCCCATAACCCTTTAAACTCTTCCTATCCGTGTGTCTGTCCAGATGTCACATAAATGCTTTTATAGTACCTGCCTCAACTATCCTCCTCTGGCAGCTTGTTCCACATACCCACCAACCTCAGTGTGGAAAAGTTGCCCCTCATGTTTCTATAAAATCTTTCTCCTCTCACCTTACAACCTCTGTCCCCTAGTTATTGATTCTCCTACTCTGGGTAAAAGACGATGGGTCAGATATGGTTTTGACCTCCTGTGTATTGCTCAGCAGTATTACATCCTGTCCAACAACAAATCGAGCCATTTTGAGAACATTTTAAAACCATCATTTTAGGATTCAAATGCTAAATTTTTACACACTTCAGAGCACTGCTTAAAAAAGCAGTGGAAAATTCAAATTTGCTGATAAGGTCTTCATCATTCTTTGATCGGACTTTACTGGCTTTATCTTGAAATGGCTCAATTATAATCATGTATTGTCTTTAAGCTGCCTGGTTAGCATGCAACAAAATCTTTTCACTGTTCCTCGGTACACGTAACAATAAACTAAACCAAACTGAAGTGCACTGAATGTTCTCAGATGCCTCAGTGAAAAGGATGTCAGCAGTCTTGTTCTGACAAAGGTCATTAAATTTACAGCCAAATTCATCTGGTACATAGAAATAAAACAGGACGTCATTCAGACCATTTTCCCAATGAAGTGTTTCTGAGAAAGCTATTGATGTCCGATTCTTTTACCTTTCGCTTATCCTACCTTTACCTTATTTTATAAACCAATTATCTAGCACTATTATGCAACTATACCCAGTTCTGATTTCTCCACTCCTATGATTCTCCTAGTATTTCATGCTGGGGTACCTTTAACAAATTGTCTCTGAAGCACTATATCCGTGATGTGGTTCCACAATAGATTTAACCAATTCCAAAATGAAAGATCAATGTCTTTATTCTGCAGTTTAGTTTAGATTTTTAGTTTAGGCTGAGATCATAGAATCAGGCCCTTTGGCCCACTGAGTCCACGTTAACCTTCACACTACTTCTATGTTATCCCACTTTCTCATCCATTTTCTACACATTAGAGGCAATTTACAGAGGCCAATTAACTTAAACAGTTGCACATCTTTGGGGGGGAATCTGAGCACCTGGAGGAAACCCACACAATCACCTGACAATCATCTGTTTCACCACAAAAGGTCCGCTAATCAGGAACAAAGAACCAATGGAAATAGTTTTGTTCAAATTTATCAAAGCACTTCAAGATTTAAAAAAAACCCATTAATAATCTTTGATTTTGGATAGTCTATTCACAAATATGTTTCGCTTCCTAGTGACATCTTAGAAATAAGAACATACAACACAAGAACAGGCTATTCGACCCACAATGTCTATGCTGAACATGGTGCCAAGACCAAGTGTTATCTGCCTGCACATAATGAATATCCCTCTATTCCCTGCATATCCATATCTCTTAAATGCCACTATTGTATCTGTATCAACACCACCCCCAGTAGTGCATTCCATGTACACATCACCCTCTGTGTAAAAAATACTTGTCCCACACATCTCCTTTAAACTTGTCCCTCTCATTTGAAAGCTGTGCATTCTAGCATATGATTTTTCCATCCTGGGAAAAAGGTTCTGACTGCCTACCTTATCTGTGCCTCTCAAAATGTTCTATATCTTAGCTGTATATCTTAATAGATATATTATTTGGTCTCTTATATTATTGCCCCCACATACTGGATGCTGGGATGCCCAAAATTAAACAATATTCTAACTGATGTCTGTCCAATGATTTTGATTTGAAGTATTTTTAAAGTTATTCTCCCATTAAAGGAGCATATCATTTTCTCTTTAGCAAATAAAGGTTGGTCCTTGTTACCCTTGATTTTAAAGTTTTGTGCTATATCAAGTATTAGTTTTGCAGATATGTGCATAAACACAATTGGTTGACTAGGGAATTCAGGCCCATGTTGGTAGAATAATATATATTGCGCATTATAGGGCATAACATTCCAATATATGTAAAATAGTGCATAATTTCCCACAAAAATGAGTCATCCTCTTACACAACCCATTGTGATATGGGTGCATAACAGATTTAAATTATTCCATAATGAAAGATCAATATCTTTACTCTTCAGATAGAATATTGGAAGTTTGAAAAGCCAAAGATTAATGTAGTGAAATTTTGAAAGAAATATTATTTACCCATGGCAATAATACATTTAGTTGAGCATTAATCATCCATCCTTTAGATTTTCAATGCAAACTACGAAGAAATGACCTTGTTCTGACAAAATCAAACGTTAAAGGAGAACGAAGCTTGTGGAAAAGACGTGTAAATACGTAGCAAGCCCAGTTTTCTATTCCTGCTCTAGTTCATCTCTTCTTTAACATAGCATTTCTATTTGTCTCTTTTTACCTTGATTCATGATTACATGTAAAGTCACAATTTTTAAAACCTTTTCACAAATGAATGTAAACTAGGCATCAATGATGAAATGCACCATCACCTTCAATATGCCAGCACAGCCGAGAGTCAATTGAGTAAAGAGATAATTGAATTAAAAACTCATAGCTCACATAAAAGTCATAATCTATTGGCATGCAGTGATCCCTATGCTCCTGGATACCACCAGCACTATCTCTGTGAAGTATTCCAAGGTCAAATGACCATAATTAGGGTTTTCTTCCAGACAAACATCCGCACTATTAAGGCAATGGTTACACCCCTGATGTTATATTGGGCAGGCAGCATGGTTTGCATGCTTGACAACAGACTCCCAAAACAGACGGTTTATTCAGACGTCTGTCATGGGAACAGATGATCAGGAGTTCAGAGGAAAATATTCTAGGATGTGTTCAATTCATCCTTGATGAAATGCAATATCCCCACTGATTTCCAGGGATCACCGACCCTTCATCGCTCAACAGAAGGAGCAATTAGTATGCGTGAAGAATCTCAAGTGCCTAAAGTAGGAGCACACTAAAGCTCTGTGTAAATTACATAAGGTGTACAACCTCATGGATCTACCTGCCCCATCTATGGAATTGCTATCTGCTCCCACATTAGCTACCTCAGAACAGATAAAATGATAGATCATCCTTAATCCCAAGTGGCTGTCAGAGTAAAAGATTAACGATGGAAAGGGGCTTAATGGGGCTTTCCGAGCAAACAAACTGGATGCTTAACATCCTCATCGGCAGACCTCAATCAGTGTGTATTGTGGACCACATCTCCTCAGTAGGTGGACCACAGTGTTGCGTGCCAAGCCCCATTCTCTACGCTCTTTACTCCCATGACTGTGTGGGTAAGTATAGTTTCAATGCCATCTTTATATTTGCCTAAAACACCACTTTTGTTGGCCAAATAACGTCAAGAAGACGAAGGAAGTAATCATCAACGTCAGAAAGGAGAAGTCGACACACAATGCTCTGGTTTTATCGGTGGGTTGATGGTGGAGAGAATTAGCAACTTCAAATCCCTGGGCATTAAGCCAGGATGACCTGTCCTGGTGAACCTAATCACACAGAAGATGTGCCAGCACATCTACCTTCGAGGAAGGTTAAAGAGTTTTAGCATGTCTCCAAATACTGTGTTATATCAGGCCATGATACAGCCAGTCAGCATTCTTTCCATAGTACATCTAAAATAGACTTGTCCAGTCCACCACAGACACAACTTTACTCTCCTCAGAAGCATTTATCTGAGGCACTGCCTCAAGGAGGTGACATCTATCATCAAAGATCCCCATCATTTGTGGCATGTCCACTTCTTGCTGCTACCATCGGGTAAGAGGTGTAGAAGCCCATTCCCACAGGTTCAAGAACATAGCTGCTTTTCTTCAGCTATCAGATTCCTGAACAAGCTTAATTCAAACTCGGAACACTATGGTCCATCACTTGCACTACTACGGACTTGCTCTTTTTTCGTATTGTGTTTTTGCACTGACGTCCTTTTTTTGCAGTCTTTCTTTTAGAAATGTTATTTGTAATTTGTTTTTGTGTGTTTGTTTCAGTCTATGTGCCTGTGATGCTGCTGCAACATTTTTCATTGAAACTATACCTCACTATACTTGTGCAAATGACAATAAACTTGACTTCACTATATAACTTGTCCTCTGATACAAATACCACTTTTGATACTTTTGAGAAAACAATACAATGCAAAAGACCACTACTGATGGAAAGTATGAAACTTTTCCTGAAAAGCTGAATCCCCAATAACTTCTGCTATGTAACACAAAAACATTACACACAAAACAACGAGTCACCAAAATTATGGATATCTGGTTAAGATCACTGCTAACTGATCAGATCAGGACAACAAAAGACTTGATATTACAAATAAGGTTTCATATCATAGCACAGAAATAAAGGAACATTCAAAGCATGAACCAAAACAAGTTGCTCTCCAATGTGTTACACATAAGGCATTTAATCTGGAAATTGCACTGCATAGCACTATGTTTTTGTGGGCAATGTGACTCAGTTTCAATATAAAATTAATAATGATAATAATAACTTTATTACGGACTCAAGGTCTAGACAAGGGGCAACATTACATTAAAAATGCATTGCATATCAAATATCATAAATATATATAAAATCATGGTAAATCGCATAAAAAACATCATAATTTATATATTTTTAAAAAAACCACAATACTTGTTAAAAATCCAGAGTAAAAAATGATCAATGTCGTACAACGAGACAACGATACCAGTGTCTCCACAACTGGGATTCGTAGCGTGTAGTGCTAACCCTTATGTTTGTCAAGGCCACAATAAGCACATTTTTAGAGTCATTTATCCTGCAAAATAATTTATACATGTGGTGTCTTAGGATAGCTTCTAAAGCACTGACTCCTGCAGCCACAAACATATTACTGGCACTACACCATCTTGGTTGCCTTAGGAGTGTTCTCATGGCATCGTTATATGCCACCTTTAGTCTCTGCATACTTGTCTTTAAATAGTTCGACCACAGGTGCGCAGTGTAGAGGGGTGTGCAGTATGCTCTAAATAGCGACATCTTCACCACATCTGCACACGCACCAAATTTACGCAAGAAGATATTCGCCTGTATATACAGCATGCGTCGTTGCCTATAAATATCCTCATCATCTGTCATTTGTTCTGTAATAATATGCCCTGGATATTTTATCTTATTACAGACACTAAGATTGTTGTCAGACAATTTAAAATCAGGATATTTTAGGCTTTTATCCTCTTTGGTTTTTCAGACCATAACAGCACTCTTACTAGCATTATATTTAATGTCACGTTCCAAACCATACACGGAACATGTAATAAGGAGCTGCTGGAGACCAGCGCTAGATGGACTAAAGACCACAAGATCATCTGCATACATAATATGATTCACTAAAATATTATCAATCACGCACCCAGTGTTACAGGCTTTCAATTGTTTAGACAGATCATTAATATATAGATTAAAAGGACTGGGGACAAAATTCCCCCTTGTCTAACACCATTGCTAACCCCAAATGGGGCTGAGACCCTATTGCCCCATTTTATTTGCATAGTCTGGTGGGCATACCAGCAGGCCAGTATTCTCACAATGTATTTAGGCACCTCTCTTTGACACATTTTACCAAACAGCTTTCTGTGATTAACATGGTCAAAGGCTTTGGAAGCATCAATAAAGCACATAAGGATTGAAGAGTTTTTGCCTCTATATTTGTTTACAATCTCCTTTAGGGCATATATGCATAAGTCAGTGCCATGTTTGGCTTTAAAGCCAAACTGGTTATCTGTGGAGTTAACAAACTCATGTATTCTATCCAGCAGACCACTTTCTAAGACTTTTGACAATATGCTGGGTAAAGCTATGGGCCTGTAATTATTTAGACTGCCTACTTTACCAGCTTTGTCCTTAATAACCGGCACTAACAGGACAGACAACATTGAGTCTGGTAACATGCCATGAATCATAAAGCCAGTAAAACAAATAGCTAGGAGAGGAGCTATCCTCATACTCGCATACAAGATGTTCAGCAGAGATATGATCCAAGCCACTTGCTTTGTTGTTGGACAGCTTGTTCATGGCATGATACACCTCATGTGACATAATCACCATCGAGTCATTACTCTCAATATTGTCCACCCTATACAAGTCACCTTGGACACAGTTGAATAAAGTGCTATAATGTTGTCGCCATAACTCCGCGATATTAGCCGTTCTGGAGATTCCATTTACAGTACATGGTAGAGATGTTTTGCAACTGCTAAGAGCTCTCACTTCCTTCCTAAAATATGTAGCATTGTTACTTAGCAGCTTCTTAGCCATGGAATCAGCCCTCAGAGCTTGCTCATTTTTACAGATGTAGCAAATAGAATATCAAACACAGGCCCCTGACTGGGTCTACTTGCCATAGCACATGCTTTTGTGGCTTCACGGGCTTCAGTATGATACTCAGTTACATACTTATTCCAGCCAGGACTGATGTTATGTGTCTTATTTTTATGCTTGCAGTAGGGCTTACTGCCTACATATAAGGCACTTACTATATCATTATACATGGAGCAGATATCTCTCCTATGCTTCATATCTTTACAGTTAACATTACTACATATTATTGCATCTTTAGGTAGATGAATATTGCTTAAGGATTTATCTGTATGGGCATAATAGGCTAGGATGTCTTCCTTTGTAAGCGTTGACCAGTCCAGTTTTTCTGTATTAAGGCTATTTCTATCTCTGGATACCACAGGTATGTGTTCAACATTTATTGTCATAGCAACAGGTATATGATCAGTCATTGCTGCCCCGTACAGAATGCTCATACACCCCAATGAGGCATGTGCATCAGCTGTACTAATACAGTGGTCCAGCCATGATGTGGTGTGCCAGGCCTCACTAATATAAGTATAGCTATCTGTAGGTAAAAGCACTTTGCTTGACAGTATTAAATTATCTTGACAGAACTGAGCCATGTGATTGGCAAATAATGAGTTCCTATCTGAGATATCTGCATTCATATCCCCAATGACATATACACTACAATAATTATTGTTTTGAATGAAAGAATAGATGAAAGCAAGTCTATTTAAATATGTATCCGCATTCTGATGGCATTCATAGGGTATATATTCATTCAGGATAACAAATTCCTTGTTGTTGTGAATAAAGTATATGGCAATGCACCAATCAACATCAAGCCGAATCACATTTACTGATGATTCAAGCTTCTTGTTCCATAGAATGGCCACACCACCTGGTATCCTACCTCTGACTATTCCCATGCCGAGCATGCGTGGAACCCAACTTTTGGATAATTGTATGAAAGCCCATGGATCAGTCGAGCAAGTGGACTTCATAATAGTTTTCCTTCACTGGTACTTAAAGGACTATCCACAGCAGGTCAGAGTCCAGTATTTGGACTGCACCACGGGGTAGTTCCTCCCTAAGCACTTGCCGGTCCGCCCTGTTTCGACTAATGCAATCAACTCCACGTGCACAAACGGAAGATCAAATAGAACAAGTTGTCCAACAACTTTAGGCTGTTCACGCCACACGAAAGATGAAGAAGAAGAAGCACTTGCTCAGCTGTTCACTGGGTCCTTTCTAGTCAAGTTCTCATCTAACACAAAATGACCGACCTTCATTCAACCTGCCTGTCTTCATTTATCTTTGGACACCCAATCTCTCAGTTTGTTAAGTTTAGTCAGAGGGTAGTTAATCTGTGGAACTCATTGCCACAGAGGGCTGTGGAGGCAGGCAGTGGATATTTTTAAGGCAGAGATAGATAAATTCTTGATTAGAATGGATGTCAAGGGTTATGGGGAGAAGCCAGGAAAATTGTATTAGGTGGCAGAGATCAGCCATGATTGAATGGCGAAGTAGACCCGAAAGCCCTTATTCTACTCCTATAACTTGTGAACCTATACCTCACCCGCCCACATGCTCACACCCACTCCAGATGAAACGCCAAGTCTAGGTTGCTTCCACAATGCTTCCCAAACCCACAACCCTGCACCAACAGGTCAGACAGGTAAATCCAAATTCCTCCCTTTTTAAACAAAATTGGCATTCATTCACTCCACTAGCACTGCTCAAGTAGCCAGTGGCAGGGAGAACTGTAATCAGAACCTTACTGCTTCCTCTTCTGCTTCTTTGAATAGCCTGGGATTTATCCACTTTTAAACTTGCTGAAATTCTTAACACTTCCACTCTTGCCCCTTGATCCCATCTAATATTTCACACATTCCTTTTGACTGCAACACACAATTATCCCCTTCTTTTATGAAGAGAGCCATGATGTATCCACTAAAGACCTGTCAGTAAGGGGTGGCACGATGGTGCAGCGGTAGATTCGGTGCCTTACATCAGAGGCCTGGGTTCAATCCCGAATACGGGTGCCATCTATACGGAGATTGTACGTTCTCCCCGTGACTGCGTGGGTTTTCTCCAAGAACTTTGGTTTCCCCCCACACTACAAAGACGTACTGGTTTGTAGGTTAATTGGCTTGGTAGAAATGTAAATTATCCCTAGTGTCTGTAGGACAAAGTTAATGTGCAGGGATCACTGGTCGGTGCGGACTCGGTGCGCAGAGGGGCCTGTTTCCACTCTGTATCTCTATCTCTAAACTCATAGTTTACATCTCCACTGACAGCTACTTTCCTGGTGCCTATTAAGACCTCTCCTTGCCTTTGTTGTCTTTTGGTATTTAGAATTATCGAAACCTGACAACACTGAAGAACCACTGTGTACCCCTGCCTATATTTAACAATGCTACTTCGATTTTCCTTGCCAATATTTTTTCATGCCTTCCTCACAGCTTCATAAGCATAAGTGATAGGAGCGGAATTAGGCCAATCGGGCCATCAAATCTACACCATTCAATCATGGCTGATCTATCTCGCCTTCCTAATCTCGTTCTGCTGCCTTCTCCCCATAACCCCCGACACCTGTATTAAACAATAATCTATTTATCTTAACAGGTGAGAGACTCTGTGAGAGAGGGTGGAGAATCAATTTTAGACATTTTTCATCTATTTCTGCAGATCACAGCAATGAAGGAGGAAAGTCTATCCTGTCCTGGATCTCACAGGGAGCCAATGAAGGGAGGGAGAAAATACTTGGGTGAGGTTTAATACTTGCAGGGGGAATATTTACAGATGGGCCGAAGGGACTCCTCCTAGGCTAGTACAGGCCTGATGGGCTGAAGGGACTGAGAAAAATCTGTGAAATCTCAGTGAAAGGCTCTTTTTCTGGACTTTTCCTGGCCTGCCACAGGCCTTTTGGGCTAAAATATTCTTCCTGGGCTAATACGGGCATTTTGGGCAAAAGGGACTGGTTACTCGGCCAATGGGGGTCTTGTGGATTGAAACGAGTGGTTTCAGGCAGGTCAAACAACTCATTTCATTTCATTTCCATTGCCATTTCAGTTTCAAGCACAGGGCAGGCCAAACAACTCATCTCATTTTCATTTCATTTTCATTTCCATTGCCATTTCAGTTTCAAGCACAGGGCAGACCAAACAACATCTAATTTTCTTTTCATTTCATTGCCATTGCCATTTCAGTTTCACGCACAGGGCAGGCCAAACAACTCTCTCATTTTCATTTCATTTCATTGCCATTGCAGTTTCAAGCACAGTGCAGGCCAAACAACTCATTTTATTTTCATTAAGGGCTAACAAATCATTTCTTGCAAGTACATTGCAGACTCACAGTTCAGTAGACTCACAGTTCAGTTGACTCACAGCAGAATCAGAGTTGTGGCCTCTCCCTCGTGATCTTCCAGAGTAACTGATTCGTGTCCAGGCATCCGGGGTTTATAGTCCTGCTCCCCCCACCCCCGGAAGGTGTGTTACCTTCATCATGGTGATTGACAGGTGAGAGGACCAATCAGCTGATCTCAAGATTTTTTAAACACTCATAACTTTTTTATATTTCATCGATCGGAAAAATCCTCGGGGCTGCCTCGGCGGAGGAGGACTGTGAGTAAGATGGCCAAAAATCATAGCGATTTAGAGTAGCGATTTTTCCAAAATCAATATACTGCGCAGACAGGAAGTGGTCAAGATGAGACTTTTAGTTATATAGATTCCACAGATTCACCACCCTCTGACTAAAGAAATTCCTCATCTCCTTTCTAATGGAACACCCATTAAATATGAGACTTTGACCTCTGGTCCTAGAGTCTCCCATTAATGGAAACATCCTCTCCACATCCACTCTATTCAGTTCAAGACACAGCACTTCGGTGTCCAGCGATGCTGTCTAGGTGCCTGCATGGGTTTCTTCCAGGTGATTGGGTTTCCTTGCACATCTCAAAGTCATGCTGGCCCAGCGGTAGAGTTGCCACCTTACAGCGCCAGAGACTCGGGTTCAAACCTGACTACTGTTGTACGGAGTTTGTACATTCTCCCTATGATCGCATGGTCGGAATCCATGGCTGATTTGTAGGTTAATTGCTTCTGTAAATTGTTCTTAGTATGGAGGATAGAACTTGCGTAAGGGGGATGATTGGTCGGCGTGGACTCAGTTGCCAGAAGTGCTTGTTTCCACACTGTATCCCTAACCTAAACTTAACTAAACTAAATCAAGTGCAGGTGAGAGAATTAGGCTTGGCACGTGGGAAGGCTTTGGAAGGGTATGGGAAATAATTGGGGGAATAGGGCTGATCAGATTCAATCAATTCAATTCAATTCAACTTTAATGTCATTGCAGATACAAGTATGGGTACAACGAAATGCAGTTTAGCGTCAGTTCGTAGTAATAGCTATATATAAATAGATACAGAATTCAGACAATGTGGACGGAGAGACTGGAGAAATCTATCGGCGGGACTCCGAGTTCAGCAGTGTGATGGTGTTGTTATAGAAGCTGTTCCTCATCTTACTAGTGCGGGACCTGAGGCTCCTGTACCGCCTCCCTGATGGTAGGAGGGCAAACAGTCCATGGTTAGGGTGGGAGGGGTCTTTGATGATCTTCCCGGCCCGTCAGACACCGTTTTCGGTGAAGGGCATCCATGGCAGGGAGCGGGGCACCGATGATGTACTGGGCGGTTTTCACCACCCGTTGTAGTGCCTTCCTATCTGCTATGGTGCAACTGCTGTACCATACCATAAAAGCAGGTGGTCAGGATGCTTTCGATGGTACAGCGGTAAAAGATGGTCAGGATCTGGGGGGACAGGTGAGCTTTTTTGAGCCTCCTCAGGAAGTAAAGGTGCTGCTGTGCCTTTTTGATCAAAGATTCCTCTGAAAGCTCGCATTAACAATGGGCTGAATGGCCAGTTTCTACATTGTAAGGACATATGAGAACATGTTCTGTCATCACAATGACGCTATATCAATGTTGCCCCTCATCTTTTAATCCCTTTTAAAGAATAGTGAAAGGCTTGGATAGAGCGGATATGGAGAGGATGCAAAAGTTTTTATCGATATGTGAAGCGCAAAAGATTAGTTAAAACAAATGTAGGTCCCTTGCAGTCAGAAACGGGTGAATTGATCATGGGGAACAAGGACATGGCAGACCAATTGAATAACTACTTTGGTTCTGTCTTCACTAAGGAAGACATAAATAATTTGTCTTCACTAAGGAAGACATAAATAAATAATAGCAGGGGATCGCGGGTCAAATGAGATGGAGGAAATGAGTGAAATCCAGGTTAGCTGGAAAGTGGTGTTAGGTAAATTGAATGGATTAAAGGCCGATAAATCCCCAGGGCCAGATAGGCTGCATCCCAGGGTACTTAAGGAAGTAGCCCCAGAAATAGCAGATGCCTTAGTGATAATTTTTCAAAACTCCTTAGATTCTGGAGTAGTTCCTGAGGATTGGAGGGTAGCTAATGTAACCCCACTTTTTAAAAAAGGGGGGGGAGAGAGAAAACGGGGAATTACAGACCAGTTAGTCTAACATCGGTAGTGGGGAAACTGCTAGAGTCAATTATTAAAGATGGGATAGCAGCGCATTTGGAAAGTGGTGAAATCATTGGACAAAGTCAGCATGGATTTACGAAGGGTAAATCATGTCTGACGAATCTTATTGAATTTTTTGAGGATGTAACTACTAGAGTGGATAAGGGAGAAGCAGTGGATGTGTTATATCTGGACTTTCAGAAGGCTTTCGACAAGGTCCCACACAAGAGATTGGTATACAAACTTAAAGCACACGGTATTGGTGGTTCAGTATTGATGTGGATAGAGAACTGGCTGACAGACAGGAAGCAAAGAGTAGGAGTGAACGGGTCCTTTTCAGGATGGCAGACAGTGACTAGTGGGGTGCCGCAAGGCTCAGTGCTGGGACCCCAGCTATTTACAATATACATTAATGATTTGGACGAGGGTATTAAATGCAACATCTCGAAGTTTGCGGATGACACGAAGCTGGGGGGCAGTGTTAGCTGTGAGGAGGATGCTAGGAGGCTGCAGGATGACTTGGATAGACTGGGTGAGTGGGCAAATGCATGGCAGATGCAGTATAATGTGGATAAATGTGAGGTTATCCACTTTGGTGGCAAAAACAGGAAGGTAGACTATTATTTGAATGGTGACCGATTAGGAAAAGGGGAGATGCAGCGAGACCTGGGTGTCATGGTACACCAGTCATTGAAAGTAGGCATGCAGGTGCAGCAGGCTGTGAAGAAAGCGAATGGTATGTTGGCATTCATAGCAAAGGGATTTGAGTACAAGAGCAGGGAGGTTCTACTGCAGTTGTACAGGGTCTTGGTGAGGCCACGCCTGGAGTATTGCGTACAGTTTTGGTCTCCTAATCTGAGGAAAGACATTCTTGCCATAGAGGGAGTACAGAGAAGGTTCACCAGACTGATTCCTGGGATGGCACGACTTCCATATGAAGAAAGACTGGATAGACTCGGCTTGTACTCGCTGGAATTTAGAAGATTGAGGGGTGATCTCATAGAGACTTACAAAATTCTTAAGGGGTTGGACAGGCTAGATGCAGGAAGATTGTTCCCGATGTTGGGCAAGGGGTCACAGTTTAAGGATAAGGGGGAAGTCTTTTAGGACCGAGATGAGAAAATCGTTTTTCACACAGAGAGTGGTGAATCTGTGGAATTCTCTGCCACAGAAGGTAGTTGAGGCCAGTTCGTTGGCCATATTTAAGAGGGAGTTGGATGTGGCCCTTGTGGCTGAAGGGATCAGGGGGTATGGAGAGAAGGCAGGTACAGGATATTGAGTTGGATGATCAGCCATGATCATATTGAATGGCGGTGCAGGCTCGAAGGGCCGAATGGCCTGCTCCTGCACCTAATTTCTATGTTTCTATGTTTCCACTAGTGGGAGAGTCTAGGATAGAGGTCATAGCCCCAGAATTAAAGGAAGTTCTCTTAAGAAAGAGACGTGGAGAAATTTCTTTAGTTAGAGGTTGGTTAAGGCTGTGGAGGCCGTCAGTGGATATTTTTAAGGCAGAGATAGATAGATTCTTGATTAGTACAGGTGTCAGAGGTTGTGGGGAGAAGGCAGGAGAATTGAGTTAGGAGAGATAGATCAGGCATGAATTAATGGGAGAGTACACATGTTGGGCCTAATTCTACTCCTATTCCTTATGACCTTATGACCCTTTTGATTAAAAAAAAATCATAAATCCCAGAGTAACCATTAACAACTGACCAGGTGGCAATTGCAATTGTGTCAAGGAGTTCTAAATTTCTAGCACCCACTTACTTCACTTCCCAAAGTGAATATATTGCTTAGTTCCAACTCTTAACCATTTTTCTTTTCTATCTACCATCTGGCCTTGAAAGCTTTAAAAGCTTTGATTATATCGTTCCCTTAGCTGAATTCTGGAACCCCGTTCCTGATTTTCCTCATCTCTCCTCGTAACTGATCCTTAGAGTCAAATGTTATTCTGGTAAAGGTGCAGCCATTACAAAGAACTATGCTCCCTTAGATAGACACATAATGCTGAAGTAACTCAGCAGGTCAGGCAGCATCTCTGGAGAAAAGGAATGGGATTTTTCGGGTTGAGACGCTTCTTCAGACAGAGTCAGAGGAGAAGGAAAATAGCGGTATGGAAAGGTCACAGAACAAATGAATGAAAGGTATGAAAACCCCTTAGCTGTGTTTGCTATAACAACTCACAGTACTCCAAGTGTGTTCTACCACCTAGCATTTGAGTTCTCCTGATAGAAAGGCCAGCGTATTTAATATTTATTTAAATATTTATATTGCAAAATAACAAAATGGTAATGATTTCTTGTTGCCACATTTAAACGAGTTACACAGCGTACATCAATTTAAATCTCATCCTTTAAAAACTTTTAACAACTGTTTGTTACACAAAATGCTGGAGAAACTCAGCGGGTGCAGCAGCATCCAAGGAGCGAAGGAGATAGGCGACGTTTCGGGTCGAGACCCTTCTTCAGACTGGTCAGGGATCAGGGAAACGAGAGATATAGCCGGTGATGTGAGAGATAAAGAACAATGAATGAAAGATATGCAAAAAAGTATCGATGATAAAGGAACGAGCCATTGTAAGCTGTTTGTGGTGTGAAAATGAGAAGCTAGTGCGACTAGGGTGGGGGAGGGAGATAGAGATAGAGGGAATGCCAGGGCCCGAGGGCTGAGGGAGAGGTGGGAGGGGGAGGAGACAGCAGGGGTTAACAGAATTGAGAAAATTCGATGTTCAAGCCCAAAGGATGCAAACTCCCCAAGCGGAATATGAGGTGCTGTTCCTCCAACTTGCGGTGTTGCTCACTCTGGCCATGGAGGAGGCCCAGGACCGAGAGGTCGGATACGGAATGGGAGGGGGAGTTGAAGTGCTGAGCCACCGGGAGGTCGGGTTGGTTTATTGCGGACCGAGCGGAGGTGTTCGGCGAAACGATCGCCAAGCCTCCGCTTGGTCTCACCGATATTGATCATCTGGCATCTGGAGCAGCGGATGCAGTAGATGAGGTTGGAGGAGGTGCAGGTGAACCTCTGTCGGACCTGGAAGGACTGCTTGGGCCCCTGAAAGGAGTGGAGGGGGGAGGTGAAGGGACAAGTGTTGCATTTTAACAACTGTTTCTGTCTTCCTGCCTTGTGATCCTGGCTATGATTCCTTCGTTGTACCCTGTGCAAGGGCACTTGGACATCACAATGAAGGATCTACGCATGATACAGGCAGGCATGGTGAAGAGGCCAATGTCCTAACACTCAGCATTCAGGAGGCAATGATCTGTAAAATAATGGTCAAGGGAGTACCCAGATATGGAGAGGTGCAAAGGACAAACTATGTGCAGGGATATTCAGGAGTTTGCGACAAGAAGGATATGAATCAGTCAAGTGATTTTAATGACAAATGCAACAGCATACCTTTCACAGTTCCTGTCCCACGTTTGGTTCACACAAATTCTAAATAAAAATGCTAATATATGTTTGAGAACAACACTTCCAGTTCCTGCCACAAATTGCATTATACCCATTAATGCAAAACTTGGCAATGGAAACCAACTGTGCTATGAATATCAACTTCACACTTAGCTGTGAACCAAATTGAAAGGCATATTACACTGAGCTCTTTCAACAAGTGGTGATTTAAAAAAAAATAGCCTGGAAGTTACTGTCAACAGTATTAATGGATGAGCACTTGAAAATACCATGCAACATTCCTGTGCCTGTTATTTAATAGGTGGTATTAAACAATTTAAAATAAACAAATGAAGAGATTAAAATAGCGGATGAAGAATTGGCTTTCCAATATGCTGAAAGGTTAGTCTATGCGGTCACAAATGTTAATTCCCAGCCTCAATGAACTTAACAATCCCCATCGGGCATCATCATATACTCCGCATTATTTAAAAAAAATTAGAAAAATTATCGTGTTGAATGTAAGTGCCCGTGCGGAGCCAAAAATATTGTGGGGAAATTTTCAAGCAGTTCAAGATTTTTTTTAATGCTTTTTCCATGAGAAACTCTTCATAGGGTTAGTGAGTAATGTAGAAGTGAATCACACAGTTCACGGACCCTTAACTTAAATGAATTGAACTGGGATTACACTAGAAATAATTGCCCTGTAACCATTAGACTGCATTTTAGTTGTGGCTCACCGATGGTGTTCTCACCACAAACAAACAGAACTCGATCAACGGGACAGGCAGCATCTCTGGATAGGAATGGGCGACGTATCGGGTCGAGACCCTTCTTCAGTCTGACAAAGGGTTTCGACCAAAAACATTGCCCATTTATTCTATCCAGAGATGCTGCCTGTCACGTTGAGTCACTCCAGCATTTTGTGTCTATCTTCGGTGTAAACCAGCATCTGAAGCTCCTTCCTACACAGAACTCCATCAATCCTGTTCTTTACAGCAATGCTAGTCATGTTTTCCGCTTTTCCAATGAAACATCAAACTAACCTCTGAGAGACACAAGGGACTGCAAGTGCTGGAATCTGAGTAGAACACAAAGTACTGGAGTAACTCAGTGGGTCTGCCCTCAAACTCTGGTATTCCACAGTTTGAAAATCCCAGTCTGTCCAATCTTTCCCAATATCCAATTCCTCCCAATCCAGGTATCAGTGAACTTCCTCTGCACTCTTTGCTGGGAATAGACAGGTGCCATTTTGGGTCAGGACCCTTTTTCAGAGTCTGAAGAAGGGTCACTGAAACAGCGTTATCCACCCCCTCCAGAGGTAGTATCTGGCCCGCTGAGTTACTCCAGTACTTTGAATTAGGGTGGTGTTTATAACCATGCAAGTGAAAATGGATTATATTGATTAAATGATGCAGCCTGGTAACAGGCCCTTTAGCCCAACAAGTCCATGGTGACCATCAATCACCCATTCACTGTATTATGTTATCCCACTGTCACATCCCTCTAAATCTATCCACCTTGTATTTAACCTGTCCTCTAGATTTAGAACTCCCCTATCTTGGGAAAGATACATAGAAGTTTACAATAAGGAAACCCGCCCCTCACCCCATAATGTCATGATGCCAAAACCAACTCATATTTGCTTGCACATAATCCATTCATTCCCAACATATCCATGCACCTATCTAAAAGTCTCTTAAATACCACTATGTATCAGCCTCCACCTCCAACACTGGCAGCGTGTTCCAGGTACCCACCACCTTCTGTACAAAACTTGCCTTGCACATCAGCTTTAAACTTTGCCTCTCTCACCTTAAACTGTGCCTTCTGGTACTTGATATTTACATCATGGGGAAAAGGTTCTGCAACCCTATATATGCCTCTCATAATGTTATATACTTCCAGCGGGTCTGCCCTCAAACTCTGGTAATCCAGAGTTTGAAAATCCCAGTCTGTCCAATCTTTCCCCATATCCAATTCCTCCCAATCGAGGCATCATTCAAGTGAGCTTCCTCTGCACCCTTTCGAAAGCTTCCATATCCTTCCTGTATTAGGATGACCAGAACTGCATGCATAAGATAGATTGTGACTATCTACCCTATTTTTGAGTCTCATGATTTTATATTCCTTTAAAGATTACTTACCCCTTATATTCCTTTAAAGATTCCTTTGGTCTAGGGAAAACAGTCCTAGCCTATCCAATCTCTCTTCATAACTTTATTCCTGGCAACACCTTGTGAATTATCTAAATGGTGTCAAGTTAGGAAAAGGGGAAGTACAACGGGATATGGGGGGTCCTTGTTCATCAGTAAATGAAAGTAAAAGCATGCAGTAACAGCAGGCAGTGAAGAAAGTGAATGGCATGTTGGCCTTCATAAAAAGAGGATTTGAGTATAGGAGCAAAGAGGCCCTTCTGCAGATGTATAGGGCCCTAGTGACACCACACCTGGAGTATTGTGTGCAGTTTTGGTCCCCTAATTTGAGGAAGGACATTATTGCTATTGAGGGAGTGCAGCGTAGGTTTACAAGGTTAATTCCTGGGATGGCGGGACTGTCAAAGGCTGAGTGAATGGAGCGGCTGGGCTTGTACACTCTAGAGTTGAGAAGGATGAGAGGGGATCTTATTGAAACATATAATATTATTAAGGGTTTGGACATGCTTGAGGCAAGAAACATGTTCCCGATGTTGGGGGAGATCAGAGCCAGAGACCACTGTTTAAGAATAAGGGGTAAGCCATTTAGAACGGAGATGAGGAAACACTTTCACACAGAGAGTTGTGAGACTGTGGAATTCTCTGCCTCAGAGGACGGTGGAGGCCAGTTCTCTGGATACTGTCAAGAGAGAGCTAGATAGGGCTGTTGAAGATAGCTGCATCCTGGGGATATGTGGAGAAGGCAGGAACTGGGTACTGATTGGGGGATGCTCAGCCATGATCACATTGAATGGCGGTGCTGGCTCGAATTGAGGCGAGCATGTCAAAGATCAGTAAGGGATCAATATCCTTTTAGCTAATTTTGTTACTCATTGTTACAGAGTATTTTCCCTACAAGCCATATTGGGCCACATGCGTAGTACTCATGACAAAAGGGATAGAAAATTGTTCCAGTTGCAATCACAGATTGCACAGTCCTGAGCTTTGAACTTTGACTGAACTGGTCCTGCATTTGTCAGTCCAAGCCTGACACATGGTCGGTTTCGTCATCAGATCTGTTCATGGAACTAACTGCTGTAATCATCAGAACAACTTTATGCATGATGCTGACCATTTGGATTTGGCCCAGAGTGACTTGTTGGAACATAAGTCTTGGTCTTGTGTGACAGGGAGAGGTCTTTGAATGAATTACAATTATAAAACGAATGGACAAGCTAAACAGAAGCAGCTTGTTCTAGTTGTTGGGATGGGGTGGGTGTCAGGGTCAAGTATAAGGGGCCACAAATCTAACACTCAGCAAATGGTAAATAAATGCACTGAAAATATGGGAGTAAATTCCAATTAAAATTTGAGCAGTAGAAATAAGAACAAAGAGGGAGAAGTAAAATAATTATGTGTATGCTAGAATCTTGTGCAAAAAAAAAAATGCAAACTGCTGGAGGAATACTGCGGGACAGGGGAGGAAGCATCTGTGGAGGGAATGGACATGTGATGTTTCAAGTCAACAAGACCCATCCGCCACACTGACGGGCATCCACGAAGACAAAGGCAAAACAAAACCTAATGTGTATAGGACATAATACCTTAGAGGAAGCTGACTGCTTCTAGAGTTACCCACTCTTGAGGGCAGGGATTGGGAAAAGAAAAAATGAAATTCAGCAAAACACCTGTAATACAGGAGATGGATTTTACAGGCTTGGACGCAATGTTACAAAGGTCTCTTCCTGTTTAGTTTAGTTTAGATATCTATCATGGAGACAGGGTCTTCACCCAGCCGACTACATGCTGACCATCACTCACCCTTTCACACTAGTTCAATGTTATCCCACTTTCTCATTTGCCACCTACACACTAGCAGAAATTTATGAGATTAATTAACCTACAAATTCAGGTCTTTGGGATGTGGGAGGAAACCGGAGCACCCGGAAGAAACCAACGCAGTCACAGAGAGAACATGCAAATTCCACACATGTCAGTAAATCAAAAAATGCAAGTCAAAATATGTAAAAATGTTATCGTTACCGCGTAGTTTTGGCGAAAATATAAAGATACACACACGTACTAGATGAGAGTTTTAAGGTTATAAGACATAATTTAAAAATGGCTTTTTGAAGAAGTTTTCATTAATATCTCACAGATCCCCGCCCAAGCAAATATCTATGGTAATTAGCTTTATTTTTTGCTCTTGAGGAGAGCTAACTGGTTCTAATAGGCTACTGGCATCTCAATGTTACAATTAATAGTATCCTCAGTTAAACCCTTGCACATTGGGTTGACCTATACTGATGTTGAATGCATAATCACTTTGAATATAAAGTGATTACCAAATTCTTCCATGACCTTGTTACACACCACCCAATCGATGCAATCTTCTCCAGCTTCATAGCTTAGTTTAGTTGGGATGGGACGAAGCCTGGCAAGAGATAGGTGGATACAGGTGAGGTTGGATTGGCAGTTAGAGTCATAGTTTAGTTTAGTTTAGTTTGGTTTAGAGATACAGTGCTGAAACAGGCCCTTCGGCCCATCGAGTCCACGCCGACCAGCGATCCCCGCACACTTACATTTTCCTACACAAGTGACAATTTATGATTATACCAAGCCAATTAACTGACAAACCTGTACGTCTTTAGAGTGTGGGAGGAATCCAGAGATCCAAGATTCACGGGGAGAATGTATAAACTCAGTACAGACAAGCAGCCACAGTCAGGATCGAACCCAGGTCGCTGGTGCTGTAAGGCAGCAACTCTACTGCTGTACCACCATGCCACACCAACCGCTGTGCCACTGTGCTGCCCTGCATATAGTATTGGTATAGTTGGACAATAACCACTTGTTGTTGATTTTTGCACCAAGAAACTCAAAGCTTTTATAGAAAGCTGCACTCCTCTAATTCTGGACTTCAAGTACAACTTAAAGTTGTATAACCCAGATGCATGTGGCGTTCCCTTCAGCAGTCTGGATCCTAATGTCAGAAGTTCTCCATCTAAAATCTTTCCACCAACTATTTCTTTCCCTTTCTCCTTCTATTACTTTAAGCAAACGTCTAGTCACCTGTACCATTATCTCATTTTCTGCCCAATGTCATTTTTGTCTGATTACTCCCTTGTGAAAATCCTCAGAATGCTTTATTTCATTCCTATATAAATACTAGAAGGGTTTGTTACTCTAACTTAGTTGGTATTTTATTCAGGTCATTAATCACTTCTGCGTGTCTTTAAATGGTAAGCTGCCTCTGCAATCAGTGTTTATCAATCAAGTAATGTTGATTAGGTGACTACAGAATGGAGCAGTCAGCACTTCTCCTGAAGAGTCTCAAGGAGAAATGCTTAATCAAATGCAAAGTGCACAGCAGGAGACACAGTTTCCATCCAACTCTCCACAAATTGCTCATTGAAAAAAAATTGTTTAATGCGTAGAATATTCATCTACCAAATGATATTGCACCCCTGTGGTAAAGGAAGAGATGTCCAAATGTCAGGGGCTGTCAGGAGCTCCTGCATCAAACGTTATTGCAGGCTTGCTACCATTCATTAATATTACATGAGAGTTATACTGTACATCTGGGAATTGCAGCAGTCAAAAGTGATTGTCAGCTTAAGCTCAAGACTTAAAGTTCAATTTTGTACCCTCGGACAAAAACTTAAAATGATCGACCTTGTTTGCATCTGGATTCTGGCTTTACTTTGAGTAGCAAATTCTATTAAGCCCAACATTCCTTCAGCAGTCAATATAAACAAAGAGAAAATAAATTATATTTTAACTGAGTGCTGTCTGATTGGTCTTGCTTCGCACAAATTGGCTGCTGAGCTCTTCCACATATCTGTGAGTGCATTTAATTGATCTTTAGTTTAGTTTGGTTTGGAAATACAGCCTTTCGGCCCACAGCATCCCCGCCGCCCAGCGATCCACTACACCAGCACTATCGTGCACACTAGGGACAATTTACAAATTTACTAAAGCCAATTGACTCCACTTCTTTCGAGTGCGGGAGGAAACCAGAGCACTCGGAGAAAACCCACAGGCTCTCAGGGAGAAAGTACAAACTCCATACAGACAGCAACCTTAGTCAGGATTGAACTTGGGTCTCTGGCTGCAACTCTGCTGCTGCACCACAGTGCCGCCCTTATATGGGTGTACAAAATCATCTGAGGAATAGATTGGGTAAACGCACAGAGTCTATTGCCCAGAGTAGGGGAATTGAAAGCCAGAGGACATAGGTTTAAAGTGAGGGGAGAAAGATTTAATAGGAACCTGACGGGTAGTTGAAGCAGGTACTATTGCAATGTTTAAAAAACATTTAGACAGGTACATTGATAGGATAGGTTTAGTGAGATATGGGTCAAACGCAGGCAGATGGGTCTAGTGTATATGGGACATGTTGCTCGGTGAGGGTAAGTTGAGCCAAAGGGCCCATTTCCACGCTGTATGAGTCTATGACTATAAAGTACTTTACACATTTGAAGAAATAGATTTAGATTCCTGAATGCCAGTATTTAATGGAAAGCAACATTTAATTTGACCTAAAAAAAGATACAAAGTGCTAGAGTATCTCAGCAGGCCAAGCAACATGCCTGGAGAACATGCCTGGTGACGTTATGGGTCGGGACCCTCCTTCAGACTTTAATTTGACTTAAATATTTAAAGGAGATTAGAAATTCTCCCAAATCGACCCTCGGGGTATTTCTGCTTGCTTAGATCAGTTTCCTACATGCATTCTAACTTAAGTAATACACAAAATGCTGGAGTCAGGCATTATTTGCGGAAAAAATGTGCAGGCGATGTTTCGGGCTGGGACCCTTCTTCAGACTGATTGTAGCAGGAGAGAGAAAGCTGGAAATGAGGTGGGGGCAGGACACAGCATGGTGGTAGGTGGACACAAAATGCTGGAATAACTCAGCATAGCCTCGGGTAGCATCTCTGGAGAGAAGGAATAGGTGGATACAGAGGAGAAGGAGGGTTTGATGGGCAGATGGGTGGACAATGGCTAGTGATAAAAAGGAGACAAAAGGGTGACAGATAAGGAGAGAAGAGGAGGAAATATAAAGCTATAGAGGGAGGGATATAGGTGGAAGGGGACTGGGGATGGGGGAGGGGAAAAAACGTGTTCTAACATTGTTCCATGCGATGAACCTTACAGAATAATGAAAGGCAGAGATAGAGTGGATGTGAAAAGCATGACTGGTGGGAGAGTCTCGGACCAGAGGTCATAGCCTCAGAATTAAAGGGCGCTCTTTTAGAAAGGAAGTGAGGAGGAACTTCTTTAGTCAGAGGGTAGTTAATCTGTGGAACTCATTGCCACCGAGGGGCATGGAGGCCAAGTCGGTGGATGTTTTAAGGGCAGAGATAGACAAATTCTTGATTAGAACGGGTATCAAGGGTTATGGGGGTAAGGCAGGAAAATGGGACTAGGAGACAGAGATCAGCCATGATTGAATGGCGTAGTAGACTCAAAGGGCCGAATGGCCTAATTCTGTTCATATAACTTGCGAACTTGAGCTTGTGAATCCAACAAGTAAAATAATAATAGTTGCAATAAAATCTAGATGCATAATATGATTTAAACGAGCGTTACACCACCTTTGCTTTCTCCAGCTGGGCTTGGGCTTGGCGCTGTGCTTCTCTCCGTACTGCCTCGCGGTCTTCCTCCAGAGATACATCTGATTCAGATGGACGGCTGGTATAGGAGTCCGCCGAACCCTGCGAGACAAGACATGGGAAATATGTGACCTTTGCCGATGGCAAGCAAACTGCAGTTTGAAAGTCATTGCACTTGCAGCGAATCACCACAGTCTGTAATGTAAAGCAAATTAATTAGGAATGACTGTATCCCAGGATATCAAATGGAAAATTAATTTGCTGGAAACAATGAGTGATTATGCTTCCATCTTATCTCTCTCCCACTTCTGAGTTGGTAATATTTCTATTTTGAAGTATAATTCTATGCGCACACATTTGGATGCAGTTATTTCGCAATAGAGTCACCTGAATAAACTGTTGCACAATCACAAAGCAGATGACTAAAGAAAATATATACAAAGCATGTCTAACACTATAAAATCACAAGATCCTGTTTCCAACTACTATTTTACTTTTCCCTTGTGCTGTTCTGCATCTTTTGATCTTTGCAAACATCCGCTGGTTTCCGATAGATTAAGATCAAAAATACTTCCCTGCCACCTATTTGTGAAAATAGTGAAGTTGCCAGAAATTCCTAACAGGCTTAATAAAAGGTTACTCTGACTCTCGAGCAGATTTCAACAAATTATTTCAATCATCAGTTACATTATATTAACCGGTGCTGCAAACACGGCAGCTGTGTTTGTCTCACTTCATCCACGCCAATCGTTACCGAAAGCAAATTAAGAAAATGTTTATTCTTACACAGAGATCAGAATTCTTCAAACGTCCTCCTTTAGCTCGTTTCAGAATCCTTATCCAGGTGGCCTTCATTAGCCGGAGATCTCAGCTATTGTCCACTGTGGCTGTGCCTAGCTCTGATCCTAGATAAAGCTGATTGCCACTGTGCGCTGCTCAATCAACACTGCTTTACTTTTAACCCATCTTGCCCGAACGCTTGCAAACCTGCTCCTTTCATTTTAGCCTCTTTCCTCTCATTCTATAATGAGTCATTCGAGCGAGCAAACAAGACAGCTCGCTTCTTTGAAAAATGAAGGTTAGGTGTTTTCCATACTTGAAGTCTTCGGTTGCCACAATTCCACTAGTACACCTAGAAACCTCCGTTCATCACGCAGGCACTACATGACAGGAGAGACAAAAAAAATATTGCAAGTGGGAATCTTTTAAAAGTCAAATATGGAATTTATTTACGCATATTATAGTGCAAAGTTCAATCCCTCTCTCCAGGGAGACAGAGAAACTCGTCACATCAAGGAGCATGCTCAGTAGCTAAAGCTTTACGCAGATGCTCACATCACACTGTGATGTTCACCTTCTGTCAAGCTGCCATTCGAATTCTCAAGGGTAGAGCATGAAAATAGCAGGGTCCTTGTATAGCTGTAACAAATGCAAGTCAATGGCTTCATTTTTCTGTCATACACCTGTCACCACTTGCACAAAACAATACCGCTAGCCTTCACTCTTTTTACAGGATCTTTTAAATCAAGAATGACACATTTCCTTCCCACAGTGCCTAATTAACAAGGACAGGAACCAGCAACGTTTAAAATAAACACACCAGCTACAGTGAAAGCCAAGATGCTAGTCTGGTAGACCTGATGAAAATGTAACTGAACAAAAGCAGTCACACTGGTCAGAAGTGATAATCAAAAATGAAAATATTAACGAGACTTACTAAAGTTTTTCTGATATTCCAAGGACATCAAAACACGGTTGAAATGAATTATTCTATTAATATCCAACTTCAAAAGGAATAATCAATCGTAAACTTTAACAGCTTGAACATGAAACGTGCACCATTACAGTTTATACGTCGCCTGCACTAGCTGCGAGGAATGAAATCTGTTTTCCATTTTAGACAGAGCATCCCACCCACAGGTGAGAAAACATCATTGCCCAAGAGACAATGCGATCCCAACTGGCTCTTTTCAACATGAATATAATGTTCTGACTTACAAAACGAGAAACACAACAATCTGCCAGTGAATGCTAATCTATCTAGCCTGTCTGCAAATCTGTCAAGTCCATTTACTGGGAACGTTTGCTCGATCTGTATCTGCCACAGGGTTAATAACGGCATCTATAAATTCAAGTCAACTTTATTGTCATGTGCACAGGTACAGTGAGATACAGGTATAATTTTAGTCATAGTGTGGAGAATCTGTGGATTTCATTGTCACAAAGCCTGTGGAGGATGTCAATTAATATTTTCAAGGCGGATTGACAGATTCTTGAATAGTATGGGTTATGGGGAGAAGACAGGAGAATGGGGTTAGAGGGAAAGATAGATCAGCCGTGATTGAATAGTGGAGTAGACTCGATGGGCCAAATGGCCTAATTTTGCTCCTGGCACATGAACAATCTTGCCTGTAGCTGCATCACAGGCATATAGAGTTACAACGCAGAAAGAAGAAACAAATTACTCATATATTACACTTAAATACTGCAAGTAAAAAGGAAAACACTGCAACAAAAAACAATAAACTATTGCAAAAAAACAATTGGAAACCAAGTTCATGGTAGTGAAAGAGGTGAGCCGTAGTATGCCGTTGTGAAGTAGGATTACGGTTGTGCAGGTCAGTTTAAGAAACTGATGTTCATAGGAAAGTAGCTGCCCCTGAACATGGTGGTGTGCAACATTGGACTTTTGTACCTCGTGTCCAAACGTAACAGAGAGAAGAGGGCATGGTCTGGATGTTGGGAATCCCTGATGATAGATACTGTCTTCTTGAGGCAGCACTTTAAATAGATGCCTTTGATGAAGAGGGTGGCTGTGCTCGTGATGGAATGGGCTAACTAGATTATTATCAATTAGATTACCTTAATGCCTATTCTTAATTTTCATCTTGTATCTATTTACAATTCAGTAAGTATTTACAAATTGGATGTTCTCCTCTAAATGCTTGTGAATCAAATCAGGTGCATATAAAGAACTAACTAAAAAGCCATGCTAAAGAACTTACAAAAATGCTGGAGCAACTGAGCATCCCTGGGGAACATGGATAGGTGACTTTTCTGGGTCAGGACCCTTCTTCAGACAAATACAATACAATATTTTATTTCATGTCATTTGAACCTCAGTGAGGCTCAAACAAAACTCTGTTTCCACAGCCATACAAACAAAGACAACTCTTACAAAACATACAAACAATTCAATTTACACAAATATCCATCACAGTGAATCTCTTCCTCACTGTGATGGAAGGCAGTCTTTTCTCTCCCTTGCACCATTTTTCTCCCGATGTTGAAGCCCCAGGCGAGTGATGGTAAGTCCCACGGCCATTTAAGACCGCGCCAGATGATGTACGGCCCCGCACCAGGCCCAAAAGTCACAAAGTTGGAGGCTCCCAGCAGGCGTTGGAATGTCCCGCGGCCGTTAAAGCCGGGCCGGGCGATGTACGGCCCCGCTCCGGGTCGTTCCAACCCCGCGACATGGGCTGGAGAAGTTGTGTTGCGGGAGCTCCGAAAAGTGGTCTCCCACCAGGACCCGCGAGCTCCCAATATCACAGTCCACAGGCCTGCAGCTGGAGCCTCCGAGCCCCGGATTCGGGCCGCAGCAGCGAACCACCACTGCTCCCTACGCTCCGAGGCCAGCCAGCCCCACGATGGTGAGTAGTCCGCAGCTCCGCGACTGGAGCCCCCAGGTCGTTCTGGTTGGAGGCCGCTCCACGGTGCTAGGCCCCAACAACAACAGAGACCCGACAGGGAAAAGGTCGGGTCTCCCGTACAGGGAAGAGATTTTAAAAGTTTCTTCCCCCCCCTCCACCCACATAATCACAGTTAAAAACAGTATTAAAATAAACACGAACAACTACATTTAACTAGACAAAAATTTAAAAAAAAGACAGACAGGCTGTAGGGGCCGCTGCAACGCGAGTCGCGCCGCCACTGGGTGCCCCCCTCATTGTGGTAGGATTCAGTTTACAAAGTAACCACACTACAACAAAATTCTAACATATTTATTTTATTTCTATCCACCTTAGGTTTGTTGTGCTGGTCAACGTGTAAAGAACCTGCAGAGGACAACAGGTATCTCATGCATCTGCCACATCTCCATGGCAACATGAACAAACCTCGACACATCGATCTGATTAGCTATTTAATGCCAATTAATGCAATGGGCTTTACCTCAGTACGGGGAAATGTTTCCCACCAATCCTAAATTGAAAGTGTTGTTCAATAATCAATGAAACATAATGAACCAAATGAATGGTTCAATGTTCCTAATAATATCATGTGCACCAAGGTACAGTGAAATTGTTTTTTTTTGCATACAGATCAGTAAGACTATTGTAATATAAGTACAATCCCCGGTTAAGTACTTAATGCATAAAAACACCCCACATGCAATATGCAAGAGTCGCCAAGTTTTAGTGCCATGTCACAATCCCAACTGCAGCTGGCCAAGGCCTGTTACAGCCGTTGCCCCCATCCAGATGTCCCTTGGACTGTTGTTCCTCTCCTTGAATAACCTCTCACTTCTGAGGTCTGAGGTTCCCACCTGCTTTAAAAGGGTATCAATTATACTGGTGCCCAAGAAGAGCAAGGTGACGTGCCTCAATGACTATCGACCAGTGACACTGACGTCGGTGTTGATGAAGGGCTTTGAGAGGCTGATCATGGTGCAAATCAACTCCTACCTCGACAAAAACCTGGACCCTCTGCAGTTTGCCTATTGCCACAACAGATCAACGGTGGATGCGATCTCGCTGGCTCTCCACTCTGCTCTGGACCACTTGGACAACAAAAACTCATATGTCAGGCTGTTATTCATTGATTACAGCTCGGCTTTTAATACAGTCATCCCCTCCAAGCTGGCTAGCAATCTCTCATAACTGGTTCTCTGCGCTTCCCTCTGCAATTGGATCCTCGACTTCCTCATTCAAAGACCACAGACTGTTCGTATTGGTGGAAATGTGTCAGCCTCTATAACAATCAGCACGGGAGCACCTCAAGGCTGCGTGCTCAGCCCCCTGCTGTACTCACTCTATACTCATGACTGCGTAGCCGGTCACAGTGCGAACTCCATCATCAAGTTCGCTGACGACACCACTGTTGTGGGACGTATCACTGATGGGGACAAGTCAGCGTATAGAAGTGAGATCGACCAACTGACCAAAATAACTGCACAATAACCTGGCACTCAACAGCAGGAAAACCGAGGAACTGATTGTGTACTTTGGAAGGGATAGGATGGGAACCCACAGTCCCATTTATATCAATGGGTCGATGGTGAAGAGGGTCAAGAGCTTCAAATTCATGGGTGTGCATATTTCTGATGATCTCTCCTGGTCCAAGAACACTGATACAATTATTAAGAAAGCACATCAGCGACTCTACTTCTTGAGAAGATTACGGAGTGTCGGTATGTCAAGGAGGACTCTCTCTAACTTCTACAGGTGCACAGTAGAGAGCATGCTGACTGGTTGCATCATTGCTTGGTTCAGCAACTTGAGCGCCAAGGAGCAGAAAAGACTATAAAAAGTAGTAAACACTGCCCAGTCCATCATCGGCTCTGACCTCCCTACCATCGACGGGATCTATCGCAGTCGCTGCTGCAGAAAGGCTGGCAGCATCATCTAGGACCCACACCATGCTGGCCACATACTCATCTCCCTGCTACCTTCAGGTAGAAGGTACAGGAGCTTGAAGACTGCAACGTCCAGGTTCAGAAATAGCTCCTTCCCCACAGACATCACGCTATTAAACTCAACTGAAACAAATCTCTGAACACTAATAGACCATTATCTCTCCAGGACTTTCTTCCTTCCAGAGGAAGCTCACGACAGAGGGTAGCTTGACATTGCATCAATTTCCCCTATGATAGAGTCATAGAGTGATACAGTGTGGAAACAGGCCCTTCGGCCCAACTTGCCCACACCGACCAACATGTCCCAGCTACACTAGTCCCACCTGCCTGCATTTGGTTCATATCCCTCCGAACCTGGCCTATCCATGTACCAAAAGTGAATGACCGAACAGGGACATGAACCCTAGACCCTCAGATTAAAACTCTAATGCTCTACCAACTGTGCTATCCAGGCGAATCCTTTATTTAAACATTTTTAAACATCTAACTTATCAGGCACAACTTCTAAAGGATTACGGATTCAACCTCCACAGACTGGTCAGTGCCAGGTGGAAGCTAATCAATGCAGTGAGATTCCTAAGCCATGCTTCCTGCTTTCACACTTGTAAATGAACCTGCAGTTAAAGCTACTGCATCCAGGTTTCTGGCAGATAAAAGTAAAATAATAACATTTGAATTCTGGAGTCTCACTAATGGAAAGGTCATGAAAACCACAACCAGAAATAAATGCCAAGCTCCAAATAATCAATGCACTACTTCAGTAATTGAAGTGATATTCACTTTGAAGCAACATACCTATAGAATACACTAAATACTGCAGATGCTGGCATTTGGGCAAAAAACAAAGTGCTGGAGAATTCAGCAGGTCAGGCAGCTGTGGAAAGAATGCAGAGGTAACATTTCAGGTTGGGAGCCTTCTTCAGAATATTGTAGAATCAAGTTGCCCTGCTCTTGGCTAGCTCCAAATACGTTTTTTAAGAACATTACTAAAAGATCACAACTTCTAGCCTCTATTCCAAACAAGTACAACAAATCGTTTTTGTACTGTGTAAAAGAAATCTCATTCAAAAAAATCTGGTTCTCCATTTCTAGATTTATGCTTTAGTGATGATTAAAGGTGGCTATTCTACTTTTAATTTAAATGTGTTGCATGTTGAAATCTTGCACTTAGACCGTAAGCAAGCTTACACCAACTAAGTCCAACAACACTCAAGATATCAACACCATCCAGGCCAAAGCAGACCATTGACTGGTTTCCCTTCTGCCATGCTAACACTGCTTCACAGTGGCTACAGTATGAGGTGTTGCTCTTTGAGCTGATAATTTAAGGAGAAAGTATACAGTTATTGCCAAGACCCTTAACAGTACTGATGTACAAAGGGTTCTTGGGTTCCAAGTCTATAACTCCCTGAAAGCGGCAACACGAGTAGGTAGAGCGGAAAAGACGGCGAATGGTATGCTTGTCCTCATAGGTCGAAGCATTGAGTATACGAATCAGAAAGTCATGGTGCAGCTTTAAAGAACTTTGGTTCAGCCATGATTGGAGTACTGTGCACAATTCCAGTTGCCTCATTGCAGGAAGAATGTGAAAGCTTTGGAGATGGTGCACAAGAGATTTACAAGAATGCAGCCTGGATTAGAGGATATTAGCTATTACATTAGACAAACTTGGATTATTTTCTCTGGAATGTTGAAGTCTTAAGGGAGACCTGACAGAAGTATATACAATTATAAGAGTCATAGGGTAGACAGTCAGAGCCTTTTTCCCAGGATACAAACTTAAGATATCAACACCATCCAGGCCAAACTAATACAAACTTAAAGCATACGGTATTAGGGGTTCAGTATTGAGGTGGATAGAGAACTGGCTGGCAAACAGGAAGCAAAGAGTAGGAGTAAACGGGTCCTTTTCACAATGGCAGGCAGTAACTAGTGGGGTACCGCAGGGCTCAGTGCTGGGACCCCAGCTATTTACAATATATATTAATGATCTGGATGAGGGAATTGAAGGCAATATCTCCAAGTTTGCGGATGACACTAAGCTGGGGGGCAGTGTTCGCTGTGAGGAGGATGCTAGGAGACTGCAAGGTGACTTGGATAGGCTGGGTGAGTGGGCAAATGTTTGGCAGATGCAGTATAATGTGGATAAATGTGAGGTTATCCACTTTGGTGGCAAAAAACAGGAAAGCAGACTATTATTTAAATGGTGGCCGATTAGGAAAAGGGGAGATGCAGCGAGACCTGGGTGTCATGGTACACCAGTCATTGAAAGTAGGCATGCAGGTGCAGCAGGCAGTGAAAAAAGCGAATGGTATGTTAGCTTTCATAGCAAAAGGATTTGAGTACAGGAGCAGGGAGGTTCTACTTCAGTTGTACAGGGTCTTGGTGAGACCACACCTGGAGTATTGCGTACAGTTTTGGTCTCCAAATCTGGGGAAGGACATTATTGCCATAGAGGGAGTGCAGAGAAGGTTCACCAGACTGATTCCTGGGATGTCAGGACTGTCTTATGAAGAAAGACTGGATAGACTCGGTTTATACTCTCTGGAATTTAGGAGATTGAGAGGGGATCTTATAGAAACTTACAAAATTCTTAAGGGTTGGACAGGCTAGATGCTGGAAGATTGTTCCCGATGTTGGGGAAGTCCAGGACAAGGGGTCACAGCTTAAGGATAAGGGGGAAATCCTTTAAGACCGAGATGAGAAAGACTTTTTTCACACAGAGAGTGGTGAGTCTCTGGAACTCTCTGCCACAGAGGGTAGTTGAGGCCAGTTCATTGGCTATATTTAAGAGTGAGTTGGATGTGGCCCTTGTGGCTAAGGGGATCAGAGGGTATGGAGAGAAGGCAGGTACGGGATACTGAGTTGGATGATCAGCCATGATCATATTGAATGGCGGTGCAGGCTCGAAGGGCTGAATGGCCTACTCCTGCACCTAATTTCTATGTTTCTATGTTTCTAGGATGGGAAAAGTCGAAGACTAAAAGCCATGGCTTCAGAGTGAGAGGGGCAAAGTTTAAAAGAGATGAGCAGGGCCAGTTTTCTTTGCACATGAGATGAGTGCCTGCAATATGCTGTCATAGTGGTGGAGGCAGACACGATAGTGGCATTTAAGCTGCTTTCAGATTAATTTAACTGTGTCATGTTCAGCACTGACATTGTGGGCTGAAGAACCTATTCCTGTGATCCACTATACTATGTTCTACATCTACAAAATACACTGCAGTTGTTCACTTAGTTTACTCCAACACCTCCCAAAGTCAACACCTCCATCACCATAAACGACGAGGCCTTCAGGTAACACAGGAACATCACCACCTATCGTCTCTTCTCCATGTCATACACCATTATGATTTGGAAATATGTATAATTTCTTCAACATCACTGGATCTACATAATTGAACTCGCTCTCCAACATGGAAGTGTCCAAAACAAAATAACTGGTTATTGACTTCAGGAGGAGGAGAGAGGAACCTGCTCCTCTTTACATCAAAGGAGACATGGTGGAGAGAGTCACTGACTTTAAGTTCCTGGGCACATACATCTCCCAGGACCTTACATGGACAGTGAACACCATCACTCTCGTAAAGAAGTCACAGCAGCGGCTATATTTCCTGAGGACTCTGCGGAGAGCAAACGTCTCACAGCAGCTGCTGCTGTCCTTCTACCGGTGCGCCGTGAAAAGCATCCTCTCCTATGGCATCCTGGTGTGGTTTGCTAGCTGCACTGTGGCTGGAAGGAAGGCACTACAGCGGGTTATTAAAACAGCACAGAGCATCACAAACACTCAACTACCCTCCCTGGAAGACATTTACAAGGCCCGATGTTTACGTCGGGTGACAAACACCACACAGGACACATCCCACCCTGCCAACCATCTTTTCACTCTGCTGCCCTCTAGGAGGCGATACGGGTCTTTGAAGGCCCGCACTTGCAGACTAACTAACAGTTTCTACCCACGTGCCATTAGAGAACTTAACTCAAACAGATAATACTAGGGGCAACATTACACAATTTGGGGTGCATTATAAAAATTTGTCTGCTGGAATGTGCAATATAATGTACATAATTTTTATTATCTATTACTTATTTTATGCATTGATCTTGCGGTAAATGTTAATGTGAGAGTAAATGGTTGTTTGTGTTATTTGGTTTTGTTCTTTTTAATCTTTTTATCCTGTGTCTTTTATTGTTTACCATTGAAGGAGATGCACATGAAATTTCATTGTACAGTTGCTGTGCAATGACAATAAAACGTATTTTGATTTGATTTGATCCAGCAGAAGGACAGCCATAATGATGCAATTGGGTTTGAGCAATACATGCTAGCATTGGCAGGAAATTTTAAATGTTCTGGTAACTTACAAAGTACAAATATTTTGAAATAAATTATTGCATTTGCATAATACACAATTAATGTGCTATTCAACACCAAGGATGGAAGCTGCAACCGTGCAGCAC
This sequence comes from Okamejei kenojei, assembly GCA_035221665.1. NCBI lineage: Eukaryota > Metazoa > Chordata > Chondrichthyes > Rajiformes > Rajidae > Okamejei > Okamejei kenojei. The sequence goes on along the minus strand of CM069132.1, from coordinate 117,790,002 downwards.
AATCACAATGTGCATGAAACTGCAGGGGCAAACACTCAGTGGATGACAGGTGAATGAATGCATGAATAAGTTTATGATTGAATGAATGAATGAATAAGTTTATTGGCCAAGTATGTACACATACAAGGAATTTGCCTTGGTGCTCCGCTCGCAATTAACAACGCGACAAACCGTAAACCATTAAGAATAAAACATAAAACATTAGGTGCAAGACAATGGCCCATGAATGCTTCAAGGAATTATTTTATACACTGAAGTGCAGTGTGGTAGATCAAGCCAGCTTGCAGTAAGGACTGGAGGCTAAAATATCCTATCCAACTGTCGAATGATTAGACCCTGATAACACAAATGCTTCCTTCCTAGTTCACCATCACCACAGTGAATAAAGAATATATGGGGCCCACAGGAGCAATAGGGGAAGTGGACATAACTAGGAGGGTGGATTAAGGGGTGGTCTGAGAATCTTGGAATCAGATGGGCAAGGTGATTATCAAATAAATGATTAAGCTTGAAATCAAAGTCAAGATGAAGAGAGCCATAAAGTTCTAGATATCCAGATAACCTCTCATTCTTTGAAATGTGTAGGAAGGAAATGCAGAAGCTGGTTTAAACCGAAGATGGACACAAAAGCTGGAGTAACTCAGCGGGAAAGGCAGAAGAAGGGTCTCGACCCGAAACATCAACCATTTGAACCAGGGGCGCCGGGGAGATGGCAGATGTTTTATGTGGGGGATAGCAAGGGGATCGAGGGAAACTTTTTTTCAAGTTCTTACCTTCCCGGAGATGTGATCAATTTTCGGATCACATTCTCAGGGCTCTGCGGCCAACCATCACTGGAGTTGGAGGCCTCCTCGGACTGTCGTGAGCCCCACCGCGGGGCGCGGACTTAACATCGGAGCAGATCCCTTGCATGGGATCGCTCCCACCACGGCCTGTGGACTTACCATCAAGGGCTCGCAGTCTCGGGAGAGGCTAGTCGGGAGCTCCATTGCCGCAGAAGGTTCGACCAGCCTCAATGCGAGGTTCGATCGCCATCGGGAGCTGACAACCCCCCCCCGATGCAGGAGCGGATCGCCTCGATGCGGAGGGCCCGAACGCGACGGCTACGGGAGTCAAAATTGTCCCGTTTTTGAGTCTGTTGCTTTTAATTGTATGACTGACCTGGCCAGTGAAATTCCTCGTATGTTGCAAAACATACTTGGCGAATAAAATCTGATTCCTTCCCTCCAGAGATGCTGCCTGTCCCGCTGAGTTACTCCAGCTTTTTGTGTCTATTCTCATTCTTTGAAACTTTAAATAGAAAGAATGGCAACCTCAATGAAGACCATCTCCAGTGCCATTTACAACATGCAAACAATGTTGATCATAGTTTCCATTCAAGGACGCAAGCAGTCTTTCCAGGTGCGGCAGAGGTTCACCTGCACCTCCTCCAACCTCATCTATTGCATCCGCTGCTCTAGGTGTCAGCTGCTCTACATTGGTGAGACCAAACCTAGGCTTGGCGATCGCTTCTCCCAACACCTCCGCTCGGTTTGCAATAACCAACCTGATCTCCCGGTGGCTCAGCACTTCAACTGCCCCTCCCATTCCGAATCTGACCTTTCTGTCCTGGGCCCCCTCCATGGCCAGAGTGAGGCCCACCATAAATTGGAACAGCAGCACCTCGTATTTCGCTTGGACAGTTTACACCCCAGTGGTATGAACATTGACTTCTCTAATTTCAGGTAGTCCCTGCTTTCTCCTCCCCTTCTCAGCTCTCCCTCAGCCCACTGTCTCCGCCTCTTCCTTTCTTCTTCCCGCCCCCTCCCCCATCCTCACATCAGTCTGCAGAAGGGTCTCGACCCAAAACATCGCTCCACAGATGCTGTCTCACCCGCTGAGTTCCTCCAGCATTTTTGTCTACCTTCGATTTTCCAGCATCTGCAGTTCCTTCTTAAACATTGATCATAGTTTAGTTTAGTTTATTGTTGTGCATTTAGGTTATGATCATCCATCACTTGCCAATTGATGTCACCCTGCACAGCCAGTAACATCTCTGTGGCTGTAGTATTGTACCCACCCCATGTCAATTATCTGCTAGAAACATATACAACTATGAGAGGCATAGATAGGATAGATAGTCAGAAATAACTCCCATGGTGGAAATATCAAAGACTGGAGGGCATAACTTTAAAGTAAGAGGGCCAAAGTTTAAAGAAGTTTTGGGGCTTTTTTTTTTACACACAGGGTGCCTGGAACGCTCTGCCAGGGGTAGTCAAGGAGGCAGCTACGATAGTGGACGTTAAGAGGCTTTTAGTTAGGCATGTGAATATGCAGGGAGTGGAGGGATATTGATCATATGCTGGCAGATGAGATTAGTTTATCTTGGCATCATGTTCGGCACAAACTTCGTGATTCAAAGGGCGTGTTCCTGTGCTGTACTTTTCAATGTTCTTTGTTCTACTAAACACTGTCAAGTGTTAGATAAAGTTCACTTGCCTTATTAATGCGCTAGGTGAGGCTTCCATAAGATTTTGATTGTTTTTTTAATTGGTTTACTTTACAGGTATTGGGCATCATCAGAAGAGCCATCATTTATTGGCAAAACCGTTGTCACCGTTGAACTGGGTAATCCAAGTCGAATGCCTGGATTTATAACCCGTTGGACTCACAAGAGTAGAAACAAGACCTTATTGTGTGTGTTTTATGACTGCAAAGCCAGCAAGATGAGATGTACATCTTCCACCCTAAGGCTTAGTCGGACAGTCTGTCGTGCAGATAATGGACCAGGCCATTTTCTATAAGCTGCCTATGAATGGAACTTGATGTCTTATTTACATAATTAAAGAAAAACACTAATTTTAAGATTCTTGATTAAAGTTTGGTGCAATAAGTGGAAATGCGATTCAGGCCGGCACCAAGACTAGATGCTGGGTCTCAATCCGAACATCGACCACCCTGCTGCCTGATCTGCTACGTCCCTTCCAGCTGTTTGCATTTTGCATGTTAATAAGTCTTGAGACCTATTTTAAGGTTGGCCTTGGGCCTTGTTGATGAGAGTGGCTTCATTAAGTCGTTACACTGGGAAATATTAGCATGGATATTTGAATAAAAATCAAGCGGCATGCAAAGATGATCAAGAGAACTTACAGTAATTCAAATCCAACTAGAGCAGCTAAGACACTTACAATCAATGAATGTAACAAATGTAGAATTAAAATTGCAAAACAGTAATTGTTTTAATTAAACTTCTTAGAGTCATGGAGTCATACAGCACAAAGACATGCCCTTTGGCCCACCTTGTTCATTTATGCAGTCCAAGTTGGCACATTGGGCAAGACCTATTTGCCAGCATTTGGCTCATAGTCCTATAAACCCCTACATATGTCCAAAATTGTAACTGTATTCACTTATATGGCTTCCTCTGGCAGCTAATTCCAGATACGAACCTCTGAGTGAAAACATTGCCCTTTGACATCCCTCTTAAATATCTCCCCTCTCACCCTAACCTTGTGCCCTTGTTTTCTAATCCTCCACCTTGAGAAAAAGACTATGAATGTTCACTTCATCAATGCCCCTCATAAATCTCATATACGTCAATGACACCCCTCATCCTCCTATGTTCCAAAGAACAAATGCTAGCCTATCCAATCCATCCAATTAAATCAAATCTGCAACCCTAAGCAACATCTAAATGAATCTCGATAGCACCATTTCCACCAACTTAATGACATCCTTCCTTCTGCTGGGTAATCATAACCGCACACAGTACTCCAGGTGTGGTCTCCCAACAACTTACACAGCCGCATATGATGAACCCACTTGTACTCAATACCTTTCCCATTAAAGGCAAATGTGCCAAATACCGCCTTCATCATGTTGTCCACCTGACTCACCACTTTCAGGGAACCATGCTCCTGTATTCCTAGATCTGTTCTGCAACACTCTCCAGGGCTCCACCATTTGCCATGTCGCGTGGAATTTCCCATTGCTATAATCTGGCACCGCCAGGAACTACTTGCTGGTGCATAGTTTGAGTTTTTGCCAGAACTACTCGGCTTCAGACCTCATCACAGCCTTACCTTATGCACTGAAGTAAGAGATTAACTAAACAGTGAAGTGAAAATGACTGTAGTTGGTAGTATGATAGTATTAGGCACAGTGTGGCATAAAGGAGATCAAGTTTAAATTGAAATCCAGGGAAAATAGGAGAAAACACTAGTCTTAGAATCAGTGATGACAAACCAATAAGCACTATGATCGAGTCTGGGCATTTAAGACATTAGGAATGTGTAAGAAGCAATGGCAGATGCTGGTTTACACTGGGAATGTTCTATTCAAGAAAACAAGTGATCAAATTATTGTGAGCAGAATAATGGAATTTATTCCTGTTCAGATTTGAAAGAGTTGCATAGATTTCCAAGGTTTGTGCTTTAAATTAGAAAAAAGTAAATGTAAATTAGTTCATAAGTCACAGGAGCAGAAGCAGGCCATTTGGCCCATCAAGTCTACTCCACCATTCAATCATGCCTACGTTTCCCTCTCAACCCTATTCTCCGGCCTTATACCCATAAGCGTCGACACCCTTACCAATCAAGTATATGTTAATCTCCACCTTATAAATACCCAATGACTTAGCCTCCACAGAAGTCTTTGCCAATGAATTCCAAGGATTCACCACAATCTGGCTAAAAAAATCCTCCTCATCATCCTTTCTAAAGGGCCTGTCCCACTTGGGCGTGCGTGGTGACGCGCACATGATGCGTGGTGATGTAGGCAGTGACGCAAGGTCGCATGCGGCGCCCCAGGATTTTGGGATGTACAAAATCTTTGCGCACCATCTGCGTGACGCGCAAATGATGCCCAAGTGGGCCAGGCCCTTAAAGGTTCGTCCTTTTATTCTGAGGCTATGACCTCTGGTGGAAACATCCTCTCCACATCCACATGAGAAGAAACAGTAACGGCTTCCTGCACAGCAGTTTAGTTTTCTATCTTCAATTGTTTCCCATGTTAATCGAGAAAACAAATCACTGCGATCTCTAGCCAAATATTTTTGAGCATTCCAAGCTTTGCAGTTGTGGCTGACTGCCAGCATCCGAGCCTAAACTCAACAGCAGCCTGATAGTGTAGGCCTGTGTTCCTTCACTAGCACCCATGCAAATGCATTCATCAGTGCAAATCACTACATCACCTTGCAATGCACAAATAATGCACATCCTATTGTTTAGCTCAGTTAGAACTGTTCCTTTTTTAACATTCTCACAGCTTAAATCAGTCGCTCACTGTGTAAACATAACTTTCCCTAATTCTACATTTGACTTGCCTGGATTGCTCAAATAAATAAGATTCCAGGACTGTGGGTGAATTCCCAGATAAACGTACATTTAAAAAGGATCTTATGCAAGACTGTCTAGGGTTATTTGGAATGTCTGAAAAAGCTCTCTCAATAGTGAAATATTTTTGACGATTTAACAGGATCAATTTGATTTCCATGGCTATCAAAACATTATATGTTGCATTATGGACCGAATAACCTTAACTTAATTGTTGTTAACTTAGTAACTTAAAACATTTTTTGTCGTTTTGATGAAAGGTCTGACTGGAAATGGCTATGATGGACGTCACTGCTGAATATCCTGTTAATATTCATCCCTGGGCTCACACATGAATAACTGTTGCACAGGCAGAGTTCTGTGAAATGGCGCACATCAGTAGAATTAGTTTATGTGTTGTACCTTTCTTTGACTTTTCAGTCTAACAAGTCCACACCAAGCTTAAATTCACATCCTCCCAGATTCAACAGGGTGGCCCAGCGGCACAGTTGCTGCTTTACTGCGCCAGAGACCTGGATTTGATCCTGACTAAGGGTGCTGTCTGTACGGAGTTTGTACGTTCTCCCTGTGAATGTGAGGGTTTTCTCCGTGTACTCCAGTTTCCTCCCACATTCCAAAGATGTGCAAGTTTGTATGTTAATTGGCTTCTGGGTATTGTCCCTAGTGTCTAGGATAGAACTGGTCTATGGGTGATCATAGTCGCGTGTACTCGATGGGCCATAGGGCTTGTTTCCATACTATATCTCTAAATTAAACTAAACACTCACCTGTACACTAGGAACAATTTATAGTGGCCAGTTAACCTACCAACCTACATATTGAGGAAGTGGGTGGAAGCTGTAGCATCAGGGGGAGACCTGTGTGGTCACAGAGACAATGGGCAAACTCCACACAGGCAGCACCTGAGGTCAGGATTGCTCCTGGGTCTCTGTAGACAGTAGTTCTACTAGCTGTGCTACGGTGCCACCAATGTTTCCAGCAGTTTCTTTTTTATCACTGACTGAATGATAATGTTTTAGGAATGGCTCAATTGTTAGAAATTGGAAATAATATGCTGATAATATCAGCTTGCCAGACTCAAAGTTTGTTGAGTTTTCAGTTTAGTTTAGAGATACGGCATGGAAACAGGCCCTTTGGCTCACCGAGTTCACGCCAACCATTAATAACCCATTCACACTAGTTATCCCATACATACTCAGGGTGATTATAATCTACAATTAATCTACAAACCCATATATCTTTGGGATGTGGGAGGAATCCCATTCAGTCACAGCGAGAATATGCATACTCCGCTCAGACATCACCCGAGGTCAGGATCGAACCCGGGTCTCTGGAGCTGTGAGGCAGCAACTTTACCATTGCGCCACCATGCCGAGATGATGAAGATGGTTCACACCATTAATCCATTTGCACAGATTGCTTATGTTCATCTCAAGATAAAAATCTCTGACTTTGTCACAGTTTTATTTGAGCATTGCTGCCTACATCCCTTGTTTAAAAACCTAACCATCTAAATAATCCACCTTGGCGATTATGGACTTCACTGCTGAATATCCTGTTTATATTCATCAATAGAATTATTTTTCATCATATGCACTGGCAAAATACCAAAGCTGGAAATGTTATATAGGAGATGGCAGTACTTTCAACTGCATTTGGTATTGAGGGTACATGAGTTCTTACACATTTTTGTCTTATTAAAATGGAAGTTAGATTGACACTGAGAAGGAGAATTGCAAAGATATTAGTAACTTTGGGGCTTTTGCAGGAGACAAATAATTTTAAAATACAAGAGAACACTGTAAGATGTAAGACACTTAGCTGAATTAGGTTGGAGATGTTTATGTGAGTTTCCATGTTTTTGCCCGCTGTTATTTGTATGCTCAGGTTATTTCCATTACTGAGTGGTAATAATTTATTTTATTCACAATACGAAATTGAAATAGCTATTTGAAGGTTAGCAAAATAAAATATATCATCGATATATTTAGATTGTGGCTGCTTAACAGTGGGTAATATCAAGTTGTGCCCAATCCTACCTATTTCCTCATGCTCCATGTAATTAATAGTGCATCCCTACTATGTTCCCTCAGTTATGGAGAGTCAGTAGAAAAGGCAGTGATTTCAATATATCCAGCCACCTATCTGCTTTAATATTAACTGAACCTATTACATTTTGGTTCAGTGGATGTTAAAAGAAATGTCTTGAGGAAGTGGTTTGACTTTCTTATGTTGGTAACAATCATTGCCTGGGACTTGTATTGAATGAATGCTGTGTGGCAGGGTTTGGTAGTGGAAGTTTAATCTAGTTTAGTTTATAATTGTCACATGCGACACACAGTGAAAGGCCTGTTTTGTGTGCTCTCCAGCCAAATCTTACGATATGTGGCTACAATCATACAAAAGCAAAAGTGAGAAACAGCGCAGAAATAGTCGGCAAATTCGAACATCTTCCATTGCAACCATCCTGCAACGTTCAAGTCTCAAGTCTCCGAAAATATTAGGTCTGAATTTAATCTAAGGAGATATGCCTTTCTTATGTCCTCATTTTTCAAGGTCCGTAGCCTTAGTGCAGCTAAGGCTACTTCATTATCTAGAAACAACGAAGCTGGTTAAAACACAAAAGGGCACAAAGCGCTGGAGTAACTCAGCAGGTCAGGCAGCATCCCTGAAGAATATAGATAGGAGTTCTTTCGGTCTAGTGCCAAGTGTCACTGGAGGCAAGTATCGCTGCTCCCTGTCTCTGATTCCTGCTTTCCAACTCTACAACCATGTTTTGACCTGGACTCACTACCACAGCCACGTTTGTTTCCTCCACAATTCTTCACTCTTGAAAGGTCAAGATGAAGCAGCTTGGCCTAGGATTGAGGAACTCCAGCAACACCCTCTCTCACTGAGGGGTCTCAACCCGAAACGTCACCTATTCCTTTTACCCAGAGATGCTGCCTGACCTGCTGAGTTACTCCAGCACTTTGTGTCTATCCTCCAGAGAGAACCTGCGGCAGAAAGAATTGTCTCTACAGCAACCACAGCCTTTGTGCTAGTCAGGATCAACCGATGGAGTTTTTTCCTGGATTTCCATTGACTTCAAGTCATTAACGAACATCATCTCAGAGATTTGTCTCTTTCATCCCTGTTCCCAACAAAGGCTGTAAAAGGATCTGCGGCCAAGAGGGCCAGATGATGCAACACAAATTGTTCACATACACAAATAAAATGTTATTGATTGAAAGTAACAATTCCCGAGGGAATGATCTGCAAACAAACTCGGGAATGTTCAGACAAACAATACATTTAATGCTTAGATGAAGTAGAACAAGAAATGGTCAAATATCAAGCCCAATCCTTCCACATAATTCTCGACCAAACAACGGGCTCTCCCTATGTATTGAATTTACAGAGGGAAAGTTCTGTACAATGTTTACGAAGTCACCATTATTTACAAGAAAACTCTGAAGTATTCATAAGCCCCTGTATCTGGCCTGATGATATAATCACAGACCAGATTCCACTTTGTTTCCACACTCCCACCTTTCTAATAAGACTAGAGGGTCCATCAAGGTGCATTAGGTGTTCAATAATATCCATCTATACATATGCCTAACAACTTCAATATTTGTCCATACAATTGAGTATTTAGAGTTTAAAATTCCATCTAACTTTGGCAACCAAATCATATTGTGGCCTGGAGGGAACTCTATAATCTCTTTCTTGAGAAGACAAAAAGCTGGAGAAACTCAGCGGGTGCAGCAGCATCTAAGGAGCGAAGGAGATAGGCGACGTTTCGGGTCGAGACCCTTCTTCAGCATGGAGGGAACTCTATAATCTCTTTCTTGAGAAGAGGAGCAAAGACCAACCAATGTGGAGAGAGCAGGAAGTCACTAATCAGCGGAAGGTCAGAAGCTTTCATAATTCTCCCTCGTTGTGAATTCTAGTTCCTACAACGGTGAGAACATGGTCGTTTTGGAAACAAGGTAATTTCCAGCAAACAACAGTTTCTTCTGCAGCAAGTATTAAAAAATTGCTAAATTGTGAAACCATAAAATTGATAAACTGAGCAAAAGGCAAAGTGCGGGACGAAACCAGTGGATCATGCATCATCAGGAAAAAGGGTTCAGACCTAAAATCTTGCCTTACCCGTTGAGTGCCTCCAGCACCTTATCTTTTGCTCTAGATTCCAGCATCTGCAGTTTCTTGAGTCTCCATAAAATTGATAATCTGATCATCCTTGATATTAATGACTTGTGATTTAGTTAAATATCCGCATTTCAATAACCCGGATACTAACATTCCATTGTATCATTTCAAGAGTTTATAATTATGCGTCAGTCACTGTTGTGACCGACTGATTTACTTGAGAGGTTCAGGAAGTTCATGCCTCACACTTTGAGCAGTTTCTGGAAAGTCATTGAAAGTGAAAGACAAAATGTTGAATGCAGTCTCCTTTGGACATTTTAAAGAATACCATCCTCATGAGGGTTCCACTCCCAGTAAACCCTACATTATAGGGTTAAGGGCCTGTCGCACTTTCACAACCTAATTCACAACCTTTTTTACTCGTGGACATTTTTCATCATGCTAGAAAAAAACACCCCGACCTACTTGATGCCACGAGTACCTACGACTAGCATTACGACCTTGTGACGACCATGCTGCGAGTGTGAGTCAAGGGCAAATTCGGCAGAGGTCGTGAATTAGGTCTTGAAAGTGGGACAGACCCTTTACACTCACAAATAGCTATACAGTAAGCTCTAATACACTTTAGCTTAAGTTAATACTGATTGTTTTAGAAAACAAACTTAGGTTAACACTGTAACTTAAGCAGTACAATATTATAGCTTAAATTACCTTCTGCTGAGGTTGTGTAACACAATGGTTGTGAAATGTTACCGTGATCACTAGGTAAATTAATATCTGAGCTGGTTCAATGCCAATTGAAGCTACAACACTGAAAATATATTTTCATCAATACCTCAAAAGTATAGGGCTGAGGATAAATGTTCAGAACAAAATAAGCAGGAGGGTTCAATGGTGCTTTATTGTCACGTGTGCACTGCACAGTGAAATTCCTTTTTGCATAGGCACAAGCAGGGGTGCAGTGCTGCCGGAGCGCCACTCCGGCACCTCTGTAAAAAAAAAGCCAAAATAAACAGCAGGGAATTTTAACCAGTGGGGAATCTAACAGCGGATTTTAACACTGATTATCTGTTCATTAACACAATGGTTGTGAAATGTTACCGTGATCACTAGGTAAATTAATATCTGAGCTGGTTCAATGCCAATAGAGCGTAACCTGATACTTTGTCGTGATAAGAACGATTCATAGAGACCCGTTTGTAACATCCAAATAGATGCCAGCACTCTGTATATTCCACCTCCCGGAGACGCGGGCTGCTCGCGTTCACTACTGAACAGAATTAGGTGAGGAGGCCCTGGGTGCGGATTCAATGCCCGCTTTCTCACCCAACCAAGTGCATCTTCCATATGATGCGAAGGGGAGGGAAGGTTCGATTCCCCACCGCCACACTGTGAGGGGAACAATGGGGAAGGTGCGGTAGCGGCGGCTCCTGGAGCTGCGCTGCCCGTTACGGGGGGAGGGGGGGGATGGGGGGAGAGATCCGAGTCCGCGGGGAGACCCCCCACAAAAACCCCCAACCACAGTACATAGATCCCCGCACCCCAACACACACCCCACCGCCTCTCCACCCCATGACCAGCCTCCCTCACCACCTTCCCCACACAGACCTCCCCCTACCCTCACCATCCCACCTGCACCAGGACCACAAGAGTTGCTTCAGACACCCAAACACATGTTACGCCTGACCCTTTGAGGAAATTACTGTGAAACTTCTCATTTGGTAACTAGGTAATTACTTGTAAATTGGTAAAATACATCATTACTGTCTTTTTCTTTACTTGCTTGATAATTATATTTCATGATAATTAGTGAATGCAACCGTGCAATATTTTGTCATATTATTAAAGTAAGTATTATATGTTTTATTGTACTAGTTATATACTGGGATGTATTGATAGGCTATAATCTTGTTTGACCCTCGACTAGTTTCCTCTCCCCCCCCCCCCCCCCCCCCCCCCCCCACCAAGCAAAACCTGAAATGACGCTCCTGTTTGACAGCTACCGCACCTAAAAAATTAGCACTGCAACACTGGGCAAAAGTCCCGTATTTTGATGCCATTAACAAAAAGGCCAAAGTGTGGTCCACATGCTCGATGTTTTGGAATGGCTCCCGATCCAGGTAAACCCAGGCTGCTTCAAGGCCTCCTGCATGGCCCTGAATCTGCTTGGCCTGTGAATCCAACGTCCCTCTACTCGCCCAAATGCCTCTGTGATCAGGGGGTGCCTCCTGCAGCTGACCTTGATGGCAATCCTTCCTTGACCCTCTCCTACCGGCCCGCTCCTCTCACCAGCATCTCCCTCCTCTTCCACTCTCCGGTTTTCGGGGCAGAGCTCGGCGGCTTCCGAGCATACTCCCCACAGGCCGCAACCCGCAGAGTCTTTCTTCACAGCGGCGAGCCAGGTCTGCAGCCGCTTGTGGCCACAGGCGGCCCACTGGGTCAACCTTCATCCGGCTACTGGGGCTCCTGGATAGGAGGCACATGGCATATTCCCGGCTCCGTGGCTCATTCCGGGGACCTTCCGCAGCCGCACGGCGGATCCCGGGTGTCTTCTGCCTTCTTACTGGAGCACTGTGTCAATCTTGTTCCCGTCAGCTCCCAGCGTAACCCAGTTGGACAATGTTTAGTGTTTTTCCTGCAACCTCCATTGCAACAATCTTTTATTTCAATACAAAAAGACAGTAGGGCTGTGCATCTTGACAACACAGAGCAGGAAAACACTGTGCGCCAAACTCACTGATTGTTTTTTAATAGATGCTTAGAAAATCTGGCAGAGCAGGTCACTATCTCGAGCGCTGATCTCTGAAAAAAAATTGCTCCCATCCTTTTGCAACAGTACTGTTTTTCATCAATGCTAGCATGGTAAAAATAACATCTGCAACATAAATATATAAATGAACTGTGTTTCAAGTACACATTCAAGGCTGAGATGGTACTTTCTTGATCTTGAGAGAAATCAAGGTTTAGGGTTAAACAGCTTCCTTGTTTCCACTTTTCCACCACCTTGCTCCATCAAATTATCATTACATTGACTTAGCTCTTGCATACTTTCCTTGAGCAATTTCACCCATATGGAAACCCGTTGAGTTTCTCCAACATTTTTGTCTACCTCCGAATTTTCCAGCATATGCAATTCTTTCTTAAACATTTTGTTTACTCCACTGCAAAATCCCCTTAAGGTATGTCTACTTTGAAGAAGTTCTCCTCCTCTCTCCAAAGACAGTTTAGCAACATCCTCTCCTCCATAGATGCTGCCTCACCCGCTGAGTTTCTCCAGCATTTTTGTCTACCTTAGATTGTTCCAGCATCTGCAGTTCTTTCCTAAACAGTTTATTCCATAGATCAGCACTGTACAAAGAGTTCACTGCAGACACTTTTAAAAAGATGACCTATTAGCCCCCCTCCTCTATTTTCTCCCCATTGCTCTGCATTGTTATTTTCCCATTATTATTGAATCCGATTCCATTTCTCTTTAGAGTCATACAGTGACAATAAATTTCAAACAATATAGGCTAGAACATCACTTCATCTTCTGATTTCTCTTGTCAATTGCGGTCCCCATCACTTACATCATCCAGGGTATTTTTTGACAAATCAATAGCGTCGACACAGTGGTACAGCAGTAGAGTTGCTATCTTACAACCCCAGGGACCCGGGTTCGATCCTGACTATGGGTGCTGTCTGTACAGAGTTTGTACTTTCTGCCTGTGACCGCATGGGTTTTCTCCGGGTGCTCCGGCTTCCTCCCACACTCCAAAGATGTGCAGGTTTGTAGTTTGATTGGCTTCTGTAAACTGTTCCTAGTGTGTAGAATAGAATTAATGTACAGGTGATTGCTGGTCGGTGTGGACTTTGTCGGTCAAAGGATTTCTAAATTAAACTAAACTAAAGGTCGAAGAGTTATTTACGTCAGAAGTTGTGTGATGTTCGCGCATTTTGAATGTGCCAGGAACAGTTGATTGAAGCAGCCAGAAGACTCCACATTCCATCTGTGAGAGTTGTTCACAGTGTTCACAGATGATAGCAATGTCAGGCAGTTTCGATCAGATGTTCACTAAATACAAATGATCTATATTTAAAGAAATCCAGATCTAATTCTGGATCAATCTGTTTATCATCAATCACACCAATTTTATTTTAACTAGATTTGAGATACTAGATTCTTTCCAGGGAATCATTTGAATTAAATTTATATTCGCATATGGTGAACAAATGACAAATGCACAAGTGTGCTTGCTACATATCATGGGACCCATACCTTAGATTTTGTGTCTTCTGATTAGTTTATCTCCTGTCAGTGGAGAGGTCATAAGGCCATAAGTGATAGGAATAGAATTAGACCATTCGGCCCATCAAGTCTTCCACCATTCAATCATGGCGGATCTATCTCTCCCTCCAAACCCCATTCTCATGCCTTCTCCCCATAACCTCTGACACCTGTACTAATCAAGAATCTATCTACCTCTTCCTTAAAAATATCCACTGACGGCCTCCACATTCTTCTGTGGCAATTCTCTAAAGAGCTTATCTTTATGTACTCTCACAAAAACCTTTCAGATTTTGAACTCCTTATGAAATTATTCCTAAAAACGAGAAAATTCTTCAACTTCCTGTGTTCCTCATATATTCTATAGCATCCATCTTAAGACAAGCAAAAGATTTCATCAGTTGTACAGCCCTTTGTTACTAACTCTTCAATAATACTCATGCAGCTTATACCCTGACCTTATAGTATCCACATGCACGATGAGCTTGAGTTGCCACTTCCAGTGATTCAGTTAGTATATGTACTTGAATCTATTCTTCTCCTTCTGAATTTTCCTTGGATTCGAGGATGACTTGCTTTTTTCCAGTTTTGTGGGCTTTAAGGTAACTGATGAGACCAACGTAGGAACGGCAACCACAGTGGAGCAGCGGTAGAGTTGCTGCCTTACAGTGCAAGAGCCCCTGGTTCAATCCTGACTAAGGATGCTATCTGTATAGAGTTTGTACATTGTCCATAAAGATAGCGGAGTCAAGGGATATGGGGAGAAGGCAGGAACAGGGTACTGATTGTGGATGATCAGCCATGATCACATTGAATGGCGGTGCTGGCTCGAGGCGGTGCTGGCTCCTTGCTGAATGGCCTGCTCCTGCACCTATTGTCTATTATCCCTGTGACGGCGTGGGTTTTTTCTGGGTGCTCTGGTTTCCTCCCATACTACAGGTTTGTAGTAAATTGGCTTCAGTTAGTTGTAAAATAGTCCCATTCATGTACGATAGTGTTAGTGTACTGGGTGATCGCTGGTTGGCATTGACTCGGTGGGCTGAAGGACCTGTTTTCTCTTCCACTTTGGGTGGTCCTGGATCTGGGAGGCCTGGCAGTTAGTCAGAATTCATTCTCAGGAAGGCTTTGGCCACATCCTTGAAGCTTCTATTCTTCCCTCCTGAGAATATCTTCATGCCAAAACTCAAAATGGATACCGTCATAAGTGTGTTGTTAGGCATGCAGATAATGCGGCCTGTAATAACTGGGTGCAATTCGTCATCCTTGCCTTAGTCATTGAACAGCAGTACTTGGGCAACACTTGCATTCAGAGGGCAAGTTTCAACTCATTCACTGAAGCAAAGAAGATGATGGACCTTAAACACAACATTCACAAAACAGACGGCTTCCATCAACCTGTGCCCACTATACAAATACCACGCTCGGACAATGAAGTGTCATGGTGAGATCCCGGACAATGTGGACCCTATGTGAAGGTGGATATCAAGGTTGACATTTACAATATCCTTCAGTGTACCAGCAGAGCCCTTGGCTGAGGGGGAAAGGGTGCTTGAAGACTAAGACTTCGAACTGAAAGCACAGAACACTCATAATCCTGTTGCTCTATGCTAAATTAGTTATTTCAGCTGGGGAACCACAGTTATCATTGCTGCCTTGCTCTTAGGAGGAAAGCTCGGTTCCCCCTATTGACTATAATAATACTGCTATTAAAAATGCATATAATATGCTTGTTTATAAGTCAGGGCATCAAATATAAGAGTCAGGAAGTCATAATGCAGCTTTAAAGGAGTTGGTCAGACTGCATTTGGTGTGTTGCATCTAGTTCAGGTGTCAGAGATTTTGGGGAGAAGGCAGGAGAATGGGGTTAGGAGGGAAAGTTAGATCAGCCATGATTGAATGGTGGAGTAGACTTGACAGGCCAAATGGCCTAATTCATCACAAGAAGGATGTGGAGGCATAGGAGGGAGTGCAGAAAAGGTTTACCAGAATGATCCCTGGATTAGAGGATATTGGAGGAAAGATAGTGTGGACAGACTTGGACTGTTATCTCTGGAACACCAGAGGTTGCATGGTGATCTGATAGAAAGTACATAAAATTATGAGAGACTAAAAGGGTGTTGGATACCAGATTGGGCGAGGAGGCAGATACATTAAATGCTTTTAGATAGCCACGTGGATTTGCAGGGAGTGAAGGGATATGGATCATGTGCAGACAGATCAGATTAGTTTATCTTGGCACCATGTTAAGCACAGGCTTTGTGTGCTGAAGGGCCTGTTGCTGTGCTGTTCTACATTCTAATAATAATGCAGCATTGAAAAAGAACCTTTTCATAAAGATTGGAATGTGACCTGGCAGCATTGGATCTAGTGCTGAGAATGTCCTGTAGGTTCATAAATAATGGTCAATTGAGTTGCATACGAACTGCAGAAAATATATCCCTTCAGAAAATATTTGGTTCACAGACAACACATGGGAGAAAAAACTAGAAATAAAATCATTTTTTCCATCCTCACAAGAAGCAAGCTGCTGGAGAACTTCATAGGAAGGAACTGGAGATGGTGGTTTATACCAAAGATAGATACAAAGTGCTGGAGTAACTAAGCGGGTCGTGCAGCATCTATGGAGAAAGGAACAGGTGACATTTCAGGTCAGGACCCTTCTTCGGACTTCACACTGCCTGACCCGCTGACTTGCTCCAGCACTTTGTGTCTATCTGTTGGAGAAACTCAACAAGTTAACATGCTTTCTTCCAATATTTACTAATTTGCCATGATATAGGTTTTGGACCAGAAAGGGTCGACTACCCCTTTGCCTCTACAGATGATGTTTGACCCCAAGTTCCTTCAACAGCTTGTTCTTTTGCTCCAGATCTCAGCATTGGCGCAATAGCCATGAAGGCACGCCAATGCCTCTACTTCCTCAGAAGACTGAAGAAATTCAGCATGTCTCCAAAGACTTTTATATGCTGTGGATGCACATAGAAAGCATGCTGTCAGGGTGGTTGGTTTTGTTTGGGCCATCACAGCTTGGTTTGGGACCAGCTCTGCCCTAGACCGCAAGACATTGCAGGGTGTTGTAAATGTTGCCCAGTCCATCACACAGACCAGGCTCTTCACACTGACACACATTGCCTAGGAAAAGCAGTCAACATAATCAAAGACTTGTCCCTACTTTCATTGGGCAGAGGATACAGAAACTTGAAAGCGCACATGGCCAGACTCAGGAACAGATTGTTCCCTGTTATTTTCAAGCTTCTGAATAGTCCTCCAATAAGCTAGTATACTGTCGGATCACCTCTATCCCAATGTGAACATTGGACGTTGTCTCTGGAACTGCACTGCAATGCTGAGAATTATATTCTAGACTCTACATCTTCCCCTTTGCTCTACGGATTGTACTTCAGTTTGGCTTTATATTTATCAGTATCAGTACAGTATTATCGTACAGTGGTGAGTTGGTGCTTTACAATGCCAGAGATCCAGGTTCGATCCTGATTAAAGGTGCTCTCTGTACAGAGTTTGTTCTCAGTACAGAGTTTGTTCTTACGCCAGATTGGGGTTTTTTTTGCCCGAGATTTCAGCATCTACAATCTCTTGTGTCCACAAGTTACTGTTGAGTTCCCGTTTCACGTTAGATTTCAAAAATCCACAGTATTTATCTCATGCCTGGTATTTTGTATTTAAGTTTTCTTTGTGATAAAAATCTTAACCGCTTGTCGCCTTTATCTAACATGGTTGGGCGCAGAGTTTAAATAGAAAAGGAAAATGCTGGAGTTGCTCATCAGGTTAGGCATTTGTGCTCGAATCCGTTTTCTCCCGGGTATTTCCAGCAGTTTTTGTTTTAACTTGGGCTGTGCACTCGTTCCCCCACCCACCCAAGTCAGCAGGTTATGATTAAAACAACAGTTATTGGGCTTTTATCACTTAATTTCTCATCAATCACTTGAACAATTGCGTGTGCCTCCGGCGAGCCACCCTGGGAAATAATGACGGAGGAGAGCATACTTGAACTGTGCAGACTCTGGCCGCTTCTCCATTCCAGAGTGGGACAGGGTCTGTGGTGTTCTCTTGAAGCTTGGACTTTCATTCCCTGCCCTCCCTCCCTCCCTCCCCCTCCTCCTTACCTCTTCGGGCTCCTCCTGGCCGTAGAGGTACATGTCCCCGCTGAGAGAGATCGGCGTTCAACTATCGGCTGCTTCCATGGGACAAGTTAGCGCAGACTGCATGCACCCTCAACTTTCTACAGACGGGCAACGGGGAGGCGGCGCCAGTCCTTGCTGAGAGACGGAGCGACTACAAATCCCCCACCACACCCTGTTGGACGGCGGCCCCCGCTTTCACTGGAGTGCCAGTCCGGCTGGGACCGAGGACGTGCACTACCCGGCGCTGCCCTTAGGATGACCAGCCCCGGTCGTTCAACCTTGTCCCGGGACCTCTACACTAGCTACCCCCCCCCCCCCCAACCACCGACTCCTGGCTGGCGAGACCCTGGCATTACCCTGGATTTATTACATTCCCAACTCTGGCCCCTGCGGTTAAAGGAGTCAAAAAGTTGGCATAAGTCACCACAACAGCTAGACACGCATTATTCTGCACCAGGAATGCATGTGGGAAGCAACGTAAGCGCTGATGGCAGCCTCTGATATCCGTCCCCTTTAGTCATGGCTTACAGTATGTGGTGGTATTTTTAGTTTAAGGAGATAATTCTATATATAGTAGCTGCAATGGCCCAAGATCCTGAACCAGACCCAAGTAGTAATCATCAGTGTTCGGGTGGTTTCGATTCAAACACGCGCGAAACTTACCGCCAACATGGATATAAATGACAAATGAAAATACAATCCTTTGAATTTTTCATGATCTGATTGTAAAGAATACTTTCCCAAACAGCCTCTCTCATTCCACACACATGCACACATACATCCCAGTACACACACACACACAGGTCGAAGTTCCGGCTTGGATGGAGAGGATGCTTCCACTGGTGGGAGACTCTAGTCTAGGACTAGAGGTCATAGCCTCAGAATTAAAGGACGTTCCTTTGGGAAGGAGATGACAAGGAATTTCATTAGTCAGGGTGGTGAATCTGTGGAATTCTTTGCCACAGAAGGCTGTGGAGACCAAGACAATGGATATTTTTAAAGGGAGATAGACGGGTGTCAGGGGTTATGGAGAGAAGACGGGAGAATTGAGTTACCAGGGAGAGATAGATCAGCCATATTGAATGCCAGAGTAGATTTGATGGGCCAAATGGTCTAATTCTGCTCCTATTACTTATGACCTAAAATGCACTAAATTCCCCAAGTCTTTCTCCAAATATTTTTTGGGCACGACATTGTGGTGTAAACCCCACGAATTGTGGTGCTTAGCATTCATAGTGTCCTTCCCCAGGGTAGGGAAATCTATAACTAGTGGCGATAGATTTAAGGTGAACAATATCCAGACAGAGGGTGGTGTGTAGATGGAACAAGCTATAAGATGAAGTGGTAAAGGCAGGGCAATTGGGACATTTAAAATAGATTTGTTCAGACACATGGATAGGAAAGGTTTGAAGCAACACAGGTTGAACACAAGTAAGTGGGACTAGCTCAGTTAGGCAACATTAGGGCACGGACATGTTGGACTCAAGGACATATTTCAATGCTGTATAGTTTCATGATTCTAATGAGTTCAGGCCCGACTTGACTGGGTTCTCACCTTTCACCCCATCAGCCGTCGCATACTGCAAATAATCCTCTGACATTTTCGCCACCTTCGACGGGGTCCCACCACTAGCCACATTTTCCCATCCCCACCCCTTTCTGCTTACTGCAGAGACTGTTCCCTTCGCAACTCCCTGGTTAACTAATCACTTCCCACCTAACCACCCCCTGCCACTGCAGGAAATCCAACACCTCTCCCTATATCTCCATTCCTCACTCAACTCTATCCAGGGACCCCGACAGTCCGTTCAGATAAGACAGAGGTTCACTTGCATCTCCTCCAACCTCATCTACTGTATCCGCTGTTCCAGATATGGACTCCTGTATATTGGTGAGACCAGGCCCAGATTCGGTGATGGTTTCACTGAACACCTTTGCTTAGTCCACCTAAACCTACGTGATCTTCCAGTTGCCAAACACTTTAACTCCCCCTCCCATTCGGATATTTCTGTCCTGGGCCTCCTCCATTATCAGAGTGTGACCAAATGTAAATTGGAGGAACAGCATCTCATATTTCGCTTGGGTTGCTTACAACCCAATGGTATAATTCTTGATTTCTCTAACTTCAAGTAACCCTTGCATCCCCTCTATCTCTGCCCGTCCTCCATCTTAGTCATCGTACTAGTTTACTGTCATCCTGTTGAGTTCCTCTGTCTGGAGACTCACTGTCACCTATAGCATAGCCAACAATGGCTTGTGTGCCCCACATTTCCTTGATTATCATTGCTTTTAGCATATCTTCCATTAATTTCTCCCAAGTACCATCTTTACCTCTCGTTCCCCTTTCACTTGACTCTCAGTCTAAAGATGGATCTAGACCGAAAACGGTACCAATTCCTTTTCTCCAGAGACGCTGCCTGACCCACTGAGTTACTCCAGCTTTTTGTGTCTGTCTTCTGTTTAAACCAGCATCTGCAGTTCCTCTCTGCACAATTAGACTGGATTTATGTTCAGGAGAAATCACAGACAGTACTAAATATTTCTGAAATAGCAATTCACTTTGTATAAACAATTTAAATTAATGTTTTGAGGGATTTTTTCAAATGCATTCTTTCAAACAAACCTCTTATTCATTGCTGTCATATTCCTCTGTAACTAAATTAGCGGATTTCAGTATTAACAGAAGTAGCCGTGGAAAGCAAAATCCATTGAACAATGCACATCCAAAATTGGGAGACTACTGAGATTTAAGAAACTGGAGTGGAATAATGTACAACTAAAAAGTAACGCCAAATTGAATCTCCCCAAAGCTTTTTAATCCATGTAGATTGGACTCCTGGTTGCCACTTTCCATATCAAAGGCAGACATCTCTTGTCCTCTGTTTCTATTCTCAGATATTTTTCCTTGTTTCTTCTTGACATGTTAATGTTGCCAAGATGATTTTTTTGTTTGTGTTAATTTTGTCCCATCTGCATCCTTTGTGAATGTTTCAATTCTTTTCTCTGGTTTGGTGTAGTGAGAAGCGGACACTTTTGTTCCTCAGCCAAAGTGGCTTTTATTGACATGGTGATCCTGAACAGGATCATGGAAGATGTTTTCACGAAAAGATCCAATAACATCCTCTGTAGGAAGGAACTGCAGATGCTGGTTTAAACCAAAGGTAGACACAAAAAGCCGGAGTAATTCAGTGGGTTCTGGAGAAAAGGAATAGGTGACATTTCGTGTCAAGACCCTTCTTCGTTTTGGGTCGGACTCTTCTTCAGACTGAAGAAGGGTCTCGACCCGAAATGTCACCCATTCCTTTTCCCCAGAGATGCTGTCTGACCCATTGGGTTACTCCAGCTTTATGTGTCCAACAATATCCTTATCTCTTGTCCAATAATTATAGAAGCTGTTGGATAGAGCGCAAGACAGATAAGCAACCCAAATTTGACTTCCCATTCCAAAACCTAGGCGTTTGAGACAACTGTAGTTTAGCACTTTGGCTTCTTTGCTTCTCCTTGACCAAGGAGTGTGTCTAATAATAACACATCTACT
This sequence comes from Okamejei kenojei, assembly GCA_035221665.1. Taxonomy (NCBI): domain Eukaryota; kingdom Metazoa; phylum Chordata; class Chondrichthyes; order Rajiformes; family Rajidae; genus Okamejei; species Okamejei kenojei. The sequence continues at coordinate 117,768,606 of CM069132.1, read as the reverse complement.
GTAGTGAGACCAGGCAGGTTGAGCGAAATATTCTTTATTAACAAAAACAAATACTCGAACTACCGCGTACCTAGTCAAGAATTAACGATTAAAGCTCCTGTCGATGTGAGGAGCACCAGCTACTGATTACTCTCAAAGGCCCACGAACGAACCGCCAGTTACATGACAGTCTCGACCAATGACGAAGGCTCTGAATGCCCAGCTTCACCACTAGGTGCCGCTACACTACGATTGGCTAAACTCGCGAGGGGGGGAGAGGGGGGGGAGAGTGGGGGGAGGGGGGAGAGGGGGGGAGGGGGGGGGGGGAGAGAGAGATCCTTATTTGAAACCAAACAAGACATTGCATGTAAAGAAACAAGAAACAGAACTCTATCTACACTCTCGTGTGGAAGTAGATATGCAATACATATTTACATATTGCTTTTTTATTCTTTAGAAGTTTAACCTATTCTCAGATTTTGGAGCGCTTTCATTTTCTCACAAGAGCTTGTTTCATTGTTGTGGGACCAGATCATGTTTGAACCCATCATTATTCCATATTTTGCTCCCCGCTGTAATTTTATTTTCAGAAGTATCCAAGAAATTAGCCACGCTGTGAACCTGCCCTCCGATCAGTTAATGTGGCATCTAAATCCAGAGCCCTTCCTTTGTCATTGAAAGTAGGCATGCAGGTGCCAGTCATTGAAAGTAGGCATGCAGGTGCCAGTCATTGAAAGTAGGCATGCAGGTGCAGCAGGCAGTGAAAAAAGCGAATGGTATGTTAGCTTTCATAGCAAAAGGATTTGAGTACAGGAGCAGGGAGGTTCTACTTCAGTTGTACAGGGTCTTGGTGAGACCACACCTGGAGTATTGCGTGCAGTTTTGGTCTCCAAATCTGAGGAAGGACATTATTGCCATAGAGGGAGTGCAGAGAAGGTTCACCAGACTGATTCCTGGGATGTCAGGACTGTCTTATGAAGAAAGACTGGATAGACTCGGTTTATACTCTCTGGAATTTAGGAGATTAAGAGGGGATCTTATAGAAACTTACAAAATTCTTAAGGGGTTGGACAGGCTAGATGCAGGAAGATTGTTCCCGATGTTGGGGAAGTCCAGGGCAAGGGGTCACAGCTTAAGGATAAGGGGGAAATCCTTTAAGACCGAGATGAGAAAGACTTTTTTCACACAGAGAGTGGTGAGTCTCTGGAACTCTCTGCCACAGAGGGTAGTTGAGGCCAGTTCATTGGCTATATTTAAGAGTGAGTTGGATGTGGCCCTTGTGGCTAAGGGGATCAGGGTGTATGGAGAGAAGGCAGGTACGGGATACTGAGTTGGATGATCAGCCATGATCATATTGAATGGCGGTGCAGGCTCGAAGGGCTGAATGGCCTACTCCTGCACCTAATTTCTATGAATGTGTGGCTGAGGAACTGGTGCAGGGGCAGGGATAAATCTGTGGAATTCTCTGCCACAGAAGGTAGTTGAGGCCAGTTAATTGGCTATATTTAAGAGGGAGTTAGATGTGGCCCTTGTGGCTAAAGGGTTCAGGGGGTATGGAGAGGAGTCAGGTACAGGATACTGAGTTGGATGATCTGCCATGATCATATTGAATGGCGGTGCAGGCTCGAAGGGCCGAATGGCCTGCTCCTGCACCTATTTTCTATGTTTCTATGTCCAGAGCCCTTCCGTCAAAAGGTTGCGAGATGGAGCAGTCTGCCAGTTGCATCCAGAACGCAGACATTGACACCAGGGACCACACCAGCTGAACCACACTGATGAATTTAAACAGGTTGAAATAAAGAGCATTTAAAAAATAATTTAAAGATAATTATAAAAACGCTTTCAGTTAAAAATGTATAAAACATTTGCTAAGTTCATTAACATTATAAAAAATAGACCAAAAAACGCAACCTAATGGGCAGTCGCCTGTAAAGCCGGCAACTGGAACAGCAACTGTCAGAGTGGAACACACACAAACACCATACCTGGCAACTTGTGAGATTGAAAAATCGGAATCCTATTAGTCTGACGTCAGTAAGGGGCGGGGCACGTGACGTCAGTAAGGGGCGGGGCAAGTGACGTCAGTAAGGGGCGGGTACGTGACGTCAGTAAGGGGCGGGAAAGTGACCTCAGGGGGGTTACACAAAATGCTGGAGAAACTCAGCGGGTGCAGCAGCATCTAAGGAGCGAAGGAGATAGGCGACGTTTCGGGTCGAGACCCTTCTTCAGACTTTCTGCTGCACCCGCTGAGTTTCTCCAGCATTTTGTGTATCTCCTTCGCTCCTTAGATGCTGCTGCACCCGCTGAGTTTCTCCAGCATTTTGTGTAACCCTCGATTCTCCAGCATCTGCAGTTTCTTCGTTAACAAAGTGACCTCAGTGCGGGGGGGGGGGGGGGGGGCAAGTGACGCCGAACGCCACCGTGGCGGGGCGGGGTCATGCGGCTGCGTGCTGACGTACACCCGTGCGTGTCCCCATAAGCGGCGCAGGCGCGGTGCGCTCTCTCGCTGTCTCCTCGCCGCCGCCGCCGCCATGGGTCGCATGCACGCTTCCATCCCAATTCCGAATTCCAATTTTTTTCGGAATATTGAGGAAAAAAATCGGAATTCGGAATTGGGATGGAAAAATCGGAAGAATTCCGCCCAAATCGGAATAGTTGGCAGGTATGAAACACATCACTTCCTTCACCAGCCCGTAGTGCAGGCAGGGGACAGGACAAGCAGGGGGAGCGCTGTCTAAAAAATTCACACAGTGCAAAGCCAAGGTGATACAGACACACCCCGCGATGAACCGGAAGGTTGACGCTGTAATTAATAGACAATAGACAATAGGTGCAGGAGTAGGCCATTCGGCCCTTCGAGTCAGCACCGCCATTCAATGTGATCATAGCTGATCATCCACAATCAGTACCCCGTTCCTGCCTTCTTCTCCTATCCCCTGACTCCGCTCTCTTTAGGAGCGCTATCAAGCTCTCTCTTGAAAGGATCCAGAGAACTGTCTCCACCACCCTCTGAGGCAGAGAATTCCACAGACTCACAACTCTCTGTGTGAAAAAGTGTTTCCTTATCTCCGCTCTAAATGCCTTACCCCTTATTCTTAAACTGTGGCCCCTGGTTCTGGACTCCCCCAAAATCTGTAACACGTTTCCTGCCTCCAGCGTGTCCAAACCCTTAATAATTTTGTTTCAATAAGATATCCTCTCATCCTTCTAAATTCCAGAGTATACAAGCCCAGCTGCTCCATTCTCTCAGCATATAACAGTCCCGCCATCCCGGGAATTAACCTTGTGAACTATGCTGCACGCCCTCAATAGCAAGAATGTCCTTCCTCAAATTAGGGGACCAAAACTACACACAATAAGACGGCTAAAGCACAGTGTACGGTAAATCCTTTAAAAGAGGGAGGGGGGTTGGGGTGGGGAGAAGGGGGGGGGGGGGGGGGGGGGAGACAGGGAGAGGGGGGGGGGGGGACAGGGAGAGGGGGGGGGGGACAGGGAGAAGGAGTGGAGACAACTTTTAAGAAGCCAGAGATACATGGCAGTGAAGCTCGGCGTATATTTAACATTACCGGTTGGTTATCCTTGATTCTGAAAACTACTGCTTACCTTTTTTTTCCCAATGAGTCAATAAAATTAGACAGAATCAGCACCGGCTACAACCCATGAGAACCTCAGAGAACCTTCGACCTTGTGCAACCCATTAGGACCTCCTGGCGACCCACCTACGGCACGAGAATTCTCGCTGCTCTCCATGGCGGCTTAATTCTAGTCGCCGTTAATTTTTCAACATGTTGAAAAATTTGCGGCGACGATAATGAGGCCGTGACTAGTTCCCAGAACTCAGAAATTCCTCGGGGGTGGAAGATTGCAACCTTCACGTGGTCCGCCCTGTTTCGACTAATGCAATCAACTCGACGTGCACAAACAGAAGATCAAATAGAACAAATTGTCCAACATCTTTAGGCTATGCACGCCACACGACAGAAGAAGAAGAAGAAGAAAAAATTCCTCGCAACCATGAAGGCGACTCCCTCCAAAGATGTTGCCTGTAACGACAGGCTTGCCTCATGTCAGTGGCAGGGAAGTTATTGGAAAATGTTCTGAGCGACGATTAATTTTTACTTGAAGAAGCAGGTTTCTATGGTTTGTTGGTAGAAAATGACTTCCACAATGCATGGCTTTGTTCAGACATGAGTTCATCACCACTGTCAATTTTCAACATGTTATTTGTTCAAAATATTTTCATGTATTTCAGCAAATAAAACTGCACTCAACTGTATACACCAGTGAGAATAACCATTTGCATCGTTTCCAGTTTGACAATGAATGCAGTTTCTGTTCCGGCAAATTATGCATTGCTACAGTTTGTCCTGTGCTTTCTATTTGATTTTCTTTATTTACCACAATGCAACATTTGCTGTGGATTCAACCTTATCCTTGCATGAATTTAAAGTTAAAAAACTCTCTCAGGTCTTCCAGTTACACCGCATGAAATATTACCTTGTGCATACTAACAGACTCAGAGACATGGTTCTTTATTTTGCTATCTATCCTCGTCAATTTGCAACATGTGCATGTTCATTTGTCTCTTACTTCAAAGCTGGTAAAGCCATGTATATAGACGAGTACAGGGGCCCAGGGAAAGGTTTGAATCAGTCGGTTCAGCTCTCTAAATACGAGTGGCACAATGGCGCATCTGGTAGAGTTGCTGCCTCACAGCTTCAGAGATCTGGGTCAATCCAGACCTCGGGTGCTGACTTTGCACGTTCTCTGAAAATGGCGGCAAAACCTGGTGACCCTTGTGTACTGTCTCAGTGTACTATTCCTATACAGTGGTACTTAATCCGAGATTGTACATAGGTATAGTAATACTTTTACTGAAATATATGCAAAAAAGAATTTCACTCTGCCTTGGTACATGTGATAATAATGCACCATTGAACCATTGATCCCTGTGACCTCGTGCATTTCCTCCCACATCACAAAGATGGAAGATTTGTAGGTTATTTGGCCTCTGTGAATTAGTCCTAGCGTGTAGGGAGTGGATGCAAAATGGGATAACATAGAACAAGTGTGAACGGGTGATCGATAGTTGGTATGGACTTGGTGGGCCAAAGGACCTATTTCAATGCTGTATCTTCAAACAAATCTAAACCTCAAACATGATTATAGATATACATACTGCATTTATATGCACCATTTTACTCAATTAATTTATTTGGCTGTCATATTCCAATGGGGTCTGGTATTCTTCAAGTTTAGCATTACGTTTATTCCTTTCCCTCCAATAATGACTCCCTAAACCATTCAATTGGAATTCAGTATAATTTCTAATCCTTTCATATCCTCTATTCATCATAATATCTGCCATACTTCCTAATTCATTGATGAATCCTCATCAACCATTCCTTTATTGGAGGCCAATAAATAAGGTACTATTCTGCTAGAGGATATTTTTTGCTAAATTTAAGTGAATATTTTAAATCTGAGATTAGCAATCTGATAGGATTAGATTTATTGCTGACTTGCTCTCAGAAGTATCATTTGGAAATATGAGATAAACAGGTGTAATTTGATGAGGATCTAATATTCACATTGGCCCAGTTTCTTGGGATTATCGTTCAGGAAATTAGTCTCCTTCTCCCCATCCCCCTCCTCCACCCCCCCCCCCCCCCCCCCCAACATTTCTATTCAATCATTAAATTCTATTTTGATAAATATCATGGTGTCATAGTGTTATGCAGCACAAAAACAGGCCCTTCCGCCCAACCTAACCATGCTGGCCAAGATGCCCCATCTAAGCTAAACCCCTTTCCCACATTTGGCCCATAAATGAACACGTCTATTTGGCATAGACTTATAAATATTGACCAGTTGATAATCTAACTCAATAAACTAAAATAGTAATTAAATTATGAAAGGAAAAACTATCTGATTACCACATAACTGAGGGAAATCTGGTACATCAAAGTTTTAAAATGTATACACTGGAAACAAATAATTTTTCAGCTGTTAATCATTTAGTTGTGATATTTGCTCACTCCTTCTCTCTCCATTAACAAAGCCTTTCCTGCCGAGTATGTACCAGAGCAATGTATTTCACACCATTTTTCATTTTGTATTATAATCCGCAAATACCCTCCATTAACCCATTGACCAGAGGACCTTTATAAATTATTCTAATGGAAATCCTGGCTTCACCATGTCACAGTTGTTCCCTTTTTCCTTCTGCTTCTCTTCCCCGACTTCTCTGTGACTTAAAACTCATTTGTTTTTCTCTCTATCACAGTCCTGCCAAAGATCTTCAACCTGAAATGTCAACTCTGTTTCTCTTTCTCCAGATACTACAGTACCTGATCTGCTGAATGCTTGCAACATTTTGTTTCTATTTTAGTACTTGAAAGGCTGCACAGGAATCGAACCTTGACAGCTACAACTGTCACTCATGAGTAGACATCACTGAAACCTTATTCCAACCCACCCACCACTACATCTATTGTTAAACACACCTTTAAGTTACCTAACCCATTAGCGTTGTGCAGTGCAAGTAGAGATTTAGGGATATACTCTTGAGATATGTACAAGAACTTGTGTACAAATAATTCAAATACAACTGTTACATTTTACTTGCTACTTCAGCCATATTCCAAGGCTACCTCAGAAGTAGATCCATGCGCTCTTCTGAATAACTATATGTATGTGCTAATTTACAAACAAAATGTCTTGACAGTAAGCAGTGGAGATCCATTTTTTATTTATTTCAGCTACTGGGCAATGTTATGTCATAGTAAAGTAGTGCGAGTGGGAAATGTCTTAAGACGCTTACATAATGGATCTCACATTTTTGTAATCACTTCAGAAAAGTCCATGTGTATTCAGTAACAAAACACTTAATAACCAGGAAATATTTACACTCTGTTTTCAATATTAACATTTGATCAGAAAAATACGTACGTGTACCTTAGAGCATAGAAAAGTACAGCCCACAATGTCTGTGTCAAACATAATGCCAAGATAAACTAATTGCAGCTGCAAGCATCCCTCTATTCCTTATGTATGCATGTACTTATCAAAAAGCTTCTTAAATGCCACCATCGGAGCTACCTCCACCACCATCCTTGGGAGTGCATTCCAGGCACCCACCACTCTTTGTGTTAAAACCCAAATTGCCCCGTACATCTCCTTTAAGCTTTGTCTCTCTCACCTTAAAGTTATGCCTACTAATCTTTGACATTTCCACTCTGGGAAAAAGGTTCTGACTGTCTCAAGTCTCCACTTAATCTCTGGCATTCTAGAGAAAAATAATCCAAGTTTGTGAATATTAGCTTAAGAGTTTAGAAAAACAGCATAGAAACAGACCCTTCAGCCCACTGTGTCCACACTGACTATCGATCACCCGTTCGCACTAGTACTATGATATCCCATTTTCTCATCCACTCCCTATACATCATGGGAAATTTTATGGAGGCCAATTAACCTACAAACCCGCACATCTTTGAGATGTGTGAGGAAACCCGAACACCCGGAGGAAACCTACGCAGTCACAGGCAGAACGTACAAACTCCACACAGCCAGCATCCAAGGTCAGGTTTGAACCTGGGTGTCTGGCACGGTGAGGCAGCAGCTCTACCAGCTGTGCCACTGTATTGAAATTATATTCATTGTGTCAGTGCCTGTAACTTCATTTTTACTTGCTAATGTGAAATGCAAAAAATACACACCTGAATATCTGGTTAGCAGCTTATCGGATGTAGTTGTTGCCAAATATATTGGACAATACTTAGTTAGATTTATAATATATTGGACAAAAATGTCTGAAGTGAAAACAACAATTTTAGAAACACTAGTGCATTTTTGAATTTATCTGTTGATTATAGTTAAGATATTTTTAAGGCACACAAGGTTATATTTTGAAACATTTGAAATTCTTGACTTTGCATAATGAATCAATAGTAAATAGATCGAACGCAAACATCCCTTCGTCACATGTAAAATACGAGTATTTTTCTCACGTGTTAGTGACCAGAGCAACAGGAAGCCATAATTTCAATGAGATCACGTCAGCTATTTCCTCTAAAAAAAACACATAATTGTGTAACTTTCCGTCACAAATTAAACTGCTGATAGTTAGAATTATCTCAATTGCTTACCTACCTTTTGTATATTCATATCATTCTTAGTTTCTAGTCAATAGACATTTCTCTGCACTGGTTCAGCAAAACCCTCAGACATCAACCATTGAATCTCAAACTGTATGCCCTTTGTTAATACTGACAATTCACAGACTAATCCATTCTAATCCCTTGATCTCTGTTCTGATCAGCATGTTGCACTGCCGTTCCAATTCACTGATATATGCAGATGCATAAATGTATAATTATTTGATATATACAGGCAGTTCTACTATAACACAATGGTGGTATTCCTAAGAAAGCTTGCATTAGGAGAAAATCATGTTACTCCATTTTCCACTATGACTATGGGAAAAGGGAATCTGTGGGTTAGAGAGTTTCATTATAACAAAGTTATTTTTTCCTGTAGGGTTTCTCTAAAATAAAAAAGTTTTTTTTAGTAGCTATATTTATATTTTTGTTACTGCAAACTAAAAATACTAAAGGCTGCACGTTATATCATTTAGTAGAGTATCATTGCACAAGTGTCAATGGAAGTGTTTGCTTGTCAATTTCTAAGCCCTCTCAAGGTGAAACCAGCAGCTGTTTTCTTGAGGGACAATGATGTTTGATTTCTGTGGGAAGGTTACACGAGAAGACTTTAGACTTTACTTTAGATTTTAGAAAAACAACATGGAAACAGTCCCTTTGGCCCACCGAGTCCATATCGACCACCAATCACCGAGTAAGCTAGCACCATCCTACACACTAGGGACAATATACAATTCACAGAAGCCAATTTACCTGCAAACCTGGGAGGAAACCGGAATATCTGGAGAAAACTCACACGGTCACAGGGAGTGCGTACAGCACCCATAGTCAAGATCAAGCCGGATCGCTTGTGGAGCAAGGCAGCAACTCAACCGCTGCGCCACTGTGCCGCCCTAAGGTTTTTATTCCAAACACGGATTTTTTTCTCCCCAAGAGAACTTTCTTTCTATTTATCAATTTCCATAATAACTTGCTGATGATACAAAAGTGGGTGGTTTTGAAGATAGTGAAGGTAGTTGTGAAAGATTGTAGCAGGATCTGGATCGATTGGCCAGGTGGGCTAACGAATGGTTGATGGAATTTAATAGAGAAGTGTGAGGTGTTGCATTTTGGGACGTGTAACAAGGGCAAGACCTACACAATGAATGGAAGCCCCTTTGGTGAGCAGAGGGATCTAGGAGTACAGGTGCAAGGTTCCTTGAAGGTCGAGTCACAGGTAGATAAGGTGGTCAAAAAGGCTTTTGGCACATTGGCCTTCATCGGATCAGAGTATTTGGAAGTTGGGAGGTCATGTTGCAGTTGTTCAAGATGTTGGTGAGACCGCATTTAGAATATTGTGTTCAGTTCTGGGCAACCTGTTATAGGAAATATATTGTCAAGCTTGTTATGGTTCAGAGAAGATTTATCAGGATATTGCCAGGACTAGAGGGTGTGAGCTATAGGGAGAGGTTGAGTAGGCTGGGTCTCTATTCCCTGGCGTGCAGGAGGATGAGGGGTGATCTTATTGAGGTGCATAAAATCACGAGAGGAATAGATTGGGTAGATGCACAGAATCTCTTGACCAGAGTAGGGGAATCGAGGAACAGAGGACATAGGTTCAAGGTGAAGGGGAAAATATTTAATAGGAATCTGAGGAATCTTTTCACACAAAGGGTGGTAGGAGTATGGAACAAGCTGCCAGATGAGGTAGTTGAGGCTGGGACTATCCCAACGTTTAAGAAACAGTTGCACAGGTACATGGATAGGACAGGTTTGGAAGGATATGGACCAAGCGCAGGCAAGTGGGACTAGTGTAGCTGGGACATGTTGGCCGGTGTGGGCAATTTAGGCCGAAGGGCCTGTTTCGACACTGTGTCACTATAACCATATAACCATATAACCATATAACAATTACAGCATGGAAACAGGCCCTCTCGGCCCTTCCAGTCCGTGCCGACCATTTGTTTTCCCCTAGTCCCATCTACCTGCACTCAGACCATACCCCTCCATTCCCTTCACGTCCATATACCTATCCACTTTACTCTTAAATGTTAAAATCGATCCTGCCTCCACCACTTCTGCTGGAAGCTCATTCCACACAGCCACCACCCTCTGAGTAAAGAAGTTCCCCCTCACATTACCCCGAAACCTCTGTCCCTTAATTCTCATGTCATGCCCTCTTGTTTGAATCTTCCCTACCCTCAATGGGAAAAACTTATCCACGTCAACTCTGTCTATCCCTTTCATCATTTTAAAGACCTCAATCAAGTCCCCCCTTAACCTTCTGCGCTCCAAAGAATAAAGACCTAACTTGTTCAACCTTTCTCTGTAACATAGTTGCTGGAACCCTGGCAACATTCTAGTAAATCTCCTCTGTACTCTCTCTATTTTGTTGACATCCTTCCTATAACTAGGCGACCAAAATTGTACACCATACTCCAGAATTGGTCTTACCAATGCCTTGTACAATTTTAACATTACTTCCCTACTCCTATATTCAATGCTCTGATTTATAAAGGCCAGCACACCAAAGGCTTTCTTTACCACCCTATCTACATGCGATTCCACCTTCAGGGAACTATGCACAGTTATTCCTAGATCCCTCTGTTCCACAGCATTCCTCAATTCCCTACCATTTACCATGTACGTCCTATTTTGATTTGTCCTGCCAAGCGGGATGTAGCACTTCACACTTATCAGCATTAAACTCCATCTGCCATCTTTCAGCCCACTTTTCCAAATGGCCCAAATCTCTCTGTAGACTTTGAAAATCTACTTCATTATCCACAACACCACCTATCTTAGTATCATCTGCATACTTACTTATCCAATTCTCCACCCCATCATCCAGATCATTGATGTACATGACAAACAACAGTGGACCCAACACAGATCCCTGAGGCACCCCACTGGTCACCGGCTTCCAACCTGACAAACAGCCATCCACCATTACTCTCTGACATCTCCCATTCAGCCACTGTTGAATCCATCTTGCTACTTCGCCATTAACACCCAAAGATTGAACCTTCTTAACCAACCTTCCATAGAGTCACTCTATGACTCTAAGTGATTCTATAGATAATCAACACATATTGCTGGAGTAACTCAGCAGATCAGGCAATATCTTTGGAGAAAAGGAATTGGTGATGTTTTGGGCGAGACCCTTCTTCAAACTGGGAGTCAGGGAAGAGGGAAAGTGATTGTATAGTTCCTGTTGATATTGCATTACATTCAATTCGGCTCATTTAATACTAATAATGTTCGCTAATTTATCAATCGCATTATCATCCAAGTTGCTTTAGGAAATCTTACATCTGTGGACTGGAGGGTAGTAAATGTAAGGGAGAGCCAGTGGCTGTGGTGTATCTGGACTTTCAAAAAGCCTTTGACAAGGTCCCATACAAGAGATCAGTGTGCAAAATTAGAGCACATGGTATTGGGGGGTAGAGAATTGACATGGATAGAGAACTGGTTGGCAGAGAGTAGGAATTAACGGGTCCTTTTCAGAATGGCAGGTAGTGAGTAGTGGGGTGCCGCAAGGCTCGATGCAGGGAACCCAGTTGTTCACAATATATATTAACGGTTTAGATGAGGGAAGTAAATGTAACATCTCAAAGTTTGCAAATGACACAAAGCTGGGTGGCAGTGTGAACTGTGATGAGGATGCTATGAGGCTGCAGGGTCACTTGGATAGGTTGGGTGAGTGGGCAGAAGCATGGCAGATGCAGTATAATGTGGATAAATGTGAGGTTATCCACTTTGGTGGCAAGAACAGGAAGGCAGATTATTATCTGAATGGTGTCAGATTAGGAGAAGGGGAGGTGCAAAGAGACCTCGGTGTGCTTGTACATCAGTCACTGAAAGTAAGCATGCAGGTGCAGCAGGCAGTGAAGAAAGGTAATTGCCTTCATTGCAAGAGGATTTGAGATTAGGAGCAAGGAGGTCCTACTGCAGTTGTACATGACCCTGGTGAGACCACACCTGCAGTATTATGTGCAATTTTGGTCTCCTAATTTGAGGTAGGACATTATTACTATTGAGGGTGTGCAGCGTAGGTTCATCAGGTTAATTCCCAGGATGACGGGACTGACATATGATGAAAGAATGGGTCGACTGGGCTTGTATTCACTGGAATTTAGAAGGATGAGAGGATATCTTATAGAAACATATAACATTCTTAGAGGATTGGACAGGATAGATGCAGCCAAAATGTTCCCGATGTTGAGGGAGTCCAGAACCAGGGGTCACAGTTTAAGAATAAAGGGAGGCCATTTAGGACTGTGATGAGGAATAACATTTTCACCCAGAGAAATGTTTGTGAATCTGTGGAATTTTCTGTCACAGAAGGCAGTGGATGCCAACTCACTGGATGTTTTCAATAGAGTTATATTTAGCTCTTAGGGCTAAGGGAATCAAGGGATATGGGGAAAAAGCCAGAATGGGGTACTGATTTTGATTCAGCCATGATCATATTGAATGGTGGTGCCAACTCGAAAGGCCGAATAGCCTACTCCTGCAACTTGTTGTATGTTTCTATGTTTTACATTGTCTAGAAATATCTGTATTATTTTTATATACAATACTTTTAATCCTCGACTTTGTTACCCAACTGTTGTGTAAAGTTTTCTGGAACTTTTATTTCTATTGCGTGGCAGTGTGGTACTCAATCACCACTAGGCCTCGTTGTTTTGGCCATTCTACAATCGGAGTAGGCCGCAAGCACAAGTATGGCCCAGGAAGGGAAATATAAATTAACTAAAAACATTTATAATAATTGAAAAATTTGACTATTAAATTAACATGTGCCAGCATCTGACCTGCAATACATTCAATGCTAGTGTGTTGCAGGTCAGTATGTGCTGACTGGCACCGTGTCGCTACCTGGATTTTCTCTACAGGAACTCAGGCTGGCCGTCACATTTACTGCCCATTGTGTTGCTCCTCTCCTTTAGAGCCCTAGAGTTGTACAGCATGGGAACATCCCGTTCGGCCCAACCTCCCTATGCTGACCAAGAAGCACTACCTATGCTCGCCAATCCTGCCCGTGTTTGGTCCATATCCCTTTCAACCTTTCCTATCCACGTACCTGTCCAAATCTCTTCTGAACATAGAAGGTTTTTATTCCAAACAATTATTTTGCCCAATACAACTGGACTATGGAAAAATAAAAGGGAACTGCAAAAATAGCAAGATATAAACCTTAAGCAACTACATTTAGTATCAGTTTTTAGTTTAGTGATATAGCATGGAAAACAGGCCCTTCGCCCACTGATAATCTTCGTACACTAGTTCTATCCGGCACACTAGGAACAATTTACACGACCAATTAACCTACACATCTTTGGAATGTGGGAGGAAACTGGAGCACCCAGAGAAAACCCATGTAGTCATGGAGAATGTACAAACTCTTCATAGTCAGCACCTCGAGGAGTATAGGGTGGTGGTTGTGTTTACATGGATTTCAGTAAGACATTTGATAACATTTCCCATGGTAGGTTGATCCTGAAGATTAAGATGCAGTGGATTAACAGTAATGGTCGTATGGATTCAGAACAGATGGACATGGAGGTCAGCACGATATAGATCAGCTGTGGAAATAGGCAGATAAATGGCAGATGGAGTTTAATCCAAGCAAGTGTGAGGTGCTGACTTTAGGAGGTCAAATGTAAGGGGAAACTATGCAATTAATAAGAAGCCCTTAACAACATTGATGTGCAGAGGGATCTTGGGGACAATTCCATAATTCCATGAAAATGGCACACAAGTAGATTGAGTGATAAAGTAAGCATATGGTTTGCCTTCATTGGTTGTGGCATTGAATATGTCAGGAAGTCATGATGCAGCTTTATTGGACTTTGATCAGACGGCAATTTAATTGTTGTGTGCGGTTCTGGTAGCCCCGTTGCAGGATGTGGAGGGTTTAGAAAGGGTGCAGCGGTGGTTAAACAAAATGAGGCCTGGAGTATGGGGTGTTGGCTACAGAGAGAGGTTGGACAGACTTGGATCGTTTCCTCCAACAGTTGAGATATATCAAAATTACTAGACTAAGTGGAACCCGTTGGGTCCCATGTTCACACGGGAGGGCTGGTCCCCCGACGCAATATTCCACCTCTCCACCAATTCCAATATTGGTGGCCAGTTGGGGGGCTTTCTGGAGCGCTGGAATGGCTTCTTGGGGTGGCAGCTCAGTCCCTCAAGCCTGATGTGCTGACAGCTCACTCACGGCTGGTGGGCTGGCAGTTGACTCATGGCTATTCCTTGAAATTCCATTTCAAGCAGGGTGCAAGGCCACCAAATTCAAATCCATTTTCCTACCATTTCAAGCAGGGTGCAAGGCCACCAAATTCAAGTGCAGTTTCTTACCACCTTCAGCAGGTGCAAGGCACAGTTTCTCAAAGCTTGCAAGGGTGCAAGGCCACAAAATTCAAGGCATCATAGAAAACATAGAGAAAACATAGAAATTAGGTGAGAGGCCATTCGGCCCTTCGAGCCTGCACCGCCACTCAATATGATCATGGCTGATCATCCAACTCAGTATCCTGTACCTGCCTTTCTCTCCAAGTGCACTCTCTGTGTGAAAAACGATTTTCTCATCTCGGTCCTAAAAGTGACCCCTGGACTTCCCCAACATCGGAAAAATCTTCCTGCATCTAGCCTGTCCAACCCCATAAGAATTTTGTAAGTCTCTATGAGATCACCCCTCTATCTTCTAAACTCCAGCGAGTACAAGCCAAGTCTATCCAGTCTTTCTTCATATGGAAGTCATGCCATCCATTCAAATGTAGCTTCATACCATTTCAAGCAGGGTGCAAGGCCACCACATTCAAATGCAGTTTCATATCATTTCATGCAGGGTGCAAGGTCACCACATTCAAATTCAGTTTCACACCATTTCAAGCAGGATGAAACCACCATAAAACCACACAAAACACCAAACTCACAGGCCAGTAGACATTCAGTGTGTTCAGTTGATTCACAGCTCAGACAGTCGTGACCTCTCCCTCCCCCACCATGCAGAGACTGAGCCACAGCCACACTTCCGGGTTTTATAACCCCTCCCCCTCCCACGGGAAAAGGTGTGGCCTTCATGGCGTGATTGACAGGAGAGAGATTCTCAAAATTTTCTGAACACTAATAACACCTTTATTTTTCATTGATGGGAAGAATCCTCTGCACCTGCTGAGCGGGAGGGGACTGAGTAAGATGGCCAAAAGTCACTGCCGTAAGTGGTAGCGTTTTATCTAAAATCAATATACAGTGCAAACAGGAAGTTAGCCGAAGCCCCCAAGCCACCGTTTGCAGCTGTGCCGTTTCGCTTCAAGCCAAAGCCCCCAAGCCACCATTTGCAGTTGTGCCTTTTCACCATTTGCAGTAGTACCTTTTCACTTCAAGCCAACCCCCCCCAAACAACCATTTGCAGTAGTGCCTTTTCACTTCAACCCCAAGCACCCAAACAAACATTTGCAGTAGTGCCTTTTAACTTCAACCCAAACCTCCAAACAAACATTTGCAGGCAGTGCCTTTTTACTTCAAACCAACCATATTTTCATTTTCAAACCACATTAAGGGCACTCACAGTTGAGTAGACATGTGTTCAGTGCTGCTTCAGTGTTCAGAGAGACATGACCATCTGGTTCCTCCATCTTGCGGAGACTGAGTGAGGCACACCACTTCCTGGTTTTATAGTCCCTCCCCCTCCCTCCAGCAGGGGCAGCAGAGAGAATGGGGAATTTGTTAAAAACATTAATATCGCTCTGATTTTTCATCGATGAGAAACATCCTCTGGTCCAGGAAGGCAGAGGGGGGCTCTGAGCGAGCTGGCCAAAAATGACGGCCGTAGGTGGCGGCATTCTCTTGGAAATCACAGCACAGCAAGCCAAAAGCGGTCAAGATCGGACTTTTAGTAATATAGATGAAAGGCGTAAATGGGGTTGAGTCAGAAACGTTTTCCCAGACTGGAAATATCAAATGCTAGAGGGCATAGCTTTAGGTTGAGGAGGTAATGTTTGAAGTAGACGTGTGAGGCAATTATTTTTTAAAACATAGAGGGTGATGAGTGCCTGGAATATGCTGCCAGGAGTGGTGGTGGAGGCTGATACAGTGGTGGCATTTAAGCGGCTTTTGGATAGGCCCATGGATGTACAGGGAATGGGATATAAATTATGTGCAGCAGATAAGAGAAGGACTACATCACGTGGCACAGAAATTGTGGGCCAAAGGGCCGGTTTCTGTGCTATACTATTCTATATTCTGTCTTTTGGGAAACAGCAATCATAATGTGCATTTTCACATTCAGTTTGTAAGCAATTAAGATTTAAAACTCAGAACCTAGACAACTGCAGTTGATTACAGAGGTATAGTTGAAGTTGGCTAAAATAGATATTAAGTTAAAAGTTATGGGAGAAGAAGTATGATAGATGACTATATCGTGAGATCGACATTGGTGAGACCCGACACATAATAGTATGGTTACCATACCAGAAGAAGGATGTGACTAAGCTAGAGCGCATGCTGGGGTGGCATGGTGGTGCAGTGGTCGAGTTATAGACTCTACCACTGAGTCCAGAGACTCTACCACTAGACTACCAGAGAGTTATAGCGCTAGAGACTCGGGTTCGATCAT
This sequence comes from Okamejei kenojei, assembly GCA_035221665.1. Lineage (NCBI taxonomy): Eukaryota > Metazoa > Chordata > Chondrichthyes > Rajiformes > Rajidae > Okamejei > Okamejei kenojei. Next base: position 117,751,866 of record CM069132.1, on the reverse strand, counting down.
GACTATGGGAGCTGTGTATACGTAGTTTGTACGTTCTCCCTGTGACTGCATGGGTTTTCCAGTTTCCTCCCACATTCCAAAGATGTACAGATTTGTAGGTTGAATAGCTTCTGGAAATTGTAAATTGTCCCCAGTGTGTAGGATAGTGCTGGAGTATGGGGTTGATTGCTGGTTGGCGTGGACTTGGTGCCAACGGGCCCGTTTCCACTCTAAACCCTAAGGTCTTAAGTCTAAAAGATTCACTGGGATGTTGTCAAGACTGGAGGTCTTGCATTTAGGGAGAGCGCGAACAGGCTTACAGGTCACCTCGTCCTTGCCGACTGCAGTGCCCAATAATGCCTATTTGCAGTATTTTTCCCTACAGGGGAGTCTAAAACTAGAGGGTGACAGGGAATGATTTAACAGGATCCTGAGTGGCAACTTTTACCATGTAGACTGGGTGGGTTTATAGTGCAGGGTATATGGAACAGACTGTCAAAGGAAGTGATAGAGCTGGTACAATTATGAAGTTTAAAAGACATTTGAAAAGGTTAGAGTCATTGAGCTATACAGCATGAAAACAAGTCCGTACATTAGTACAGAAGTCAGGGGTTATTGGGAGAAGGTAGGAAAATGGGATTGAGAGGGAAAGATAGATCAGCCATTTACACCTGATGGGCCAAATGGCCTAAATCTGCACCTACAACTTAACCATATAACATATAACCATATAACAATTACAGCACGGAAACAGGCCCTCTCGGCCCTTCCAGTCCGTGCTGACCATTTGTTTTCCCCTAGTCCCATCTACCTGCTCCATTCCCTCCATACCCCTCCCATTCCCTTCACGTCCATATACCTATCCACTTTACTTTTAAATGTTAAAATCGATCCTGCCTCCACCACTTCTGCTGGAAGCTCATTCCACACAGCCACCACCCTCTGAGTAAAGAAGTTCCCCCTCACGTTACCCCTAAACTTCTGTCCCTTAATTCTCATGTCATGCCCTCTTGTTTGAATCTTCCCTACCCTCAATGGGAAAAACGTATCCACGTCAACTCTGTCTATCCCTTTCATCATTTTAAAGACCTCAATCAAGTCCCCCCTTAACCTTCTGCGCTCCAAAGAATAAAGACCTAACCTGTTCAACCTTTCTCTGTAACAGAGTTGCTGGTACCCTGGCAACATTCTAGTAAATCTCCTCTGTACTCTCTCTATTTTGTTGACATCCTTCCTATAACTAGGCGACCAAAATTGTACACCATACTCCAGAATTGGTCTTACCAATGCCTTGTACAATTTTAACATTACTTCCCTACTCCTATATTCAATGCTCTGATTTATAAAGGCCAGCACACCAAAGGCTTTCTTTACCACCCTATCTACATGCGATTCCACCTTCAGGGAACTATGCACAGTTATTCCTAGATCCCTCTGTTCCACAGCATTCCTCAATTCCCTACCATTTACCATGTACGTCCTATTTTGATTTGTCCTGCCAAGATGTAGCACTTCACACTTAACAGTATTAAACTCCATCTGCCATCTTTCAGCCCACTTTTCCAAATGGCCCAAATCTCTCTGTAGACTTTGAAAATCTACTTCATTACCCACAACACCACCTATCTTAGTATCATCTGCATACTTACTTATCCAATTTTCCACCCCATCATCCAGATCATTGATGTACATGACAAACAACAGTGGACCCAACACAGATCCCTGAGGCACCCCACTGGTCACCGGCTTCCAACCTGACAAACAGCCATCCACCATTACTCTCTGACATCTCCCATTCAGCCACTGTTGAATCCATCTTGCTACTCCGCCATTAACTCCCAAAGATTGAACCTTCTGAACCAACCTTCCATGGGGAACCTTGTCAAAGGCCTTACTGAAATCCATATAGACAACATCCACTGCTTTACCCTCATCAATTTCCCTAGTTACCGCTTCAAAAAAATTCAAGAAGGTTTGTCAAACATGACCTTCCAGGCACAAATCCATGTTGACTGTTCCTGATCAGACCCTGTTTATCCAGATGCTTATATATATTATCTCTAAGTATCCTTTCCATTAATTTGCCCACCACTGATATCAAACTAATAGGTCTATAATTGCTAGGTTTATTCTTTGAACCCTTTTTAAACAATGGAACAACATGCGCAGTATGCCAATCCTCCGGCACTATTCCCGTTTCTAATGACATTTGAAATATTTCTGTCATAGCTCCTGCTATTTCTACACTAACTTCCCTCAATGTCCTAGGGAATATCCTGTCAGGACCTGGAGACTTATCCACTTTTATATTTTTCAAAAGTGTCAGTACTTCCTCCTCTTTGAATCTCATAGTTTCCATAGCTACTCTACTTTTTCCCCTTAACTCCTTGGTGAATACCGAAGAAAATAAATTGTTCAATATCTCCCCCATCTCTTTTGGCTCTGCAGATAGCTGTCCATTCTGGTTCTCTAATGGTCCAATTTTATCCCTCATTATTCTTTTGCTATTAATATAGCTGTAGAAACCCTTTGGGTTTACGTTCACCTTTCTTGCCAAAGCAATCTCATATCTTCTTTTAGCCTTCCTAATTTATTTCTTAAGATTCTTTTTACATTCTTTATACTCGTCTAGCACCTCATTTACTCCATGCCTCCTATAATTATTGTAGATATCTCTCTTTTTTCGAAACAAGTGTCCAATTTCCCTTGAAAACCATGGCTCTTTCCAATTTTTACTATTTCCTTTCAACCTAACAGGGACATAAAGATTCTGTACTCTTACAATTTCCCCTTTAAATGTCCTCCATTTCTCTTCTACATCCTTCCCATGAAACAAAGTGTCCCAATTCACTCCTTTAAAATCCTTATGCATTCCCTCAAAGTTAGCCTTTCTCCAATCAAAAATCTCCACCCTAGGTCCAGTTCTGACTCTCTCCATAATTATATTGAAACTAATGGTATTGTGATCACTGGTCCCGAAGTGCTCACCAACGCATACCTCCGTCACCTGACCTGTCTCATTTCCTAACAGGAGGTCCAGCACTGCCCCTTCTCTGGTCGATACCTCTATGTACTGCTGCAAAAAACTATCCTGCACACATTTTAAAAACTCCAAACCATCCAGCCCATTTACAGAATGTGTTTCCCAGTCTATTTTTGGAAAATTGAAATCTCCCACAATCACTACCTTGTGCTTACTACTAATATCTGCTATCTCCTTACATATTTGCTCTTCCAATTCTCGCTCCCCATTTGGCGGTCTATAATACACCCCTAAAAGTGTTGCTACACCGTTCCCACTTCTCACTTCCACCCAAATAGCCTCCCTAGATGAGCCCTCTAATCTATCCTGCCAAAGCACTGCTGTAATATCTTCTCTGACAAGCAATGCAACACCTCCCCCTCTGGTCCCTCCAATTCTATCACACCTGAAGCAACGAAATCCTGGAATATTTCCAGGTGTCAATCCAGGCTCTAAGTTCATCCACCTTACTTATAATGCTCCTAGCATTAAAATATACACATTTTAGAAACCCACCATCCCTTATTCTCTGTCTATTATCTTTTTCGCCTACATTTTGGATCCGAGTGCTTCCCTTCTCTGCCTCTTGCCCCACACCCTGACCCCTACCCCCCTCTACCCGAGTCCCTCCACCCAGCCTTTCTAGTTTAGTCTCCCCAGTAGCCTTTGCAAATCTCCCTGCCAGGATATTGGTCCCCCTTGGGTTCAAGTTCAACCCGTCCTTTGTGTACAAATCATGCCTTCCCCAAAAGAGGTCCCAGTGATCAAGAAACTTGAATCCCTGCCCACTGCACCAGTCCCTCAGCCACGCATTTATCCTCCACCTCATTTCATTCCTACTATCACTGTCACGCGGCACAGGCAGTAATCCTGAAATCGTTACCCTTTTGGTCCTTCTCCTTAACTTTCCCCCCAACTCCCTAAATTCTCCCTTCAGGACCTCGTCACTTTTTCTGCCTATGTCTTTGGTACCTATGTGTACCACAACATCAGGCTCCTCTCCCTCCCTTATCAGAATCCTTTGGACACGTAACTTATGAACATGTCCTTTTGTCTAACTTATCCATGTCACCCAAACTGGTGTTCTGGGTTAGTCCCATTTGCCTGCATTTGATCCACATCCCTCTAAACCCTTTCTATCCACATATCTGTCCAAATGCCTTTTGAAAGTCACAACTGTATCTGCTCCAATTACTTCCTCTGGCAGCTCCAGATGCAGGCTTCCGTCTGTGAGAAAGTTGCCACCAAGATCTCCCTCTTCTTACATTATGCCCCTCATGATTCAATAAAGTCACCCCTCAGCCTCATACACCCTCAATTCAAGAAGTCGCACCCTCTCAATCCTTTCCCTATAACTCAGCCCACAAGTCCAAGTAACATCCTAGTGAATCGCTTCTGCATTCTTTCCAACTTTATGACATCCCTTCTATAGCTGGGTGACTAAAATTGCACACAGTACTCCAAATGTGGTCTTACCAATGACTTGTACAGCTGTCACATGATGCCACTACTTTTGTACTCAGTACTTTTGTGGTAGAGTTACTGCCTTAAAACGCCAGAGACCCAGGTTTGATCCTGACTACGAGTGCGGAGTTTGTACGTTTTCCCCCTGACCTGCGTGGGTTTTCTCAGGGATCACCGGCTTCCTCACACCCTACAAAGACGTACAGGTTTGTAGGTTAATTGGCTTCGGAAAAATGTTAATTTTCCCTAATGTGTGTAGGAACGTGCTGGTGTATGGGGACTCGGTGGGGCGAAGAGAGCTGGCGTATGGTCGTCGCGGACTCGGTGGGCCGAAGAGTCTGTATCTCTAAACTAAACTACTCTTCCCAATGTAAGCAAGCATGCAAAATGCATACTTCACCACACTGTCCACTTGAACAGCAACCTTTAAGGACCCATGCACATGTACTCCCAGATGTCTATTCTACAACCCATCTTCATTACCATCTTCAATGCCTGGCTTGGTTTGACATACCAAAGTGTAACAGTGTATAAAACACATGAGTGTATAAAATCATGAGAGGAATAGATTGGGTTGATGCACAGAATCCCTTGCCCAGAATTGCAAAATCGAGGACCAGACGACATAGATGTACAGGTGAGGGGAAAATGATTTAATAGGAATCTGAGGGGTAACTTTTTCACACAAAGGGTGGCGAGTGTATGGAACAAGCTGCCAGATGAGATAGTTAAAACTGGGACTATCCCAACGTTTCAGAAACTTTTAGACAGGTACATGGATAGGACAGGTTTTGAGGGATATGGACCAAGCTCAGGCAGGTGGGACTAGCGTAGCTGGGACATGTTAGCCGGTGTGGGCAAGTTGGGCCGAAGGGCCTGTTTCTTCACTGTATCACTCTATGAGCTTACACGTGCCAGAGTTAAACTGCTGCAGATTCTGTTGCAAATTGATATTCTTCCTCACAGTCTACTATGGCACCAATTTAAGTGTCATCTACAAATTTACTAACAACACGAACTACATTGTCATCCAAATTGTTAATGTGATTAACAAACAAGAATACCACTGGACATAGGTCTCCAATTGGAAAACAATCCATTACAACTAACTACAACTAAGGTGGTGCAGCGGTAAAGTTGCTACCTTACAGGGCCAGAGACCCAGGTTGGATTCTGACAATGGGTGCTGTCTGTACCGAGTTTGTACGTTCTCCCTTGACCTGTGTGGGCTTTCTCCGGGAGCTCAGGTTTCCTCCCTGATTCCAATGACGTACAGATTTTGCAGGTTAATAGGCTTGGTATAATTGTAAATTATCTCAAGTGTGTGTGAGATAGTGTTAGTGTGCGGGGATTGCTGGTTGAGCGATTCGGTGTGCTGGAGGGCTAATTACTGTGCTGTATCTCTAAACTAACTAAAACTAAACTAAACTACACTTTTCCTACCTCCTCCAAGCCAATTTTGAATCCAAACAACTAGCTTACCTGGGATTATTAGGATCAAACCTTCATCCTCTCTTCTCCCCTCTCCCATCAAGCAAAGGGTATAGAAGTAATGTCCTTCCTAATTTGAGGAAGGACATTCTTGCTATTGAGGGATTGTAGCGGAGGTCGCAAGGTTAATTGCCTGGATGGCTGGACTGTCATATGATGAAAGAATGGAGCGACAGGGCTTTTATACACTGGAATTTAGAAGGATGAGCGGGGATCTTATAGAAAGATATAAAATTATTAAGGGATTGGATACACTAGATGCAGGAAACATGTTCCCGATGTTGGGGGAATCCAGAACCAGGGGCAACAGTTTAAGAATAAGGGGTAAGCCATTTAGGACTGAGATGAGGAAAAACCTTTTCACACAGAGAGTTGTGAATTTGTTGAATTCTCTGCCTTAGAAGGCAGTGGAAGCCTACACTGGATGCATTCAAAAGAGAGTTAGTCTCGGCGCATCCCTCTGCAATTGGATCCTCATTCACAGACCACTGTCCGTTCGTAGTGATGGAAATGTGTCAGCCTCGATAACAATCAGCAAGGGAGCACCTCAAGGCTAAGTGCTCAGCCCCCTGCTGTACTCACACTATACTCATGACTGCGTAGCCGGTCACAGTGTGAACTCCATCATCAAGTTCGCAGACGACACCAATGTTGTTGGATGTATCACTGATGGGGATGAGTCAGAGTATAGAAGAGAGATCGACCAACTGTCCATATGGTGCCAGTACAATTACCTGGCCACCTGCAAAACCAAGGAACTGATTGTGGACTTTGGAAGGAGTAGGATGGGGACCCACAGTCCTGTTTATATCAGTGGGTCAATGGTTGAAGGGTCAAGAGTTTCAAATTCCTGGGAGTGCACATCTCTGAAGATCTTTCCTGGTCCGAGAACACTAATGCAATTATAAAGAAAGCACATCAGGAAATGATTATCTTTGGAGTAAAAGGAGATGGAAACAAATTAAATATATCCCAAATTTCATTTTTTAATTATGGTTTAATAATAGCAAAAAAACTCATACTTAAATTTTGGAAGAAGGCTACTTTACCAACACTCAAAATGTGGATTGGTAATATGTTGGAAACTGCCCATTCGGAAGAAATGAGACTCCTCCTAATAGAAAAAAAAGACCAATTCTTAACGAGTTGGTCTCCATTTATTGACCTTGTGGATTCCTGTGGTGCAATAGTATCGTAAGATTAAAAATTCTGGGTTTGGGTGAAAAATGATTAAGAATATAAAAAAGCATCGACTTGTGGTGAGGGAGAATCTCCTTTCTGCTTCACTTTTTCACATTTCTTTTCTTTACATCACACTCACTAGACTTTCCTTTACTCTTCACTACTTCGTTCTTTCTCATTTCTTTCTAAAAAAAAAGGAAGTTGTACAAAGAATGTTTTAATAATTCTGGGAACCTGTAAAAAGGTACCATCAAAATGTAACGTACTTACTTCTAAAAAATAAAAATAAAAAAATAAATTAAAAAAAGAAAGCACATCAGTGCCTCTACTTCCTGAGAAGATTACGGAGAGTTGGTTTGTCAAGGAGGACTCTCTCTAACTTCTAAGGTGCACAGTGGAGAGCATGCTGACTGGTTGCATCGTGGCTTGGTTCGGCAACTTGAGCGCCCTGGAGAGGAAAAGACTTCAAAAAGTAGTAAACACTGCCCAGTCCATCATCGGCTCTGACCTTCCTTCCATCGAGGGGATTTATCGCCATCGCTGCCTCAAAAAGGCTGGCAGCATCATCAAGGACCCACACCATCCTGGCCACACACTCATCTCTCTGCTACCTTCAGGTAGAAGGTACAGGAGCCTGAAGACTGCAACGACCAGGTTCAGGAATAGTTACTTTCCCACAGCCATCAGGCTATTAAACCTGGCTCGGAGAAAACTATGATCATTAATAACCCATTATCTGTTATCTGTTAGTTGCACTTTATCAGTTTATTTATTCATGTGTGTATGTATTTATATAATGATATATGGACACACTGATCTATTCTGTAGTAAATGCCTGCTATATTCTGTGTGCCGAAGCAAAGCAAGAATTTTATTGTCCTATCAGGGACACATGACAATAAACTCACTTGAACTTGAGATAGAACTCTTAGGGCTAGCGGAATCAAGGGGTATGGGGAGAAGGCAGGAACGGCGTACTGATTGTGGATGATCATCCATGATCACATTGAATGGCGGTGCTGGCTTGAAGGGCCGAATGACTTACTCCTGTACCTATTGTCGATGTAGCTATGTATGTAAGTGTGAAAACGCACACCTCCAGATTCAGGGACAGCTTCTTCCCAGTTTTTAACAGGCAACTGTATCATCCTACCACAACCAGAGAGCAGTGCTGAACTACTATCTACCTCCTTGGTGACCCTTGGACTATCCTTGATCGAACTTTGTTGCCTTAACCTTGCACTGAACATTAGCCCCTTATAACCATATAACAATTAACAATTACAGCACGGAAACAGGCCCTCTCGGCCCTTCCAGTCCGTGCCGACCATTTGAAATTATAATGTATCTACATATTGTAAATGGCTCGATTGTATTCATTTATTGTATTTCCGCTGACTGGATAGCACGCAATTAAAGTCACGGTGGCGCAGCGGTAGAGCTGCTGCCTTACAGCGAACGCAGCACCGGAGACCCGGGTTCGATCCTGACCACGGGTGCTGACTGTACATTCTCCCCGTGACCTGCGTGGGTTTTCTCCAAGATCTTAGGTTTCCTCCCACACTCCAAAGACGTACAGGTTTGTAGGTTAATTGTCTTGGTAAATGTAAAAATTGTCCTTAGTGGATATAGGATCATGTTAATGTGCGGGGACCACTGGTCGGCGCAGACCCAGTGGGCCGAAGGGCCCATTTCCGCGCTGTCTCTAAAATAAACTAAACTAAAGCTTTTCACTGTACTTCGGGACACGTGACAAACTGTAAAATCGGTGATCTAATCTTCCAGACTCACCTACCAAGTTGGGAGTTTCATGGAGAGGAATGTTTTAGAGGGATGGAGGTCAAATGCTGGCAAATGGGATTAACTCAGTAAGCCACTTTGGTCAGCATGGAGGAGTTGGGACTGGTTCTGTGCAGTATTATTCTATAACTGAATGACTTAAATAGTTTATCATTTAGAACTGCTTCCAAGGGTTTTAAAAAATGGTGAATGGCATCCTTTCTATTGCAGGGCAATCCGAATTGCACACAGTACTGCAAATGGGGCCTACCTAACATCCTCTACAGTTGTAACATGACATCCCTAGTCCTGTATTTAACGCAATGACCAAAGAAGGTAACCGTGCAAACCTCTTTACCACCCTGTGTATCTGTGCTGCCACTTTCATGCAACTATGTTTCTGCACCCCCCATGTCTCTCAGTGCTACAACACTCCCCAGGTTCCATTTATTATGCAAGACCAGCCCTGGTTTGTCTTACCAAAATGCAGCACCTTACATTTATCTGAACTTTACCTGCCAATCCTTGGCTTTACATCAAGATCCCATGTAATCTTAGATAACCTTCTTCACCATACCACCAATTTTATTATAATACACAAATTTATGAACCGTGCCACCTATAATCATATTCTAATGATCAATATGAATAATTAACAACAATGGACCAAGTTCTGACTTGTTATAAGCCTCCACTATGACATATAACCCTCTACCACCACTCCAATTTCTCCAATTTTTAAGCCAATGTTGGTATCCAATTGACAAGCTCACACTGAATCCCATTTTATCTAATCTTTCACATCAGCCTACCATTTGGTGCCTTTTCAAAGCTCTTGCTAGGATATATTTGGTGTGGAGGTGATGCAGAAGATTTATTAGATTGGTTCTGAGATGTGGATAGCCTGTGAAGAAAGAATGACTCCATGCTATCTGGAGTTTAAAGGAGTAGGATGCGATCTCATTGAAATACCGAAGATTGCAAAGGAGGCTTAACAGGGAGGATTCTGTGAAGAGGTTTTTCTGAAAAGTGTTTAGTTTAGTGGAACCACAAAATAAGGCATGGAAACTGGCCCTTCGGCTCATTGAGTCTTTGCCAATCATCCATACATTAGTTCTATCCTATGCCCTAGGGACCAGAAGGCAATTAACCTACCAACCTGCCTGTCTTTGGAGTGTTGGAGGAAACCAAAGCACCTGTAGTCAAGGTGGAGCCTGGGTCTCTGGTGCTATAAGGCAGCAACTCTACCATTGTGCCACCCTACGATGAGCCTACAACAAGAGTGTATATTATCATGATAGGAGGTCTGCTGCTCAACTCCAGAGGAAGAACTTGACCCCTTATTGGGATGCAGTTTTAGTTTCCACTAACCTGGATGCTGAGTCAATAAATATATTCTACCCTGCAAGGTGTGGATGTTGAGTTATTAAGTACATTCAAAGCTGAGACAGCTTTTTTTTGCGGAATCAAGAGTGCGGGGATCAGACAAGAAAGTGGAATGAAGGCAAGATCAGACCTGTTAAGATCTTATTGATGGGGCAAAACATCTAAATGGGCAAATTCACGGTTGCAGGAGGACCCTCCGGGATGGCCGAGCGAGGGGAGGGACATCGGTTCACGGGCTGATCCAGTCGAGGGCAATGGAGAAGGCCCTGCAGGAGCATAGGGCAAAGCAGGATCGGGAACTGTTCTAGTAGACGAAGCACACGGGCAGACCAAACTTTGAACTGTGGAAATGATGCCAAGATGCTGTGGAAATGGCACCAATGTGCAAAATGAATTTTCACTGTGCAGTTGCACATGTGACAAATAAAGCACCATTGAAGAAGCATTAGGTAGCCTCCAATACAAGCATCCATATAGGTATAGATATTCCAAGCTGTTATCTTAATTGCCCACACACAAATTGCAATTAAGTACTCAACAAACCTTGTTAACATTTCCAGGATGCAGTAAGGTGCTCAATAATGAAAAAAGGTCAGATTCTGTTGAAGCAGATTTTCAGAAGGAAACATTGAATTAGAAAGGAGTGAAAAAATGTACAGAACCGAAGGGTGTAAAATAATGTGATTTAATTTTAGAAAATTGCAGCCTTAAAATCTGCAACCAAAGTTCACATCAATGGGAACTTTGTGAAAAGGTTAAAAACAGTGCAAATGTGACAATTTCATGAAATCAAGTGTAAGCAAAGTATGCTATTTTCACCAAATCAACTGTGAAATTTACACCAATTTGCAATTCCTGGGCTATTTCTGCATTCCCTTAAGTTGCTGGCCAATTTGCACGTTATTAACAGTCTGCATTATTTCCATGCCAACCTTTCTCCGTGAAAATCTATACAGCTGCTCCTGAAGAGCTAGCTCTTGGAGTGTATTATTTTTCACTGAGTATATCAATATTAAATTATGAATCAACATTAAAATTTCATTAGTCACAAAAAAAAAAATCAGCTTTATTTTGGCTGGGGGCAGTGGAAACTTATGGTTTTGAAATATGCTGTCCTCAGAATGCTGCATAAATTTTGAAAATTAAATACTTTGGTATGTAGCTTCAAAGAAATCAGATAACTTGGCAACTAATACAGAACAAAAACAACATTGCCAGTAAATGGATTTCAGAGAACATACCAATGACTCAGCTCCTGATATCAGCAGCTTCTAATATAACAGACATTCACTCATATTTAAATTGGTATTAATATATTTAAAAACAGGAAAAGAATGTTGTACACAAACAGCAACTGATGAAAAGTAAAACATTGGAGTCAAACCTCGCCTTACCTATAAGCCTGAAGGAAACAGACATTGACCTATCATACACCGTTTAGTTTAGTTTATAGATACAGCAAGGAAATAGGCCCTTCAGCCCATCTTGTCCACACCAACCATCAATCACCATTCACACTGCCTTTATGATATCCCATTTACACATTCACTCCCTGCACATTAGGGAACATTTTACAGAGGCTAATTAACCTACAAACCCACACACCTTTGTGATAAAGTTCATGTTTTCTGGATAAGATTAAACCCCACTATCCTAGCCTGCTCTCCCATACACGTGTACAAGTCAACTTAACTGACACATCATGCGAGTTTAATTAGCATGCATTGAAGTAAATCACATGGTTTTGAATACCAGTTTAAACAGCACTTAAAGTTTGAAGAAAACAAATAAAACAATTTTAAGGTTGAAGTCAAATTTTCACAAACACCAAGGACAAAATGTTGCACATGATATCCTTTCCACTAGAATCCAGTACCCCATTACATTTTAAAATCCAAATTATTTTATTGCAACAGAATAATTTACAGCAAAATGTGTTATCAATGTACATCGGGTTAAAACGAAAACCGGTCGCTTTCACACTTGAATCCTCAATCTGTATTTTAAGGTGCTTCATCTACATATAACAGTTCACCAAATAAAGACATGGAGTTGCTTGAGGAACAGGTGTTGGACAACTGTTGTCAAGGCACTTCAAATCAGCATGATTAATTTAGCAGGCTCCAGATTTCACCCAATAAACCTCTAATTTGAAGTGTCAAGAATCAGGTTTCAGAACAGGTATTAAAAATGGTCATGAAAGGTAGAAAATCATGATTTGTACAAACTAAAGAAGGACTCAGGCAAGATTGTCCACACAAAGTATAATAACAGGAGTATGAACCATTTGATTGGATGTGATAAATCTAACAATCATTCTCTGGAACGTTTGCGGTAGAGGGATCATTGATAGAAGTATTATCAGAGGCATACATAGGGTAGTCAGAACCCTTTTTGAGGATAGAAATGTCCAACTAGAGGGCACAACTTTAAGGTGAGAGGGGAGAGTTTAATGGAGATGTGTAAGGCAAATGTTCTACACAGAGAGTAGTCAGGACCTGTAACACATTGTCAGAGGCACCTGTGGAGGTAGTTACGATTGTGGCATTTAAGAGGCTTTTAGATAGGCACATGGAAGACCAGGGAATAGAAGGATATGGATCATGTACAGGCAGATGAGATCAGTTTAACTTGGCGTCACGTTCAGCACAAACATTGTGGGCTGAAGGGCCTGCTCCTGCACTGCACTGTTCACAACTACTTTTCAAAAGTATTGCCAACATCCGAGAAATTGTATAGCGATTTCATGATAGTGATCACTCATAATTTATTTCCAACTCAAGATCCCAATCCCACCTGACTCGAATTAACTCTCAAACAGGTACAGCAGGCAGTGAAGAAAGCTAATGGCATCATAACGAGAAGATATAAGTATAGGAATAAATAGGTCCTTCTGCAGTTGTACAGGGCCCCAGTGAGACCACATTTGGAGTATTGTGTGCAGTTTTGGTCTCCTAATTTGAGGAAGTACATCCTTGCTTTCGAGGCAGTGCAGCGTAGGTTCATGAGGTTGATCTGCGGGATGGCGGGACTGTCATTTGAGGAAAGGCTGGACTTGTATTCACTAGAATTTATAAAGATGAGAGGGGATCTTATAGAAACGTATAAAATTATAAAAGGACTGGACAAGCTAGATGCAGGAAAAATGTTCCCGATGTTGGGGGAGTCCAGAATCAGGGGCCACAGTCTAAGAATAAAGAGGAGGCCATTTAAAACTGAGATGAGAAAAAACTTTTTGTGTTGTGAATTTGCGGAATTATCTGCCACGGCAGTTGAGGCCAATTCACTCGATGAATTTGAAAGTTAGATAGAGCTCTAGGGGCTAGCAGAGTCAAGGGATATGGGAAGAAGGCAGGCAGGGGTTACTGATTGTGAATGATCAGCCATGATCACAATGAATGGCAGTGCTGACTCAAAAGGCCAAATGGCCTCCTCCTACACCTATTTTTCTATGTTTCTAAATCCCCCTGCAGTGGAAACCATGACACTCTTCAGAAACCCCACGTTCCCAACTCCATGCTCATGACTGGATTCCCACACACATTGATAGGAGACCCAGACTATTCCTCTACAGCAAGCAGACACCATGTCCCTCCAACACATCCCATGTTGCAAGATGAAGAATGGTGCCATCCCAAAATGTCACCTACTCATGTCCTACAGAGATGCTGCCTCACCCGCTGAGTTACTGTACTCCAGATCCTTCGCACCCCTGTATCGGCGATCTCATCTGCCCAGTGTGGCTGCGTTCCTTCTATCCTTTGTGATCTCCACCCTATCTCCTGATCTTTCTCATCCATTCCCAGCCTTTTCCAATTCTCAAGATTTCACAATCTCTCCCACCCTTCTCTATGTTCCATTGGGTTCACTCCAGTTCTCAGTTGGGCTGACTGCCAGAAAGTAAACTGGGAATAAGTTTGAAACGTGGTCCCTCGCTTAGATTTGATAGGATCTCACTGCTAGTTATGCTCCATAGCAATTCCCCTTCCCCACCCCCACCCGCTCATTGCCAATAACAGACCATGGTTTCTGTCTGCATTTCAGATCACATTTTCTTGATAGTGCACAGTGACAAAGCCAAAAGTGAGCAAAACAATATATTTTAGTATCTAAATATTAATCATGTATATGATTATTTTTGACAAGGTATCCATTTTGAGAAGCAAAGAATACTTTGTTCAGATAAATATAGATTTTAGTTTTCTTTTCAAATCAAACTGGCTTACAAAGGTTTTGCCCACATCACAGAAGTTGTACAGTGATTTTCTGATAATTATGCTTTCTGGATGATTTACATCATTCTATGTTATTGTTATAAACAGAAAGAAAAACTGGGAAACATGCTTCATTTCAAAACACTGATCTGCTTAAGTTCAACATAAATGAAAGACATTTTAAATGGTTTTCTTTTAAACCATAAATCTCAACTCAAACTTTTAACTGTTGCTGTCAGTTCGATTAAGTGGAGGAAGATTGGTGTAACCTGAATTACCAAACCAATGTTATAAAGCAACAATGTAATCTTCATTTTAGTTTGATTAAAAGATATAGCATGGGAACAGGCCCTTCAGCCCACAGTGTCCACGCTGACCATCCATCGCTAGTTCATACTAGCACTATGTTATTCCACTTTCTCATCGACTCCCTACACACTCCGGGCAATTTACAGAGGTCAATTAACCTACAATCCCGCATGGGATGTGGGACGAAACAGGAGAATCCATAGGAAACTCATGCGGTCAGAGAGAGAATGTGCAAACTCCACACAAGACAGCACCTGAGGTCAGGATCAAACCTGGGTCTCTGGCACTGTGAGGCAGCAGCTTTACCAGCAGCTTGCTGTACTGTCCTCAAGGTCTATTATCTACAGATTCATCAGACAAAGAAAGTAGAAAGATTTGTATTGTTCTCTATATTTTGACTGGGAAATGGCTATTGCTTAATGAATCCCAAAATGATAGCCAGAAAAATGAAGTACTTCAATGAGTAAGTCTGGATTTACTCTCCCTATACTGGTGTTATTTATTATTCCCTGTGATATTGTCAGAATACATAATTAACAGGGGACGTTAAGAAATGCTGGCAGTCATTATTATGCTGAAATGAGTGTCACGTTCATCCAGCAGTCCACAAACCCAGTGCCCTGCAGGACCTAGTTTGCTGCTGACCCCTCAGCTTCCAGGAACACACCACACACCCGCTTACCTCAACAAAAAGGTGTTCTGGGCCAGGTGTCATGAGATGACGATCAAGCATACCAGACTCAGATGCAAGTGTCTCACACTCCTTCTGTCACAAGGCAGCTGTCTCAGACACTGGAGGGACACGAGTACATCCACCACTGCTCTGAACCACAACTATGTGTGGCTGGCTTTTTCACACACCCCTATCCAGGGGCTTTCCTTCCTGTGCTGAATTTAGAGATCTGCCTCGCAGCTGCCGGAACCTTCCCGGAGAAATAAACCGCGTTAGCTGTTTATTTGATCCAGCGTCTGCTCCGGGTTCAAACTCCGAACTGGAGACCCGTCAATGTAAATTAAGAGGCAGAGTGGGAGGAACTTGCTGCACTCTCCGTGACGTGGATCCACTCGGGAATGCTGATCGTCGCTGCCGAGAACAACATTTCATTAGTGTCTAATACATGCCCCTGAGCTTACAGATGTTGACTGAGGGCGATCACTGCCCCAACCTTTCACCTTTCCACTTAATAAACAGCAACTAAGAAAACAATTAATTCGGCCAACAAGAACTGCAATAGCTGTGATCGATGGCATTCGCACATCCAGCTGTAATATGAAAGAAGTATTATTTTAGGACTGCTTTTGGACTTTTTTTTTGAATTATTGGATTGTCAAACACAGCTAAACAATGCAGACTGGAAATCCTTTCTGAACTTCAAGGTTGCTTTAAATAACTTGAACTTTGCAAATGTTCCAACTCCTTTAGAATTAGAGGGTTATGTCTTAGTATAGCAATGTTACAAAATTTTGAGATTTAAAAAATCAAGTCTGCAATTTATCCCATCAGATAAAGCATAAAAAGATGTTTAATTTGACACCTAATTCACTTTCATATCTTCAGTATTAAAAAGGTTATGGACATTTTCATACTCGGAAATTAGCATCTTGTTCCCTATTGCTTTTCCATTGACTTAACACAAAAGCTGTGATCGAGGACAGTAAAAAGCCCATAACTTTCTTAAAAATTAAGAGAACTGAAAGACATTTTCAGTTATTATAGATTGAAGTATTCTGAAACAAATATGAAACAATCTTACTTGGATGACCTGAAATTAAAGCATATAATTAGTTAGTTACCCAATTGTAGCTAATTACAAATTCAATTACTAGATCTAAACATTTATCAATTTCTTAAGAAAAGTTGAACATTTTTAAATAGCCTAAGTGTCCAAATAACATTCACACAAGAATTCACAATATAACATGATTTTTAAATCTCATTGTCATTAATTTATAGGCCAAATGGAAGGAATTTAGTGTTTAATTCCAGTAAATTAATGGCCATTTAAATCATCTTGCGAGTGGGATTTTCTGGAACGCGATCGATTGGAATGTTGCGGTTGCGGTGAATTTAAACCCCATATCGGCAGGAAAAATACTGCTGGTTCGTATGGGGAATAAATCACCTTCTCGCAACATGAAATTTTGATTAAAGGTATCCTAAGAAGCACTTTTTAATGAAAAAATAAACGGTGTACTTTGCCTTGTCCCCTACGTGTGGTCCGTCCCGTTGTCTGCGTTGACGGCTTTACAAGATGATTTTAACTTTACTACAGCAATTAAATTACCAAGCGCAGTTTAAAAATCACTTCAAAGAACGGCAGTCAAAGCGATTTTTCTTCATCAACTAAATCGCCTGTTCAAGATCGATTTGAATTGGCTTCCGAAAAACGGCATTTTAAACCCGCCCCCGTCTCAAAGGCGCCAAAGTCGCGCACATGGGCAGTGACAGAACTGCAGCACCGCTAAAGGTATGTTTTGTTACATACCTACTTAGTATGTGGTAATAATCACACTAAAACAGTAAAATTAAAGTTTATCACTGTACCTCGGAACACGTGACAAAAACTAAACTAAATCTGTGAACATGCAGTCCTGATGCAGAGTTGCGGCCTGAAACGTGACAATTCCCTTCGTCCACAGATACTGCTTGACCCACAGATTCTTAACAGCAGTCTGGGGTTTGCAGTGAATAATCACCTATGCTAATAGTCTGCTACCCTAGAATAGGTACTGAATTATACTTCATAAATTGGTGTCTGAGGTTCACCTTATTTAAAACACAAAGTATTTGTGGGCAGCACAGTGGCGCAGCTGGTAAAGCTGCTGCATCACGGTCCAAAGACCCTGGTTCGATCCTGACCTTGGGTGCTGGAGTTTGCGCATTCTTCCTGTGATCACATGGGTTTGCTCTAGGTGCCCCAATTTCTTAATCGGCTTCTGTGAAATTGCCCCTAATGTGCAGAGAAACTGGAAAAAAAAATAGAACTAGTAATTGATGGTTCAGTGGGCCGAAGGGTCGGTTTCCATGCTGTATTTTTAAAACAAAATCTAAGGTAACATGTAGTTTGTCATCAAAAATATTTCTCAAGTCGTCTTCTCTCTTTTCCACTTCTGACAAAGGGCCTTTAATCTGAAATGCTGACTATGTTTCATTGCTGCCTGACCCGATGAATATTTCCAGCAGTTTCTGCTTTTATTTCAAATTTCTAGCATCCAATTCTTTTTGGATTTTCAAATAATATTTAACAATGGCCGATGTTTGTACATTCTACAAAACACACCGCAGTTTGGACTCAGTGCTGGTCAGCCAGCCAGTAAGACAAGGGAAACACATGCAACCTCAGCCACCCAGAAAGACAACGGCAGCCAGTGCAAGATCTTCCACTCTCATGCAGGTTCTCCTTCAAGTCACACAACGCCCTGGCATAGATTCATCAACAATGTTCGCTCCACATCCAGAAAACCGTTTCCAGAAGGGACCACATGGGGAAGCTTGAGTGAATGAAGAAGGTAGCTTTCTCATACCTACTCAATAGCAGGGCGAATAGGGCAAAAAATGTCGACCTGGCGAACAAAACCCACTCTTCAAGTGTGCGAAGGCTACTGAAGGCCACCTTCTTCTTCCTCAATCTCTCCACCTTGCTACATCTGTCTCTGTTTTCAAAAAGCTATAGAAACTTTTGATAAAATAATGGCAAACATTTTCAAGTTTTTAAAGATATGTGCAAGCAACCTTGTCTGTAGAAGGGTCTTGAACCAAAATGTCACCTACTCATGTTCTCCAGCGATGCTGCCTGGCCTGCTGAGTTACTCCAGCACTTGGTGTCCTTTTTTTGCTTCTGTACCAGGTCTTCTGGGAATCTTGGACAGATGTGATATAAATAAAGTCCGGATCCATCACTGGGATACCCCACTTACCCTTCCTGTATCAGGATTAAAATTATTGTTGCCTTCTATTCTACCATCTATGTGCTTTGTATTCCTATTTTACAAGTTACCCAAATTTCTTCAGTAACATATTTGTTATGTAGACTCCTGTGACAATTCTTATCAAATTTATTTGGGATTTAAAAACTTCTCCATTCCATTTAGTTAATCATTTCATTCTCTCTACTTAGGAAACCTAGGTTGCATGTATATTTTCTGCAAGTACTTGGAGAAAGCAATTATACAGAAAATTAACAATCTTCAGTTCAATAAACATTCTTGTCCATTTAATAGTTTACACCTCCTCTCTGGGTGCCCCCAGCAGTTACTCTGACCTCTGTCGCAAAACTCTCTTCTGCCTCTCACCACTTCATCTAAACACCTTGCATGCTTTTAGTCCTCTCACAGCACTTCTTCCCGTGTCTCTCCACTCAATCTGTAACGGCGACACCTTTTCTTTATTTCAGTTCTCATTTCTCTTTAATATATACATTTTTTACCATTTCTGCAGAAGGGTTAGTTCTCGGACACATCTTCATAAATGTGCAGCATTTAATCTGTAAAGGGATTCCGTTTGTCCCCTAATGAAATGTGGTTGAAAAAGTTGCCCCAATTGATCTTTTTTCAATATTCCCTAGATTCATGAATTCAGTCTTTTTGCAGTTATGTATCTGCTTTTTGGAGTGGGTATATCAGATTGCTAGATGATGGGAAACGTTATCATAAAGGTGTCAGAGGTTATGGGGAGAAGGCAGGAGAAGGGGTTAGGAGAGAGAGATAGAACAGCCATGATTGAATGACGGGTTTGGCTTGATGGGCCAAATGGCCTGATTCTACTCCTATCACTTATGATCTTACTGCATTTGCTGCTCCTTAGCATTTTAATGATATAGCTCATCTCTCACTCTCTCTCCCTCCACAAGGAACCTCAAAATTGTTATTTTTTCCGGGTTTGTGGTATTGCTGGCAAACATTTGTTGCTCATCCCTAATTGCCCTTAAGAAGATTATTGCAGTCTCTGCAGTTATAGTTTCCTGCCCCTAATGCTGCTAGTCTTAATATGCATCCACTCATGTTCGATTCTACTTGTCAGTGTTTCTTTTTGGTGTCCAATTTACCTATGCCTCCTTGGTTTACTCTTTCTGAAACTAGCCAGTTGTTATCATTTCCCTTTCAATCTTCTCTCTCTGCCAAAAAAAGACACAACGTGCCAGAGTAACTCAGCACATCAGGTAGCATTTCTGGAGAACGTACTGTAGACAGGCGACATTTCAGGTCGGGACCCTTCTACAGAGGAATACCGACCCAGAACATTGCCTATCCGTGTATTCCAGAGATGCTGCCTGACCCACTGAATTACTCTAGCACCTTGTGTCTTTTGTGTAATCAGCTTCTGCAGTTCCTAGTGTTTATGTTCTCTCCCTACCAGTTGTTGTCCCCTATCTCCTCATCACATATCTAGCTTAAATGTTTGATAGTACTCCACATAAGTACCTCTGCACCAGATGCAACCTGAATTGGACGTGGCCTGCATTAGACAATGTAACAAAGCTTTAAATTGCCAACTGGACTGCCATTACATGCTATGGATGTGGGTAGGTAAACTGGTTATTTTACCTCGGAGTCACGAGGGTGACTACGTGAAGACCCCGCCAGCACGTATGCGTGACATATCTTCCAACGCATTGCGCAGCGGCAGGGGGGAGGAGAGTCGCTCCTCCAGCGGTAGGTTTAAAACGGACCTGCAGGTACATTTTTAACTATTCTGAGGTCGTTTTTTGGCCGCTCTGTATAATTTTATTTACAGAGCGAACAACTATGGACAAGTCTAGGACGAAGTCCAAACGGACCGCAGCGAAACTGACTGCGGAGGACCGCGGGAATGCGGGCAGTCAGCAGCGGCCGACTTCACCTGAGCTGCTAACTGTACGGCCAGCAGCCCCCGACCTGGCACCGCTACAGCCCATGGGTGTACCTCGAACTGGCGGTAAAGCCACCTGAAAGTCGGATAGGCCCGGAGACTCGGCAGGGTCCGGGCTGGAAGATTCACCACCTGCGGATAACGACAGGGGCCGTTTATTTCGCATGGAGCGGTTGATGGCGCAACTGCTCCAACATGACCTACTCCAACAAACAGAGTCTGGTCACTGTGGGTCTCCTCGGACACCTGCTCGGCATGGTCTCCAAATTTGCGATACCCTCGCAAAAGGGACAGCTGTTACAGCCGCAGCTGGCAGCCAGCATCAACTACCTCACCACCAACCAGCTGTAGGAACAGGCCATGAGTGACAGCTGCTAAATATTTAGGACCAGAGAACTGTGTTTCCCTCAATGTTCCTGCGGTGAACAACGTGATCTGGGGAAACATCGGTATTGGCATCAGAACCCAGGAAATAAAGTTACAGAAGATCCTTAAACTACTGGCTTCCGGAATAACAGCATTTGCCAGGTCAGTGGATAGCAAGGACATGTCGGAAGAACAACAAGATGCCCTGGCACTCTTCTGCAACACACAGTTTGAAATAAGCTGTTTTAGGAAGAGTGTTATCCAACCTGCCTTAAACCACAAATTCGCGGGATTGTGCAAGACCAGCATCACGCAGCCACCTACTTTGCTGTTCGGGGACAACCTGCTGAAGCAGGTTAAAGACCTCGACGAGGAGGCAAAAGCCGTCGGCCTAATGAAAGCCAAGATCTCGTATCCTCGGCGGCAGCACCCCTATGCATCCACCAGCAAGCCACCATACTACAACGAAAGAACAGCAGCTGGTGAAAGCTCCAAGGCCGTACATTCAGGACAAAGGTATTTTTTAGACCAAGGCCCAGAACGGCCTTCGTAGAAGGTGCGCCAACCCCACACCCAGCGCCTCCAAACCCCAAGAGACAAGGATGGAAGAAACCAACACAGCACCACCGGTAACCATGGAGGAAGATGGGTCTGGTTTCTTCCAGAACATAGCATGTGGAAGTTCTTCACAGACTGGGGGAAGGTTACATTTGTTTAGAAATGCATGGAGTTCCATAACTTCTGATCCTTTTATGCTGCAAAGTATCCAGGGATACAAAATTGAATTCATTCACAAACTCCTCCCTCCTGTTCAGCATGCACCTAGCCGAACGTTCGTGCTTTCACAAAAAGAAAGATTGGAAGGTCATGCAGAACCTTTGAGGTTACATACAAAAGGAGTAATTGAGAAATCCAAACACGAATCTCTTGAGTTTATGTCAAATATTTTCACAATAAACAAAAAAGATGGTGGATGTCGCATCATAATTGATTTGACACAGCTGAATACCCACTTCAAAATGGAAAGTTTTGTTACTGCAAACAATTAGTTTCCAAAAGATACTTCATGGCTTGCATCCATCTAAAAGATGCATACTATTCAGTACCAATAGAGAAGGATCACCGCAGATATCCAAAATTTAACTGGATGGGGCAGTTCTGGCAGTACAAAGCGCTGCCTAATGGATTAACATCAGCCCCAGACCATTTACCAAAATATTGAAACCAGCCTTGGTGATTCTTCGAAAACAGAAACATATTGTCATGGTATAAATGGATGACATCTTAATTGTGGGAAAAACTCTGGAGTTGGCCAAATTGGCTGTTTCAGCCACCAAGCTCTTATTTGAAAAGTTGGGGTTTATCATCCTTCCAGAAAAATCCAAGTTAATGCCTTCTATGACAATGGACTACTTGGCGTTCACAATTGACTCTGTTCACATGTCTGTGACTTTGCCAAAGGACAAAGCAACAGACTTAATAGAGGCATGCAACAGCCTTGTTTGCGTCAGTCAACTATCTATTCGACAAGTAGCCAGGGTAATTGGGAAGCTTCGTGGCTGCGTCCCAGCCACACAATTTGGACCTTTGCAATACTAAAATTTACAGAGGGCCAAGATTGTAGCACTTAAATACCATGCTGGCCATTTTGACAGACCAATGCAGTTACCAGCCAAAGCAGTTTTGGAGTTGTAATGGTGGATTAACAACACTCGACATTGCACTAATCCCATCATTAATCAGCAATCCTTCAGTTGTGTTACAAACTGACACCAGCGCTCATGGCTGGGGAGCAACCAATACCACCTCCAGTTGCGGTGGTAGATGGAATGCACACGAGTTAACTTTACTTCAGGCACTGGGTATTAATCATCTAGAGATGTTGGGAGCATTCCACGGACTTCGGGCTTACTGTTCGGACATGCACCATCTGCATGTTCGCCTACAATTTGATAATACCACCTTGGTGGCATATATTAATCATATGGGTGGAATTAAGTCGATATCTTGTGATGAATTGGTCAGTACAATCTGGCACTGGTGCATCGAAAGAAATATCTGGATATCAGCTACTTACCTTCCAGGTAAGCTCAATACAGTGGCGGACACCAGGTTATGCAAATTCAATGACAACACCGAATGGATGTTGGACCACCAAGTATTTACTGACATTGTAGCTCAGTATGGAACACCAGATATCGATCTATTCACATCCAGAATTAATCACCAATTACCAACATATGTTGCATGGGAACAAGACCCTGGGGCAGTAGCGATGGACGCTTTCTCGCTACACTGGGGGGAATTGTTTTTCTATGCATTTCCCCCCTTCTGCCTCATCAGTCGGGTCTTGCGGAAATACAACAAGACTCTGCGTCAGGTATCCTGGTAGTACCCGACTGGCCTACTCAGCCATGGTTTCTGTGGTACTCGACATGGTCTCGGAACCATGTATCTCCATCTCCAAACGCCCAAGTCTATTGGTTCATCCTGTGACAGGCGAAAGTCACCCGTGCCATGACAGAATAAACCTGTTGATTTGCAGGATCTAAAAAGGCCACTCCTGGAATTTGGACTGTCGGACCGAACCATGAACATCATCACGGCATCATGCAGAGAGTCCACCAGGAAACAATACCTCTCATATATCAGAAAATGGGAGATATTCTGTACCAGGGTGAACATCACTTACCATACGGCTACTATAACGAATGTGCTGGAATTCTTGGCGAGCCTACACTTTGATGAAGGCTTGAGCTACAGTGCCATCAACTGTGCTAGGAGTTCCCTATCATCATACCTGGGACAGGGTTTAGGACACCACGGGGTTGGATCTCACCCTCTAGTATCAAAACTAATGAAGGGTATTTTCAACTCTAATCCCCCCAGGCCTAGGTACTCGATATTGGCATTGTGTTAAACTTGCTCAGGGGTTGGGCACCAGCAACATCCCTAACACTAGCAAAACTAACATATAAAATGGTGATGCTGATGGCACTAGTAGCGGCACAATGGGTCCAGTCTGTGTACAAATTAAGACTGGACGCTATGGTAACATCCAAGAATAAAATAACTTTCTATACATTTGAGTTACTTAAACAGAACAGGCCTGGATCGTCTGGCCTCAAATTGGAGTTCCTGGCATACCCCATAGATCTTCGTCTATGTATAGTGACCCATCTATTACATTACCTAGAGGTCACCAAAAGCCTAAGAGGCATGGAAATGGCTTTATTAATAAGTCATAAACGTCCTCATAAAAGAGTGACTGTGCAGACCATTTCAAGATGGCTTAGACAGGTATTAGGTGTAGCAGGGGTGGACACTGATGTCTTTAAATCTCATTCCACCAGGGCTGCAGCTACATTGGCAGCAAGAATGTTGGAAGTTCCCATGGATGACATCCTTGCAACGGCGGGATGGTCCAACGAAAGAACCTTCCAACGGTTTTATAATAAACCCGTTGCCAGACCTGAGACATTTGCAGACATGATTTTGAGTTCTGTATTATGATTTTACCCCGAATTAGGGGTTATTATTATTTGTTAATAAATGCATCATTGTTTTTTCAGCAACCGATTCATGTCTGAATACCTTAACATACTTCCTCCATTGACAGTGTGTGAGCACGGCATGAAATCACAGAGCTTTCAAATCTTCACGTGGTCACTCACATGACTCCGAAGTAAAATAGTAAGATTAAATGAGAACTTACCAGTTTGAAGTTTGATCTTCATTTTATAAGGAGTTACGTTGAGGGATTACCTGCCCTCCACTCACAACCCTCTATTATAAAGGTCAACTGGTATTCTAGTTCTCTTATCTTACTATATTTAGTCTACTTCTGTTATCTGTGATTTCACACCACTGCTTTGAAGAATGTTGCGCATGCGTGCTGGCGGGGTCTTCACGTAATCCCTCAACGTAACTCCTCGTAACGCCTCATAAAATAAAGATCAAACTTCAAACTGTTAAGTTCTCGTTTAATCTTACTATTACTAGTAACAATTGGCTCTCGACCCGAAACGTCACCTATCTCCTTTGCTCCTTAGATGCTGATGCACCCGTTGAGTTTCTCCAGCCTTTTGTGTACCCTCGATTCTCCAGCATCTGCAGTTCCTTCTTTAACACGATTATGCTGCAACAGGTTCTCAATGAACTCAGAGCTAGCCAAGTTTAAATTAACAACTGTAGTTGTCTAATGATTTCATTGCAACCTGTGCCACTGTGGTCTTACTATCAGTAATTAAGTCATTTTTATAAATGGAAAAAGCAAATTCACAAGGGAACAAATAATTCTAGATGGGATTTCTAAACAAATCTTTCTCATTTTAATGATAGGTGACTAAATTACCGGAACCCAAATCTCAGGGAGACTGTTTATTATGCCTCCCAGTGGGAAAAAGAAAAGCAAACAAAGGTAAAAAGCTCCAATAGCTGGAAAGCTGAAATAAAAACAAAAATGAGAGCATTTACATGCATGTACATGCTAAATCAGTCACCAGCTACAAGTGAAAATTATCTGTAACCATTTCGAACATATGCCTTTCCTTAGATTATAAATTAGATGTAACTGCCAGAAAGTTTATTTAATTCTCACAATCAGACAAACAGCAGCTAGAATGTCACTTTTAAAGGATCAGAACGGTTAGAAAGGAAGCACAAGAGATAACTGCTCAAATAAATTTGGTTCATCAATCTAACATGAAGGCTTCTCATCTCTCCTCAGGTAATCTATCCCAGCTTTGCTGAACAAGCTGAGGTCATCACTTGCTGAATTTATACAATGCTTTCTGGTTTTATTTCAGATTTCAAGCATTTTTGTTTAATGACCCATGAAAATAGGATTTAGGTCCCAGCTTCCAAAGCAGGACCTTAATTTGCACATCTAGATATAGAACATAGAAAAGTACACCACAAGAACAAATCTTAAGCCAACAATGTCTGTGCCGAACATGATGACAAGACCACCTCTTATGTACCATCACATAGTCCATATCCCTCCAGTCCCTGCATATCCATACGCCTATCCAAAAGTCTCTTAAATCTCACTATCTTCTGCCTCAACCACCACCCCCAGCAGAATGTTCCAGGCATGCACCACCCTTCATGTAAAAACTTGTAAGCTCATCTTCTTTCAACTTTCCCCCTCTCCCTTAAAGCTATGCAATCTAGTACTTGATTTTACTTCGGAGTCACGTGAGTGACTACGTGAAGAAGCCCCGCCAGGCGCATGCTCGTCATTACGTCGACGCATGTCGCACTGAACGGAGCGGGAGAGCGCAGCTCCACCAGTGGGTAAGTAAGAAACCTCGCAGGTAAGTTTTTAAAACTTCCAGCGAGATTTAAGCTCCGTAAGGCTGGCTTGTGAGTCAACAGGAGCCTGTTCAGCGGGAGGAGCAAGCATGGACCACGCAGCGATCGGCAAAATAGATAAGTGCGGTGCCGGTTCCGATACCGGTGGCCGTTATTCCGTAGGTAATACCCTCCAGCTGCTCTAGAGTCATTTGGGCTGAGGCCACAATGACAGGTAAGCATATAAGGTCTGCTCTGAGTATGTATTACCAGATGCAGTTCCTTAGTTGATGTGTATGATATGTGCATTATTAAAACTTTCACCCCTGCTCTGAGAGTACAAGCAGGTAAATACAAAGGTTGATTCTGGGGCCAGCAGAGGCAGAGAGATGGGTACAAAGTATTATACCCAATACAGCCACATCAACCCTTATATTGGAGAACTGTGTAAAAGTGAGAGTAATATAAATATTCTGCAAGTAGAATGTGCCTGTCAGAATCTATAATTCTAAACATGAACATATATGATTATGCACAAATACACAAGGAAATGTAAATAAAGTTACTCTCCTCCAAAAAAGGACAAGAATGTGGGGGAGACTAAAAATGGAGAAAATGCTCCACACTTTACTCAGTCAAGGGTCCAAAGACCCAAAGATTCCCAGGCAGCCTCCAAAGGAGTTCCATAAATTATGTATGGTGCCTGTAAAAAAAAAATGGGAATCTGACTCTCCAGTGCCTTCTTTAGGTCTGGATGAGGTCTCCTAGAGCAAGACTCGGGAGTATCAGGGCAGGAGGAGACTGACCCTGAAGCTGGTGTCCCTACTTAGGTGTATACACCAGAGCACAAGAGCCACGCTCCGGGTGTTCCCGATGTAGCATCTAGTTTGCTATATCGGAATGGACTGGTGAGGCTATGGATGAGACCTGGCTGCCAACATTATTTGGTTTCTCACCTGCTCCAAGTAACTGTTATGACTGAAACAGTAAATATATTAACACCTGTCTATTGTGCCTCGCTCAGGGTGCCAACAGTAAACTCAGTAATTTGGGCACCCATGAGTGTTACGATGCGAGGGCAGGAAATATGTTTCCAGCATGTCCTCTAGCTGATATTCAGTTGGCATCACTGCATTTGGGGGAAAACATACAAGGGTCAATAAATGTCCAAAACTTATAAGACAGGCTTGCGTTACTCTGCAATGCCTATTCAAACCTAATTGTATGATGAAAATTGCCATTTGGCCAACATTATACAGAACTATGTAGGACAAATAATAACCAGATTAATTATGGGTGAAAAATTGCCAAAACAATTCTGGTTCAATTAAGGAGGTACAGTAACTTTATTCCATCACACATAGAATTCTGGGGTACAACCTCTGGTTGGGTCTAAGATTACAATTATTTTATACTGAATGATGTTGCATAATATTGATCGGTTTGGTGTTGCTGCACCAGAAACTCGTCAGGTACAAAATATATCCCAGACAGAAGAAGATGGGGGTTGCAGAATCATTCTGGACCTCACAAACTTAATTCATATGTTCAGTATAGGCATTTAATAAAGTACACCTTCAACACTGTAACGCAGTTGTTCTCACAAGGCTGCTATATGGTTACTGTAGAAGTAAAAAAAATAAAAAAAAATAAAAAGATACCTTATTATTCAGTACCAATGCATCATTATCGCAGGTACTTTAAGTTAATTTGATGGATCAGCTGAGGCAATTTAAAGAATTACTTAATGGGTTAACTTCAGCTCTCAGGCTGTTCACATAATTATTGAAACCAGCACTGGTGTTACTGAGGGCTCAGAATCACATTGTAATGGCTTATCTAGAGGATATGTTAATTGCAAATGCCACTCACGAGACAGCTGAAGAACTAGTTTCAGCAACCATAAGCCCATTGAAAGGCGAGGGTTCTGCCCATCCAACAACATTTAAGTTACAGCCATCCCAAACAATTGATTATTTGGGGTTTTATCATTAATTCAGTAATGATATGTCAGTAACTTGTTAACAGATAAGGTTAGGAATATTACAAATGCCTGTACTTGTCTTGCTGAGAGACCTTATCCCTCCATTCGAGAAGTAGCTACGGGTATTGGTAAATGTTAGCAGCATTCCTGCTGTTGAGTTTGGACCTCTGCATTATCAAAGTCTGCTGAGAGCCAGAGGACAAGCACTTAAAATAATAAGTAAAAATAAATTAATTTAAATATATATATATATATATATAAATAAATAAATATAAAATAAAAAGCATGCAGGTCATTGATAGATCCATGCAGTTACCAACTAAAGCTTTAGCTGAATTGCAATGGTGATTTCTCAATATTGCACAAGCTACTAGAATATATTTTGGTCAGCAACCTTCAGTGGTATTACAAACTGATGGGAGTGCTCTTGGATGGGGAGGTAAGGACAGCGCCACCAGTTGAGGTGGTGATGGACTGTCCAAGCCGATTAATTCTCCTAACACATGGTATAAATTATTTGGAGTTATTGGGGGCGTTTTATGCATTGTAGATTATTGGTAGATGAATGACT
This sequence comes from Okamejei kenojei, assembly GCA_035221665.1. NCBI lineage: Eukaryota > Metazoa > Chordata > Chondrichthyes > Rajiformes > Rajidae > Okamejei > Okamejei kenojei. Next base: position 117,722,976 of record CM069132.1, on the reverse strand, counting down.
TACATGTTCAATTACAAGTAGACAATACCACAGCTGTGGGAGAGACAATATCGTGGCAGACAACAGATCACGGAAGTTCAATAACAATACAGAATGGATGGTAAATCCAGAAGTTCAAAATGATTGTCAGTTGGTATGGGTACCAAATATTGATCTGTTTGCGTCCAGATTAAATCTCCAGTTGCCTAAATATGTCATAGGAGCCAGACCCAGAAGCAGTATTGGTGGATGCATTCTCGCTACATTGAGGGAACTATCATCTTCTATGTTTCCCCTATTTGCCTGATGAGGCAATGTCACCAAAATAGAGCAAGACTCCGCCGCAGGCGTTTGGTGGTTCCAAACTGGTCTACACAGCCATTGTTCCCATTGGTGCTCAGAATGATGACTCAGCCATTCATGACAATCCCCAGCTGCAGTAATTGTTGGTACATCCAGTACAGGAGAAGTCATCCATTACATGATTGTATTAATTGTTAATCTGCAGGTTCTGATGGACTGTCGGATAGGACAATGGATGTTATAACTACAGCTTGGAGAGATAGCACAAAGAAACAATATATGTCTCATATAAGGAAATAGGAAATCTTTGTATACAGTCAGAGATATTTTATCATACTGCAAACATATCAGATGTATTGGAGTTCCTTGCTATGTTGCACCTGAGATATAGTGCCATTAATAGTGCTCGGAGTACTTTGTCCTCCTATTTAGGACAATTTCAGAATGACAATCTATCGGGTTCATCTGTTAATATCCCGATTTATGAGAGGAATTTTAATAAAATCCTACCAAACCCAGATATACAGAAATCTGGGATGTCAGTATATTGCTTCGGCAGTGGGCTCCAATTACGTCACTGTCTTTTCAGAACTTAATATTTAAAATGGTTATGCTCATGTCATTAGTTTCAGCACAATGAGTACAAACGTTACAAATGTTGCGCTTAGCTTGTATGTAGTTGTCTGTAGATGAAATTACGTTTTATGTCTATGATCTAAGCAAGCAAAGCAAGCCAGGGAAAGCTGGAACCAAGGTAGTCTTTAAAGCATACCCTATTCGACCAAACATTGTGTGTGGTAAGCATCTGACTCAATATATTAAAGTAACCCACATTACCCACAAAATAAAAAATAAAGAAATAAAAAAGTGACAGTACAAACTATTCTAGATGGTTAAAACAGGTTCTGTATTTAGCTGGAGCTCACACTCATGTGTTAAATCTCAACTCCACAAGGGCGGCATCAATGTCCGCGGCGAAGGCGCAGGACATGCCGCTCGACCAAATTCTAGAGGCCGCAGGATGGTCTAAAGAAGTAACTTTCTAGATTTATGATAAACCTGTTGTCACAGTGCCAGGGTTTGCACATGCTCTGTTGTGTTCTGTTCAATGTGTTTGCTTTGTTTCATATCATTGTTTCATATCATTGTTGTCATTTTCCCTGGGATAGAGGGGTTATTACTTTCATTGTTATTATTATTAACATAGTTATTGAATAATTCAAGCAATGATCAATAATATTATTTACTCACTACTGTGTCAACTGAAGCAGTGTGTCGTATGGAATGAATCTACGGCATGAAAAACACAGAGCTTCAAAATCTTCACGTAGTCACTCACGTGACTCCGAAGTAAAATAGTAAGATTAAACGAGAACTTACCTGTTCGAAGTCTGATCTTTATTTTATGAGGAGTTACGATGAGGGATTACGTGCCCTCCACTCCCGACCCTCATAATCTAAACGATCATCTGGTAGTTCTAGTCTTCTGTAGGCCTTACTATCTTACCTCGGCTATTGGTTTCTGTGTTTTTCACGCCGCTGCTTTGAAGTATGACGCGCATGCGCCTGGCGGGGCTTCTTCACGTAATCCCTCATCGTAACTCCTCATAAAATAAAGATCAAACTTCGAACAGGTAAGTTCTCGTTTAATCTTACTATTTTTCCACTGTGAAAAAGATTCTAATTGTCTACCCTATCTCTGCTTCTTATGATTTTATATAATTCTACCAGGTCTCCCATCTATTTGTGTTGTCACTTTCAGGTTGTTAAGGACTTGAACCCGAAATCCCTCGAAACATCAACGCTACTAAGGCTCATGCCATTAATTATATATTTTCCCCTTACATTTGACTTCCCAAAGTGAAACACCTTACACTTGCTTGGGTTAAATTCAATCTACCATTTTCCACTTATTTCTGTAGCTGATCTATATCCTGCAGTATATTTGACAGCTTTCCTCGCTGTCTGTGACCCTGGAGTCATCTGCAAACTTACTAACCAAGTTATCTACATTTAAATCCAAGTTGTTTATATATATCACAAACAACAGATAGACACAAAAGCTGGAGTAACTCAGCAGGACAGGCAGCATCTCTGGAGAGAAGGAATGGGTGACGCTTCGGGTTGAGACCCTTCTTCCAGCTTTTTGTGTCTATCTTCTGTTTAAACCAGCATCTGCAGTTCCTTCCTATCACAAACAGCAAGACATCCCAGCACAGATCCCTGTGGAACTCCACTGGTCACAGACCTCCAGCCTGAATATTGTTGTTCCACCACAACCCTTGGTCTTCTATCAGTAAACCAAATCCAAATGACTAAGTCCTGTGCATTTTATTCTCCTGGATGATCATACCATGGGGGAAATAACATTCTTCTAGAAATAGGCAGGTAGGAGATCAGGCTAAACAAGGCACAAAGTTCTGGAGTATCCACCGGGTGGCGCCAGCAATGGCTGCCTCGCCAACAGTCTGTCTGTCCCTTCTTTCTTTGATTTTCAGTATGTGTTAAATGTATTTTTTGGTTTTCTTTAGCTTGTTTTATGGGAAGGGGGGGGGGGGGGGGGTTGGGGGAAACTTAAAAATAAAGAATTTCTTTCCATATCATATCTCCATCCGCACTGCGGCCTAACATTGTGGAGTTGGCGGCTTCTGCTGGAGACTGACAGACTGACTTCGGGAGCTCCAACCACGGGAGCCTACGGGACTTAACATCGTGGAGCTTGTGGTTTCTGGGTAGAGACCAACTTCGGGAGTTCCAGGCAGCAGGAGCTACGACCGCCCTCGATGCAGGAGCTTCGATTGTCGGCTCCTTCAATCGCCCCGACTGCAGATGGTTCGACTGCCCCAACCACAGGAGAATAAAGAATTAAGAGGGAAGAAGATTGGACTTTATTGCCTTCCATCACAATGAGGAATGTGGGGAATCCGCTGTGGTGGATGTTTATGTTAACTTTTATGTAGATGTGTGTCTTGTTGCTTTTTTTTTAGTATGACTATGTGATAAATGGTACACGTGACAATAAAAAAACCTCTGAAACCTTTGTTTGGTGACATTTTGGTTTGGGACCCTTCTTCAGTAATTCTGGCTATTGTTTTTCAAAATATATAATTTACATAATATATACAGTAAATACCATGGGGATATGCCTTTTTCCATGTTCACTGGGTTATCAATTCAATACGTTCTCATGTAATGCATCAATGCCACTTGTGTTCCTCCTAATAAGGCTCATAAGGTCATAAGGAATAGGAGTAGAATTAGGCCATTCGGCCCATCAAGTCAACTCCTGGTCCAGATCTATATCCTGCTCAGTGTCAGGATATAGATCCTAATGGCGGAGCTGGCGGCCTCGGAGCTGTGGTGAGTGTTCAGAGCTCCAGCGTTCCAGCAGCGGCAGCGGCACGGCTTCAGAGCTCTGGTGCCCCAGCGGGGTTCCAGCGGTGCTCCAACGGCGGCCCGGCTTCAGAGCTCCGGCGCTCCAGCGGCGTTCCAGCGGTGCTCCAGCAGCGGCACGGCTTCAGAGCTCCGGCGCTCCAGCATTCCAGTGGTGGACCCTGATTCAGAGCTGAGGCGGTGTTCCGGCATTCCGCCAACGGCGGTGGTGGCGGCCCGGCTTCGGAGGCCCGGCCGCAGGCCTAGTGGACGAAAACATCGGAGGCCTGGATCACCTCAGCGCAGAGGGAGAACAAGTAGGGAAGAAGACAAAGACTTTAAGACTTTTGCCTTCCACCACAGTGAGGGTGTGCCTGGTGAACTCACTGTGGTGGATGTTAAATATGTGTTTATTGTGTGTTTTGTTTGAATTTATTACATGTTATGACTGCAAGGTAACAACATTTCGTTCAGACCGAAAGGTCTGAATGACAATAAAGGAATCTAATCTAATCTAATCTAATCGTCCACCTCACTCGGTTGTTGGCTGCTCTTTCGAGATTGCCCCAGTTGAGCCCACTCTCAGACATTTCTGTCTGGACACCTCTTCTCCAGCTGTTCCTGGGGCGACCTCTGTACCTTTTTCCTTGGGGGTTCCATTTCAGGGCATGCCGGGTGATGTTTGGCAATTGTGGCCACCTTGCCAGCCTGGAACATGGTTCGGATGTTCCATGTCCCCACAAGGATGGATTTCTTTGGAGTCAGTAGGTGTGTCAGCTTCCCAGCGCCCTTGCGGGTTTGGCTGGGAAGCGTCATGTTCTTCAACCAAGTGTGTAATTTGGTTTTCATTCATCAATGTTACTGTAACTCACACTTTTTTTCCAGGGTGGTCCACGCCCAACCCCCAACCTGGAGGACCAGGGACATCTTCGTCTGCCTCCTCACCTGAGACCTGTCCAGTTTGGTTGAACCTGCCAGGGATATGAAACCCCATCCGACATAGCTCTCAGGATCACTGGAGCACACCAGCCTCTCCTCCACGTCAAGTTTACAGTCCAGGAGAGGCATAATCGATCTTAGGTAGGCATATTTCTCCCGTGCCTTTCATCCGCAGTACATGCACTATGCATAAGTATGTTGAACTCAAGTCCCGTGAACGCTGCTTCAAGCCTTCACTTGCAACGGGCAATGAAGGCAGCCGAAATTCTGCTTTTGCACCAAAGATCCTATAGCGGATCTCAATGGGCTGACGTGTAGTACACAACGGAACGGAACGTGGGCCTTTTTTTCTTCCATTTCCGTAACCGGACCCGACCCGACCTGACTCGCAGTGTAATCAACGTTGCGGGGTAACAGTTTGTGTTAATAAATTAAAATTCTGAAAATGAGGAGAGGATTTTTACCAAATAACTTTTATTTTTACAAGGATCTTTCCGTAACCGGCTTCTGTCTCCGGACTATTATCCTATTGGATCTTTGGTGCAGAGACAGAAGCCGGTTACTGAAATGGGACCTTATATTACCCATGAATCTGCCCATGACCGTACTACGTCTTTTTCGTCGAGTGGACTATCTTGCTCGCTATAGGATCTTTGCATTGCACCATGGACTACGCTCAAGGTGCTGCGCATGCCTACAGGAGAAGAGTCCAATGTGTGCATACGCGGTTTTGAAAGATTTTTAAAAAGTCGACGGACTGCCTTCAGGACCGATCTGCACATGCGCGGTTTTACGATTTTCTGCGCATGAGCATTTTTACGATTTTCTGCGCATGCGCAGATTTTCACGATTTTTAAAAGTCGACTGACTGCCCAATGCCTACCCTGAGTAATTTCTCATGGCCTGCTACAGATCCATACGTGGTTTACTGACCCACAGGTATCGCTTAAGGTATAGTGTATATATGTGCACATTTCACACTCAAATGCAAACACACATCCTCACATTTCCATCAAGGTTGATTAAATATGTGGGATTGTTGACTGATCATCATTCTCCCAAGAAATACAAAATCTGCTGTAGTGTACCTCTACTTCCATGAAGTTTAAGTCGACCTTTAATGTCAGGAACTTTCCCTACTCTTTTTATGATTCAATTTTCCATTTGTATAACTGGTCGGACTGGCACCCAGTATCAAATCCTAGCTGTCCTGGGTTGGTGCCCGCACTACCTTCAACCACTGTTGTCGGTGTGGGGAAGGGGTTGTTTGCCTTGGCTTGATACAACCAAGTATTTTATGAGGCACTTCTGAAAACAGCCCAGGGTCAACTTTCAATGAAAGTCTTTCATCATATATGGCCAGGCAAGATAAGGACAAGGGTGTAAGGAGAAGAACTTTTCTTCTTAGAACTTTCCTTTTAGAACTTTTTCTAAACCAAGATTTTTTACAATCCATTAGCTTCACTTTGATGGCAGCAACTTTTCACATATTGAGTGCAACACTCCAAAGGCTGGGTTTTTTTTTTCCAAGCAAATGCAACTGTTTTTAAATTCAATGCGACATTTACATCTTGGTTAGAATGAGCTATTCAAAAGAGAAAAAAAGTAAAACAGAAACTGCTGGAAATACTCAGCAGGTCAGGCTGCAACTGTGGGAAGAATAACAGAGTTAATGTTTCAGGTCAAAAGGTCTGAGGATTTCCAGATTTTCTGTTTTACTTTAAAATTTTTGGCATCTGCAGTTTTTTGTTTTGATTTTCAAAAATACAAATGGAGTTTTACAACTTGTGTATGAATCTTAATTAGTTAAGAGGAAGTCTGAGTTGTTGATGGTTGCGTATCCTTGGAAATATTGTATTCAAATAGGAATAGGACGATCGGTCTGATAAATATGTGGCTAAAGGAATAACGTAAGAGGGAATGATTTGGAATTCTGGTATTATGGTACTAGTTTATTATTGTCATGTAGATCATAGAGCAGTACAGCACAGAAGCAGGCTATTCAGCCCATAATGTCTGTGCTGAACATGATGTCAAGACCAACTCTTATCTGCCTGCAGAGATTTCATATCCCTCCATTCCTTGAATATCCATATGCTTATTCAAAAATCTCTTAAATGCTTCTATCATATCTGCCTTCAACACCACCTCGGCAGCTCGTTCCACCCTCTGTGTAAAGACTTGCTCCACACATCTCCTTTACACATTATCTTTCTCACCTTAAAGTTATGCCCTCGAGTATTTGATATTTCCATCGGTGCTGGCTCGAAGGGCCGAATGGCCTACTCCTGCACCTATTGTCTATTGTCTATTGTCTATTGTCTATTGTCCATCCTGGGAAAAAGGCTCTGACTAAGTTATTAAACCCTATGTGTTCCGAGGTACAACTTTGTTTGATGTGCTATCCAGGTAAATCATACCATGACCATTCCAGGTAGTGCAAAAGAGAAAATAAATAGAGTGCAAAATATAATGTTACAGCTACAGAGAAACTGGATATAAGAAACATCTGGAACCATCTCTGGGGAAGATGGGACCTGTAAAACTTGGATGGCTTGCATCTGAACAGGAACTGGTCCAACATTTTTGCGGAAGATTTGTTAGTGCTGTTGGGAAGCATTTCAACTAATTTGGCAGGGAAATGCAATGTAGAGTTTATGTACATTTGGGTCGGGTGCAGTCAAAAATAGAAGGGAAATTATGTCAGTCCAATAGATAGCACATACATGGGTATTGTAAGGAATATATGAGGAAAGAAAGACTAAATTGCATATATTTCAATGCAAAGAGCATGATATGTAAGTAGAGTGGCAAGAGGGCATAGTTTTAAGGTAAGAGAGTCAAAGTTTAAGTGCCTGGAATGCAATGCCGGGGGTAAACGTTGAGGCTGATATTATAGTGACATTTAAGAGATTATGGGGTAGGCATATGAATATGCAGGGGAAATGGATTATGTGTAAGCAATTAAGAGTTGGTTTTGGCATCATATTTGGCACAGGCATTGTGGGCCAAAGGGCTGTACTGTTCTATATTCTACATTAAAATACTTTTCTGGAGATTATGATAGTCTCCATGGAAATAGCAGAAGGCATAAAGGACAATTAAGGACATTTTTGTATGTATTTTGATGGCAAGAAAGTAATCTGGACAAGAATATAGTGCATCAGGGACTAAATTGTCAAATTATGCATGGAATAAGTGGACACAGATGAGATCTTAAATGAATATTTGTCATCTCTTTTTACGGATGAAAAGGGATTGTGGGCAAACATTGGCATGGATGTGGTGGGCTGAAGGGCCAGTTTTTGCTGCAGTATAATGATAATTAAGTGATAGCATCCCCTCCCAGGTCTAAATTGCATATATTTCAATGCAAAAAGCATGATTTGTAAGTAGAGTGGCAACAGCTCTATGTGCAGAGTTACTCCCAGTCAGCTAGATTGGGCAGACCATCTGCTATTTCTTGCAGTCTCGAGCAAAACTATTACCAAACTTAGTTGTATGCTGCCTGGTAGGATGCTTTCAACAGTACATCGTGGAAGTTTCTAAGAATTGTTGGAGACATTCCAAACTCCACGTAGAGCGCACCAGAGTCATAGATGCACCATGAGGCTACAATCTATTAGCTGTGTCACTGTGCTGCCCAAAATGTCTACTCAAAATGGAGAAGCAGCATTTGGAATCTCGTGGAGGTGGGAGCACCTCACTAACTGGCAGAAAACAGAGCAGCTTGCAATCACCCACCTCCCATCTCATTTGTGATTCCTACATTGACTTCATTAGTTACATCAGAAGCTACAAAAGCTGTGTAAAAGTAAGTCGTGCCCAACTATATCTTAGTTTGTAATCCAGCATCTGCAGTTCCTTGTCGTTCCAATGTAATCAAGGACACTTTTCACTCCATTCGTTCCCTCTTCTCCCCTCTCCCATCGGGCAGAACATACAAAAACTTGAATGTACCACTAGATTCAGGAACCGCTTCCTCCCCGCTGTGATGAGACTACTGAATGAGCTGTCCATAAAATAAGCCTGCCGTACGCAATCCCAATCTTCCAACCTACCTCATTGCAGATCTTGCAATTTTTTAATCTGCACTGTCACGGAAACTGTAATGCTATAATACTGTATCACTAGATTTTGCACTCTGGTCTTCTTCTCTTTGCATTGCCTATTGTATTTGTGTATAGCTTGATTCATATTATTGTATAGTATGATTTGACTGGATAGCACACAAACAAAGCTTTCACTGTATCTTAATAATAAACCCATACCAATACCAATACCAATGCAGCACCAAGAAAACGGTGGGATAAAAAAAAATGGATGATTACCTTTTGTGAAGAGAAGATTTCTAAACAGGCACAGTAATGCCCCTATCCCACTTAGGTGATTTTTAGGCGACTGCAGGCGACTAGGATGTCCCCACATGGTCGCCAGGGTGTCGCCTGTATGGTCATGAGGAGTCTCTTCAGTCACCCGATGAATCGCAGCGTTTTTCTGGTCGCCGCTGGATTTTGAAATGTTCCAAACATTTCGGCTTGTTGGCTTGTTGTAGGCTGTCGCCAGGTTGACGTAGGTTGTCGCCGGTGCTGACTTCGGTGAATTCCATTGTCGACTACCTACGTCAACCTACGCCAACCAGTGACAGGCACCGACGATATAATACCGGCTGGTATTATAATTTATTTGACTGTGTTGCAAATACACAATATTTAATTAAATATTGGATTTGTAAAAGAGTGTGCTGTATATATTTATCATTGCTTCCTGCTTGGATTGAAAGTATGATGGCGAGGAGGAGCCATGTGATTGTTTCATTGTAAGGAGATTTGGAGAGCTTGTGTAAATCCAGGATTTACAGATAAATACCATCTCCTTTTAACACAGAGAACTGCTGGCAACCCAAGTCCTTTTGGAGGATGTTTAGAGATTGCAGCAATTCCACGTAAGACAATTATAAGAGAGTATAATACAAATAATTTTCTTCAAAGCTGATTCTCTAGAAATGTTTAAATGCACAAAGCTGGAACCTTTCCAATATCTGGTGCACTAACTTTTCTAACCATTACAATTTATGCAATCAAGTGTGTCAAGTAAACAAAATAAGTATAATCACAAAACATTCATTTTATACTCAAATGACACATATGTAATCTGCAAAAATGTTCTCATAAGTTAGGAAATTGTGATTAAAAAAACTAAAAATAGCCCATGGTGAAGAGATGATGTACACATTTTGTGTGATCAAATTTCAAAGGTTGAAAGGTCAGTTTATTGTCATGTGTACAAATTAAGGTACAGTGAAACTCGAATTACCACTCGATTTATCACTGACACTGGTCTGAGGTGACAGGCCTTAAAATGAAACAGCTGAAAATGGTTCAGCCTAGTTCAATGCTTGAGGTGAGCCCTTCATGATGGCGGCAGTGGCGGGTAGAGGAAAACAATGGTGCTGTTGAGTGGGCTGAGGTCCGACCTGCCACATCATTGAAGGCGTTGGGGTGGGAGATTGCAACTGTCATGTGGTCCGCCCTGTTTCGACAAATGCAATCAAACTGGTGTGCACAATCAAATAAGATCAAATAGAACAAGTTGTCCTACAACTTTAGGCTGTACACGCCATGCACAAGAAGAAGATTGAAGGCGCTCTGGGTGTTCAACGGTCGGCTGCGGGAAGCGCCCCGGAGCAAGGAAACTGAGCAATGGCTGTGTGAGGCAAGGAATGGGATGTTCGTTAGTCAATGTGTTCGGATCAAGGTTTCAGTAGAGTGGGCTGCTGGGTCTTGATTAGAATGAGTGCTGCTCCAAGTGGCTGAATGTGCGGATCAGCTGCGGCCTGCAGTGGCACGGAGTGGTGGTGGAGAATATTGACATATCGCCTGGCCAGGCCAACCCCTGTAATTCCAAATCTGTGCCACCACCAGGACAATGGGCCTTTGTGGCCAAAATTAGACTTACATTTTTAACAACTCTGAACTTGAAGGGTACAAGATGGTGCCACAACTCTTGTGTACTGCCACAGTGTAATCTATTCTTACACTCTTATACTCAAGTATGATTGTGCCGAAAGTATAGTAAGATTGTACTGAAATGTATGCAAATAATGAATTTCACTTTACCTATGTGAGAAGAAGGTACAATTGAACGATTGAAATATACTTAAATGGAATCACCTCTTTAAACCCTTTTACAGAAATATTCAGATGACACAGCGATTGTGGCATGTGTAGGGAACGGACATGAGGAGGAATACAGGGACTTGACCAGTGCTTTCTGTGTCTGGAGTAAAGAGAACTGTCTCATCCTGAATACAACCAAGACTAAAGAGATGGTTGTTAACTTTTGCAGTCCAGGCTCCCCCTTCAGTCGGTAACACTGCAGGGGTGGACATTGAGGGGGTGCAGTCATATAAATATCTGGGAGTGCACCTTGATAACAAACTGGACTGGTCTGTCAACACCGATGCCCTCTACAAAAAAGGAGAGAGTAGACTCTTTTTCCTCAGAAGGCTCAGATCCTTCAATGTGCGTAATGACATGCTGTACTTGTTTTACTATACTCTGGTTGCAAGTGTCATTTTCTACGCTATTGTCTGCTGGGGTATCAACATCACTGCTAACAACAGCAAGAAGTTGGAAAGCTGGTAAAACGAGCTAGATCAGTGCTCGGGGGGAGAGTGGACTCTGTGGTGGATGTGCTTGACAGGCGTATGAGGAGCAAGGTGCAGGTCATCCTCGACAACTCCGGGCACCCCCTCCATGGAATTCTGGAGGGTCAAAGGAGCACACGGAACAACAACCGGCTCCTCTCCCTGCGCTGTAGAACGGAACGATTCAGGAGATCCTTCACCCCTGCAGCCATTAGATTTTATAATTCTGACTGCTAGGCTGTATGGGGATGCTTTGCATTTTTTATAGTTAATTATTGGGTCCTTTTAAATATTTATTGCTTTCATGTATTGTCCATATTGTATTTTATGTATTTTTTCTCTGCTTTCGTTGTGAATGCTGATTGTTTGTTGATTGTTGACTTCTGGACATCTGAATTTGCCTGAGGGGATCAATAAAGTTTTTATTATTATTATTATCATTACACTTTCGGTCCAAATGCAGGGCCTCGACCGGAAATGTTAATCATCCCTTTGCGTCCACAGGTTCTGTCTGACCTGCTGAGTTCCTCCAGTGGATTGTTTGTGCTCTAGTTTCCTTCATCTGCAGAATGTTATGTCACTGCTTTTTGTACTTTGGGTTGTTTTGAAGTTGTAAAAGATCACAGAGAGCAAATCCTTTCTTTAATTCAAGGAAAAGCCTGTTAACAATGGCTCAGCAACATACCAAACAGAAATCTATCAGCAATAAAGTATTTATTCTCTCATATCTTCACTAGTAACATGGATTTTCTGTTCAATATTATTTAAAGTTATTCTGGTGAATTCTTACTCCTGTTGAACCAACTTTTGAAAATCTATGGAATTTCAACATTTCTGTTTTATTTCCAATTTATAACATATGTGCATTTTTCTTTTTTAATTGCACCAAATTAATTTTCCATGACATAATGTAGTTTGGAATTATGAAACAAAGAGGAAAACCCTCCAAGGCTTTGAATGATTGATCCACCAATATTGTGCTATGCTTACAGTTTCTATTCAATAAAACTGTAATAGAAATATAACTATAACAGCTTTGCTTTCCACTACTGAGATAGAACTCATTCAGCAGAGGGCACTTTGACGAATCTCTCAGGTGTTTCTTTTGCACTTGAGGGACTGCAACTAAAGACCATTGCGGACAGCTCTTGAATCCCTTGTTTATACCCAGGACAGACACAAACAAATAGACCTTGTGGTAAATTGAAGTAGCTTAGTTACTAGCATGGGGGAATTGCCATGTGAATCCAATACTTCATAATATTTACTTTTGCTGTGAACCAAAAAGGAACAGAGAAGGGCCCATAACCATTGTTGTTTGTTCCACATGGGCTTGCTGAGGCTGTTGCAGCAACATAGTTTGCTTACCTGAAGCAAATATCATCGTACAAGAGAAAGCTTTTCACTTTTTCCAGCACATTTATGATGCTTGTTTTCCAACAGGGAATACCGAGTGGAGTTCCTGCTATATGGTGATGACAGTCACACACTACACCTCTAGGTGTATTATTGGGTGTCTACAATGAAGTGCTATTAAAATTAGGCTTCAATCAATTGCTAAGGAACAATATAATAATTAATTTGCAAACACCCTCAATTTTCCATGAACATCCTGATGGACCTTTGCTAGGTTAGAGATCAGTATGTGGTAGTCAGCACAGGTTAAGCATAGGCAACAATTGGGCCTACCGGGAGATTATTCAACTGAAGGGCAACACAGCTCGACCCAGTTGTATCCTACCAGTCAGTCTCATGTGCATACATTTTCAGCCATGGCGATCAAGTTGCTTAACTGAGCTAGTCCCACATGCCTGTGCCTAGCCCATATCTCTCAAAACCTTTCCTATCCATGTCAGCCCCGATGGGCGGCGGGCCATTGCCGTACCCCAGCAGCAAACCTGTGAACTGGCGAACCCACCTGAAGTGGGATTCTCATCAGAGTTTCCTGCTCATCCCCGAAGTTCGGGAACCGGACGGTGGAGGGAGTCGGTTACAGCGGTGAATACTGGACAAAGGGCCGGTAAGAAGAACCAGGGGGTCATACCTTCTGCGCCCTTAAGGGTGGCTGTTGGAGGTGCCCCCCAGGGCATGAAGGCTGAAGGCCGGGCGAGAGAGGGAGGACAACATGACATCTTATACTGAATGCCCAGACCTATGAATCCAAGCATGTGACATGCCTTCTTTACCACTCTATTTACCCGTGTTGTCACTTTCAGGAAGTTATGGACTTAGACCCCAAGATCCCTCTATATACCAATGCAGTTAAGGGTCATATCATTAAATTTCCCACCACTTTTAACCTCCCAAAATGCAACACATCACACTTATTGAGATTAAACTCCAGCTGCCATTTCTCCACCCGTTCCTGAAGGATATCTGGGTGGCACGGTGGTGCAACGGTAGAGTTGCTGCCTTACAGTGTCAGAGACCCGGGTTCGATCCTGACTATGGGTGCTGTCTGCATGGAGTTTGTACGTTCTTCCAATGACCTAGGTGGGTTTTCTCCGAGATCTTCGGTTTCCTTCCACACTCAAGAAAAAGTACAGGTTTGTACGTTAATTGTTTTGGTATAAATGTAAATTGTCCATAGTTGTGTGTGGGATAGTGTTGATACGTGGAGATCGTTGGTCGGTGTGGAGTCGGTGGGCCGAAGAGCCTGTTTCCGCGCTGCATCTCTAAACTGAAAAAACCTAAACTGATCTATATCCCACTGTATACCTTGACAGCCAACCTCACAAAGAATCTTGGTGTCATCTTCAAACATACTAACCAACCTATCTACGTTTGCATCCAAATAATTTATATATGTATCATAAACAGCAACAGTCCCAACACAGATTCCTTGGGAACTCCACTGATCATTATCTTCCAGCTCAACTTCTATCTATAAACCAATTCTGAATCCATACAACCAAGTCACTGTTAATCCCGTGCATTTGAATCATCTGGATCAGCCTACCATGGGAGACTTTATCATATGCTTTATTAAAATCCATGTAGACCCCTGGGTCTTTTCTGTTCTACAACATTCCTCAGGACCTTAATGTTTAATGTATGTCCTGCCTTGATTTGATCTACAAAAATGCTATACCTTGCATTTATCTGACTTAAACTCCATCTGCCCTTCTTAGCCCATTCGCCCAGTTGATCAAAATCCCATTCTAATCGTAGATCATCTTCTTCACTGTCCAATACAGCAATTTTTGTGTCATTCGCAAACTTACATCCAATGTCCTGCAAGTAAATGGAACCACAGGATGTACTGTATTTAGATTGACTGGTGTGTCACAGGATTTGTACAAGAGCTTCAACCTTCTCCCATTTATGGATGCTCGCTAGTGCTACTCGGGAGGGTTTCAAGTAAAGATTGATGAAAATTGTTCATATTAGTGACTTGCGGAATATTTCCTGTTTCTGCGTTTTTTGTTTTAATTAAATACCTCATCTTTGCCTTCGAATGTGCAGGGTTAGAAGCCCATAGAAATAAATAAGGTCTTGGATCTTGTGTCAAATTGACCTGGAGTCCATGTGGAGTCCAGCAGGCGAGGAGAGTGACGTAGAGCCGCATTCTCTGTGCACAATATCACACGATCTGCCTCTTTGCTTCCCCTGGTTCACAGTGTGGTTCAGTGACATCAGTTGTCACAAGCTCATTGCAGGGCACTGTGGTGGGACTCCAGCCAGATAGACTCCTGAGTTATGAGTGAGTTACAAGAGAAATTGACAACCCTCGACAATAGGGGAGCGTCACGAGCCACTGTTTGAATAGATTCAGAGCTCCCGTGGTCCCAACAGGGCCACCGCTGACCAGTATTAAGTAAACATTCTGTTGTGCTACTGCAAGGGCAAATTTCATCCTTCTATTTGGGACACATGACAATAAAACACTCTTGACTCTTAATCACCAAAACAGTTAGTTGTGCAAAGCCCTATATACAGTAAATGTCAGTTCCTCTTTTTTTAATCTACTGTTGTTTCCCTACTTCATTATTATTAAATTCTAGGGCATGTCCATTGGGGAATCTCACAACTGTTGCATAGATATCCCACTGGTATTGAGACAAATAATTTTACTTTCCCATGGTAGTAAAGGCCCCCTGGCTCTTGGAGCCAAGTCTAGGCTAAGTGAGGGCAGGGTTCCTCGTGGTGTGTGATAGTTCAGATAAACTGCTGGGAAATGAATGTTCCCTACCAGTGGGTCAATAGCTGTGCACAATCCAACAATGGAGAAATCAGAATTTGACTGCTTTGGACCACGTACATGCCGATGAAGTTGTGAGAAAACGTTAGCAGTGCAGCTCTTTAGCAGACACAAAATATACCCCACAAGTGAATGCTGAACATTCCACTGGGCACATGTTGATAACATTTTTGTAATCTCTTGCATTCTTGTCACAAGAGGGTAAAGATTTGGTGAAATGATAGTGATACGACAGGAAAGTTTTCAGCATCAGATTAGAAGATTGAAGGGGGATCTTATAGAAACTTACACAATTCTTAAGGGGTTGGACAGGCTAGATGCAAGAAGATTGTGCCCAATGTTGGGGAAGTCCAGAACAAGGGGTCACAGTTTCTGGATAAGGAAGAAGTCTTTTAGGACCGAGTTGAGAAAAAAAAAATTCACAGTGGTAAATCTGTGGAATTCTCTGCCACAGAAAGTAGTTGAGGCAAGTTCATTGGCTATATTTAAGAAGGAGTTAGATGTGGCCCTTGTGGCTAAAGGGATCAGGGGGTATGGAGAGAAGGCAGGTACAGGATACTGAGTTGGATGATCGGCCATGATCATATTGAATGGCGGTGCAGGCTCGAAGGGCCAAATGGCCTACTCCTGCACCTATTTTCTATGTTTCTATCAGTCTTGTTACAATACTCTACTATCTAATGATGGAAGAGGACATATCCCTACTGAATACACTTGTGAGATATATCCCAATTGTTCTTAAATTAATTATGGAAATAAAATATCTAAAAATGTTCTGTTGTGCTGGAAGGGCAAAGAGTAATTATGGGTCTGCCACAGGTATTAGAAGATAGAAATGCGCAACACAGAAGCAGGCCTTTCGGCCCCAAAATGTCCGTGCTGAAAACTATGCCAAGTTAAACTAATCTCCTCTGCCAGCACATTATCTCTATCCTTCCCTGTTTAACCATATGCCTACTAAAAGCTTCTTAAATGCCATTACCCTTGGTAACGTGACCAGGCACCCATCACTCTCTGTCTAATAATCTTCCCTGCACACCTATAAATGTTGCCATCAAACCATGCCCTTGATATTTTCACCCTGAGATAAAAGTTCTGGCTCAGTTTCCCTCGATCTGATGAAGGGTCTCAACCCAAAATGTCACCTATTCCTTTTATCCAGAGATGCTGCCCGACCCACCGAGTTACTCTAGCATTATGTGTCTATTAAAGGTTCTGATTGTTGGACAAAGGAACAGAGACATTTTCTACCGAACACTAAAGGGCCTGTCCCACTTGGCTGTCATATGAGCATCACGCAGATGGCGTGCGAAGATTTTGTACATCACAAAATCCTGCGACGCCACGCGTCACTGCCTATGTCGTGACGCGTAAATTATGTCGCGTAAATTATGCACAAATGTCGGCCAAGTGAGACAGGCCCTTAAACGAAAACATTTTAATGATTTAAAAATAAAAACACCAATGTTAGGAACTTAGAATGGGCTCGTAGGAATGTTTAAATAATTCATAAATCTTGCTTCATCTAATACTGTATTAAGTCATACTTGGTGGCAATAGTCAATGGGTAAGATAGTGTCTGTGGAGTAATACCCACACTTACTATTTTAGGTTGAAACCATGCATCAGAACGAGAACGTTTTTAGAAATGATAGCAAACAATAATGAATGGAAAAAAATGCAAGGGATTAGGGAGAGTATAGCTTGTAAGAGACAGTGTTTGGTTTGGTGGAGCGTTAAGAACAGAAATATTCACTTTTCAAATCTAAATCCCAATCATGGATGTAAAAAACAAGGAACTGCAAATGATAGTTTACAAAAAAAAGGACACAAAGTGCTGGAGTAACTCATTGGGTCAGGCAGCATCTCTGGAGAACATGGATATGTGATGTTGTGGACACTTCTTCAGTCTGAACCACTTTTCCAGAGATTCTGCCTGACCAGGTGGGCAGGCAGCTCAGTCACTCAGGCCTAGTGGACTGGCAGCTCAGTCACTCAGGCCTGGGGGGCTGGCAGCTCAGAAACTGACAGAAATTCTGGCCGAAACAGGTGAGAGACTCTGCGGGGAGAGAGTGGAGAATCAATTTTAGACATTTTTCAAGTTTTTCTGCAGATCACAGCAATGAAGGAGGAAAGTTTATCCTGGCCTGGATCTCACAGGGAGCCAATGAAGGGAGGGAGAAAATTACTGGGCTAAGGTTTAATACTTGCAGGTGGAATACTTACTGATGGGCTGAAGGGAATCCTCCTGGGCTAGTACAGGCCTGATGGGCCAAATGGGCTCTTAAAAGAAGTAATCTGAGTGAAATCTCAGGGAAAGTAAAGTAAGTAAGTAAGTAAAGTATCCTTTATTGTAATTCAGACCTTTCGGTCTGAACAAAATTTGGTTGCCTTGCAGTCATAACATATAAATAAAAAATAAAACACACAATAAACACATATTTAACATCCACCACAGTGAGTTCACCAGGCACCTCCTCACTGAGGTGGAAGGCAAAAATCTTAAAGTCTTTGTCTTCTTCCCTCCTTGTTCTCCCTCTGCGCTGAGGCGATCCAGGCCTCCGATGTTCTCGTCCACTAGGCTCGCAGCCGAGCCTCCGAAGCCAAGGCACCTTTTCTGGACTTTTCCTGACCTGGCACGGGCCTTTTGGGCCTAAATGCTCCTCCTGGGCTAATACGACATTTTGGCAAAAGGGACTGGTTTTTCGGCTAATAGGGGCCTGGTGGGCCGAAATTAGTGGTTTCAGGCAGGCCAAACAACGCATTTCATTTCCATTTCAATTTGAAACACGGGACAGGCCAAACAGCTCATAGCATTTTCATTTCCATTTCCATTTTAATTTCAAGCACAGGGCAGGCCAAACAGCTGATTGCATTTTCATTTCATTTCCATTGCCATTGCAGTTTCAAGCACAGGGCAGGCCAGATAGCTGATTGCATTTTCATTTCATTTCCATTGCCATTTCAGTTTCAAGCACAGGGCAGGCCAAACAGCTGATTGCATTTTCATTTCATTGCAGTTTCAAGCACAGGGCAGGCCAAACAGCTCATTGGATTTTCATTTCATTTCCATTGCCATTGCAGTTTGGACCCACAATACCTCAACACTGATCAAGAAGGCCCACCAGCGTCTCATCTTCCTGAGGAGACTAAATAAGGTCCATCTGTCTCCTCAGATACTAGTGAACTTCTACCGCTGCGCCTTTGAGAGTATCCTTACTAACTGTATCACAGTATGGTATGGCAACTGCTCTGTCTACGACCAGAAATCACTGCAGAGTGTGGTGAAAACTGCCCAACGCATTACTGGTTCCTCACTCCCCTCCATTGAGTCTGTCCAAAGCAAGCAATGTCTGTGCGCAGCATCGTCAAGGATTGCTCTCACCCTAACCACAGACTCTTTACCCTCCTCCCATCTGGGTGGCGCTACAGGTCTCTCCGTTGCCGGACCAGCAGGTTCAGGAACAGCTTCTTCCCTGCGGTTGTTACTCTACATCTTGATGATTGCCAGTCACCCCCCCCCCGGACGCTACTCCCCCCAGTGACTGATCTACCCCCCGAAAATTGCACTACTGCTACTGTATATACATATACATATTTTACAGTTCCATTATTCTGTGTTCGCACTTCTGGGTGAGATGCTAACTGCATTTCGTTGTCTCTGTACTTGTACACTGCACAATGACAATAAAGTTTGAATCTGAATCTGAGTTTTAAGCACAGGGCAGGCTAAGCAGCTCATTGCATTTTCATTTAATTTCCATTGCCATTGCAGTTTGAAGCACAGGGGCAGGCCAAAAACTCATTTTATTTTCAAGAAGGGCTAACAAATAATTTATTGCAAGTACATTGCAGACTCACAGTTCAGTTGATTCACAGCTTAGAATGAGAGTCGTGGCCTCTCCCTCGCGATCTTGCAGAGTGCCTGAGTCATGTCCAGGCAACCAGGGTTTTATAGTCCCTCCTCCCCCCCCCCCCCCCCCCCCAGAAGAAGCGTTACCTTCATCGCGGTGATTGACAGGGCGAGAGGATCTCAAGTTTTTTTTAAACACTCATAACTTCATCAATGGGAAAAATCCTCAGGGCCTGCTCAGCAGAGGACTGTGAGTATGATGGCCAAAACTCATAGCAATATATGGTAGCGTTTTTTTCTAAAATCAATATACAGTGCAGACAGGAAGTGGTCAAGATGAGACTTTTAATTATATAGATGGTAAAAGATAGCACTGCTCCACATGTTAAAGTCCTAAATTGGGGCAAATTTAATTTTGATAGCATTGGATGGGAACTTGCAAAGGTTCATGCTGTTTGCAGGTAAAGAGAGGTCTGGTAAGTGGGAAATATTTACAAGTGAACTGGAAAGTTCAATGTAAATGTCAATACATTCCTGTCAGAGTGAACGGCAAGGCTGGCACGATTAGGGAACACTGAATGGATGAGGGATATTGAGGTTCCAGTAAGGAAAAAGGTGCCATATGGCAGGTAAAACTCAAAGTGCTGGAGTAACTCAGCAGGTCAGGCAGCATCTGTGGGGGAAATGGATAGATGATGTTACAAGTAGGGATAGTTTTTAGGTGAAGGCAGCTGAGATCAAGCAGATCTCTTGAAGAGTATACAGGTTGTGAAAGTACACTTCACAAGCAAATCAGGAAGGCAAGAAGGGAATGTAAGAAACTTGTTCATCAACTTCTCCACTCATTCATATCATCACGTTCACCCGTGCAAAACTGTTGATTTAATTAACTTCACCACTCGTTTTCCCTCCACAGATGCTGCCTGATACGCTTAGTTCTTCCAGGAGTTTGTTTTTACTGTTGACATAAGATATCGAGTCAGTCATATCCTTGGCAAACAAGGTAAAGAAGAATCTGAAGAGATTTTATAAGCACGTTCAGAGCAAAAGGGAACTAGGAAGAGAAAAGGTTCCATTAATGATCATTGTGGTCATCTAAGTGTGGAACCACTGGAGATAGACCAGATGTTAAATTAAAGCCACTCGTATGCATTTACATGGTGAACTTCATGGAAGTCAGTGAAATCAGGGAAGAGAAAAGTGAAGTCCTGAATCACGTTGACATTATGAAAGAGAAGGTGGTATCAAGATGGCAGCTGTGGCAAATGAAGGAGAGGTTCAGTGCCTTTGCCCTTGGAAGTGATCTAAAAATTCAGAGGCCAGCTACAAGAAGCATCTCGGCACACAGAGGTGGAGCGATGGTTCCGGCAGATAAGACTATGGTGCATTCATGGATGTCGGTGGAGTGGGCCACTGGAGACCCTACAAGAGCCAGTGGACCACATGGATCAGACGCCCGGAATTTTGATGAGCACAGGGACCAGGATCGGATGTTACCTGGAGCAACGGAGAGGCAGAGCAATGGTGGAGGACCCCAACAGCATCGCCGGACCAGGCTGACGACTACACCAACTAGTGCAGCTGCCAGAACAAAGAGCCTTCCCGGCTAACCTAAGACGTGATATTTTATAAGAATTTGATACTTGAAATATGTTTGGAAATGTAAATCATTGCACAATTGTGCCTATGTATTGATTTTACTATGCAAAACAAAACATTTTATTGTATCTATAGTACATATGACAATAAAGTACTATTGAATTCTGAACAATTGAGGATTTCCAGGTCATCCAAAAGTAAATCCATATTTTAACATTTTGCCATACAAGTTTTAAAGAAGGAACTGCTGCTCGAGGGTACACAAAAAGCTGGAGAAAAGCGGGTGCAGCAGCATCTAAGGAGCGAAGGAATACGTTTCGGGTATCAGGGATCAGGGAAACGAGAGATATAGACACAATGAGTGAAAGATATCAAAAAAGTATCGGTGATGCCATTGTAAGCTGTTTGTGGTGTGAAAATGAGAAGCTGGTGAATGCTGAGGGGAGGTGGGGAAGGGGAGGAGACAGCAAGGGTTAACAGAATTGAGAAAATTCAATATTATACTCCCGGAATATGATGTTCCTCCAGCTTGCGGTGTTGCTCACTCTTACCGAGAGGTCGGATGTGGAATGGGAGGGGGAGTTGAAGTGCTGGAATTGCGGACGAGTGGAGGTGTTTCGCGAAGCGACAAACCGATATAGATCATCTGCATCTCAGCGGATGCAGTAGATGGGTTAGAGGTGCAGGTGAACCTCTGTCGAACCTCTGTCGGACCTGGTAGGACTGCTTGGTCCCTGAAAGGAGTGGAGGGGGGAGGTGAAGGGACAAGTGTTGTCAGGGACCCAAGCAGTCCTTCCAACAGAGGTTCACCTGCACCTCCTCCAAAAATATCGGTTCGCCGACCTTGCCAGATGAGCAACACAAGCTGGAGGAACAGCACCTCATATTCCGCTTGGGGAGTCTGCATCCTTTGGGAATATTGAATTTTCTCAATTCTGATTCCCACCTCTCCCTCAGCCCTCGGTATCTTTCTGTCATCACAAACAGCTTACAAATCACCGATACTTTTTTGCATATCTTTCACTCATTGTTCCTTATCTCTCCACATTCTATAACCATCTAGGTCTCGACCTGAAACGTCACCTAACTCCTTAGATGCTGCTGCACCCGCTGAGTTTCTCCAGCTTTTTGTGTACCCAAGTAAAATATTTGATTGCTACTAGAACTAAAATCTATTCATAGTTCTTTTAGCTTGCATTCAACAGATCAAAAATAATTGATTACAATATTTGAAAAATGCATGCATGCTACTATTGCTGTAGTTATTTGCAAATTTGTAGAGTTCAATAAAATTATTTTTGATAGCAGACTTAATTAAACCAGACTGATTCCTGGGATGGCAGGACTTCCATATGAAGAAAGAATGGATAGACTCGGCTTGTACTCGCTGGAATTTAGGAGATTGAGGGGGGATTCTTATAGAGACTTACAACATTCTTAAGAGGTTGGACAGGCTAGATGCAGGAAGATTGTTCCCGATGTTGGGGAACTCCAGAACAAGGGGTCACAGTTTAAGGATAAGGGGGAAGTTTTTTTCGGACTGAGATGAGAAGATCTTTTTTCACTCAGAGAGTGGTGAGTCTGTGGAATTCTCTGCCACAGAAGGTAGTTGAGACCAGTTCATTGGCCCTTGTGGCTGAAGGTATCAGGGGGTATGGAGTATGGAGAGAAGGCAGGTACAGGATACTGAGTTGGATGATCAGCCATGATCATATTGAATGGAGGTGCAGGCTCGAAGGGCCGAATGGCCTACCCCTGCACCTATTTTCTATGATTCTATGAAACATACTGATTGGAGTTTCCAGCACCGGCAGGATTAGTCTTTGTATCTTTAAGTCCTGCAGCCTCACTAAAGGCCAATCACACCTTGTGCCCATCTTAGTTCTTTAGAAGAACAATCACAATTTTCCTACTCCTTCATTTTACTCCACTTAATATTCCATTGAATTTCTAGAATTAGTTTCAGAATAACTGAAAATAGATCTAGAAAAAAATGTTTGTGGGTCTCTCAAATAATTCTACAATATTTCACCCCAAGAACATACATAAAAGTTCTACTAATTCATTAGCTACTCGTTGGAGATGCAAGAGACTGCAGATGCGGAAAGTTTGAGCAAAAAACAACTGCAGGAAGAACATAATGGGTCGGGCAGCATCTGTAAAGGTAAAGCTATGGTTGACATTTTGGGTCAAGACCCTGCATTCCTTTGCCTTCACAGATGCTGCCTGACCTGCTGAACAGTCCTCCAGCAGTTTGTTGTTTGAACTACTCACTGGAGATTACTTTAACAATGATAATTTATATTTCTTCATTTAAATGTGTTCTGCAACTAATTATTAAAATGTTTCTGTTCCTTTAACAACACATCCTAAAATATCCCAAACACCCAACTGTAGGAAAAGGCAAACACGATATAATGTGAAAGATAATGAATAAATTAATTTTTCCTTCAAAATACAATTTTTTTCACGGGATTCGATTGTAATGTATTTTCTATGTTGACAAATAAATTCAAGCATATGTTCTTCCAATAGTAATTTTGAGCATCAGTCATACAATTGTACTGAAGAACTGAGGTTCAAAAATATATTGGGCTGTAATTGTAGTTCATGTTCAGTCATATTTCTCTGGTTTACCCTTCCCACATTTACAAACAAACACAATCTTACTACCCAAATTATTAAGACAACTTTGTACAACTGTTTCTCAATGTTATCTTTTCCTTATTATGACACAGGAAAAAATATAGAAGCAGACATCTGCGTTATTTTCCAATCATCATATTTAAAGCACAAAGTATTTCAACTCCTCAGCTGCCTCTACAATTTGTGTTACAGCCAGTATTGTCATTATGTTGTACATAAATTGAAATTTATAGCTCTTTCAGCAGATTGAAAATGAAACACTGAATGCATATTAACCATTTAGAATTATGCCTTTGGATTATATTGCCGCTCCTAGTTCTTCCCATCAAATGCATTAATTTGCTCTTCAGTGCATTAGATTTCACTTTTCGCATGTCTATCCATTCCACTAATAGGTAGTTTAGTGACTAATAGACATTCTGATGATGTATATCCCTCTCCACCTTACTGTATAATACATAAGCAGGTTTTATGTTAACTGTGCATCATGACACCATGCCTCACACCCACAAAAGCGTTATTCACTTCTATCAAGAAAAGTAGTGCTCATACTTATGAACATCTCCATGTAACTTCACCCAGTCTAAAACAGAACTACCTCTGTCCTAAGCCAATCTCATATCCATACTGCCACTGCCCATATTTCCATGGATGTCAATTTTGCAGGCAACCAATTATGTGGCATTTTATCGAATAAGCTTGGAGAATGCCTTATCAAAGATTCGTTAGTTCAAGATTGTTTTCTTTTAACAAATCCTCCCTGACTTTCTTCTATTTACCCACAACTGTCCTCATGGCTATTAACTGTGTGCTGGATTGACATTTACAGCATCATCAAGCAGAACAGCATCAAGTTTGACCTAAGATAGACACAAAAATCTGGAATAAATCGGCGGTTCAGGCAGCACCTCTGGAGAGAAGGAATGGGTGACATTGCGGGTCGAGACCCGTATACAGACTGGTTAGGGATAAGGGAGAAGAGAGGTATAGATGGTGATGTGGTGTGATAAGGAACAATGAATGAAAGATATGCAAAAAAGTAATGATGGTAAAGGAATTGATTGAAATAATTGATTTTTTTTAAGACACGACCAAAAAGATTGATGATTGCAGAGCTATAGATGTTGTGTACATGGACTTCAGTAAGACATTCAACAAGGTTCCACATGGTAGGCTGCTCTGGAAGGTTAGATCGCATGGGATCTAAGGAGAGATAGCTGAATGGATAGCAATTTGGCTCCATGGAAGGAAGCAGAGGGTGATGGTGGAAGGTTGCTTCTCCGACTAGAGGCCTATGACTAGTGGTGTGACAGAAAGGGTTTGGTGCTGGGCCCACTACTGTTTATCATCTACATCAATGATTTGGATGAGAACATTCAGGGCAAGATTAGCAAGTTTGCTGATGATACAAAAGGTAGTGGTTTTGCAGATAGTGAAGATGGTTGTGAAAGATTGCAGCAGGATCTGGATCAATTGGCCATATGGGCAGAGGAATGGTTGATGGAATTTAACACAGAGAAGTGTGGGGTGTTGCATTTTGGGATGTCGAACAAGGGCAGGACCTACACAGTAAATGGTAGGCCTCGGGGTAGTGTTGGAAAGCAGAGGGATCTAGGAATACAGGTGTATGGTTCCTTGAAGGTCGAGTCGCAGGTAGTTAAGGTGGTCAAAAAGGCTTGTGGCACTTTGGCCTTCTTCAGCCGGAGTATTGAGTATAGAAGATGGGAGTTCATGTTGCAGTTGTATAAGACGTTGGTGAGACCGCAATTAGAATATTGTGTTCAGTTCTGGACATCATGTTATAGGAAAGATATTGTCAAGCTTGAAAGGGTTCAGAAAAGATTCAGAAAGGATTTATGAGGATGTTGCCAGGACTAGAGGGTGTGAGCTTTCGGGAGAGGTTGAATAAGCTGGGTCTCTATCCCATGGAGTGCAGGAGGATGAAGGGAGATCTTATAGAGGTATACAAAATCACGAGAGGAATAGATCGGCTCGATGCACAGTCTCTTGCCCAGAGTAGGGAAATTGAGGACCAGATGACATAGGTTCAAGGTGAAAAAATTAATAGGAATCTGAGGGGTAACGTTTTCACACAAAGGGTAGTGGTGTATGGAACAAGCTGCCAGAGAAATAAGGGGATATTCAAACAGAATACCCAGCTATATTAGAAAGGGTTCTGTCAATGTGTACATGAGTGAGAAAATTGCTTTTGGAGATAGACCAAAGAAACACTGAACCAAGAGAACTTACCCCTTTTAGTTTTGTTACAGAGATTGATTTAAAAACAGGGATCCTTAAATAGAATCAGAAATATTGCTAAATTGAACCAGAAATAGTGGCCACATATTTACCTCCACTGACACAAAACAACTAGTACATCAGTATTACCTGAATGCACCTGGCCATAAATGGGCAGGCATTGCTTGAACCACAGACCCTGTCAAAATGTTCACCATTATCATTGCTTTGGATGCAAAAACATGCTCCATTTCTATATTGAGAGTGCAATGATCAATATATTTTGATATTATGTAAATTATGCTTATTTGAAAATCATACTGATTCATGACCCTTTAGAATGCAGTATGAATGATTTCCTCCAGGAGATGGTATATGTTGCATCTCAGCAGCCCAGTATCCAAAACTAAAAGGCATGAAAGAGATTTCCTGGTTCATTCTACCTCCAAACGCAATACCAAGTTTCAACATTACTTCACTTCTAGGCTTTCTTTAAACTTCTCTTTTTCTTTTTCAACTCCTTAAATTTCACGATATCTATGAATAATGTTAATCTGGACCTTGAGGGAAAGGCGCTAAATTGGGGGAGGGCAGATTATATTACTAGATGAGAGAGTAAATTTGGAGCAGCCGTTATCGGGTAAATCCACATCGAACATGTGGGACTCATTTAAGGACTAGGTGATCGGAGTTCAGGAATAGCATGTTCCAATAAGAAGGATGGCAAGTTAAGGGGAATAACCAGAGAGGATACAAATTTGGTTGAATCGTAAAAGTAAGCACATATAAGGTTTAGGATGAAGATTAGATGTGGGAGCCCTGGTTGAAATTTACGAGTCGTCCTTAAATACAGGAGATGTGCCGGAAGACTGGAGGGTGGCAAATGTTGTGCCTCTTTTCAAGAAGGGCTGCAGGGAAAATGCTGGGAACTATAGGCTGGTGAGCTTAACATCTGTAGTTGGTAAATTACTGGGGAGTATTCTGAGGGATAAGTTATACAGGCATTTGGATGGGCAAGGGCTGATCAGGGATAATCAGCATGGTTTTGTACATGAGAGGTCGTGTCTCATGAAACTGATTGGTTTTTTTTGAAGATGTGACCAAAAAGGTTGATGTGGGCAGAGCTGTAGATGTTGTGAACATGGGCTTTAGTAAGGCGTTCGACAAGGATCCACATGGTAGGCTGCTCTGGAAGGTTAGATCGCATGGGATCCAAGGAGAGATAGCTGAATGGACAGCATTTTGGCTCCATGGAAGGGTAATGGTGGAAAGTTGCTTCTCAGATTGGAGGCCTGTGACTAGTGGTGTGCCTCAGGGTTTGGTGCTGGGCCAGTTACTGTTTGTCATCTACATCAATAATTTGGATGAGAAAATACAGGGCAAGATTAGCAAGTTTGCTGATGATACAAAAGTTAGTGATTTTGCAGATAGTGAAGATGCTTGTGAACGTTTGCAGCAGGATCTGGATCAATTGGCCAGGTGGGCAGAGGAATGGTTGATGGAATACAATACAGAGAAGTGTGCGGTGTTGCATTTTGGGACACCGAATAAGGGCAGGGCCTACACTGTAAATGGTAGACATCTGGGTAGTGTTATAGAGCAGTGGGATCTAGGAGTGCAGGTTAAAACTCCCTTTTAAATATAGCCAAAGAACTGGCCTCAACTACATTCTGTGGCAGAGAATTTCACAGACTCACCACTCTCTGTGTGAAAAAAGATCTTCTCATCTCGGTCCTAAAGACTTCCCCCTTATCCTTAAACTGTGACCCCTTGTTCTGGAGTTCTCCAACATCGGGAACAATCTTCCTGCATCTAGCCTGTCCAACCCCTTAGGAATTTTGTAAGACTCTATAAGATCCCCCCTCAATCTCCTAAATTCCAGCGAGTACAAGCCGAGTCTATCCAGCCTTTCTTCATATGGAAGTTCTGCCATCCCAGGAATCAGTCTGGTGAACATTCTCTGTACTCCCTCTATGGCAAGAATGTCTTTCCTCAGATTAGGAGACCAAAACTGTACGCAATACTCCAGGTGTGGCCTCACCAAGACCGTGTACAACTGCAGTAGAACCTCCCTGCTCTTGTACTCAAATCCTTTTGTTATGAATGCCAACATACCATTCGCTTTCTTCACAGCCTGCTGCACCTGCATGCCTACTTTCAATGACTTATGTACCATGACACCCAGGTCTCGTTGCATCTCCCCTTTTCCTAATCGGCCACCGTTCAGATAATAATCTTCCCTTCTGTTTTTGCCGCCAAAGTGGATAACCTCACATTTATCCACATTATACTGCATTTGCCATGCATATGCCCACTCACCCAACCTATCCAAGTCACCTTGCAGCCTCCTAGCATCCTCCTCACAGCTAACACTGCCCCCCAGCTTCGTGTCATCTGCAAACTTGGAGATGTTGCATTCAATTCCCTCATCCAGATCATTAATATATATTGTAAATAGCTGGGGTTCCAGCACTGAGCCTTACGGTACCTCATTAGTCACTGCCTGCCATTCTGAAAATGATCCATTTACTCCTACTCTTTGCTTCCTGTCTGCCAGCCAGTTCTCTATCCACATCAATACTGAACCCCCAATACCGTGTGCTTTAAGTTGGTATGCTAATCTCCTATGTGGGACCTTGTTGAAAGCCTTCTGAAAGTCCAGATATAACACATCCACAGGTTCTCCCTTATTCACTCTACTAGTTACATCCTCAAAAAGTTCTATAAGATTCATCAGACACAATTTACCTTTCCTAAATCCATGCTGACTTTGTCCAATGATTTCACCGCTTTCCAAATGTGCTGCTATCCCATCTTTAATAACTGACTCTAGCAGTTTCCCCACTACCGATGTTAGACTAACTGGTCTGTAATTCCCCATTTTCACTCTCCCTCCCTTTTTAAAAAGTGGGGTTACATTAGCTACCCTCCAATCATCAGGAACTACTCCAGAATCTAAAGAGTTTATCTAATAGCATCCACTATTTCTGGGGCTATTTCCTTAAGTACTCTGGGATGCAGCCTATCTGGCCATGGGGATTTATCGGCCTTTAATCCATTCAATTTACCTAACACCACTTCCCGGCTAACGTGGATTTCACTCAGTTCCTCCATCTCATTTGACCCCCGGTCCCCTGCTATTTCCGGCAGATTATTTATGTCTTCCTTTGTGAAGACAGAACCAAAGTAGTTATTCAATTGGTCTGCCATGTCCTTGTTCCCCATGATCAATTCACCAGTTTCTGACTGCAAGGGACCTATATGTGTTTTAACTAACCTTTTTCTCTTCACATATCTATAAAAACCTTTGCAGTCCGTTTTTATGTTCCGTGCCAGTTTTCTTTCATAACCTATTTTCCCTTTCCTAATTAAACACTTTGTCCTCCTCTGCTGGACTCTGAATTTCTCCCAGTCCTCTGGTAGGCTGCTTTTTCTGGCTAATTTGTATGCTTCATCTTTAGTTTTGATACTATCCCTGATTTCCCTTGTTATCCAGTCTAGAAAACCCCCAGTCTAGAATAGCCTGCTCACTTGTTGGTTCCTCTACATGTTGGTTTAGAAAACTATCCCACATACATTCCAAGAAATCCTCTTCCTCAGCACCCCTGCCAATTTGATCCACCCAATCTATATGTAGATTGAAGTCACCCATTATAACTGTTTTACCCTTGTTACACGCATTTCTAATTTCATGTTTGATGCCATCCCCAACTCCACTACTACTGTTAGGTGGCCTGTACACAAATCCCACTAGCGTTTTCTGCCCCTTAGTGTTTCGCAGCTCTACCCATATCGATTCCACATCGTCCAAGCTAATGTCCTTCCTTTCTATTGCGTTAATCTCCTCTCTAACCAGCAACGCTACTCCACCTCCTTTTCCTTTCTGTCTATCCCTCCTGAATATTGAGTATCCAATTATGTTGCAGTTGTATAAGACATTGAAATATTGTGTTCAATTCCGGGCACCATGTTATCGGAAAGATATTGTCAAGCTTGAAAGGGTTCAGAAAAGATTTACGAGGATGTTGCCAGGACTTGACGGTGTGAGCTATAGGGAGAGGTTGAGTAGGCTGGGTCTCTATTCCGTGCAGGAGGATGAGGGGATTGGTGTATGGACAAGCTGCCAGAGGAGGTAGTTGAGGCTGGGGCTATCCCATCATTTAAGAATCAGTTAGACAAGTACATGGATAGGCAGGTTTGGAGGGATATGAACCAAGCATAAGCAAGTGATTAGAGGGATCTAGGAATAACTGTGCATAGTTCCCTGAAGGTGGAATCGCATGTAGATAGGGTGGTAAAGAAAGCCTTTGGTGTGCTGGCCTTTATAAATCAGAGCATTGAATATAGGAGTAGAGAAGTAATGTTAAAATTGTACAAGGCATTGGTAAGACCAATTCTGGAGTATGGTGTACAATTTTGGTCGCCTAGTTATAGGAAGGATGTCAACAAAATAGAGAGAGTACAGAGGAGATTTACTAGAATGTTGCCAGGGTTCCAGCAACTATGTTACAGAGAAAGGTTGAACAAGTTAGGTCTTTATTCTTTGGAGCGCAGAAGGTTAAGGGGGGACTTGATTGAGGTCTTTAAAATGATGAAAGGGATAGACAGAGTTGACGTGGATAAGCTTTTCCCATTAAGGGTAGGGAAGATTCAAACAAGAGGGCATGACATGAGAATTAAGGGACAGAAGTTTAGGGGTAACGTGAGGGGGAACTTCTTTACTCAGAGGGTGGTGGCTGTGTGGAATGAGCTTCCAGCAGAGGTGGTGGAGGCAGGATCGATTTTAACATTTAAAAGTAAAGTGGATAGGTATATGGACGTGAAGGGAATGGAGGGGTATGGTCTGAGTGCAGGTAGATGGGACTAGGGGAAAACAAATGGTCGGCACGGACTGGAAGGGCCGAGAGGGCCTGTCTCCGTGCTGTAATTGTTATATGGTTATATGGTTATATGGTTAAGTGGGACTAGTGTAGCTGGGACATTGTTGGCTGGTGTGGCCTGTTTCCACACTGTATCACGCTATGACTATGTGACTCTAAACAGGCCATTGTAAGCTGTTTGTTGGGTGAAAATTAGAAGCTAGTGTGACCTGGATGGAAGAGGGATATAGAGAGAGGGAATGCCGGGGCTACCGGAAGTGAGAGAAATCAATATTCATACCACTGGGCTGTAAGCTGCCCAAGCAAAATGTGAGATGCTGTTCCTCCAATGTGCGTGTAGCCTCACTCTGACAATGGAGGAGACAGAGGATAATAAGGTCTGTGTAGGAATGGGAAGGAGTATTAAAGTGTCCAGCAACCGGGAGTTCAGGTTGGTTCACGCGGGCTGAGCGAAGATGTTCCGCGGCACGATTGCCCGGTCTGCATTTGGTCTCGCCGATGTATAAGAGTCCACATCTTGAACAACAGATACAGTAGATGAGGTTGGAGGTGCAAGTGAACCTCTGCCTAATCTGAAAGGAGTGCCGGGGTCCCTGGACAGAGTTGAGGAAGAATGTATAGCGACAGGCATTGCATCTTCTATGGTTGCAGGGGAAAGTACCTGGGGAAGGGGTGGTTTGGGTGGGTAGGGATGAGTTAACCAGGGAGTTGCTGAGTGAACAGTCTCTGCAGCGGAAAGGGGTGGAGATGGGAAAATGTGGCTAGTGGTGGGATCCTGTTGGAGATGTTGGAAATTTTGGAGGATTCTGTGTTGTATGCAAAGGCTGATGGGGTGAAAAGTAAGGACTAGGGGGACTCTGTCTCTGTTGCGACTAGGGGGAGGAGGAGCAAGGACGGAGCTGTGGGGCACCAAGGAGACACGAGTGAGGGCCAAATCTATGATGGGAGAGGGGAACCCCAGTTCCCTAAAGAATGAGGACATCTTGGATGTTCTAGTATGGAACATCTTGGGCGCAGATGGAGGAATTGGAAGTAGGGGTTAGGGTCTTTGCAGGAAGCAGGGTGGGAAGAAGTAGTCGAGATAGTCATGGGAGTCAGAGGGATTATTATAAACGTCAGTCAATGGTCTATTTTTTGCGATGGCGACTGAATGATCAAGACAGGGGAGGGAGGTGTCGGAGATGATTCAAATAAATTTGAGTGCAGGATGAAAATTGGTGGTGAAGTTGATGGTCCATGCGCTGACTGATCTGATGATACAGAATACAGAATTTATCCTTGCATCCTTTTCTTCAATCTTTTGGCGCCATGACTGCACGCAAGGTATATCGGAAAATGACAACATTCCTCTACAATATACAATCATGATGGGATACATTCCATCATGATTTAAGGTACAGCCAACCTTCTGAAGACATGGTAAAAATAAATCTAGAACATCTCTTGTGCACTGTTTCCACAATAGATCCTTTTAGTTTCTTATCAGCATCAAAGCTCATCCTATTACTTTTAAAATATTTTTAATTATTACTAGACTAAGTGGGACCCGTTGAGTCCCATGTTCACACCGGAGGGCTGGTCCCTCAATGCAATATTCTACCTCTCCATCAATTCCAATATTGGTGGCAAGTGGTGGGGGGGGGGGGGGGGGGGGGCTTTCTGCAACACTAGTAATGGGAGTTGTGGGCTGAAGGGACTGGTTTCCAGAGGGATTGTATAGACATTGTGGGCCAAATGGATTCTTGGGGTGGCAGCTTAGTCACTCAAGCCTGATGTGCTGGCAGCCCACTCATGGCTGGTGGACTGGCAGTTGATTCACAGCTATTCCTTGAAATTCCATTTCAATGCAGGGTGCAAGGCCACCAAATTCAAATGCAGTTTCCTACCATTTCAAGCAGGGTGCAAGACCACCAAATTCAAGTGCAGTTTCTTACCACTTCAAGCACGGTGCAAGGACACCGAATTCAGGTGCAGTTTCCTACCACTTCCAGCAGGGTGCAAAACCACTGAATTCAAGTGCAGTTTCCTACCACTTCAAGCAGGGTGCAAAACCACTGAATTCAAGTGCAGTTTCCTACCACTTCAAGCAGGGTGCAAGACCACCAAATTCAAGTGCAGTTTCATTACAGTTCAAGCAGGGTACAAGGACACCAAATTCAAGTGCAGTTTCATACCATTTCATGCAGGGTGCAAGGCCACCAAATTCAAATGCAGTTTCATACCATTTCATGCAGGGACAAAGCCACCACATTCAAATGCAGTTTCATACCATTTCATGCAGGATGCAAGGCCACCAAATTCAAATGCAGTTTCATACCATTTCAAGCAGGGAGAAACCACCATAAAACCACCACAAAACCACAACAAAACCACACAAAACATCACAAATCAGCACATAAACACCACACTCACAGTTCAGTAGACATTCAGTTTGTTCAATTAATTCACAGCTCAGACAGTCATGACCTCTCCCTCCCCCATCCTAGATTGAGCCACACCCACACTTCCGGGTTTTATAATCCCTCCCCACTCGCACCGGAAGGGGCGTGGCCTTCATGCCGTGATTGACATGAGAGAGATTCTCAACATTTTTTAAACACTAATAAGACTTTTATTTTTTTTTTTTTTTTTAGAACTTAGAATCCTTTATTGTCATTGTACAATATACAACGAAATTTCGTTTGGCAGCATCTCCTTCTGTAGCAGCACCAAGCATAAATAGAAAAAGGGATAGAAATAAATAAATAAATAAAAAGTACAGTAAAAACAGTTAAAGTGCAAGTACAGTGGCAGGGGGGGGGGGGGGGGGGGGGGTGTCATAGTTTACTGTAGCAGTTCACAGCCATGGGGAAGAAACTGTTCTTCAGTCTGTGGTACGTGCTCTCATGACTCTGAGTCTGCCAGAGGGGAGGATGGAGAATAGAGAGTGCCCTGGGTGGGTGGGGTCATCCTGGATCTTTTTGGCCCGTTGGAGGAGACGGCTTGAGTAGATCTCCTCCAAGCGTGGAAGTGGGGAGCCGATGATCCAGTCCACGAGCATACCACACCGTGCATCCGTAGGTCAGGACACTCTCTATTGTGCAATGGTAAAAGAGCAGAGGTGAGGAGTCTGTTTCTCTTCAACGTTCTCAGGAAGAACAGACGCTGCTGGGCCTTTTTAATGGTGTGGGTGGTGTTCACAGTCCAGCCCAGGTCCTCTGAGATGTGCAGTCGAGAAACCCTGAGTGTAGTGTAGTCCTTGTCCTCCGGAAGTCAATGATGACTTCTTTTGTCTTCTTGGTGTTAAGGTTGAGGTGGTTGTCGCTGCACCAGGCCGTCAGTGCTCGGACCTCCTCCCTGTATGGTGCCTCATCATCTTTGTTAATCAGTCCAACAATGGTTGTATCATCTGCAAATTTGATGAGGGTGTTGGAGCCATGGGTGGCAACGCAGTCGTGGGTGTACAGTGTGTACAGACAGGACTCAGAACAGCCCTGGGGAACACCGGTGTTGAGGACAATGGTGGAGGACGTGTGGTCATTCTGACATACTGGGGTCTGTTAGTCGTCTTTTATCCACAGACAGAGGGAGGTTCCAAGTTGCAGTGTCTGCAGTTTGTTGATCAGAATGCTGAACTAAGTCAACAAATAGCATCCTGATGTATGTGTTGGGACTTTCAATATTCAGAGCGGAGTTGGAGATGGCGTCGTCTGTGGATCTGTTGGATTGATGTTGGTCAAAGCCTAACACCAGCCTCTCCATGCATTTCATTCACCGGTGTCAGGGCCACAGGCCGTTATTTTTGATTGATGGGAAGAATCCTCTACACCTGATGAGCGGAGAGGGACTGAGTAAGATGGTCAAAAATCACAGCTGTAAGTTTTATCTAAAATCAATATACAATGTAAACAGGAAGTTGTCAAGTTTCCACCACCAGCAGCCATTTGCAGTGCTTCACTTCAAACCAACCACCACCATCAGCCATTTGCTGTGCTTCACCTCAACCCAACCACCACCAACAGCCATATGCTGTGCTTCACCCTAAAACCAACCACCACCAACAGCCATGTGCTGTGTTTCACCCTAAAACAACCACCACCAACAGCCATTTGTTGTGCTTCACTTCAAACCAACCACATTTTCATTTTCAAACCACATTAAGGGCACTCAATGTCAGTAAAACCACACACACAGTTTAGTAGACATGTGTTCCGTGTTATTCACAGCCCAGACTAAGAGACAAGACCCTCTCACTCCCCCATCTTGAGGAAACTAACTGAGGCACTCAATACCTCCGGGTTTTATAGTCCCTCCGGAGGGGCGTGGCCTTCAGGAGAGAGAACACTAGAGAACATTTTATAAACACTAATAACTCTTTTATTTTTAATCGATGGGGAATATCCTCTTGTCCTGCACAGCGGAGGGGTACTGTGAGTAAGATGGCCAAAAATCACAGCCGTAAGTGGCAGCGTTTTTTCTAAAATCAATATGCAGAACAACAGGAAGTGGTCAAGTGGTCCGGAAGTGGCGGCGCTGCCTTAGCAGTTGCGGCTTGCCTGCAGTCCGTCTGTTCTTTCTTTTTTTTGTTGTTTTCTTGTCTTGTTTTAGCTAGTTAATTTGAGTTATTAGGGGAGAAACATTGATTTAGTCTCTTCCTTCAGGGGGGATGTGACTTGTTGTCATATCCCCCGTCTCCGCCTGCGCTGAGGCCTAATGGCGGAGCTGGCAGCCTCCAACTACGACCGACCTCGAGGCTCCAGAGGCAGAACCAGTCAGGACTTACCAGCGCGAGGCTGGCCGACTTCAGGGCTGAGGAGGTGTCCCGGCGGTGATGGCCCGACTCGGGTCTGAGGAGGTGTCCCGGTGGTGACGGCTCGACCCGGGGCTGAGGAGGTGTCCCGGTGGTGACGGCCCGACCCGGGGCTGAGGAGGTGTCCCGGTGGTGACGGCTCGACCCGGGGCTGAGGAGGTGTCCCGGTGGTGACGGCTCGATTCGGGGCTGAGGAGGTGTCCCGGTGGTGACGGCTCGATTCGGGGCTGAGGAGGTGTCCCGGTGGTGACGGCTCGATTCGGGGCTGAGGAGGTGTCCCGGTGGTGACGGCCCGACTCGGGGCTGAGGAGGTGTCCCGGTGGTGATGGCCCGACTCGCGGCTGAGGTGGTGTCACGGCGTGACGGCGGCCCGACCTCGGAGGTTCGGCCACGGGCCCAGGTGACGACAGCGTCGGGTGCTCGCAGGTCCCAGATTGGTGACCTGTTTTTCTGGAGTTCCCACGGCAACAGCTTCGTACGCTGGACTGGAGGGCGGCAGCTTCGACCACCCCGGGCTGCGGAGTTTGAACCGGCCCGTTCGCGGAGCACGGTTGAGCCGTGGGACTTACTTACCATCACCCGGCGGGGTCACAACATCGGAGGCCTGGATCGCCTCAGTGCAGAGGGAGAACAAGGAGGGAAGTGACAAAGACTTAAGACTTTTGCCTTCCATCACAGTGAGGAGGTGCCTGGTGAACTCACTGTGGTGGATGTTAAATTTGTGTTTACTGTGTGTTTTGTTATTTTATTAAATGTATGACTGCAAGGCAACGAAATTTTGTTCAGACCGAAAGGTCTGAATGACAATAAAGGTTACTTTACTTTACTTTAAGATCAGACTTTTAGTAATATAGATTTGGATTTCTTTTTTTGTTCATTGTTCATCTATTCTTGGAGTTGTTCATCCTTCAATTTCATTTTACTTTTCCCCTCTGATCTTTCCCAGTTCAGCCAGGTTCTCATTTGCATTATCGTAAAAGGTTCGCTATTCACCATTTTACAACCCAACACACACTGGTAATTTGGTATTTCGGAGGGAGCAACATGAGTTAATTACAGGGTAAAATTGGGAGAGTGGCTGAGTTGATGGAAGGGAAGGACTAAAGTGGTGATCAGGCTGATGGATGGACAGCTTTGAGGATGTGGGCAGGAAGATAGAGAGGCATACTGAAGGAGTGGCTGGACTGACAGTGGGACTGAATCGAGAGAGTGACAAGAGGGAATGATGTTTGATCAACTTGCATCTGTCAATTCCAGTATATGGTGGATAATAGAGTTTTAACTTTAACATGTTTTATCGTTGACAGCTTCCACTGAAGGGCAACAAGAATTTGGCATAAGAAAGAACAAAAGTTAAAATTCACCAAGGCTTTAATTCCTAATTCCATTCAAGTGATCCTGTTTAGAAAGTAATGGATTTGAATGTCAGATACTTTTCTGATTTCCTGATCGCTGGTAACATGTAATTTAACTCGGATGTCAGGAATGGGAGACAATTGTTGATGGAGGAAACCCACGCAGTCACTGGGAGAACTTACATACTCTGCACAGACGGCAGCTGAGGTCAGAATCAAATCCGTATCTCTGGTGCTGTGAGGTAGTAGCTTTATCGTCACGCCAATCTGCCTGAACTTTAAGGGGCAAATTTAAACCTACTGGGAGTACATGTTGCAATTTCAGATCCGAAGTTCATTGAGAACAGTAGGTTCCAGAGGAGCATTCTGCATGTCATCCGATCTCAGAGCAGGAATTCCTTACATGCACCCTGCGTCAGAGGCACAAACGCACGGATTCTATCCTTGTGTGTCAAGTGCGTACAAATATAAACAAATGAGTCTTTCCCATTGCTTAGTGATAAGCATTATCTACTTTACAAGCATTATAAGAAATAATTGGAAATATCTGCAGACAGATTAATGAAAAGTTAGTTACAGTTTAGTTTATTGTCGCGTGTACTGCGGTGCATTGAAAAACTTTTGTTGCGTGCTATCCAGTCAGCGGAAAGACAATACATGATTACAATCGAGCCATTTACAGTGTGTCGAAATACATGATAATGGAATAACGTTTCATGCAAGGTAAAGCCAGCAAAGTCCGATCAAGGATAGTCTGAAGGTCAGCAATGGTAGATAGTAGCTCATCCTTCATTCACTTTGAAGTTACACAGTGTGAAGACTGGTTATACATCAGTTCGGTAATACATTATTTACCAATCCATTACTTGGATGGTTATTTACTATTATAACTATTGAAAAATAGCGTGCAATATTTAAGATGCAATTCAGCTTAGTTTATTATGACATGTACGGAGGTACAGTGAAAAGCTTTTGTTGTATACTAACCAGCCAGCGGAAAGACAATGCATGACAATTACAATCGAGCTATCCACATAAGGGAATAACGTTTCGTGCAAAGCCACCAATGAGGTAGATAGTAGTTCAGGACAAAATCAATAAACAGATTTTTTTTTTAAATGTCTCTACATGATAGAAATTGTTATAAATCTGAATAACATTAATACCCAGATAGGTAAATTAATCTGCGGGATAATCTGATTTGTGTTTGCATTGGTGCCTTATTTCTAATTACAAAGCACATGGCATTTCATAGTTCTCAAAACTACTTTCCACCATGCATTTCTGTGGAGGCCCAAAATATATTTTAGTACAGACAAAACAAACTATATTTTAATACAGTCAAAACAAAATATATTTTGCTAGAGACAGAGTCCTAAGGGGAAATCAGCAATCGGTGAATCCAACTGCAACTGAGGAGCAGGCATCAGCAACAGGATTTTACAGTCATGTTGGATCATTTGTAATCATGATTGTGAAAACATCATTCCAGAAAGACCAGGTTCACATTAATACTTTGAAGATTAATTCTTCCCCATTATTGACTGCTGCTAAAATATTTACATATATAGGAATGTCATGCAGATTGGTCTCCTCTCCTGTCAGTCAACGCCACGGCTGGGACGGCGACACCGCTTCCTGCACCGCGGCCTCTCCTGCCTCACTGACAAACTCCTCTCCCCCATCCTCACAGCAACTTGTCTACCGTCTTCCCCACCCCCGGTGGCAGCCGCGGGGGTGGGGGGTTCAGTGGATGCCCCGGTCCCGTCTCTCTCTCCCTCACTCACCTCTATCCCCCGCCCGCCCTCTGCGGCAATGGGGGTCCCATCTACCCGTCCCCCCAGGTGAATGGCTGCAACCGTCCGTCTCATCCACCGCCGCCGCTGCGGTAACTCACCCTCACGGCCCTCTCGGAGGAGATCTTCTCCACCAGGTTGATGGAACTCATGGAGCCCAACGTGACGAACACCAATTACATCCCCCCCCCCCCTCCCATGGCGGCAGAGAGCAGGGAGGCAGGTAGGCGGGTGGGCAGGGCCGGACAGGCCGAGCGACAGCAGTGGACGGGCAGACAGGGTGGGGACGGGCCGAGTAGCAGCAGCGGGCAGTCGGGCAGGATGGGGACAGGCCGAGCGGCGGTTGAGCCGGGGTGGGCAGAGGGAGGGAGAGTCGGGTTGCAGGGTTGCCAAGCAATTTGCGCGGAGTTTGAGTAACTCACACACACACACGATACAAACTGGTCTAATCGTCAAGTCAACGGGATCTAAACCACAGCTACCAATGAATGACCTGTGGAGGAAGGAACTGCAGATGCTGCTTTTTATGGAGAGAGGGAGGGAGTGACTGAGGGCAGGGAGAAGGAGAGGGAGGGAGAGGTGAGGGATGGATTGGGGGAGGGGAGGAGGAGAGGGGACAGATCCTGGGGAGGTGAGGAGGGGGAATGGGGGGGATTGAGGGAGAGGAGGGGGTAGGGAGGGAGAGGGGTTAATGTGGGGGAGGTGAGGAGGGAGAGTGGGGGAATAGAGGGAGAGGAGGGGGGAGTGGGAAGGTAGGGAGTGGGGAATAGAGGGAGAGGAGGGCAGTGGGGGAAGTGAGGAGGGATAGTGGGGGGGATGGGGGAGGTAGGCGATAGAGGGATAGGAGGGGAGTAGGGAGGGGAGAGGAGTTATGGAGGGAGGGAAGGAGTGACCGAGGGTCAGGGAAAGGAGAGGGAGGGAAAGGGTGAAATATTGCGTTGGGGAGCAGACCCATTGGGTCTGCACGTAGTCCAGTATTTTTGTAAAAATCAACAATCATCAAAAGTGAAGAAATAGCAAGCCACTAATTGAATAGGGTTAAAGGTTGTGAGGCTGCAGTCATTATAGTCAAAAAAGAATTTTCATGAAAACTTTGTTTTTCAAAATAAATCACATCATTGGGCAGCCCAAAGGGCCCTCTTTACAGAGAAGTCAGGTACAAGCGTTGGTAGCTCCTGAGGGTGTTAATAAGGCTTTTAGCAATAGTCTGTGGCCTTTTGAAAGGGCAATGGAAACCCTCTCAACAGCTGGTTTGAGGCACTCTTCAGATGTTAGACATATAGCCAAAAGACATCAGCCAGTCAGAAAGAAGCTGCTTAATATTTCCTGATTCCTGCATATACACATCTTGCCCTGGTTGGCAAATTTCCAACAAAGATTTTGTATTCCATTTATACATACATGGGATGCAGTTGCCACTGGGAAGACCAACATTTGTTTTCCATCATTAAAGAAGAGTGTAGATTGGTTATTGCATGACAACCAGAGTAATGTACTACCACTAACTCCACCGTACTGAACACTTCATATTAACACTCACTTCCTATATTACTTAGTCGCACTAGTTGTCGAGTGGAACTAATATGTATTGTACTGTGACACTATGACTGATGATTAAAGCCGACTTAAACACCATACAATGTCTGTACACTTGTTTACAAAAAGCATAAACTTGCGTAACTGTGATGAGAATGATGCATCTGACTGACACTCATGTGCCCCATTGCTCCACCCTCCCCTTTCCCACACGGCAAGGGCTGATCTTACCGGCTTTGGCGGTCCCAGAACCAAATGGCAAATTCTGGAGTCTGTAATGGAGTGATATGTATGGACCAGATCGACCCCATTCACTAGATTCCTTGCAGAATCTTCTACAACTGGGAAAGCCCTCCCTGCCCAATGCCCATGCTCACCAAACTTTGCTGGCTGTCAATGTAGTGAAGTTTTTAATGTTCAAAGATGTCACTGACATTTGGAAATATTTAAACACCAATCAAATATGACAATCAATGAGATTTCAATATTTTTTAATACATATAAGTCAATTAAAGATAGACACAAAATTCTGGAGTGTGTCAGTGGGGCAGGCAGCTTCTCTGGAGAGAAGGAATAGGTGTTTCAGGTCAAAACCCTTCTTAAGTCAATTAAACATTATTACACAGCAAATAAAATCATTAAAAAAGACATACCCTAATTCTTTCTTTATTGCAATCCTCCTATCTCCATTCAAGTGAATGGGTTGCAGATCTTGTGCCAAGCCTAATTTGATGCAGGATACATAAGCTGATTTTGTTTCTTCTACCCCCACCCTCCGTCTCATCCCTCATTTCCATCCACCTCTTTCATTCCCTCTGCCTGCATTTCGCTCCTTCTCTCTCCTCATCCAACATCCTTTAGTTACATTTCTAGACTTTGTCCACCCAAACACCCGCCCCCCCCCCCCCCCCCCCCCCCCCCCCCCACCACCATCACCATCACCACCCCGCCCCACACCTGTATCCACCTATCAGTTTCCAGGCTTAGTCCTGCACCCACCTCTTAACCAGATTTCTCCCCCTTACTAGAATCAGTCTGAAGAATGGTCCCGATCTGAAATGTTGTCTGTCCGATCCTCCCCCCCCCCCCCCCCCCCCCTCACAGATGCTCCTTTATCCCTTGTGTTACTGAAGCACTTGCTCCCCATGTAAGTCAAGATTCTGTCAGCCACTGGATTCTCTGGGGTGTCTACCAAAGGATTACAGCTGTATCCCTAAAAGTTACCAGCATTTATACC
Source organism: Okamejei kenojei (assembly GCA_035221665.1). Classification (NCBI taxonomy): domain Eukaryota; kingdom Metazoa; phylum Chordata; class Chondrichthyes; order Rajiformes; family Rajidae; genus Okamejei; species Okamejei kenojei. Next base: position 117,681,604 of record CM069132.1, on the reverse strand, counting down.
GAGGAACACCAGCCCCCCCCCCCCCCCATCTACCCAGAGTTAGATCAGCCATGATTGAATGGCCGAAATCTGCTTCTTGAACTTATGATAGTAGTATTTATGAGGCTTTTGGATAGGCACATGAATATGCAGGGAATGGAGGAGTAATGATCATTTGCAGGCAGATAGGATTATTTTAGTTTTGCATCATGTTCAGCACAGATATTGTGGGCTCAATAGTCTATTCCTGTGGTGTACTTTTCTCTGATCTATATTCTCAACAGGTATCCTACTCGGGTCCCCTCAGAATGTTTGTAAGCTTCAACAAGTTTCTCACTCTTCTAAACCATTAAGAATCGGCTCAAACAGCTCACTCATCCTTTGTTGCAATTTTGTGTACCTTTACCAAGTTGCCTCCAATGCATCCATATCTCTCTACAATTAAGAAGATCCAGTGAACATTTGTGTGAATACAACACAATTTCTTCATCCGTCATTGATACAGATTATACGTAGTTGAGGACCTAACACTGATCTCTGTGGCACTTTGTTAGTTGCAATTTGCTAAGCTGAAATGGACCCTGTAATCCTACCTCTATGTACCTTATTTGTAAGCTAATTTTGATCCATGCAAAGATATTAACCGCAGCATCTTGACTTCTCACCTTATCTAATAATTTATAATGTGGCACAAAACTGAATAAACTGATTTTCTTTTTGTAAACATATGTTCAATTGTATGTAATTTTCCAAATTTTTGCAATGTTTCTCTATTAATACAGTCAAGCATTTTCCCAGCAGCAGACATTCAACGAACCTGTCCGTAGTTTTTCGCTTATTGATGGGGACACAAAGTGCTGGTGTTCAGGCATCATCGCTGGTGAACATGGATAGGTGATGTTCCAGGTCAGAACCTTTCCTCAGATTACTGACTCTGAAGCTGATCCGCCAACAACATGTTACTAAAAATGCGATACCATGCTTGTTTATGGAGACCCCCCTTATACCACCTGCTATTAACTCACAACCATTTTAACTTCATATTCAAAAGATTGTTCATTCCCACACACTGAATTTGAATGTATGGCTTGTGCAAATAATGCAACATAATCACTCCCTCCAGCTTTTAAAATTAACTGCAAGAACTTTCATTTCAATTTTGTTTATAATTCGACTAACCTTTAATTCCTGACCCTTTAATTATATTGTTTTGTTGCATGCAAACTCTAAGAGAAGGCAGTACTGCAGCTCAATACAGAAGCTCATCTTTATGGCAATTACAGTTTTTTTCTAATCAGAGTAATCAGTAGGCTTGTATGAAGAAATTCTGGCACAAAAATAGATCTATCTTCCCATTCAGTGGGAAATGACATGTTTCTGCTAAAGGAAATAATGGATCAAGATAAGACGTTGCTAATGATAATGATAATGATAATTTTTTTTTAGAATGACATTCAGGAAGTGAATCTGAGTTCACATTAGTACATTCTACTTTATTTAATTGAGATCAGGAATTTACAATATGCAAATGTTGGCTTTGAAGATGTGTCCAGCTGTTATCAAGAGATCACCAGGCAAAGGCTAGAGATGAGATTCTTCTATTCATTAAAATGAACAAGCAAAAATGTTCAAGCTGGCCAGTTTCCTATTAGAAGCCGTAACCAGGAACTCTATGAACAAACTCCTGAAGTTCATTATTTTATTATTGATTCAAAAAAGTCCATTTGGCATAAATGGTAACACTGTATTTGAGGCTACAATTAGATAAAGTCAAAAGAGTACGAGTAGAACAGTCTTCCAATTTATACTTCATTTCAAGGTTAACACACTGCAGTAGTGCAGGATTTCTTTAAAGTAATCTTATCTTCACCTTGATATTTTTCACTAACAATTTACAAATTAACAGAATATTTTGGACTACTATTTGTCATAAATTTAAATTGACTTAAATTTAATTTCATTAATCCAGAATATGTGCAACAGTCTAAGGACTTCTTGGTTTTGCCACTTTGCTATGTTTTAAAATTAGAGTCATAGAGTATTGGTTTGACCCGTCTGAAACATTGATTTCAACTTTGGGCACCACAATTTTGGAAGTAATGCAGTGATAATTCAACAGAGGGACCTACAGTAGATGGTCCATTTATAAAGACAGATAATAAACTTATCTTGTATTTACTTATATTCCTGAAACTATGGGGTGAGCTGATTACGATGGAAAAAACTTTAAATGATTACACAGAGATGATATTAATACACTTTCCTGAGAGGGGTAATTCAAGAACAACAGTCATAGGGACATTCAGCATGAAATAGGCCCTTCAGCCCAACTTATCCATGCCGACCAAGATGTCCCATTTAATCTATTCCCATTTGCCTGCATTTGACTGAACTTCCTTTACACGTTTCCTAGTCATGTTCCTTTCCAAAATACCTTTATATATTGTTATTGTGCCTAGCTTAAAAACTTCCTTTGGCAGCTCATTGCATAATTGCCTCTGTGTGAAAAAGATGCCCCTCAGGTTCTGAATAATAATTTCCCCTCTCCCCTTAAATCTTTAGTTCTTGTTCCCCTACCCAGGGAAAATACTGTGCATCCACTCTATCTATGGCCTTCATGATTTCATACAACTCTTTAAGATTAGTCCCATCTCCTGCTCTCCAAGAAAAAATCCTTGCCTGCCCAATCTCTCCCTATAGCTCAGGCTCATGAGTCCAGGCTATTGAGCTTAGTGAAATCTTTCAGATGACAAAGTGAACAAAATTGAACACAATACGCAAAAGGGGCCTAACCAATGCCTTGTGGAACTGTAACATAACACCCCAATTTCCGTGCTAATTTTTCTGCCTGAAGAAGGCCAGTGTGCCAGAAGCATTCTTCACCACCCTATCTACCCGTAACATTTTCAGGGAATTAAGCACTTGAAAAATAGTCTTGACCCGAAACGTTACCCATTCCTTCTCTCCAGAGATATTGCCTGTCCCGCTGAGTTTCTCCAGGTTTTTGTGTCTATCTTCGGTTTAAACCAGCATCTGCAGTTCCTTCCTACACAACTATGTACTTGTACTCGTTGATCCCTCTGCTCTACACTCCCCAGTGCCCTGTCATTCATTATAATGGTCCTGGCCTGGGATGACTTCCCAAATCATAACATCTCACAGTTATCTGAATTGCACTCTATTTGCCATTCTCTACCCTACTTTCCTGCTGTAATTCTTGAGAACCATCTTCACTGTCTACGATATCACCTACTTTTATGTTATCTGCAAACTTACTAATCATTGCCTTGTAAATTCTCATACAAGTCCTGATATAGATAACAAATAACAACTCCCTTGCAACTCAATGCTGGTGACTAGTGGTGTGCTTTGGGGATTGGTGCTGGGCCCATTGATGCTTGTAGTTTATATCAACGATTTGGATGAGAAGGTACAGGCATGACAAGTAGATTTCCAGATGACACTAAAGTAGATGGTATCGTATACAGTGGAGACGGTTATCAAAAATTACAGAAGGATCTTGATCAGCTGGGTAAGGGGCTGAGGACTGGCTAATGGAGTTTAATGCAGCTAAGTGAAAGGTGTTGCATTTTGGAAAGTCGAACAAGGACAGGACCTTCACAATGAATGATAGTACCCCGAGGAGTGTTGTAGAGTGGAGGGATCTAGGATTACAGGTATATAGTTCCCGGAAAGTGGCGTCACAGGTAGATAGTAAGGTAAAGAAGGTTTTTAGTGCATTGGCCTTCATCAGTTAGGGTACTGAGTGCCGAGGTGGGGACATTATGTTCTGATCATACAAGAAATTGGTGAGGCCACATTTGGAGTATTGTGTTTGGTTTTTGGTCACTCTGCTATTGGACGGATATTTTCAAACTGGACAGAAGCAGAGAAGATTTGCAAGGAAGTTACCAGAATCAAGGGCCTGAACTATAAGAAAAACGATTGGGCAGGCCAGGATTTAATTCCTTTGAGCACATGAAGTTCAAGGGTGATCTTATGGTTGTGTATAAAATCATAATCAGGCTTGGATAGAGTGGATGTGGAGAGGACGTTTCCACTAGTGGGAGAGTCTAGGACTAGAGCTCATGGCCTCAGAATTAAAGGACTTTCTTTTAAGAAGTAGATGAGGAGGAATTTCTTTAATCAGAGGGTGGTGAATCTGGAATTCTTTGCCACAGAAGGCTGTGGAGGCCAAGTCAGTGGACATATTTAAGGCAGAGATAGATAGATAATTGATTAGTGTAGGTGTCAGAAGTTATGGGGAGAAGGCTGGAGAATAGGGTCAGGAAGGAGAGATAGATTAGCCATTATTAAATGGTGGAGTAGATGATGGGCAGAATGGCATAATACTGCTCCTATTACTTATGATCTGATGATGAAGGGAATTGATAAGGTGAATGCACAGAGTCCAGGGTGGGGATTGGGGAGGGGGGTTAGATCAAGAATCAGAGCACATAGCTTCTAGGTGAGAGGAACAAGATTTTATCGTAAACTGAAGGGCAACCTATTCACACAGTGGGTGGTGAGTATATGGATCGAGCTGCCAGAGAAGGTAGTTGAGGCAGGTACTATACCAACATTTAAAAGGCACTTGGACAGTAATACACAGGAAAGGTTTTAGGGATATCGGCCAAATACTAGCAAATGGAACTAGCTTAGATGGGGCATCTTGGTCAACATGGATGAGTAAGGCTGAGGGGTCTGTTTCCGTACTGTATATCTCTATGATTCTAGCCACGAGAAAAGACAGGTGTGTATCACAAAGTTCCTACTGTTATGTGAAGCATAGATTCTCGTTTTCAACTGTTCTAATTGAGACCAAATGCTGCATTTGCTCAATTTAGCTCTTTATTCCTATTTCTCTGATGTTTATCTTGCCTCTCACTGCTACTAATTCTCTGCATTTTTGTTTTGGACCATGGATATAGTGGCTGAGCCCAAGGCTAAGTGGAAGTGCTCCCATACACAGATCATGAACTTCTGCTGGCAAACCAGTCACCACAGCGCCAGAGACACGGGTTCGATCCTGACCTTCAGTTGCTGTCTCTGTGTAGTTTGCATGTTCTCCCGGTGACTGCATGAGTTCTCTGCGTGGGCCTGTTTCCTCCAAATTTCCAATGACATGCTGGTTAATAAGCTAACAGATGAGGAAGTGGGATAACATAGTAACTAGTGTTAATGCATGATAACTGGTCAACATGGACTCAGTGGGCCGAAAAGGACTGTTGCCATGCTGTATCTTTCAATTATACAAAACATTACCTCGCAAACTATTCATGGCATGACTCACAAATTTTGAAGAAATTTAACCAAAGTATCTAAGGAATGCAGAATATTCTCATCGGACATGATGCATGGTTGAATTTTTTTCTTGTATCCCAGACAGAACGAACAGTTTTTACACAATACATCAGGTGCTTCTACACTAGGCCTCTGTATATATTTGAGTGAACTTTATATTTCTGTAATATAGCATTGTCTGTCTGTGTTCTCATTTTCTAATTCTACCTGCAAGTTCACTTTCAGTGATTCATGTACAATGACACACAGGTTCTTCTGAACACCAATGCTCTTCAATTTCTCACCATTTATAAGATAACCCGATTGCTGACGTTAATTCAATAGAAGGTGCAAATTAGGAAAGATGTCCTTTTTGTAACAACCTTATTTTTGGACGTAACCACTTGATGGAGGAGCTCTGGGCCGCATTTCGAGGGAAATAGATAGAGTACGTTTCGAGTTGAGACCCTTCTTCAGACTCTAAAAATGCTGTTTGATCTGCTGAGTTCATCCAGCAGTTTGTTTTTTGCTCAAGATTCCAGCGTCTGTAATCTCTTGTTTCTCCTTAACAATTAGAATGGATACTATGGAATATATTTGGATATATCTTGTTGCCATAACGTACCTCTATCACATTGTTCATAAATCTCGATTTTATCTATCCGATCGTGATATTATATTTACAAATGTAACTATTTTTTCTGTCAAAAGAATGGAGGCGCAGATACTGATAGAAATTATAGCCAGTGCTGATAGAAATGCACTGAAGGAAGAGAAAAATCATACTATTTTAATATCATTTCACTATATATATTTGTTTCGGTGCCACATGTAGAATACTGCAGCACACTGTCTGTGCCGAACATAATCCCAAGACCAATTCTTATCAGCCTAGGGGTAATCTATATTCTACAATACCCTACATATGCATATGCCTATCCAAAAGTCTCAACAGTCACTATCATATCGGCCTCAATCACCACCCCCACCAGTGTGTTCCTGGCACTCCAGGCTCTATGTAAATAAACCTGTTCTGTGCATCTCCTTTAAACTTTGCCCCTCTTCCTTTGGTATTTTATACTTGGATCATATAATATAATCACATGGCAGGACATCAAAGAAGATTTTTTGTGGTCATTTTGATCCACAATATACCAAAAGCTCCTTAACAATTGGAGCTGGCCAATTTTAGATGGAGGAATGTCAAACCTTGCCATAGCAAATATCCAAGACTAATGGCTACCAGATGTTCTTCAATGGTCTCCTTCCGCTCCATTTGCCCTATTCCACTCTCTTAGGGTGATTATCACTTGCCCAATCAAAAGCTGGAAAACAATATTCAAAGTTTGCATTTTCTTCAATGATTTTCCTCCACATTGATCAAATTATTAAGTGGGGGAGGGGAGAAACTACTGTACATAACTCTTTTTCACCTCACAAAAGACTTTGAGAGATTGCGATTACCCCTTTTCATATTAGCTGCCCACAGAAATACATCTCCATCTCACATGACAGTGTGTAGGCATAAGCCTAACCAACAATCTTAATCAAATTGCAGACTGGTGACAAACAACACGCCTCTTTCCTTCGCTCCTTAGATGCTGCTGCACCCGCTGAGTTTCTCCAGCCTTTTGTGTACCCTCGATTCTCCAGCATCTGCAGTTCCTTCTTTAACAACATTACTTCATTGTTCTCACATCTTGTCCAATCTTTCTCACCACATCTCTGCACCTCACCTCCAACAAGCTTCCCTCTACTGTGAAACTAATCTATGGGGCAAGAGGAAACTATTCAGCTAATATTACCTGCACCTTGAGATACTCAGTCTATCTAAACAATACACATGATGCTTGTGCAAACAGACATTTGGAGGCTGATGTCAAAATTGACTCATTCACTCAAACACACAAAGGAATGTGCCTACAGTTAACATCCACAAAACGAAGTTCATCGACCAATGTTGTGTACAAATTTGCTTTCTGAAACTAAAGATCCATAATGACATTATGAAGAATGTGGACCACTTCTCATTTCTACGTTACCTCTTCTCCATGGAGACGTCAATAATGAGGCTCACTAACATTTGTCAGTGTGTCAGCATAAACTCTGGCTAGACCTCTAGTTTAGAGAGTTGAGGTTAGAGATACAGAATGAAAATGGGCTTTTCGGCCCACCATGTCTGTGCTTACTAACGATCACCCCTACATTAGTTTTATTGTACACACCAGGGGCAATATCCAGAAGCCTACAAACCTGCACAACTTTGAAATGAGGGATGAAATCGGAGGACCTAGAGGAAACCCAAATAGTAACAGGGAGAACGTGAAAACTCCATGCAGACAGCACCTGTAGCCAGGATCGAACCCAGGTCTCCGGCGCTGTGATGCTGCAACTCTACCTTGGTGCCATTGTGCCTCCTCTAATCCAACAAATGATTTTGGTACTTTCAGCATTAGTTCTTCAAGCCCTCAGGTATACTTCTGGAACATGTGCTACATACATCGGGAATTGCAAAGCACCAGAGGTGCTGCACCAAGGTCATCAATGTGGTCTTCTGTTATTGTAATGTCTTGTCGAATGTGAGTATTTTGGGATCCCGTCTTGATATCTTGATGCATGTCTTCTTTCGCCCCTTTTGTCTTTTTTGTGATGCTGTAAATGGAGCTTCTGTGATGCAAAACAAATTTCAGACTTGCTCTGACAATAAAGTATTATCGTATCGTATCTCCGTAAAAAACTCCATAAACGCTGACAGGAAATCAAACCTAAAATGAACATCCATTGATAGGATCAGGTCAAGATTCTCTCTCAGGCCATCCTCCACACTGAGGCCCAGTTATACTTAACTCCATCAAACTGGGAACATTATTTGCAATCCCACCAGCAGACTCTGAAACTGATGATAGACACAAAATGCTGGAGTAACAGGCAGCACCTCTGGAGAGAAGGAGTGGGTGGCGTTTCTAGTTGGGACCCTTCTTCAGACAATCAAAACTAATATTCTATTCTGAGCTCCATTCTGGCATGAAGTTACCTAATGGACTGATAAAAAGATTTGAGGATGTTCTCAGAGCTGAAACTGTGACAATTTCTCTGCATTAGCGCTGGAGAAAGAAATCTCTAACCTTGCATTAGATCAGAACTGGAACTGGTACAGAAACTCCATTCATAGGAATGCAGCGGAATCGTTGTTGAGCACCAAGGCAGTAGATAATATAGAGTATAGTTGAATATTTTTTAAAGTGTTGTATTCAGATTTTTGTTCATTCGTGGTTTTTGACAGACAACTAATCCAGTGCAAAAGTCTTTGCAGTAAGTTTTGTGTCATCTTTGATCTGCATCTATTCCTACAAACTCATAAACTCATTTCACCTCATGTGATGACATCTTCAGCAGCAAGAACCTTGTTATTGATGACTAGATTGACTTTGGACAGAAAGTTGACACCAGGAGACCTTTAAAATTTGCAATGCTAGCATTTATTTCATGAGGACTAGAATATAAAAACAGGGTTGTAATAGGGTTGTAATACTGACACTTTATAAGGCACAGTGAAGTATTGTGAGCAGTCTTGGGCCCCATATCTGAGGAAGGGTGTGCTGGCATTTGGAGAGGATCCAGAAGAGTTTTACGAGATCCAGAAGAGTTTTACGAGAATGATCCCAGGATTGCTTAGGTTAACATATGATGAGTGTTTGATGGCACTGAGCCTGTACTCGCTGGAGTTTAGAAGGATGAGGGGAGACCTTATTGAAACTTAACAAAGAGCGAAAGGCCTGGATAGAGTGAATATTTCCATGAATGAGAGAGCCTAGGACCAGAGACCATAGCCTCAAGAATAAAAGGACACATCCTTCGAAAGGAGATGAGGTATTTTGTTAGTCCGAGGCTGGTGAATCTGCGGCATTCATTAGGTATTTTAAAATGCACATTGACAGATTCTTGATCAGTAAGAGTGTCAGTGATAATGGGGAGAAGGCAGAAAGATGGGCTTGAGAGTGAAAGATAGGTCATCCATGATTGAATGGTGGAGTAGACTTGATGTGCCGGATGGCCTAATTCTGCTCCTATAATCTATGAACTTCCCATCTCCACCCTTTCTGCCTTGCGCAGTGGCCATTCCCTCCATAACTCCCTGGTTTGCTCATCACTTCCCACCCAAACCACACCCTCCCCAGGTACCTTCTCCTGCAACCACAGAAGATGCGACACCTGTCCCTATACCTCCTCCCTCGACTCTGTCCAGGGACTCCAACAGTCCTTTCAGATTAGGCAGATTGCATCTCCTCCAACCTCATCTACTGTATCCGTTGGCGAGACCAAATGTAGACTGGGCGATCAATTTTCAGAACACCTTCGCTCAGTCCGCCTGGACCTACGTGATCTTCCAGTTGCTAAACAGTTCAATTCCCTTTCCCATTCCCACACTGACCTTTCTGTCCGAGGCCTCCTTCATTGTCAGATTGAGGCTAAATGCAAATTGGAGGAACAGCATCTCATATATCATTTGGGCAGCTTAAAATGAAGGGGTATTACTTTTGATTTCTCTATCTTCAACTTTCTCTCCATCCCTCCCCCATCCAAGACTCACCAGCTTTTCGTTCCCACCGAGCTACAGCTAACAATTACCCCTTTCCTTTTATCATTGTTATTTTTTTGCATATCTTTAATTTATTTGTTCTATATCTCTCTACATCATCGTCTATATCACTCGTTTCCCTTTTCCTTGGCTTTCAGTCTGAAGAAGGGTCTCGACACGAAACGTCACCCATTCCTTCTCTCCAGAGATGCTGCCTGTCCCGCTGAGTTACTCCAGCATTTTGTGTCTATCTTCGGTTTAAACCAACATCTGCAGTTCCTTCCTACAGATAACGTTTATCATAAAATATCAGGAAATTTGAGTTTAATTTAGAGATGCACCATTTGAATCAGGCCCTTCGGCCCACTGACTTTGGGCCAATTTTCCTTCCCTCCTGCGCAATTGAGGCACTACATCCCTATATCGTCATCTTCTGGCAACTCTTGCAGATGAAGATGAATAACCAGGTTAAACTGTCTGCCTTTCAACATTTCCTGAATTAGGTGTCAAGGGTTGTATAAGAGTTTATCTGAGTTAGTCCACTGCACATGCCGCAATCCGTTATTTTTTTTTTTCAAATGATGCACAAAAACAAGTATTTCCCTTCCGTAGAAGAATAATTAATCCCATGTGTTGGATTAGTTTAGTTTGTTGTCAAGTGTACCAGGGTACAGTGAAAAGCTTTTTGTTGATTGCTAACCAGTCAGTGGAAAGACTATACAGTACATGATTACAATTGGGTCATCCACAGTATACAGATACATGATGAAAGGAATAAAGTTTAGTGCAAGATAAAGTCCAGTAAAGTCCGATTAAAGATAGTTCTATGGTCTCCAATGAGGTAGATGGTAGTTTAGGACCACTCTCTAGTGATAGGATGGTTCAGTTGCCTGATAATAGCTGGGAAGAAACTATCCCGGAATCTGGAGGTGTGCGTTTTCACACTTCTGTACCTCTTGCCTGATGGGAGAGGGCAGAAGAGGGAGTAAGACACGTCTTTGCATATGCTGGTGGCTTTGCAAAGGCATCTCAATTATCTTAGCAAGGATAAACACACACAATTACCATTTCCTAGTTTTCTACTGCATCGACAAAAGTTAGATAAACATGTTGCAAAATAATCCAAGCATTCGAGCTGCCATAGAGCAACAAAGGCTCCACATCCTTTGCTTGTTCAGAGCCAATAAAGATTAGACACCTCAGGAAATCCACACAAGATTTCCTGCTTTCCATTCTCTGTTGCAATATCCTGCCTGCATTGTCTGTTTGAAATACTGGAAGAATAGGTACGGAAGATTTGATTTGAGATAAAGGCTCCGAACAAAAAGATATTGCTGACAGCTTCTAAAAGGGTTTCATAGAGTCAGTCCGCTACATATGCAGCAGGAATGGATCACAGTTGAAGCAGGTTAAAGACCCACAAATATGAAACAGCTACCTTTATTCAAGTGAGAATATTCTGCACCTGCTCTTTCTAATATATTGAGATTTTCAGCACAGGCACACTCATGATTAGCAATACATACACAGCAGAGATTCACCGACTAACTCACACTGATAGAATTACTGTAGAGGGGATAGTCAAACTGTGGAGACAGGCTTTTGGCCCGAGTCCTCACCATCAACAGGCATCCATATATTCACATCCCACACTAATTCTGTTATATTTTCCCCACATTCCTATCACGCCATCCAGAATATACTATTCATTTAACACTTGTGGGAATTTACAGCGGTCAATTGGGTTTTTTTTGTTAGGATGGCACAGCAGTAGTTTTTGCTGCCTAACAGTGACTGGCACAGGTGTCTGTACGGAGTTTGTACATTCTCCCTGTGACCACATGGGTTTTCTCCGGGTGCCCTGGTTTCCACCCATACTCCAAAGACGTACCGGTTTGTAGGTTAATTGGCTTCTGTAAATTGTCCCTAGTGCATGTAGGATTGTGCTAGTATAGCGGTTGATCGCTGAGGAGGGCAGACTCGATTGGCTGAAGGGACTGTTTCCGCAGTGTATGTCTAATGTAAGTCTAAATTTAATTAAACTACCCACTTTCGTACCTTTGGGATGTAGAAGGAAACCAAAGCACCTGGTGGAAATCCATGCAGTCACAAGAAGAAACTGCAAACTACTGATGTCGGGAATTTTGAAAATTATAAGGAAGACGAGTAGGTTATAATCTGGTTAACCCTAGAGGTCACGTACTGGGGAAGCATGATGGAAACAAAGGCCAACATAAAATGTTAGGACAGTAATAAGTAGATGTGTCAATGTACTTAGTCTTCACAGCACAGCTTAATTAAAATAGCTAGAACTAATACACTCTGTGAACAGCAGGCTTCCTTATCTATTGAGGGGAACAGCCAAAACGAATACACTCTGCTGAAATGCAGGCTACCTTAACTATTGAGGAGGGGATAGTCGTTTGCAGTTCTGTCTAAGTTCTTATCCGTTGCAACCTTGAGATCACAGCTGCTCTTTATCACTGTGTTTAGTAGGCAAATATCCCAAAAGTTAACGAATGGCCTTTTTTTACTAACTCGTCCCTATCAAAATCTCCCTACAGGGACATTGATATCTATGGTATCTATTTGTTAGATATATGGGCGAGAGATTTTCAAAACAACAGGAAGCGTAATGTTAGTTGGTTCAAAAGTCCCGCTCATTTCGTGACTTCCACTTCGTGGACAGATCTCGCTGATTGCTTAATTTCCGGTGAGAGCAGAGGTCGCGCAGATTGCGTAATTTCCGGTAAGTGCAGAGGTCATGCTGACGGCGGAAGCCCCAAAGTGGAGAGGCCGCGCTCAGCCCTGTGAATATTCATGAAAGATTTCTGCCATCTGCCCACACTTAATACAATTTACACAAACATCCATCACAGTGAATGTCCAACATTTCCTCACTGTGATGGAAGGCAAAAGTCCTATCTCTTCCCTTTGTTCTTCTCCAGCGTCGTGGTGACTGGGGCTCACGGTGTTAAAGCCCCCGGCAGGCGATGGTAAGTCCCGCGGCTGTTTAAGCAGCGCCGGGCGATGTTAGCCCCGCTCTGAGTCCTTTAAACCCCGCGATTCCGGCGGGAGAAGTTGCCGTTGCGGGAGCTCTGAGAAGCGGTCTCCCACCAGGGACCTGCAAGCTCCCGATGTTCCTGTCCACCGGGCCTGCGGCCAGAGCCTCCGAAGCTCCGAAGTCGGGTTGCAGCCGCGCGCCACCACAGCTATCCCCGCTCCGAAGTCGGCCAACTCCGTGATGGCGAGTCCGCAGGCTCTGCGACTGGAGCCCTCAGGTTGGTTCCGGTTGGAGGCCACTGCCGGCTCCACGATCTTAGACCCAATGACACCGGAGATCCGACAGGGAAAAGTCGGGTCCCCATACAGGGAAGAAATTAAACGGTTTCCCCCACCCCCACCCCCCACATATATACAGCTACAAAATTAAATAAAACTAGAATCAAAAACATACATTTAATGAGACAACATCAAAAAAAAGACAGACGGACTGCAGTCGAGCCGCTGTCGTTAGGCGCCCCCACACTCCAGACCTCTAGCTCTGAAGGCTAAGGGAATCAAGGAATATGCGGAAAAAGACAGACTGGGGTAATGATTTTGGATGATCTGCCATGATCATATTGAATGGTGGTGCTGGCTCGAGGGGTCGAATGGCCTACTCCTGCACCTATTTTCTATGTTTCTATGTTGTGAACATGCTGCTGGGGTTGGGGGAGGGAGGGTGGGGGGGGCGGGGGGAGTTGGCGGAATACTATAGTGGCATTTACAGTAAGAGTCTTGTGAATGGGCATATGGATATGTTGGGGATGGAGGGATTATGTGCAGGCAGATAAGATTTGGTCTAGACATCGTGTTTGGCAAAGACATTGTGTGCTGAAGGACCTCGTCTCATGATATTCACATGGTCAATGTTGTTTATCCCTCTATTCCCTGCATATCCACGTGCCTATCCAAAAGTCTCTTGAATGCCATTATCATATCTGCCCCCACCTCCACCCTTGGCAACATATTCCAGCCACTCATCACTGTGTGTGTAAAAAAAACTTGCTTCACTGATGAATGAGGCCCACTTAAACAATATTACTGTTTTGTTATATTTCATGTCTATCAACCACAATTACCGACCTCAAATCCAATTGAAATTCCCCATTAGGCCCATTCTACCTTACATTGATGCCATTTGTGATGGGTATCTTTGTGTTTTGATCACCTTGCAGTAATTAAACCAATGTAAAATTCAACTTTGTTCTTCAAGGTTCATCTTCTCAGCTGCATCCTCTCTATCTGCACCTTCTGTATCTTTGCCATATACAACATAATTTGCCAAAGGGCAAGCAGATGGTCAGTTATCCATCTTACACTTGTATTACTATGAAATACCGGTGTGAAAGCCGGTGTGAAACTCACTCTAATTACCCCAGCCCTCTTGGAAAGCATCTGCCATCTTCACTGGCCTCTCTGTGGCAGGTAGCTCAGATAGAAAATAGCACACGGGTGGAAAATTAAAATAAAAACCTATGCCCACTCATACACGGCAGAGATCTTTGCAATTATGCTGCACTCCCCGGACACTGATGTTATTCGTTTGTACATTTAGTTACCAAAAATGCTCATCCTTCATTTACAATGACATTTGAGCTGTTGTACATTATTTACGATGTTCTTTGCACTTCTTAATTTGCACTATGAGTAGGTAGAGGTTTTAATTACCATTCCCACTGATGATGTGTCACTAAAGCAAGTGATGCTAAACAACATTTCACAAGCCTTCGCAATTTTTCTTCGAGAACGTTTAAAGAAGACAATTTCACAGGGATGTATTAAAACCGTTTTCAACACATTCATTATCAAGGATAACCATGGAATTCTAAATGTTTGATGTACACACAAAACATTGCCATCTCTGGAGAAAAGGGAGCCGTTTCGGGTCGAGACCCTTCTTCAGACTGAGTCAGGGGAAAGGGAAACAAGAAATATCCATGCTTTGCCATACTTCAGTTTGACTGCTGATCTTGCAGTTTTTTTAATATTACAAACAGTGATCTATCTAGATTAGTAAGCAGTTTTTAATCTTGTCTGGTGAACTTTAAAATTACTTTCAATGTGTGTTTCTCCCCCATATTCCCAGAACAAGAGCCAGGAAGATTTTATGCATTTGATGATATTTGACCTCCAAGCAAAAAAAAATGCAGTGTTAACTCCGTGCCAATCTCCAGTACCACAGCTGATAATATTTGAAAAGCAAAATAGGTCGCCCTGTTTAATTAAAGATATATGCAATAAGTTAACATGGTGCACATCACCAATAGCATCTGGATCACAGAATTATTACATACAGCTCATAATAGGAGGCTCACAAAGAATGACCAAATCAACTTGGATTTAGGTTGTGGAGCACTTTATATTAGAAGAATTAATCTCTAACTTGGACTGGCATCTGTTCTTCCTGCTTTATACCCTATTGCAGAGACCGGCTTCACTTGGATTTGGTTGAGATGGCAAGTATGTATATATGAAAACAAAAGATTCACAAAATCTGACTGATGTTTCATTTCCTGAATGAGAAAGCATTAAGGTATATACAATGAAAACGAAAGGATTGAGTGTGTATATGCAGCTTGTTTAATCTGAACTCCTCTTTGATTCAAAATCTATCCATCTGTTTCCTAGTATGTATGTTTTATTTTAGCTTCAGCAGGTGTACTCCCAAATTGATCAACTCTCGTTTTGGGAAACAATTCTCGTGCGCCTGAGTGATACACATCTGCTGCTTTTCACCAATCTCTCCACAATAAGCACACCTAAAATGTATTTCGCAAATAACATCAAACCATTTGGTACCATCAATTTCCTTTTATCTTAACAAGGAAAAGGTGTATTCGCTATAATAGTATTCTATGAGCCTTTAATTAAACAACTGGAACAAAATATGCAACAGTTTTAATCAGTTTCTAGGTCAGCATTCCATGCATATCTTACAAAGATTTCATAGCTTTTAGAAAATAATCTCTTATTTCACACAATAATAAAACCTACAATTAATGAGGTAGGTCACACTATTACCACTGATACGGTTACTGTGTGACTGAAATAATAGAACGTCTTCATTTATCATACATTCATAAGGAGGAAAAATATCTTGTTGGAAGTTTACCTGCACGGTAGTTTTGAAAATTACTAAAACAGATAGTTTTGCCAAATAATTAACCGTAAATATAAATTAACAGATTGTAGTTATTATCCATTTTTTGGAATACAGTAAGAAAGTCTGAAAGTAAACATCAGCACTTTATAACAGCAAATAACATTCTGGAAACTAAAAATATTCACATTCTCGTCACAAGTTTAAACCTTTGAAGTACTTACCCAGGAGACATTTTTGGCCTTGGGTGTTTTAAGCATGGCAACATGTAGGGTTGTGAAAACCAAAAGCAACCCCACCAGCATGGGAAGCTTGATGGAGATAACCAGTTGTAGCAGTCACCCAAATCTATATAGTTCCCTGGCCTGGTTAACAGAGGCACAGCGGTAGTTAAAAGAAATGCCAACACATTGAGCCATGTCCACTTCTGCCATTGTTGTTAAAATGCTGCGTCTGTCCCCAAGGTACCATTTAAATCATCTTTCCACAGACCGTTCCCAATGATAAATCCTTTATCTCCACCACAGAAAGACAGATTCTTCTATCCCACAGAAATTGTCATAAATGCAGAGTGGGGATGAGACACATCACGTATCTTTGACTTGCCGGGGTGGAGCCGGAGCTAAGATAGACACTGCTGTGCCCAATCACGCACTAAGCCTTAATGAAGACTTTGAGCCTGTGGCTTACGCAAGCATTAAGACATAAATAAATACTGAAAAGGACTACCACTGGGAAGACCTTGAAGGGCTGCTGCTATTCTCTTCTGTTTTCATTGCTGTATCCCACAACAAAGCCAAACTTCAGTATTATTCATGGTGATGTCAGCAACCTGTTCTCTATCCATTTAATAATGCATGTGCAAAGGTAGTTGGTGCCGACTAATTTTTACCTAGTAATGCTCTCTGATAGCTGCAGAGTCACATGGTACATCTGGAGTGAACAGGGCCCCACGGCTGGAGTCAAGTAACCTGACAGTAACAATTCTCTGAGGAGAAACAAAGCATTCAGAATCACCTGGAAACAGATTCCAATCTCCCCTCCGCTTGCTTGCTCGCTCGCTCTCTCTCTTTCTTTCTTTCTTTCTCTCCCGTATACTCTCTTCCCTTCTATGCTCTGTTTCACCTCACGTCAATCTGGATTAGTTAAGTAGATCCAGGCTAAATTTTACAACTATCACTACTGATTAGTGTGGGTTGATTGAAGGCGGATTATAGACAAGGGCCTTTCCCTCCCCATTTAACAAGCGGGTCAGTCCCATTTACAAAGTTCTTTGATCCCCTCAGCAGAGCCTGCTGCAATAATACATTTTGAATCAAACAATTATTGCTGTGTTACAGTTTATTTCTGAGGAAATCACTACTTTAACAAAAAATGTTACATCTATAAGTTAAAAGCAAACTCAGATACATTGTTAAAACAACAATTTAATATATAGAATATTTGTCTCAAAATCTAATAGTTAATAATACTGGAATTTAATCTCCATTGAGAACTGCTCTTTCCCTGCAAAACTATGATATTTGTACTTTCAGTGAAGAATTTAACGCACCATTTTTTACTTTCTTAAATAGTGTACATTATTATTTCAGTACATTATTAAAAAAGTCTCTACATTAAATTAACTTGATTGCTCCAGGTTTGCTAGGTTATATAAAAGCATAACATGTCACCTTGCTCCAGACGGATCGGTGCACCATTTCCCAGCCTCAGAAGATGCTCAGTCGGCAGAGAAATGCTATATACACGGATTCACAACCAGAGGGTGTTTGTTTCCATGGCAACGCTCACCAGATTCCAGCGACGAAGAATAATTCAAAAGCGCCAATGATAGAGGGGTAATGAATTTACATTTCCCAGTCATTTAGTTTCAATATATAAATACTGGAGTTCTGTTCCACCACTGGAAATATGTGAGTTCTAGCTGCTGGTTTGGCTCAGAATCTGTATCAGGATAAATCCCGGGAATGGGGTCATTTACATCAAGGGGATGGAAATTCGCACTTTAAATGCCACTTAATATTCCTTCAAAATCCCAGGATACTCAAGTATTTGTTACCGATTGGGCAAAGAAGGGAATTGAAGGTGAACACAGAGAAATACTTAATTTTAAAAAAAAAATTAAATTTAAAGAAACTATAACAATTATTTTGCTGTTTTTGGTAACATATTGGTAATGTACATTTTTATTAATCCAAAGTGAAATTCAGAATTCCATTTTGACCATCATTTCCATGCTCAGTGGTTACTCTTCAATGAATAGTTCTAGTTCATGTTCTTATTCCTTTCTTCAGATCTCTGCAAGCTTTTCCAGCTATAGTACACAAGTTCATGTTATAGGAGAAAAATTAGGCCATTTGGCCCATCAAGTCTACTCTGCCATTCAATCATGGCTGATCGATCTATCATTCACCCTCAACCCCATTCTCCCGCCTTCCCCCCATAACTCCTGACACCCATACTAATCAAAAATTATAGTTCTGGCCTTAGATGTAATCTCCTCTTTATCAACCTCATTACCTGAGACCATTCCTTTAGTTGATCACAGACTCTCTGAAATGCCTTCTCTGTGCCTCTGTCTCTGATTCCGAAAAGCATTAATTGAATTATACTTTATTGTCACATGTACCTAAATACAGTAATTTTTTTTTGTATACAGTTCAGTGACACTCCTGCTATCCATTAGACATAATCATACCAACTTTAAGAGTGTAGATAGTAGAGACCATTCACACATTTTAGGTCACCACATTTTAGGCACCATCATATAATGACTGGAGCAGCAAGGACACAGGCAGCCCAGTAATTGTAAAACACAATTAGCACATATCAATTCCAGGGTGGAAATCACAGTTCAAATATGGGGGGGGGGGGGGGGGGGGGGGGGGGGGGGGGGGGGACGACACAATTTCCTTGGTGGCTGCGCGCACATGCGCATGCACACACACGCGAGGCTTCAGCCGTGGGCCCTGTGGACGGTAACATCGGGAGCTGAACTGGTTGGTGAACGACTCCGAACTCCAGCAACAGCAGCTTTGTCCACCCCGAATTGTGGGGCTTGAATTGGCCCATTCGTGGGGCCTTTCATCACCCGGTGTGGCTTAAAATCGGCCGGCGGGGGCTTCAACATTGGGAGTCTCAATGCAGCAGATTGATTTTAAGCCGCGCCGGGTGATGAAAGGCCCCGCAAACGGGCAGATTCAGCCCTTAGAAAGCATCTGATACCCGCTTGAATCTTTCAAAAGCTACAATGTGAGATACATAGCACTTAAACAAATAAAACTGAAGCAAATAAAGGCAAACAGAAGAACCAACCTTGGAAGGACCATGAATGAGGGACTCACTTGCAAGCCAGCCAGGAAACCCGTTCGACCGGAGCCCTTAATCAAGTCAAGTCAAGTCACTTTTATTTCTATAGCACATTTAAAAAACAACTCTCATTGACCAAAGTGATTTACATTGGTGGAGGTACACCTGACCCGTTTAAATCTGATACCCATTTAAAATTTTCCCAGCCACCAATACACCCAATTAGTTCAAATGGTAATTGTACCCGATCAGACAGCTTTAAGAAATTCTCCGTGAATACCTTCAGTAATACTTGAAGGTCAAAACACAATTGGTGACACATTGTGTTAATACCATGTTAATAGAGACATTTAACAAGCGCTTAACGGTGACACCCCCACTGTCTTGCAGAAAGCGGAGATTTTAATAGATTTTTTTCACCAAATTTCAAAATCTGGATTACAAAACATGAGGGGGATTGTCCCCCACCTCTCAAAACATAGGAGGGATGAGCAGGATTTCCGCCCATGCATTTGTGTGCATTTGTGTGACATGCAACTGTTTAACCTGCCTGTTCAAACATGGCAACATTTAAATTCTTTCATACATTCCTCCAGACAGCGCAGTTGATTGAGCTTTGTGGCATTCTTGCTGCCATCTTTGGATCAAATGTTTGTTTGAATTTGCTCCTTGGGTTGTTTTGCTGCATTAAAAGAAGAGGAAGAATCCAAGTTGTAATTATTCAAAAATTGGTGCAGATAGTGCAGATGTCTACACAGCTAACGAGCTGGTCTGGAATAGTTCTAGTAATTGGCTCTTTAACAGGGCAGGTGGGAACTGTAGAAGAGAAACGGGTTATACCTGAACTGGATGGGAACAATTATTCTTCCTGGGAGTTTTGCTAATGCTACTTGAGAGGAATCAGAGCAGTGGATCAGCAAATGGAAGGACTGATGGGAAGGTTATGACCAGTGTATTAAAGGTAGCACAGTTTATCCAACTTCTCCTTTTGCCAATGCGCCCTAATCCAGGTGCATTCTGGCAAACCTCTTCTACACCTTCTCCAAAGCCTTCACATCCTTCCTGTAACGGGACAACCAGTACTGCATGCATCACTCTAAATGCAGCCTAATGGAGAGATATAGATCATGTGCAGACAGAGGAAATGTTAACTTGCATCATGTTCAGCACAGGCATTGTCGGCCAATGGGCTCATTCCTGTGCTGCACTGTTCTTAGTTCTAGTCACTTTTAACTGTCATTTCAGGCCCAAACGCAAATTGCCTATGGCCAATCACATTGTAATGTAAGTTTTTTGCATTAGTTGAAGGAAAAGCAGACCGACAGTGGATAGGACCACCAACCTACAGAACCTAATTCATGAATAGAGTCATAAAGTCATGCTATGACTAGAGTGCTAGAATGAGGAAAAGTGCCACTAGTCAGTTAAGAGTCATAAATCGTCATATGCACTGGTAATGGAACAATGAAATCCTTCCTTGCTGTAGCTCTTCAAGCCCATTATTACAATAATCAATAATAATAGGTACCCAAACCAAAACTGTGCAAAATCCAAAGTACTTGGCGCAACCAAAACAACATTCATAGTAGATCACTGCTGAGGTACTTAGCTGTGCATTTAACTGTGCTATCTTTCCATTCTTTGATCTCTAACACATGACACATATAATCAGCATTCTAATACAGCTTTTGATGCAGCAAAGCAAACCAAGGATAGATACTTGAGGTTAGGATAGTGCAGTAAAGTTCAAGTCCGATGGGAAGAGGTTGTTTTTGAGCCTGGTGATCACAGTTCTCAGGCTCTCAGACGTATCTGCCCATCAGGAGGAGCCACTCAGAACCTTGTAGAACATTGCCTCATTTCACCCCTACCATCCCCCCCCCCCCCCCAGCAACCTCCATCTTCTGCACAACTGAACCATACAGAATCAGAATCTGAATCAGAATACCGTTTATTGTCATCAGAACCCAAGCTCAAACAAAATTTTGTTTCTGCAGTCATACGGAACAAGATAAAAAAAGAAGACACGCAATTAACACAATTTACACAAACATCCATCACAGTGAATCTCCAAACACCTCCTCACTGTGATGTAAGGCAAAGTCCTGTCTCTCCCCTGCTCTTTATTCTTCTCCCGATGTTAAAGCCCCCGGCGGGCAATGGTAATTCCCGCGGTCGTTAAAGCCGCGCCAGGCAATGTAAGGCCCCGCTCCGGGTCGTTTCCAACCCCGCGATTCGGGCGGGAGAAGCTGCCGTTGCGGGAGTTCCGAAAAGCGGCCTCCCACCAGGGACCCGCGAGCTCCCGATGTTACCGTCCACGGGGCCTGCGGCTGGAGCCACCGAAGCTCCAAAGTCAGGTCGCAGCCACGCGCCACCCCAGCACTCCACGCTCCGAAGTCGGCCAGCTCCGCGATGGTAAGTCCGCAAGCTCCGTGACTGGAGCCCTCAGGTTGGTTCCGGTTGGAGGCCGCTGGCTCCACGATGTTAGGCCCCAACAACAACGAAGACCCGACAGGGAAAAGGTCAGGTCACTGTACAGGGAAGAGACCAAAAAGTTTAAAAAGTCCCCCCCCCCCCACACCCTCCCACATATTCACATCCAAAAAAACAAAAAACAAAAACATACACCTAGTGGGACAAAACGAAAGAAAAGACGGATGGACTGCAGTCGAGCCGCTGCCACAAGGCGCCGCCACTTTTGAACATACGCTAGTATATAAAATATAAGCAAAAGATTACATGATGCAAGACCAGTTCTGAAGAATCCAAAAACCATATATATAGTTCCAAAGCACTATAAGGGATTCCCAGAGCACTGCTTTTGATTCACACTCAACATTTCACTTTTGTCTTGGAATTCAAAAGTACCCAACAGCCGTACGACTTAAGGGAAGTGGGGGAGGTGCACTTACATTCTCCATCAGGAGTATGGTTCGAACCAAGCACCTTTAAGGATAAGGGGGAAGTCTTTTAGGTCGGAGATGAGAAAATCATTTTTCACACAGAGAGTGGTGAATCTGTGGAATTCTCTGCCACAGAAGGTAGTTGAGGCCAGTTTGTTGGCTATATTTAAGAGGGAGTTAGATGTGGCTCTTGTGGCTAAAGGGATCAGGGGGTATGGAGAGAAGGCAGGTACAGGATACTGAGTTGGATGATCAGCCATGATCATATTGAATGGCGGTGCAGGCTCGAAGGGCCGAATGGCCTACTCCTCCACCTATTTTCTATGTTTCTATGTTTCTATGTCTATGTTATTTAACAGCAGAAGAAAAAGAGATGAAAATTACACACTCTCCTTGCCTTTAGTCCCTTACTGACAGGGCAGTGCAAAACTTGATGCACATCTGCTTATCATGTTAGGGAGTGGCACATGTACGCGTGGAGAGCTGAACATTTCTTGTGAAGAACTCTGAATGGTAACCATGGTGAAACTCAGACTATTAGTTGCAAGAAGCCAGAGTGATTACATTATAGTAGTGAAGATCAAACTGTCACCGAGCACAGATGTGGAACGGCAAACATCTCCTGAGGGGATTCAACACAAACAGCTAAATCTTTAGAGATGCATGTACGAGTGCAAAATCATTTATACTCCCTCAAACTACCGCACTGCACACATCTCCCCACAGCATCAGGAGCAAGGACACAAGCTGCCAGGAACACAATACCCACTATTTCTTCCACAAAAGTTAGTGGTATTATGGATAACAAGGAAGATTGTCTAGAGCTACAGCAGACATAGATCAGATGGAAAGTTGGGCAGAGCATTGGCTGATGGGAATGAATCTGGGCAAGTGCAAGGTGATTTGAATAGGGGCAGGACATATCAAGTAAATATTTAGGAAGTCAAAGAACATTGATAGATAGAGGGACCTTTGGGATCAAGCCCATGGTCCCCTTAAAGTGGCAACATCTACCTATCTTCTATCTTCTATCTATATAACTAAAAGTCTTGACCACTTCCTGTCTGCGCTGTATATTGATTTTAGAAAAAACGCTACCATACATCGCTATGATTTTTCGCCATCTTGTTTGGCCTGCCCTGTGCTTGAAACTGAAATGGCAATGGAAATGAAATGAAATGAGTTGTTTTGCCTGTCTGAAACCACTCATTTCGGCCCACAAGGCCCCTATTAGTTGAGAAACTAGTCCCTTTTGCCCAAAATGTCCGTATTAGCCCAGGAAGAGCATTTTGGCCCAAAAGGCCCATGCCAGGCCAGGAAAAGTCCAGAAAAAGTGCCTTTCACTGAGATTTCACAAATCTTTTTTTTTTAAAGTCCCTTTTTTAAAGTCCCTTCAGCCCATCAGGTCTGTACTAGACCAGGAGGAGTCCCCTCAGCCCATCAGTAAGTATCAGAGAGTATTCCCTCTGCAAGTATTACACCTCACCACAATACTTTTCTCCCTCCCTTCATTGGCTCCTGTGAGATCCAGGCCAGAATAGGCTTTCCTCCTTCATTGCTGTGATCTTCAGAAATAGATGAAAAATGTCTAAAATTGATTCTCCACCCTCTCCCCCTTCTCTCTCACAGTGTCTCTGAAAGTCCACAGGACTTTCATATGAGGAAAGACTGGATAGACTTGTGTTGTACTCGCTAGAATTTAGAAGATTGAAGGGGGATCTTATAGAAACTTAGAAAATTCTTAAGGGGTTGGACAGGATAGATATAGGAAGATTGTTCCAGATGTTGGGGAGGTCCAGAACAAGGAGTCACAGTCTAAGGATAAGGGGAAATTCCTTTAGGACCGAGATGAGGAAAACATTTTTCACACAGACAGTGGTGAGTCTCTGGAATTCTCTGCCACAGAAGGTAGTTGAGGCCAGTTCATTGGCTATATTTAAGAGGGAGTTAGATGTGGCCCTTGTGGCTAAAGGGATCAAGGGGTATGGAGAGAAGGCAGGTACAGGATACTGAGTTGGATGATCAGCCATGATCATATTGAATGGCGGTGCAGGTACGAAGGGCCGAATGGTCTACACCTGCACCTATTTTCTATGTTTCTATATCTCTCACCTGTTTTGGGCAGAATTTCCGGCAGTTTCTGAGCTGCCAACCCACCAGCGCTGAGTGACTGACCAGCCAGCCCAAGTCCATTCAGTCCACAATGTCCATACTAGCCCTCTGAAAACCAGTTCCTTCAGCACACAACACCCATACTAGCACTCCAGAAAGCCCCCCCCCCCCCCCCACTGGCCACCAATATTGGAATTGGAGGAGAGGTGGAATATTGCGTTGTGGGACCATGGGACCCTCCCCCGTGTGAACAACTCAGGGTCCCACTTATCTAGTGGAGGATAAAAAGTGGTGTAATCAATGGACTTCCAGAGCAACGTCAGAGAGTCAGGCGGCAATCTGTGGAGGGAATCACCACCTTAAAAATACCTTGGTCTCCACAGCCGTCTGTTGCAATGAATTCCACAGATCCTCCGCCCTCTGACTAAAGGAATTCCTCCTCACCTCCTTTCTATAGTAATGTCCTTTTATTCTGAGACTATGGCCTCCAGTTCCGGAATCTCCCACTAGTGGAAACATCATCTCCACATCCATTCTACACAGGCCTTTCACTATTCGGTAAGTCTCGATGAGATCTCCCCTCATCCTTCTAAACTCTAGTGAGTACAGGCCCAGTTCCGAGAAATGCTCATCATATGGTAACCCAGTCCTCCACGGGATCATTCTCGTATTGTGTAGATTGTGATAGAGGCTGAGAAATGATTGATGGGGGTTACCAGGGTCTGCAGATGTTGAATTCTGATGGGAAAGGAAGTTGTAGTATGGGACCATATATGGGAAGCGGGGTGGGCAAATGGGAACAGTGGGAGGAGAATTCCCGATAGGACTAGTCTATTAGTGAAGAGTATCAATCATGCTGAAGTGAAGATGATAAAGTGCTTCGAGTTTCTTGGTGCAAAACAATTAGTTATTGTCCAACCACACTGATACTATGTGCAGGGCAGCATAGTGGTTAGGCCAGCACAGTGGTGCAGTGGTTGAGTTGGCCTTATCATGCCAGAGACCTGGGTTCGATCCTGACTATGGATGCTGTCTGTATGGAGTTTTTACGTTCACCCTGGGACCATGTGGGTTTTCTCCAGGTGCTCTGGTTTCCTTCCACATTCCAAAGACGTGTACGGTAATTGACTTCTGTAAATTGTCCCTAGTGTGTAAGATAGAACTAGTGTATGGGTGATTGGTTGGTGTGGATACGGTGGGCTGAAGAGCCTGTTTCCATGCTGTAAACTGTGGCCAAAAAAGCACATTGATTCCTCTATTTCCTCAGATGGCTAAGGAAATTTGATATGTATCCAATGACCCTTACCAATATTTACAGATGCATCATGCAAACTATCTGAACCGGATGCATCACAACTTGGATGGCAATTGCTTTGTTCATAACCACAAGAAATTGTAGGGAGTTGTGAGCACATTATGCAAACAACCCTCCCAAACCCCGTCCCCACCTCATCCCCTCCCCATATTGCTCAACACCAATATAGAATATTTAAAATTGTGTAGAGTAATAGGTCTTTTGAAACTATCCTGTTAAAGTTAAAACCAGGAGCATCAGAGCTAACATTTGAATTGAAACAATGTGTGTGCACCCACTCATTTCAGAAAGGCCATACTACCCCTGGGCTGTGTTGAATGTGGGCAGGATTGATGTCATGCCTTGATGACGTGATGAAGTAGAAATTTACATACATGCATCGAGTGCAAATACCTAGACCTGAATAGAACCATATTTGGAAATATAAAAATATATGCCATTCTCACACTTGCATGAATCAGCTTTTGTAGCTGCAGAAATAAATTGCCTGGACACAGAAAAAAAAGGTGAATTACATCTTTCCTACAGTGTCATGTTTCATTTATTGCTGAAACAAAGAGATCAATTTCTCTTAGTGCGCCGTTAAAGAAAAATATTTTTAAAGATCTTTCCAAGAGTGCCCAGAGTGTGGATTATACACGGATCAGCAGCTGGAGAGCTGGCCTCCTGCTTGGTGGGCCGTGTATTAAACCAAAGCTTTTAGAAAGACAACACTGCTGTCCTTTTGCCAACAACAATATTCCCCCATAGAAAGATTAACTCCTGTACCACACACATCAAAGTGTTGGTTTAATGATGCTCAATCAATGAAGTTACAGTATTTCTCAGTGTCTGACAAAACTGACTCCCAGCTCTTTACATTACAATCTAAACAAAACCCAGAATAAATCTGCAAATAGAAATGTTTATAATTATTATTTTTTGTTCTACATCTATAACTATCCTGAAATATGCCATGCGGACCATACAATTTATTCTTATTATACTCAGCGTAATAGAGGGAAAGGTAATATTTATTGTTCCCGTATGCTGTGCCACTTGAATCTTTATCCAGCTTCATTGTAGGGTTCTGTCTATACATAGTTTTCCTTGCAATTAATGTTCCTGTTGCTACTGATGTCTAATTCACCGAAGGGCATGAGAATTGGAGGAGTTTGTGCATATATCACTCAACTGAAGATCCAAGTCAAGCTTATTGTCATATGCACAAGGACAGTGCAGTTAAGGTAGAATGAAAATCTTGCTTGAAACAACATCATTGGCAATATACCTCAAAGGTTATGGGGAGAAGGCAGGAGTACAGGGTTGAGAGGGAAAGATAGATCAGCCATGATTGAATGGCAGAGTAGGCTCGATGAGCTGAATAGCCTAAGTCGGCTCCAATGACCTTATGAACAGACTCAGACAATGCACAAAAACATACATCACACACAAATTATACATTGTTATACAAGTCATTAGTACAAATTAGTAAACAAGTCCACAGAGGTGCCAGAGGTCCGTAGTGTTCCTTTGTGAGGAAGGATTAGGATTGCACTCAGTCTGAAGAAGGGTCTCGACCCGAAACGTCACCCATTGCTTCTCTCCAGAGATGCTGCCAGTCCCGCTGAGTTACTCCTGCATTTTGTGTCTATCTTCAAATGACGTTTCATGTTCCAGACGGCTGTGCGGATGCATGATGACACGCGCGACCGTCTCGCGACGTTCGTGCATCAGTCACTACCGGCCTATCGTGTAAATGACGGCCAAGTGGGACAGGCCCTTTATTCTTCACTTAAGGGATATGGGCCAAATGCAAGCAGATGGGACTGTGTAGATGGGCATCATGTTTGGCATGATGGGACATTTTGGTCAGTGTGGAGAAGTTGGGCTTATTTGGATATGACTCTTTGACTTTATAGCATAAATTAAGGTGAAACAATAAGTTAACCGTGAAAACACCACATCGTTGTAAAAGCCTTTTCAGTTTGCCAAACTACATGGCCAAGGAAATTTGCAATTTTTATGCCTGCGAGTTTAAAATTTCAGTATTTTGGTCCTCTGATATGTCCTAACAAGTCCATCTTCAGCATCAAATTGTGACAACAAGGTATTTCCAATTTTCACCCAATAAAAAAATATGATCAGAATCATATTCAGTCATAATAGCCTGGTCTAATCTTCATAATCTTGCTTACTCAAATTAAGGAATCTGTGCTTAAATTACAAAGGGGTGCTGTTCGACAGACTAGTCATCAACATTCTGACAAAGCCATAACTGCAGAAACATTCCTTTTAAGCCAACATGTTTAGAACAACTCAATCGTGGATAGGGAAACCTCCAGCTGCTTAGTATTTCCCATCTACTACTGCTGTCACATTTATTCAGTCTGTTGTGAATCGAGCATATTGATGTGACAGTAAGGCACACCAATGCTTCTACTGCCTTTGGAGACTGGAAATTCAGAATGTCTCCAATGACTCTTACAAACATCTACAGATGCACCATAGAGAGCAAATGTTTCATCACCACTTGGTTTAGGAAAACATCTTCCCATGATCGCAAGAATTGAAGAAGTGAAAGATGCAGTCCGGTCCAACACACAGACCAGACTCCATAACATCGACACCATTTACACTTTGCAGTGCCTCAGAAACGCAGCCAACATAATCGAAGACTTGTCCCACCCGGTCATTCCTTGTTCTCCCAGCTCCCATTGGGCAAATGTACCGAAGCTTGAAAGTGCATACTACCAGACTCAGTCACAGCTTCTTCCCCTTTGTTATTCAGGCATCTGAACCATCCTTCTATTAACAAGGTCACTGTCTGATACACCTCTTCTCCATTGTGGACATTGGAGTTTGTCTTTGGAACTGTTGTGCTACAATGTTGAGAACCATATTCTGCACTCTGTATCTACCCCCTTGGTCTACCTATTGTACTTGAGTTTGGCAGGGTTGTATTTACATGTAGTATTATCTCATCTGATTGGATAGCAGGCAAAACAAAGCTTTTTGCTGTATATCATAAAGCAAAACCTAAATCTAAAGTTACTATTCTAAAACTTGCCTACATGCATTAGTAAAGACAGTAACATATTGTATCGAAGATAGTCACAAAAAGCTGGAGTAACTTAGCAGGACAGGCAGCATCTCTGGAGAGAAGGATGGGTGATATTTCGGTTCATGTCCCTTCTTCAAACTCAACCCGAAATGTCACTCATTCCTTCTCTCCAGAGGTGCTGTCTTGCTCGATGTGTTACTCCAGCTTTTTGTGTCTATCTTTGGTCTAAACCAGCATCTGCAGTTCCTTCTTAAACACTTTGTATCTAAATGGTTAATGGTCACCCATTTCTTAGCTCAAGTTAAGTTCTTCACAATGGAATGAAAATGTTTGATAATGGGTCATTTGTTGCAACCTCACTTAAATTAATCATAAAATCCAGAAAATTCCTCTAAACATATCTGCATAATTAATAATAATGATAATAATAAATACTTTATTGATCTCCTCAGGGAAATTCAGATGTCCAGAAGCTAACAACCAACAAACCCACACATTCAGAACAAAAGCAGACAAAAAAATACATAAAATACAATATGAACAATACCTGAAAGCAATCAAAGACCCAATAATTAACTGTTAAAAATGCAAAGCATCCCCATACAGCCTAGCGGTCTGTATTATAAAATCTAATGGCTGCAGGGGTGAAGGATCTTCTGAACCGTTCCATTCTACAGCGCAGGGAGAGGAGCCGGTTGTTGTTCCGTGTGCTCTTTTGACCCTCCAGAATTTCATGGAGGGGGTGCCCGGAGTTGTTGAGGATGACCTCCACCTTGCTCCTCATACGCCTGTCAAGCACATCCCCCACAGTGTCCACTCTCCCCCCCCCCCAGCACTGAGCTAGCTCGTTTTACCAGCTTGTCCAACTTCTTGCTGTTTTTAGCACTGATGTTGATACACCAGCAGACAATAGCGTAGAAAATGACACTTGCGCCCAGAGTATAGTAAAACAAGTACAGCATGTCATCGCGCACATTGAAGGATCTGAGCCTTCTGAGGAAAATGAGTCTGCTCTGTCCTTTTTTGTAGAGACCAGTCCACTTTGTTATCAAGGTGCACTCCCAGATATTTATATGTCCGCACCACCTCAATGTCCACCCCTGCAGTGTTAACCGGCTGCAGGAGGAGTTGGACCTGCCAAAATTAACAACCATCTCTTTGGTCTTGGTTGTATTCAGGATGAGACAGTTCTCTTTACTCCAGACACAGAAAGCACTGGTCATGTCCCTGTATTCCTCCTAATGAGAATAACTTTGACGTGGAGTAAAATTGGAAAGTATCAAACATTCTCAACAAACTGAATCATGATTGGGAAGTTAGTCAGAGCGGCATTTCCATGCTTGAGTTCGCAGTAGATAAAGCGAAGTGCTAGGATTTTGTCAAGAGATGCATTTAACCAGGGGTAAAGTCAGGCATTGTTATTGAGGTGAGAATAGGACTCAGATCTTGATTAAATTAGGTCCTGCCAACTTCCTAACCAATGGCCATTATGATCTTCATCTCAGCTCATGAAATGTTTTGTTACCCTTTACAAGCTACATTGACTGCCAGTCACAATTCATTTAATCTAGAATTTGTATCCCTTACAAATGCTTTCTGTTATCTACTGAGAAATAGAGCAATTTGAACATGTATACTTGCATTAACATAGCTTTCATACATCGGAAAATACCTCAGAGAAAGATCACAAGCCAATGTGTTCAGCCAATGCTGACCTCTTAAGCAGCACTCATTCCTAGAGCAAAAATCTGCGAGTTCTGTGTGTAAATCTCAACAAAACTCACTCCCCTAGCATTCTCCATCAAATCAATTTATTGAACATGTTTTTGGTCACCGTTCCGAGTATCCCTAAAAATAAAACACTCTTTGCAGGAAATCTGAATAAGATGTTTGGTTTCTTATCTAATTACACCTCTGTTAAAGACTATATTATGTTGCTGGTGCTATGGTAGCAATACATGAGATGAGGATAATGAGTCTGAAGTCGCATTATCATTGAATTTGATCCTGGGTTTTCTGACCTGGACAAATACAATTTGCATGAAGGCAAAACATCTCTTTATAAAGACAGCCTCATGTTCTTAATGTTTGTTCAGTTTAGTTTGGAGATACAGCACGGAAACAGGCCCTTTGGCCCACTGAGTCAGAGCCGACCAGTGATCCACGTAAACTAGCACTATCCTACACACTAGGAACACTTTATAATTTTTACTGAAGCCAACTAACCTATAAATCTGTACGTCTTTCAAATGCGGGTGGCAACCAGAGCAC
This sequence comes from Okamejei kenojei, assembly GCA_035221665.1. Taxonomy (NCBI): domain Eukaryota; kingdom Metazoa; phylum Chordata; class Chondrichthyes; order Rajiformes; family Rajidae; genus Okamejei; species Okamejei kenojei. The sequence goes on along the minus strand of CM069132.1, from coordinate 117,650,665 downwards.
GCGGAGGGAACCCACACGGTCACAGGGAGAATGTACAATTCCGTACAGACAAGCACCTGTAGTCAGGATCGAACCCGGTTCTCTGGCGCTGTAAGGCAGCAACTCTCCTGCTGTGCCAATGTGCCATTTGAATTTGAATAAAATGGACCAACTCAAAGTATCAACACAAAACAATGATATAGGCATTTATTCTAAACATAGACAGTTCATATGGACTCAATTCAAGACCTTTCATTTCCTTGTTTTTACCTAAATCAACTATCCATTTGCTAACAGGGCTTTAAATACACAGGATTATATTTCAAGTCTCTGTATCTGTATACCCAGTGCAAACAGGATTTAGATTTTTCTGTTTTAACCAATAAATCTGCCCCAGATCCCACTTCCTTCCAAAAGCCTACTTGGAAAACACCTTCTAATTTACTTTTGCCAATAATACTATGCAGGCAACAAATCTCAACCATGCAGAATTTACATTTTCATTAACTTTGGCTTAAGAATGCCACAAGTGGCAACTGTACAATCTCTTCTGTATGTTTCAGGAACTTTGATTTATTTGAATTTCATGGATTGCTTGAGGTTTTATTTAAAAAGTCAAAAGTGCACAATTTTGCCAAGCACTAATACAATAAAAAATATCCTAAACTAAATACAAACTCCCCCTGTGCTAAACCAAGATTAAAAAACGGAAGAGCTAGGTAGAATATAGAAATCATGTGTTTACCTGCACTTTAAATACATCTCTATTTTTGACATTGCTCTCAAGAAAAAAAATAGTAATTCACTAATTTCTCCAATCTACTGTATCAACTCTCTCAAGATATACAGTACTTTGACCTGAATTGATTGAGTTCAGTTAGTTCAATGAATATTTCTTCCCCAATTACCACTGCAACTTCTTAATTGGAAATTGATTCTAGGCATCCTGAGGCTGTATAACGCAAAAGCAGATCTGCAAATTTTAGAAGGGCTCCAGGAGATAGAATTTAAATATGAGTCATTTTATCCACTAACACTTTAACAGTCATCAAATTTGTTGCAGAGCCCAATTAGTTGTTAAAACTGTCAAAACTTCCCAAAGAACATGAGATAATAATTTTCAACCTGCATCGATAAATTTTCTAATCGCAGGCCTCCAAATGTTCTGATACAAATTCATTTTTTTAAACAACTGAACAAAAAATGTACTGTAGGATCATGTTAAACTAATGACCAAACAGGTTATTATTTTAGGGTCACAGCAAGCCATAGAATCATCTCCCGCCCGTCTGCCTTCCGCAAAGAACGCTCCCTCCACAACTCCCTTGTCAATTCTTCCCTTCCCTCCCGCTCTACCCCTTCCCCAGGCACTTTCCCTTGCAACCGCAAGAGATGCCACACTTGTCCCTTCACCTCCCCCGTCCACTCCTTTCAGGGACCCATGCAGTCCTGCCAGGTCCGACAGAGGTTCACCTGCACCACCTCCAACCTCATCTACTGCATCCGCTGCTCCAGATGCCAGATGATCTATATCGGTAAGACCAAGTGGAGGCTTGGCGATCGTTTCGCCGAACACCTCCGCTCGGTCCGCAACCTCCCGGTGGCCCAGCACTTCAACTCCCCCTCCCATTCCGTATCCGACCTCTCGGTCCTGGGCCTCCTCCACGGCCAGAGTGAGCAACATCGCAAGTTGGAGAAACAGCACCTCATATGCCGCTTGGGGAGTCTGCATCCTCTGGGCTTGAACATTGAATTTTCTCAATTCTGTTAACCCTTGCTGTCTCCTCCCCTTCCCACCTCTCCCTCAACCCTCGGGCCCTGGCATTCCCTCTCTCTCTCTCTCTATCTCTCTCCCCCACCCTAGTCGCACTAGCTTTTCATTTTCACACCACAAACCGCTTACAATGGCTTGTTTCCTTTATCATCGATACTTTTTTGCATATCTTTCATTCATTGTTCTTTATCTCTCCACATCACCGTCTATATCTCTTGTTTCCCTGATCCCTAACCAGTCTGAAGAAGGGTCTCGACCCGAAACATCACCTATCTCCTTCGCTCCTTAGATGCTGCTGCACCCGCTGAGTTTCTCCAGCCTTTTGTGTTCTCTGACTAGTCTGACTGTCCTCTTACATTTTATCTCAGTTTGCTTTGATGTTACCTGCTTCCAGCTAACAATGATCTATTCTACATTGTCCTAGATCTCCACCCCCATTGTCTTATTTTCACACCTTACACTTCCTTATCTCTGTATCTGCCTCTCCCCTGACTCAGTCTGAAGAAGGGTCTTGACCCAAAACGTCACCCATTCCATCTGTTCAGAGATGGAATTTTCTATGTAGTCTTTTTGAGACAGATTTGTCAACAGTTACTTTTAAAGGTGAGCTAGAAATGGACGTTTAATTTTATACAGCAGATTTCACTGTACACAATATAAAGAATGGAGAAATAAAAGGGCTAAAAACAATTAATTAAAAAAAATTAAATGCTAAGAAAAAAATGTTTTCTGGCACATCATTCTCTCCTTAATTAGAGAAATATTAACTCTGCTGAAGCTTCGGTGTAAACCAGCATCTGCAATTCCTTCCTACACAGAGCTGGTGAATAATTGCCTGTTCTCAGTGCGAGTGATCTAAGAACACAGTCATTCTCAATCCTAAGGATCTATTACAATCAGAGCTGCCAATTAACACAGTAATTGACATGAAAGGTTAATTACAAATATGTTTAGAGGTAAACACAAACACAAATTTTGGAAAAAGGCAGTTTACTTCGGCTTTAACAGAATTGATACAAAATGAATAGGTTTTAAGTAAAGGTCTAAACCGAAAATTAAACATAGTTTGCAAAAAATATTTAGTCTTCAGTATGAATGTTCACATCCCATAGGGAGATCATTATTGGCAAAACGTAACCCTAAGTTAACATTATTTGAATACATTCATATAACATATAACAATTACAGCACGGAGACAGGCCCTCTCGGCCCTTCCAGTCCGTGCCGACCATTTGTTTTCCCCTAGTCCCATCTACCTGCACTCAGACCATACCCCTCCATTCCCTTCACGTCCATATTCCTACTATGTAAATATGCAAATTAGAAAAAGATTTTAGTAAAATGTTTTAGCTTTTTAGTAAAAGTCCAATCAGAAAATTAAATATAGTTTGCAAAAAGTATTTATCCTTTAACGTGAATACTCACATCCTATGGGGGAAAATTATTGGCCGAAGGTACCCCTAAGTTAACATTGCTTTGAATACATTCCTACTATAAAAATTATGCAAATTAAGTGGGAAAAACATTTGAACAATTTCAACATTCCCCAGTTTTACAAATGTTAGTTTGCAAATGTTGTCAAGCATCTATGACAACATGGTTGAATCTCCTCTGCAAATAATTCACCAGTGATTTCAGTATGAATCAATATCCATTATTGAGTACTGTTGCAAATCTTCAATAGCTATTTCACTTTGATATATTAATATATACTAAACTAAGGAGCTGTTACATTTAAGTATTACAAGAGCAAACACAACCAAATAAGGTTTATCTTTCCCCTGCACCTGTATATTTAGCGTGGCTAGCAATGGTGATGGTTTGCTATCGACAGCATCCAAATTTGACCTTGCTTGTCCTCAGTTCTTAAATAGGATTATGTTCTGTGTTTTAAATTAAATCCACATAGTAACCGCCGCAGACTTTTTTTTTAAAAACAGTTGCTTATTGCTATCCTTGAACAAACGTGAATTGAAGCAAGCAGTGTGTTTGAAGCTAAAGGGAATAAACAAATTTATCTTTCAATTGCAATGCGAGCCCATGACGAAATATCAGATTGATGATGAAACCAGTTAGAACTACATTAAACAGCAGCCGGGTAAAGAATAGACTAATGCAGAGATCAGGACACTTACATAGGAAATCTGCACTCGCCGCCGATGTCCTAGGCCACAGCACTGCATTAAGCGGGTAACAGAATACAAACTGCAAGCAGCTTCACAGAGCCTTAAGCTGTGTCAGTCACTCACTCAAGTGAACCATTGTCAAGGTTTTACCTTTCTTCAGTGTAAGAAACTTGTAGGAAATGGAATGCTGATCCCAAAAATATCAGAGCTTGTTTCAGGAATGATGAAGATATTTCATTGTGGTAAACAGTCTCTTCACATGCAAAACATGCATTTTGATGTCACAGTTCTTGTTGTTTTTATGTAAACTTCTGTGGATATGCTACAACTTGAATTCATATATACTTAACAGACACTGTTCAAATCTTGTGATTCTCACTACAAACCAATCCTTCTAATTTCTCTATGAGACAAATGGAGCTATTTGTGTTTAAAATCGGTTTCAGCTACTCCGGTACACTTTGCAAACTTTTGCAGAATCTGATCTTTCAGTCTTCTGCCTCGATGTTTATGACCAAGGCTGGATCTAATTCACTGGACGATCTGAACCACTGTCAGATGAGTAAGCTGCTGTGCCTCCTGTACGTGTCTCACATTATGTCTGGTCAGAACTGTGTCTTTACTGCCTGTACCCCGAGAGATGCAGCTGTGCGCTCCATGATTTAATTAAAATTCCCAACGACAGTTCAAAGTGTAGTCTGACAAATAATTAGAACAGCACACACATATGTGCTGCTGAAAATTAAATTAAGGGATATTAATGGAGCAAAAACTATTAAATCATTATTATTACTTAACAATTGGTTGTTACTTATTTCATAATCTGTGGCTAACTTGCAAGTGAGTTAGACTTGAACTATTAGGAGCGTCAGGAGCCCCTGTCTACTTTATGGTGTTTCATGGCAAACTGGCTATTTATGCATCCCAGTGCTCCTACCAAGGTTCACCTTGATTGGGAGAAAGGAAGATTTGAAAGATGGTTTCTGATCCCAGAAGGAGTGGAAACCCAGACTGGCAATATCTTAAATTATTCCCATGCAGCCCAAAGATAAACTCCAACAAAAATAAATTCTGCCACATACTGTGGCATTGCCAACTTTTAATGAACAGAATGTCAATCTTGGATGCTCCACCTTTGTAAGATGTTAAGATGACAATGGATTCTTCTCTCTAACATGAAATCTAAGCAGTGAGCTTCCATCTTGATCAAGTTGGGTTCCTTAGCCACTAATCTGCTGAGGCAATAATTGTGTTGGAGGGAGAGCAACTGCCTGTTAGCAGAGAGCATTAAAGAAATCCACCACATCTAACCGGCAATCTAACCCATCCACCAACATTCATCAATTTATCAAACTAGCTCGAGTAACTGTACCCAGCAATCTGTAAACCAACACTTGCCAGTCAGCAGAGGCGGAAATCCTGGCTGCTCCCCCCATGTTTTGAGAGGGGGGGGACAATCCCCCTCCCCATCCCATGTTTTGTGACCTGGGCGCCACAGCCAGTCCCAGGTTAGCTCGCTTGTCCAAGGTCTGGCTGTAGCGCCCAGGTCACCTGCATGCCCTGGGACTGGCTGTAGCGCCCAGGTCAGCTCACCTGCTCCACACTCCAAAGACGTGCAGGTTTGTAGGTTAAGATTAAGTAAATTGTCCCTAGTGTGTCAGATGGTGCTAGTGTACAGTGTGATTACTGGTCGGCGAGGGCACGGTGGGCCAAAGGATCTGCAGTTCCCAGGACGCATGCGCGCCCAGGTCAGCTTGCCTGCCCCGGGATTGGCTGTAGCGCCTAGGTCGGCTGGCAGGTCTGGCTGTAGTGCCCAGGTCAGCTCACGTGCCCCGGGACTGGCCGCAGTTCCCAGATCATGAAAACATTGAAAAAAATATGCCTGCGGGCTGGATGATTTCAGGTTAAGGCCCTGATCTGGCCCATGGGCCGTAGGTTGTCGACCCGTCCTAGATGTTAGGCCTCATTGTGTGCCCCCCACGTTTTTAAAAGCGATTTCCGCCCATGCTTGCCACTAACCCAGCCAAAGCACTATCACCTTAGTGCAATCAACCTCAGACTGACACACCCATACAGTATTCTTTCCATGCACAACAGTAACTGCACCACCGAGCTGCTGAACAAACACCAGCACACACGCACACACACACACACAGACTAATCTCCCAATTTAACATCAGTACACCCGCACATTGATCTCCCAACTCATCAACATCACTCCCACCCACTGATTTCCCAACCCAAGCCTGGCACTTGAACCCACTAATTTCCCAACCCAAGATTTGCACTTCCACGCATTCATCTCTCAACTCAACACCAGTACTCCCACCCATCAATCTACAAAGCTAACTGGAGCATCGCCAACCATAATTTGGCACCTCATTAGTTCATAGAATTAGGCCAATCAGCCCATCGTCTACTCTGCCATTCAATCATGGCTGATCTATCTTTCTCTATCAACCCCATTCTCCTGCCTTCTCACCATATCACCTGACATCCATACTAACCAAGAATCTCTGCCTCAAAAATATCCACTGACCTGGCCTCGACAGCTGTCTGTGGCATTAAACTCCACAGATTCACCACCCTCTGACTAAATAAATTCCTCCTCATCTCCTTTCTAAAGAAACATCCTTTTATTCTGAGGCTATGGACTCTGGTCCTAGACTCTCCCACTAATGGAAACATTTTCTCCACATCCGCTCTATCCAGGCCTTTCACTACTTGGTAAGTTTCAGTGAGGTCCATCTAAACATGTTCCAGCAATTAATGATTTGCCCACTCAACACCAACAATGGACAGCTATCAATCGGCTGAGGGAAAACAAACATTTGATGCAGTGACCCAACCCATCAATCTTGCAACCCAACACAGGTGCCCACACCCATTGATCCTAAAATGTTTAATTTTTCACCCACCGTCATGACTCAGTGCGGCAAGACATTAGAGCTTTGATCTAATCCATTGGTTACAGGGAATGCTGTGTTAGACAGACACAGAACAGTACATCATAGGAACAGGTTCTTCAGCCCACAATGTCATGCCAAACATGAAAAAACAAATCTCCTCCACATACACGTCATCTATATCCCTCCATAACTATGTTATTATCCAAACACCTCAAGGCCTCCAACACCACCCTTGGCAGTGCATTTCAGGCACCCACCGTTCTCTGTGTTCCTTCTGTTTCATACTGCTTTTGCTCACTGTGCTCCCATTTTTCAATTGAGAAATACTCCATATATAATGTGTAAATATTGTTTAATAGTAGAAAACTGTTTTTGTTGATAGTGCCTTTTGTTTGCAGCCGTCCTGATTAAAAGAGATGTTTTCTAATATAGTACATTAATGATGCAAAAAATTTGCCAGCTTTTTTGACCAGGAGCAGGAACGCTTTGCCAAAACCTGTACACATACTGTAGAGATTCTTCATCTACTGCAAGAGATTTAAAATCACTTTAAACAACAATAAAAGTTGATTAAAGTAGGATTAATGTAAAACGGGTGCTTGATGTTTGGCGTGGACCCAGTAGGCTGAAATGCCTGTTGATGTGCTATATCTCTCTTTGACTCAATACATTTGGTTTAAAACATATTTGAAAACAATTATAAATGAATTGCTTGTATTCAAAATGTTAATCAGTTCCCTCTTTAGCTTTCTTGGTAGCTGAATACTGAGGTGTGGTGATGAACATTTCAATTTACTACTTGGTCATGTTGCTTGGTTTAGTTTAATTTAGAGATACAGCGTAGAAACTTCCTTCGGCCCACCGAGTCCATGCCGACTAATCGTCACCTTTACAATGGGGATAATTTCACAGAACCCCTTAGAATCTAGTTTGGAAAGGGGACAATAGAGAGAGTAGTGGAGGAGAAGAGAATGGTATTTGGGAGAAAGAGACAGACAATGGAGCCATTGAGAAAAGGAAGGACAAGTGGCCGGGACGGTGATAGAGTCATACAGCATGGAAACAGGCCTTTCAGCCCAACACATTCATGCCAACCAAGCTCCCCCCGCACTAAGCTAGGCTCATATGCCCGTGTTTGCTGCATATCCTTCTAAACCTTTCCTATCCATGTAGCTTGTGTAGTACCTCCTGGTGTAGTACCTCCTGCAACTACCTCCTCTGGCAGCTCGTCCCATATACCCACCACCCTCTGAGTAAAGAAGTTGCCCCTCAGGTGATTTGAAGAGCAGCTGAGTCACTTGGGGGTGGGAAACAGAAATATGCAAGGGGTTCTATTGCATGAATGCCTTCCACAGAACTTCTGAGATCCAATTTCAGAAAAAAAACACTACAAATAGGGATTAATTCCTCATTAATTTTTAATATAATGGCTCTAATGGCTATTTTATGAGATGGCCGCCTCGATCGCAGCCTTTTGCTACTTGACAAACAACATAGAATATCCACATAGAGCCTGCAGCATTTGATGCTCAGATGTCTGTCATATGTGAAGGAACACTTAACTCTGCTGCTAAATGTATGATCCCATTTATAAACAGAAACTAAACACTACAACCAGAGCTAGGAATGGGATTGTGTGGCAATACGCACGTGAATCAGGCTGTGTGTAGGAAGGAACAGCAGATGCTGGTTGTGTTATTGTGTTAAAAATGGTTTGTGTTAAAATGGGATACTTGTAACTTTGATGATGCCCTTTATGTGGTGACTCTTTGCATACATTGGGTATGCAGAACCAAGAATATCACTGTGACTTGTCACATGTGACAATAAAGTATCATTCATTAACAATTTGGATGACAATGTGTTTGACACAAAAAGCTGGAATAACTCAGCGAGACAGGCAGCATCTCTAGAGAGAAGGAATGGGTGATGCTTCGGGTTGAGACCCTTCTTCAGGCTGTGTGCTGTTGGCCAATCAATATTTTGACCGAGTATTTTACAACAATATTTTTACCGAATATTTTACAACATTCAGTCATGTTCGAGGCTGAAATTGAATTACTCTTGGTCCTAATCACTGGAGTGGGGCATGATAGGTTGGGGAGGAGAAAGATCCTGAGGAGTCTAGGTCAAGGATTAGGGATTGCTAAAGTGGAGGTGGAGTTCTGTGGTTTAGGAACTGGAGATCAACACCACAACCGAGGTTCATCGATTGGATGGGGTTGGTTGGGTAGATGGATAGCTAAATGTCTTGAGCCCACTGAGTGGCAGTCAGGAAAAAAGAGTCAGGATCAGATAACTGTTCAGAAGGTTGGGTCGGAGTGGGTCGGAGCTGAGAGACAAGTGGCAGAAGAGTTTTAATGACGGGCAGGCAGTCATGGGCACTACTGAGTAGGCGAGGGTCTCAGGTTAACTCGGATGAAGTTGGGAGTTGCAACCAAGCAGTTACTGTGGTGGGTATTGAGGAAGAGTCAGCAAGGCAAACATCATATTGGTCTTTATTGCAAATGGATTGGAATTTAATAATAGGGAGTTTTTTATATATTTGTACAGGGTATTGACGATGCCACAAAATAAATATTGCACATGGTTTTGGTCCCCGTATCAATAGAGGATCAACAGTTTGGGTTTATATTCCTTGGTTGTTCAAAGGTTACAGGCAGGCATCTCTGGAGAGAAAGAATGGGTGACATTTCGGGGTGAAACCTTTCTGTGGGCGTAACAGATAAAATGTAGCTGGGGACAGTACAACTGGTAGGAGAATTGGGAAGGGGGAGGGGATGGAAAGAAAGGGAAAGCTAGGGTTACTTGAAGTTAGAGAAGTCAATGTTCATACTGCTGTGGTGTAAGCTACCCAAGCAAAATATGAGGTGCTGTTCCTCCAATTTGCACTGGGCCTTCACTCCAACAATGGACAGAAAGGTCAGTGTGGGAATGGGAAGGGGAGTTAAAGTGTTGAAATCAGGTAGGTTTAGGTGGACTGAGCGGAGGTGTTCAGCGAAATGATCGCCGAGCCTGCACTTGGTCTCGTCAATATTCAGGAGTTCACAGCTGGAACAGCGGATACAGTAGATGAGGTTGGAGGTAGTGCAAGTGAACCTCTGCCTCACCTGGAAAGGCTGTCGGGGTCCTTGGACAGAAGAGGGTGGAGGTATAGGGACAGGTGTTGCATCTCCTATGGTTGCAGGGAAAGTACCTGGGGAGGGGGTGGTTTGGGTGGGAAGGGACAAGTTGACCAGGGAGTTGCGGAGGGAATGATCTCTGTTGGAAAGCGGAAAGGGGTGGAGACGGGAAAATGTGGCTAGTAATGGGATCCCATTAGAGGTGGCAAAAATGTCAGTGGATTATGTGCTGTGTGCGACGGCTGATGGGGTGGATGATGAGGATAAGAGGAACTCTGTCTTTGTTACAAATAGCGGGAGAGGGAGCAAGAGCAGAGCTGCGGGATATCGAGAAGATCCTAGTGAGGGCCTCCTATAATGGGAGATGGGAACCACTATTCCGTAAAGAATGAGGACATCTCCGATGACCTGATAAGGAACATCTCATCCTGGGCGCAGGTTCGGCGAAGACAGAGGAATTAGGAGTAGGGGATAGTGTCTTTACAGGAAGCAGGTTGGGAAGAAGTGTAGTTTAGATAGCCATGGGAGTCAGTGGGTTTATAATAGACGTCAGTCGATAGTCTGTCTCCTGTGATGGGGACGGTGAGATCAAGAAACGGCAGAGAGGTGTCGGAGATGGTCCAAGTGAATTTAAATGCAGGATGGAAATTAGTAGTAAAGTTAATGCAGCCAGTGAGTTCTGCATAGGTGAAAGGAGGTAGAACCGATGCAGTCATCAATGTAGCAGGGGTAGAGTTCAGGGATAGGTCCTGGAACAGTGATTGTTCGACTTACCCTAGAGACTCTGGGCAACAGACACAATCACTGATTTTCCTTTGCAATTTATCTTTGACTGAAATTGAATTGTTTTGCACACAAAAAAAAGTCATTATCCAATGTTTCAGTCCATGCTACTTTCACTGTTAAGAGTGTTACTATTTTTTTTTAAAGTTTAGTTTATAGGTACAGCGCGGAAACAGGCTCTTCGGCCCACCAAGTCTGCACCTACCAGTGATCCCCACACATTAACACTATCCAACACACACTAGGGACAATTTACATATACACCAAACCAACAAACGTACATCTTTGGAGTGTGGGAGTAAACCGAAGATCTCAGAGAAAACCCATGCGGTCACAGGGAGAACGCACAAACTCCGTACAGACAGCCCGCCTTAGTTGGGATCGAACCCGGGTTTCCGGTGCTGCAAGCACTGTTAGGCAGCAACTCTACAGCTGTGCCACCCTGGCTGTGGCTGAACTGGTACTGGGACCATTTTCAGTGTGGTTACAAGCAGGGACTGCACTGATGCAATGTGTTCACACATCACCAGACTGAATCAGTGATGGTTATTTGTGCATAGTTCATAATAAACATGCAATCATTAATTCCCACTCTTGTTGAAGGTGAAAATTACTTCCAATATCTTTAGAGAAGGGTGTTAAATTAATGTTATAATAGAATTTTTGGATATATAAAAGATCCCACAGCACTTCTCAAATAAATGACCTGGCTAATATTCATTCCTCAACCATAATATATTTTAAATCTGGCATTTGCCATTTTGTGGCCTATGGTATTCGTATTTTTCTGAACCAAGATACAATGAAAAACTTTGTTCTATTCAGACAAATCACATCAGACATGAATACTTCGTAGTATGAATGTGAAAATAAACAGTGCAGAAAATAGTATTACAACTGTAGAGAAAGTGCAGATAAAAAAATGCAAGGCCACAGAGAGATAGATTGGAAAACTCCTCCCTCACATATGAGCTGTTCAAGAGATTGATAAGAGTAGGGAAGAAGCTGCTCTTGAATCTGATGGCATGTTTTTTCAATGTTTTGTATCTTCTGCCCAACAAGAGAGGGAGAATAGAAAATGACTGGGGTGTGAGTGGTAGAAACAAGGAATTGCAGATGCTGGTTTAATACACAAAATTACATAAAGTGCTGGAGTCAGGCACCATCTCTGAAGAACATGGATAGATGACGGTTCAGGTCGGGACCCAAAACGTCATCTAAGTATGGGTGCCAACTCGAAATGTCACCCTAGCGTGTTCTCCAGAGATGCTGACTGACCCAGAGTTACTCCAGCATTTTTGTCTCCTTCCAGGGTGTAAGTGGTCCTTGATTGTGTTGGCAGCAGTGCGTACTTTTAGTTCTACTAAGTTTGGTTGAAAAACATGGCACACGAGACAGTGACGACTGTCCATCTTCATATTGTATCACCAGATTTTCAAAATCCACCTGAACCAGAGGAGCAGGTAAGCATGGCCTCGGTGAAATGTCTTCTCAGCACATCGGCTCCTCAGCTAATGCAATGAAATGTCAGCCTAGATTATTGCAGTAATTCCTGTGATCCTCATTCAGAGCTCTGCTTAGACAAAGCCACTGGTCAAAGAATCAAGGTTACATAAAACTAATTCACACCCACTCCCTCCACAAGCAAAGCTTTCTCCTGGGAGCGTGGAATCACAGAATTATTTGTGACATGCTGAAGCCCAAAGGAGGCATTGCAATTCACTAACAAATTTATCAATCATCACCATCTCAAACAATTTCTATAGACCATCAAATCAATACATCATAGATTATGAATCCATTGGGATGAATCAGGAAAGTGAACATTTGGCAAATATTCTTCAATACAATCAAGTCTGTGCTGAACAATTAGAACCACTTAAAATGAGTGCAGGGCATCGGAGATGTCCTCATTCTTTAGGGAACGGGGCTTCCCCTCTTCGACTATAGATGAGGCTCTCATCAATATCCCGTAGCTCCGCTCTCACTCCCCATACCCCCATTCATAACAAGGACAGAGTCCCTCTTGTCCTCACCTTCCATTCCACCAGCTGTCACCTACAATAGATAATCCTCCGACATTTTCGCCACCTGCAACGGGATCCCACTATCAACATCTTCTCATCTCCTCCCCTTTCGGCTTTCTGCAGAGACCGCTCCCACTGTAATTCCCTGGTCAATTCGTCCCTTCCCACCCAAACCACACCCCCCCTGGCACTTTCCCTTGCAACCGCAGGAAATGCTACACTTGTCGCTTTACCTCCCCCCTCGACTCCATCCAAGGACACAAGCAGTCTTCCAGGTGAGGCAGAGGTTCACCTGCACCTCCCTAACCTCATCCATTGCATCCGCTGCTCTAGGTGTCAACTGCTCTACATAGGTGAGACCAAGCACAGGCTTGGCGATCGCCTGGCCCAACACCTCCGCACAGTCTGCATTAACCAACCCGATCACCTGGTGGCTCAGGACTTCAATTCCCCCTCCCATTCCGTATCCAACCTTTTTGTCCTGGGCCTCCTCCATTGCCAGAGCGAGTCCCACTGCAAATTGGAGGAGTAGCACCTCATATTTCGCTTGGGTAGTTTATACCCCAGTGGTATGAACATTTACTTCTCCAATTTCAGGTAGTTCCTGCATTCTCCCTCCTTCTCCTCCCCTTTCCAGCTCTCCCGCAGCCCACTGTCTCCGCCTCATCCTTTCTTCTTCCCGCTCCCCCCACCCCCACATCAGTCTGAAGAAGGGTCTCGACTCGAAACGTCACCTATTCCTTCACTCCATAGATGCTGCCTCACCCGCTGAATTTCTCTAGCATTTTTGTCTACTGCAGATTATACCTCGTTATTTCATTCAAATTAATTCATGGAATACAAGCATTCCCGGCAATGCAGGATGCGATGTGATGGAATTTTAATTTCAATCCCTAATTACTCCTGAACTAAATGATTACTGAATCATTTCATCGGACAGTTAGGAGTCAATTGATTTGTTCTGGGGTTTAGAATCATTTATAGACCAAACTTAGGCACATTAGATGCCCTCTTCTAAATTACTTCCACAGGTTCTAAGCAGGTGTAGCTGTGGACCTTGTGGGAAGCTAGGGAGGAAATTGCAGAGGTCCTTGCAGAAATATTTGCATCATCTTTAGCCACAAGTGAAGTTCCAGAAAACTGAAGGATGGATAAGGTTGCATGGTTATTTAAGGAATGCACCAAAGATAAGCCAGGGAACTATAGGTCGGTGGACCTGACATTAGTTTAGTTTAGAGATGCAGCGTGGAAACAGGCCCTTCAGCCCAATGAGCCTGTGCCAACCAGCGATCTCCACACATTAACACTATCCTACACACACTAGGGACAATTTACACCTACAGCAAGCCAACCTGTATGTCTTTGGAGTGTGGGATGAAACCAAAGATCTTGGAGATAACCCACGCGGTCTTGAGGAGAACATACAAACTCCGCACAGACAGCACCCGTAGTTGAGATTGAACACTACAAGGGCTGTAAAGCAGCAACTCTACTGTTGCGCCACTGCGCCGTAACACCATATTGCTATAATACTATATTCTGTACTTGTATTTTTCTCTTTGCACTTCCTGTGGTACTTGCTTGTGGCTGGATTGTGATCATGTATAGTGTGACTTAATTTGACTGGATAGCATGCAAACAGTTTTCTACTTTATCTCGGTCTACATGACAATAATATACAATATGTACAGCGACTTTCTATTTCTTACCTGAAACCTATGCCCTCTAAGATTTGACAATTCCACTGGAAAAAGTATTTTGACTGTCTATCATTTCTATGTCACTCATAATGTTATTAACTCTGATCAGATCCTCCCTCAGCTCCAGAGAAAACACTCCACTTTGGCCAACCTCTCCTAAGAGCTAATACCCTCCCATTTAGGAAGCATCCTTGTAAACTGCTTCTGCTTTCTAAAAAGCCTTCTCATCCTTTTTGTAATGGAGCAAGCAGAACTTCACACCACTCACCAAATGCAGCCTAATCAGTTTCACAAAGCTGTTAAATAATTCCCTGAATCTTATACTCAATGCCCGACTGATGAAGGCAAGCTTTAGAAACTTTTAGAAGCTTTGCAACTTTTAGAAACTTAGGCATCAAGATACCTCTGTACATCAATCCTACCATTTGATCTCAAAAACTCCAACAACTCACACTCGTCTTGATTAAACTTAATCTGCCATTATTCTGCCAATGTCACCACGATCTAACCTAGTTTCCCTCTCCCCAGACTCTCAGTCTGAAGAAGGGGCTCCACCCAAAATGTCACCCATTCATTTTCTCCAGAGATGCTGTCTGAACTGCTGAGTTACTCCATCATTTTGTGTTTAACTCTGTTATCCATATTGTCATCCAAATTGTGAATGAATGCATGAATGAATGGTACTTTATTGTCACATGTGACAAGTCACAGTGATGTTCTCTGTTTTGCATACCCAAGGTATGCAAAGCATTGCCACATAAAGGGCAACACATTCCAATTGTGGGCTCCCCTTAGTTCTTGGCGGTCCCCCCACACCGGGTCTCCCTTTGTTCTCAGCAGCGCATCCGACCTCCGACATCCCTTACTGGAACGACCTCGATCGCTGACCAGACGTCCTCGCCTGACCAGGCCTCAAATGCCAACCTCCAGCTAGACCTCACTGAACGCTTGTTAATATAATTGTTAATATATATAACAATATTGATACCATCTTCGTTAAGAAGTCACACCTATCAATAAAAACAATCATTAATGATGAACTTCATCTATGCTTTTAATGTGCAAAACACAAAGTGCTGTAGGAGTTCAGCGGGTTGGGCCATATCTTTGGAGGGAAGGTCCAAAATGCTGGAGTAACTCAGCGTGTCAGTCGGCATCCCTGGAGAACATGGATGGATAACGTTATGGCTTGTGACTCCCTTTCAGTCTGAAGAATGGGGCTCGACCTGAAGTGTCACCTATCCATGTTCTCCAAGAATGCTGCCAGACCGCTGAGTCACTCCAGCACTTTGCGTATTTCATTGGTTCTGGTTCAAGTTCAAGTTCACATTTATTGTCACATGCACCAACTACGGTACAGTGATATTTGAGTTACCATACAGCCATACAAGTAAAAAAAGAACACAATACACAATAAATTTAACATAAACATCCACCACAGTGGAATGAACATTCCTCACCGTGATGGAAGGTAATAAAGTTCAGTCATCTTCCTTCTTTGTTCACCCGTGGTTTTTGAACCCTCAGCACTGCCTCTGCCGACGATCCACTGCTCAAGCCCTCCCGTCAGGATGATGGAAACTCCGGTGTCGGGACAGATCGGAACACTCTGCGGCATGGAGCTCCCGAGTCGGCCTCTTCTTACCGGAGACTGCTGCTTCACCGTGCTAACGTCCACAGGCCCCACGGTCAGAACATTACCACAGCGATCCTCGGCAAAGGATCGCCCGCTCCGCGATGATAAGACCGCACCGCAGTTGCGGCTTGAAGCTCCTGGCCGGTCTCCAGGAAAGGCTGCACCTATCCAATTTGTTAGGCCGCAGGGGGGACGGAGAAAGATCACATCTCCGTCGAGGTTAGTGATTGAAAAAGGTTTCCCCCTATTTCCCCTCCCCCACCCCCCGCCCAAATAAAACATACCAAGAAACATTAACACATACATTTTAGGACGTACTAAAATTTAAAAAAAGTTGAAATGACACACAGGCTGCTGGCGAGGCTGCCATAGCTGCGCCACCCCGTGGAAGTAGTTCCGCAGTTCCTTTTTGATATCTTTAGAGAGAATTGGCGGACGACGTTTCTTCAGGCTAGTTTTCAGGCTGATTGTAGTTGTAGGAAGAAAGCTGAAAATCACAAAAATCTAGTGCAGCAGAGAGGCTCAGCTGGTAGGGGTGTTGCATCACAGCACCGGAGCCCCGGATTTGATCCGAACCTTGAGTGTTGTCTGTGTGGAGTTTGCACGTTTTCACTGTGACCTCTGGGTGGTCCAGTTTCCTCCCACATCCTAAAGGCATGTGGATATGTAGATTCTTGTCCCTAGCGTGTGGAATGGAGAGTGGATCAGAATGTGTGATAAGTAGAATTAATGTGAATCTGTGATTGATGTTCAGCGCTGACTCGGCGGACCGAAGGACTTGCTTCCAAGCTATATCTCTACACTAAACTATAGAAAAGATTGTAGAATATAGACAAAAAGTGCTGGAGTAACTTGAACGAGTCGGGCAGCACCTCTGGAGAAAAGGATAGGTGACATTTCGGGTCGGGACCTTTCTTCAGACTGTTTGTTTTCAAATGATTAGAAACATAGAAAATAGGTGCAGGAGTAGGCCATTCGGCCCTTCGAGCCAGCACCGTCATCCAATATGATCATAACTGATCATCCAGAATCATTAACCCGTTACTGCTTTCTCCCCATATCCCTTGATTCTGTTAGCCCAAAGAGCTGTATCCAACTCTCTCCTGTTTAGAGTTCCACATTAAAATCTTAAAATCATGAGCGGGATAGATCGGGTAGATGCACAGAGTGTCTTGCCTAGAGTAGGTGAATCGTGGACCAGAGGACATAGATTTAGAGTGATATGGTGAGAGAGGTATGGTCTGAGTGCAGGTAGATGGGACTAGGGGAAAACAAATGGTCGGCACGGACTGGGCCTGTTTCCGTGCTGTAATTGTTATATGGTTATATGGTTATATGATGGGGAAAAGATTTAATAGGAATCTGAGGAGTAACTTTTTCACACAAAGGATGGGTGTATGGAACAAGCTGCCAGAGGAGGTAGTTGAAGCAGGGACTATCCCTATGTTTAAGAAACAGTTAGACAAGTTCATGGATAGGACAGGTTTGGAGGGATATGGGCCAAGCACGGGCAGGTGGGACATGTTAGTCGGTGTGGGCAAGTTGGGCCGAAGAGCCCGTTTCCATGCTGTATCACTCTATGACACTATTCCAGCATCTGTAGTCTCTTGTGTTGCCCTACGTTCCAACAGATAGCAATGAAGCTTACTGTCCCTTCTGTTTCTGAGATACCGATAGCAGGTACAAGCAACCGGAGAGGTTTCAGCAACACTCCCTCCACTTTTACATGCCTGCCACCTAACACCCTAAAACAGGCACTCTATTCCAAGCCCGGTCTTGGGAAGGGATTATCGGGTGAACAAAAGAAAATATGAACAAATATGCTCATAGCTCTCTTCAAAAAAGATGCAACATCCCCACTTGCTGCTGAGGATCTCTGGCCGATGACCATCAGAGTGATGAAGGAGCATTCAGGATGCTATTGAGAACTATTAGCATTGGGAGCACATAGAAACTCAATGTAAACAGCAGAAGCAGCACACCACCTCATTATCTACCCACCTACATGCCCCACCTATGGAAGAGCTTCATCAGTCACCACCGTATCCATGCAACTGAAGAAGAAGCAAGTCATTCTCAAAACTGAGACAGCCCGAGAAGATGATTACTGATTCTAGCTTTATTTCATATCATTAGTCCAGTAATATACCTTCTATGTCACATATTATTAGGCCTGTAACATACCTAGCAATGTTGCCTATGTTTATAATGGAAAGCTGCAACTCAGTTTACAGTGTATTAACATGTTGGAATTCTGCTCTAAATACACAGGATATGAATTAAATCTGACATTGTGCCTGCTGTATCATTGCATTTCAAAACTTGTTTAAAGGTAGATACGTCGCTGCACTGACTGGGTGTTAGTTGCCCCTATCTACCACTTGGGGGGGTGCTTGGCCACATTTCAGATTCCCATCCATTTGGTGATAAATGAAGTGTAACAACTTTATTGCCCCGATATGTTTTTTCTATACTGATTCCCGAATACAAAATTAAACCATGAATAGGAAAACATAATGAAGGCTCACTTTGAGAATCAACTCCCTTGTGAATGTTGTGTTGCCAGAAACAGCAGGGAAAGACAAGTTTATTTTGATAAGTTAATAAAGCAATCACTTTGTTCTCTGCCATTCTGCATCTCGGCTGCATCTCTCCTCGATCTCCGATCAAACTCAATTTCCTGTGCTCTTTGTAGATGTTTATAGTTCAGTGCTTAGAGATACACAATGGAAACAGGCCCTTTGGCCCACTGAGTCCACGCTGACCAATGATCACCCATATACTGGTTCTATATTATCCCACTGTTACATCCTTCACACTCGGGGCAATTTAGAGAAACCAATTAACCTACAAACCTGCACGTCTTTGGAATAAACACCTGGAAATATCCCCCTCGGTCATAGGGAGAAAGTACAAATCCACACAGATAGCACCCTTAGTCAGGATCACACCTGGATTTCTGGTGCTGGGAAGCAGCTCAACCACTGTGCCACTATACTGCCCCTTTCTCAAACCTCTCTCTGTCAAAGGTACTCATTTTTTAATGGTCCAGTCAAAAGATTATCATGGATGGGCATTCAGAACTCCAAGACAGGCCGTCATGCACCATAGATGATTCCTCCTGGTTGTACCATTCAAAGGGAATGCAAACCATTTCTCCCAATCAATAGACATCAACATTTTATTCAGAATTAGAACCTCTGAAGAAGGCTTTCGATCTGAAACGTCACCCATTCCTTCTTTCCAGAGATGCTGCCTGTCCCACTGAGTTACTCCAGCATTGTGTGTCTATCTATCTATCACTTACCAGGCTTAATCTTGCCCTCACCTCACTTTTCCAGCTTTCTCTCCCCTATTCCGTCAGTCAGAAGAAGGATTTCAACCCGAAACATCACCTGTCCAATACTTCCACAGATGCTGCCTGACCTGCTGGGTTCCTCCAGCACTTTATGTTTTGTTCAGAATGTTAACATTATGAGTATTAAGATCTGTGTGAGAAGCAACCTCTGGCAGACTGAACAGAATAATCCCACGGGACGTATTTTGTGTACCCTGGCTCTCGCACCATGCCAGAAGTGGTTTTCAGTCTTTGGGGGTCCCGACCAGAAAGTTGCCTGTCCATGATCTCCAGAGATGCTGCCTGACCACTGAGTGACTCCAGCACAATGTGACCTTTTGTCTAACCCAGCATCTGCATGTCTGAAGAATGGTTCCCACCCGAAGCGTCACATCCTTTTTCTCCAGAGATGCTGCCTGAGTTACTCCAGCACTTTGCATCTATCTTCAGCATAAACCAGCATCTGCAATTCCTTTCCACACATTCTGCCTACAGTTCCTTGTTTCGTCAATCTTTTTACCCTCCGTTTCTGTAATGGATCAGGCCTCTCTGTTTTAACAAATCTTAATAAATTACATGAAGGGATTGCATGCCGCACATACAAAACAAATACTCGTGGAGCTCGATGTCTTGCAATAAATATCCTGTGCAGACACGACACTGAACTCCAGTTGCTGGCTCTGGGACTGGACACCCATCTGTTCTCTTCATTGAAGAGGTTAAGCCAAATATTTACAGCATTTACACAGTAAACAGTAGCTAAAAATTCTGGCTGGTGCTTTGAATTTTTCACATGATTATCTTGACATACAACAGTAATCAGTAATTGTGTTTGGTTATTAATTTATTAATTGTGTTTGGTTATTAATTTATGTGTGCACTAAAACATCAAAGTGGATGGAGTGTGTGTGTGTGTGTGTGTGTGTGTGTGTGTGTGTGTGTGTGTGTGTGTGTGTGTGTGTGTGTGTGTGTGTGTGTGTGTGTGTGTGTGTGTGTGTGTGTGTGTGTGTGTGTGTGTGTGTGTCAGAGAGCCACCACACCCTGAAAATGGCAACAAGTAGATCAAGTTGCAAAGAAGGCCTATGGTTTTGCTTGCTTTCATTGGTCAGGGCACTGGCTAGAAGATTCACAATGGCAAGTTGCAGCTTTATAGGACTTTGCTTCGGCCCCATTTGGAATATTGTGCTCAGTTCTGATCGCCCCAACATGGGAAAAATGTGCAGGCTTTTGAGACGGTGCTGAACAGGTTTTCCAGAATTCTGCCTGGATTAGAGATTATTAGCTATAACGAGAATTTGGACAAACTTGGATTGCTTTCTCTAGAGTACAGGGGAATCCGGTTAGAAGTGTATAAAATTATGGCGGTGCAGGCTCGAATGGCCGAATGGACTACTCCTGCACCTATTTTCTATGTTTTCTATGAGAGGCATAAATAGGGGGGGACAGTCGGAAGCTTTTTGCTCAGGTGCAAATGTCAAAGACTAGAGGGCATAGATTTAAGGTGAGAGGAGAAAGGTTTAAAGCAGGGCAAGATTTTTTTTTACACAGAGTAGAGTTGGGCGCTGCCAGGGATAGCACTGGAGGCAGATAGGAGGCTTTTAAGATGTTTTCAGATAGGCACATCAATATACAGGAAATAGCAGGGTATAGATCAAATGCAGGTAGACAAGATTAGTTAAACTTGTTGATTTGTTTTTAACATTGATATTGTGGGCTGAAGGGCCCATTCCAGTGCTGTACTGTTCTATGTTCTTAAAGGGTGTCCCCTTGCAATTAAGCTAGATCTTCAGGAAGCTTGAGCATTTTTTGTTGTTTGTGAACAAATTGACTTTCTTTCAAGCAAAAAGCAGACAGTGCTAGTAGAACTCTGGGTCAGGCAGTTTCCATGTAGGAAATGGACATAAAATATCTCAGGTCAGGATCCTTCTTCAGACTGACAGTAATAGGGGGAAAGCAGGAGAAGGGAGGTGGGGGAACAAAGCCTAGCAAGCCACAGCTAGATATAGGTGAGGGGTGAAGGGGTGTCCTTTTGTGTATTAACCAGCCTCTGCAGATCTTTGCTTCTACACCATCTCACAAACTATCCATCCACTGACCCCATCAGTGGAAGAACCAGCAATTTTGAAATTGGCCTCTTACATCACCTTAAAACACTCAGATCAATAGCGGAAAACAAGTCATCTTCAACCCGAGGGACTACCGAAAAAGTTGTCCTATGATGTGTTGATTAGGCGTGCGTTACAACCCATTACATTGCATGATTAGATCTCATGTTTCCAAGGTGACGGACTTTCTTGCTAACCTCTAGTTAAGTTGTTGTTCTGCCTTTGAAATAAAATGGCCGTGTGTTTGTTAATGTTAGTTTGAGCTGCATATTATGGACATAAACTTTGGAGATGTTGGTCATTGTTCCATATACAAGTTCAAATAAAAGTTAACCCATCACTGAGAGCAAATCCGCAGACTTCAAGGCAAAAAGGCAGTGGATGAAATTTGAAAAAAAAAAGAAAATGCTTGAAACAAGCAACAAATAGTGTTTTCACACCTTACCCTTCCTTATCTCTGTGTCTCCCTCTCCCCTAACTCTCAGTCTGAAGAAGGGTCTCGACCCGAAACATCACCCGTTCCTTCTATCCAGAGATGCTGCCTATCCCTCTGAGTTACTCTAGCATTTTGTGTCTAAAAAAATCAGACAACATCCTTTGGGTGAGAAACAGATTTAACAATTCAGGTTGAGTATTATATGTTACAACAGTGGACAGGTGCATGGATCGGAAAGATTTAGAATGATATGGGTCAAATGTGGATAGGTGGAACAGCTTAGATGGGTCATCGTGGTTGGCATGGACATGTTGGGTCCAAGAGCTTGTTTCCGTGCTGTGTGATTATACGGCTCTATAATTGACAAAGCAGGAAACAACTGTGCTTTAAAATTCTGCGGGTGGTGGAGAATGGAGGCAGTGGCTGGGAGATATCTGTAATATAATGCATGTTCAGATAAAACATAGAGGAGTATAGCACAGGGACAGACCCTTCAGTCTACAATATCTGGGCTAAATATGATTGCAAGATAAACTAATCTCCTCAGCCTGCACATGATCCATACCCCTCTATTCCCTGCATATCCATGTCCCTATCTAAAGTCTCTTAAACATCACTATCATATCTGCCTCCATCACCACCCTGGCAGCGCACTCCAAACACCCACCACTCTGTGTAAAACACTTACCCTAAAATGTTGAAATAAAATAATTATTTAAAAATGATAGAACTGCTTATTGTGCCTTCTAATTAATACTTAAATGAAGGCAGTCAGAGAATGGAAATAAGGTGATTGTTATGCAGAATATCTCTATTAGTCAGCAACGATGACACTGAGCATACAGATGCTCGGCACTTTAACTAACCTCTCCCAGTCTGGCTTCTCTATCGTTAGCCTCCTACATCATTGCAGTGATGTCCAACATAAGCAGAAGTACGCCTCTCCTTCTTCCATTAGATACATTGCAACCTTTGAAACTTAATATTGCATTTAGCAGATTCAGATAACTAGCTTTTCCTGTTTGTATCATAATCAGTTAATTGTGATGTTAGATCATCCATCTCTAACAAGTATTTATTTATTTTCTTCATGGTCCTCTGTGTATTTTCACATAAGTTGTTTTCTGTATTTCCCAGTTCTATGTTCTATGTTCCATGTTCTATGATAATAGAAACATAAAAAATAGGTGCAGGAGTAGGCCATTCGGCCCTTTGAGCCAGCACTGCCATTCAATATGATCATGGCTGATCATCTAAAATCAGTACCCTGTTCCTGCGTTTTCCCCCATCCCTTGATTCTGTTGGCTTAAAGAGCAAAATCTAACTCTCTCTTGAAATCATCCAGCGAATTGGCCTCCACTGCCTTCTGTGACAGAGATTTTCAAACATAGAAAATTAGGTGCAGGAGTAGGCCATTCAGCCCTTCGAGCCTGCACCGCCATTCAATATGATCATGGCTGATCATCCAACTCAGTATCCCGTACCTGCCTTCTCTCCATACCCTCTGATCCCCTTAGCCACAAGGGCCACATCCAACTCACTCTTAAATATAGCCAATGAACTGGCCTCAACTACCCTCTGTGGCAGAGAGTTCCAGAGACTCACCACTCTCTGTGTGAAGAAAGTCTTTCTCATCTCGGTCTTAAAGGATTTCCCCCTTATCCTTAAGCTGTGACCCCTTGTCCTGGACTTCCCCAACATCGGGAACAATCTTCCTGCATCTAGCCTGTCCAACCCCTTAAGAATTTTGTAAGTTTCTATAAGATCCCTCTTAATCTCCTAAATTCCAGAGAGTATAAAACCGAGTCTATCCAGTCTTTCTTCATAAGACAGTCCTGACATCCCAGGAATCAGTCTGGTGAACCTTCTCTGCACTCCCTCTATGGCAATAATGTCCTTCCTCAGATTTGGAGACCAAAACTGCACGCAATACTCCAGGTGTGGTCTCACCAAGACCCTGTACAACTGAAGTAGAACCTCCCTGCTCCTGTACTCAAATCCTTTTGCTATGAAAGCTAACATACCATTCGCTTTTTTCACTGCCTGCTGCACCTGCATGCCTACTTTCAATGACTGGTGTACCATGACACCCAGGTCTCGCTGCATCTCCCCTTTTCCTAATCGGCCACCATTTAAATAATAGTCTGCTTTCCTGTTTTTGCCACCAAAGTGGATAACCTCACATTTATCCACATTATACTGCATCTGCCAAACATTTGCCCACTCACCCAGCCTATCCAAGTCACCTTGCAGTCTCCTAGCATCCTCCTCACAGCGAAACACTGCCCCCCAGCTTAGTGTCATCCGCAAACTTGGAGATATTGCCTTCAATTCCCTCATCCAGATCATTAATATATATTGTAAATAGCTGGGGTCCCAGCACTGAGCCCTGCGGTACCCACTAGTTACTGCCTGCCATTGTGAAAAGGACCCGTTTACTCCTACTCTTTGCTTCCTGTTTGCCAGCCAGTTCTCTATCCACATCAATACTGAACCCCTAATACCGTATGCTTTAAGTTTGTATACTAATCTCTTATGTGGGACCTTGTCGAAAGCCTTCTGGAAGTCCAGATATACCACATCCACTGGTTCTCCCTTATCCACGCTACTAGTTACATCCTCGAAAAATTCCACAAGATTCGTCAGACATGATTTACCTTTTGTAAATCCATGCTGACTTTGTCCAATGATTTCACCACTTTCCAAATGTGCTGCTATCCCATCTTTAATAACTGACTCTAGCAGTTTCCCCACTACCGATGTTAGACTAACTGGTCTGTAATTCCCCGTTTTCTCTCTCCCTCCCTTCTTAAAAAGAGGGGTTACATTTGCTACCCGCCAATCCTCAGGAACTACTCCAGAATCTAAAGAGTTTTGAAAGACTCTGTGACAGAGATTTTCAAAGATCCACAAATCTCTTTGTGAAAAAATGTCTTCATCTCAGTCCTAACTGGCCGACTCCTTATTCTTAAACTGTGACCCCTGGTGCTGGACTCCCCCAACATCGGGAACATTTTTCTTGCATCAAGCCTGTCCAATCCCTTAATAATGTTATATGTTTCTATAAGATTCCCTCTCATCCTTCTAAATTCCAGTGAATACAGGCCCAGTGTACCGATTCTTTCATCATATGTCAATCCTTCCATCCCGGGAATTAACCTGGTGAACCTACGCTGCATTCCCTCAATAGCAATAATGTCCTTCCTCAAATTAGGAGACCAAAATTGCACACAATACTCCAGGTGTGGTCTCAAGCAAGCGAGATAGACCACTCCTATAGCAAGCAAGATAGACCACTCCTTCTAAATGCAATGGGCTGACGTGTAGCAACGGAGCGGAACGTAGGCCTTTTTTTCATCCATTTCCGTAACCCGACCCAACCCAACTCACAATGTAATCAGCGTTGTGGGGGAACAGATTGTGTTAATAAATTATAATTCTGAAAATGAGGAGATTTTTCCCAAATAACCTTTATTTTTACGAAAATGTTTCCGTAACCGGCTTCCATCTCCGCACTAGTATCCTATGGGATCTTTGGTGTGGAGACGGAAGCCGATTATGGAAATGGGGCTGAAAATTACCCATGAATCTGCCCATGACCGTACTACGTCTATTTCATCGAGTGATCTATCTTGCTTGCTGTAGGTTCTTTGTGTACAACTGCATTAGGACCTCCTTACTCCTAAACTCAAATCCTCTTGCAATGAAGGCCAAAATTCCATTACCTTTCTTCACTGCCTGCTGTACCTGCATGCTTGCTTTCAGTGACTGGTGTACATGCACACCCAGGTCTCGTTGCACCTACCCTTTTCCAAATCTGACATCATTCAGATAATGTGCAAGAAAGAACTACAGATGATGGTTTATAACGAAGATAAACACAAAAAGCTGGAGTAACTCAGGCAGCATTTCTGGAGAGGAGGAATGGGTGCTGTTTTGGGTCAAGACCCTTCTTCAGACTGGTTAGAGGACTAGAGATAAGGGAAATGAAAGGTAATGTGGAGAGATAAAGAACAATGAATGAAAGA
This sequence comes from Okamejei kenojei, assembly GCA_035221665.1. Classification (NCBI taxonomy): domain Eukaryota; kingdom Metazoa; phylum Chordata; class Chondrichthyes; order Rajiformes; family Rajidae; genus Okamejei; species Okamejei kenojei. The sequence goes on along the minus strand of CM069132.1, from coordinate 117,624,703 downwards.
TATGCAAAAAAGTAACGATGCTAAAGGAAACAGGCCATTGATGGCTGTTTGTAGGGTGACAAAGAGAAGCTAGTGCAAATTGGGTGGGGAGGGATAGAGAGAGAGGGAATGCCCAGTCTACCTGAAGTGAGAGAAATCAATAATCATACCACTGGGCTGTAAGCTGCCAAAGCAAAATATGAGATGCTGTTCCTCCAATTTCAGTTTAGCCTCACTCTGACAATGGAGGAGACTGAGGACAGAAAGGTGCATGTAGGGAATCTGAAGGAGAATTAAAGTGTCCAGTAACTGGGAGAACAGGTTGGTTCGGGCGGGCTGAGCGAAAGTGCTCCGTGAAACGATCACCCAGTCTGTGTTTGGTTTTGCCGATGTATAAGAGTCCACATCTTGAACAACAGATACAGTAGGAGGTTGGAGGAGGTGCAAGTGAACCTCGGCCTAATCTGAAAGGACTGTCAGGGTCCCTGGACAGAGTTGAGAGAGGAAGTATAGCGACAGGTGTTGCATTTTCTGCGGTTGCAAGGGAAGGTACCTGGGGCGGGGAGTGGTTTGGGGGGGAAGGGATGAGTTAACCAGGGAATTGCGGAGGGAACGGTCTGTGTGGAAGGCGAAAAGAGGTGGAGATGAGAAAATGTGGTTAGTGGTGGGATCCCATTGGAGGTGGCAGAAATTTCAGAGGATGCGACGGCTGATGGGGTGGAAGGCAAGGACTAGGAGGACTTTGGCTCTATTGCAACTAGGGGGAAGAGGAGCAAAGGTGGAGCTGCAGGGTACCGAGGAGACACGAGTGAGTGCCTCATCTATAATGGGAGAGGGTAATCCCAGTTCCCTAAAGAATGAGGACATCTCATATGTTTTAGTGTGGAGCACCTCATCTTAGGCGCATATGCAGTGTAGACGGAGGTATTGGGAGTAGGGTGATAGAGTATTTGCAGGAAGCAGGGTGGGAAGAGGTGTAGTTGAGATAGTTGTGGAAGTCAGTGGGTTTGTAATAGACGTCAGTCAATTACCTGTGATGGAGACTGTGAGATCAAGAAAGGGGAGGGAGGTGTCGGAGATGGTCCAAGTAAATTTGAGTGCAGGATGAAAATTGGTGGTAAAGTTGATGAAGTCCATGAGTTCTGCATGGGTGTAGGAGGTAGCACCGCTGCAGTCATCAATGTAACGGAGATAGAGTATGGGGACAGGGCAGTTCAACGTACCCTACAAAGAGGCAGGCATGGCTGGGGTGGTGGATGGAGGAGTAGTGACTGCACATCCATAGTAAAGATGAGGAAGTGGGGGCTCGGAGAGGGATGTCATTATAGAAACAAAGGGCATGTGAGGTATCTCGGTCATTGGTCATGAGCGTTTGGACCGGGGAAAATAGGATTGGGTCAGGGTATGTGGAAATAATTTCCATGGGATAGGAGCAGGCCGAAACAATGGGTCTGTCAGGTCAGTTGTGTTCGTGGATTTTGGGGAGAGGGTAAAAACGAGCTGTGCGGGTCTGAGAAACGATAAGGTTGGAGGTTGTGGAAGGCAGACAGCCAGAAGTGATGGAATCAGTAATGATGCTTGAGATTAAGGCCTGGTGCTCATCTGTGGGATCATGGTTCAAGGATAAGTTGGAGGTGGTGACTGAGAGTTGCCACCTGGCCTCAGCCTGGTAGAGGTCAGCGCTCATGACTATCACGTTACCTCCCTTGTTTGATTATAATGTCAGGGTTGCTGCAGAGTGAGTGGAGGGCTGTATGTTCAGAGGGGGTGAGGTTAGAGTAGGTAAAGGGAGTGGAAAAGTTGAGATGGTTGCTGTCACGCCAGCAGTTAGAAATAAAGAGGTTTAGAGAGGGTAGAAGGCCGTTCTGGGGAATCCATGAGGAAGACATTGGAAAATGATCACCAATACATCCACGATATCTAGGACCATCTCCTTGAGTACTCTGGGATACAGACCATCAGGCTCAGGGGATTTATCTGCCTTCATTTGTCTTCACTAATCCTTTCCTTTTTACAGATCAAAAGAACCTTTTAGATTCAGTTTTTATATTCCCTGCAAGCTTTCTTTCATGCTCTTTATTCCTTAAATAACCCCTTTGTCCTCCTCTGTTGAGTTCTAAATGTCTTCCAGTCCTCTGGTTTGCTGCTTCCTATGGCCAATTTATATGGTTTTCCCTTGGATTGAACACTATCCTCGATTTCCTTCGTTAGCCACGGTTGAGCCACCTTCCCCGTTTTCTTTTTTTACCAGACAGGGATGAAAAATTTTGAGAGTTCATCCCCGAGTTTAAATCTTTCAACGATTTAAACAGTTTAACTCTTTGCCATTGCATCTCCACCGTTAACCCTTTGCCATTCTATTCTTGCCAATTCCCATCTCATACCTTCAAAGTCTCCTTTCTTTAAATTCAGGACCCTAGTCTCTGAAGTAACCGTGTCACTTTCCATCCTAATGCAGAATTCCACCATATTATGGTCACTCTTACCCAAGGGGCTCTGCAGACAAGTGAGACCAAGTGTAGGTTTGGCGCTCGTTTCGCCGAACACCTCCGCTCGGTCCGCATTAACCAACCTGATCTCCCTGTGGCTCAGCACTTCAACTCCCCCTCCCATTCCGAATCCGACCTTCCTGTCCTGGGCCTCCTCCATAGCCAGAGTGAGCACCACTGGAAATTGGCGGAGCAGCACCTCATATTCCGCTTGGGCAGTTTGCACCCCAGCGGCTTGAACATTGACTTCTCCAATTTCCAGTAGTCCTAGTTGTCTCCTCCCCTTCCAAGCTCTCCCTCAGCCCTCTGGCTCCTCCTCTTCTTTTCTTCTTCCCGCCCCCACCCTGCAGTCTGAACAAGGGTATCGGCCCGAAATATTGCCTAGTTCCTTCGCTCCATAGATGCTGCCGCACCCACTGAGTTTCTCCAGCACTTTGGTCTACCTATCACTAACTAATCCTTCCACATTACACAATACCCAGTCTAGGGTGGCCTGTCCTCTAGTTGGTTCTTCTACTTATTGGTTTAAAAAACCATCCCGTATACAGTCTAGGAAATCCTCCTCTTCAGTGCTGCTACCAATTTGGTTGGCCCAATCTATATGTAGATTAAAGTCACCCATGATAGGGATACTGTACCTTTGCTACACACATCCCTAATTTTCTGCTTGATGCTCTCCCCAACTTCCATACTGCTGGTTTGGTGGTATGTATACAATAAGCGTTTTCTGCCCTTGGCTATTTCGCAGTTCTACCCATACTCATTCTACAGCATCCAAGCTAATGTCTCTCCTTGCCATTGCATTAATCTCTTTAACCAGCAATGCCATCCCACCTCCTCTTCCTTTCCTTCTATCCTTCCTGCATGTTTATCTCCCAACCTTGGTCAGCTTGGAGTCTTGTCTTATCCTTAACCACTAACCACTAATCGCACATTCAATTCATCCACCTTATTACAAATGCCCATCACATTAAGGCACAAAGCTTTCAGGTTTATTTTTCTAATCTCCCCTCTACCTTTTGCTTCTGTCCTCCTTTTATGGCCCTCCTTGCATTGGTTCCCATCCCCCTGCCCTGTTAGTTTAAGCATGACCTTTCCTACACTCTCTTTCCCGTTAACTGCACGCATATGATTTCACGGTGTTGACTCCACCCCCCCTCCGTTTAATTTAAACGCACCCGTGTAGCACTAGCAAACCAGCCTGTCAGAATGTTGGTCCTCCTCTAATAAAGATGCAATCCATCCCTTTTGTACAGGTTTGCCTTGCCCAACAAGAGATCCCAGTGATCTAGAAATCTAAATCCCTGCCCCAACTCCTCAGCCACATATTCAGATCCCCTATCTCCCTGTTCCTACCCTCACTAGCACGAGGTACTGGAAGCATCCCAGAGATAACCACCCTAGAAGTCATGCTTTTTGGTCTCTATACTCGCGTTGCAGAACCTTCCTCTTCTTATTCACGTCATTTGTGCCTACATGCACAACTATTTCCGGCTGTTCACCTTCCCCCATGAGGATGTTCTTAAGTCGATCTGAGACATCTTGGACCCTGCACCAGGGAGGCGACACACCTTCCTCGATTCTCACCTGTTGCCACAGAATCTCCTGTTGGTACCTCTGACAATGGAGTCTCCCAGTGACGTTGGTCTCACCAGTCGAACCTCAGTGGCATGTCATAGACCAGTCCGTCACGCGGACTGGAAGCGTCGTCTGCCCCGACAGCTCCCAAGAGGCAGTGACTCCAACTCTCCCGCTTTCGGCGGGAGATCTCCCGCCGAAAGGCCATTTTCGCAAAATCTCCCGCTCTCCCGCTTGAGATTTAATTTCTCCCGCCCTGGCTTTGTGTCTCAAAAATAAGCCTAAAATAGCACCAGAGAGCATCTAGAACCCTAGAGCCGCAAGGGACTTCGCGCTTCGCGCTCGTGATGCGCGCTTCACGCACATGAGTTTGCAGTCTCCAGTTTCCTAGGGGATCCAGGCGGGAGAATCTCTAGATCAGAAGGTGCTTGGGGTTGGAGTCTCTGCAAGAGGGCGTATCCATTTTCAAGCGGTACTGAACTTCCACAGAGGGCTCCTGCACTAGTTTCATCCCCTTCCTTTCCGTCGCTAACCATCGCACCTCTTGTACTCTTGGAGTGACGACCTGACTGTAGGTCCTGTCCAGAACGCTTTTGTCTTCCTGGATAGCACGCAGGTCATCCAGCTGTTGCTCCAGTTCTCTAACTCTGTCCTTGAGGAGCTGCATCTGGACACAGTTCCCACAAGTGTAGTGGTCAGTGACACCAGTGGTGCCCCTGACTTCCCACATCCTGCAGCAAACGCACTGCAGTAATATTCCTGCAATCACGTCACTAAGTTTAAATATCTATATTAAATTAAACACACAACCGAATAAATGCAGCCTCCTCGCCAAAAACTCTTGAGCCAAACTCTCTTGAGCCAAAGACTTACACTTTACTTCTCCAAGGCACTTCACCTCAACAAGGCCGCTCCCCCAGAGGGAGCCCTACTTTTATTCGCTAATCAATTCACTGATTTACTAATTTAGATTCATAAATCAGTCACGGGAATTAACCTGGCGAACCTACGCTGCGCTCCCTCAATAGCAAGAATGTCCTTCCTCAAATTAGGAGACCATCATTAGGAGAAATAATAGATTTAATTGCAGAATATAAAGGCCATCATCCAGCTGACTTTAGATTGACAGAAGATAGACAGAAAGTGATGGTATAACTCAGCTGGTCAGGCAGCCTCTCTGGAGAGAAAGGATGGGTGACGTTTAGGGTCGGGACCCTTCTACAGGCTGATTGACAGAGTTGAGCTTTGAATTAGATTTATTCTTGATGCACAGCTTGTGACTGGCACTTGTTCAGCACAATGTAGGAATGGTAGACCAGAGGTTTTGCAGAGGACAGTGGATTCTGGTTATATATGCATGTGTGCACGCTTGATACTTTCATCCAATGCTAGATGAATTTCAATGTCAAAGTCAATTAAAATTAAAATTTAAATCTTATGGAAATTGCACAGATGTTTTCATGCTATCAACCTGAACAGCTCATGGCTGGGATAACGGAGAGTGAAAAGCACATTTTTTTTTGAACATCGGGAGATTTCTATACTTCCTTGTGAACAAGTTGTATCCTCAGCACGGCACTTAAGCCTAAAAAATGTTTTGAGAATTAAAGAGATTACTTGGACCTGAGAAGGCATGACCACGTACAAAGTTCTTGCTGCTCCACCCAAATCACTGCAGTTTGCAATGTAAAACCCAAAATGCTGCAGCTCAGTTTGTTTTTTGTGCTCTAAGTGGTTTATGACTGCTTTTAATAGATGCCTGACATTTTCTGTACAACTACAAACATAGCTTTGATATAAAACATATTTCTCTTTTTACCATAACGGGTCAGAATGCTCGTGTTCCAAAATATAATTAAACGTGTCAAATTAAACTGTTGCCACCTCCAAAAATAACAAAATAAGAAATTCAAAAATCAAGATTTTTTTGCCTTTTATGGTGGATCCTCGGTTTCAAACAAAACCAAACAACATGACGATGTTTTGAGTAGATTCACTTTCTTTGCTTCATTGATATTGGTATTGACGTATCATTGTCATGTGTATGGAGATACAGCGAAAATCTCCATTTGCATGATTTCCAGGTAAAAAAATCCATACATGATTACAATCAAAACCAAGCACGAGTGCAGAGAACGGAAACAGAATGGTGAATATAGTGCTGCAACTCTGGAAAAGTGCAGATGAAAAACATGCAAGGGCCACAACGTGGTCTAATGGGGCTTAGGGGGATAAGTCATTAGCTTATGAGATTCAAGTCTGGTAAAAGCTGCCCTTGAACTGGCAGTGTGCATTTTCAAGCTTTTATATCTTGGGGAGTGGGGAAAAGAGGGAATGACCAGGGTGTGAGCGGTGCTTGATTATGTCCATTGAGGCAGATAGAGTCAATGGAGTGAGGGGAGAGTGGTGGTGGAGGCTGGTTTGCATGATGGACTGAGCAACGCCTACAACTCTCTTGATCCACAATTTCTTGGGCTGAACAGTTGCCAAACCAAATTGTGATGTATCCTGATAAGATGCTTCCTGAAGCACATGACTGAGGTTCTGAAAAACACACAAGCTCATGGAGTTTATTAGTCCATCTTTAGGCTTAAGCATTAGTGACTATCAACAATCTCAATTCGGTTTGGATTTTATTCTCCAGTATTTTTAGTCCAACAACAAAAGCTAAAGTATAGCCATATTGAGCTGCATATAAAGTAGCCCTCAGCCTATGCTAACAAGATCGGGTGACATGGTGGCGCAACAGTAGGGTTGCTGCCTTACAGCGCCAGAGACCCGGTTTCGATCCTGACTACGGGTGCTGTCTGTATGCTCTCCCCATGAAGTTGTTCGTTTTCCCTGTTTCCTCCCACACTCCAAAGATGTACAGATTTGTAGGTTAAATGGATTCAGTAAAAATTGTAAATTGTCCCTAGTGTGTAGGGTAGTGTGTAGTGGCCTGGATGAGGTCAGGAAAAGGCCAGACACCAGGCAGGTTCAGAAGTCGTTTAATGAAACATGGCAAACAACCAGAACGCCTGCGAGCAGGACCCGGGAAACCCTGTGGGCAGACAATCGCCCCTGTCCCTCTAGAGCCGAGGGGGATGACTCAAGGAGTGGCCTAACCCCCTGGGACCACCACAGGACCCCCCCCCCCCCCAGGACAGGAGGTACGAAACGGACAGGAGGGCGCACACGGCGACTAGCCCAGTTGCGCACCATGCCTGGCGCAGGAACGGGTAACTGAACAACAGGTGCAGCGGATGGAGTAGCCACTGGAGGAGGTACCCTAGATGGAGGGCGCCCTTACTTGCAGGGCCACGCTACCAGCACCGGCCGATCAATGTCAATATGCGCCGGCTTCAGCCGCGCAACCGAAACAGTCACATGCTGACCCCCCCCCCCATGTCCAAGACGAAAGTGGATGAGCCATGATCCAAGACCCAGAAGGGACCCTTGTACGGCTGCTGGAGGGGTGCCCGATGAGCATCCCTGCGCAGGAAGATGGACTGGCAGTCCTCCAGAGCAGAGGAAACATGCGGATGGAAGGACCCATGACGAGACGTGGGCATCGGCGCCAGCTTGCCCACCGTCTGCCGAAGACGTTGCAGAGCGTCCGAAGGCTGCTCCACCTGACCCCATGCCAGCGGGATGAACTCCCTGGGCACCGTCAACGGGGACCCCTCCAGGAGGGCCGACGGCCGGCGGTCACCTAGGCCATCCATTCGGAGAATCAGAGCTGCTTGCTCGCCCCTATATATGTTAGTTGCCAGGGGTGGGCGCTGAGGTAAGGTTTAACCTGCCTCGCAGTCGCCTGATCAAGAGCGCAAACTGTGCCTCAGCCTTCTGGACCCTGATATCAGGCTCTTCGGTCCACAAAGTCGTGAGCTTCAGGGCAATGGCATTGTTTTACATCACGATGCGTGATGAACGTTGGGGTCACCTGTTGTAGTGGCCTGGATGAGGTCAGGAAAAGTCCAGACGCCAGGCAGGTTCAGAAGTCGTTTAATGAAACATGGCACACACACAGAATGCCCGCGAGCAGGACCCTGGAAAACCCGTGGGCAGACCATCGTCCCTGTCCCTCAAGAGCCGAGGGGGATGACCCAAGGAGTGGCCTAACCCCAGGGACCGCCACAAGTGCTGGTATATGGGGATCATATGGGCAGACTTGGTGGGCCAAAGGGCCTGTTTCTGTGCTGCATCCCAAAACTAAAACTAAATTAAACATTTCAGGTTTCTGACCTCAGTGTAGATTCATTCTGTTACATGCCAACTGTTTATCTCAACAGAAGACTCAACAATTTCCCGCAGTGCAGGTGAATGTTGGAACGCTGATGGGGCACAGGGAGGATTATAGAGAAATATATCCAAGTAAATATACATCCAATATATCCAAGTAAATATACATGGTAAATGGTAGGGAATTGAGGAATGCTGTGAAATAGAGGGATCTAGGAATAACTGTGCATAGTTCCCTGAAGGTGGAATCGCATGTAGATAGGGTGATAAAGAAAGCCTTTGGTGTGCTGGCCTTTATAAATCAGAGCATTGAATATAGGAGTAGGGAAGTAATGTTAAAATTGTACAAGGCATTGGTAAGACCAATTCTGGAGTATGGTGTACAATTTTGGTCGCCTAGTTATAGGAAGGATGTCAACAAAATAGAGAGAGTACAGAGGAGATTTACTAGAATCTTGCCAGGGTTCCAGCAACTCTGTTACAGAGAAAGGTTGAACAAGTTAGGTCTTTATTCTTTGGAGCGCAGAAGGTTAAGGGGGGACTTGATTGAGGTCTTTAAAATGATGAAAGGGATAGACAGAGTTGACGTGGATACGTTTTTCCCATTGAGGGTAGGGAAGATTCAAACAAGAGGGCATGACATGAGAATTAAGGGACAGAAGTTTAGGGGTAACGTGAGGGGGAACTTCTTTACTCAGAGGGTGGTGGCTGTGTGGAATGAGCTTCCAGCAGAAGTGGTGGAGGCAGGATCGATTTTAACATTTAAAAGTAAAGTGGATAGGTATATGGACGTGAAGGGAATGGAGGGAATGGAGCAGGGAGATGGGACTAGGGGAAAACAAATGTTCGGCATGGACTGGAAGGGCCGAGAGGGCCTGTTTCCGTGCTGTAATTGTTATATGGTTATATGTTATATGGTTAAATATGTCAGGAAGAAACAGCAATGTCCAAAGCAAATGCCCTTGATGCATTTGACAGATTAGAAATTCTAGTTTAAAAACAAGCTACAAAACAGGATACTCTCCATTTGTGTCTGTTCACAACCAGTTGAGATTACAGGCAGTTCATGAATGTCAAAGCTCTCAGGAAAAATGCTGGCAAATCTGAAACACTGGGCAGTGAAATGCCAACTTCCTGTTGACCCACGTTCCTCCCCTCCCATGATCTCCCAGTAAACGCAATCAAGTTCAATAGATCCTTGCATGACTCATATGAAAGACAACAGTTGCGATGCACCAGACTTCCATTTCACTTGGTAACGCCGTGGAAGTCAGGAGGTTCCCAGTCTCAAGGGGAGACTGTTCGTGCTCATTTTTCATGACCATGTGTCAGTAGTTATGAACCGTCGAATCTAAGGGAAATAAAGCTGCTGTGATAACACAAAGCGCAGTGACAAAAATAAAATATTTTTCATTGTCAGAATACAGCCAAGCAAACATTCAATAAATATCTACGACAGTAACCCTGTCTGAAAAGAAACATTATTAAATGTAAGCAATAATCTACCAGCCAAGTAAGCAATAAAATACTAGATGAACAACACTTTTAATGTTGTATACACTACATCAGCCAATTGATTCCTTTCCTCGGTACATATATATTTTTTAGATCCTTTTGCAAGCAACAGGAGTGGAATCATTTATTTTATGTAAAAAAATAAATTTGTTGGTGGCAGTTGATTTTAAAGAAAAAACAATACAGATATTTCCCATTTAACCAGCTGGAGTAACTCAGTGGGTCAGACAGCATCTCTGGAGAAAAGGGGTAGTTGGCATTTCGGGTCAAGACCCTTCTTCAGATTCTTCCTTTTCTCCAGAGATGCTCTGACCCGCTGAGTTACTCCAGCTTTTGTGTCTATTTTCGGTTTAAACCAGCATCTGTAGTTCATCGCTAACCATATTGATGCCACAGCCAAGAAGGTGCTCTTCTTGGCTGTGCTCTGCTTCCTGAGGAGATTAAGGACATTTGGCATGTCCCCAATGACTATTACGAACTTCAAACTTTTACAGATGCACCATAGAAACCATACTGTTGGATTGCATCACAGCTTAATTTGAGAACATCTCTGCCCAATATAGCAAGAAATTGCATATTTATAGATGTAGCCCAGTCGATCACACAGGCCAGACCTCCCATCTTGTAGTTGATTTCAACTACACTTCACACTGCCTTGGAAAAATAGCCAACATGATCAAAGACATCCCACCCCAGTCATTCCTTCTCCCTGTTCCAATCCGGCAGAAAGCTACCAGAAGCTTGAAAGTGTGCATCACCAGACTCAGGAACAGCTTTTCCCCATCTGTTATCAAGCTTCCGAATGGTCCTTCCATAAGCTAGGGTATGTCCAATTCATCTCTACTCCATTGTGGACATTGGACCTTTGTCAATTGAACTATTGCGCTACAATGCTGAGAGCTATATTCGGCACTCTGTATCTTCCCCTTTGCTCTATGTATTTTGTTTCAGATCGACTTGACTGTATTTATGTATAGTATTGTCTGATATGATTGGATAGCATGCAAAGCATTTCACTGTACCTTGGCACATGTGAGAATAATAAACCTAAACCTAAATCTAAATTGACTAAATTGGCTATCTGTTACATTAAATTTACTGTATGTTCTGCCTTTCTTCTTAGAAAGTTGCAAAACATCCTGGGGTACAAATTCATTCCCAGTCAATGGCGTTAGACAATAAACTGCGTTTATGAAACTTAATCTCAGAAATAGGGTTTGGTGCAAGTAATCACATAAAAACCACTACTCCACTTCCCCATGATACTAATTCTGTGAAAACTAGGAGAGTTCTTTCCTAATGCAGCATCTGTGGGTGGAAATGGACAGATGAAGGGTCTTGACCCAAAACATCAAATGTCCATTCCTCTCCTCAGATGCTGCCTTATACACCAGGTTCCTCCGGCAGTTTTTTTTTTTAAATCAAGATTCCACAATCTGCTATATCTTGTGTCTCCAAGTTCTCTTTGTTTTTGCCTATTTCTCAGTCAATTTCACCAAAACAAATTTTCTGCTTATTACCAGTGTTTAGTGTGTGGAACCTTGAAGTGTTCAGGCAGTAATTACCATCCAAATTGTACTTTATTAAGTGTGAGGTAATTTATGGTATAACCACCATAAATTCGAGAAGCTGCAATCTGCATTGAGTCATTTGTTCAAAGAATGGAGAAAATTAGGATTTTCTTTAGCCAGAGGGTGGTAAATCTGTGGAATTCATTGGCACAGACGGCTGTGGAGGCAGAGTCATTGGGTATTTTTAAAGTGGAAATTGATAGGTTCATGAATAGTAAGGGCATCAAAATGTTATGGGGAGAAGGCAGGACAATAGGATTGAGAGGGAAAAATAGATCTGCTCTGATCGACTCGATGGGCTGAGTTGCCTAATTCTGTTCCGGTCTAATGAGCTTCTAGTCTAAGAATGGGACATGGAAAAGATAAATGGGCAGGATAAAGCACACTGGATAGCCACCAAATGGTCACAGGAGTGGAAGGCAACCTCATCTCCATTACATAGCTACATCTCTTCACCAGATAAAAGCTGTCCAAGGTCTGATCTCCCCAGAGGAGCATGGGTGAAGCTCAACAGACTTCGTACTGGAGTTGGGCATTTCACGTGGAGATGGGGGCTCCACCAGAGCCCAGCCTGTGAATGCGGAGCAGAACAACAGACAGGCCAACCATGTCTTCTCTGGGTGCCCTCTCTACCACCCAAATGGAGCTCAGGGCCTGGCAGACATTGACGCAGAGCCAAAGACCTGGCTGCTCAACACCCGGCTTGAAATCTAAGTATTCCTTTGGTTTATGTTTCATTCGCAAGAAGAGAAGAAGGCAGGATAGAAAACAATAAATGAAAATCAAAAACTGCAGGTGGTGAAAATCAAAAATAGATACAGAAAATGCTGGAAAAATTTAGCAGGTCAGGCAGAAATTATGGAAAGCCGAACAGAGCTTGAAAATGGGTTCAGTTGTACAAAGTTTTGGTCTCCAAATCTGAGGAAGGACATTTATTGCCATAGAGGGGTCATTTAGGAGATTAAGAGGGGATCTTATAGAAACTTACAAATTCTTAAGGGGTTGGACAGGCTAAATGCAGGAAGATTGTTCCGATTTGGGGAACTCCAGGGACAAGGGGTCACAGCTTAAGGATAAGGGGGAAATGAGAAAGACTTTCTTCACACAGAGAGTGGTGAGTCTCTGGCTTGGATTCGAAGGGCTGAATGGCCTACTCCTGCACCTAATTTCACATTTCAAGGCGAAGATTCTTCTGTCGTAAGCTGACCGATGCTATTTGATGTACTCTTTTTTTCCCCAGCATTGGATGGTCTTACATTGGATATAAAACTGTCAGTAAGTGTTTTATTGTCTCTTTTCTGCTTCCCAAAGAGATAAATTTCACTTCTGTTTAAATTTGTAATCAAAGTTATAGCACATGAACACTCCAGATATGGAGGCTTGTTTTGAAAACCTTCTGCAATTTCAAACTATTCTTGCTACAACACGCTTATTCATGCAACATGTTACATCAAGAGTGAGGAGGCAATACAACACATCAACAGCCCTCACAGATATCTTCAATCTCCTGAATGGACTTACCTTTCTTGCTGAAGTTGTCTTTAGAAGCCCAGCACCAACTTCCAAGGAACTGACCTCACCACCATCCCAGGGTTCTATACTAGTAGCAGCCTCAAAAATTCCGCATTCACAGCCAATGTCATCAAAAACCCACACCACCATGACCACGCTCTCATTTCACTCCTACCATCAGGAAGGTGGTACAAGAGCCTGAAAACTGTGACCACCAGGTTCAAGAAGAGCTTCTTCCCAACAATCATCAAGCTCTTGAACACTACAGAACACGGATCTCTATACAACAATGAACTTCGATACACTGAGTATTTGCCTGCACTATGTTCTTTGGATTACGGTTCTTTTTTTTTGTGATTATTTTGTTGATGCTGCAAGTAAGAATGTCATTATTCTTTTGTCGGTACATATGGCACTTAAGCTCCTGTCCCACGATGCGAGTTTACCCAAGAGCTCTCCCGAGTTAAAAAAACAGACAAAACTCGTGGTAAGTACGTAGAATGTACGTAGTGGGTACGTCGGAGCTCGTGGATGTCTTGTAGCGGTTTTGTAATGCTAACGACAGGTACTCGGGAAACGCGGAAACTTGTGAAGTTTTTTCAACAGTGAAAAATTTCCAAGAGTAAATAAATACTCGTGATGAAGTACCACGAGTTCGATTTTTTTTAAATCACGTGAGAGCTCTTGGATAAACGCGCATCGTGGGATGGGGCTTTAAACACTATTGACTTAGCTCTTGCAGCCTCTGATCACTAGAACTTGAATAGGTAATCTATTCTTCAGTCCATAACCACTTATTTATTAATAAATAGTCTTGCGAGCAGCTTTAAATGGGGCAGGCAAGATGTCATCAGAATCCTTTACCTCGTAACCGCTGGGTTACTGTGTTGAGCAGCAGACTGGAAAGAAGTTGGAACCAAGAAAGGTAAAGAGGGATTTATATCCAAGTGTGATACACAATGATGGAGTAACTCAGCGGGACAGGCAACATCGCTGGAGATAAGGAATGGGGGATGTTTCGGGCCAAGACCCTTCTTCAGCCTGAACCGTCACCTATTTCTTCTGTCCCGAAATGCTGCCTGTCCTGCTGAGTTGCTCCAGTATTTTAAGTCTATCTTGCAAACCAGCATCTGCAATTCCTTCCTACACCAACGTGTGGAGGACTGGCCGACCTCATCACCTCAACGTTTCATCATTTCATTCTGTAGAGGGAAGTTAATATTCCACCAATAATAACACATTTCTCTGCTACTGCACAGGTTTGTAACCTCATGGAATAATAAAAATAAATTACATATTTTAGTCAAAAGCAATATTTTCCAGAAATGCCAGTATTCAGTTTAGTTTATAGGCACAGCAGGGAAACAAGCGCTTCAGTCCCTCAAGTCCTCCAAGTATATGGACAGGAAAGATTTAGAAGGATATGGGCAAGAGGCACAAAATATGTTCCCAATGTTGGGGGAGTCCAGAACCAGGGGCCACATTTTAAGAATAAGGGTTAGGCCATTTAGAACGGAGATGAGGAAAAACTTTTTCACCCAGAGAGTTGTGAATCTGTGGAATTCGCTGCCTCAGAAGGCAGTGGAGGCCAATTCTCTGGATGCTTTCAAGAGAGAGTTAGATAGAGCTCTTAAAGATAGCAGAGTCATGGGGATATGGTGAGAAGGCAGGAACAGGGTACTGAATGTGGATGATCAGCCATGATCACAGTGAATGGCAGTGCTGGCTCGAAGGGCTGAATAGTCTACTCCTTCACATATTGTCTATTGTCCATTGCCTAAAATGCAGGCAGGTGGGGCTCGTGTAGAATGGGCACATTGGTCAGCATGGGCAAGTTAGGCCGAAGGGTCTGTTTCTGCTCTGCATGACTATGATTCTTAAGTCCATCCTGACCATCGATCACACATTAACACTAGATTTATGTTATCCCACTTCCGCATCCATTCCCTACACACTAGGGGCAATTTACAGAAGCAATTAGCCTACAAACCCGCACGTTTTGGGGAAGTAGGAATAAACTGGAGCATCCGGAGGAAACCCACATTGTCACAGGGAAAAGCTGCAAAAGTTCCACGCAGACAGCACTCAAGGTCAGCTTTGAATCCGGGTCTTTGACGCAATTGGGCAGCAGTGCTACCAGCTGCGCCACTGTATTGCCCAGAGTTTAAATCTCAAAACAATGTTGAGCAAGGTGAATCCAATTCATTATCACCAAATTTTGCCTAACAGTATCAGTTAAAATTAGCCATTTTTCTTTCAAAGTCAAGTGCTGTTATAGGATTTTCATTTCTGTTCAAAACAGGCACATATCATTTTCGTCTTGATAATTTCATATTTGCTCTCTCAAGGGCATCTTATCTGGTATAAATAAGGATTCAACTTTAGAAATATTAGATGGGAGCCATCTTGCTCCCATGTCATCTTAGCCGAGAGCCTACAGGAACTGGGAGTAGAAGCAGCGGTCAAAGTAACTACATTAAATTAATATGTTGTATTACAAACCTTTCAGAAGATACATTTGAGGCACTGCTGCCTCAACTCATCACTATGACAGAGATGAGTGAACATAAGCAAGTATCACAATGTTAATAAAACATAATTTAGTTTAGTTCAGAGATACTGCATGGAAAAAAGGCTCTTCAGCCCACCAGGTCCATACCGAGCAGCATTCCCCACACTAACACTATGCTACACATACAAGGGACAATTCACAATTTTACCAAGCCAATTAACCTGCAAACCTGTATGGAGTGCGGGAGGTAACCGGAACCTCCAGAGAAAACCCACACAGGTCATGGTGAGAACATACAAACTCTGTACAGACAGCACCCGTAGTCAGGATTGAACCCGGGTCTCTGGCACTGTAAGGCAGCAACTCTACCACTGCGCTACCATTAAAGAAAAGGGATACAAGTTATACTAAGTTATTTTGTAATGCTGTGTCCAAGAGTATTAAAGATTTGCTCTTTCAGGCTTTAATTGGCATGCTGTGTACTTAAAAAATAAATCTGTATTTGAATTATCTTTCATTTTGAACTAGGGTATGAACAAATAAAAACACTTGTGCAATTTTAAATAGAAGAACATGAATAAATCAATTTATTGGTGGAGGAGGCTTCATGAAGCACAATGATGCAGCCTGACATGCAAGCACAAAGGAAAAGGTAGAACTTTATGCAAGCAACATCAACCAGAAATTTTTAGCGGATGATCCACCACTTTCTACAGGTACATGGATAGAAACGGTTCAGAAAAACACGAGGCAAACACAGACATGTTGGTGAAGCCACATATAGAGTATTCTGTGTTCAGTTGTGGGGACCATGCTATAGGAAAGATGTTGTCAAGCTGGAAAGGGCACAGAGAAGATTCACGAGGATGTTGCCAGGATTAGAGGGTCTGAGCTGTAGGGAGAGGTTGAGTAGGCTGGGGCTCTATTCATGGGAATCATGGAATCACGGAAACTTTACTGTCATTCAGACCTTTCGGTCTGAACGAAATTTCGTTGCCTTGCAGTCATACATATAATAAAATAACAAAACACACAATAAACACAAATTTAATATCCACCACAGTGAGTTCACCAGACACCTCCTCACTGTGATGGAAGGCAAAATCTTAAGTCTTTGTCACTTCCCTTCTTGTTCTTCCTCTGCGCTGAGGCGATCCAGGCCTCCGATGTTGTGACCCCACCGGGTGATGTAAGTAAGTAAGTCCCGCGGGTGAACCGTGTTCCGCGAACGGGCCGGTTCAACTCCGCGGCCCAGGGCAGTTGAAGCTGCCGCCCTCCAATCCAGCGGACGCAGCTGTTGCCGCAGGAGCTCCGGAAAAACAGGTCACCAACCTATGACCTGCGAGCTCCCGACTATGTCGTCCACTGGGCCCGCGGCCGGGCCTCCGAAGTTGCTCCTATTCCTTGGAGCGCAGGAGGATGAGGGGTGATCTTATAGAGGTGTATAAAATCATGAGAGGAAAAGATCGGGTAGATGCACAGAGGCTCTTGCCCAGATAGGTGAATTGAGGAGAGAGGACACTGGTTTAAGGTAAAGGGGAAAAGATTTAAGGGCCTGTACCACGATGCGAGTTTACCCAAGAGCTCTCCCGAGTTTAATAAAATCAAACTTGTGGCAAGTACGTAGAATGTATGTAGCGGGTACGTCGGAGCACGTGGATGTCTCATAGCTGCTCATAATACTAACGGCAGGTACTTGGGAAACGTGGAAACTCGTGAAGTTTTTTCAACAGTGTTAAAAATTTCCAAGAGTAGAAAAATACTCGTGATGAAGTACCATGAGTTTGATTTTTTTTTAAACTCGGGAGAGCTCTTGGGTGAACTCGCATCGTGGGACATGGGCTTTAATAGGAATCTGAGCGGTAACTTTTTCCACACAAAGGGTGGTGTGACTTATAAGCTGCCAGAGGAGGTAGTTGAGGCTGGGACTATTCCAACATTTAAGAAACAGCTAGATAGGTACAAGGATAGGACAGGTTTGGAGGGATATGGACCAAACGCAGGCAGGTGGGACTAGTGTAGCTGGGACGTATTGGCCAGTGTGGGAAAGTTGGGTCGAAGAGCCTGTTTCCACACTGTATCACTCTATGACTCTATGACTATGACAGGCAGGTGGGACTAGTGCAGATGGGGCATTTTGTTCAGCACGGGCAAGTTGGGCCAAAGGGTCGGTTTCCCTTCCTAATGACAAAGACACCTAGACCAATTGTTTAGATCTTCATCATCACAGAAACCAGTTTTCAATCACCCTGAACAATATTGTGAAGCAGTTGAGTGCTTTGGATGTATCAAAAACCATAGCCCCAGGTAATGATGTAGAATTAGTCTTGTGTTTAGCAACGCTATTCCAGTTCAGCTATAGCATCGAGAAAAGACAAACTTATTCAAACATCCACAGTCCTCAGAAAAAAAAGGAAATATAATTTGGCCAGATTCTACTAAATTAATCTACTCTCATTTTTGAGTGTAGCATCTAATGCCATTTGACAATGCTATCTTAGATGTTTAATTTGGGTTTTATTGGGACCACTTGGTTCATTACATTCTTGGTTCAAAAATGGACAAACAAGATGAATTCTAAAATGTAGGAAGAGAGTGACTGACCCTGAAAGTCTAGTTTAGTTTGGTTTCGAGATACAGTGCAGAAACAGGCCCTTCGGTCCACTGAGTCCACTCTAAACCTATCCTATTCATGAACCTGTCTAAATGTTTCTTAAACGTTGCAATAGTACCTTCCTCAATTACCTCCCCCGGCAGCTTGTTCCACACTAATAAAGCGTAATGCAGTCACCTTTCAGGTTCCTGTTAAATCTTTTCACCCCCACTTGAGCAAAAGACATGTTTGAAACTATTCCTCTCGTGATTTTATACACCTCTATAAGATCACCCCTCATCCTCCTATTAGACCTTCAGCCATGAGACACATTAGGTTAGACGAAATATGTACCAATGTCTGACTATGGGAGTGTGTAGGGGGTCACCTGAAATGAACAGAATTGGGAGTCTGCCGGGTACCACCCGCTGCGTGTAGACCTGGTGGACCCCACAACGGGCCAAAAAATGGGTGCTAAATAGATGAGTGAGGCACCACTTAAATCCACTACCATGGTGTGCTCACTGCCATGCCTATATCAACAACACAAACGGCAGCCATTTTTCCCGCTGAAAAAGGCCCGCCAGACCCCCCACAAAGGGCCTATAAAATGGGCTAGCATATAGACGAGCAAGGTACCACTCAAAAATAAGGCCAAATTAACAAGTTGAGTTCATAGAGTACAAATTGGGTTACGCCACACAAATAGTCCGTTGCACTACAGGTACCAGACACCCCAAAAATGGACACCCTTGACCCTGCTGCCCAACTAGGCTATCCTAGACATTGTGGGTACCAGCTAAAACCAAGTTTAAATGATCTATCACACCTTGGGGGATATAAAATGACCTCTGACAGAACAATTATCGGCTAAATGGGCTCTTGGGCCCATCTAGGCTAGCCTAGAGATTAAAGGTACCAGTTAAAACCAGGTTTAGATGATCAATCACAGCTGAGGAAATACAAAATCACCCATGTCAGAATAATAATCCATTGCCTTGGTCCTACCAGACTCCCCAAATAGTCCCTTAATTGCCCAACTGGGGGGGGGGGGTTCTTAGACACAAGGCAACAGATAATTGCTCTGGCATGGGTCATTTTGTATTCCCCAAGGTGTGATTGATAATTTAAAGCAAACATTTAGCCCGTTTGCAAACATGCGGCCCAAAATTGACATTTTGGTCCCAAGCTCATTTGTATATGACCCAATGTATTTTTAAAGTTTATTATTAATGTACTTGTGTAAGGAATGATTAATTAAAGAATAACAGACTCAAATGTTAAACTGTTACTTAGTTCTTAGATATGGCCATTTCAAAACAAACAGTTTGCACCAAAAGCAGTCTGAAGTTGTCATTAGCAAAATTGGCAAAAAGTGAACTGCTGGGACTTTTTGCAATGAGAAAAAAAGAGCTTGATAACTGTTTCTAAGTTTTATATATATGTTTTAATATAGATAATATGATCTTCACAACCATGTGGAAAATGTTGTGGGTTTCGCATCGAGATGTTAAGAAAAATCACAAATATGCCCCAAAATGCTCATTTTTGCATTTATTTCTAGTTCATTGCGTGCTATGATTTCCCGGTAGCGTAATGGAATGGTAAATCATCATTACAGTTTACAGGGCCATCCATGTACATTGTCTTACTACTAGTACTAGCTAGGTTTGGTAATTTGCCCAGGATAAAATTAACCAAACTGTACTAAAAAGCTTTTAATGGGAGAACAATGTGGACTAAAAATACTTTCCTTCAAAGCTTGTTCCTCCATTTGAATGTAGAAAACTTTAAAAACCTAGGTCATCAAAGTATTTTTTTTATTATTAGTTTGGTTCCTAACAAACATAAATAAAAAAATTATCAGTTTATGAATCACTAAAAAATTAACATTGTAACAATTATCTTCTTGATCTGTGATATTGTAAATATTGTGTAAGTAAATATTGCAAATGTTCCACTGTGATATATGGTAAGTAAATATCACAAATGTTCCAAAATTCATACTTACAATTTTAAACACGGGACTGAATGTAATGAATCTAAAGAATCTAAAGTACAGAACAAGTATCTTCAAACTATTTGCTGACCACGCCACAGATATAACATCCAATAATGGCACAAATTGAGCCTGACAATAAACAACATTATTGAGTTTAATATTTTAAGCATACACTCACTGCATCACTACTGATATTGCAATTATGTCCATACTATAGGATGTCTGATATGGCTTTCCATAGTTTTTCTTAAAGACGGTAGATGACTGTAAATTTATCAAATTAAATTCCATCCCTATTTAAGATAAATCACCATCAAATAACATAATATTCCAGCTTAAATTGTACTGTGGCCTATATAGCATAGTTATTGCACAAATTCCACAGGGCTTTTATATGCACTTGCTGATACTTGATCCTAACCACGTGTCAGTCATTGTACCTCCCTGCAATGTCTGCCGTTTGTGTTGTTGATATAGGCATGGAAGTGAGCACACCATGGTAGTGGATTTAAGTGGTACCTCACTCATCTATTTTGCATCAGCAAGCCTTATGTTCACTCTTTCCTCTGTTAGCTTACCATGATGGCAGTAACTTGCCGAGACTTCTTCAACAACACCTACCGATCAAGAGATCTAACATCCAAAAAGAAAGGGATTGCATTTGGAGTATTGTGTTCAGGATTGGTCACCCTGTATAGGAAGGAAGTCATTAAGCTAGAAAGAGTGCAGAGAAGATTTACGAAGGCCAGAGTTATAGGGAGAGCTGAGGCAAACCAGGTTGATAGCCTGTGCCTGTCTTCTCCCCATATCCCTTGATTCCACTAGCCACTAGAGCTCTATCTAACTCTCTCTTAAATCCGTCCAGTGATTTGGCCTCCAACTGCCCTCTGTGGCAGGGGATTCCACAAATTCACAACTCTCTGGGAGAAAACGTTTTTTATCACCTCAATCTAAAATGGCCTCCCCTTTATTCTAAGACTGTGGTCCCTGGTTCTGGACTCACCCAACATTGGGAACATTTTTCCTGCATCTAGCTTGTCCAGTCCTTGTATAATTTTTTATAGGTTTCTATAAGATACCCCCTCATCCTTCTAAACTCCAGTGAATACAAGCCAAGTCTTTTCAATCTTTCCTCATATGACAGTCTCGCCATCCCAGAGATCAATCTCGTGAACCTACGCTGCACTGCCTCAATCACAAGGATGTCCTTCCTCAAATTAGGAGACCAAAACTGTATGCAATACTCCAGATGTGGTCTTACCAGAGCCCTATACAACTGCAGAAGAACGTCTCTACTCCTATACTGAAATCCTTTTGTTATGAAGGCCAACATTCCATTAGCTGTCTTCACTGCCTGCTGTACCTGCACGCCAACTTTCAGTGACTGGTGTACAAGGACACCCAGTTCTCGCTGCACCACCCCCTTACCTAACCCAACCCCATTGAGATAATAATCTGCCCCCTTGTGTTTGCACCAAAGTAGATAATCTCACATTTATCTATATTATACTACATCTGCCAAACATCTGCCCACTCACTCAACCTGTCCAGGTCACCTTGCAACCTCCTAACATCCTCTTCACAGTTCACACTGCCACCCAGCTTGTGTCATCTGCAAACTTGCTAGTGTTGCTCCTAATTCCCTCTTCAAAAACAGTTGCGGCCCCAACACCGAGCCTTGCGGCACTCCACTCGCCACTGCCTGCCATTCTGAAAAGGACACGTTCACTCCTACTCTTTGCTTCCTGTCTACCAACCAATTTTCTATCCACGTCAACACCCTACCCCCAATACCATGCACTCTATTTTTAGTCACCAGTCTCCCGTACGGGACCTTATCAAAGGCTTTCTGAAAGTCTCGATACCCTACATCCACTGGCTCCCCTTCATCCATTTTACTTGTCACATCAAATCTTCTGCCATTTCCATGTTACCCATAATAATTTCACCTGTGTCTGCCTTCAAGGGGCCCACATTTGACTTTGCTACTCTTTTTCCCTTAACATATCTAAATAAGCTTTTACTGTCCTTCTTTATATTCCTGGCCAGCTTCCCCTCGTACTTCATCTTTTCAGCCCGTATTGCCCGTTTTGTTTCCTTCTGTTGTCCTATGAAAGTTTCCCAATCCTCTGGCTTCCGGCTACTCTTTGCTGTGTTATACATCTTTTCTTTTAGTTTTATTCTATCCCTAACTTCTCATGTCAGCCACGGTTGCCTCTTACTCCCCTTAGAATCTTTCTTCCTTTTTGGAATGAAAAGATCCTGTGTCTTCCGCATTATGCCCAGAAATTCCTGCCATTGCTGTTCCACCATCAATTCTGCTAGGATCCCTTTCCAGTCTACCTTGGCCAGCTCCTCGCTCATGCCTTCATAATTCCCTTTGTTCAGCTGCATCACTGCCACTTCCAATTTAACGTTCTCCTTCTCAAATTGCAGTTTAAAACTAATCATATTATGATCACTACCTCCAAGCGGTTTCTTTACCTCGAGTTCTCTTTATCAAATTTGGTTTATTGGACAATACTAAATCCAGAATTGCCTTTTCTCTGGTTGGCTCCATTACAAGCTGCTCTAAGAATCCATCTCGGAGGCACTCTACAAACTCTCTTTCTTGGGGTCCTGAACCAACCTGATTTTCCCAGTCTACCTGCATATTGAAATCCCACATCACCACAGTGGCATTACCTTTGTTACATGCCAGTTTTAACTCCTGCTGCAACTTACACCCTACATCCGGGCTACTATTTGGGGGTCTGTAGATAACACCAATTAGTGTCTTCTTGCCTTTGCAATTCCTCAACTCAATCCACAGTGACTCTACCTCGTCAGACCCTATGTCTTCCCTTGCAAGGGACTGAATTCCATTCCTCACCAGAAGAGCTACCGCCCCTCCTCTGCCCACCTGCCTGTCCTTTCTATAGGATGTATAACCCTGAATATTAAGTTCCCAGACCCGATCCTCCTGCAGCCACGTCTCCGTAATCCCCACAATGTCATATCTACCAACCCCTATCTGAGCCTCAAGCTCATCTACTTTACTTCTTAAACTTCACACATTCAAACACAGTACTTTTAATTCCTTATGCATCTCACCATTCACATCGATCCCTACTACACTCTCCTATCCCTCTGTGAGCTTTCTTTCCCGTTAATTCTGTGGTCATTATCTATCCCTTTACTCCCTTTCCCTTTAACTCCATCCTTGACTATCCCATTTGACACCCCCCCCCCCCCACCTTATTTACACCCCCCCTGATCTTAGAGGTGTATGTTCACAAGGGAATTGATAGGGTGAATGCACAGACTTTTATCCACAGTAAGGGAGTCAAGGACCAGATGACATAGGTGTAAAGTGAGAGGAAAAAGATTAAATGGGACCCCAGGAGCAACCTTTTCCACTCAGAGGGTGGTGGGTAAATGGAATAAGATGTCAGCAGAGGTAGTTGAGGCAGATATAACAACATTTAAAAATACACTTAGCAAGATACATAAATAAGAAAGGTTTAGAGGGATATCAGCCATGATCATATTGAATGGCGGTGCAGGCTCGAAGGGCTGAATGGCCTACTCCTGCACCTAATTTCTATGTATCTATGTATCTATGTATATGCTGCAAATGCACGCAAATGGAACTTGCTTAGATGGGACTTGCTTTTTTTGGCACAGACGAGTTGGGCTTAAGGGCCTGTTTCCGTGCTGTAAGAAATCTATGACTTATAGGATAGTCACATCCTGGTCACACACCAGTCTGAAGAAGAGTTTCGACCCGAAACGTTGCCTATTTCCTTCGCTCCATAGATGCTGCTGCACCCGCTGAGTTTCGCCAACACTTTTGTCTACCACACGCTATCCTGGCTTGGTAATATATTGCTATTCCCTCTCCATTAGTGGGTTTCTGTATTGAAACTCCCTACCCAGCTGCACTGTGGGACTACCTTCACTGCTTGAATTGCAACGTTTCAAGAAAGCAGTTCTCCGCTGCCTTCTCAAGGCCCATCGAGGATGTACAATTAGTGCTGGCCTTTGAGATCACACCCACATTATGCAAGTGAAATAAAACCACAGCAAGTTCTTTTCAAGAATATTTGGCACACTGGATACAATTTTATCATCATTAACTATGGCGCCAAGACAACTAGACTATTTTAACTTTGCTTGTCAGAAACTGAATTTTATTATAGAGAAGTGGGGCAGGCTATCACATTTCCTAGAATAGTCTACATTCTAGTTTTGTTACAAAACGTAGAATTATTAAACTGCAGACAAAGGAAGATGGATAATGTTGTTGTAAAGTATTTTCCCTGGCCCTTCATTACTTTAAAACATACTACTTGCAGATTCTTGTTATTGTGGGGCTCAATAAGTATACAGTAAAGTTTGAAGAAACAACAAATAACTAAAGCTCACATCATGAATGCTCCTTTTGTATTATGGATCCTGGCAGACTTGAGTGCACCTTTCTCCTTCCTCATTCTATATGATCTCATTCTGTCCTCCATGAATGAACCCAACAAATCTCGCCTATCTCCTTCGTTCCTTAGATGCTGCTGCACCCGCTAAGTTTCTCCAGCTTTTTGTGTACCCTCGATTCTCCAGCATCTGCAGTTCCTTCTTTAAAAAAAATCTCTCCCATTGTTCCTCTCCTCAATGCTGTACACTCGTTCCCAAACCCCAGCTTTATAATTCAAATTCTCAAATCCTTATAGACCTCCTTAGCCCTGTTAGCTTCTACAGCTCTGACCTTATTCTGTTCTATAATCTTCTATTTATTCACTTCTCAAGTTTCTTCAACACGAGAAGCAAACACTGCAGTCTTCTTACTCTCTCAAACTTAACTCCTTTTTTTATATCATTATAGCATGTCTGGCAATGTCTTAAGCATTAAGCATACAATTGTTGAATGTGAGAATAACATTGCCACCATGCAGAAGTTTTAGGTTTACCTACATTTAGTCTAGTTTTAGTTTAGTTTAGAGATAGAGGAGCCACCTAGTCCGCACCGACCAGAGATCCCCACACATTAACACAATCCTACATATGCCAGGGGCAATTTTTATATTTATACCAAGTCAATTTAGACTACAAATCCTTACATCTTTGGAGTGCTGGAGGAAACCGAAGATCTCTGAGAAAACCCACACGGTCACGGGGAGAACGTACAAACGTACATAGGCAGCACCCGTAGTCGGTATCGAACCCGGGTCTCTGACGCTGTAAGGCTGCCGCTGTACCACAATTCGCCCATTTAACTTGTATTTGCAGTGTCCTTGAATTATCTATATATATTACTAAAACTCTCATCTTGACCACTTCCTGCCTGCGTTGTAATTAAATTTGCGCAAAAACGATCCCCTATATCGCTATGATTTTTCGCCACCTTATTCACCATTCTCCACTGCTGCAAGTTAAATACGTTTTGTTCTGATTGGTGAAATAGTACAAAAGTTATGAAGGTTTTGAAGATTCCCCCTTCCCACTCCCCCCCTCCCCCACTCTCCCCCTGCCCACACCCCCCCTCCGCCCCTCCACTATCCCACACCGCCCCTCCATTCCCCCACACCACCCCTCCCATCCCCCACACTGCCCCCTCCCCCGTTAACCCCCCCCGCTCCCCCACATCCTCCCCCCCATCCTCCCCCCCATCCTCCCCCCCTCCACCACACCCCCTCCCGTGTGACTGGGACCCAACGGGTCCCACTTAGTCTAGTAAGCACATAAAATCGTTCAGTTATAAAGAGATGTGTAAAAAACTCACAAAATAATGTCAACCAAGGAGAATGCAGCCATTTTACAACCCCGATACTTCATAACCATCTTACATTAACACTAATAAAAGTGACGCAAACCTATACAAAACATTGCCATTGCCATTATTAGATGTTAAACCTTAAAGAGCACATGTAAATTCATCAGAATCAATGAAAAATGGGAAACTAATTATTTGGAGAGTCTAGAATTTATGGTACAATTTGCACTGGAGCAAAGACGACAAGTGGCGATTTACTAGCAGCTTTCAACATATAAAATATGTTTCCATAATAAACAGAGAGCCTGTGTTATTATTATTAAATCGTTGAAAACATTAGTGATGCTGTGGTGCTGGTATCCGACGGGCATACCTTACAACGCTATGTATGACAGTGATCGCAACTTCTACTGAATTGTGGATGGCCGTTGGCTCGCTAGGAGCTCATCCACCCTTTGACACGTCTTGTTTTTGGTTCTGCTGGGGATACACAGCCCCCTCCCCACCAGGCAAACCAGGTGGGGGAGACGGTTTAGTCGCCGATTATCCGACCTTGGAGCAAGTAGCACGTGATTACATGGCACCCGTGGCAGAGGGAACTTCCCCCGACCTGACTAAAGCCTGTGGAGACTTAAAAATACTCTATAAAAGTATGAAAGCAAATTTATCCACGCAGAGAACTATTAGAATCTTGAGTGCTTAACCAGAGAGATTATCATAATGTTACAGAGTTGTAGCGTAGCACAGTACAGAAATAGGTCTTCAACCCATCATGTCAATGCTAACCTTTTTGCCCATCTGCACTATCATAATGCAGAACAGACAAATCTGCCCTCTTTAACCTGACTCCCCTCCTCATCCATTCTGCTGGAGCCCTTCCTCAAATCCCACCGGGAACAGTTGGGCATCCCAGTTAAAAGGTGCAGCAGTACAGAGCGGTGTCCAGGGCATTTGGTGCTATCTCTCTGACACACACATGTAGACAAGAAAGTGTCAGGGGCACGGGGGTGGTGGTGATGGGCAGACATGGACTGTGGGAAAGTCCCTGTGTGGAGGCTGATCCTGTCTTGATTTACATTGTGCTGATTGGAATTATTACTGTCTCTCTCTGTATTACCCTCTTGATTTCACATTGTTTGTTACACCAAGGTTTGGAAAGCTCACAATGTGTTCTGTGCCACCAGTGATTGGGATTGAACTGTAACATTGCAGTTTCATCAGCTCAATAAACGAGCATCAAAAAGGATCTTGATGTGAATGACTTTGTATGTATGTCTCCCCATGACCTACGTGGGTTTTCTCCGAGATCTTCGGCTTCCTCCCACACTCCAAAGATGTTCAGGTTTGCAGGTTAATTGGCTTGTAAAAGTTGTCCCTAGTGTGGGTAGAATGGTGTTAATGTGCAGGGATCGTTGGTCGGCACAGACCCGGTGGGCTAAAGGGCCTGTTTCCGCGCTGTATTCTCTAAAGTGTTTAAATAGACAAGGCAGGGAAAGGATAAGGACCTAATTTGTGCAAATGCGATTAGTGCGGATGGCTAAAAAGGATGTGAAGGGATGGTTCTGTGCTGTTTAACTCTAAACTCTATTTAATTCTATTATCAGGCAATGACCATCTCCAACAAAAGAGATTGGTAACGCTTTTCGAACAACATTCACTGACAGGCCCGGGTCCAATGATATGGGCTCCACCACAGTTGGGATTCTCTCCCTGCTGCCGGTGGGCTAAAGGGCCTGTTTCCGCGCTGTATTCTCTAAAGTGTTTAAATAGACAAGGCAGCGAAAGGATAAGGACCTAATTTGAGCAAATGCGATTAGTGCGGATGGCTAAAAAGGATGTGAAGGGATGGTTCTGTGCTGTTTAACTCTATTTAAACTCTGTTTAATTCTATTATCAGGCAATGACCATCTCCAACAAAAGAGATTGGTAACACTTTTCGAACAACATTCACTGACAGGCCCGGGTCCAATGATATGGGCTCCACCACGGTTGGGATTCTCTCCCTGCTGCAGCCTTCTTCCACCTTCTCAACCGCCGGCCAAACACCATCCTCGGCCAGTTCCACTGAGGTCATCTTCTTGGGCCGCGCTTTGTCAGGGATCTCCCCCTCCACCTTCCTGCCATGAGGCCAGCTTACAGGCACACGCATATGTCTCCACTATAAGGTGGCAACCCTCAGAGAAGTCGGAGCCTCACAGACAACTCAACACAATAAATAATGTAAAGCAGCCTGGGGTAAGATGGTTTGCCCATGATTTAAATTTTAAACGTCATCCCGTCACCCATTCCTTCTCTCCAGAGATGCTGCTTGCCCGCTGAGTGACCATACTGAGGGAATTCCCACGTATGTGAAGCAGAGAGAAACGTGAGTTCTATACGTCTCTGCCCGACTTTTGAGAATAGATTCTGTGGTTTGTACCCACTTCCCCTCCCTGCTCACCCACCCACCAAGCTAGCCAGCCGGACCCCTCCTTGTTACAGTGGCGGAAGCGACATTTCCAAGAGAATGGGGCAGAGAGCTGGGGCAGCGCTGGGATGGGAGCAGGGCAGATGAGGCGCACCAAAGGAACAAACAAGTTGATGGCTGCAAGGGGCAGGCGGCAGAGGTCTTGTGCCCCAGCGAGGTAGACCACTCTTCCCCCTGCTAATGCACACACAGAAAGAGAGAGATGAGAGCAGAGAATGATCCCAGCCTAGCTCTGGCACTGGACGGTGCGCATTTCCCCTTTGTATGTCATATGAATAGACACGGCCACGCTGAATTCTATCTTTAACCCAAAGCTGCAGGATGGAGCTGTCTTCTTTAACACTGTTGCTTCGTCGCCACCGCCTCCTTGCTGCACAATGGCAGCGAGTGCGGGGCAGAGATCCTGCCTAGTTTTTTTAAGTTCTGAAATTGAATAACTTTCAATACTGAATCAAAATATACTTACTGTATGAGATGCTGTCCAGCTCCTCTATTTGATACTTAATACAGGCTTTCATTCACGGTTGGCTCAAGAGCAACTCGGGAGAGGAACTTGGTAACTAGGGAGAGGAACTTGGAACATCGCAGAAATGAGAAGTAAACGGCAAACTTAGTCATACCCGTGGGAACTCGGTTAAACTCTTGATCATAAACTTGGAGTCTCGTACACAACCACGAGTCTTTCACTTGGGGTCACTCG
The DNA here is from genome assembly GCA_035221665.1 of Okamejei kenojei. Classification (NCBI taxonomy): domain Eukaryota; kingdom Metazoa; phylum Chordata; class Chondrichthyes; order Rajiformes; family Rajidae; genus Okamejei; species Okamejei kenojei. Next base: position 117,595,815 of record CM069132.1, on the reverse strand, counting down.
TGGGTCAACTCACAGGGCGATAACTCTCTCTTGAAAACATCCAGTGAATTGGCCTGCATTGCGTTCTGAGTATTCCACAGATTCACAACTCTCTTGGTGAAAAAATGTTTCCTCATCTCATTCCAAAATTCCCTTATTCTTAAACTGTGACCCCTGGTGCTGGACTCCCGCAACCTCAGGTACATTTTTCCTGCATCTAGCCTGACCAATCCTTTAAGAATTTTATATGTTTCTATAAGATCCCCTCTCATCCTTCTAAATTCCTGTTAATACAAGCCCAGTGTACCCATTCTTTCATCATAAGTCAGTCCTACCATCCCAGGAATTAACCTGGTGAACCTACGCTGCACTCCCTCAATAGCCATAATGTCCTTCCTCAAATTAGGAGACCAAAATTGCACACAAAACTCCAGGTGCAGTCTCACCGGGGCCCTGTACAACTGCAGTAGGACCGACCTCCTTGCTCCTAAACTCAAATACTCTCGCAATGAAGGCCAACATGCCATTAGCTTTCTTTACTGCCTGCTGTACCTGTATGCTTACTTTCAAAGACTGATGTACAAACACTCCCAGGTTTTGTTGCACCTACCTATTCCTAATCTGACACCATTCAGATAATATTCTGTCTTCCTGTTCTTGCCACTGAAGTGGTCAACCTCACATTTATCCACATTATACTGCATCTGCCATGCATCTGCCCACTCACCCAACCTATCCAAGTCACCCTGCAGCCTCATAGCATCTTTGTGTCATCTGCAAACTTGTTAGTGTTACTTTTAATCCCCGCATCTAAATTATTAATATATATGTAAATAGTTGCGGCCCCAGCACCGAGCCTTGCGGCACTCCACTTTTCACTGCCTGCTATTCTGAAAAGGACCCGTTAATTTCCACACATTGCTTCCTGTCTGCCAACTAGTTCCCTATCCATGTAAATACCCTACCCTCAATACCATGTGCTCTAATTGTGCACACAATCTCTGGTGTGGGACCTTGTCAAAGGCTTTTATGAAAGTCCAGATGCACCATATCCACTGGCTCTCCCTTATCCGTTCTACTTGTTACATCCTCAAAAAATTCCAGAAGAGTAATCAAACATGATTTCCCTTCCATAAATCCATGCTGACTTTGACCAATCCTGTCACTGCTTTCCAACTGCGCCAGCACTTTGTGTTCATCTTTGGCTCCATTCTTTACCTCACTTTCATTTATTTATGACATGGCAAACAAACGGTGACAGACGAAGCTACATAGAAACATAGAAAATAGGTGCAGGAGGAAGCCATTCGGCCCTTCGAGCCAACACTGCCATTCCTTGTGATCATGGCTGATCGTCTCCAATCAGTAACCATTGCCTGCCTTCTCCCCATATCCCTTGATTCCACTAGCCTCTCGAGCTCTATCTAACTCTCTCTTAAATCCATTTCTATAAGATTCCCCCTCATCCTTCTAAACTCCATGGAATACAAGCCTTGTATTTTCAATCTTTCCTCATATGACAGTCCCGCCACCCCAGGGATCAATCTCGTGAACCTACGCTGCACTGCCTCAATCACAAGGATGTCCTTCCTCAAATTAGGAGACCAAAACTGTACACAATACTCCAGATGTGGTCTCACCAGAGCCCGATACAACTGCAGAATAACCTCTTTACTCCTATACTGAAATCCTCTTGTTATGAAGGCCAACATTCGATTAGCTTTCTTCACTGCCTGCTGTACCTGCATGCCAACTTTCAGTGACTGGTGCACAAGGACACCCAGGTCTCGCTGCACCTCCCACTTACCTAACCTAACCACATTTAGATAATATTCTGCCCCCTTGTTTTTGCCGCCAAACTGGATAACCTCACATTTATCTATATTATACTGCATCTGACACGCATCGGCCCACTCACTCAACCTGTCCAGGTCACCCTGCACCCAAGATACACTACATCCACTGGCTCCCCTTCATTCATTTTACTTGTCACATCCTCAAAAAAATCCAGAAGATTAGTCAAGCATGATTTCCCTTTCATAAATCCACGTTGACTTGGACTAATCCTTTTACTGCTATCCAAATGCCCCATTATTATCTCTTTAATAATTGACTCCAGCATCTTTCCCACCACCGAAGTCAGGCTAACTGGTCTGTAATTCCCCGTTTTCTCTCTCGCTCCTTTCTTGAAAACTGGGATAACATTAGCTATCCTCCAATCCACAGGAACTGATCCTGAATCTTTGAACATTGGAAAATGATCACCAATGCATCCACTATTGCTAGAGCCACCTCCCTGAGGACCCTGGGATGCAGACCATCAGGCCCAGGGGATTTATCATCCTTCAGTCCCATTAGCCTACCCAATACTATTTCTCGCCAAATGAAAATTTATTTCAGTTCCTCTAACCACTTAGATCCTCTGTCCTCCAGTACATCTGGGAGATTGTTTGCGTCTTCCTTAGTGAAGACAGATCTGAAGTACCTGTTCAACTCCTCTGCCATTTCCTTGTTACCCATAATCATTTCACCCGTGTCTGCCTTCAAGGGACCCACATTTGACTTTGCTACTCTTTTTCCCTTAACATATCTAAAGAAGCTTTTACTGTCCTTCTTTATATTCCTGGCCAGCTTCCCCTCATACTTCATCTTTTCAGCCCGTATTGCCCGTTTTGTTTCCTTCTGTTGTCCCATGAAAGTTTCCCAATCCTCTGGCTTCCGGCTACTCGTTGCTGTGTTATACATCTTTTCTTTTAGTTTTATTCTATCCCTAACTTCTCATGTCAGCCACGGTTGCCTCTTACTCCCCTTAGAATCTTTCTTCCTTTTTGGAATGAAAAGATCCTGTGTCTTCCGCATTATGCCCAGAAATTCCTGCCATTGCTGTTCCACCATCAATTCTGCTAGGATCCCTTTCCAGTCTACCTTGGCCAGCTCCTCGCTCATGCCTTCATAATTCCCTTTGTTCAGCTGCATCACTGCCACTTCCAATTTAACCTTCTCCTTCTCAAATTGCAGTTTAAAATTAATCATATTATGATCACTACCTCCAAGCGGTTTCTTTACCTCGAGTTCTCTTTATCAAATTTGGTTTATTGGACAATACTAAATCCAGAATTGCCTTTTCTCTGATCGGCTCCATTACAAGCTGCTCTATGAATCCATCTTGGAGGCACTCTCCAAACTCTCTTTCTTGGGGTCCTGAACCAACCTGATTTTCCCAGTCTACCTGCATATTGAAATCCCCCATCACCACAGTGACATTACCTTTGTTACATGCCAGTTTTAACTCCTGCTGCAACTTACACCCTACATCCGGGCTACTATTTGGGGATCTGTAGATAACACCAATTAGTGTCTTCTTGCCTTTGCAATTCCTCAACTCAATCCACAGTGACTCTACCTCGTCAGTCCCTATGTCTTCCTTCGCAAGGGACTGAATTCCATCCCTCACCAGCAGAGCTACCCCTCCACCCCTTCCTCTGCCTACTAGCCTGTCCTTTCTATAGGGTGTAGAACCCTGAATATTAAGTTCTCAGGCCCGATTCTCCTGCAGCCACATCTCAATAATCCCCACAATGTCATATCTACCAACCTCTATCTGAGCCTCAAGCTCATCTACTTCTTATACTTCGCGCATTCTTATACAATACTTTTAATTCCTTACTCTCCTATCCCTTTGTGAGCTTTATTTCCCGTCAATTCTGGGGTTATTAACTATCCTTTTACTCTCTTTCCCTTTAACTCCATCCTTGACTATCCCATTTGACACCCCTCCCCCTTATTTAGTTTAAAACCACCCATGTAGCAGTGGCAAACCTGCCTGCCAGAATGCTGGTCCCCCACCTGTTAAGGTGCAATCCGTCCCTTTTGTACAGTTTCCCCTTACTCCAAAACAGATCCCAGTTGTCTAAGAATCTAAATCCCTGCCCCCTGCACTAGTTCCTCAGCCACACATTCAGGTCCTGTATCTCCTACAGGTCCAACAATACAAAATCAAAACTAAATACACTGTAGGCAGCGGAAAGGACTGAGGATGGGGATGAAGAATGCTTCTGCCATTTTATACTGCTGACCACAAGTTATAAAAAGAAACAAAAAAAGTAAAGAGCAAGTAAACACAAAAGGAGCATCATTAAAATGCTGAAAAACTGCAATTAAAATCTGATGGAGTTTCCATGAGAGATTTTACTTTGCAAAACTCTTAACTCCATATTTAAATGAGACCTGTCCTCCATAGCATAGCAAGTGCCCAAGCATCTCAGTAGGTCTCAGGTCATTTTTCCATTTCCCTCCATAGATGCAGCCTGACCCACTGAGTTCCTGCAGCAATTTATGTTGTGCTTAATATTCCAGCATCTGCAATTTCTTGTGTCACCATTTCACAGCTCCCCCATTAGCATGTGCATGTGCATTTCCACTTGAAAACTTTTGCGCTCAACGGGAGTGCACCATTTTGATACTGCTGTAGCGGGGACTCGCAGGAGTCCAGCCAAAAACTAAGCGGACACAAGTTGTGTTTATTCTCTCCGATACAGCTCCCTACTCCTCCAAGGTCACGGGCATTGCCCGGCCTTAACTACCAACTCAGCTACAAGCCCCATGACTAGCGCCTCCCACACCAAGAAGCCATCCTCCAGAGCCGAGGGTTCGTGTGCCACTAGGTGCCGCCACCTTGCTGCATTAAAAGTCTTTAAGTGATTAAACTTACATTTGGTGTAATTATCAGAAAATTATTTGTTATTTGTCTTTTGAATTAAGTAGACTTTATTGGGTGTTCACTATGACACCATATTACTCAGAAGCTACCTGTTGAACTAAAATAACACATCAACTTATTCTCATCATTTAAACATCAGCTAAATAAAATTGTCCTATGATTCTAGAGGTTGTTAATGAATGATTAATAGAACAAATCACACGTCTGACAAATGCAAACCAGCTACACAGAAAAATATTGAAAAAAAAATTGCTGTTGTCAGCAAATCAGTGACCTACTTTTAACTGTACATTAATCATCATAAAGCGCTTGATCTATACCCACACCTGTGATAAATAACACGAGATAGCTCGTCGGTCTAATTAATGCATCGGTCAATTGATCGGTGAGTGGTGCGGCAGGGATAATTTGATAAGATGAAACATTTTTTTAAAAAGGATACAAGAAACTGCAGGTGCTGGTTTACACAAAAACACACAACGTGCTGGAATAACTCAGTGGGTCAGGCAGCATACCTGGAGAAAATGGACAGATGACGTTTTTCGGGTTGGGACCCTTCTTCAGACAATAGACAATAGGTGCAGGAGTAGGCCATTTTGCCCTTCGAGCCAGCACCGCCATTCAATGTGATCATGGCTGATCATCCCCAATCAGTATCCTGTTCCTGCCTTCTCCCCATATCCCCTGACTGCTATTTTTAAGAGTCCTATCTAACTCTCTCTTGAAAGCATCCAGAGAAACTGCCTCCACCAGCCTCTGAGGCAGAGAATTCCACAGACTCACCACTCTCTGTGGGAAAAAGTGTTTCCTCGTCTCCGTTCTAAATGGCTTACTCCTTATTCTTAAACTGTAGCCCCTGGTTCTGGAGCCCCCCAACATCTGGAACATGTTTCCTGCCTCTAGTGTGTCCAAGCCCTTAACAATCTTATATGTTTCAATGAGATTCCCTCTCATCCTTCTAAAATCCAGAGTGTACAAGCCCAGCTGCTCCATTCTCTCAGCATATGACAGTCCCACCATCCCGGGAATTAACTTCGTAAACCTACGCTGCACTCCCTCAATAGCAAGAAAGCCCTTCCTCAAATTAGGGGACTGCTCACAATACTCCAGGTGTGGTCTCACTATGGCTCTGTACAACCGCAGAAGAACCTCTTTGCTCCTATATTCGATTCCTCTTGTTATAAAGGCCAACATGTTATTCGCTTTCTTCACTGCCTGCTGTACCTGCATGCTTATTTTCATAGACTGATGTACAAGGACCCCCAGATCCCGTTGTACTTCCCCTTTTCCTAATTTGACGCCATTTAGATAGTAATCTGCCTTCCTGTTTTTGCTACCAAAGTGGATAACCTCATATGTATCTGCATTAAACCTCATCTGCCATGCATCTGCCCACTCCCCCAATCTGTCCAAGTCACCCTGCATTCTCATAGCATCCTCCTCACAGTTCACACTGCCACCCAGCTTTGTGTCATCTGCAAATTTGCGAATGTTACTTTGAATCCCTTCATCCAAATCATTGATGTATATTGTAAATAGTTGATGTCCCAGCATCGAGACTTGCGGTACCCCACTAGTCACTGCTTGTACGGTGACGGACAGGGGGGAGGGGGAGAAAGCTGGAAGAGAGGAAGGGCAAGACAAAATCTAGCTGGTAATAGGATGATGCAGTGGGGGAGGTTGAAAGGCAGATGGTGGACAAAGGCCAGAGATGAACACACACGTTGTGTGATGTAATAAGATTGAATAGTAGCAAATTGCGAAGAGAGGAAGGAATGAGGGTGAGGGAAGAGGGGGAGGGAAGAAATTGTTGCAAGTCCAGGTCAGGCACTGAAAGGGGGACGGGGGCAAGAGGGGGAGTGTTTTGTTCCTAAATTGGAAAATAATTAGTTAACTTTAAATTTGGTGAGATAATTCATGGGAAATGAAAATCATGAGAGGTCAAAACTTTGCACTAATACTTTGCCATAAAGCACAGTTATGATGGCCTTTCATTCATTAGATGACCTGATTTTAAGGTGAAGGGGAAAAGATTTAACATGAATCTGAGGGGTAACTTTGTCACACAAAGGGTGATGGGTGTATGGACCAAGCTGCCAGAGGAGGTAGTCGAGGCAAGGACTATCCCATCATTTAAGAAACAGTTAGACAAGTACATGGATAGGACAGGTTTGGAGGGATATGGACCAAACATGGGCAGGTGGGACTAGTGTACCTGGGACATGTTGGCAGGTGTGGGCAAGTTGGGTCGAAGAGCTGTTTCCGCGCTATCACGCTATGATGGGCATATCCCACAGCCCTTCTATTGGCAACACCTTACACACAATAGGAGTGGCGGAGCTGCCCTGGCAGCAGCGGCTCGCCTGCAGTCCGTCTGTTTTTCTTTTTATTTGTTGTTTTCTTGTCTTGTTTTTAGCGTTAGTTTGAGTTATTATGTAGTGTGTGTGTGTGTGTGTGTGTGTGTGTGCGTGTGTGTGTGTGTGTGTGTGTGTGTGTGTGTGTGTGTGTGTGTGTGTGTGTGTGTGTGTGTGTGTGTGTGGGGGGGTGGGGGGGTGGGGTGGGAGAAACGTTCTTAGTCTCTTCCTTTTGGGGGGACGCGACTTTTCTTGTTGTATCCCCCGTCTCCGTCTCCGTCTGCGCTGAGGCCTATCGCGGAGCTGGCGGCCTCCAACTTTAACTGCGGCCGACCTGAGGCTGCGGAGGTAGAGCCAGCCAGGACTCACCAGCGCGGGGCTGGCCGACTTTGGGGCTGCGGCGGGTTCAGGCGTCCCGGCGGCCAGACTCGGAGCTGTGGCGGCTTTCCGGTGGCGGTGGCGGCATCGTCGGGAGCTCGCAGGTCACAGGTTGGTAACCTGTTTTTCCGGAGCTCCCGTGGGCACAGCTGCGTCCGCTGGACTGGAGGACGGCAGCTTCGACTGCCCCGGGCCCCGGAGTTGAACCGGCCCGCTCACGGAGAGCGGTTCACCCGCGGGACTTATTTACATCACCCGGTGCGGTCACAACATCGGAGGCCCGGGTCGCCTCAGCGCAGAGGAAGAGGAAGAAGGGAAGAGACAAAGACAAGATTTTTGCCTTCCACCAAGTGAGGAGGTGTCTGGTGAACTCACTGTGGTGGATGTTAAATATATGTTTATTGTGTGTATTTGTTATTTACTATATGTATGACTGCAGGCAACGAAATTTCGTTCAGACCGCAAGGTCTGAATGACAATAAAGTTTTCCAAGTCCAAGTTCCACTAGGTATAATCACCCTCCAACTGCCCTCATTAATCCATATGTGGCTATGCTCCAGCCATAGAAGCAATGACACATCAAAGGCCTCTGCAGAGGACCAGCTGCTGCGGGTGCTTCACAGCATTCGTTCCAGTTCAGCTAGGCGCTGGCCTTGTTTTCTGCCAGTGATATTTTAATTTAAAAATCACAAGACCATTGCTTTTACATTTTGTTAATGTGGCATATTTACTTTCACACCGCAAAAAGAGGACTGACTGCAAGATATATTAAAAACTTTATAATCCCAGATTATTGAACTCCTGCAGTTCTTACTCAATTAATTCTGATAGAAAATCAATAGAATTATTTCAACAAATCTGCAACGTACACATTATGTATCATTTGTTATAGAAGTAAATAACCTACAAGTAGATTCGACAATGAAACAGATGAATTGTCACATTTTTGTTTTTTTCCATAATAGTAGTATCACAAAATTCATGAGAGAGAATGAATATTCCTAGGTCAGCCGATATGATAGCTCCGAAGGGAAAAATGTTAAAAGTGCGTATCGACTACAGAAGAGATGAATGCTGTGTCCACTGTTATCAGAGTATTGTGGAGCCAGCATCTATGGAGCTGGGGTCTTTGGCAGCCTGAGAAAGGTTACTGGAGAATGGTTGTCAGTGGGAAGATACTTACCTGGAACACTTCTAAGATTTATGAGATGCTGCAAATGTCACCGAGTCATAGAGAGAGATCGCATGGCAAAAGGTCCTTCGGCTTTCTGAGCTGCAGCAACCAGCATTCATAGTAATCTCCCTGACCCTTTTTATTCTCCCCACCTTCCCATCAACTCCATCCAATATTACTGCCCACCTACATACTTGCTGGCTAATTAACTGAGCCGAATGGCACAATATTGAGATATGGGGGGAAGCCAGAGCACCTAGAGGAAACTCTGCAGAAAAAGGGAGAACGAGCAAACTCATCACAAATGTCTTTTTGGCAGGAGATAATCAAATGTGGCATTTATTTTCACAAAGTTGAAAAAATGTCCAGGCAAAGAGTTTGTAAATTTTGCATCAAATGTTATATTCGGTTTGTAAGTTTGACTTTGTATGATTAAGAGTAAATCAGCAGAAATGGAGCTTATTGCCTTCTCTCAAGAAATGACCACAGACTTTCCAAGTAGAAAACGCTAATGTCATGGTATGCCATTGACTTCAAATTAGCATCTGAAAAAGCTCTGCTCAAAATGATGTTGCTTTAGACATATATCTTACAATGTTTGGATGCCAAAACAGAGAACAGAGAACAGAGAAATTTAATGCAACAAAGTGTTTTCGGAGACAGAAGCAAATATAAGACTGTCTCATGAATACCATCTGTACCTCATAAATCTCAGGATAAGTGTTAATTGTGCAGAACTATTTTTCTCCAATATTTTTCAGACCGTCACTCCCCTTTTGAATGAAGAATCAATGTTCCCTCCCTAAAGTCTGAACTCAATGAAACTGGAGACATTTGCAGATATAATAAACCGAGGGAGGAAAGGGTTTCTACTGTGACTATTGCGTCTGAAAAGGAAGTCAAAGACTTGCCAAGTTAGATTAAACCCAGCACGGATTATGACAAGGTTGTCCTGCCTGTTCATAAACATGGAGCAGATCTTTGGCTAAAAAGCCAACAGGTTACTCAGGTTTTCCTTTCCAGGTAAGGTGTTGGCCCAAAGGAACCCATGGTGACCTCATGCAGTCTAATAGGGTAACACGTACATGATTGTCGTCTCTCAGGGAGAGAATTCAGCCTTTTGAACCTAGTCAGGATTAGACCAGCTGCCAACATTGTGGATTCAATAAATGGGAGAAACATTCAGCTACCAGCAGAATGTTAGACACAAAAAGTTGGAGTAACTCAGCAGGTCAGGCAGCATCGCTGGTTGAAAGAAATAGGTGACGTTTCGGGTTGACCCAATGCTGCCTGACCCGCTGAGTTACTCCAGCTTTTTGTGTCTATATTCGGTGTAAAGCAGCATCTGCAGTTCCTCCCTACACACCAGCATAATGTTAGGTGGACTTTTAAATTTGCTTTAATTTAGTCACTTTAAAGCTTTATTTCTTTTTATGTGCATGCAAATTATTTTAGTGTTTTGTACTTTAATTCGTTAAAATATTAATAAATCTGAATTTTACTTTACTGTTTACTTACATAACCTATTTTCTCAGGCAAATATGCCTTTATGCAGGACATGCAATAAAACAATGGTCATTGAGCTGATTTGTTAAAGAATAGTAGAAGGGTGTAGAGGGAAAGAGGTGGGGAAGTGACCTGGCTACAAAATAACAATAAATCTAGTTCAAACACCAGTTATAAATTTACATATTACTCTGGCTCATAATCTTGTTGCCTAGGAGTTCAAGAATCCTCGATTTGTCAGATAGTGAATGGCCATTTTTTTTTTTAACATTGTATGTAGAAATTGTGAACAGAAATAGGTTAAAAGCTAAGCATTGTGCGAGATTTTATACACCAGCTGCCACTTTTGTTTCTTTTAGCTTCTTAATTACGGTTAACTGATTGATGAACTATATATATTTTTGTGTCTGCAGTCAACCACTGTATGTGTGCATATCACATGACTTATAACCAGCTTTTGTGACTATTTTATATAATAACTTAACTACAATTACCACTACCGCTATCACATACTTTTCTTTTTTATGATTGTCAAAATCTTTTATCATGTCCAACAGTCTAGTTTAGTGTGGTATAATTAGTTTAGTTTAGTTTAAAGGTATAGCATGGAAACAGACCCTTCGGCCCACCGAGTCCACGTCAACCATTGATTATCAGTTCACACAAGTTCTACGTTATCCCGTTTTTGCATCAACTCCCATTTTCGAATCAAACTAGGGGCAATTTACAGAGGCCAATTAACCTACAAACCTGGACATCTTTGGAATGAAGGTGGAAACCACAGCACCCAAGGAAATCCACGCGGTCACAGGGAGAATTTGCAAACTCCATCCGAGGTCAGGATCAAACCCGGCTCACTGGTGCTGTGAGGAAGCAGCTGTACCACTGTGCCGCCCTGTCAAACATTGTTCATATCAACAAACGCGGAGGATAACAAGGACATGTTAATTTGTGACCATTTTATGCAAATAACCAGGATTCTTGTATAGGCAGCATGCAATGAAGCTAGTGGTTTAACAGTAAAGATAAGGATACAGTTTTGGCTTTTGACATTTTATGCATTTAAACTATACCAGTAATCAAGCATTAAACAATTCAGAGCAATCAACTGTATTTTCACTCTTTGGTAGTTCCTCATTTTTGCTGAATGTTGGTAAATATCAACATTGGTAAATACCAGAATCAAATATGCACGAAGTTTTGTTTCAAATAGTATTTGGCAGTTCTCCGGGACTTGCATGCAGAAAATCTCTGCATTGAGCTGTGGGGGCCTCAATGAACAGCTGGGAGACAAGCACACTGAAGAAGATTGTGCTCAGGACCACAATCGTCTTCATTCCTGGGTGTTCGAGTTGCCAAACTGGGCGGTGAAGCAACCAGTTAATATGCTTTCACCCATACACCTGTAGGTTAGAGTATTCATCAACATTCCAAAGTCTCCTCAATCTTCTAAGGAAGTAGAAGTGTTGATTGGGCTTTCATTATGATTGCATCAATGTGCTAGATCCAGGGCAGATCTTCAGAGATATACAAGCCGTAGAACTTGAAGTTGTTGACTCTCTCCACCAGCGACACGTAGAAGACAGGTTTCTGGATCCTCGGCCACTTTCTTCTAAAATCAACAATCAGTTCCTTGGTTTTATTGACGTCGAGAGCAAGGTTATTGTTCTGGTACCAGTCAGATGATCGATCTCCGACTAATCATTATCTGTAACAACGCTGGTGTTATTGATGAATGAGCACACATGATTGATCAAGTTTAGAGAATGCATCTTCAATACAACTGCACCTCTCTGCTCACACATCCTCAATCCCTGCCTTACATTAAAAAAAAAACATGAAACAGTACAGAATAAAGCCCTTTGGCCTACAATGTCTGTGCCGAACATGATGTCATTAATCTAACAGCCTTTGCCTGCAGATGATCCATATCCCTCCATTTCCCATATGCCTATCTGAAAGCCTCTTAAACACCACTATTGTGTCCACTTCTACCCACCACTCTGTCAAAAACATGCCCTACACATCTCCATTTAACTTTCCTCCTTCTACCCTAAACCTATGTCCTCAAGTCTTTGACTTTTCTACCCTGGTTCTGATTATCTACCCTATCTATGATTCCTCACGTCTTATACCGTATACTTCTATCGAGTCTTCCCTCAACTTCCGACACTGCAGGGAAACAATCAGAAATCTAATCCAATCCTCTAAATACAGGCAACATCCTGGTAAATCTCTCCTGCAACTTCTCCAAAGCCTCCACATCCTTCTTGTGATAGGGCGACCAGAACAGAATGCAATACTCGTAATGTGACCTAACCAAAGGTTTATAAAGCTGCATCCTCCATTTATATCCTTCATCTCATACAGTTGACACTGTTGCAAACCTCCCACACCTCACAGCTAACATGCGTTTCAGCAACACAACTATCACCGTCAAATATATTACTGGAGACTCTTCAAAACACTTTAGGCAAAACCGAATCAAATGACATTAAAATGATTTTAAATTCACAATTTCCTTTTATACTTTATTCATCAACAAACTACATTATTATCTTACATTAGATATATAGATTCTTCAGAAAATGTTTTTTGTTGAAAATTTACAAGATTATTATTTGCATACTATTTTGTTCAAAGTACAAGCTCAATGCATGAATGAATCGTACTCAAATTTAACGGACATTAGGCCATGATGTGCAGGAAAAAGTCATTATCAGCAAGATGCTAACTTGATTTTGAGAGCTTGTTATTTCTTCACATATATGGTAGAATAAAAATCCCAGACTAAGTAAAAAATACTTACAGAAATCAATAAAAGACGGTGGTTTGGCACTGCCGAACCTTAGATTTTACTATTGGGCAGTTAATGCTCGCTCTTTAATGTTTTGGACAAAAGATTTAGGAGATACCCAATGCCCAAGATGGATAAATTTTGAACGTGATTCTATGCAAGGGCTTTCATTGGATTCTATTCTAGGGGCCTCGTTACCTTTTACAATTACGAGATTGAATAAATATACGACTAACCCAATAATAAGACATACATTCTGAATATGGTTTCAATTTCGTAAGTTTTTTGGATTGAATGATTTTATCTTATCAAGTCCTATCATATCTAATTATTTCTTCCAACCTTCTAGTACTGATCAAGCCTTTCTGTTATGGAAGAGAAAGGGATTAGCAGCTTTCTGTGATTTGTTTTTGGATGGTTGTTTTATGTCTTTTGAACAACGCCAATAAATATAATCTACCTAACTCACATTTCTTTAGATATTTACAAATTAGACATTTTTTGAAGGCTACTTTACCATTTTTTCCATCACCACATCAAACCTAAATCTTGGGGAAAAAAAAACATTTGAACCCTTTTAACCCTTTTGAACCCTTACATTTGACAGAGGCCCAGGAGCCGTTGGTGGGGGAGGAGCGACGTCCGAGCGGTAAGCTTAAAATCCGAGCGCAGGGCTTTGTTTTTACAGAAGGTGAAGGAGGAACCAAAATCCGTAACGTTCTAAATCCATAACATTCCATTAAATTAATTGGGCTTGAGGAAGCCGCTGATTGGTGGACTTGAGTACGCTGCTGATTGGCAGTCAGATTCCAGCAGTTTGTAGTGTACTGTACTTTGTATTTTGTATTGTATTTTTGTATTGTATATTGTATTGTGTGTTGTATCTAGGGTAAGGGAAGTATGAGTGCCAGGGCAGCTTACTGTTCTGGATGTCAGATGTGGGAGGTCATGGAGTCGGGTAGCCCTCCAGACGTCCACATCTGCGCCAGGTGCGTCGAGATGGGGCTCCTGAAGTGTGTTAGGAACCTGGAGCAGCAGCTCGATGACCTCCGTCTGGTCAGGGAGAGTGAGGAGGTCATAGAGAGGAGTTACAGGGAGGTCGTAACCACAGGAGGCAGACACGTGGGTCACAATTAGGAGAGGCATGGGGCAGAGACGGGCACTAGAGAGTACACCAGTGGCTGTATACCTTGAAAATAAGTACTCCTGTTTGAGTGCTGTTGTGGGGCACAGCCTATCTGGGGGTAGCAACAGCGACCTGGCCTGCGGTACAGACACCGGCCCTGTTGCTCAGAAGGGTAAGGAAAAGAAGAGGAGGGCATTAGTAATAGGGGACACTATAGTTAGGGCGTCAGATTGGCGATTCTGTGGACGCAGTCCGGAGACCCGGATGGTAGTTTGCCTCCCTGGTGCCAGGGTCCGGGATGTGTCTGAACGTGTCCAAGATATCCTGAAAAGGGAGGGAGAGGAGCCTGAGGTCATGGTACATATTGGTACCAATGACATAGGTAAAAAAAGAGAAGAGATCCTGAAAGGAGAATTTAGGGAGTTAGGAAGAGAGTTAAGGAAAAGAACCGCAAAGATAACAATCTCAGGATTACTTCCTGTGCCATGCGACAGTGAGAGTAGGAATGGAGCAAGGTGGAGGATAAATGCCTGGCTGAAGGACTGGTGCAGAGGGCAGGGATTCAAGTTTCTGGATCAGTGGAACCTCTTTTGGGGAAGGAGTGACCTGTATAAAAAGGATGGGTTGCACTTGAACCCGAGGGGGACCAGTATCCTGGCAGAGAAATTTGCAAAGGCTACTGGGGGGACTTTAAACTAGAACGGTTGGGGGGAGGGACTCAAATAGAGAAAGCTAATAGACAGGGTCTGAGGCAGGAGGCAGAGAAGGGAAGCATTCAGACCCAACATGTAGGGGGGAAAGAAGAGAAAAATAATAAACAGAGAATAAGAGGTGGTGGGTTTCCAGGGCAAAAATCAAAAGGGGCCACTTGTCAATATAATTGTATAAGGAGTAAGAGGGTTGTAAAAACAAGCCTGAAGGCTTTGTGTCTCAATGCAAGGAGCATTCGTAATAAGGTGGACGAGTTGAATGTGCAGATAGCTATTGATGACTATGCTATAGTTGGGATCACGGAGACGTGGCTCCAGGGGGACCAAGGCTGGGAGCTGAACATCCAGGGATATTCAATATTCAGGAGGGATAGACAGAAAGGAAAAGGAGGTGGGGTAGCGTTGCTGGTGAGAGAGGAGATTAAAGCAATAGAAGGAAGGACATTAGCTTGGAGGATGTGGAATCGATATGGGGAGAGCTGCAAAACTCTAAGGGGCAGAAAACGCTAATGGGAGTTGTGTACAGGCCACCTAACAGTAGTAGTGGAGTTGGTGATGGCATCAAACAGGAAATTAGAAATGCGTGCAACAAGGGTAAAAAATTATAATGGGTGACTTCAATCTACATATAGATTGGGTGAATCAAATGGGCAGGGGTGCTGAGGAAGAGGATTTCTTGGAATGTATGCGGGATAGTTTTCTAAACCAACATGTAGAGGAACCAACGAGAGAGCAGGCTATTCTAGACTGGGTATTGAGTAATGAGGAAGGGTTAGTTAGCAGTCTTGTTGTGCATGGCCCCTTGGGCAAGAGTGACCATAATATGGTTGAGTTCATTAGGATGGAGAGTGACATAATTAAGTCAGAAACAAGGGTTCTGAACTTAAACAAAGGTAACTTTGAAGGTATGAGACGTGAATTGGCCAAGATAGACTGGCAAGTGATTCTTAAAGGGTTGACAGTGGATGTGCAATGGAAGGCATTTAAAGACTGCATGGATGAACTACAACAATTGTTCATCCCAGTTTGGCAAAAGAATAATTCAGGGAAGGTAGTGCATCCATGGATAACAAAGGAAATCAGGGATAGTATAAAAACAAAAGATGAAGCATACAAATTAGCCAGAAAAAGCAGCCTACCAGAGGACTGGGAGAAATTCAGAGTCCAGCAGAGGAGGACAAACGGCTTAATTAGGAAAGGGAAAATAGATTATGAAATAAAACTGGCAGGGAACATAAAAACTGACTGCAAAAGTTTTTATAGATACGTGAAGAGAAAGAAATTAGTTATAACATATATGGAGGTCCCTTGCAGTCAGAAACAGGTGAATTGATCATGGGGAACATGGCAGACCAATTGAATAACTGAATGTCTTCACTAAGGAAGACATAAATAATCTGCCGGAAATAGCAGGGGACCGTGGGTCAAATAAGGTAGAGGAACTGAGTGAAATCCAGGAAGTGGTGTTGGGTAAATTGAATGTATTAAAGGCCGATAAATCCCCAGGGCCAGAGAGTCTGCAACCCAGAGTACTCAAGGAAGTAGCCACAGAAATAGTGGATGCATTAGTGATAATGTTTCAAAACTCCTTAGATTCTGGAGTAGTTCCTGAGGATTGGAGGGTAGCTAATGTAACCCCACTTTTTAAAAAAGGAGGGAGAGAGAAAACGGGGAATTACAGACCAGTTAGTCTAACATTGGTAGTGGGAAAACTGCTAAAGTCAGTTATTAAAGATGGGATAGCAGTCCATTTGGAAAGTGGTGAAATCATTGGACAAAGTCAGCATGGATTTACGAAAGGTAAATCATGTCTGACGAATCTTATAGAATTTTTCGAGGATGTAACTGGTAGAGTGGATAAGGGATTTGTTATATCTAGACTTGTTATATGTGTTATATCTAGACTAGTGGATGTGTTATATCTAGACTTTCAGAAGGCTTTCAACAAGGTCCCACATAAGAGATTAGCATACAAACTTAAAGCACACGGTATTGGGGGTTCAGTATTGTTATGCATAGAGAACTGGCTGGCAGACAGGAAGCAAAGGGTAGGAGTAAACGGGTCCTTTTCAGAATGGCAGGCAGTGACTAGTGGGGTACCGCAAGGCTCAGTGCTGGGACCCCAGCTATTTACAATATATATTAATGATTTGGACGAGGGAATTGAATGCAACATCTCCAAGTTTGCGGATGACACTAAGCTGGGGGGTAGTGTTAGGTGTGAGGAGGATGCTAGGAGGCTGCAAGGTGACTTGGATAGGCTGGGTGAGTGGGCAAATGCATGGCAGATGCAGTATAATGTGGATAAATGTGAGGTTATCCACTTTGGTTGCAAATACAGGAGGGTAGACTATTATCTGAATGGTGGCAAATTAGGAAAAGGGGAGATGCAACGAGACCTGGGTGTCATGGTACACCAATCATTGAAAGTAGGTATGCAGGTGGAGCAGGCAGTGAAGAAAGCAAATGGTATGTTAGCATTCATAGTGAAATGATTTGAGTATAGGAGCAGGGAGGTTCTACTGCAGTTGTACAGGGTTTTGGTGAGGCCACACCTGGAGTATTGTGTACAGTTTTGGTCTCCAAATCTGAGGAAAGACATTCTTGCCATAGAGGGGGTACAGAGAAGGTTCACCAGACTGATTCCTGGGATGTCAGAACTTTCATATGAGGAAAGACTGGATAGACTCGGCTTGTACTCGCTAGAATTTAGAAGACTGAGGGGGGATTTTATAGAAACTTACAAAATTCTTAAGGGGTTGGATAGGCTAGATGCAGGAAGATTGTTCCCGATGTTGGGGAGGTCCAGAACAAGGGGTCACAGTCCAAGGATAAGGGGGAATTCCTTTAGGACCGAGATGAGGAAAACATTTTTCACACAGAGAGTGGTGAGTCTCAGGAATTCTCTGCCACAGAAGGTAGTTGAGGCCAGTTCATTGGTTATATTTAAGAGGAAGTTAGATGTGGCCCTTGTGGCTAAAGGGATCAGGGGGTATGGAGAGAAGGCAGGTACAGGATACTGAGTTGGATGGTCAGCCATGATCATATTGAATGGCGGTGCAGGCTCGAAGGGCCGAATGGCCTACTCCTGCACCTATTTTCTATGTTTCTATGTTTAATAACGGCCATTTATGAGTTGATTTTTAATTTACAAATAGATACATTTGATAAAATTAAGAATGAGTGGGAAAGAGAACTTCAAATTTCTCTACCTATAGAGAAATGGGAGAGGATTCTTCAATTAGTTAATACTTCTGAAATGTGTACAAGACATGCTCTGATACAATTCAAGGTGGTTCACAGAGCTCATATGTCAAAAGATAAGTTAGCTCGTTTTTATGGTCATATAAATCCTACTTATGACAGATGTAACTCTAAAGTGGCCTCACTGACTCATATGTTTTGGTCTTGCCCACTTTTGGAAAAATATTGGAAATAGATTTTTTATACTATTTCTGTAGTTTTAGGTATTGATTTACAATCTGATCCTATTACTGCAATTTTTGGGCTACCAATGTTAGATTCTACTCATCTGTCTCGTTCCGCTCATCGGCTGATCGCTTTTACTACATTAATTGCCAGAAGATTTATTTAATTTAAATGGATAGACTCTAATCCTCCGACCACATTCCATTGGTACTCTGAAACGATATCATGTTTAAATTTAGAAAAAATTTAGGAGTGACTTTGTTGAACCCTTAGTTAAATTTGATAGGACTTGGGGAAGCTTTATTCAACATTTTCACACAATATAAATTGCCCCCTCTCCAACCGTTATAATAATTATTTTACCTTTATACAGTGGAACGGACTTGATGACAAACAGGGACTTAAATTGTTGAAATTCTTTGCAGCACAGATTCTTTTTTGCTTTTTTTCTAGTTTAGAGAGTTTTGTTTTTCTCTTTTTTCTCTTCTTTCTTTTTTTTTCTTTTTATCTTTTTGTTTTTATATTTACAAGTTCTCTTTTAAACACTTAACTATATTTACATAGAGACCGGGATGTCTATACTCAATGTGTATTATGAAACTGGACTCATATTTAGGTTATACTTGTTATTAATGTAATACTGATCACTATGTATCAATATCATTGTTATGTTTATCTTTTTTTTTGTTTTGTTTTTGTTTTTGATAAAAACTAATAAAAAGATTTTAAAAGAATTAAATAATAAAAGATGAAACATTTGGCAGAACATATAAATGGTAAGCTTCCTAGTTAGTCTCATCTGTTAACAGTGTTGTGTAAAATATCACCCTATACAACCAGGGCAAAGAATATCTCCAGATTACTAATAGATTGCTTAACAAGTGTACACACCAAATGTTATAATTCAATGTTGTTTTTGAATGATATTAAAATACAGCATGAAACAGGGCCTTCGGCCCACCAACTCCATGCTAACCATTTATGTTTGTGCTGTTTCTATGTTACCCCACTTCCGCATCTATTCGCTATATACTAGGGGTAATTTGCAGAGGCCAGTTAACCCATAAAACCCACACAGCTTTGAGATATGGAAAAAACCTGGAGCACCTGGAGGAAACCCATGTGGTCACGGAGAGAATGTGCAAACTCCACCCAAACAGCACCCAAGGTCAGGAACGAACTCTGGTCTCCGGCACTGTGAGGATGCAGCTCTTCCAGCTGCACCACTGTGGTGCTCATTGTATTGAATCTGTTCAGCAGGTTGTTACAAACATACTCATTAAGATGACAAAAAGCATATTTTGGCACGCTTTACTCTATTGGGACATTAAGTCAAATACATGGATTGAGAAAGGTTTAGAGCTGGGCCAAACATGGGTAACTGGGACTAGCTTATATGGTGCATCTTGATCAGCTTAGACATCATGGATCTAGTACCACAATTCAATTTTACAAACCTCTCTTGCTCCATAAATTGAATCTATGAATAACTCAGTCCTGCCAGTTGCTAAAGATCCTGGCATCTGTCACCTGGGACAGCATGACCAGGCACTTCAACAATTAGGAGCCAGCAACAGGCAGCCAGTGAGGATTTGTGATGGGTATGTCATGTTCGATTAGCATAGTTGAATTTTTGAAGCAGTAATTGTCCATGAATTTCTCTGTGTACTCAGTCAATGCGTTGAATAATGCCCCACATGCGAGGTTATCAAAAATAAAAGCATGCAGAATTGAAGGTCATCTGTTGACAATTCAACCAATGGGATGGTAACTGGTTAAGAGCAAGTTAAAAAAAAGAGCAGGGAGAGAGAATGTTCTTTGATGCAGAGGATGTGACAACAAGACGTGGTCCCCAAGGTTCCATAATAAGGCTTCAGAATTTTACCATACCCGTTACTGACTTGGAGTAATATTATGTTTGCAGGTGTGAGGTGAAACAAGCCTAGGGCCAGAATAAGCTGCATTGTGGCAGCAGGAGATGACAGGGACAGTCTAGGGAAGAGGGTAAAACTGTGGCAGATGGCATTTAAGGTGGGGAATAAAGAGGTCATCCACCTGGATTTACGGGAGATGAAATGTCTTTTTTTTTTAAACTGTGAAGGATAATAATGTAGGTATCTGATAACACAAATTGCATAGCTAGAAAATGTACAAAATCAATTTATTAAAAAAAATGTAGACCACTGTCCTTCACTTCAAGGGAGCGACAGAGAAAAGTGTGAAGGAAATTTTCATGTCATAGGAGCAGAATTAGGCCATCGGGATGAAATGTTTCATAGAGTTCTGAGCTAGCAATTCATTCACACTTTTCCAAAAGATAGATACAGTGAAGAAACAGACCCTTCGGCCCAACTCGCCCAAACCGGAAAACAATGTCCCAGCTGCACTAGTCCCACTTGCCTGCGCTTGGTCCATATCCCTCCAAACCTGTCCTATCCATCTACTTGTCTGTTTCTTAAACGATGGGATAGTACCAGCTTCAACTACCCCCTCTGGGAGCCTGTTCCATACAACCACCCCCCTTTGTGTGAAAAAGTTATCCCTCGGATTCCTATTAAATCTTTTCCCTTTCACCTTGAACCTATCTCCTCTGGTCCTCGATTCCCCTACTCTGGCCAAATTCCTGATTTTGTATACCTCTATAATATCTTCCCTTGTCCTCCAGCACTCAATGGATTAGAGACCCAGCCTACGCAACCTCTCCCTGTAGCTCACACCCTCTAGTCCTGGCAACATCCTCATAAATCTTTTCTGAACTTGACAATATTTCAATATTTCAAGCTTGACAATATCTTTCCTATAACATGGTGCCCAGAACTGAACACAATATTCTAAATGTACGGTCTCACCAACGTCTTATACAACTGCAACGTGACCTCCCAAATTCTATACTCAATACTCTGACTGATGAAGGCCAAAGAGTCAAAAGCCTTTTTGACCACCTTATCTACCTGCAACTCGACCTTCAAGTCATGCACCTGATCTCCTAGATCCCTCTGTTCAACAACACTACCCAGAGGCCTGCCAATTACTTTGTAGGTCCTGCCTTTGTTCGACGTCCCAAAATGCAACACTTCATACTTCTCTGTATTCAAGTCCATCAATCATTCCTCCGCCCACGTGGCAAATCGATCCAGATCCTGCTGCAATCATTCACAACCATCTTCACTATCTGCAAAATCACTAACTTTTGTATCATCAGCAAATTTGCTAATCTTGCCCTGCATGTTCTCATCCAAAGCATTGATGTAGCTGACAAACAGTAACGAGCCCAGCACCGAACCCTGAGGCACACCGCTAGTCACAGGCATTCAGTCTGAGAAGCAACCTTCCGCCATTACCCTCTGCTTCTTTCCATGGAGCCAATTTACTATCCATTCAGCTTTCTCTTCTTGGATCTCTTGCAATCTAACTGTCCAGAGCAGCTTGCCCTCATCAACCTTTTTGGTCACGTCTTCAAAAAAATCAGTCAAATTTGTGAGACACGCCCACCCATGAACAAAACCATGCTGACTAGCCTTAATCAGCCCTTGCCCATCCAACTGCTTATATATCCTATCCCTCAGAATACTCTACAGTAACTTACTTACTACAGATGTTAAGCTCATCGGCCGATAGTTCCAAGCATTTTCCCTGCAGCCCTTCTTGAAAAGAGGTATAACATTTGACAATAGACAATAGGTGCAGGAATAGGCCTTTCAGCCCTTCAAGCCTGAACCGCCATTCACTGTGATCATGGCTGATCCTCCACAAAGAGCGCCCTGTTCCTGCCTTCTCCCCATATCCCTAGACTCTGCTATCTTTAAGAGCTCTACCTAAAGCCCCTGTCCCACTTACGTGCCCTTGGCACGCTAATTACGCGACCACGTGGTCGCGTTGAGGCGCAACGGTCCCGCGAAGGTCGTGCGCGATTTCATGCGCCTACACAGCCGCCTGGAGCAAGTGATGTCATTTCAAGATGGATACAAAATTCAGGAGTAACTCAGCGGGTCCGGCAGCATCTCTGGAGAGAAGGAATGGGTGACGTTTCATGTCGAGACTCTTCTTCAGTCTGAAAAAAGGGTCTCGACCCGAAACGTCACCCATTGCTTCTCTTCAGAGATGCTGCCGGTCCCGCTGAGTTACTCCAGCATTTTGTGTCTATCTTCAATTTTCTTGGCACCACTCTGGGAGTAGAAGTGGGGGCGGATCCGGATCTGCAACGACCGTGAGCCCCAGGCCGAGTTCGGCGATCGTTTGCCTGCTTCTGCTGCTGTTGGAGGTGAGATCTTACATCGCGCCAGGGTCTTGGTCCTGTCCCGCTTTGGCCGTCAGTTACGCGACAGGTAAGATAAGATAAGAAAAGATAAGATGCATTTATTTGTCACATGTGCCAATTGGCACAGCGAAATTAAATCACCATACAGCCAAACAGTAAAAATAAAGAACACAACATGGAGTAGATAGAATTCAACATAAAACATCCCCCCACAGCAGGATCAAAATTTCCCACTGTGAGGGAAGGCACCAAAGTCAGTCTCTTCCCAATGTTCCCCACTGTTCCCCCGTGGTCGGGGCCTCCCTGAGCCCTCTGCAGTCGCCGCTACGGGTGGCCCGATGTTCAGGCCCGCTCCCCGGGGTGATGTAAATCCGACGTCAGGGCTGGGGGATGTCCTCAGAGGCCTGGACCCTGAGTCGGCTTCCTCCTACCAGAGTCCGCGGCTCCCAAAGTCCACTGGCCGCGCCGGGTGGAGATGCAACGCTGAAGGCCCTCGGCAAAGGGCCCAGTACTGCAGGGAGTTGTTCAGTGCCGCCCGCGTTGGGGCTCTCTAAACCAGAGCTCCACAATGTTGGAGCAGCGGCCCAACGCTCCGGAGCTCCAACAGTGATCCAGGTAGGCATCGCCAGCTCCGCGGTGACTCCAGCGCCGCGCTGCCGCTGTTGCAGCTCTGGTCTGGTTCCCGGTCCCCGGCAGGAAAGGCCGCTCCGATCCAGGAGGTAGGCCGCGAGGTGGGGGGCGAGGATGCGACTTGGAGAAATAGTCGCGTCCCCGCCAGAAATCGACTGGGAGTTAGTTTCTCCCTTACCCTGCCCCCCTCCCCCACATAGAAAAGTTAAGACTCCCCCAAAAACAAATTTTAAACTGACTAAAAATTTTTTTTAAAATGGAAAAACAAATGGGCTGCAGGCAGAGGCTGCTGGCAGTCCAGCGCCCCTACGTTGGTGCGCGAAGATTTTGTTCGCTACAAAATTTCGGAGTGCCGCGCGAAATCACGCACAACTCCATACCCCTCCACGCTTGTCAGTGGGACCAGCCCCGCGTGGACATACGATGCCCTTGCGCCTCAACACGACGACAAGGTCGCGTAATTTGCGTGCCAAGGACACGTAAGTGGGACAGGCCCTTAACTCTCTCTTGAAAGCGTCCAGAGAATTAGCCTCCACTGCCTTCTGAGGTAGAGAATTCCACAGATCCACAACTCTCTGGGTGAAAAAGTTTTTCATCATCTCTGTTCTAAATGGCTTACCCCTTATTCTTAAATTGTGGCCCCTGGCTTATGGACTCCCCCAACATCGGGAACACATTTCCTGCCTCTAACTTGTCCAATCCCTTAATTATCATGTTTCAATAAGATCCCCTCTCATCCTTCTAAATTCCAGTGTATACAAGCCCAGTCGCTCCATTCTTTCTACATGTGACAGTCCCGCCATCCCGGGAATTAACCTTGTGATCCTCCACTGCACTCCCTCAATAGCAAGAATTTCCTTCCTCAAATTTGGAGACCAAAACTGCACACTATACTCCAGGTGTGGTCTCACTAGGAGCCTATACAACTGCAGAAGGACCTCTTTGGTCCTATACTCAACTCCTCTTGTTATGAAGGCCAACATGTCATTAGCTTCCTTCACTGCCTGCTGTACCTGCATGCTTACTTTCAGTGACAGATGAACAAGGACACCCAGATCTCGTTGTACTTCCCCTTTTCTTAACTTGACACCATTCAGATAATAATCTGCCTTTCTGTTCTTGCCACCAAAGTGGATAACCTCACATTTATCCACATTAAACTGCATCTGCCATGCATCTGCCCACTCGCCCAACCTGTCCAGATCACCCTGCATCCTCCTCACAGTTCACACTACCACCCAGCTTTGCTAGTTTGCTAATGTTACTGCTAGTTTCCTAATGTTACTTTTAATCCCTACATCGAAATAATTATGTTTAATAATATTTTTATTAGAAGTAATCCATCATAACAACGGTATTACAACTTTTCAAATACACAACCAACTTATTTCAATAAGTATATGGATGTTACAAATAATTCTTATAAACTTCTATTTTTTAGAAAGTAGAAAAAGAAAAGAATAGATTTTAATCAATAAGAATAGTGATTAAATAATAATTTTGATTATATAGAGAGAGAAAGAGAAGAGAAAAAAAAGAAAAAAAGAAAAAAAAGATCATAGTATACATCTTAATAGTGAATAGCACAATTACAAATAACAATATCAATAGAGACATGCATACAAATCCAAAAAAAATAATTATTATTTTCATCTAATCCTGCCGGGTACCCATTGAGTTGTGATGCCAAGAACAGCTACCCCTTCAAATATTCTGTATATGGAGACCATATCTGTTCAAAGAGTTCGTATTTGTCCATTAGGACAAATCTGATTCTTTCCAAATGCAACGTCTCCAACATTTCCACTGTCCACATTTTAATTGTGGGGGATAATGTTCCCTTCCAAAATTTCAATATTAATTTTTTCCCTATTATCAAACAGTAATCCAAGAAATTTCTTTGGTTTACTGTTAATATTAGATTTGAATCCGGAACTCCTAATATTATTAATTTTGGATCTGGATCCAGTTTAATTTTAAGAACTTCCGAGATAACTCTAAAGATTTCTGTTTAATACATGTTTCAAAACTATACGTTAAGTTAGCTTGCAAGTTCTGACATTTATCACAAATAGAAGAAATGTTAGGATAAATTCTATTTAATTTCATTTTTGAATAATGTAATCTGTGTAATACCTTAAATTGTATCAATATATGTCTAGCATTTAATGAGCAACGATGTATACATTGTAGGCTTTCTTCCCAAGTTTCCTTCGTTATAGATAAACCTATTTCATTTTCCCATGTTTGTCGATATATTTCCGAAGTTGGGATTTCTCTATCCAAGAGAGTATTGTATATATACGCTATTAATTTTTCTGTATTTGGGTGTTTATTAAACAATTCATCTAATAATCCTGGTTTTCTATTTTTATAGTCTTGCGTATTTGACTTAATATCGTTTCTAATTTGTATATTCTAAATACCTAAATATGTTATTTGACTGCAATCCATAGATATCCTGTAACTCTTGAAATGAAAGAAATGTTCCTTTCTTGTAAAGGTGTTCTATCCTTTTAATTCCTAAATCATTCCAGTGTCTAAACCCCTTGTCCAATACAGAGGGCTTAAACAAAGGATTATTCATAATTGGCAAACAAAGTGACAAATTATCCATATGTACAGTCTTAACTATTTGTTTCCAAATACGTCTATTGCTATGAATTATAGGGTTATCACCATACGTTTGTTTTTGTACTTTCCTTGGTGCAAAAAGAATCGAACCTACATCAAAAGGCAAACAGTCTTCCTTTTCCATCTTTAGCCAGCTTGGCTCATAATCAAAATTTTCCAACCAAAAATTCATATTTTTAATCTTAACTGCCCAGAAATAATATAAGAAATTTGGTAGTGCTAGTCCACCATTTATTTTAGATTCACATAGATGTTTTTTACTTATTTGATGATTTTTATAGTCCCAGATAAAACTATTAACCAAAGTATCTTTTTTTTTTTTTAAACATTTTAGGGAGATATAAATGGATGGCTTTTATTCCAGTTAATTCTATACCCAGAAAATGTGCCAAACTTAGTTATAACATTAAGTAGATTGGGAATACTAATCTCCGGTTTTGTGATATACATTAAGATGTCATCTGCGTATAGAGATATTTTATTTGTTGTAGTTTTGGTATTATATCCATATATTTCTGGTTCTGATCTAATCATTTCGGCTAATGATTCTATTACCAGAGCAAATAGTAATGGTGATAACGGGCATCCTTGTCTACAACCCCTAAAGAGATTAAATCTTTCTTATAACATTTGATTTGTTAATATTCTTGCAGTTGGATTTGAGTATATGATTTTACTTCGAATTCATGTGAGTGACTACGTGAAGAACCCCGTACACCCTGTGGGAGAGCCTGTGCTTGGGCAGCACCTGTTACAGGGCTGCAGGACTATCCTGCCTGTGAGGAGGATGTTCCATCAGTGCAGTTCACTGACACTGATTCTATTCTAGGGGAGAGCAGTAAAGGACTTCGGTTGGAGGTAATTCCGAACATTGCTGGAAAGTTTGCTGAGCCTAGAGAGGCAGGAGAGGCGATTGATGTAGAATTGGCAGAAGCAATTCAGTATATGCTCTCCCACCAGTTTACAGGAGCTAGCTATGGATGAAGCAGCAAAAAACTATGAAGCTCCTGTTAATTGTGATCTCCTGAAGGTACCGGTGGTTAATCACCAAATTTGGTCACAGATGGGTATGCCAGCTAGGGCCCAGGAGATGAAGTTTCAAAAAGTGCTTAAACTTTTGTCAGCAAGTGTTACAGCTGTGGTGAAAGTTATTTATACAAGCAATATGGTTGAAGCACGCCAGGATGCACTTGGATTGCTTTGTAGTGCATTTTTTGAAATTAATAATATCAGGAGGGCCGCTATTAGGCCAGTGATTAATCCGAACTTGGCGAGTTTGTGTAAACCGACCAGTGTACCACCACGAAATCTGTTGTTTGGAGGTAACCTTGCAAAAAGGGTCAAAGACTGTCATGACGATGTTAAAACCATGGCCCTCATTAAGCCGGCTGGCAAGCAAAGCAAAAGGTTTTATCCGTATCGGAAAGGCACTAGTGTGGATGCAGGAGAAGGAACGAGCCGTTCAGGTTTTCAATATCGGAACTGGCAGGCTGCCAGTATGAAGGGGAAGGTGCCTTTCTCTACAAGAGGTCGAGGACAACAAGGTCCGCAAGGACAGATGCAGGTAAGGAATATAACATTGACAGACAATTAATTAACTAATGTACCTGTTGAAATTGGGGGAAGGTTAAAATTGTTTCTCAAACAATGGCAGGAGTTGACATCAGATTTGTTTATACTCAGCAGTATTGAAGGGGTGAAAATTGAATTTTACTCTAAGGACAGTCTACCTAATCAACATGTTCCTAGTTGGAAACTTATATTTTCAGATGAGGAAAATGTGCTTATTCAAGCAGAGATTCAGTCGTTATATAAGAAAGGGGTAATTGAGCCTTCTGTCTATCAAAGTCGACAATTTGTGTCAATTATATTTCCCTGATCTAAAAAGACTGGGGGATGTAGAATTATTCTGGATTTAACGAGTTTGAACAAATTCGTTTGTTATAGGCATTTCAAAATGGAAACCTTTACCACGGCCAAACATCTAGTGTCCAAAGGGTGTTATATGGCAACCATTGATTTAAAGGATGCATATTACTCAGTGTCTATTCATGGTGATGATAGAAGATATTTGAAATTTATTTGGATGACTCAGTTGTGGCAATTCAGAGCATTGCCTAATGGATTAACTTCAGCTCCTAGACTATTTACTAAATTGGTAAAACCTGTGTTAGCATTACTCAGAGCTCAGGGGCATGTGGTAATGGCCTATTTAGATGATATTCTGATTGTTGGAAAGACTCATGCTGAAGCTCAATCATCAGTTTCAGTTGTTAAATTCACTTTTGAACAATTGGGATTTGTTGTTCATCCAGATAAATCTAAATTATCACCAGTCCAAATTATTGATTATCTGGGATTTACCATTAATTCAAAACACATGTTGGTAACTTTGCCCAGGGATAAATTGGATCAGTTAATTGAGGACTGTGTTAATCTCGTTGGAGAACAACGGCCTTCAATTAGACAAGTAGCCAGGTTAATTGGGAAGTTTGTTGCAGCATTTCCAGCTGTGGAGTATGGACCTCTACATTATCAACAATTACAACGATCAAAGGAACAGGCACTGAGAATACAAAGGGGCCATTTTGATAGGCCTATGCAGTTGTCAGCTGGGGTAATTTCTGACATACAATGGTGGATAGTACATGTTTCAAAAAGTTTTAGGAAGGTTTTGGTGGAACCACCTTCAATGATATTACAGACTGATGTAAGTGCACTGGGTTGGGGTGCAACAGATATGTCTTCTAGTTGTGGAGGCAGATGGAATGTTGATGAGACATCCATTCTTCAATTAAGAGGGATTAATTATTTAGAGTTGTTGGGCACCTGGTATGGGCTCAAAGCTTATTGTTCTACCAGGAGGGACTTGCATGTGCAGGTTCAGATTGACAACACCACAGCAGTGGCATATGTAAACCACATGGGTGGAGTCAAGTCACAGTCTTGTGATAGACTGGCTAACCAGATTTGGAGCTGGTGTATTGACCAAAATATCTGGCTTTCAGTACTTTATTTGCCAGGAAGATTCAACACTGTAGCTGACACTAGATCACGTCAGTTTAATGACAACATTGAATGGATGTTAAATCAGGATGTATTTAACCAAGTGATTGTTCAGTATGAATTGCTAGATATTGACTTGTTTGCATCTAGATTAAATAATCAGTTACCCAGATATGTTTTGTGGGAACCAGATCCTGGTGTAGTAGCAGTGGATGCGTTCTCGCTGCATTGGGGAGGAATGTTTGTGTATGTATTTCCTCCATTCTGTCTCATCAGCAGATGTTTACAATAGATCAAGCAGGACTCCGCTTTAGGGGTATTGGCAGTGCCAGATTGACCTACACAAGCATGGTTTCCTGTTGTATTACAAATGGCTAGGGAGCCTCCCATGAGTATTCCCGAGAATAAAAATCTACTGGTGAATCCAGTAACTGGGGATCAACATCCTTTACATGATCGTATTGATCTGTTGATTTGCAGATTTTAAGGAGGCCATACCTGGGGAGAGGACTGTCTGATCGTACTCTGGATGTTCTCACGTCGGCCTGCAGGGATAGTACACAGCAGCAATATATCACCTCGATAAGGAAGTGGGAGCAATTCTGTCTATAGCAGAATATTTCATATCACACTGCAGGGATCACAGACATATTGGAGTTTTTGTCAACTCTTTATTTCGACCAAAAATTAAGTTACAGTGCGATCAATTCAGCCAGAAGTGCTCTGTCTTCTTATTTACCCATTAATTCAGTATTGCATACAGTAGGGACACATCCGTTAGTTTCACAATTCATGAAGGGAGTTTTCAATTCTAATCCTCCTAAACCCAGGTATGCCGGTATTTGGATTGTGAGTGAGGTTCTTATGCTTCTTCGCCAATGGGCTCCAGTTACAAGCCTATCTATAGCCAAATTAACTATGAAGGTGGTCATGCTTATGGCGTTGGTTTCAGCCTAACGTATACAAACATTGCAAAAGCTACGGCTAGATAGAATGCATGTGTCGGCAGATGCCATTATATTTTATGTCTATGATTTACTTAAACATAGTAGAAGAGGCATGACAGGATGTAAGATTGTGTTTTCGGCATACCCCACAGATGATCGCTTGTGTGTAGTCTCACATTTATCTCGTTACATTGAGATTACTAAAGCTCTAAGAGGAACAGAGTCGGCATTATTTATTAGTCACAAAAACCACACAGTAAGGTGTCGGTGCAAACAATTTCAAGGTGGCTAAAGCAGGTCCTGGGAAGTGCTGGAATTGATACAAATCTCATTCCACCAGGGCGGCATCAACTTCCGCGGCAAGGGCGATGGACGTGCCAATTGACCATATCCTCGCGGCCGCAGGATGGTCCAGTGAGCTGACCTTTCAGAGGCTTTATCACAAGCCGATTTCAAGGCTGGGGGTGTTTTGCTGATTCTGTTTTGAGTACTGTTACAATTTCCCCCTGAGTTAGAGGGGTTTGTTATGATTTTGTTTGTAAATAAATTGTTATTCATTTAACAAATGTTATTATTGATGCATTATTGATTGTTAACGACTTTTGAGTCAATCGAGGCAGTGTGAACGCCGGATTTGGGTCTGGGGCGTGAAATCACAGTGCTTTGAAGTCTTCACGTAGTCACTCACGTGACTCCGAAGTAAAATAGTAAGATTAAACACGAACTTACCAGTTTGAAGTTTGATCTTTATTTTATGAGGAGTCGAGTTGAGGGACTACGTGCCCTCCGCTCCCACCCTCATAGATCTCAGCTGGTAGTTCTAGTCTTTGTCATCTTACCATTATACTTCAGTCATTGTTAGCTGTGAATTCACTCCGCTGCTTTGAAGATTGACGCACCAACGGCTGTACTGGGTTCTTCACGTAGTCCCTCAACTCGACTCCTCATAAAATAAAGATCAAATTTCAAACTGGTAAGCTCTCGTTTAATCTTACTATTTTTACCCATTTGGAAAATCTATCCCCCAGTTGAAATTTCTGCATTATTTTAAATAAATATGGCCATCAACCTTGTCAAATGCTTTTTCAGCATCTAAGGATATGACAGCTAGTTCAATAACATTCACTCTTTTTGAGTATATGATATTGAATAGACGTCTCAGATTATAAGACGAATAGCGTTTTGGGATGAAATCTGTTTGGTCATGATGTATTAAGTTATTAATCACTAAACTTAGCCTCCGAGATAAAATTTTAGTTAGTATTTTTTGATCAGTGTTTAAAAGAGCTATTGCTCTGTATGACCCAGGGTCTTCCAAATCTTTATCAGCTTTAGGGATAAGTGTAATTATAGATTCATTTAATGATTCTGGTAACTTTCCTTGTTCATAAGCATATTTATATATTATATGTAAATGTGGAGAGATCAGATCATAAAACTTCTTATAAAATTCAATACTTAAGCCATCGGGGTCTGCGGCTTTTCCGTTATTTAATGATCCAATTGATTCTTCAATATTTTTTACTGATATATCAGCATTTAACAAGTCTCTACCTTCCTGATCCAAACTATTAATATGACATTCTTGTAGGAATGTTTCCATTCCATCTGATTGTTCTGCTAGTTTAGATGAGTAAAGATTTTTTTTTTGTTTTGTAAAATATTTTTATTAGAAGTAAATACATATTAAGAAGGAATAACATAAAATCAAAAAGAAGAAACATATTATTCGTCACATACATTCTTAATATTTTTAAAGTTTACAGTCATTCTTATTTATACTTCTATACTTTTTATTATTTTATAACAGAAAGAAGATAGTAAAGAAAAATAATAAAGATAAATAAAATAGAAGTAGAAAATCGATAATATGAGTGGAGTATTAAGCAGGCTATTCTTCATTGGAGATATATCCGTGGTCTATTGTATATAGTTCTTCATCTATTCCTTCATTCAGGCTTCAGTCAGGCCCTCGAACCGGACTACCTTGACCCTTTAAATATTCAATAAATGGAGACCATATTCATCTGAATTGATCTAGCTTGTCCAAAAGGACAACCATATAACCATATAACAATTACAGCACGGAAACAGGCCCTCTCGGCCCTTCCAGTCCGTGCCGACCATTTGTTTTCCCCTAGTCCCATCTACCTGCACTCAGACCATACCCCTCCATTCCCTTCACGTCCATATACCTATCCACTTTACTCTTAAATGTTAAAATCGATCCTGCCTCCACCACTTCTGCTGGAAGCTGATTCCACACAGCCACCACCCTCTGAGTAAAGAAGTTCCCCCTCATGTTACCCCGAAACCTCTGTCCCTTAATTCTCATGTCATGCCATCTTGTTTGAAACTTCCCTACCCTCAATGGGAAAAACGTATCCACGTCAACTCTGTCTATCCCTTTCATCATTTTAAAGACCTCAATCAAGTCCCCCCTTAACCTTCTGCGCTCCAAAGAATAAAGACCTAACTTGTTCAACCTTTCTCTGTAACATAGTTGCTAGAACCCTGGCAACATTCTAGTAAATCTCCTCTGTACTCTCTCTATTTTGTTGACATCCTTCCTATAACTAGGGCGACCAAAATTGTACACCATACTCCAGAATTGGTCTTACCAATGCCTTGTACAATTTTAACATTACTTCCCTACTCCTATATTCAATGCTCTGATTTATAAAGGCCAGCACACCAAAGGCTTTCTTTACCACCCTATCTACATGCGATTCCACCTTCAGGGAACTATGCACAGTTATTCCTAGATCCCTCTGTTCCACAGCATTCCTCAATTCCCTACCATTTACCATGTACGTCCTATTTTGATTTGTCCTGCCAAGATGTAGCACTTCACACTTATCAGCATTAAACTCCATCTGCCATCTTTCAGCCCACTTTTCCAAATGGCCCAAATCTCTCTGTAGACTTTGAAAATCTACTTCATTATCCACAACACCACCTGTCTTAGTATCATCTGCATACTTACTTATCCAATTTTCCACCCCATCATCCAGATCATTGATGTACATGACAAACAACAGTGGACCCAACACAGATCCCTGAGGCACCCCACTGGTCACCGACTTCCAACCTGACAAACAGCCATCCACCATTACTCTCTGACATCTCCCATTCAGCCACTGTTGAATCCATCTTGCTACTCCGCCATTAACACCCAAAGATTGAACCTTCTTAACCAACCTTCCATGGGGAACCTTGTCAAAGGCCTTACTGAAATCCATATAGACAACATCCACTGCTTTACCCTCATCAAATTCCCTAGTTACCGCTTCACAAAATTCAAGAAGGTTTGTCAAACATGACCTTCCAGGCACAAATCCATGTTGACTGTTCCTGATCAGACCCTGTTTATTAAGACAAGTCTTAATCTTTCCAGATGAAGTGTCTCCGACATTTCTGTAATCCGCATTTTGATTGTGGGGGATAAAGATTTTGATAATATTGTAACAATGTATCATTGATATCTTTTGGTAAAGTCAATATTTCTCCTTGTTCAGATCTAATTTTATGTATCATTTTCTCCTCATCTAATTTTCTAAGCTGGCGTGCCAGTAATTATTGTGGTTTATCCCCAAATTCAAAATGTACTTGTTTAGTCTGTTGAAAAACTTTAATAATCTGATTTGAATATATTTTATTTAGCTTATATTTTAATGATGCAATTTTATTACCCAGCCCTTTTGAAGGGGATATTGCATTTTCAATAACTAATTGTTTTATTTCATTTTCCAACTTTTGTTGAGTCTTTCGATTTTCCTTATTAAAGTATGCGTGTGCTGATATTATCACACCACGCATAAATGCTTTAAATGTATCCCAAAGCAGAGATGGTGAAATTCCAGGTTTGTCATTAGTTTCAAAAAATAATTTAATCTGTTTTACCAAGTAATCATAACAAGACTTTTCATTTAATATTTGGGGGTTGAGTCTCCAGTTAGAGGTTTTAATAGTTATGTCTTTTAACTTTATCTTAAATGTTAATGGAGCATGATCCGAGATAATAATATTATGATATTTTGAGTCATACGTAAATGGGATTAGTTTTGAATCTATTAAAAATAGTCTATCCTTGAATAGGTTCCGAATGCAGGGGAAAAAAATGAATATTCTCGACCAGATGGGTTATCTGTTCTCCAGAGATCCTTAACCTTTGCTGTGTTAATAAAATAATTTATAAGTGTACTTAACTTAGAAGTGGTTTTCCTTTTCATTGATGATCTCTCTAAATAATTATCTAAGGTACAATTAAAATCACCTCCAATTATTAGATTATGTTGAGTGGATATAGGGATATTGTTAAATATTTTCTTGAAGAATAATGGGTTATCAAAATTAGGACCATATATATTCATAAGGATTACTTATTTAGAATATAATTCACCTGTAATTATTATATATCTACCCTCAACATCTTCTATTATTGAGCTTTATTTAAAAGGTATACCTTTACGAATAATTATTGCTACCCCTCTAGACTTATGTGTAAATGAAGAGTGAAATACTTTGGAAATCCATTTTGCTGTTAATCTATACTGCGCGTCTTTTTTAAGGTGTTCTCTTGGAGAAAAATAATATCAGATTGCAATCTATTTAATTGAGCTAAAACCTTACCTCTTTTAATTGGTTTGTTAATTCCCTTAACATTCCTACTACAGAAGGTGATTCCATCTCCCCCAATCCTAGTATTTATGTCATGCATGTTATTATTAAGGTGGTTTATAATGGAGTAGATGTCTCAGCTCATCTAACCCAATCCTATACCCAAACATCAGATCGATGAAATTTAATTTCTGTGTCATTTTCTTATACACGCGTCTCTTTGAACTAACTATATAATAACAATCATACTTAAATCCATATAATATATAATATAAAATACATAATATAAAAGTAATAATAAAAGTGACTACAATTATAATTAGTGTAGTTAGTATTAGTGTAAGCCACACTGGCGTGGCTATTAATCTACGGACTTCCGTGAAAAAAAAAAGATGTTAATAATTCCAGCTCCGTTTTTGCCTTAAGGGCTATATATGTCGGGGTGGGGTATTAAATTTATATACTTAATCATTAATTAATAATATTACTAATATCAAATATAGTTAGTGTCATAGCACTATATTAGGAGAGCTAAAATACATTTTTAAGGGGTAGGTAATACAAAACTATATTTATTAATAATCCATCCATCCCTCCTTAACCACAAGATAGAGTCCATGTCCATTGTTCCTCCTCCTTCCCTGCGGGTCCTCCTTCAGTGTGAATCCTCCTCCTTTTCTGTGGGTGGGCAGTATCATCAGGTAAGTGATCAATAATATTCAGTATTGTTCATCTTCATCTACTTCTTCCTCTTCCAGTTTCTTCTGAATGTTTCGAGCGAATTCAAGAGCTTCTGTATGTTTGGTGAAGTGGTGCTCCTTATTATCATAAGCTACTCTTAATGTTGCCGGGTACATCAGGCCATATCTCAGCTTCTTTATGTTCCTCAGAATACCTCGTTTCTGTAAATAAAGATCTTCTCTTGGCCACTTCCGCAGGGTAATCTCTGAAGATACTGATGTTGTCTCCCTCATATTTGAGATTTTTCTTACGTATTATTATCTTCATCATAGCTTCAAAAATATGATCGTAAGCCACCTTCACAATCATCTGTCTTGGGGAGCATCCCTCCTAGGGGTACGTCTCAATGCCCTGTGTGCTCGGCCCAGCAGAGGTTCTTGGTCCAAGTTCAGAATATCTTTTAGGAGTTTTGCAGCAAATTTTCGAGGGTCTTGTTCTCCCTCTCAGCCTTCACTCAATCCAACAATACGCAAATTCTGATGCCTTTGACGTCCCTCCAAGTCAATGCATTTCTCAGTTATTTTGTGTACTAATTATGATAAACGCTTGTTCTCGGCAAGACGCTTCTTGGCTGATGCAGTCAATTCTTTTATTACATCATTTTGTTGGTTAACTGAGATTTTACTAGGTTCTAACTTGGTATCCAGCAGCAAATCCATCTCACCAGTTTTACGGTTTATGTCATCCAACTGTTGTTGCAAATCAGTACCCGCTTTATTTTTCCATTCGTCCATCA
The DNA here is from genome assembly GCA_035221665.1 of Okamejei kenojei. Lineage (NCBI taxonomy): Eukaryota > Metazoa > Chordata > Chondrichthyes > Rajiformes > Rajidae > Okamejei > Okamejei kenojei. Next base: position 117,560,070 of record CM069132.1, on the reverse strand, counting down.
TAGTCTTTACAGTAGTTATAACTTCCTTTTTGAACTCTTCTTTCAAATTTTCATGATACACCAAAATATCATTTCTTAAAGTCTTTATTTCCTCTTTATATTCTTTTTTTCATATCCTTAAGCATTTTTTTTAGCTCATCCATAATAATTTTTTTGAGGTCATCCATCTTTTAAAATATCTTCCTGGAAAGCACTCAAACTCGAGCCCGCGGCTCCAGTGAGGCCTACTTCCTTTTTCACAGGCTTTTTCACTTGGTGGGGGGGGGGGAGCAATGCATCGACATTTTCTTAGTAAAGTCACGCGCCTGATGACGTCATGCACCTTTTTAACGCTATCAGAGCCGTTCACACCCGTTCTCCTCTGGTGAGTAGTTTCAGTTAACCCCCCCCCCCCCCGGTTTACCCCCGCTTTTAATACAATTTTTAGCGGAGCTGAATGGCGCGAGTTCCACTCACTCCATAGCGCCACCGGAAGTCCGAAATAATTAATGTATATTGTAAATAGTTGCGGTCCCAGCACCTAACCCCTTTCTTAAAAAGTGGGATAACATTAGCTACCCTCCAATCCACAGGAACTGATCAGGAATCTATAGAACATTGGAAAATGATCACCAATGCGTCCACGATTTCTCGAGCCACTTCCTTAAGTCCCCTCCAGTCTTCCGACACCTCTCCTGTATTGAAGAACGACTTGTAAATTTCAAGCAGGGCTCCCGCAATTTCCTCTCTAGTTTCCCACAATGTCCTTGGATATATCAGATCAGGCCATGGAGATTTGTCGACCTCAAACACGACAGTGCCTTCAGTATTTCTTCGACAGTAACCCTAACTGCTCTCAAGACACTTCCTGTGACTTGCCCATCTCCTGTGGTTCCACACAGAGGTGACGACTTTGATTCCTGAGAGGTTCCACTCTCTCTCTAGTTACTCTTTGCCCCCTTATGTATTTATAATGTATGTATGTGTTTATGTATTTAGAAGATTGCTAGGGGGCGCTGGACTGCCAGCAGCCTCAGCCTGCAGCCGTTTGTCTTTCCATCTTTTTTTTTTGTTTTTGGTCAGTTTAAAGTTTGTGTTCGGAGGAATCTTTAACTTTTCTGTGTGGGGAAGGGGGGCAGGGTAAGGGGGAAACTAACTCCCAGTTGCTTCCTGGCGGGGACGCGACTATTTCGCCGAGTCGTGTCCTCGCACCCCCCCCCCCCCCCCTCACAGCCTACCTCCTGGATCGGAACGGCCTTTCCTGCCGGGGACCGGGAGCCAGACCAGAGCTGCTGCAGCGGCGCTGGAGTCACCACGGAGCGGGCGATGCCTACCTGGCTCGCCTTTGGAGCTCCGGAACGTTGGGCCGCTGCTCCAACATCGTGGAGCTCTGGTTTAGAGAGCTCCCAACGCGGGCGGCGCTGACCGTCATCGTGGAGTCCTGGGGCCCTTTGCCGAGGGCCTCCAGCGTTGCATCTCCACCCGGCGCGGCCAGTGGATTTTGGGAGCCGTGGACTCCGGTAGGAGGGGGCCGACTCGGAGTCCAGGCCGATGAGGACGTCCTCCAGCCCCGACATCGGACTTGCATCTCCCTGGGGAGCGGGCCTGAACATCGGGCCGCCTGTAGCGGCGACTGCAGGGGGCTCGAGGAGGCCCCGACCACGGGTGAGCAGTGGGGAACATCAGGGGAAGAGACTGACTTTGGTGCCTTCCCTCACAGTAGGAAATTTTTGTCCTGCTGTGGGGGGATGTTTTATGTTGAATCCTATCTACTCCATGTGGTGTTCTTTATTTTTAATGTATGGCTGTATGGTGATTTAATTTCGCTGTGCCAATTGGCACATGTGACAAATAAATGTATCTTATCATCTTATAAAACCTTTTGGGATTGTCCTTAATGCTACCCGCCAGAGCTATCTCCTAGCCCCTTTTTACCCTTCAGATTGCCTTTTTAGTGTACTCCTTAGTTTCCAAAACTCCTCCAGGGATGCACTTGATCCCAGCTGCCTATACCTGTCCCATGCATCCTTCGTGTTTTTGACAAACGTCTCAATTTCCCTCATCGCCAAGCTTCCTTACATTTGCCTGCTTTGCCCTTCACTCTGATGGGGACATACACATCCAGAGCTTTCTTCAGTACACTTTTAAAAACATCCCATTTGGCCAATATTCCTTTCCCCTCAAATAACCTGCTCCAGTCAACATGAGCAAGACTTTCTCTTATCCGCTCAAACTGCCTTATCCCAGTTGAGCATCTTAACATGTGGAACCTCTCCGTCCTATCCAGAAGTATCTTAAACCTAATCGAACTGTGGTCACTGGTCCCAAAAGGCTCCTCGATGCACACTTCATTAACTTGCTCATCCCAATTTCCCTATACTAGATCCAGAGCATTGCCCTCTCACATGTGGGGGCCTCCACATACTACATAAGAAAACTCTCCTGAAAAATTTTGAGGAATTGCACCCCATTTGAACCCTTCACGCTATGATTTTCCCAGTCTATATTGGGAAAGTTAAAATCCCCTACTACAACAACCTTGTTTGACCTGCAGCTGTCTCCAATCTCCGGGCACATTTGTTCTTCCAATTCCCATTGATTGTTCGGGCATCTGTAGTACACCCCCATTAAGGTGATCATCTCTTTCTTGTTCCTCAGCTCCACCCATATAGCCTCACTAGACAAACCGTTCAAAATGAGAGCTCATTTCAAGAGGAGAGAGTAGATTAAATTTTCATGTGGAGTACGGGTAACCATTAAGTTTCCTTCAGATAAGTAGAGAAAACTTACTTTCACATAGGCAATTATGAAGGAGAATTTTAAGAACAAATGGGAAAGGTCAAAAGATTTGTTTAGGCTTACTTCTTGGATTTCACTTTGCTCTTCAGTGACTGGGATTCGGGGTTAGACTCTATTTTAGTTTTACATGAGCTGTTAGAAAACCAACAGGGACAAATTAAAGTTCACAGATTTATTGCCACAATCACTGGGCCTAACTCAGCATTAACATGCTGCATTGTGTTTTCAGCCTGAGAGCAAGAAACCGATAGAAAGAAGAAAGACAGCAAAAAAAGTACAAATTCAATACTGGCTGCTACATAATGATTTATATGACAGATAAAACCTAACTACAAATGATACACATTTACTGCTGATATCGAATTTGGATTGACATGAAAAATGAAGATGGTGAAAGTTTAACATTGTCTTTGAAACATTATCTAATTGTGCTCATTGTGGTTGAAAGTTCCCAATGAATTAAGTCCAAAGTTAACATGTTTAGAGGTTTTTAGTTCAGCAAGGAAACAGCCCACAGAATCTGTGCCGATCTTCAATCATCCCCTTCAAAAAAGTTCCAATTCATCCTACTTTAGCATCCTCTCCCGATCAAATCTGGGCATCTGTTGCTACGAAGCAGCGGCTCTACCAGCAGTGCCAACTGCATGTGAAGTTGCAGTCTTGCTGTAGCGCAGGTGGCAAATAGGGAGCCGTTTCAGAGCCTCTACCACTGGATTGCACCGAGTTCGGCCCCCGCAACTATGCACCAGCGAGACTGGGTGCCAGGTCCAAATCGCAATCATTTTAATTGATTTTTAAGTTTTTAATATTTTTCTTCATGCTTCACGCCCATACAGGCGGCAAGGTGGTGCAGTGGTGGAGTTGCTGCCTTACAGCGCCAGAGACCCAAGTTTGATTCCGACTACGGGTGCTGTCTGTACGGAGTTTGTACGTTTTCCCTGGTTTTCTTTGGGAGCTCGGGTTTCCTCCCACATTCCAAAGACGTACGTGTTGTAGGCTAATTTTGCTTTGGTAAAAATCGTAAATTGTCCCTAGTGTGTAGGATAGTGCTAGACTACGGGGATCACTGGTTGGCGACCAGTCGGCCAAAGGGCCTGTTTCCGCGTCGTATCTCTAATGTAAACTAAAACTTTAACAGCACTGCAAGTCCTCAGGGACAGAAGAGTAGAGCATAGGAATAAGCCCTTTGGCCCACCATGACCGTGCTGAATGTAGTGCCTATTTAGTCTCCTCTTCCTGAATGTGATTCATATCCCTCCATTCCTTCCATTTCCATTTGACTATCCATAGATCGAGATAATTTTTCCCTTCCATGCCATTTGTCTTTCTGTTTTCACAAATGCTGAGTTCATTTTCTGTTGATATCTACTGCTTTTATTTGATTTTCTGGGACAAGAGAAGTGGTCCTGAATTGATTATAAAATCAATTACTGCAGTGATGAGGTGAAATATCATAGAAAGTTCTTCAAATGAGGTCGTCGTAGTAGAGCTAAGATACAAAAAGGGACTTTGCTGCGGGGTATATTACATAATTCACAGATAAGTGCAAGAATAATGAGGTTAATGTGGTAGGAGATTTCAATTTACCAAATATTAACTGGAATTACCTTAGTGTGAAAGTCTTCGCGGGAATGGAATTTTTCAAGTGTGCCCAGGAGAGATTTTAGAGACATTATGCAGATAGTCCTACAACAAAAAGCCTGGTCTGGATCGAATATAGTGAATGTAGCTGGTAAAGTAATTGAAATGTGGGTGGGAGGGCTTGATGAAGATAATGACAATCAAAAGTAATACATATGCTGGAAATCTGAAATAAAAACTGGTAACATTTCCGTTCTGGGAATCTTAATCAGAACTGAGAACGAAGAACAAATTAGTCCAGGTAGCAGAAAAGGTGTGGAATCGTGATAGGTAGAACAAATATTAATTGTTCCTTACTCCATGGATGCTGCCTGAGTGTTCTCAGCATTTTCTGCTTTTATGTTGAAGATATCATCCACAGCTCTATACAAAGGTAATTACGGAAAAAGGATAGACTAGAAATTAGCATCCTGAATTAGATAAGGCTGAATTTGATATCATAAGATGGGAAATGGCAAAGGTTCAAGCAGTTCCTTGCAGGTGGGTTGACATCCTACAAGTGGGAATTGCTCAAAAGGGGGCAATAATAAGTGAGAGTTTCTTAAGAGTGAAGGGTGAAGACTAAGTCAAAGGAACTTTCAATGTCAAGGACCGTCATGAGTTGGACAAAGAAAATGAGGGAAGCATACTGGTAGGTGTGGGGAATTAAAAATTTGGCAAACCTAGCAAAAGTATCAGAAATGTAAGAGAATATTAAAATGAAATTAGGAAGTCAAGCAGGGGACATGACATAATGGACAAGATTTTTGTTAATGCTTTGGAATTTTCTCAAAGTATATTAAGGGCAACAGGGTTTTCATGGGAACAGTTGTAATAAGTATGTGGAACAACAGAAAATGGGCATGGTCAAATAACTATTTCTCACCTATAACAAATGACAAATAAAGCATAATTGAAGCAAGAAGGATTACAATGTCAGTGAAGAATTCATGGAAGGGGTTGGTGACATTCTAGAAAACATTACCATTCAAAAGGAGAAGGCAATAGATATCTTAGCAGGCTTACATTTGATACATTCTCAGGGCCCAATCTGATGTCTCGAAGGCTGAACTAATGAGATTAGTCCAAAAGGTTTGAGCCCATGACATCCAAGGAAAATTAGCAAATTGAACCCCAAAATGGCTTGGTAATAGGAGACAAAGTGTGATGGTGAAGGTTTTTATTTAATGATTAAAGCCTGTGATGTGGTGGTGTATCACGAGGATTTTTTTTTGCAGGGATTCTTTGATTAAATCACATTTCATCAAATTGATACGTGTAGGAGGCATAATTAGTAAGTTCACAAGATAACATAAAAATGGGTGGTGCGAGATAATGAAGAGTTGGTGAGATGAAAAGAGAAACAGTATTTAAACAGAATTTAATCTTGATAAATGTAAGGGAGTATTGAGGAAAAATCTCCAGGTAAATAAGATGGTGAAGAAGGCAAATGGGATGATTGCCTTCATTAGCCAGGGCATAGAATATAAGAGTAGGGAGGTTATGGTGCAACTTTAGGTCACAGCTGGAGAACTGTGTAGAGTTCTGGTCACTACACTTTAGGATGACATGATTGTATTGGACACAATGCAGAGGAAAATCTCCAAGATGTTACCTGTGATGGGCCTTTCTGGTTATAAGGAGAGATTGGATTATCTTCTTTTTTTCCCTTGGAGAGACTCAAGGGGACCTGATTGAAGAATGCTAAACCATGGGACATTGATAACATGTCAGGGGCAACAAAATTATTAGGACAATTGATAGGATAGTAAACAAAATTGCCTAAAGTGGAGGTATCTAAAATAGTAAGATTAAATGAGAACTTACCAGTTCGAAGTTTGATCCTTATTTTATGTGGAGTTACGATGAGGGATTACGTGAAGACCCCACCAGCATGCATGCATGACATTCTTCAAAGCAGCGGTGTGAAATCACAGATAGTAGGGTTGACTGAAGATAGGAAGATAAGAGAACTATCATTCAAGTTGATCTTTATAATAGAGGGTTGGGAGCGGAAGGCACGTAATCAATCATCGTAAATCCTCATAAAATAAGGATCAAACTTCAAACTGGTAAGTGCTCATTTAATCTTACTATTTTACTTCGGAGTCACGTGAGTGACTACGTGAAGACTTCAAAGCTCTGTGATTTCATGCCCTGGAAACGTCCATGCTCACACACTGCCATAATAACCAATGGAGGAAGTATGTTAACTTATTTCAGACTTGAAACAGTGCTGAAAAACAATAATCTATTTATTTAACGAATAATAATAATAACCCCTAACTTCGGGGAAAATTATAATACAGAACTCAAAATAGTGTCTGTAAATATCTCAGGCATGGCCACAGGTTTGTTATAAAACCGCTGGAAGGTTCTTTCATTAGACCAACCCGCCATTGCAAGGATGTGGCCCATAGGAACTTCCATCATCCTTGCTGCCGATGTAGTTGGAATGAGATTTAAAAACATCAGTGTCCATTTCCATGCCCCTGAGACTTTTGGTAACCTCCAGGTAATGTAGAAGGTGGGTCACTATGCATAGGCGTCTATCTACGGGGTAAGCCAGGAACTCCAATTTGAGACCAGGTAATCCAGGCCCGTTCTGTTTAAGTGCCTCATAAATGTGAAAGGTTACCTTATTTTGGGATGTTGCCATGGCGTCCAGTCTTAGTTTGTGCAGAGACTGGATCTGCTGCGCCGTTACAAGCACCATCAGCATCACAATTTTATACGTGGGTTTGGATAGTGAAAGGGACGCGGCTGGTGCCCAATCTCTGAGCAGGGTTAGGACAATGCCAATATCCCAAGTCTGGGAATATCGAGGTTTGGGGGGTTTTGAGTTGAAAATACCCCTCATAAGTTTTGACACCAGAGGGCGAGATCCTACTCCATGGTGTTTTAACCACCGTTCCAGGTATGAGGATAGGGCACTTCTTGCACAGTTGATGGCACTATATCTCACACCTTCATCGAAATGTAGACTCGCCAGGAACTCCAGTGCATCCGTAATGGTGGCTGTGTTGTAAGTAGTGTTTGTCCTGGTACAAAATACCTCCCATTTTTTGATATAGATGAGGTACTGTTTCCTGGTGGACTCTCTGCATGATGCCGTGATGATGTTCATAGTTTGGTCCGACAGTCAAAATTCCAGGAGAGGTCTTTTCAAATCCTGCAAACCAATAGGTTCATTCGGTCATGGCTCGGGTGACTCTCCCCTGTCACAGGATGTACCAGCAAACCCGAGCGTTTGGAGATTGGAATACATGGTCCTGAGACCATGTTGAGTACCACAGGGAACCATGGCTAAGTAGGCCAATCAGGTACTACCAAAATACCTGATGCAGAGTCTTGTTGAATTTTTAGCAAGACCCGATTGATGAGGCAGGCGGGTGGAAATGCATAGGAAAACAAATCCCCCCAGTGTAGCGAGAAAGCGTCTATCGGTACTGCCCCACGGCCTGGTTGCCATGCAACATATGTTGGTATCTGGTGATTAAGTCTGGATGCAAAAAGGTCGATATCTGGCGTTCCATACCGAGCTACAATGTCAGTAAATACCTGGTGGTCCAACATCCATTCGGTGTTGTCATTGAATATGCGTGACCTGGTGTCCGCCACTGTATTGAGCTTACCTGGAAGGTAAGTAGCTGATATCCAAATGTTTCTTTCTATGCACCAGCACCAGATTGTATTGGCCAATTCATCACAAGATATCGACTTAATTCCACCCATATGATTAATGTATGCGAACACGGTGGTATTATCAATTTGTAGGCGAACATGCAGATGGTGCATATCTGAACAGTAAGCCCGAAGTCCGTGAAATGCTCCCAACATCTCTAGATGATTGATACCCAGTGTCTGAACTAAGGTTAACACGTGTGCATTCCATCTACCACCGCAACTGGAGGTGGTATTGGTTGCTCCCTAGCCATGAGCGCTGGCATCAGTTTGTAACACAACCGAAGGGTTTGTGACTATGATGGGATCAGAGCAATGTTGAACATTGCTAATCCACCAATTCCAATTTTGCTTTGGCTGGTAACTGCATTGGCGTGTCAAAATGGCCAGCATGGTGTTTGAGTACTGCAATTTTGGCCCTCTGTAGATTTTGGTAATGTAAGGGTAAATAATTGTGTGGCTGGAAAGGCAGCCACGAGCTTCCCAATTACCCTGGCTACTTGCCGAATAGATGGTTTACTGACGCAAACAAGGCTGTTGCATGCCTCTTGTCCTTTGGCAAAGTGACAGACATATGAACAGAGTCAATCGTGAACCCCAAAAAGTCCATAGTCACAGAAGGCATTAACTTGGATTTGTCTGGATGGATGATAAATCCCATTTTTTGAAATAGGAGCTTGGTGGCTGAGACAGCCAATTTGGCCAACTCCAAGGTTTTCCCCACAATTAGGATGTCATCGAGATATGCCATGACAATATGTTTTTGTTTCCGAAGAAACACCAATGCTGGTTTCAATATTTTAGTAAACAGTCTGGGGGCTGATGTTCCTCCATTAGGCACTGCTTTATACTGCCAGAGCTGCCCCATCCAGATAAATTTCAAATATCTGCGGTGGTCTTTCTCTATTGGTACTGAGTAGTATGCATCTTTTAGATCGATGCAAGCCATGAAGTACCCCTTGGAAACTAGTTGTTTGGCAGTAACAAAAGTTTCCATTTTGAAGTGGGTGTACTGCACAAAAGTGTTCAGTTGTGTAAAATCAATAATGATGCGGCATCCGCCATCTTTTTTGTTTTCGGTGAAGATGTTTGAAACAAACTCAAGAGATTCATGTTTGGTTTTCTCAATTACTCCTTTTGTATGTAGTCTTAACAGTTCCGCATGACCTTCCACTTTCTCTTTTTGTGAAAGCACAAACTTTCGGCTAGGTGCATATTGAACCGGAAAGGAGGAGTTTGTCAACAAATTCAATTTTGTATCCTGAATACTTTGCAGTATGAAAGGATCAGAAGTTATTCCCTGAACAAGTGTAACCTTCCTCCAACCTGTGAAGAAGTTACACATGCTATGTTCTGGGGGCAACCAGACCCACCTATCTCCATGGTTACCGGTGGTGGTGTGTTGGTTTTCTCTGTCCTTGGTTCCTGGGAGGTGGAGGCGCTGTGGTGTGGGGATGGCGCATCTTCCAGGAAGGCCGTTCTGGGACATGGCCTAAAAAAGACCTTTGTGTAGATTGTACGGCCTTCGAGCTTTCACCAGCTGTTCTTTCGCTGTGATAACGCGGCCTGCTGGTGGTTGCGTAGGGGTGCTGCCGCCAAGTATACGAGGACCTGGTAGCAGCCGGCACTTTAATCATGCCTACGGCCTTTGCCTCTTCGTCGAGGTCTTTCACCTGTTTGGGCAGTTGTCCCCGAACAACAGAGAAGGCGGCTGTGCGCTGCTGGTTCTACACAACCCCGCGAACTTTGGGTTTAGTGTAGGTCGGATGACACTCTTCCTGAAACAATTGATCTCAAACTGTACATTACAGAAGAGTGCCAGGGCATTCTGTTGCTCCTCCGGCATATCTTTCCCGTCTACTGACCTGGCAAAAGCTGTAATACCAGAGGCCAGTAGTTGCAGGATTTTCTGCATTTTAACTTCCTGGCTCCTAATGCCAGGACTGATGTTTCCCCAGATGGGGTTATTTACTGCAGGCACGTAGAGGGAGATGCAGTTGTCTGGAGCTAGATATTTGGCTGCCGTGTCGATCATGGCCCATTCTTGTAGCTGATTTGTTGTCAGGGAATTGATACTGGCTGCCAGCTGTGGCTGCAACGGCAGCCCCTTCTGTGAAGGCATCGCGAACTTGGACACCATCCCGAGTAGCTCCTGTTCTTGCACCCCTAGCAAGTTAGTTTCTTCTGCCAAATCCCCCTCTTCAGAGTCAGCCCAGATCTGACTCCTTATGCTCCCCTGCGAAGAGGGTGAGACATTTGGCAGCCCCTTAAAGGGTGCTGCCGTGGGTCTGCTAGGAGACCCACAGTGACCAGACTCCTGCTGGAGTAGGTCACGTTGGAGCAATTGCTCCACCATCCGCTCCATGCGGGATAATCGACCGCCGTCGACTCCCGCGGGCGGCGAGTCCTCCAGCCCGGACCCTGCCGAGTCAACGGGCTTGCCCGACTTCCGGGTGGCTTTGCCGCCAGTCCGAGGTGCTCCTTCACATGACTCCGAAGTAAAATCAGAAGGTATGGGTTTAAGATAAAGGGGTAGTAGGCTCAGGGTGATAGGAGGAAAGCACTTGTCACCCAGAGGAAGGTTGGAATCTTGAACACACTGGCTGAGTATCCAGTGCAGGCAGAGACTCTTGCAACATTAAAGATGTACAGTATCTAGAAAAGCTCTTGAATTACTTAAGCAGTGAATGCTTCGGACCAAATGCAGGAACATAGTATTAACTCGTTGTGTGGGTGAGTTGAGTTGATGGGCCTGTTTCTGTGCTGCATGACTCCGCACTAAGTGTAGGAAAAAGGGTTAGAAAGTTGTCTGAAAAAAAGCAGCAAGACTGAGGACTGGTGTCATTTTAGAATCCAGCAAATGATGTCAAAGAAATTGATAAATAAAGGGAAAATAGAACATAAAAGTAAACTAGCTTTTTTTAAAATACATGAAACGTGCTGCCAGGGGTGGTGGTGGAGGCAGAAATGTTAATGGTATTTCAAAGGCTTTCAGATAGGTATATGGATATGCAGAGAATAAATGGTATGGATCACGCAGATTAGGTTAGTTTAACTTGGCATCGTGTTCGGCACAGATATTGTGGGCAGAAGGGCCTGTTCCTGTTTTATATTCGGTATGTTCTTTGAATAAATAGCCTACGCCTGCTCCTATCTCTTATATTCTTAAGGTCACACTACCCTTGTGAAAGCTTAGATCATTATCACACCTGTTCTAAATCATCACAAGAACTTCTGAGTTATCCTACTTATTGAGTGTAGGCAGAGATATATTTTGCACCTAATTAACATATTCATAGATCAGAACAGATGGATCAAACGGAAGGTAACAGTTTGCCACTGATATCAGAAATGTTACATTCAGGCAACATCTGAGAAGGATATTTACCATTTCATTTGTCTAATTTAATCAGAATTATATATTCCCATGGTTACAGAGCCAATGTGAAACTTTAATTGAATATTGGAAATAAACATGAGAAATGGTTAACCAAAGGACTGAAGAAGGGTCACGACCTGAAACGTCACCAATTCCTTCTCTCCAGAGATGCTGCCTGTCCCAGCTGAGTTACTCCAGCTTTTTGTGTCTATCTTTGGTTTAAACCAGCTTCTGCAGTTCCTTCTCACACATTTCACCTGTTACAGAGCTTGGCCCTGATGGTCCTCAGTGTGTTTTAGCCTGCCACTCTTTCCTGTAGCTGCCCAACTGTTGATTCCAGTGCTTAAAGAAACTTAAAAATTGCATACACCGAATCTAACTTTTCTTTAGAAAATGACATTTAATAAAGACAGTCTGAAGAAGGGTCTCGACCCAAACCGTCATCTAATCCTTCGCTCCATAGGTGCTGCCTCACCCGCTGAATTTCTCCAGCATTTTTATCTACCTTTAATAAAGGCATCCAATCTTTTGTGAAAATTACATTGTATTGATTGCTGCACATACTAGAGATTAGTTTCTCGTGAACACTTAAATACTGGATTTTCTCCGATAGCTCATTAATGGGTAAATGTCCCTCTGTTCTTCTTTAGCTCTTTTCATCCTTTTTACTAAAAGCTACCTCACCAAGGGCTAACAGATCCACTCAAGTAGTTTTGCTTTACATTGATGGGACATATAAAAATGCAGCAAAAGAATAGGCCCTTTGGACTGTCATGTCTGCAGTGACAATGATGTCAATATAAACTAATACCATCTACCTACACATAGTCCATCACCTGCCTGTTCATGTATTGTCCAAATGCCTCTTACACACAACTCTTGCATCTGCTTATACCACCTCTCATGCACTTTCCATTCTTTGTGTAAAACAACTTGTGCCAAACAATATATTTAACATTTCCCCCTCTCACATTGCAGCTCTACCCTCAAGCATTGATCTTTCCACCCTCGGAAAAAAGACCGTCTATGTATCCCATAAGTTTTATATACTTCTAAGGTAGACACAAAATGCTGGAGTAACTCAGCGGGACAGGCAGCAACTCTGGCGAGAAGGAATGGGTGATGTTTCGGGTCAAGACCCTTCTTCAGACTGATGTCAGGGGAGTGGGCAGTACATAGATAAAATATAGTCGGAGACAGTAAGACTGGTGGGAGAACTGGGAAGGGGGAGGGCATGGAGAAAGAGAAAGCAAGGGCTATTTGAACTTGGAGAAGTCAATGTTCATACTGCTGGGGGTGTAAGCTACCCAAGCAAAATAAGAGGTGATGTTCCTCCAATTTGTGCTAGACCTCACTCTGACAATGGAGAACACCCAAGACAGAAAGGTCAGGTTCGGAATTGGAGGGGGAGTTAAAGTGTTGAGCAACCGGGAGATCAGGTAGGTTTAGGCGGACTGAGTTGAAGTGTTCAGCGAAATAATCGCCGAACCTACGCTTGGTCTTGCCGATATACACCTGGAATAGTGGATACAGTCGATGAGGTTGGAGGAGGTGCAAGTCAACCTCTGCCTCACCTGAAAGGACTGTCGTGGTCCTTGGATGGAGTCGAAGGGGAGGTAAAGGGACATGAGTTGCATCTCCTGCGGTTGCAGGGGAAAGTACCTGGGGAGATGGTGGTTTGGGAGGGAAGGGACGAGTTGACCACGGAGTTGCGGAAGGAACGGTCTCTGTGGAAAGCAGAAAGGGGTGGAGATGGGAAGATGTGACTAGTTGTGGGATCCCGTTGGAGGTGGTGAAAATGTCAGAGGATTATGTGCTGTATACAATGGCTGATGGTGTGGAATGTGAGGACAAGGGGACTCTGCACTTCTTATTAATGGGAGGGGGAGCAAGAGCAGAGCTGCAGGATATCGAGGAGACTCTAGTGAGAGACTCATCTATAATGGAAGAGGGGAACCCCCATTCCATAAAGAATGAGGGTATCTCCGATGACCTGGTATGGAAAACCTCATCCTGGGTGCAGATGCAGCGAAGAGGGAGGAATTGGGTGTAGGGGATAGAGTCTGCACAGGAAGCAAGGTGGGAAGAAGTGTAGTCTAGATAGCTATGGGAGTCTGTGGGTTTGCAATAGATGTCAGTCGATAGTCTGGCTCCTGTGAGATCTAGAAACGGTAGGGAGATGTCAGAGATGGTTCTCATGTTGCCTCGCAGCATTTCGATGTTCCAACACAAAAATCCACATTTGTCCAACCTCACAGTTTCACATTCTCAAAATATTCTCAAGCACCTCACGCTCAATATCTATTGTCTGTTGATTCATAGGCAAAAGTAAAAGACAGTATGAATACTGTGTTGTATTCAAACAGTATACAGTAACATGGAACATGAAACATAACTATGATTATAACTAGGACCATTCAGAATGGCACCACAATGATAGGGATGACACTGAGAACATTGTTCCCGTTAGTTGGGAGCCCTGCGTAAGCAGCGTTAGGAGTCCATCAAACCTATTGTCTACAAACTACTGTATCTATCAACCGATTCAGCCAAGCTAACCTTGTCCAGTCTGCATTGGAGTCTATGGGTCACACGTTTACTTTTTCAGCCACCTCAAAACCTACAGAGCTGAAGAGGAAGCAAATCATCCTTGACCCCAAAGGGATTATAAGAAGAGGAGATGAATGCGGTGAGGCTAGTTAATCCATTTGGATATTGTTAGTTCTGGAGAATGGAGTTCTAATTTAGCATCACCTTGAAGAGACAGCAGGACTAACAGTGCATGTTTCCACACTTGTTCACTCACTTGTCACCTTGGAACATGTCCACACGTGAGACCTGGTTCACTTTACGCTTCCTCGGCAAAACCGCTTCAATTGAACCATAGCCAGAAATTACACTGTAAAATCAGCCTGTACCCATAGCAAGGCTCCACCTGAATGCAGGATTGAAGCAGGAAGTTTCATTTCATTTCCCAGTCAGTTTCGCATCAAAATGCACTCTGCCCGATTTAATATTGGCATATAGAAACTTGGAAATTATACTAACACTATGACTAACCAGCCAGGTCTAAATAATATCAGTCTTAAAGATGGTAAAACACAACCAATCCAGCTAAACATATTCAGCTCTGAGTTTGAGAGTTTTTGGTTCAGCTCCCACACTAAACACATGAACACATAATCTAGACTGACACTTTAGGAGAAGGCACCTTTCAAATGAGCTTTCTAGCTGATAACCATCTGTCCTCTCAAATGGATTTAAATGATGCCACAGCACTGTTTTAAGAAGTGCTGAGTAGTTCTACATACCTTCCTGGGTATTGTCCTTATGCCCCTCAACCAAGGAAGTTTATAGTTTAGTTTAGAGATACAGGCCCTCGGCCCACCGAGTCGGCGACGACCAGCGATCACCGCACATTAACACTATCCTAAACACACTAGGGACAATTTACAATTTTACCGAGCCAATTAGCCTACAAACCTGCATTTCTTTGGAGTGTGGAAACCAGAGCATCCGGAGAAAACCTATGCAGGTCACTGGGAGAACGTACAAAGCGAAGATCCTATAGCGGAGCAAGATGGCCTACTTCCACGAGACAGATTCATGGGTAATTATAGGACCCATTTCAGCAACCATCCTCCGCCATTTTGCTTGCGCCATCTTGCTTGCGCCATCTTGTTTCCGCCCAAAGAGATGATCTCTGCTTCTGCTTCCGCCTCCATCTTCGGGGTTGAGGCCAAAGATCCTATAGCGGAGCTATAGCGGCCCAACTCGGGGCTGAGGCTGTGTCCCGGCGGAGCGGCCCGACTCGAGGCTGAGGCACTGTTCCGGCGGAGCGGCCCAACACGGAGGCCCGGCCGCGGGCCAGTGGACGACATCTTCGGGGGCTCGCAGGTCACAGGTTGGTGACCTGTTTTTCCGGAGCTCCCGCGGCAACAGCTTCGTCCGCTGGACTAGAGGGCGGCAGCTTCGACCACTCCAGGCCGCGGAGTTTGAACCGGCCCGTGGCAATATGGGTGCCATATGCTGCTGATGTGTCATTATCAGACATTCAGTGTTAAAAAGAGAAATAAATCACAATAAAAGCGAAAAGATGTTTCTTCCACAGCGTGCAGGGAGTCTGGCCCGGATCAGCACGGCCGAGACACCAAAGTGAAGTTGCGGGGAGGTTTACAATGTTTTTTTAATTTAATGTTGTCCCTTCTCTAGTCTGAAATAAAGTTCATCATTGGATATAAAAATCGGAAGAAATGTAAATGTGTGTGTTATTATTATATACATCTATATCACATTCATGTATGTGTGCTCTTTCCAGCACAATCTAATCAGTTGTATGCTCGCTGAATAAAACCATCCTTAAGTTATACATGATTTGTAAATCTTGCTTAAACACTTTTAATTTTGTGAAATACATAATTTAGATAACCCCACCATTACAGACATTCTCATTCCACTCTCTGGCTTTTGGGAAGACCAGACCCATTTTAATGTTGAGAAATCAACTCCATAGACACAAAAATATTAAGTAACATTCCAGGGCTAGAGCAACTGGAATCTTCATATTGCTATTATTTTCCCAAATACTGCAGTTGTGAACAGTGTGATTAGAAACATAGAAACATAGAAAATAGGTGCAGGAGAAGGCCATTCGGCCCTTCGAGCCTGCACCACCATTCAATATGATCATGGCTGATCATCCAACTCAGTATCCTGTACCTGCCTTCTCTCCATACCCCCTGATCCCTTTAGCCACAAGGGCCACATCCAACTCCCTCTTAAATATAGTCAATGAACTGGCCTCAGCTACCTTCTGTGGCAGAGAATTCCAGAGACTCACCACTCTCTGTGTGAAAAACGATTTTCCTCATCTCGGTCCTAAAGGAATTCCCCCTTATCCTTAGACTGTGACCCCTTGTTCTGGACCTCCCCAACATTAGATGAATGAATTACACAGTGCAAGTGTCAACTCAACAAAATCAACTCAAACACAGCATATGAGCCATTTAAAAAGAAATGATTTAAAAAACATTAAAAAATAAATTTCCCAGAATCAAAATTTATAAACATTTTATTATTTAACAAGAATTAACAGAATTATGAATCTAACCCTATTTCACACACACAAACTGTTCCCCCGCCACGTTGATTACACTGCGAGTCGGATCGGGTCGGGTAGGTTCCGGTTATTATAAAACCAACTCAAACACAGCTTATGAGCCATTAAAAAGAAATGATTTTAAAAAGAAAATTACCAGTCAAATTTTATTCTTTAACAAGAATTAACAGAATTATGAACTAACAGATTTATTATGATTGCAATCGGGTAGGTTCCGGTTACTGAAATGGACGAAAAAAATGCCCATGTTCCGCTCCGTTGCGTACTACATGTCAGCCCATTGCATTTCGCAGGAGTGGCCTATCTTGCTCCACTATAGGATCTTTGGTACAAAGTCCATAGACAGCACCCGTAGTCAGGATCAAACCCAGGTCTCTGGCGTTCTAAGGCAGCAACTCTACCGTTGTGCCACAATGCTGCCCATCATTATGCAATCATTATTTCATGCCTCTATGTAGGGTTGTGCTGTCCAAACATTTGACAGCCCTTTTTCAGCATTATAATGGTAATTGTTTCTCAAAGTGCTTAATTGGATATAAAATGCTTCGGACCATTCTCCAGAAAATAAAAGATGACATGTAAATACAAGTCTTTCTTTCAGCCTTCCTTCTTAAACAATTAAGGCTGGGCTGCTTAAATCTTGAGTGCAACCAAATGACTGCATTTAACAAGCAAGTGAAAAGCAAAACAAAGTGTTGCTGGAAATCTAAAATAAAAACAGTGAAAGCTGGAAAAACTTGTAGCATTCTGTGGGAGGAGAAACAGAGATAACTTTTACCTCAGTCATTATTTATTTTGCAAAAATCTTGAGATGCATATAGATCTTGACTTCCTAGAAATTATTACTTATTGTGATTGAACAAGACAAACAGTTCAATTTTTAGGTTATTTTTGGCATTTGGTTATGTTCAGCAACTCCTTTAATGTTATTGTTGGACTTGGATACAAGGCTCTTTCTTCTGAGAATACAGTCAAAGCTAATTCAATTTTTGCATGCTATTTAGTGTTCTGTTACTGATCAGGCTATAACATCAAGAGACAGGACCTGAAATATGGACCTGTGGGTTCCAGGAAATAAGAGCTGGTTCGTTATTGCCAGGGTAATCCTTCTGAAATTAGCAGTGGTTTCTGGACATTGTTAGAAGGATGTGCTCAGGAATAAGTGGATTCATAGTCCTAGAGAGTCATACAATGTGGAAACATGCCCTTCAGCCTAACTTTCCCATGCCTACCAAAAATGCCCATTCCACATTAGTCCCACCTGACTGAGTTTGGACCATATCCCTCTAAACCCATCCTGTCCATGTGCCTGTCCCAATGTTTTTTTTCAATGCGATGGTCGCTGCCTTAACCATCTCCTCCAGCCACTTGGTCCACATACCTACCACCATTGGTGTAAAAACGTTGCCCCTCAGGCTCCTATTAGATCGTTCCCCTCATCACCTTAAACCCATTTCCTCTGGCTCTGAGTAAAAGATTTGGTGCATTTTACCCCATCTAATGATCTTATACACCTCTATAAGATCACCCCTCATCCTCCTGTGCCCCAAGAAATAAAGTCATTAGCCTGGTCAACCTCTCGCTATACTCAGACCCTCAAGTTCTGCCAACATCCTTCGTAAAAGACTCAATAAATTTCAAATAACAAATGGACCTGGTCAAAATTTAACATTTGCATTCGTCTCCAATGAAAGCTACAGTCAGACAGATCAGTTACAACAGCAGTTAACAATTTAAAGCTGCAATTGAAAAATTGGAAATGCAGGATATTACATTTGATAACACTTTTTCAAACTTTTATTTCATGTTTGTTGCAACAGTTCTTGAGTAAGCTAAATTACTTTTACAATACCAATTTGGAATGGCACAGTGGTGCAGCTGGTAAAGCTGCTGCCTCACAGAACTAGAGACTCAGATTCGATCTTGACATTGGGTGCTGTCTAGTTCAAGTTCAAGTTCACATTTATTGTCATATGCACCAATTGGTACAATGAGATTTGAGTTACCATACAGCCATACAAAATAAAGAGAACACAATACATGATAGAATTTAACATAAACATCCACCACGTTTCCCACTGTGATGGAAGCCAATAAAGTCATCTTCCTCTTCATTCACCCGTGGTCGGGGCCTGGAACCCTCCGCAGTTGCCACTACAGATGGCCCGATGTACAGGCCCTCTCGCCAGGATGATCGGAAATCCGACGTCGGAACGGGAAACACACTCGTGACTTGGAGCTTTCCAAATCAGCCACTTCTTACCAGAGATCGCGGCTTCCGAAGGCCACCGGCTGAGCCCAACAGGGTGGAGCTCCCCGATGTTAAACGGTGGCGTTCCCACTGCAAAGGATGGGACACACAGAGAAAAGACGCATCCCAGGCCTCCACGATGTTAAAGTGAAAGGACTCAGCGTCGTGCCCACGTCTGGGATGCTCCTGCAGACCACAGCTCCACGATGTTAAAAGTCAACAATAAGAGGCGACACTCCAGAGAGCAATGCAGGTTATCCCCGACAAGATAAAAATCACACTGGTTTGCTTCTTTCAAAAGTATTAGAAAAACTAAAGAGATCTGTGGCATAGGAATATAATCCACTGCACAGAACTGCAATAGATAACTTTAGATTATTTTTGGCCTTCTCCACAGTTCAAAATCAAGAACATAGATCCCATTATTGACATTCTTCAACTGATTTTTTCATCAATTGCCTTTCCAACAGTAGAGAAAAAATGACTAATCCTCTCAACCTTGCCGGCAGCCACTTAAAAATATTCACTTTGCTGTGTGTGAAGCAATTATATCTAATCCATCCATGTCCCCTCATTATCTGTCCCGAAGCTGCGAAACACAGTTTTAAGGGTTCAGTAAGCAAATAAAAACCTCATTACAGTCTTCAATGCAGTAATTTTGTCTCTGGATTACCAAACATTATTTTCTGTAAACTGTTTATAATTCAGGTTTCCACTATCAGAAATCAACAAAATATCTTTTTGCTGCATGTTTTTAATTATAATATTTTAAGCACAACTATCCATGGAATTCTAAAAAGAATCAGCGGCTTGCACAGGCTCAGTATCACATCCTATGACGTGTGATATCGCACGAGTCATGCAAAATCATATTTGGGCAATTACAAAGGTAGAGAATAAAATTAATGTAAAAAAAATTCAGCTTGGCTATACATTGTGCAGTCAGTCAGTAATTGCCCATATTTTGCCACTGAATCAGTTACGAGTAGCCCTTATATATCATTTACTGTTATTGAATATTGAGAAACCTGTTCAAAAGACCAAAATATTTTCCTTTTGGTGACGAAACGTTTTATTCACCTCTTTTAATCTCAGCATTTTTTGCTTGACATTTGTGCTGAAATGGCAGAATGCAAAACAATCAGCCAATATTATACATCCCACACTACTCCTTGTTCTGTCCAAGATGAAGGCTGGCCTATATGTCCGTGCCAAACTCCTCATTTATCATTTTCCACAGGACATTGAATCTGGAAGTGGTCCAGATTGGTTGAGGTGTCGTTGCTGCAAAGCTTAGGTTGCATAGATGAAATCCAGTCTCTTTCCAATATTTAGTTCATTTTTCATCCATTCAACAGGAACGGGTATCTGAAGTATCCCAGTGCTCTTTCTAAATACCTTTACCATTTCAATAAATTAATGATACTTTATTGCCACATGTACATCGGTACAATGAAAATCTTCATTTTTCCATACAAGCCAGTAAAATCATACAAAAGACATCACCTAGGTAGTACACAAAGAATTGTCATGTTTCTGCTTCCAACAAAGTTTCAAAATCTCCAAGTACAGTCTTATCTTTTCACGGCGATGAACCAGACCTGCTGCTGCTTGTGGCCTGCAATGTGTGGGGATTTTTTATAATGAGGTCAATTTTTCCCTTAAATGTTGTAGTTCCAGTGTTGGATTTATGTAGTTGAAACAAGAATCTCCAAGCCGGGAGCATTATTGTTAGGGAGAAATCTTATCTCAATTAATAACAAGGAAGGTAATTATTTTAGGTCAGGATGCGAGTTCATATCCACTGATCTATGAAAAAAACATATTCCTGCAGTGGCTTTGTTAACAAAAATATAACTATTTTACTTGGAACAAAAGCCAACACCTCAATTTCCGGGCCCTTTATTTTGTGGAATTTCTGTGTTGTTATTTAAGCCAGACAACTCTCTCACTTCTGTAAAGGCAAAGGATGGGAAGAACAGCTGGTGTTAGTGGAAACTCAGTTTGCAGACAAGATTCAAGAGTTTATTGTCATGTGTCCCAGATAGGACAATTAAATTCTTGCTTTGCTTCAGCACAACAGAATATAGTAGGCATAAATAAATACAGAACAGATCAGTGTGACCATACGCCAATGAATTATATATAGATATATATATATATATAAAATATATATATATATATATATATATAACTAAAAGTCTGATCTTGACCGCTTTTGGCCCACTGTGCTGCGATTTCCGAGAGAACGTCGCCACCTACGGCCGTCATTTTTGGCCACCTCGATCAGAGACCCCCTCCACCTTCCTGGCCCAGAGGATTTTTCCCATCGATGCAAAATGAGAGAGATATTAGTGTTTTTTAAAAATTCCCCATTCTCTCTGCTGCCCCCGCTGGCGGCAGGGGGGAGGGAGTATAAAACCCGGAAGTGTCGTGCCTCACTCATCTCTGCCAGACCCAGGCAGTGAGATGTCACTGTTCTCTGAGCTGTGAATAACACTGAACTGATGTCTACTCCACAGTGAGTCCCTTTGATGTGGCTGCTGCCAAATTGTTTACCCTTTTTTTTTAAAGTTTGTGTTCACAAAATGAATTTTGGTTGTCAGGTGGCTGCTTGCTGCCCAATTGTTTGCCTCGCCTTTTAAAAAAAAAAGTTGGTGTTCACAAAATGAATTTTGGTTGTCAGGTGGCTGCTTGCTGCCCAATTTGTTTGCCTCGCTTTTTTTTATAAAGTTTGTGTTCACAAAATGAACTTTGGTTGTCAGGTTGCTGCTTGCTGCCTAATTGTTTGCCTCGCCTTTTTTTCAAAAAGTTAGTGTTCACAAAATGAATTTTGGTTGTCAGGTGGCTGCTTGCTGCCCAATTGTTTGCCTCGCTTTTTTAAAGAGTTTGTGTGCACAAAATTGATTTTGGTTATCAGGTGGCTGTGGCCCAATTGTTTGCCTCGCCTGTTTAAAGAGTTTGTGTTCACAAAATGGATTTTGGTTGTCAGGTGGCTGCGGCCCTATTGTATGCCTCGCCTTTTTGAAGAGTTTGTCTTCACAAAATGAATTTTGGTTGTCAGGCGGCTGCGGCCCAATTGTTTGCCTCGCCTTTTTAAAGAGTTTGTGTTCACAAAATTGATTTTGGTTGTCAGGTGGCTGCTTGCTGCCCAATTGTATGCCTCACTTTTTTTTTTTAAGTTTGTTCACAAAATGAATTTTTGGTTGTCAGGTGGTTTTTTTTTTTTTTTTTTTTTGCTTGCGGCCCAATTGTTTGCCTCGCCCTTTTGAATGGTTTGTGTCTACAAAATGGATTTTTGGTTGTCAGGTGGCTGCGGCCAATTTGTTTGCCTTGGCTTGGCTTTTAAAATCGTTGTAAGTTGGCTTCCAGCCCAAACATCCATTCGGCCCACAATGTCTATACTAGCCCTCTGGAAACAAAACTTGGACACATAACGAAAGTGTGAGGAGCATAGTAATCTACTTCAAGGGACTGGTGGATGGGGTGTATATGGGGCAGATTAAATTCTACGGTGAGAAATGTGAGGTATTAAATAGTGATTGGTAAAAAATGAGAAAAGGCACTATAATCTAAGGGATTATAAAAGGCACTATAATCTAAGGGATTATAATAGGCATACAAAAGTTCAAAACGGCATATTTTAACAGAAAGATTTAGGAGTATTCGAACATAAGGTATGCTGAGGAAGTGAATAAAAACATACCAGAAACAGAGCTTTCTTAACAGCCATGTTGAGTGCAAGAACAGTAAAGGTCATGGCATTAGGTGGAGTATGTTTGCATGGATTGAAGACTGGTTGTCATATGAAAACAGATTCTTGAAATAGATGGGCCTTTTTCAGGATGCAAGAATATAACTGGTGGATCACCTCTTGGCCTGAGCACTTCAGTTATTTTAATGACTTGGGGAAGGGTCCGAGTGTGAGGTAGCTAAGTTTGCTACTCGGAGAAGTAGGTAGAAGAGCATGATAAGAGAATATTAGGAATCTGCAACTGGATATAGATTGAGTGAGCGGGGGAAAATGGTAAATGGAGTTGAATGTAGGAAAGTGATGGGTCATACACTTCAATAAGAGCAATCCAAGGCAGACTATTATATAAATAGTCATAAGATCATAGAGTTATACTGCAAGGAAAAGCCCTTTGGCCCAACTCGTCCACACCAACCAAGTTGCCTAAATAAGCTGCACCCATTTGCGTTCTATATTCCTCCAAACATCTTTGATTCATATACCAGTCCAAATTTATTTTAAATCCAATTGTACTCACCCTTCCTAAATTCATACATCCACTGCTCTCTGTGTAAAAGTTGCCCCTCATCTCATCCCCCCCACCACCCCCCAGGAAGTGACTGTGACCTCTCACCTTAACTATTCTTTAAAAATATGACATTATTGAAAAATAAGCGAATTATGTAAAATTACGAATCAAAACTTGCGTAGTCTTTTTCCTGATGTGGCATCTTTTCCACTCAGAGGGTGGGGGTATAAGGAACAAACTGCCAGAGGAGGCAGTTGAGGCAGGTAGAAAAACACTTGGACAGGTTCATGAATAGGAAAAATTAGAGGGGTATAGGCCAAATGCAGACATGTAGGACTAGCTTTCATGGGGTGCCTTGGTCAGTGTGGATGAATTGGGCTGAGGGCTCTGTTTCTGTGCTGTAGAGCTCTATGACTACTTTAATTCAGCATCATGGGCAGCACTGATATCATGAGCCAATGAACATAAGGGGGCAGGATAGATGTTGAGATATTTGCAGAAGAATGTGGAATGATGGAGTTTTGTCCTGCCTCTCCTCTCTCAGCTTTCTTCCCCTTCCAATAATCAGTCTGAAGAAGGGTCCCAGCCTGAAACGCCACCTATCCACGTTCTTCAGAGAGGCTGCCTGACCAGGACCAGCAATGAAAGAGGAAGTGGATGTGCCATTCTTGCTTGTAGAGGCATCTCCCACTCCTCAACAGGCTGGAAAGGCAGCAAGTAATCCTCAACACTGACGAAGATCGAGGAAAAGCCAAAACAACTAGTAAAATTCTGGCTCCGAATCAAGCAAGATTATCTCGTCTAATAAAAAAAATATGAATAAACAATGAATTTTGCCATTTTAGGTCATAATTTATGGTCAAAGCAACCTGCTTTGATAGAGTCAGTCCCAATGTATCTTCTACACTATAAACTCATAGTGTTAATCCCAAACATCCTGAATGGTGTCAGCAAGTAGAATTAACATGTTTATAGCACAACCATACACACATACAGTATGCTGGTTGAGAGTAACAGTGAGACTGGGGAGGATTGGAGTTGGGGGGGTAGGGATAAAACAGTGTGATGGATGGGATTTATGAAGAGTTATTTTTTAGAGTTATATAAAACAATGTTAAAAGTCTTTAGGTTAATGTAACACCAATTCCTTGAATCACAGCTTCCATGAATCTCACGATTTCTACAACATTTGCATTGTTTAGCTTGGCTATGTTGATGAATTCAATTTCTTCTTTCTAACATTGCTGAAATCTCCTCCAGCCCATCTCTTCAAATGGTCAGGCATGTGGAGCATTCAGCTTATTATCATTATCAACTCCATAAATGTGTGATCATCGCTCTTAGATCAATCCACCAAGCAGTTCTTAAAGGGAAGGTCTGTATTTAAGCAAGATAAACACATAAAGCTAGAGTAACTCAGCTCGAGTAACACAGATGGCCTGACTCGATTTATATGGCCATTTAAATTTAATTCCAATCTAAAATTTCACAACTTTATTCCCCTCGACAAAATAACCAGAAAGAGCAAAGTGTGCCTGCAGTTAACAGAACAGGAAAATATATGTCCTCTCTACTGAAAATAAAATGATAGTGCATCTTAGAAATGTTATTAAGATTTCAGGCTTTCCACCAACTTCACAGCAGGTAGTCTGTTTCCATAATGTGCCAATATTCTGATGAACTAAAACTTGTAACCTAATACATGACATTTATGGGAGAACATGCCATAATATGATAACTATCATCTTAATTTGGAAATCAAAAAGCTGAAGAATGGTCTCGACCCGAAACGTCACCCATTCCTTCCCTCCAGAGATGCTGCCTGTCCCATTGAGTTACTCCAGCATTGTGTCTGCCTACCATACTCTCCTGCTCACCCTAAATAATAACAAATAGTACTCAGCCTGAAAATGTAACCTTAAGCTTTAGACTTGGTCAGATTTGCAAAGACATAGCAGATGATCACCATTGCAATACTGATGTACATGGTACATGTACTGATGTAAATACTGATGCAATACTGATGTACATGGTACATGTACTGATGAGGTACATGGGTCTGATGAAGTGTTTCGACCCAAAATGACGCCTATTCCTTTTCTCCAGAGATGTTACCTGACCCATTGAGTTACTCCAGCATTTTGTGTTCATCTTACATGATACATAATCTGCTTTAGACAATAGACAATAGGTGCTGGAGTAGGTCATTTGGCCCTTCGAGCCAGCACCGCCATTCAATGTGATCATGGCTGATCATCCCCAATCAGTACCCCGTTCCTGCCTTCTCCCGATATCACCTGACTCCGCTATCTTTAAGAGCCCTATCTAGCTCTCCCTTGAAAGTATCCAGAGAACCGGCCGCCACTGCCCTCTGAGACTTTGAAACAATAATGACTGATTCTTATACCCTTAGTTTATTTGTACTGAATCTGCAGTGATAAGTTACATGGACAAAGTTGTCCCCTTTGTGCAATGGGTGGTTCAAAGAAAGTCTAGCAAAATCCAGAGTAATAATTCTTTTCTACGGCAGTGTTTAGTGTTGAATCTAGATCAGTCAAAGATCAAATAGATTTTTTTTAATGTTTCAATGGGCATGTAACTCGTACAGTAAAACAAACCTTTTTAACCCTAAAGCAGATAAGAATTGGTCTCCTGGCAGTTAGGTTGAACATTGGCTCCTCAAGACGCTTCATTAAATCTTATCCAGATCTCATGTTTGCAAATACTTCTTTTAACAAAGTATAATCATTTGACCCTGTCAAATTCCTCCCCAACTGCTAACTTTCATCGTTTAACATCCCAAAGATAGTGAAATCGTTTAACATCCCAAATGTCCAGTGATTCTCAATGACAACTCAGAGATAAAAAACCTTTACCAAGATATAATTAATTGACATAATTTAAAAAAAATGCCTACTTCCATGTGAGCTGAAGGACTACCATTTCTGGTTTTATCTGAGCTGCATAGCTCCCAATTCACATTTACTGATCATAGAGTGGTGATGATCATGCTCTGCCAATGACTTGCATCATGCAAACGAGAGTAGGTTTCCCACAGCGTTAAGGGCCTCTCCCACTTGGGTGACATTTGGGCGACATTTAGGCGAACAGGATTTTGGAATGTTCAGCATTGGGTGTTTCATCATGTCGTGTGCCCTGTCACACACTGACATATGCTGTCCTGTGGGTGACGCCCGGTTAGGGTTAGAGACCACATAAGGGGTGTAAAATATTCTTCCTTCAATGCATGAATTTTAAACATTAATATATTAAAATTAATACAATAAAATCATTTGTAATAAAATCCAGAAGTGGCGGCACTGCCTTGCAGCTGCGGCTCGCCTGCAGTCCATTTTGGCCTTTTGTTTTTGGTTTTCTTTTCGTCCCCGTTTCAGTTTATTAGGCTGGTGTAGTGTGTGGGGGGGTGGGGGGGGGGGAGAAACTTGTTCTTAGTTCTTCCTTCGGGGGGAATGCGACCTTTTCTTGTTTGTATCCCCCATCTCCGTTCTGCGCGAGGCCTAATGGCAGAGCTTGGCGGCCTCCAACGGGGACCGACCCTCTACTTCGGGCTGTGGATACGTTCCGGCGGCAGCGACCCGACGGAGCTTGTGCGGCGTTCCGGAGGCCGACTTCGGGGCTGTGGCGGCATCCGGAGGCCCGACTTCGGGGGCTGTGGCGGCGATCCAAGCGAAGCGACCCGAACAACGATCGGGAGCTGCAGGTCACAGATAGATGACCTGCTTCTCCGGAGCTCCCGCACAATAGCTACGTCTTGCTGGACTGGAAGACGCAGCTTTCGACGCCCCGGGCCGGCGGATTTCAAACCGGCCCGTTCGCTGAGCCTCGCATTCAGCCGCGGGACTGACTTACTTACCATCACCGCGGGTCACAACAATCAGAAGCCTGATCGTCCCTCAGCGCAGAGGGAGAACAAGGAGGAAAGACAAAACTTTTGCCTTCCATCACATGGACTCACTGTGTGGATGTTAAACTGTGTTGAATGTGTGTTTTGTTATTTCAGTCTATGTTATGACTGAGCAAGGTTCACAATTTCGTCAACAGAAATGTCTGAATGACAATAAAGGATACTTTCTTACTTTCAATTGTCGCAAAGATTCGAGTTGTTCAAAGTTTTATTATAGATGTATTGGTCCCTTCCAGATGCAATCACCGACCTCGATAACGATCACCGTCTCTTTACCAAAGAGATGATTCAGTGAGTGTAGACTGAATTCCCGTTCTCCACCCCCACCTCTTCCCCTCCCACCCTTCACTCCCCACCCTCCTCCCTCCCCTCTCGCCCCCTTCTTCCCCTCCCCCTCTTCACCTTTCTCTCCGCTCCACTCTTCTCCCCCTTCTCCACTCCCCTCATCACAACCCCTTCTCCCCCTCCTCCATTTCCAACCCCCCCACTTTGCCCGATGCTCCCATTTGTGGACCTAGCCTGTGACAGCTAGATCCACAATTAGTACTGCACAAAAGGCCAACCAATCTGTATTAGTATCATTGGACTATGGATAAATACGAGACTTTGGGAACAAAACCCCCCAAATCCCCCCCCCCCCGCCCCCCCCCCTGCTTCAAAGGGGTGGTTTAGATTCAGTGGCCGGAGCAGGTGGGTTGGCACTGGTTATATTGACACCATTGCTGTACCAGTGAAAAGCCGCTGCCCCCTGGGGGTTTGAAAGACCATTGGAAGAGAGTTTGCCTCTGGGGGACAATCACTGTCTAACAGTTTAGTTTCATATGTGAGAGGCAGACACATGGATGTTGAGTCCAAACTCTTCGGGCTCCGTGGAAAATTTAATTTGAGATGCAATGGCTTTCGGCCCAACACGTCCGTCCAGAAACAGCGATTCCCCCGCACACTATCCACACACGCTAGGGGACAATTTATACTTATACCAAGCTGTCAACCTAGAGTTCGGTTAGGGTTAGGTTACATTTAGGGCTAGGGGTAGGTTTAGGGTTTCCTTCGCACTCCAAGTCGCAGTTCCATCTGCATCGAAATATTAGCAGGATGACACGATTTTTTTCACGTGGTGAGAGCTCTGCCACAGGACTGTGCCTCGAGGCTGCTGCCATATATCAGAGACCCGCCTACAATCGCAAAGTACGAAGGTTTGAAGGCCCTGCTGTTACATGCCTTCGGTCTCGCCCGTAGAGACAGGGCGCCGAAGATCATGGCAGTGGGACAGTGTCGGCGATCGACGTCCATCCACCATCATGGCGAAGGTGCTGGCCCTGATGGACGGGCAACGCCCGTGTCTGCTATTCGAACAGGCGTTCTTGGAGCAGATGCCGGACGAGATCCGTTTGATGCTCGCCAGGGCCAATTTCATCGATCCCCAGCACCTCGCAGAGAGAGCCGACGAGCTGTGGACCCACAGACGGCAGGACGTTTGTTCATTCTCCCGCCCACTGCCATCAGCATGGATGCAACAGAGACGACATCGGGACGGAGGTCAGAAACCGCCCAGCACCGATGAAGCATTGCCGCAGCCGGAGGTGTACAGCCGATGCCGTTGGTGTTTCTACCATCTCCGTTACGGTGTGAAAGCCCGAAGATTTTGAAGCCCCTGCTCGTTTCAGGGAAATGCCTCGGCCGATCGCCCATAGAGGCGAACGTGATCGGCCCGAACGAACGCCTCTACGTCCGTGATCGCCATTTCAGCCACTGTTTCCTGGTTGACTCCGGTGCCATACCAGAATTCCTTTTTTTTGCCACCGACGCCGAGCCACCGCGTCGGTAAGGTAGCGCCCGTCCTCTCGGCCGTTAGCAGGAGCGACATTCGAACTTACGGTGCGCGGACCCTGGACTTGCATTTCGATTCCCACCCATATTGATGGAAGATACGTTGCTTACCTACCCAGGCCGATAATTGGGGCCGACTTCTTGCGCGCCTTCACCTGCGGGGCGGAGGAAATGTAAACTTCCTTTTTTCACCATTTCAACTTTTTCTTCCCCCCATTTGTTCCGTTGTCGGACCTGTGCCCTGCCAAGCCGCATATTCGTTCATGCCCCATCAGCAACTCGACAAGGTAGGCCGAGAGATCCAGCACCTTTCGCAGCCTATCATGAATTCCGGAGTAGCTCACCTTCGGTTTGACGGGGCCACGACCCGTCATGGTGTGGTCACCGCTTCCCACCGTGGCCACCGGTTGTACCAGGTGGTGGCGTTGGCCAGCACTGCTCCCACCCGATAAACTGCGTATCGCACGAGACAAGCTCCAGTTTAAGGAAGGCATGGGGATTGTCCGGCGGTCGGATAGCCCTCGGGCTTCCCTTCTGCATATGGTACCAAAGCGTCTGGGGGATGGAGATCTTGCGGTGATTACAGGCATCTAAACGCCTTAACCACGGCGGATCGGTACCCCGTCCCGAACATTCAAGATTTCTCGGCTGATTTGGAGGGCGCTACCTTCTTCTCGAAGGTCAACATGGTCCGCGGGTATAACCAGATCCCAGTCCATCTCAATGACGTCCCTAAGAAGGCCACCATCACCCCTTTCAGCTTGTTCGAATGCTAAGAATGCCTTTTGGCCTGAAGAATGCCGCTCAAGCATTCCAGAGGTTAATGGATCAGGTCAGACAGGGTTTGCCGTTCATATTCATCTATCTCGATGATATTCTGGTGGCCAGCAGCTCGCATGCTGAACACGTTAGGCACCTCCGCCTGTTCTTCGAGCGGATGCGTAAGCATAGGTTGGTGATTGGTTCGGATTGCGCTCCATCTCCTTTTTAGGTCACAGGATAACCTGCGAAGGCGCACAACCGCTGCCTGAGAAGGTCCCTTCCAAACCGTCGTTTCCCGAGGCCACTATTCATCAAGAGCCGGGAGGAATTCATCGGAATGGTCAATTTCTACCACCTATGATGGCGGCCGTTGTTCCAATGTCTGCTGGGCATGCCCAAGGACCTTTTTTGGTCCAGAGAGACCGGGATAGCTTTCGAGGGGGCTAAGACCGTGCTGGCCAACACGCAACATGCTGGGACACCCAAGGGCACCTACACGGCCAGCTCTCAGCCCCTCATCAGCTCTCGCGCACACGCGTGGACGCGTCTGACGTCGCGGTGGGTGCTGTTCTCGAGCGGCGGGTAGGTAACCGCTGCCGTTTTTCAGCAGGCAGCTGCGGGCCCCGGAGATCAAGTACACCGCTTTCGATTGGGAGCTCCTCGCGCTTTACCTAGCGATCTGACATTTCTGTTATTTCCGTTATTTCTTAGAGGGCCGCGCGTTTACCGCCTTCACGAACCACAAGCTGCTCACGTTCACTTAAAATAAGGTGTCCGACCCCTGGTCTGCCAGCCAACAGCGGCACCTCGCCTACATATCCGAGTTCACGTCTGACATTCGGCATGTGGCGGGGAAGCTGACGTTGTGGCCGACACGCTGTCCCATCCAGCGGTCCCTGAGGTTTCTGTTTTAAAACTAGGTGTGGATTATGCGGAGCTGGCAGCGGCTCAACAGGCCGACGCCGGAATGGAGGATTACCGCAAAGCTGAATCGGGTCTCAAGCTGACTGAGGAGCCTTGCGGCGCCGCAGGCGTGAGTCATTTGCGATGTCACAACGGGTAAAGCCCACCCGATCGTCCCGATTGCCTGAAGGAATCGGATTTTCGACACCATCAACAGCTTAGCTCACCCGTCCATCGCGCCGCACCTCTGTCTGGTTGTTTCTGAGTTTCATCTGGCACGGGTTAGGAAGCAGGTAAACGCATGGGCCCGCACTTGTATCCCCCGTCAGATTTCCAAGGTGCAGAGTAACGTGTGCCCGTGCAGGATTTTGCTGTTCCAGACGGGCAGGTTCCTGCACATCCCTGTTGACCTGGTGGGTCCCTTGCCATGCTCGCGCGAGGCCACTCACTTATCACTATAGAGTGGATAGGTCACCAGGTGGGCGGAGGCAATATTGTTCACTGATACCTCCGCTGAGGCTTGTGCCCTGCGCTTATTGTCTCCAATTGGATCGCTCGTTTCGGGGTCCCTTCAGAAATCATTACCGATCGTGGGGCCCAGTTCACGTCCTCCCGGTGGTGTGGTATGGCGCAGCTGTATGGCACGAAGCTGCACAGACCACCATGTATCATCGGAGTCGAACGGTTTCACAGACACTTTGAAGTCAGCGTTGAATGCCCGGCTAACCGGCCCCGATTGGGGGTGACCAGTTGCAATGGGTTCTCCTAGGCATCAGAACTACGCTAAGGAGACCGCGGACGCCTCCTCGCCGAGCTGGTTTATGGCTCGGTTTTGCGGGGGACCTGGGGATTTTCTGCCTGCCACCAGCGATCAGGAGATCCGGCTTCGGCGGGGTGCTAGCTGACATTCTCGAGTGGTGCGCCCATCCCTCGTTCGCGTTTGTCGCGTCCCTCCGGTTCCGTTTTGCCGGCCCCGAATGTTGCGCTCACCCCGCGACCTCGGACTACGCATTCCAGTCGAACCGTCCGGTTACCCGTGCATTTCTGTACCGCAGATTCTTGGGGGGGGGGCATGTAGCAGCACCTGCTGGCGCACGTGGATATCGAATCCGACGTTCAGAAGCCGCGGTCACGCGACTCAGGAGGGGCTGCTGTTTTTGCATGGTTTCGCTTCCGCGCCACAGTTGCTTTGCTGACCACCGTTGTGATCAGACATTTTTGCAGAGACCTGTTTGCCAAGGAGCGATTGTGTAAATAAAACCATTCAGAAAATGGCTGTCGTTTCTGCATCCACTAAAACCAATTATATATCCATTCCTTCTCTCCAGAGATGCTACCTGTCCTTAAACCAGCATCTGCAGTAATCTAGGTGATATCAAAAAGATATCTTCTAGGTTAACTCCCAATTCCCTCATTATTGGAATACATGCCATATATAACACACACACACAATGAAGGAATTAGAAGTTAACCTAGAAGGAGTCTCTCCTCCTAGTAAGCATCGAACTGCCACAAAAATAGCTGGACCAAGCAGCAAGCAAATAATAAAATTCATACAAACATGGAGAATGTCAGGTTGGCCAAGTAATTGTAAGGTGCCTCTGCTTGGATTTTTCCCATACTATAATTTGGAAATTATTTGAATAGCAAATTACTTAACCTCGGTACACTTGACAATAATAAGGCGAAAGCTTAAATATGATGATAGTTTAATAGCAATGTTACAAAATGTTGAAATTTTAAAAATCAAGTCTGCAATTTATCACATCAGATAAAGCATTAAAAGAAGTTTAATTTGACACCTAATTCACTTTCATATCATCAGAAATAAAAAGGTTATGGCCATTTTCATACTCGGAAATTAGCATCTTGTTCCCTATTGCGTTTCCATTGACAACACAATAGCTGTGATCGAGGACAGTCAAAAGCCCATAGCTTTCTTAAAAATTAAGAGAACTGAGATAAATTTTCAGTTATTATAGATTGACACATTCCGAAACAAATATAAAACATCTTACTTGGATGACCTGAAATTGAAGCATGTAATTAGTTAGTTACCTAGTTGTAGCTAATTACGAAATTGACCGTTGTGACGGTAATAGGTAAAAGGGACGGAGGTATGCGTTGGTGACCACTTCGGGACCAGTGATCACAATACCATTAGTTTCAATATAATTATGGAGAGAGTCAGAACTGGACCTAGGGTGGAGATTTTTTGATTGGAGAAAGGCTAACTTTGAGGGAATGCGTAAGGATTTAAAAGGAGTGAATTGGGACACTTTGTTATGGGAAGGATGTAGAAGAGAAATGGAGGACATTTAAAGGGGAAATTGTAAGAGTACAGAATCTTTATGTCCCTGTTAGGTTGAAAGGAAATAGTAAAAGTTGGAAAGAGCCATGGTTTAAGGGAAATTGAACACTTGTTTTGAAAAAAGGAGAGATATCTACTATAATTATAGGAGGCATGGAGTAAATGAGGTGCTAGAGGAGTATAAAGAATGAAAAAAGAATCTTAGAAAGAAATTAAGAAGCCTAAAATCGAAGATATGAGGTTGCTTTGGCAAGAAAGGTGAAAGTAAAATCCAAAGGGTTTCTACAGCAGCTATATTAATAGCAAAAGGATAAACAGGGATTAAATTGGACCATTAGAGAGCCAGAATGGACAGCTATTTCTGCAGAGCAAAAGAGATGGATATATTGAACAATTTATTTTTCTTCGGTTTTCACATGGTGAAGCATATATTTTGAACTCTGTTGAGGTAAAAAAAAAAAAAGTAGAGTAGCTATGGAAACTACAAGATTCAAAGAGGAGGAAGTACTGATACTTTCGAAAAATATAAAGTGGATGTCTCCAGGTCCTGACAGGATAGTCCTAGGACATTGAGGGAAGTGATAGTGTAGAAATAGCAGGAGATATGACAGAAATATTTCAAACGTAATTAGAAAGGGAATAGTGCGGAGGATTGGCGCACTGCGCATGTTGTTCCATATGTTTATAAGGGTTCAAAGAATAAACCTAGCAATTATAGACCTGTTAGTTTGACGTCAGTGGGGGGCAAATTAATGGAAAGGATACTTGGAGATAATATACCCATCCTAAGCATCTGCCGCAGGACTATAAACTGGTCTGATTCCCCCCCGCCCTCACGAGAACAGTCAACATGGATTTGTGCCTGGAAGGTCATGATTGACAAAACTTCTTGAATTTTTTGAAGCGGTTGCTAGGGAAATGATGAGGGTGAAAGCAGTGGATGTTGTCTATATGGATTTCAGTAAGGCCTTTGACAAGGTTCCCATGGAAGGTT
This sequence comes from Okamejei kenojei, assembly GCA_035221665.1. NCBI lineage: Eukaryota > Metazoa > Chordata > Chondrichthyes > Rajiformes > Rajidae > Okamejei > Okamejei kenojei. The sequence goes on along the minus strand of CM069132.1, from coordinate 117,526,252 downwards.
GGTTAGAAGGTTCAATCTTTGGGTGTTAATGGCGGAGTAGCAAGATGGATTCAACAGTAGCTGAATAGAGATGTCAGAGAGTATGGTGGATGGCTGTTTGTCAGGTGGGAAGCCGGTGACCAGTGGGTGCCTCGGGGATCTGTGTTGGGTCCACTGTTGTTTGTCATGTACATCAATTATTGAATGATTGGGTGGATAAAATTGGATAAGTAAGTATGCAGATGATACTAAGATAGTTTGGTGTTGTGGATAATGAAGTAGATTTGCAAAGTCTACAGAGAGATTAGGGCCATTTGGAAGAGTGGGCTGAAAGATGGCAGATGGAGTGTTAATGCTGATAAGTGTGAAGTGCTACATCTTGTGACAGGACAAATCAAAATAGGACGAACATGGCTAAATGGTAGGGAATTGAGGAATGCTGAGGAACAGAGAGATCTAGGAATACACTGTTGCATACCCTGAAGGTGGAATTGCATGTAGATAGGCTGGTAAAGAAAGCCTTTGGTGTGCTGGCCTTTATAAAATCAGAAGCATAGGAATTATCGGGTAGGGAAGTAATGTTAAAATAGTACAAGGCATTGGTAAGACCAATTCTGGAGTATGGTGTACAATTTTAGTCGCCTAATTATAGGAAGGATGTCAACAAAATAGAGTACAGAGGAGATTTACTGGAATGTTGTCTGGGTTCCAGCAAACTATGTTACAGAGAAAGGTTGAACAAGTTAGGTCTTTATCTTTGGAGCGCAGAAGGTTAAGGGGGACTTGATTGAGGTCTTTAAAATGATGAAAGGGATATACAGAGTTGACGTGGATAAGCTTTTCCATTGAGGGTCGGGAAGATTCAAACAAGAGGGCATGACATGAGAATTAAGGGACAGAAGTTGAGGGGGAATTCTTTACTCAGAGGGTGGTGGCTGTGTGGAATTGAGCTTCCAGCAGAAGTGGTGGAGGCAGGATCGATTTTAACATTTAAAAGTAAAGTGGATAGGTATATGGACGGGAAGGGAATGGAGGGGTATGGTCTGAGTGCAGGTAGACGGGACTAGGGAAAAACAAAATTAGGTCTCCACCCTCGTCGTCCACTCATGCCGGGTCCTCTCGTTACTCTTCGGTAGGGTCGGCTCGGCTTGTTCGTTCTCTGGCGTCTCTCGGTTAGGCTTCGCGTTTCGTTTCGGCATCGATCTCTTCGCTGTTATTCTCGCCGCCTTCGCTATTTCTCTTCTTCGTCGTGCCCGTTCTTCATCTTCATTTTTCCGGCGACGTCGGCACGGACTGGAAGGGCCGAGAGGGCCTGTTTCCGTGCTGTAATTGTTATATGGTTGTTATTATAATAGTAATAAACAGACTACCTTGAAAATTCAAAAATGTGATATTGTCAAGATCAGAACTTTAATATTATTGTATTATATGCTATAGGTCCATAACAGATAGGTAAATAAATTACAATTTCTAGCAATAGAACAAGTCTTTATGGAGAAGATCAGTTGCTAGCTGGTAGGTTGGCAGATCATATCCACGACCAATACCACAGCACTGGTCAAGAGAGCCCAGCAACGACTACACCCTCTCCGAAGACTACGGAAAGCAGGTCTCCCCCCTGCACACCTACAAACTTTTTATAGGGGGACAATCGAGAGCACATTAACCTACGGCATCACTTCCTGGTTCGGGAGCTACAAGGCGTACGAACGGCACCAACTGGACAGGATTGTGAAGACCGCCAGCAGGATTATTGGTGCTCCACTCCCTTTCCTGCTGGACATATACAGGAAGAGATGTATCAGCAGAGCCATCTCCATCATCAAAAACCCCTACCACCATCGCATACATATTCTCCATCCTGCCATCTGGGAAGAGGTATACAGGAGCATCAGCTTGCAAAACCAGCAGGGATGCTCCTCAGCTTCTTCCGCAGGCTATAAGACTGATAAACGGACTTTGCCCCTGACAAAGTATGGCACAACCACCAACCTGGACACACTGAGCAGAGCCATTGTCGTGCCGCTGCGATATTGGAACTCATGACATATGTATTTTTATTTTTATTTCTATTTATTTTTTACCGCACACTGAATGGACACTGGTTGAGCAACGTTTTTTCGTTTCCTCTGGGTATGTAAGTACTCAGGAAATAATGATAATAAAGATATACAATAGAAAACAATCATAATCAGTAGCATCATCATACTCCTCAGATTGTAACCAATAAGCAACTCTGTACACCTTGTTTTTCTTCAACTTTTCAATTTTGGCATTGTAAACTACAAGTTCTTGCTCTTCACACCAGGCATGACATGCCTTTCTGCCCACTACTTTCCCATTAAGAATGTCCTGTAGATTCCATTTCTTAAGAAAAGGATAATTGTTTAAAATAGAATAGTATCCAAATAACAAAACTAATCCCAGTTTTCACACAAGAATCACAATATAACATGATTTTTAAATCTCACTGTCATGAATTTATATGCCAGATGGAAGGAATTTAATGTTTAATTCCCATAAATTAATCTAGAAACTTCCACTCAATATAATAAAAAATATTATTTTGCACAATACATGGGACTAAAACTGATATGTAGTATGAAAATATTTACTATGTATAGACAATAACACAAAATATAGACGATTTAGATGCTCCTATGACATGATTGTCCAAAAAAAATAGAGCATTTAGATCATCTTGCGAGTGGGTTTTTCTGGAACGCGATTGATTGAATCTTTAGATTCTGGAGTAGTTCCTGAAGATTGGAGGGTAGCTAATGTAACCCCACTTTTTAAAAAGGGGGGGAGAGAGAAAACGGGGAATTACAGACTAGTTAGTCTAACATCGGTAGTGGGGAAACTGCTAGAGTCAATTATTAAAGATGGGATAGCTGCGCATTTGGAAAGTGGTGAAATCATTGGACAAAGTCAGCATGGATTTACGAAGGGTAAATCGTGTCTGACGAATCTTATTGAATTTTTTGAGGATGTAACTAGTAGAGTGGATAAGGGAGAAGCAGTGGTTGTGTTATATCTGGAGCTTTCAGAAGGCTTTCGACAAGGTTCCCACACAAGAGATTGGTATACAAACTTAAAGCACACGGTATTGGTGGTTCAGTATTGATGTGGATAGAGAACTGGCTGGCAGACAGGAAGCAAAGAGTAGGAGTGAACGGGTCCTTTTCAGGATGGCAGACAGTGACTAATGGGGTGCCGCAAGGCTCAGTGCTGGGACCCCAGCTATTTACAATATGCATTAATGATTTGGACGAGGGAATTAAATGCAACATCTCGAAGTTTGCGGATGACACGAAGCTGGGGGGCAGTGTTAGCTGTGAGGAGGATGCTAGGATATAAAAATCAGGAACTGGAGTCGGATCAGTTATTCTTCAGCAGCTAGCAGCCCGAGGAAATCCGCCTCAGACAGGCGGTAGAAAACTGGATTTTAATCCTGACCCCCCCCCCAGGCGCCAAAGTCACGCACATGGCCAGTGGCAGAACTACAGCGCCACTAACGGTAAGTATTGTAACATCGCTAAGTTTAACACATAGATAAAATCCTTGGTTTGTACAAATATTTCAGTTAGATTTAATTAGCCTCATGATCAGTCCAGACATAGTGGGCCTAATGGCCTGTTCCTTTGCTGTTCTGTGCTTTATGCGTAGGTTGTTATTTGACCAGATATTCCATAACCAAAGGCAAGAAAAAGAAAACAGAAGTGAATCAAATTAGAAATAATTAAATATACATGAAAAATAGTGATGAAAAGGAAAATGAGTGCTGTATTTGTTGTTTTCATACACACTGTGCACTGACCTTTCAAAATAATGTGCAAAACTAATTGAAATTGTGCACTTTGTAACTAGTCTATCCACTGGGTATGAAGGCAATATGTTTTTTAATCATGTTCATTTTGTCTATTCCACTGTAAAAAAGATTCATATTCAAGTCAGGCCTCCGACTGAGCTTCAACTGGGTGATGGCTCTTTATCAGCAACCATCTGAGCATCCATTTACTGAACCCAGTGGATTCTGATGGTGCAGCTTCATTTTCTTTATGTGTTCGGCTATAGGAAGTTTGCCGAAGGCAGGACAAGAACTTATTTGCAGACAGAGGTGGTTTGCAAACTTCAACTTAAGATACAGCTTAAAATGCTTGTAATCTTTGCAAAGCCACATTTTTACAACCATTTCAGCGTCTGAATAATAAAAATAACTGGCAAAATCCATCGACATACAATAAACATGGAGAAAGGAAATGCGATCTTATGGCCAAAGAATAGAATAATGATAGGTTCACCCACCCACCGCTGCTCTCCCTCAAACCGTTGCCGGCGTGATATGAGAAACAAGAGGGCAGAGCTTTAATGGGAAAGGAAGGAGCTCAAGGGATTCGAGGGGGAAGTTTTTTTTCCCCCATATAGAAAATGATTGGTGTTTGGAACATGCTGCCAGAGAACGTAGTTTGAGTCAGACACAATCACTACGTCTAAGAGGCATTTAGACAAGCACTTGACTAGACAGGTTTATGGGGTTAATGCAGGCAAATGAGAGTTGTGTGATGAGCAAAACATGGTTGGCATGGATGGGCTTGGCTAAAGGGCCCATTTCTGAGCTACATAACTCCATGACTCTATGACAGGCAGATGGAGCATTGATACATAAATGATAGCAGGATTAGGAGCCTAAGGGACATTATTGCAGAATGCCTTGAAGGTAGAGACCAGAAAGGCACAGTTAGCTATTAATGCCACCGGTGAAAAAACCTACAGAAGCTTAGGCTGGAGCTCGAGACTGGGACAGTGGCCTTGCTTTGCACCTGCTCCAACTAATGCAAAGAAATTGTCCCTGCATCTGGAAATCGGGCTGAAATGCTGCCAGATAAATAGAATGCAGTTTGAGCTGCCCATAATACCTCTTCTAACGGAACCCCCCCCCCCCCCCCCCCCCCCTCGTATAGGTGTTCATTCCTGTGGGATAGCAATGTGTCAAATTTGCAGAACTCCAAAACACTGGCACAAAGCCTCCTCTGCAATGAAGTGTGAACAGACATAAAAAGATAAACAAAATAAAACTTGGAATACAGGCGTCGAGTCAAAACTATAACTTTAAGGACCTCTTAAATGCACTCCAGCATCATACACTGCTGCCAGCATTTCTGAATGTCCATTTTATATAGGTAGTTTTATTATTCATTGCTATTTCAACACAAAGTCTAGAGAAGTATATACTTAAATGATGCACTTCAGGCTATGTGTAAGTGCTGCATAGAAAAATTATCAGTGAACTTGTGAAGTACTTGTGAAGTTAACTGAAAAATCAGATTGGTGACCAAACCTCACCTGTTATGTAATAAAACCCACAAAGTGCTGGAGTAACCCAGCGGGTTTCTGGGTTACTCCAGCACTTTATGCCCTATTTTGTAAACCAGTATCTTCAGTTCCTTGTATCTACATCTCAAGATCTCATCTGTTGTGTGTTTCTCCTATCTACCTTACAGCATATGAGGAGGCCATTTAGCTCATTACATCTCTGCCAGATCTCAGCAGTCCAATTCCCACACTTCTTTCCCTGGAACCTATTCTCTCTCCCATTATCACCCTTCTGCTTCTCCTGCCTACAGTGCAGAAGCCAATGTCTTTCGGATGAGGGAAGATAGCTTGTGGACCTGGAGGAAATCCACACCATCACAGGGAGAACGTGCAAACTCCACACAAACAGCAGCCAAGGTCAGGTTTGAACCAAGGTTGCTGGATTAACATGGCAGGTGCTGTCACACTGGTTAGATTCCCATCAGAATGGGCATAGGATGGAAGACAGTGAAGAGCTCAGTCATGCCATCTGGATAACATAGAGATTAGTGGCATCAGTGGGGCAACTAGTTGAACTACTGCTCACGATGCCTGTGACCTGGGTTCGATCCTGATGTCGGGTGTTGTCTGTGTGGAGTCTACATGATCTTTATATGATGGCATGGGTTTCCTCCAGATGTTCCACTTTACTCCCTCATCTAAAATATGTGTGGGTGTGTAGGTTAATTGGCCTCTGTAAATTGTCCTAGTGTGTAGGGAGTGGATGAGAAAGTAGGATAACCTAGATCGATAGTCTTTGCTCGGCCCTCGACTCCACGCCAACCAGTAATCACCTCATACACCAACACTATCCTACACATTAGGGACAATTTTTTTTACAACTTACCAAAGTTAATTAATCTACAAACCTGTATGTCTTTGGAGAGTGGGTGGGGAATAATGCACTCGGAGAAAACCCATGGAATCACAGGGAGAACTTACAAATCCCATACAGACAGCATCCCATGGCCAGGATCAAATCCGGAATCCAGTTGGCGCTGTAGGCAGCAATCCTACCACTGCACCACTGTGGCACCCTTCGGTAGGTGTAGACTAAGTGGAGTAAAGAGCCTGTTTCCATGCTGAATCCCTAAACTAAACTAAATAGTAAACTTGCCAAAGCATTCAGTTGATCTTGGCTTATGTGTTGACAATTTCTGCTCTTGTATTTTTATACGAGTGCAAATCATTTACAATGCACTTTCCCAATTTAATTGACATTATATTTAGCATTATGCACTGAACTGGCACATTTCATGTTTCACACTGAGGCCATGCGTATAATGAACTATGCTACAGCAAAACAAACATTTCATCCCTATGAAACTCAGCCGGAGAGGGGAAAATTCAATTACTCGCTGCTCTCCTGCTGCTGGTCATTAAACTGGTTTCTTTGAAGCTTGACTAAGATGCCATTGTGATCAATATAAAATTAATTATAGCAGTATTAAATAAAAATTATAACCCTAAGCATCAAATAATAATTAAACAAGTTAGTTCAAAACTGGTAATTTAAAAGTAGCACTGAACATGAAGAACAGTTCTGAAAAATATAAATTATATAATACAAACCACTGCAAAGGAAATAACTGATCATTGTGTCATTAAATGTAATCACCGAGCAACAAAAGACATGCATTTAACAGATAATGGCCCAGCGACTTATTTAAAAATTAGTAAAGCCAGTAACAAATATGGCCACGCTCCATTATACAAGAATACAGTGAAATATGCCGTTTGATCACTATTGCTGGTAAATTGTTATGGCCACATTGAAATTAAGTTTAGGTACGATTGTGAATTTCCATGCATCAGCCATTATTTTGTAAATTTAGCAAATCAGATTCATAAACTCATAAGCTATAAGAGCAGAATTAGGCCAATCAACCCATCAAGTCTATTCCGCCATTCAATCATGGCTGCTCAATCTTTCCCTCTCAACCCCATTCTCCTGCCTTCTCTCCATAACCTCCGATTCTTTTAACCTATACACTGACATGTTCTCCTTTCACCCTTCTGCTCACTGATCTATAATGGCTCCCAGCAACCAGAGTTCAATTCAAAAACTCTGCTTTTTGTTTTCATTCTTATGGCTAGAAAAATCTGTATGCGTCTCTAGTCCTGGCTCATTTCCCATTCAACTAACATCACAATGTTTTTTTTAAACCTCTCTGCATTGTCACCTCTAGGCTTTCAACTGCCTCGTTCCAGAGTCTTAAATTCCCTATCTACACTTCTCCATCCCCCCCACATGCCCGTCTTCCTTTCAGACACTACTTAAATGATCCACTCTTTGATCCATGAAAGCCTGAAATTTTGGGCTATCGCCTACAAAGGCGATACACCATTGTCCTGCTGGATGGGTCCACACCAACATTGTTCAACGCTTAAGCATCTAGTTGCAACCAGGCAGCTTCTCTTGGCTGCCTAGAATTTCCCATTTACATGTTGTTTCTCAGCAACATCATCCAAATTGTTCATGTCAGCTTCCATGCCATGAATTATGGATCAGAATTAAAGAAGGTTCAACACTGAAAAAATATTAGACTATACAGAAAGCATGAAATGAAAGTCATATGCAAGATAAAATTTAAAGGAAAAAAATCAATTTTCCTCAATAATTTTCTTCTGAAGAAACAAACCTTCACATCAAAATCCTAATTATTCAGGGCCAGAGAAGTTGTAGAACAATAATTATCACTTAACATGAAATGTTACACTCAGCACCCATTTTACTGATGATCACAATAATACTACAGAGGGTATGGAACTCAGTCTGAAGAAGTGTCTCGACCTGAAACATCACCCGTTCCTTCTATCCAGAGATGCAGCCTGTCCCGCTGAGTTACTCCAGCACTTTTTATCGATCTTTGGTTCAAGCCAGCATCTGCAGTTCCTTGCTACACATGGAACATGTTTGTTTGGCTGATACTGCCAGTATCATGTTGAGGAGGGGTTAATCCATGCAGCAGATATTCCCTGGAATTACTCAGAAGTGACAGATTGTGTCCGTCTAGATTTAATATTTCCTTGATACCAGCAATGCATTAAATACACAGATTGCAAATGCGGTACTCGGACGTGGCGCCATCCATCCATCTCATGGTCTCATCCATCGGCGCCACGTCCGCACATAGCAAATGCACAGTTGAGCATCAATAAAGAGTAAGAAGATCCTTCCCCCCCCCCCAATCGACCAGCGAGCACGTTTTAACTGTTGCACATTACTTAATTTCATCTTGGCATTGCTGTATTTCACTAATTATTTTATACTTTTGAAAGTCAAATCATGTTACAAAAGTCAACAGGGAATAATGCGGCAGGCACTGTTGTATTTCTAACTAATGTCAAAGTTTGTGCACAAACCATTTGATTAGTCTTTGTGCCATTTTCTTTCGAGGAGATTCCACAGAGGCACAAAGGGGACAACATGGTTGAAGAAGAGAATGAAGAGGAGAAGCACATTTCCCGACTGAGATTCAAACTGTGAAATATCTGCACTCTTGGTGAAGATATCCTTGTTGAAAGCGGTCATAAGGAATAGTAGAATTAGGCCATTCGGCCCATCAAGTCTGCCATTCAATCATGGCTGATCTCTCACTCCTAACCCCATTCTCCTGCCTTCTCCCCACAACCTCTGACACCTGTACTAATCAAGAATCTATCTATCTCTGCCTCAGAAATATCTACTCACTTGGCCTCCACAGCCCTCTGAGGCAAAGAAGATGTCACCTAGCTCCAGGCAGCTACAACCTTGGAGCAGGCCATTGTCTATCTATGTGATGGGCGATGAACTTGTATGTATCTTTTTTCTTCCCGCAAAGGACTTATTTTCAACATCCTACTGCCAGCTGTCCACTTCTATTTACGTGTAGTAACTGAAACGTCTCAGTTGGAGACAGCTGACAATTCTTCATTCCTTCTCGTCAACATTAATGGCAGAGACAGTGTACAATTGCTCATGACCGGTCTTGAACTGCTTCAGTGCTGGTTCTGTCCTCTTCACTTAGCGCCATATTAATGGGCAACAATAGTCAGTCAATTATGCAGGGGGGTGGTACTTCAGCCTGCACCAATTAACAGGTGATTAGAGCTATCTTCAAATTATTCTGATCCCCATCCACCCCCAAATGGACTGCAAGCCTTTGATAATAACCACTGCTGCAAAACCTTTGAAGGATCATTAGCATTTTAAAGATCTAGACCAAATTGAAGGCATTTTGCAGCACTCAACAGTACAGGAGTCAATACTCATTGTGGTCTGCTGAATGCTGTACAGCATAGTGGGAACTAACCTTGCCTTTGTAGTACAATAAACAAGGGAGACATATGGAAGTGGAAGAGTAGATGGCTGATGGAGAGAGTGGCTGGAGAAGGTATCATAACCATATAACCATATAACAATTACAGCACGGAAACAGGCCCTCTCGGCCCTTCCAGTCCGTGCCGACCATTTGTTTTCTCCTAGTCCCATCTACCTGCACTCAAACCATACCCCTCCATTCCCTTCACGTCCATATACCTATCCACTTTACTTTTAAATGTTAAAATCGATGTTAAAAGCTTATTTGTGACCATATAGTCTGTGACAAACTCAACCTTCATTGCGAATAACTGAAGAAGGGTCGTGACCCAAAAAGCCACCTATTTCTTTTCTCCAAATGCTGCTTGACCTGCTCCAGCATTTTGTGTCAATCTTCTGCGAAAACTACTCCCATGAGGCATATTTCACCTTTCCTCTGTCCAATTTAGCATCCACTTGGCCACAAGGCCAAATTAAAATCCAAACCAAATTTACAAATTGCTACGTATAATGTCAACTAATAGGTCCTGTGCAATCTCTGTATAGCGACCCTTGGAAATGCTAGGCAGAACTTCCTCTAGAAAGCCCAGACTTTCTGCAGACAGCACCATCTACATGGACAGGCGCAGTTGGTGTTTGATGTATGAGCCGCAGAAAAGATTAGAAGATGCATGTTGTCCTCACAAATGTTGCTTGAGCTTCATGGAGCCATTGGAATTTCTATTGATTGGGGCTTTAGCAGATACTGATTTGAATGTTGTACTCGTGTGATGTGAGCCCTGTGCAAGCTGTAATCTAATGATGCCCATAGTGTGAGAATCCACTGCAGCAAGCAAAAGTTGGGATGAGATGCAACTGAAGCAAGTGCCAATACTAGATCTACAAATATATCAATGGAATTGTCTGCCACTTTCATGCAAGCTCAGCATATAACCCTGTGCCAAGTTGCTACCACATATGGTTAACATCTTGGCCAGGAACACAAGCTAGTAAAATATCAAATCCGCCAGGCATTTCATTGTACCCATCTGTGTTTTTCTGTAGACCCCACTAAAGTGCTCATATAAGGCACCGCTCCTTCCAGGGAATTGGAGCAGACTTAGCACACCTAAGGTTTCAACACATTCAGATTCTGCCTTGATGTAGTCTTCTAATGTATGTGTTGGTTCTGTATCTGTGCTGGTGAGTTCTAGTGTGATGTACCTTTAGAATATTTGTCTTCTTGCAATACTTGCTTGCCTTGATGGCATGCATTTCTTGCATATCAGAACAGAGTTTTATTTTGTAACAAAAGGGTGAAAGGAAGCATTAGTTACAATTTGTTGAAGGAGAGAGGAGAAACAAGGATGAGGTATGAAATACTCTCAAGCCAATGGTTTCATCACCATGGTTTCATCTCCGCCAATGGCTTGGAACTCTGCATTGTTTGCCCCTGTTCCATACTTAACACATAGTGCCTCTGGTAAGATACCAACTTTTTCTGTTACGGAATGGAAAGTGTAGCAAATAGATTCATAGAAAATTTCCAGCACAGAAGATGGGCAATTGACCCATCTAATACCTACCAAATGTAAAATACCTAATTCTACCTTCCAACACTACATCTGTACCTCTCCAGGACAGGTCTTCAAGTACATATCCAAGTATTGTGAAAATGGGATGACAGTTCTGCTTCTAGTACCCTTTGAGGCAGTGAGCTTCAGAACCTTACTGCACTCAGGTAAGAGAACCTAACAGTCATTTAAATCTATGTCCACTGGTGTTTGACTTCTCTGCAAAGAAAATGGGTACATCATAATAAAAAAAGACACAAACTGCCAAAGTAACTCAGCAGGTCAAGTAGCATCTCTGGAGAAAATTGATAGGTGACGTCTTGTGTTGGGACCCTTTATGATTATTTATTCAGTACATTGGTACAATTTGTGGAGCAGTTACCTCAAAGCTCCAGTGCTCTGGCTACAATCCTGATTCCATTGCTATCTGCATGGAACGTGTGCTTTCGTACTGTGACTGCATTGATTTTTTTCTTGGTCACACATCCTAAGCCTTGAGGGTTTATAGGTCAATTGCCGCTGACATGTGGGTGAGTGGTAGCATCTTGGGAGGTTATGGGAATATGTGGAGAAATGATATAGCCATATAACCATATAACCATATAACAATTACAGCACGGAGACAGGCCCTCTCGGCCCTTCCAGTCCGTGCCGACCATTTGTTTTCCCTAGTCCCATCTACCTGCACTCAGACCATACCCCTCCATTCCCTTCACGTCCATATACCTATCCACTTTACTTTTAAATGTTAAAATCGATCCTGCCTCCACCACCTCTGCTGGAAGCTCATTCCACACAGCCACCACCCTCTGAGTAAAGAAGTTCCCCCTCACGTTACCCCTAAACTTCTGTCCCTTAATTCTCATGTCATGCCCTCTTGTTTGAATCTTCCCTACCCTCAATGGGAAAAGCTTATCCACGTCAACTCTGTCTATCCCTTTCATCATTTTAAAGACCTCAATCAAGTCCCCCCTTAACCTTCTGCGCTCCAAAGAATAAAGACCTAACTTGTTCAACCTTTCTCTGTAACATAGTTGCTGGAACCCTGGCAACATTCTAGTAAATCTCCTCTGTACTCTCTCTATTTTGTTGACATCCTTCCTATAACTAGGCGACCAAAATTGTACACCATACTCCAGAATTGGTCTTACCAATGCCTTGTACAATTTTAACATTACTTCCCTACTCCTATATTCAATGCTCTGATTTATAAAGGCCAGCACACCAAAGGCTTTCTTTACCACCCTATCTACATGATAAAAACCTGCAGGCCTTGGAAACTTGGGCAAAAATTAAACTGCTGGGGGAACTCAGTAGGGCAGGCAGTATCTGTGGAGGGAAATAGACAGAATACATTTTGACTCAGGACAACTTCTTTAGGCCAATGGCGTTGAAGGGAGACAGCTGATCGAAAGAGGTGAGGGAAAGAGGTGGAACAAGACAGAGCAAGGTGGATAGATGAGAAGTATTGGGAGGAGCTATAGAGGGGTTGGGCGGGCAAGGACTTTATTCCTCGGAGTGCAGGAAGGCGAGGTGATCATATACACTTATAGAAGTGTATATGATCATGAAGGGAATAGATAGGGTAAATGCAGTCTTTAATCCAGAGCAGGAGAATCAAGAACTAGAGGACTAGGTTTAAGGTGAGAGGGGAAAGATTCAATAGGAACCGGAGGGGCAACCTTTTCACACAGAGGGTGGTGGATATGTGAAATAAACTGCCAGAGGAGGTAGTTGACGCAGGTATCATAACAACATTTAAAAGACATTGTACCGGTATATGGATAGGAATGGTTCAGAGACATATTGGCCAAAAACAGGCTGGTGGGACTAATGTTTATGGGACATTTTGGTTGGCATGGACAAATTGGGTTGAAGGGCCTGTTTCTGTGCTGTATGACTCTTCGATTTAGCAAGTGATTGGTGGATCTAGGTAAGGAGGAGTTGACAAGTGCGTTGGGAGGGGGAAGGGTAGAGATAGTAACCAAGGCTGATAAGCGGAAGAGGAAAAGAGTGCAATTGATAGAATCTGATAAGAATGGATGGTGAGGAGTAAAATGATGAACCAAGGGGAGAGGCGATTAGAAGGAAATAGGGGAGAAGAAAAATTGGGATGCAGAGAAAATTAGATATAGCTATCAGATTGAATTACTGGCAGCGTATACAAGGTGGGGTCATGAGGGTAATGCGGTAGATGATTTAAGTTAGGAAGGGGTGTCTGGGGCATAAGAATATCAGGTGAGAGTCCCAATTGATAAAAAATTGATGAGTTGAGCAGAATGCGAGGGTAATTTTGCAATTGTATTTGAGTGTACTGTATATATAACACTGGTTCTGATTTTGTACAGTTTGTAAATTTCTTGTGATGTTGTATCCAGCATCATGAAACTTAAGACCCCTCAATGAGATCCAGGACCATTTGATTGGATTGCCACCCGACAGGGAAGCCTGGAGATAGGCTGGTCCCCTGTGGATACACAATTTATCCCTTGATATTTAGTTCCTGCACCACATGCAAGATCGCCATCAAAAAAAGGAATCATCCTCCCTGGGTTAGGCTCTCGTGTAGATGAACTTCCAGCACCCATTCCAACCACAATACAGCTCCTCTTTAAGCAGTGCCAGTGAGCATTAATTAATGCTCACTATATTAGCTGCTTGTTATCGCATGTAGCCAATGAACAGCATGGCTCGTGTTGGCTGAGCACAGAAACCATGGAAATGAAGAAGCAGCATGGTTAGCAGCAGGCAACATGTGGCATCAATTCTCATTTAAACAAGCCAGTGAAATTCACCCCACTTACCCTGGATTCCACTGGCAATAACCATTTCAACTAGCGTGGACTTGCGGATAAATAGTGCAGATCCTGACACTGGTCATTTCAGGGAGGCGTATATCAGCAAGGATATCAACAGGAGGGAAGTGTGGAGAGGTGGGGCATCTCTGACAAAACCTTCAGGATTTCCATGCTTAACTGAACACGTGTCCAAACCAGAAGCCACTGATTTATCATATAATAGCCACAAGCTCCACTTCCCACTGTCATTCAGACCAAAGCTTTCCTATCTTCAATCGATGTGAGAGATTTCTATAATTTGCCATATTCATCTCTTCAACACATTGGCTTCTCACTTCAGTAATTCTCTCTCCTCCTGCTTTGGCACCTGTTTTCCCACTGTATGTTTATCAAGCATGTCACATTCATTGTGAAAGTTATTTTAATACCTTTACTTTAGTTTTGCATATATTAACTTACATTGGATTAAATTCTTTCATGAACAAAATGGCATATGTCTAACTAAAAGTTGTTTTATTACATTTGGCTAATCAAAACATAAATAGACCTATAACTCTGAGACAGTATTATTGCCAAGTGTAAAATATTGATTCATGTGTAGTGCCTCAGAAACCTAAATGATATAACCTTCAAAATTGATGAGTGATAACTAAATGCACAATATATTCAGTTTTCTTGCAAGATTTCTTAAATTTTTCAAGGAATACACAATATAAAAAAGGAATATTTTCAACTTGGTATAATGCAAGATTCTTTTTCTTTTGACAAACGTGTTATTTCACTAAAAACAAAGCTTCAGGCATTGGACATATTACATGTAATGATACATTATATTATTGAGAGAATGAAGTATCATCAATAATACTGTTCTTCAGCTTATGTATTAAACAGTCGCTTACTGCAATTCAAGTGTATTTTAAACATCCTGTGAAAGGTGTGGCAAGATTTTCTCAGTGCCTGATGTCACCTGAACAGTCTGCCTCGGGGCCGCGGAGCGTTTTGAATGTGCGGGGGGGGGGGGGGGGGGGGCTGAGCGTTCACCTGATTACCGGCCTCGGGGGTACCTGGCGAGGGAGTGGAGCGGGGGGAGACTGTGGGAGGGGGGCACTTTTTGGGTACTTTTTGAAATGTGATGTATTAAAATCATGTTTTATTGCATTGTAGGTATGATTTCAATATTTTATTGCATTGTAGGTATGATTTCAATATTTTTAAGATAATGTAGGGCCTACAGTAGAGATAGGAGTCAGTGTTTATCATTTTTGTTATTGCTCGACCTCCAAAAACTGGGGGATAATAACATAGGCCATCCTCCACCTCAAAAAGAGGGGGGATATATCCCCCATACCCCACCCCCCGGGGTCAACGCCAGAGCCTTCTATGGTACAGGAAAATTGACAAAAAAACGTTTAAATGTGTTATAATTTCAAGTGCTTTTTTTTTGTTTGTAGTTGGAAAAAGGGAAAAGAAATAATCATAACATTTCCTGATTTTGCAAAGTCATACAAATTATGTTTTGCTCGGGGGAAAAAATCCAAGTATTTTGAAAGTATGCGTTCTCCTTTTGACGTATATTTCATTTTGATTTGAATGTGGAATCATCAAACCATGACATTAATAAAGGAGGTATATGTTTGTGGAAAGATTACTTTAAAAGTACGACTTTTGAGAAATCTAAAATGCATTAGATATAAACATTTCGATGCACTGAGTCTCTTGACCAGAGTAGGTGAATCAAGGACCAGAGGACAGATTTAAGGTGAAAGGGAAAAGATTTCATAGGAATCTGAGGGGTATCTTTTTTCACACAAAGGGTGGTGGATGTATGGAATAAGCTGCCAGAGGAGGGAGATGAGGCAGGGACTATCCCAACATTTAAGAAACAGCTAGACTGATACATGGATAGGACAGGTTTGGAGGGATGTGGACCAAAAGCAAGTAGTATAGTTGGCAGGTGTGGGCAAGTTGGGCCGAAGGACCTGTTTCCATGCTGTATCACTCAATGACTACATTATACCTCCACCATGCATGAATGCTTCAAAATCAAGTGATCGAGATTTATTGCCATATACTCAAGCGTGAGCAAGTTACATAGAATCATAGAAAATAGGTGCAGGAATAGGCCGTTCGAGCCAGCACTGCCATTCAATATGATCATGGCTGATAATCTAAAATCAGTACCCTATTCCTGCTTTTTCCCCATATCCCTTGATTTGGCTAGCCCCAAGAGCTAAATCTAACCCTCTCTTGAAAACATACAGTGAATTGGCCGCCACTGCCTTCAGTAGCAGAGAATTCCACAAATTCACAACTCTCTGGGTGAATAAAGTTTTTCCTCATCTCAGTCCTAAGTGGCCAACCCCTTATTCTGAAATGTGATCCCTGGTTCTGGACTCCCCCAAAATTGGGAACATTTTTCCTGCAGTTACAGTAAGAGTGAATATCTAGCAGGCAAGCAGGAAGCTTTCTCCAACCACCCCCATTTGAAGGCCACTATCTTCCACTGCGTCAACCCAGTGCTTGGTACTTACTTCCAGCAGCCAATGGTTGTCCTCCAGGATGCTCCGAGCCGCAGCCTGGTCCATGCCAGTCACCAGGGCGAATTTGGCGCAGAGGCCCTCACGGCAGCGGCGCAACGCTTCCTCCTCGCCTTCGACCCGAGGCCCGGCTGTCTCCGACGGCCCGCACTGAGGCTGCTCCATGGCCGGAGCTACAGCGAATGGCTCGCCAGCTCTACAAATACTCGGCAGCCCTGGCTCCCCGTCCGCATCTGCCCCCGCTGCTGGTTCTGCCCGGCTCTCCAATACCCATGACCAGGTTGCTCAGAGAACAGCAGCGCCTCGTCCAAAGCTGGAGACACTGAAACATGTCTAGCCAAAAATGTGGGAGGGCTACAGTCCTCCCAGCTCCACGGCCCATGTGCTTGTTCCTATTATTATTTTTGAAAGATGTTTTATACATCTATTGGTTCAAGAGTCAAGAGTGTTTCGTTTTCAACGGAACTATGAAATTCTTACTTGCAGCAGCTCTGTTACAGCACGGAAACAGGCCCTCTCGGCCCTTCCAGTCCGTGCCGACCATTTGTTTCCCTAGTCCCATCTGCTGCACTCAGACCATACCCCTCCATTCCCTTCACGTCCATATACCTATCCACTTTACTCTTAAATGTTAAAATCGATCCTGCCTCCACCACTTCTGCTGGAAGCTGATTCACCAGCACCACCCTCTGAGTAAAGAACTCACGTTACCCGAAACCTCTGTCCCTTAATTCTCATGTCATGCCCTCTTGTTTGAATCTTCCCTACCCTCAATGGAAAAAGTATCCACGTCAACTCTGTCTATCCCTTTCATCATTTTAAAGACCTCAATCAAGTCCCCCTTAACCTTCTGCGCTCCAAAGAATAAAGACCTAACTTGTTCAACCTTTCTCTGTAACATAGTTGCTGGAAACCCTGGCAACATTCTAGTAAATCTCCTCTGTACTCTCTCTATTTTGTTGACATCCTTCCTATAACTAGGCGACCAAAATTGTACACCATACTCCAGAATTGGTCTTACCAATGCCTTGTACAATTTTAACATTACTTCCCTACTCCGATATTCAATGCTCTGATTTATAAAGGCCAGCACACCAAAAGCTTTCTTTACCACCCTATCTACATGCGATTCCACCTTCAGGGAACTATGCACAGTTATTCCTAGATCCCTCTGTTCCACAGCATTCCTCAATTCCCTACCCTTTTACCATGTACGTCCTATTTTGATTGTCCTGCCAAGATGTAGCACTTCACATTTATCAGCATTAAACTCCATCTGCCATCTTTCAGCCCACTTTTCCAATGGCCCAAATCTCTCTGTAGACTTTGAAAATCTACTTCATTATCCACAACCACCTATCTTAGTATCATCTGCATACTTACTTATCCAATTTTCCACCCCATCATCAGATAATTGATGTACATGACAAACAACAGTGGACCCAACACAGATCCCTTGGTCACCGGCTTCCAACCTGGCCATCCACCATTACTCTCTGACATTTCCCATGCAGCCACTGTTGAATCCATCTTGCTACTCCGCCATTAACACCCAAAGATGAACCTTCTTAACCAACCTTCCATGGGGAACCTTGTCAAAGGCCTTACTGAAACATATAGACAACATCCACTGCTTTACCCTCATCAATTTCCCTAGTTACCGCTTCAAAAAATTCAAGAAGGGTTTGTCAAACATGAATGTTGCCTGTTCCTGATCAGACCCTGTTTATCCAGATGCTTATATATATTATCTCTAAGTATCCTTTCCATTAATTTGCCACCACTGAGGTCAAACTAATAGTTTGAATTTTGGATTCAAACTTATAAACAATCCAAAATTCAATAAATTAATAACCTTAATAACTAGTGCAAAAATTAAAAAAGTGTCCGTGCAAACAAAGATATCTCATTATAGTTCATATTATGTTAGGCGACGTTAGATTTTAAGTTAGGCGAGGTTGGAATTTAGAGATGTAGCGTGGAAACAGGTCCTTAGGCCCACCGGGTCTGTACGGATAATCGATCACCCTGCGCACTAGCACTATCCTCCACTCTAGGGACAATTTACAGCCAATTAACCTACAAACCAGGTTAGTGTTGGGCAGTGCTCAAGAGCCTGATGGTTGCTGGGAAGGAGCTATTCTTGAACCTGGTGAGCACGGTTTTCAGGCTCCTGTACCTGCTTCCCGATGGTAGGTTTGACACGAGACCATTGCCTGAGTGGTGTGGGTCGTTGAGAGCATAACTAGGGTAATGTTGAGCATTTGTCAAGTACTGGTGTTGGAGTATTTGCCTCAACTGTCCACACAACAGTAGATGTGAAATACCTCCAAAGAAGACATAGCAGTAGAATTAGGTTATTATGTCAGTTCCGCCATTCATTCATGGCAGATTTATTTTCCCCTCTGAACCCCATTCTCTGGCCTTCTCCCCGTAACATTTGATACTTTTACAAATCAAGAATATCTCAGAGATGTGATAATGTGCCATGCAAATGCAACATTTTATTTTGCTGGATTTAATCTTAACACTGAATATATGAAATGTGAACATAACAGCCATTAGAAACAACAAAGATAGACACAAAATGCTGGAGTAACTTAGCGGGACAGGCAACATCTCTGGAGTGAAGGAATCCATGATCACATTGAATGGCGGTGCTGCCTCGAATGGCCTACTCCTGCACCTATTGTCTATTGTATTCAATTTAAACCAGTATCTTCAGTTTTTTCCCTGCAGATCAGAAACAACAAGTTGTGTTGAATGCAAGGGAAGATAGCTCATGTTTATAATATTAATATTATTTAGACCATGATTCGGAAATACAGTATTGTTATACCCCATAAGAGATTATAAACCTGAAGAAAGTGCGACACAAAATTAGCTTGCTGACACAAGGATTAGAAGGTGATGTTGTAAGGAAAGGCTGGAATACCAGGGGCAGTGACAGAGGAGGATGCGACAGTGTGAATATTATAAAATACATGCAGTTAATCATAAATTAATAAGCTGCAGATTTTGGGAATCTAAAATAAAAACAGAAAATGCTGGAGATACTCAGCAGGTCAGACAGCAACTATGAAAAGAGAGAGAGACAGTTCACAATTCAGGTCAATGATCTTTCAGCATTTTCTATTGTTATTCTTTTTTTTATATAATCGCTGGTGGAGACATCAAAGGCAAGCATTTAATGTGTGAGAAAGGAGAAGATTAGATCAAACATCGCATGTAGGTATTAGAGTGTGGAAAGTTTTACCATGATTAGTACAGCATTTTACTTTGCCTAGTTTGAGAGGAACAGGCACGTCAATATTTTGGGGTGTAGGGAATCCATGTAGGGTGCATCCACCACCCTACCCTCATCAATCACCTTGTCACCTCAAAATACTCGATCGTTAGTAAAACATGACTTGCCATGTACAAAACCATGCTCACTGTCCACAATTAACATATTCCCTTTCAAATGTGTGTAAATCCAAACTCAAAGAATCCTCTCCAATAGTTTCCCTTCCATTGATTACTTAGACTTAGTTCCTCCCACACTGTTGAGTGCATTGGGCAGCAAGCTTTCTCTTTGGTTATGTGCGATGTCTTCCACCCTCGATAGCTTTGCGTCCCAGGCTCCCAAATCCTTCTTGAATGTTCGCCTCCATGTGGGTTTTGGTTAGCCTGTTTTCCTTCTTCCGTCAAGGTGCCATGTCATTGCTATCTTAGGTGCACATTCTGGTGACATTCTGAGTACATGTCCTGCAAATTTCATCCTGGCTGAGAGGCTTTGTTGCAGTTTCCCGGTAGACCTCCTCGTTTGTGATGTGGTCTCTACCGCTGATACGAGGATATAATTTCCTTGTATTCTTTCTACTACCCTTCTTAAATAAAGGAGCAACATTAGCTACTTTCCAATCCTCCATGCAAATATTTTTATCAAGGCTCCCACAATCTCCTCTCTTGCCTCTCTCAATAACCTTGGATAAATCCCAGCAGGTCCTGGAGATTTATCCACTTTAATGCTCTACTGAAGACCTCCAACACCTCCTCCTTCTTAACCTCAAACTGCCGGGATATATTAGTATTCTCCACACTAATCTCACTGTCCTTCACTCCAAATGAAGGGAGTGATTTGAGAGCATGCTTCTGGTTGATTTCCCCTGTGAATGCCAACTGCCAGTAATAATAACTAGCCATGAAATGTACTGGCCAGCAGAAAAGGTTAGTATAAAAGGTTATTGTATTCCCTGCACAGAAGAGAGAAATTTGGCTTATTGTGGTCCTGACCCAAAATATCGCCAACCCATTCCGTCCATAGATAGTGCCTGAGCCACCAAGTTACTCCAGTATTTTTGTGTTTTGCACAAGATTCCAGTATCTGTGGTTCTTTATAAGTTCATAAGTGAATAGGAGAAGAATTAGGCCATTCAGCCCATCAAGTCTACTTCGTCTACATGGCTCATAGAAACATAGAAAATAGGTGCAGGGGTAGGCCATTCGAGCCTGCATCGCCATTCAATATGATCATGGCTGATCATCCAACTCAGTATCCTGTACCTGCCTTCTCGCCATACCCCCCGATCCCTTTAGCCACAAGGGCCACATCTAACTCCCTCTTAAATATAGCGAATGAACTGGCCTGATCTATCCTTCCATCTTAAGCCTATTCTCCTGCCTTCCCCCCATAACCCGGGACACCGTACTAATCAAGAATCTATCTCTCTCTGCCTTAAAAATATCCATTGGCCTCCACACCCTTCTGTGGCAATTAATTCCACAGCTTCACCACTTTCTGACTAAAGAAATTCCTCCTCATCTCCTTCCTAATGGAACATCCTTTAATTCTGAGACCATGACCTCTGATCCTAGACTCTCCCACTAGTGGAGACATCCTCTCCACATCCACATCCACTCTATCCAGGCCTCCATTGTGGCAAACCCCTGGAATGAGCATTCATATTTATTCCCATAACACTGCTTTTGACAATGGCCCAGTAAGTTCATTTTCAAATATTCCGCTAATGCTTTCTTAAATTTATTTATTGAAATAGTTTCCATCATGTCTTCAGGTAATAGCAACTTCTTCGTGAAATAAAAAGATTCTCTTCAATGCCTCTCCAGATCTCAGCCGAGGAAGTAGTTTTCTATCAAAATCTCAACATTTGAAACTTTAGTTAAGTTCACCCTTAATCTTTCACATTCTGAAGAAAATCAAAGTCTCACCTCACAAATAAAATCTTAGATACTTGATAAAATCTCAGTCAACGCTCTCCATAGAGTAATATCGCACAGAAAAAGGGCGCGTTGGCCCACCGATCTGCACAGACCATCTACCACCCATTCACACTAATCCTACATCCAATTCTATTCTCTCCACATTCTCACCAACTTTCCCTCAGATTCCATCACTCATCTTCACACAAGGGAAAACTTAGTTTAGTGATGCAGCATTAAAACAGGCACTTCAGCCCACTGAGTCCGCACCAACCCTCGATCCCCTCCCCTGTACAATAGTTCTATCCTACATATTAAGGACAATTTACAGAAGCCAATTAATCTGCACATCTTTGGAACGTGGGAGGAAGCCAGAGCAGCCGGAGAAATCTTACGCGGTCATAGGGAAAACATACAAACTCCGTACAGACGGTACCCATAGTCAGGATCAAACTCACGCCGCTGGTGCTGTAAGGCAGCAATTCCACCGTTGTGCCAGTGGCCAATTAACCTACCAACCCACAACCCTTGGGGATGTGGGAGGAAACTCAAGTTGTCACACAGCATAGGGAGAACATGCAAAGTCCACATAGACTGTGCCCAAAGTTAGGATTGAATCCAGATTTCCTGATGTGCAATGCCTTGAATAGTCCTTTAAATTCCAACCAAGGCCAAAGCGATGATTCAGAAAATTAGAAGCTGTATTACTGTTTCCAAAAGAATATTATTGCATTTTATTGGCAGAATCCATTAACAGAAACTGCAACAAAAAAACATGGTTAGCCTTTCAACTCAATGAGCCATATCAGAGGTGCCTCACCTGTGCCAATTGACTTAGTTTACTTTAGAGATACAGCGCGGAGCCGGGTCCTTTGACCCACCGACTCAGTGCTGACCAGCAATCCCAGTACACTAACACTGTCCTACACAGTAGGGACAATTTACAATTTCCATCAATGCCAATGAACCCGTATGTCTTGAGTGTGGGAGAACACTGGATCACCCGGAGAAAACCCCAAGCAGTTACGGGGAGAACGTACAAACTCCATGGAGACAATACCTGTTGTCAGGATTGAACCCGTGTTGCTGCCGCTGTAACGCTGTAACTTTACTGCTACACCACTGTGCCACCCAAGCCTTGAAGTGAAGCCATTGTTCTATCTCTTTCTCCAGATATTCTGCCTGTCCTGATGACTATTTCTATTTCAGATAAGCAAAAGATACTCTCTTGTAAAATAACAGGGCAACTGCTTGGTGAATGGTTTTTGTCCATTTTTTTTAAATAATCAATGCATTGAGAAGGAATTAAGTAAATGTGTCCATGTTGTCAGCATTTCTTTAATATAGCTGACAGTAAATT
The DNA here is from genome assembly GCA_035221665.1 of Okamejei kenojei. Lineage (NCBI taxonomy): Eukaryota > Metazoa > Chordata > Chondrichthyes > Rajiformes > Rajidae > Okamejei > Okamejei kenojei. Next base: position 117,503,165 of record CM069132.1, on the reverse strand, counting down.
ATTTTCTGACAGGATGACTAACCTCTTAACACGATTTCACACTCAACTGCACTTGATTCTGTCATTATACATTTTAGACTAAAAGCAGTTGAAGTGAGGTACATTGATAACTGGATCCAGACATCTATTGACAACAGTTTAACTAATAACTTAAATTGAAATTGAAAATGCAGGAGCTCATTTTAAACAGTAATTCGATGTGTTGGGGTTTTATTATTCTTTGCCGAAGACCTGTGACCAAGGACTGTGTTCTTGCTCTCTTCCAACTGTCAAACACTGTCTAACAAATGAATGTATATCTAACAGAAGAAGTATACTTGCTGGGGTTGCTAATAGCATTTTGTGCTGTTGCGCTGATGAGTTATAAGCTAAGCAATTAATGAGGTTGATTATTTTTGCTTTCAAGTAAATATGATGCGAAGGAAGAAAGAGAAAAGAGGTTTAGCAATGGTAGCAGAATGAAAATGTGCACACATTTTATACCCTCCCTAAAACCAGCACATTTCTGAAATGGCAGTCCTGTTCTGAATCACAACAGACTCCGAAGGTAACATACTTCAATAAAATATACAAATACTGCAATCAAAAATGTGTGAATAGTACAACATAAATATTGATTGACCCAGATATGAGAAGAAATCTATTATATTTTGTACTGTGACCATCATTCAGGCCAGCATCAATGTAATAAAGAGTTAAATGGTCTTCCTTTCTTTCACCATCCCACTTTTCCTTGTACCCCCACCTGGATTTGCACCCATTTCTCCCCCTCCCCACCACTTCCCCATACGTTCCTTCCTCTACAATTTTAAAATCTTCTATCCTTATCTCACACTTTTCATCTTTGACCTTTGTCCAACCACCTGCCTATAAAGCCCCTACCCCCCCCCCCTCACTTGTATCCATCTATCACTCTGTCCAACTTTGTCCTCTTCTACCTCTTACTGCTAACTCCCACATACCCCTCCCCCCAACAGAATCAATATGAAAAAGGATCCCAACCCAAAACGTCACCTAACCATGTTCTCCAGAGATGCTGCCTGACCCGTTGAGTTATTCCAGCATTTTGTGTCTTTTTTTGTAAACTAGCATCTGCAGTTCCCTGGATCTCCTTAAAATGGTCTTGATGTCTTTTGCAATGAATTCAGCCACATATTTGCAGGCATATTTTCAGTCACTATTTCACAAATTATTCTGCCTTTCATGCTTCTGCGAGCTTCTGCTTGTCCATCACATGAAAGACAACCTTTCTTCCTCACCACCAGTTCAATCTTTCTCACAATCCACTTCTTCAAGGTTCAGTGACCAAGAAGGCCAACTGTCAAATATTAAACTATTTTACAGGTATTTGACGATTTACTTTTTGGTTAAAGGAAAATATATTATATTCTCCCTCCCTGTTAATTTGTCTACAATGAAGCAAAGATTACAAAATAAATCTTATTTGACAGTATATCCATAGGTAAATATATCGCCCTGAATTATCATCAGTTTAAGTTAGTTTCCTCTGTAAATGTAAAAACGGATGCACTAGATGCACATACTAAACATATAGGAAAAAATAATAAAAGTAGGTTCAGGGTGTGCTTTTTTTTCCAGATTATATTATGGAAAGCATTAAATATGTGTTTTAGAAAGTATTGAGCACATCTACAAACTATTACTGCAGCACTGTACTTAAATGTGTGTAGATGTGATGATTTAACTTGACAAATAATGGAACAATGGAATCTCTGCTCGTGGCCCGGTAATGTATACAGGCAGTGAAATTCAGTCTGCCTTAGCCTTAATATTTGCTGCCCGTGTTTGAATATTGATATTGTATGACTAATAATCAAACATATTTACAGAAAACACAATAAGCATTTAAGAAGCGCCTTACCTGTCTCACAAAGCTGTTGGATGTTGTGTCCGATGAGGTGCTGCCTTCAGATCCTTTGAATCTGTTTTTCCTTATTGCACCTCTTCCAGAGGACTAGGGAGCAAAAGCAATGCAAAATTATTACTCCATGCAGACCATCTTCATAACTGTCTTATTATTAACATTAATAGAAACAAGAAATCTGCAAAGCAATATCTTTTTTTAAATTGACAGTGCTTTAGTAAAATTGAAACCTACACCAATATTGTGTTATTAATCTCACGGAACATTCAAATTTAACAAACTCAGCAGATTAACTGCTGGAAATTATACAACATTGAAAGCTATTCAATAAAGAAACTACTCAGCCTCCTTCAAAATGATTGCTTTCCGCCCAATTTGAACCGAAGAGATTCAAGGCTTTAGCATATTATTGATTTTGCAAATAACTCATTTTATTCTGGACACTTAAATATAATAATTATGAGATTTGACTATTTAGTAAAAACGAAACCAAACCCAGCCAAAGGAAAATAAAGCCAGTTTTCCTTTATTGAGCAAGTATATCCAGTAACCTTATACTAATGAATAAAAAAACAAAATACATGCCTCATATGTTAATCTGTTTTATATTATTTGGTTTCAAGTCATTCACTGATATGGAGATTTCTGAAAGTTCTTTCCAGAATTTCAGAAAGTTCATTTCAGAGTGAGGTGATTTGGTCGCTTTCTGGGTCTCTATCATGCATATCATGGAGAGTTTTTGGTTATCACCCAGATACTGGTAGATCATCAATGTGGGAATATACTTAACTCATTAGGCATTTAAACTGAGAAGCACTTATCATTTGGAAAAAAAACATTTCGGGAGGAAGAAAAACAGTAGTCATATGTTTTTGTTTCAAATTGTAGTCTATAGATTTTTTTTGTATCCCATATCTGAAGAGAAATTGGACAGTCGAGCTCTACACCTCATTTCCCGCAAACATTTCAATTATATGGCCCTTGTGGCTAAGGGGATCAGAGGGTATGGAGAGAAGGCAGGTACGGGATACTGAGTTGGATGATCAGCCATGATCATATTGAATGGCAGTGCAGGCTCGAAGGGCTGAATGGCCTACTCCTGCACCTAATTTCTATGTTTCTATGTTTCTATACTATAAAACAATTATTTTGGGGTGAGAATCAGAACTCGTATAATAAGTTTAAAACAGACGACATTATATAATTAACCTTTTTCTTTAAATTTGTAAAAAAAAAGGTTTAAAGTTGAAAGGAGCATGATAGTCAATGCAACAATGGAGTGAATCGCAGCAAGTCTCATGCCCACAACCAGGCAGCAAGCACTCCCGACCACAAATTTCGCTTCAGCTGATATTCTCATTAATTACCAAGGCCCTTTAGTTTTAAATTGCCTGGCAGCCGACCGCAGGCATGTTTTCATTGTTCAATCATCACAACTTCAAAAGATGTTTTCGCCTGCCCAGAGCCTTTTCCTTTAATAAGTTTGTCCTCCCCTCAACCCCTCCCTATCCACCCTCACCAAAAGAATTAACCCCTTGTTGGCAAAGAGGTCAACTGCACTCACCAACAATGTGTTCCTTCTGAAGATCAAGTCTGTCATGCCAGAGACAGGCACACATGCACCTCACATACCCTATATATACATATATATATATACATACATACATACACACACACATATATATATATATATATATATACACACACACACACACACATATATATATATAAAACAATATAACGCACACCCTCTCTATTCAAACTGCAATTAAATAGAGACTTGGGTGATGCCTTAATGACATGCCGTGCTGAGCTTCCAGTTTACCTGAATGCTTGGCGTTTCCAGGATACCCATCCGGATCTCTTGGGTTTTGGACATGTTGCCGCGAACCATCTGTCAGGCTGGGCTCTTTCTCATTGACGGGGTCCCTGGCTGTGGACAGAGACTCTACACGGGAGAGAGCGAATGGTCATTGCTTCCCAGTCCACTTGCGAGAGCTGCTTAGACAGCGGCAGCGGGCATCCCTTCCCGGAGCAAGAACCCAGTCCCAAGCTCGGCGCTGCCGCTTCGCTTCTCGCCTTTTAATTGCCTTTTCAATCGGGCACTGTTGCACCTTCAGTCACGCTGCCGTTGCTCTGCACACTATCCGGCGTGGACAGACGCCGCCTGCCTTGCTCGCAGTTGTGCTGGAGACGGGAGATGCCAACTGGCAGCATTGGGTTGTAGGGGCGGAGTGAGGGACGTCAGTCAGGCTGCCTCGTTGCATCCGAGGAGAGCGCCATCCACTCATTCACGCCCCGCCATTCCAAGCTGGGGTGTGATTCTACTGGATGTGTGTTGGAAATAATGCTTCCCAAATGATCGCACATGCACACTTCAGGGAAATCTGACAGTGCTCAGCAGGACAGGCAGCATCTGTGGCGAGTTAACATTTAAAGGATGTCCAGGTCCTACTGCATGCAGACGTGGCCGGATTCGTTAGCCGAGGGGTGACAATCAGCGTTGAAAATTGTCAGTAGACCTCTGGTGCTGTCAGTGTCGAGTTTGCACATTTTCCCCGTGACCACCTGGGTTTCCTCCAGGTGCTCTGGTTTCCTCCCGCGTCCCCAAAGACCTCCAGGTTGGTGCAGCAATTGGTCACTAACGTGTCAGTGGGTGATAGAATCTGGGGCGTGGGGTTTGGCGAGAATGAGGGGAGAATAACAATGGGATTCGTGTTGGGGTAAAATAGGATTCATGTAAATCAATGTTTGATGGTCAGTACAAGTATGATGGTGGAGGCAGATATTTTAATGGCATTTAAGAGACTTTTAGATAGGCACATGGATATGCAGGAATGGATGGATATAGATCTAGTGCAGGCAGAGGAGATTAGGAGAGTTTAACTTGGAAACATCCACAGATATTGTGGACCAAAGATCCTGCACTGTACTGTTCTAGGTTCTATGTGCAAATTCAGTCGGCCAAGGGGTCTGATGCAAAGTCATAGAGCGTGGAAACAGATCCTTTGGCCTAACTTGTCTAACGCCAACTAAAATGCCCCATCTACACAAGTTCCACCTGGATATGGGATTTGGCCCATATTCTTCTAATCCTTTCTTATCCATGTATCTGTTCTAATATATTTTAAATGTTGTGATAGTACCTGCTTCAACTACCTCCTCTGGCAGCACATTCCATGTACCGACCATCCTTTGTGTGAAAAAATGGCTCCTTTCCCCTCTCATCTTAAACCTACGTCCTCTGGTGCTTGATTCTGCACTTGAATTTGGTGGCCTTGCACCCTGCTTGAAATGGAATAGCCGTGAGTCAACTGCCAGCCCGTCAGCCGTGAGTGAGTGAGCTGCCAGCACAACAGGCTTGAGTGACTGAGCCGCCAGCCCAAGAATCCATTCGGGGCACAATGTCCATACTAGCCCTCTGGAAACCAGTCCCTTCAGCCCACAACACCCAACTAGCACTCGAGAAAGCTCCTCCACCCCCCCACTGGCCACCAATATTTGAATTGGTGGAGAGGTGGAATATTACGTTGGGGGGACCAGCCCTCCCCTGTGATGCTGGGACCCAATGGGTCCCACCTAGTCTAGTATCTAATAAATGTGTGAAGGGAAAGTGGAAAGTGACAGATGTAGGTCCTTAACAATCTGATACAATGAGAAATTTTAATTAGGAACAAAATAATGGCAGAAAAATTCAACACATACTTTTGTTCAGTTTCATGTTGGAGGAAACAATGTTAGATAGTGGAACCGAAGGAAACAAATATTAATAAAGACCTTGAGCGAGGGAAATCAATATAATTAAAGTGGACACATTTTCATAATTGATTCCAGCATTTCCATTTCCCTCCACCTCACTGTCCTTATGCTACTGTTCTGTAATTCCTTGTTTATTTCTTTCCCTTCCTTTTGAAAAAGTGGGGTTACATTTGCCACCATCCAATCTGAAGGAACTGTTGAAGAGTCTTCAGAATTTTGGAAGAGACTGTCAATGTATCCATTAATACCAGGCTCACGTCTCCAGTACTCCAGGATACACCTTACTCCCTGCTAGACTTTGTCCTACCTCTTCTCTCTTCCATTTTTGTTTACTTCCCTCTCCCCCCACCCTCCCCCTGCAATCAGTCTGAAGAAGGGATCCGAAACGTCATCTGTCCATGTTCTCCAGAGATTCTGCCTGACCCACTGAGTCACTCCAGTATGTTATGTTTTTCCTTGTCCTTTTTTGTCAATATTCAGCTTCATTAATGGCACGATTTCATTACCTACAGTAATTTTCTTCAGTTCTTCCCTCTCACTGGTCTCTTAAGCCCTGTCCCACAGTACGAGTTAATTCCAGGAGCTCTCCCGAGTTTGTCCTGATTCGATCTCGGAGATTTATGGTGATGGCCACTCGTCGTACTCGGGGCTCTCGTGGACATTTTTCAACATGTTGAAAAATCTTCAGGAGTCTTCCCGTGCTTACCTGTCGTTAGCGAGTCTTCCTGGGTACCTGCCATTAGCGTTACGAGCCGCTAAGAGACGTCCCCGAACTCTGACGTACCCGCTAAGTTCATTCTCCGTGCTAATCACGAGTTAGATTTTTTTAAACTCGGGAGAGCTCTTGGAATGAACTCGTACTGTGGGACAAGGCTATTAGTCCCTGACATATCTAGGAGATTACTTGCATCCTTCTTTATGAAAATCAAACCAAAACATGCGTTTAGCTCTTCTCCCATTTCTTTGTTCACATTTATAATTTCCTCTGTTTCTAACTGTTGAGCTCCTACATTTGTCTTCAGTAACTTTATTCTTTTCACATCTTTATAGAAGATTTTATAGTCCATTTGTATGCCTTCTGCTAGCTTGTTGGCATTCTCCATTTTTCTCTTAATCAATCGATTTGTCCTCTTTGCTGAATTCTAAACTTCCCAATCATCAAGATCTCTTGCTACTTTTTCAGGGCCCTTTTAGTTTAGTTTAAAGATACAACACGGAAACAGGCCCTTCGACCCACTGAGTCAGCACCAACCAGCGATCCCCGCACTTTACCACTATCCTACACGCACTAGGGACAATTTACACATACACCAAGCCAATTAACCTACAAACCTGTACGTTTTTGGAGTGTCGGAGGAAACTGGAGATCTTGGAGAAAACCCACGCGGTCACAGGATGAACGTACAAACTACGTACAGACAACAACCGTAGTCGGGATCGAACCCGGTCATCGGCGCTGTAAGCGCTGTAAGGCTGCTAGCAACTCTACCGCTGAGCCACCGTGGATCCCCACCGTGTCTCCTCTTTATACTGAATGTCTCATCTTTAGATCTAGTTTCATCCCTCCATTATTTCATAGAAACATAGAAAATAGGTGCAGGAGTAGGCCATTCGGCCCTTCGAGCCTGCACCGCCATTCAATGTGATCATGGCTGATCATCGAACTCAGTATCCCGTACCTGCCTTCTCTCCATATCCCCTGATCCCACTTAGCCACAAGGACCACATCAAACTCTCTCTTAAATATAGCCAATGAACTGGCCTCAACTACCTTCTGTGGCAGAGAATTCCAGAGATTCACCACTCTCTGTGTGAAAAATGTTTTTCTCATCTTGGTCCTAAAAGACCTCCCCCTTATCCTTAGACCGTGACCCCTTGTTCTGGACTTCCCCAACATTGTGAATAATCTTCCTGCATCCAGCCTGTCCAACCCCTTAAGAATTTTGTAAGTTTCTATAAGATCCCCCCTCAATCTTCTAAATTCTAGCGAGTACAAGCTGAGCCTATCCAGTCTTTCTTCATATGAAAGTCCTGACATCCCAGGAATCAGTCTACTGAACCTTCTCTGTAGTCCCTCTATGGCAAGAAAGTCTTTCCTCAGATTAGGAGCCCAAAACAGTATGCTTGGTCTCGCCTATGTAGAGAAGTTGACACCTGGAACAGCGGATGCAGTGAATGAGGTTGGATGAGGTGCAGGTGAACCTCTGCCTCACCTGGAAAGGCTGCTTAGGTCTTTGGATGGAGTCAAGGGAGAAGGTAAAGCAACAAGTGTAGTATTTCCTGCGGTTGCAAGGGAAAGTACCTGGGGAGGGAGGGGTTTCGGTGGGAAACGACAAATTGACCAGGGCATTACAGAGGGAACGGTCTCCGCGGAAAGCAGAATGGGGAGGAGATGGGAAGATGTGGCCAGTGGTGGGATCCCGTTGGAGGTCAAGTCAAGTCAACTTTATTTGTCACATACACATACAAGATGTGCAGAGAAATGAAAGTGGCAATGCCTGCAGATTGTGCAAAACAACAGAACAGAACAGAACAGGACAGAACCAGTATTTACATTTTAGAAAAATAAAAAGACACAACACAACAGTAAATGATTCCCTGGTGAGATTGGAGTTTACAGTCCTAATGGCCTGAGGGAAGAAACTCCGTCTCATCCGCTCTGTTTTTGCAACGTGACAGCGTAGGAGCTTGCCTGACCATAGCAGCTGGAACAGTCCGTTGCTGGGGTGGTAGGGGTCCTTCATTATCTTGCTGGCTCTGGATCTGCACCTACAGGTGTATAGGTCCTGCAGGGGAGTGAGTGTATTTCCCATAGTGCGTTCGGCTGAACGCACTACTCTCTGCAGAGCCTTCCTGTCCTGGGCAGAGCTGTTCCCAAACCAGACCGAGATGTTATCGGACAAGATGCTTTCTACAGGCCCAGAGTAGAAGCACTGGAGGATCCTCAGAGAGATTCATCAGCTGCCTGAGGTGGTAAAGACGAGTGCCGCGAGCTGGAAGGTCGCAGGCAGTCCGCTGAAAAGTCGCCAAAGTGGGACTTCTGTTCTCCCAAACCAGAATCTTTCTTTATAATTTGCAAACTCTTTTATTCTCCAAGGGAATTACCTGTTTTATTCTCGCTGGAGTTGATATTTCGCTGCCCACGTAATGAAGTATAAACAGTGACTTCCCAGATTCCAGGATCATTGTTTTGGGGGTATTTAACAAGGCTAAACTCAGCCAAGAGCTTCCAAAGTATTGACTTCATGTTACCTGCCCCACCAGAGGGGGAGAGCACTCGATCACTGTTACACTTCAATCAAGAACGCATATCACTCTGTTCCCCGGGTGGCACTGGGTCTCTCAGATCATTGTTTAGTTCATCTTATTCGGACCTACAGGCAGAAACTAAAATCGGCTAAACTTGTGGTCAGAACAATGAAAAGGTGGACAAGCGAGGGCATTGAAAACCTACAGTCCTGCTTTGACTGCGCAGATTGGAATGTGTTCAGGGAAGCAATCACAAGCCTCGACGAATATACAGACACTGTGACATCGTAGACTGGAAAGGGATCCTAGCAGGAATGGCGGTGGAACTGCAATGGCAGGAATTTCTGGGCATAATCCGGAAGACACAGGATCATTTCATTCCGAAAAGGAAGAAAGATTCTAAGTGGAGTAGGAGGCAACTGTGGCTGACAAGAGAAGCTAGAGATAGAATAAAACTAAAAGAAAAGATGTATAACACAGCAAAGAGTAGCCGGAAGCCAGAGGATTGGGTAACTTTCATAGGACAACAGAAGGAACAAAACGGGCAATACGGGCTGAAAAGATGAAGTACAAATGTAAGCTGGCCAGGAATATAAAAAAAGGACAATAACAGCTTCTTTAGATATGTTAAGGGAAAGAGAATAGCAAGGTCAAGTGTGGGTAGACACGGGTGAAATTATTATGGGGAACAAGGAAACGGCAGAAGAGTTGAACAGGTACTTTGAATCTGTCTTCACTAAGGAAGACACAAACAATCTCCCAGATGTACTGGAGGACAAAAGATCTAAGGGGGTAGAGGAACTGAAATAAATTTTCATTAGGCGAGAAATAGTACTGGGTAGGCTAATGGGACTGAAGGATGATAAATCCCCTGGGCCTGATGGTCTGCATCCCAGGGTCCTCAGGGAGGTGGCTCTAGAAATTGTGGACGCATTGGTGATCATTTTCCAATGTTCAATAGATTCAGGATCAGTTCTTTTTGATTGGAGGATAGCTAATGTTATCCCACTTTTCAAGGAAAGAGCGAGAGAGAAAACGGGGAATTACAGACCAGTTAGCCTGACTTCGGAGGTGGGAAAGATGCTGGAGTCAATTATTAAAGAGGTAATAATGGGGCATTTGGATAGCAGTAAAAGGATTAGTCCAAGTCAACATGGATTTATGAAAGGAAAACCATGCTTGACTAATCTTCTGGAATTTTTTGAGAATGTGACAAGTAAAAGGCGAATCGGGTTTCCAGAAACTTCAAAGTGGACACTTACTGAATGATCATCCACATACACACATTGCTTCCTTCACCAGCCAGATATGCAGTCGGGGCACAGGGCAAGCGGGGGGAGCGCTGTCTGAGTGAAATTCACATGGTGCAAATCCAATGTGATACAGACACACACCGCGAAGAACAGGAAGGTTGGCGCTGGAATTAAGACAGTGAAAGCACAGTGTACGAGAAGGGTCACTTAAGTCCTTAGAGAGGGGGGAAAGGAGGGAGAAGGGGGAGACGGAGTGGAGGAGTGGAGGCAACTTTTAAAAAGCCAGAGATACACGACTATGATGCTCGGTGGACATTAACATTACCGTTCTGTTATCCTTGGTTCTGAAAACTACTATTTACGTTTATTTTTCCCAATGAGCTAATGAAATTCACCGGTCAGCACAGGCTACAACTTATGAGAACCTGCGACAATCTACGCCAGTGGTCAGGCTGAATGCGGCTCTAAAATCATCCAACCCATAGGCGTATTTTTTTTTCCGTAACCATCCGGCCCGCAGACTTCCATCATCTCTGGTACCTACCAGGCCCGAGGCCGCGGCACCCAGGCGCGGTGACACAAGGACACAAGGTGGCCTGCGCTGGCGGCCGCATGGCGGAGCCGCCGAGCAGCACTGAGCAGTGGCCGAGCTCTGGCTGTACCGCATCCTGCGCAAAGCCGCCAACACGGCCGCGTGCCTTCTGTGTCTGGGCTTCACTGTCGGGATCCGGGTTATCAATAGGTTGGGGAGGAGTGAGTGTGAGTATTTGAGCCACTGCCTTCAGGACAGAGCCAAGGCATTGGTCCGTATGTACGCCATGTTCGCGAGCGCCCGTAACTAGGGGCCTGTACGTCCTCGAAGCAACGGGATCTGTGTGAACACGTGATTTGATGCCTGCCATCCGGGGCGGGATGGGGGCGGGATCCATGTGTACACGTGTACACATGGTAGGTGGCCCGCCATCCGCTCACAGATATGCGTCCTGGCCCCTATGCAGAACAAAGGTGCCGACCCCTGATCTACGACCTCCTGGCAACCCACTACTACTGCACCTACGGCATGAAAATTCTCGCTATTCTCCATGGCGGCTTTATTCTGGTCGCCGCTAATTTTTCAACATGAAGGTGACTCCCCGGCAACCACCCGCGAACATGTGGCGGCCATGTGGTGACCGCATAGTCTCCTGTAGTCGCCTAAAAGGTCGCCTGAGTGGGACAGTCCCATTACAGGCAAATTGGGCGCAACAAAAACAATAAATATACAATAATTGTATCAGTTATTCAGAGCAAAATAAACAATGACAGTGCAAAAACCAAAGTGTGTACAACAACCATAATGGTGTCAAGTCCATGGTGGAAATAATATTCTATTATTGTTGCTAATATCCTAATATTTAGAATAATCAATAGAAGCACATATGTTTTAAAATGTTGTAAAGTCTTTGAGTGATAAAAGCTAAATTCCAACTTGTAAAGATCTGTTAATGTTTTTAATTTTAGGGAAATGTCTAGCAGTGATAAGTTCACATATTTTTTTATGAGTTTGAGGTTAGCCCAACAATTATACCTGGAGGTTTAATTTAAATTTGAGTTTAAACTAAATAGAACATTCAGGTATAACTATTAACAGATTCCACTGGGGTTTTTGTAATTATGCTCTCTACCGCTTACCCCCTTAGTCTAGTTCAGTAAAACACCGAGTCAAGCACTGGATCAACTAATTCTTCATTCTCACTAACATAAACGAACTTCCTATATAATACCTATCCAACAACGCGGGTCCGATCCTTGTCTCTACTCGTCCAAGCACTTCAGCCTCGTGCGAATAGACGCCTCCAGACAGTCACACAGTCCCGAGTGCAATCCCAAAAGATCGCTTCCGATCCATGTGTTGATCCCTCTGTTATAGGGTATCGGGGCCCCTGGTGCGAAACAATATGGGGAGGGGGGGGGGGGGGGGTGCAACCCCTACAAGCCAATCACAAATATAGATCATATAATACACTTATTAACAGTTCCCTAACCCAATCACAAATTACCCCATTAAATTGTTTCCACAGAAAGTTCTAGTTGGAAGATAGTTCGCCAAAGTAAAGAAACATTTCCCCAGGTAGTATAAACAATTTGAACAAGGCTCCATACTTTGACCAATCGCAAGATAAAAGCACAAAAACTCTGCAACATAATTAACAATATAACACCCCATCCTATGACCAATCCTAATCGTGCATTGGCAACCCAGCGCACTTCTTTCTGCAAAACCCTCATACATATTAACAATAAGAAGGACATCTGGACCTCACCTTATCCTCAACTTCCTCCCAGGGTCCAGACAGCTTTGAGCCATGACTCATAGCTCTGCAACCTTTCACAGAAAGAGCACAAGCAGGCTTTGCAAATACAAAGATTCTCCATTTTGTGACATGTTTTACTTGGCCAATATTATCTTTTGCCATTTTAGTTGTTTGGTGTAGGGAATGATGTTTTTTCCTATTTGGGAATAAATCTTTAATTGTTTTGTCATTTATGGATGATTGAACAGACTTCCATGGAACCAGGAAGCATCAAACAAATTTGTGAAGCAAATCAGCTTATTGAAACATAAAACTTTATGAGGACTTTGGATTGCTTTTTCTTTATTTCATTATATTTGTTTGAACTTTTCACTTAGTTGCAGAACTGATCTTTGATTAATCGCTGAGGTTTTCAGGTTGTATTCCATTTATATTTTTACATTAAAGTATGCATTTATTTACCGCTGATTCCTTGACCTAATTCTGAAAACAGAAACAAAAGTTTCAAAGTCAGCAGTTTTGATCCTGCGCACGGAGGCAGTCTGTGCTTTGCAGTGTCATCCAAGGTGCAACTATCTATTTCAGGTAAGATATGAAAAATCCAATTAGAAAGCAACAGCATTAACTTATGCGACTGGCAACTGGAGTATCACGTGCAGTTCCAGTCGGCCCATTGCAGGGAGGATGTGAAAGCTTTGGAAAAAGTGCAGAGGAGGTTTACCAGAATAATGCCTGGACTAGGAGGTATTAGATCCAGGGTGAGCTTGGATGGATTTGGATTGTTTTAGCTGGAATGCCTGAGATTGAGGGACGATCTGATAGATGTATATAAAGTTATGAGAGGCTAGGGGAGATAGTCAGAATCTTTTTACCAGGGTGGAAATGTCAGAGACTAGAGGGCATAGCTTTAAAGTGAAATGGGCAAGATTTAAAGGAGATCTGTGGGGCACGTTTGTATACACAGGAAGTTGTTGGGCGCATGGAATGCACTGCCAAAGGTGGTGATGGGGGCAGATATGATTGTCGCAATTAAGAGGCTTTTAAATGGGCATATGGATATGCAGGGGAAGGAGAGATATGGATCATGTGCAATCAGTTTAGATTGGTGGCCCCATAGCAGAAGCGTCTACGTCGCCGGGTTGGAAACTGGAAGTATCCTGAGCTAATTCTGCTACCACCATCATCTATTGTGACAAGTGATGGCTTCCATTGATTGTCGCTGGAAGCCTGCGTCCTTTTCAGGACGGACGATGACAGCGAGGCCAACATTTGTAACAAGATGAACAGGAAAATAAGTTGAGATTGGTTTTCTTGGCATCGTGTTCGGCACAGACATTGTGGGACTGGTCCTGTGCCATACATTTCTAATTTCTAAGTCATGCTTTGCTGTAAATTAGCACACACATTTTTGTGCAAAAGCAAAATGCTGCAATTGCTGCAAATACCAAATAAGAGCAGAAAATATTCTAAACATGAGCAGGTCAGGCAACGACAGTGGAGAAAGAAATGGTGTCAAAGTACTCGTGCCCATGCTGTGCCTTTCACTGAGATGGTGTGACTGCATGTTTGCAACTTCATCCAAACTGGTCATCTCCAGGTTAAGACAGGTCACCTTCCTACAAACAGTTCGCAACCTGAACATTTTGCAAGTCAGAAGTGCAACCCAGAATTGTTACCACTGCGTAGAAGATGCAGCAGCCAGAAAATCTATAACACTTGCTCATATGTATGGGATGTACATACGTCTGATGTTCATAAAGTGCAGAAGACCTGTAAGTATACGTATGGATGAGTCAAAGTGGAAGTGGAACGGATGATGCTTTTATATATACACCATGCATTGAAGGAATATGTTTAAATATGCCAGCTGGCATAACCTTGACCTTTTTGCTTCATATCTTCAGTTATGATAATCGCAGAGATTGTTATAAACATTAACAGATGGAATAATGGTCAACCTTGGTAAATTTCCACCAGGCTGGTAGTACATCAAATTCCACCTCCAAATGTTCATAGCTTTTAACTGTTGCCTTTTTAATTACAAGCAATGATTGCTTGGGTAATACCCAACTCATGGAGAAGCTGAAATATTAACTCTGTTTCTCTTCTCTCACACCCGGCCGGACTTGCTGACCACTTCCAGCATTTTCTGTTTTACTATTTGGGATTTTGGACATTGCCTATGGAATTGTTGCACTGCTAAGAACTATATTCTGCACTCCATATCTTCCCCTTTGTTTCCTCTACTGTACTTGAGTTTGACTTGATTTGTTTATGTATAGTATTATCTTCTTGGATTGGTTAGCATGCAAAACAAAGCTTTTCATTGGTCAAGCTGGAACTGGACAACTCACCCCAAATGTTTTGACAGAACATAATCCCACCACAATCTAAATCCAACACATGTACACGTGACAATAAAAAAACCCTAAACTTAAACCTTTGATTTCATCCTGAATTATGAGGTTCTTCTCTAGTTCAGTGTCTGGAGTTTTTGACAAATTATCCACCGAAAGCACCTGAGTAAATCTATGACTATAAATATAAAATAGCAAGAATTATGGTTAATATTTGGTTTGTAAAATAAGCAAAATCTTTCAAATGAAATACAAGGCTGAGTCATAAAAGGCACAGTGGTTGGGATCCATGGTTGGGATTCTGCTGGTAAACACTGCTCAGATTTACATGGACCCACCATAAATTCTCACCAACCTGAGCAAGTGTCAGTCCAGTCTATTACAAGCATTCACATGGAGCCCAGGTAAAAAAAATCTGATTTATTGCATTAGTTTTAATGTCTTCAAGTATCTAAAGGTGTTTAAGACAATTTTCAATCGTTGATTATTTAAATGATTTTTGATTAATTTTTATTATTTTTCATTTTTATGGAGCTCCAAAACATTGTAATCGTTTTGTAACACCTTTAATTATCAGGGATATGCAGCTGCAATCAAAAAAATAAATTGACAGCTTGAACAATTGGTAACGCCTTGTTAGCTATTCTATTCCAGTGAATGTTCTGACCCACTTTATGACAACGGTTTAGCTTGCTCGATCCTACCACTGGATTCTCGACCTGAAACATTAGTTCACCTTTCCTCTCCCCATGGATGCTGCCTGACCTTCTGAGTATATCTAGCATGCTCTTTTTTATTTCATATTTCCAACTATTATGCCTCTCACAAATATACAATGATTTTGATCTCCTTTGTAATCAATTTTGAAGGTTAATCTGAGCAAGTAAGAGGTGTGACACTCTGGAAGGTCAAATGTAAGGAGAAAGTATACAGTATACGGTATAGGGGGTTCAGTATTGATGTGGATAGAGAACTGGCTGGCAGTTAGGAAGCAAAGAGTAGGAGTAAACGGGTCCTGAAAGTAGCAACACAAGTATATGGAATGATTAAGGAATGTGTATGGTATCTTGCCTTTATTGGTTAGAGTATTGAGTATAAGAGTCAGGAAGTCATGGTATTGTTTCATAGGACATTGCAGTATTGTGCGCAGTACTGATCACCTGTTAAAGGAGGATGCAGAAGCTTTGGAGAGGGTGCTGAAGACGTCTACTAGAAAGGCACATGAAATAGAAGGTATTAGCTATAAGGAGAGGTTGCATAGTTTATGGATTGGTGTTTGCTTCCCAATGAGCTCAGAATGTAGTCCCATGATTATGTACTTATGCACATTAAAATCGCTATTTTCCTGTCCCTGCCTCCTGCTGTATCCAGCAGTTATTTTTTGAACCTGAAATCCTGCAAAAAAAAATGTAGTGGTAGTGCACTGTCTGCAAATTTCTTTAGTGTTAAATTTTTCACAATTTTTATTATCCATGAAGTATAGTCTAACAACTTTTGCATGACTACCAATGCAATATGCATTCCTTCAATAATATGGAATATGCTTATGCAATAATTCTAATGAAAAGTCTTTGTGTTTAATATCTAAAATATCGATTCACCTAAAACCGCTATGTATGTTTCTTGGCTTCATTGCAATTAATTTAAAGCATATTGAATCTCATGATTGTGGCAGTGCAACATCATAAAATAAAGTCTACAAATAAAATTCAGACGTCTCTTATATTTTCTGTATATTTTCTATTTTTTATATATAAGTGCTCAAATGCCTGGCAGCGACTCTGGAACGCAGAAGAACAACCAACAACGCCCTGCCACCCAGAACAACCAACCCAGTTAAGACAATTACCTTTGTTTGGTGTGGGGGGGAGAACAAAGGCAATGGAAAATTCCACCAAGGACCAGGTTTGGACAGCTAGAGGCAGCCTGGAATTGGCAGATGCTGGTGGATGTGGACCAACGGCTTACAGTTCCATCAGAGATAGCCATCACCAACTTAAGGCCTGATCTTGTGCTCTGGTCGAACTCTCAGCGCATGGTGTATTATGTGGAGCTCACAGTCCCTTGTGAGGATGCTGTGCAGGAAGCCTTCGAAAGAAAGAAACTGCGATATACAGAGCTTGCAGTGGAGGCTGAACAGCGGGGCTGGAGAGCCAAGATCTGCCCGGTAGAAGTTGGATGTCGAGCATTCATGGCAACATCTACCTTAAGACTGATGAAGGACATGGGGATCAGCGGACAAGCCCTATGCCAGGCCATCAAAGAAACATCACAGGTGGCAGAGCGGAGTAGCCAGTGGCTCTGGCTGAAGAGGAAAGACTCCATTTGGTCCCCCAAATAACCGTCTAGACAGATGCAGAGGGGGGTGGTTCAGGGACGCCAGAATGCTGGAGACGTCGTGGGTTCAATCAGCGAAACGTCAATGAAAGTAGGTGGCCACTTGATAACCCCAATGACGTGTCTGCCTAGCCTTTCTCAACATCGGAGGAGCATAGGTGAGCGCAGAAGACTCCCATCACCATCGGGAGTAAATTGATATTTGGCACTTTGGACTTTTAACATCTAGTCCTCTGTATTTGTAAACATATTGCTCACTGATACTGGACTTTGTATAATTGATTATAGGTGCAGTGTGGTGCAACATAGATGAGTATTCATCTATAATTCACTTTTATGACCCTGTCCCACGGTACAAGTTAATTCCAAGAGCTCTCCCGAGTTTGCCCTGATTTGAACTCTGAGATTTACGGTAATGGCAGGTCGTCGGTACTCGGGGCTCTCATGGACATTTTTCAACATGTTGAGTCTTCCCAAGCTTACCTGCCATTAGCGAGTCTTCCCAAGTACCTGCCATTAGCGTTACGAGCTGCTAAGAGACGTCCCCGAGCTCCGACGTACCCGCTACGTTCATTCTCCGTGCTTAACACGAGTTTGATGTTTTTTTAAACTCGGGAGAACTTGTGGAATGAACTCGTACCGTGGGACAGGGCCATTAAACATTCAGCAACATTTTATAAAGCATTTACACAGATTTTACATATAATGTTGCAATTAAATCCAGAATATTTCCAATTTACCTTGAATTTCATGGCAGAAATCAGTATATTAGGTATTTTCTTCAATATAGAAATAGCATTTCATTCGAAATACTGGTTAAAAAACTCTCCAAAACCAGATTATTTGGTAATCTGTTGAAATGAAAGCACTCAATGCCAGAAATGGTCTATAAATGCTTGATCCTTGCATTAAATCTATTTTAAATTGATGTGCAAGTCCCAAATCATTTAGACAGCTCACATAAATGAGCAGTTTTTAAGTAAAGTTAACATATAAACATGATGCCAATCAAATATTCAAGAGTACAAGACACATGAGGATTACACGTGGATCAAGTAAAACTCTGCTTTCATTTCTGTGAAGCACATTTCAAAAGGTAAGGAGGATAACATTGATTTAAGACTTCTGCAAGTGTAACTTGAAGGCTAAAGGGGGGTATTAGTTTCAGGTAAAATAGATATTCTCTAAATAATGAAAGATTTGAAATGCCAGGTGACCTTTAAGTATTTGGAATATTGGAATACCAAAGTAAAGAAAAGTTCAGAAAACGTATTTCCTATTTTAACCAAGGCAATATTATTTCAAATGTTATGAAGAAATGAGAAGACTGAGCAATATTATTAGTATAAATTAGACTTTAGACTTTAGTGATAAAGTGCAGAAGTAGACCCATAGGCCCACCAGGTCTGCGCTGGCCAGAAATTACCCCGTACACTAACACTATCCTACACACAAGGGACAATTGTACGACTTACCAAAACCAATTAATTAAACTATAACCCTATACGCCTTTGGAATGTGGAAGGAAAATTGGAACACCTGGAGGAAACCCATGCGGTCACAAGGTGAATGGACAAACTGCGTACAGACAGCACCCTAGTCAGGATCAAAATCCAGGCCTTTGAAGCTGTAAGGCAACAACTCTACAGCTGCGCCAATGTGCCACCCCGCTGCACCACTTATTATTAATGAGAACGGAAAATCCAGTTAATTAAGTTATTCAATTTGTTTTGTTAGGTCAAAATTGTATACTGTTCAGAAAGTTTGCATTGTATCTATGTTTACTTATTTGAAATATATTATACCAAACTAGCCCATGGCACAGCCTTGACCAGTTAATGGATGTCAGAAGTTGGAAGACTTAACAAACTCAACCTTCAAAGACATCTGGTGGTCAGGGCCTGCTACCACAGTATGGAAGATAGCATTGCAAAATTGAATTAGGTGGAACTCACAGAAATAAGTTCTTATAAGGCCCAGAATTATATTTTGTAGGCAGCCTAGCCATTCAGGCACTGCATCTATAAAGATCCTCCGATTATTAACCAAAATAGTCTGTGAAACACAAGACTTCTCAGCAGAGCAGAGCGCTTCATAGAAAATGTTATTCGATATGTTCCAAACGAGAGAACTTCACAAAATAAACGTTATTTTTTTATTCTTGCATTTTATACTTCTTTATAAATCATGTTTTCCTGGACCTGATGCTCTACATGTTCAATGAATATGATGTTGCAAATAATAAAAGAAATGGATCATGGTACATCAATGGTACATGGAAAGGACAGGTTTGGCCAAATGCGGGCAGGTGGGACTAGTGCAGCTAGGACATATTGGCCGGTGTGGGCAAGTTGGGTCGAAGGACCTGTTTCCACGATGTATGACTATGACTCTCAATGAGATATTTAAGTCAGTAGTCAATCTCAAGGAAATAGCACATGGTGGTGTGTTCAAACCGTACCATGAGTAGTATTTTTAGATTTTGTGATGAAAGAACTGTTCCACTGTTGGAATTAATTGCAAGGATGAACTGGAGAAAATTATTCGCTCATAGATGAAAGATTTGATTGAAAAGAGTGTTGACAGATGTGCTATTTTTCCCTTGATAGGACTTATTAAGACCATGAAGAGTTATATAAGAGAATGCAAATGATGAGCCTCACTTTAAACTACATTGCAAAATAAGATCAAGAAGCAAGGTTATTGAGTGGGCAACTGTTCGTGATTTATAAAAATGCGGTCAGACATAGCCAATTTACTCATGAGTTTTATTTAATTCTGGTGAGGTATCACCAAAGAGATCACCATTCTGCGATTACTGTTAATCTATGTTTATATAAGACCCAGCAATTAATGCCTCCCTTTGACTGGGATCAATGATAGCAATTAGATTGGTCCATGCAATGGCAACTAATTTGGCATAGTGGGCTCTTGGCATTCTGGCTAATTAATTTGCCTACATTTGGCCAATATCCCTCTCATATATCATTCCTGCCCATAAATCTGCTACAAATGACTTTTAAACATTTATTTTAGTTTTAAAATCCTCTATCCTGGGAAAAAGATTGTGTGTTCACTTTATCCATGCCCCTGATTTTACATATTTCAATTTGTATATGATCTAAGACCTTACAAATTGTATGCGGCAATACCTTAGCTTCCATGATTTTTTCCTCCATAAAAATGGATAACAAATATTAATTTAATATCTCCCCCATCTCTTGTGGCTCCACACAAAGATGGCCATGCTGGTCTTTAAGGGGATCTATTATTTTTCCAGCCACCCTTTTACTCTTAATATACCTGTAGAATCTCAGGATTTTCCTTTACCTTGGCTTCCAAAGCCATTGCATGTCCATTTTTGTCCTGCTGATTGCCTTCTTAAGTGTTCTTCTACACTTCTTACACTCGTGGAGGGATTTGGTTGATCCCGACTGCCTATAGTATGATGTGAAGAAGGTTCTGGACCCTAATTGTCACTCATCCATGTTCTCCAGTGATGCTGCCTAGTCTGCTGAGTTACTCCAGCAATTTGTATGGTGTTTGCTCAAGATTCCAGCAATTCCTTGTGTCCACCTTTATCTTATTGTTTCCTGTCCAGAGCCTGACCTGCATCTCTATCCTATCAGTGTCCAGTTAATTACAACTCTCAAAATACATTTGGACGGATGTATGGACAGGGCTATGGGCCAAATGCAGGCAAATCCCATTATGCCAACCTGGTCAGAATAGACAAGGTGGGCTGACTGGCCTGTTTCTGAACTTTACAGCTCTATGATTCTTTGACTCCATGGAACTCCCAGTGAATGCCTCAACTTACGCAGCTGATTGTACAGATAACCATTATTTCTCTGAAGAATCAGTCTGAAGAATGGTCTCGACCCGAAATGTCACCCATTCTCTCTCTCTAGAGATGCTGCCTGACCCACTGAGTTATTCCAGCATTTTGTGGGGCTAGCTTGGTCCCAGAGGGATCTTGGTGGGCTTGGATAAGTTGGATCAAAGGGCCTGTCTACCTTTGATTTAAACCAGCATCTGCAGTTTTTTCCAACACATGATTTCTCATAACTAGATACACAGTTGAGGTTAATAAATACCAGCGTACTCTTCATATTTTGTTTCATATCACTCAGAAGAAATGCATTTAGTCAGAGAGAAATGTAATGACAAGAAGTTCCTATTAGAAACATTGTCATGGTTACCAAGCCAATCCATTATTTTCTCCATTGTCCCTTTAACTGGCCTGAGTATAGTTTATCATTGCTATAATTGAGAGCATTACTTTGCTGAGACTATTAAATTTCAGAGTTTTTATTAATTTACCAATATGTTTTTAATAGTGAGTTGAAATGCCAACCTTGGGGAGACCATTTAGATAAGGGCCCCCTTCTGTTAATTTATTGTCACTGATGTGCAATGACAATTACTCTCTTAAATAAAATAATGGTCTTTTGAAAGTAACTTGCAAAATCAAGTGTTTGGCATCTATGTATTCCATATCTTATATGCTATAAACTGGCATTGTACTTTTCTTGAGACCCGAATACAAAGTTGTCAAGCCTGGCATTTAACACAGTACACCGTTAAAATAAGAAATTCATACCTCAAGACTTAATTTTTCAAAGAAGCGGGACTTGTTAGATACAACATGGCGCACGAGCATGGAGACTCTTTGTGTGCTGTCCCAGAAGAGGATCTACTATTATTCACTATAATCATTGCACTCTTTTGTGTATTATTCCATTTATGGTATGACTTAACTGGATTGCACACAAAACAAAGCTTTCCACTGTATCTCGGTACTCGTGCCAATAATTAACTAAACAAAACTAATGCACTTTAACTTAATTTCAGAGATTCTTCAAGAGTGGGTGCAATTCTGCACAGATTTCTGTCAATTCAAGATATCTATACAATTGTAAAGTTGATTGTGTAAGAAGTAACTGCAGATGATGAAGGGTCTTGACCCGAAACATGACCAATTCCTTTTCTCCAGAGATGCTGCCTAACCTGCTGAGTTACTCCAGTATTTTGTATGAAGTTGATTGGTTAAGTTCCTGTTTCTGTGCAACAACAGTTACAAGAAACTCAAGATCCCATTGCACCAACTGAGAGGATGATAGTCTCTGAGCAGGTGACTCAAACAGCATTTATTGTCACAGCAGAAGTAACTTGGATTTAAATTGCGCCTCTGAATAGGAAAATGTCTTAAGGAATTTCTCAGGTGTAAATACAGAACAAATGTTGTCACCAAGCAATAATGGATAGGATTAAAAAAAACATTGATCTTTAAACAATGAGGAAGCACAGGTTGAGTTTGAAGAGTTTTGGGGAGGAAATTCCAGAATTTAGGCTTTGGGCAATTGAAAGGAATGCAATCCGCTACTCTGCTCCAAGTTCAGAATTGAATCTTCTGTTTTATTCATCGCAGCAAGCATCACAGGCAAGACAAGCATTTAATGTCTGTTTCTAAATCACAACGTGGGGAGCTGTTTTCTTGAACTGTTGAATTCTTGTGATAATGTTATTTTCATATTGGTTCCACGTTGCAAGTTTTAGGAGTTTTACCCTGTAATGATCAGGTGATATATTTTTGGAGAAAGGATAAGGACACGGAAATGGCAGATAGACGTTAACCTGAGTAAGTGAGCAGTGTTGCACTTTGGGATGTCAAATGTAAGTTGTAATTAATAGCAAGACTCTTAACAATAGTGCTGAACAGAGGAATTGTGGTACAAGACCATAGCTCAATGAAAGTAGCAGAAAGAGAGGTAAAGAAGGTACATGGTATGCTTGCCCTCATTGGTTGGCCCATGGAGAATAAGGGTCAGGAAGTCATAATGAAGCTCTGTAAGACAGTGGTTGGGCCACATTTGGACTATTGCATATAGTTCTAGTCACCCCATCACAGGAAGGATGTGGAGTCTTTGGAGAGGGTGCACAAGGGGTTCACCAGACTGATGTCTGGATTAAAGAGTATTAGCTCCAAGGAAAGGTTGGACGGACTTAGATAGCTTTCTCTAAAGCGCTGGAGATTGATGGGAGACCTGATAGAAATATATAACATTATGAGAGGCATGGAGAGAGTAGAATGTTTTTCACGGGGTGAAAATGTCAAAGATTAGAGGGCATAGCTTTAAGGTGAGAGGACCATAAAGCTTGCCTAGAGCACAAAACAGAACATAAAACTGACTGGTCTGTTCTATTAAAAGCAGCACAAGGGCACAGCTGGTAGAGCTGTGCCTCACAGTGCTGGATACACAAGTTTGCTCCTGACCTCGGGAGCTGTCTGTGTGGAGTTTGCATGTTCTCCCTGTGATCACGTAGGTTGCCTCCGTGTGTTCCGGTTTCCTCCCACATCCCAAAACATGCGGGTTTGAAGCTTAATTGGCCTATATTATAAATATCATCTTGTGTGGGGAGAATACATGAGAAATTGGGACAACAGAACTAGTCTGAACGGGTGACATTTTGGATCAAGATTCCTTCTCTCCAGAGATGCTGCCTGTCCCGCTGAGTTACTCCAGACCTTTGTGTCTATCTTCTGTTTAAACCAGCATCTGCAGTTCCTTCTTACGCATAGTCTGAATGGGTGATCAATGGTTGGCATGAACTCGGTGGGCTGAAGGACCTATTTCCATGTAACTAAACTATACAAAATACATGAAAGGTCTAAGATGCGTGTGCACTGTAGATAAAATAACCGCATTGTGTAAATACATTGGATTCTCCACACGTTGCACTGTGACAACAGGAAGCTGATGGAAGGGGGGCCTTTGCCTCTTAAAGAATGAGCATATTCAGTCTATAATTGGTTAACTAGATCTGCTTTCATTCCAATTGAGATTAATTGCAGACTGCTTGCATTAAAATCTCCTTTCTCTACAGGAGCCCAGTATTAACAATCACATCTGGATTCAGAACATCCAGGACCATCTATTACTTCAGCCCTTGACTTAACTTAATTTTGAATATAGAACATTAAACAGTACAGTGCAGGTTCAGGCCCTTAGGCCCATGATGTCTGTGCCGAACATGATGCCAAGAAACACTAATCTCATCTGCCTGCACGTGATCCATATCCCTCCATTCCCCGCATATCAATGTGGCTAGCTAAAAGCATCCTAAATGTCACTACTATATCTGCCTGCATCATCACTTCTGGCAGCCTGTTTCAGGCTCCCACCACCCTCTGCATGATCAATTTGCCCTGCATATCTCCTTTAAACTTTGCCCATTCACCTTAAAGCTATGCCGTGTAGTCTTTGACATTTTCACCCAAGGAAAAAGGTTCTGGCTGTACATTATCTTTGTCTCTCGTTATTTCATAATCTTCTATCAGGTTTCCCCTCAGCCTCCGGTGTTCTGGAGAAAGCAATCCACATTTGTCCAACTTCTTGTACCTAATATTCCTTATTTCAGGCATCATTCTGCAAAGCCTCTTTTGCACCTGTCCAATGCCTCTACATCCTCCCTGTTAAGAGACGACTAGAACTGCACACAATATTCCAAATGCAGCCTAATCAAAATCTTATAGAACTGCATCATGATTATTCACTCTTACAGTCAATATCCTGACAAATTAAGGCAAAATACCTTATTTAGTTTGACAAAGGATCTCGATCGGAAAAGTCACCTATTCCTTCTTTCCAGAGTTACTCCTGCATTTTGTGTCTATCGTCGATTTAAACCAGCATCTGCAGTTCTTACATATACCTTATTTACCATTCTACCCAGCCACTTTTATGCAGTTAAGACTCCTAGACCCCTCTGCACATTGATGCTGTTAAGGGTATTCTCATCAACCATATATCCTACCCTAACATTCAATCTCCCAAAGTGCAACTTGCCTGCACATTCTGAGGCATTTCAAAATTCTAGGGACAGTGAAAGTTTAGGGTAATTTCTCTTTAGAAAAGCTTAGACATTGAGATGATCTGATAGATGGTATTTTGTTGGTTCACATGCTTGATCAATGGTGTTTTATCATTACTGTTTTATTATTATTAATGTTTAGTGTTTTCTGCGTCATTTGTAACTGTCACTGTATGTCATGTTGTTACTTGTGGGCGGAGCACCACGGCAAATTCCTTGTATGTGAATACTTGGCCAATAAACTTACTAACTTACTTACTAGATATCTGCGTGCTTATAATTGTGCTGGACAAAGATAATGGGGAAAGACACCCTCCTTCAGACTGGGAAAGGAAAATTAGAGATATAGACGATGATGAGATATAGAGAGATAAAGAACAATGAATGAAAGATATGCAAAAAAGTAACGATGATAATGGAAACAGTCCATTGTCAGCTGTTTGTTGGGTGAAAATGAGGAGTTGATGTGATTTGGGTGGGGGAGGTAGACCTACCCAAGTCCCTCCCGCACCCAAGTCGCACCAGCTTTCTTTGTTCTTTATCTCTCTACATCACCTTCTATATCTCTTGTTTCCCTTTCCCGTAACTTCAGTCTGAAGAAGGTATTGACCTGAAACAATACCCATTCCTCTCCAGAGATGCTGCCTGTCCTGCTGAGTTACTCCAGCTTTTTGTGTCTGTCTTCGGTTTAAACCAGCATCTGCAGTTCCTTCCTACACAAAGATTATATCCACTTGTGATATGTTTTTAATATGTCCATTTTTAAAATTATAATCTGGTTTGAATAAACCTCAGCTGTGTATTAAATTCGGTAGCCAACTATGTATGTTCACTACTTTCTTTGTACGAGCTCAGTTTGTTTTACTCATCTGCCTTTGCTGACGGAATCACTTCATGCTGTCTGGGAATTGCAATTCCCCCTTCACATTATCAACCAGCTGAAGGTCATTGGATTCTTGCATCATATGGTTCTCACATGGAGAGAGAAACTCAAAATCTTTCAGGAATTGATAATTCTTTAGATACTTCATATCTGTTGAAAAGTAACGTGTGTTAAATGATCAACACAAAATGATCAACACAAAAATGCCGGTGAAACCTCTTCCAATATTTTCCTCTATTTAGCAGATGGAGTTTTATGAATAAAATCATTGTTTTAATGCTCATTTTATTTCACACGGATTACAATAAAATTCCAAATTCTATTTGTGGTGTTACTACATTTATTACAGTGGATAGATTGTCTTAGATCATTCAATATCCCGTTAATTGAGGCTGTTATTTATATTTGTTTGATTTTGCACAGCCAGCGCTCGTCAGATGATGTTTAGAATCTGTATTTCAATGTCAATTTAATTGAAAATTTTAACTGCTTTTGATCTCCTTACTGTTGATGCATTTTCACATTTTCACAGAGGTTCAGATGCTGTTGGAAATACTTATTTCCTTTCATCAATCCAATCATTGCTGTGAAGCAACTAAGATGTGGAATGAAATATGAGTGGCCTTAATGTGCACAATCTTTAATTTTTATTCTGAGGAGGACTGACAAAGTGAATGGTGATGGGCTATTTTTTCACACAGGAGACCCCAGAATCAGAAGGCATGGAAAGTAAGAATGTGTCATATAGAACAGAGGTGGGGGGAAATGTTTTTGACTTTTCAACACCCAGGGAGTCAGAAGATGTGGGGATTGGATAGAAAAGTAGACTTAAGGCTAAGAATCAGCCAGAATGTTTTTTCAATGGTGAAGCAGACTTGAAGGGTCATAAGAATAGAATAGAATAGAATAGAATGCCTTTTATTGTCATTCAAACTGCTTGGTTTGAACAAAATTGCATTTTCTACAGTCTTACATTACAAAAAAAACCAAGACCCACACTTAACACAGTTTATATAAACATCCATAACAGTGAATCTCCAACACCTCCTCACTGTGGTGGAAGGCAAAGTCTTATCTCTTCCCTTTGTTCTTCTCCCACGGTCCAGCAGTGGTAGGTCCTGTGGCCGTTTAAGCCACGCCGGGCGATGTTAGGCCCGGTTCCGTGTCCTTTAAACCCCGCGATTCCAGCGAGAGGAGTTGCCGTTGCGGGAGCTCCAAAAAACGGTCTCCCACCGGGGACCTGTGAGCCCCCGATGTTACCGTCCACCGGGCCTGCAGCCGGAGCCTCCGAAGTCGGGTTGCAGTCGCATGCCACCACAGCTCTTCCCGTTCCGAAGATGGCCAGCTCCGCGATGTCAGGTCCAGGCTCCGTGACTGGAGCCCTGAGGTTATTTCCGGCCGGAGGCCACCGCCGGCTCCACGATGTTAGGCCCAACAACATCGGGGACCCGACGGGGAAAAAGTCAGGTCCCCGAACAGGGAAGAGACTAACATGTACACAGCTAAGGAAAAATAATAAAAACTAGACTCATGACATACATTTAACAAACAAAAATGTAAAAAAAGCAGACGGACTGTAGTCGAGCCGCTCCCAATAGGCACTGCCACACCGCACTATATGGCTTCCACATGCTATTTCTTGTACCTTTGTGATCTCCTGTGACCTCCTTTTGCAACATAGGGTGGGACGTGAGACCCAGGCTTGATCCTGAATACAGGTGCTGTCTGTATAGAGTTTGTATGCTCTCCCTGTGACAGCGTGGGTTTTCTCAGGGTGCTCCGGATTCCTCCTTATTCTAAAGGCATACAGTTTTATTGTCAGAGTGAGGCCCGGAACTCCTCCATTGTCAGAGTGAGGCCCAGTGCAGATTGGAGGAACACAACTTCATATTTTGCTTGGGTAGTTTACACCCCAGCGTTATGGACATTGACTTTTCTAACTTCAGAGAGCCCTTGCTTTCTCTCTCCATCCCCTTCCCCTTCCCAGTTCTCCCACTAGTCTTACTGACACCGACTACATTCTATCTTTGTCCTGCCCCTTCCCTGACATCAGTCTGAAGAAGGCTCTCGACCCGAAACGTCGCACATTCCTTCTCTTCAGAGATGCTGCCTCACCAGCTGAGTTGCTGCAGCATTTGGTGTCTATCTCAGGTTTGTAGGTTAATTGGCTTTGGTAAAGTTGTAAATTATCCCTAATGTGTAGGACAGTGCTGGTGTACGGGGTGATTGCTAACCGAAGGACCTATTTCCGTTCAATATCTCTAAAGGATATTTTGTTTGGAGGTCCTGCAGCAGCCTTGGACTCGGCTGGTCCTGGCGTTGCTCCAAGAGGTCGAATGCATGGACCGCACGTGGCCTACAGCGGTGGAGCAGCGGCAGAGGACACCACGGCTACGCATAGCTAGGCCGACCCGGCAACTTCACCTGGACAACAGACGTTCATAGTCAGATCAAGATCCCTGCACTTACAACAATTGGGACTTGAACATTTTGCCAATATGGCAACACTGTATACTGCATTAGTGCACTACTGCTATACATTTGAACTGTATCTGAGACGCTTAGCTAATATGTATCTAAGTGCTTATGCTGAATATACAGTTCAGTACAAGTGATACTTGTACTGAACTGTATACAAAAATGAATTTCACAGTATCTCGGTACATGTGACAAATAAGGCTACAGCAAGATAATAATCAGGTGAAATGTATGGCAGTGTTTGCAGGTGGAATTTAATCCGGGGTGGAAGATTGCAACCTTCACGTGGTCCGCCCTGTTTCGACTAATGCAATCAACTCGACGTGCACAAACAGAACAATTTGTCCTACAACTTTAGGCTGTGTACGCCATACGAAAGAAGAATTTAATCCCAACGAGTATGAGATATTTATTTTGAGAAGTCAAGTAAGGGTAGGACATAGATGCTAGGACACTGAGGAATGCCGAGAAACAGGGAAATCCAGGTGGCAAAAGTCCATTGTGGCCAGAAAATAGCAACAAAGGTCAACAAAGGTGAAGAAGGCAAATGGTCACAGGGAGAACCTACAAACTCCGTACAGGCAGCACCCATAGTCAGGATTGAACCTGGGTCTCGGGCACTGTAAGGCAGCAACTCTACCACTCAGCTACTGTGCGACATGTTATGTGATAACTTTACAAGGTACTGATTAGGCTGCACTTGGAGTATTGTGCACAGTTCTGATCTCGCCGTAGGAAGGATATGATTATGCTGGAGAGAGTTCAGAGGAAATTCACCAGAACGTTGCATGGATTGGGGGGCTTTAGATATGGGGAGTCAAAGGATTGTCTTGGCTTCTTTTCCCTGGAGACTGAGGGGAAACTTGAGTGACATATACAGATTATGAGATGCACATATAGCATTGACAGTCAAAACCTTTTTCCAATGGTCACGGTATGAAAAACAAGAAGGCATTGGTTTATCATGAGAGAATAGAGTTTTTTTTAATATCTGAACAGTATGTTTTTTCACACAGAGAGTGGCTAATATTTGGAACACAATTTCAGAGGGTTTGGTGGAAACAGATGAAATGATTATGTTTAAGTTAGATAGACACTTTAATAGGCAAGGCATGGAAGGATACAGATCCATTGTGGATAAGCGGGATTAGGGTAGAAAGATGAACAAGAAGGTCAGTATAGATATGGTGGGCCTAAGACAATAGACAATAGGTGCAGCAATAGGCCATTCGGCCCTTCGAGCCAGCACCGCCATTCAATGTGATCATGGCATCATCCACAATCATTACTCTGTTCCTGCCTTCTCCCCATATTCCCTGACTCCGCTATCTTTAAGAGCTCTATCTAACTCTCGCCTGTTTATGTGCTGAATTACTCCGTGACTCCATGATTCTACGATAACCTTCTAATCATGCTCCTCTGCTACACTGAAGTTGATTTTGTTGTTGATTAAATGTTGTGGATACCATGTTGAGTCAAAGGAGGCCACTACGAATGAACTGAATGGTTAATTTAGGTAAGAGGTTGTGGAAATGTTGGGCGAGAGTTGAATAACATGCTGGCAGTGGAAGCTGAGACAGAGGCAGGGGGATCTCAACTATCCCAGTGATCCCTCAGGCCAAATATGTCAGGACAAAGACCTTCTTGTTTCTGCTAAGCAGTGGCCCAATAATGTAGCCAGTAGAGATGCTGCCTCAGTGCCAGAGATCTTGGTTCGATCCTGACCTGCGGTGCTGTCTGTGTGGAGTTTGCACTTTCTCCCTGTGGCCTCATGGGTATCCTCCGAGTGCTCTGGTTTCGTCCCACATTTCAAAGACATGTGGGTTTTTAGGTTTTAACGAAGAAACTGCAGATGCTGGAGAATCGAGGGTTACACAAAAAGCTGGAGAAACTCAGCGGGTGCAGCAGCATCTAAGGAGCGAAGGAGATAGGCGACGTTTCGGGTCGAGACCCTTCTTCAGACTGGTCAGGGATCAGGGAAACGAGAGATATAGACGGTGATGTGAGAGATAAAGAACAATGAATGAAAGATATGCAAAAAAGTATCGATGATAAAGGGAACAAGCCATTGTAAGCTGTTTGTGGTGTGAAAATGAGAAGCTAGTGCGACTAGGGTGGGTGAGGGAGATAGAGATAGAGGGAATGCCAGGGCCCGAGGGCTGAGGGAGAGGAGGGAGGGGAGGAGACAGCAGGGGTTAACAGAATTGAGAAAATTCAATGTTCAAGCCCAAAGGATGCAAACTCCCCAAGCAGAATATGAGGTGCTGTTCCTCCAACTTCAACTCCCCCTCCAACTTCAACTCCCCCTCCCATTCCGTATCCGACCTCTCGGTCCTGGGCCTCCTCCATGGCCAGAGTGAGCAACACCGCAAGTTGGAGGAACAGCACCTCATATTCCGCTTGGGGAGTTTGCATCCTTTGGGCTTGAACATTGAATTTTCTCAATTCTGTTAACCCCTGCTGTCTCCTCCCCCTCCCACCTCTCCCTAAGCCCTCGGGCCCTGGCATTCCCTCTATCTCTATCTCCCTCCCCCACCCTAGTCGCACTAGCTTCTCATTTTCACACCACAAACAGCTTACAATGGCTTGTTCCCTTTATCATCGATACTTTTTTGCATATCTTTCATTCATTGTTCTTTATCTCTCACATCACCGTCTATATCTCTCGTTTCCCTGATCCCTGACCAGTCTGAAGAAGGGTCT
The DNA here is from genome assembly GCA_035221665.1 of Okamejei kenojei. NCBI lineage: Eukaryota > Metazoa > Chordata > Chondrichthyes > Rajiformes > Rajidae > Okamejei > Okamejei kenojei. Next base: position 117,472,092 of record CM069132.1, on the reverse strand, counting down.
CGACCCGAAACGTCGCCTATCTCCTTCGCTCCTTAGATGCTGCTGCACCCGCTGAGTTTCTCCAGCTTTTTGTGTAACCCTGGGTTTTTAGGTTAATAGGCCTCTGTAAAATTGCCCCTAATAGCATAGAACCAGTGATCGATAGGTGTGATTGCAGTTCAGCATGGGCTAAGTGAGCCAAAGGCCCTGTTTCCATGCTATATCTCTCTCTAAATTAAACTGCAGTTCGCTTACCGCCACAACAAATCAACGGTGGATGCGATCTCGCTGGCTCTCCACTCCGTTCTGGACCACTTGGACAACAAAAACTCATATGTCAGGCTGTTATTCATCGATTACAGCTCGGCAGTTAATACTATCATCCCCTCCAAGCTAGTTACCAAACTCGCAGAACTGGGTCTCTGCGCATCCCTCTGTAATTGGATCCTCGACTTCCTCATTCACAGACCACAGTCTGTTCGTATTGGTGGAAATGTGTCAGGCTCGATAACAATCAGCACGGGAGCACCTCAAGGCTGCGTGCTCAGCCCTCTGCTGTACTCTCTCTATGCTCATGACTGTGTAGCCGGACATAGTGCGAAATCCATCATCAAGTTCGCTGATGACACCACTGTTGTGGGACGTATCACTGATGGGGATGAGGCGGAGTACAGAAGAGAGATCGAGCAACTGTCCATATGGTGCCAGCACAATAACCTGGCCCTCAACACCAGCAAAACCAAGGAACTGATTGTGGACTTTGGAAGGAGTAGGATGGGGACCCACAGTCCCGTTTATATCAAGGGGTCGATGGTTGAAAGGGTCAAGAGCTTCAAATTCCTGGGCATTCACATCTCTGAAGATCTTTCCTGTTCCGAGAACACTGATGCAATTATCAAGAAAGCTCATCAGCGCCTCTACTTCCTGAGAAGATTACGGAGAGTCGGTTTGTCAAGGAGGACTCTCTCTAACTTCTACATGTGCACAGTAGAGAGCTTGCTGACCGGTTGCATCATGGCTTGGTTCGGCAACTTGAGCGCCCTGGAGAGGAAAAGACTACAAAAAGTAGTGAGCACTGCCCAGTCCATAATCAGCTCTGACCTTCCTTCCATCGAGGGGATTTACCGCAGTCGCTGCCTCAAAAAGGCTGGTAGTATCATCAAAGACCCACACCATCCTGGCCACACTCGCATCTCCCTGCTACCTTCAGGTAGAAGGTACAGGAGCCTGAAGACTGCAATGACCAGGTTCAGGAAAAGCTACTTCCCCACAGCCATCAGGCTATTAAACCTGGCTCGGACATAACTCTGAACATTAATAGTAAGATTAAATAAGAACTTACCAGTTTGAGGTTTGATCATTATTTTATGAGGAGTTACGATGAGGGATTACCTGAAGAAGCCCCACCTGGCGCATGCTCCGCATACTTCAAAGCAGCGGCGTGAAAAACACAGAACCGATAGCCGGAGTAAGATAGTAAGGCTTACATAGACTAGAACTACCAGATGATCATTTATTTTATGAGGGTTGGGAGAAGAGTGCATGTTATCCATCATCGTAACTCCTCATAAAATAATGATCAAACTTCAAACTGGTAAGTTCTCATTTAATCTTACTATTTTACTTCGGAGTCACGTGAGTGACTACGTGAAGATTTTAAAGCTCTGTGATTTTCATGCCGTAGATCATTCCATACGACACACTGCTTGAGTTTACACAGTAGTGAGTAAATAATATATATTGCTTGAAATTATGCAATAAATATTTTAATATTTTAATAATAATAATAAAAAGAAAAGTAATAACCCCTCTATCCCTGGGGAAATTACAACAAATGATATGCAACAAAGCAAACAATTTGAACAGAACCCAACACACCATGTGCAACCCTGGCACTGTGACAACAGGTTTATCATAAAATCTAGAAAAGTTCCTCTTTAGACCATCCTGCGGTCTCCAGAATTTGGTCGAGCGGCATGTCCTGCACCTTTGCCGCGGACATTGATACCGCCCTTGTGGAGTGAGATTTAAACACATCAGTGTCTACTCCAGTTAATCCAGAACCTGTTTATCCATCTAGAAATAGTTTGTACTGTCACTTTTTTTATATGTTTCTTGTGGGTAATGAACATTGGTGTCTCACAATCTCGGCGACTCTTTATACAATATATATTAAATCAGATGCTTAACCACACCCAATGTTTAGTTGACAGAGTATGTCTTAAAGATTACATTGGTTCCAGCCTTTCTTGGCTTGCTTTGCCTGCTTAGGTCATTGACATAAAACATAATCTACAGACAACTGCATACAATGTAACCGTAACATTTGTAATGTTTGTACTCATTGTGCTGATATTAATGTCATCAGCATAACCACTTTAAATATTAACTTCTGAAAAGACAGTGATGTAATTGGAGTCCATTGCCGAAGCAATGTGAGAACTATACTGACATCCCAGATTTCTGTATATCTGGGTTTGGTAGGATTTTATTAAAATTCCTCTCATAAATCGGGATATTAACGGATGAGACCCGATAAATTGTCGTTCTGAAAATTGTCCTAAATAGGAGGACAAAGCACTCCGAGCTCCATTAATGGTCCTATAACTCAGGTGCAACATAGCAAGGAACTCCAATATATCCGATCTGTTTGCAGTATGATAAAATATATCTGACTGTATACAAAAAATTTCCCATTCCTTATATGAAACATATATTGATTCTTACTGCTATATCTCCAAGCTGCAGTTATGACATCCATGGTCCTATCCGACATTCCATCAGAACCTGCAGATTAACAATTAATACAGTCATGTAATGGATAACTTCTGCTGTTACTGGATGTACCAACAATTACTGCACCTGGGATTTGTCATGAATGTCTGAATCATCATTCTGAGCACCAATGGGAACAATGGCTGTGTAGTAATGGTCCCTAGATAAGGGACGTATCAGATATTGAACTGATAAGAACAGATACTACACTTGATCTTAGCCAAAAGGCTGAGAAGCAATACCAGTTTGGAACCACCAAACGCCTGCGGCGGAGACTTGCTCTATTTTGGTGACACATTGCTTAATCAGGCAAAATGGCGAAAACATAAAAGACTATACTTCCCCAATGTAGCGAGAATGCATCCACCGCTAATGCTCCTGGGTCTGGCTCCCATGAGCCACATTTACACCACTGGAGATTTAATCCAGACACAACTGATCAACATTTGGTACTCATACTGTCTGACAATATATATATATATATATATATATATATATATATATATATATATATATATATATATATATATATATATATATATATATTTTTTTATTTTAAACTTTTTGAATTTTAACATTCATTCTGTATTGTCATTGAACTTTCATGATCTGTTGTCTTACCACAATATTGTCTTCTCCCACAGCTGTGGTATTGTCTACTCCGAATAACTCCAAATAATTCATACCATGTGTTTGGAGAATTAAATCGTCTTGGACAGTCCATCGACCACCACAACTGGCGTCACTGTCCTTGGCTCCCCATCCGAGAGCACTCCCATCAGTCTGTAATACCACTGAAGACTACTGAACAAGCACATTTTTACTTCTAGTAACTTGTGCAACATTGAGAATCCATCATTGCAATTCAGCTCAACCTTTTTAGTTGGTAACTGCATGGACCTAATCAATGACCTGCATGCTTTTTACGCTTATTCTCTGGTCTTTGCAGACTTTGATCACTTTACTTTAAACGTTCACGTTACCAGTAACCATAGCCACTTTTTGGATGGTGGGATAATGTTTTTTACCAAGACAAGTACAGGCATTTGTAACATCCACAACCTTAATTGTTGGTAAAGTTACTGACATATCAACTGTATTAATGACAAACCCCAAATAATCAATTTTTTGGGATGCCTGTAACTTACATATTGTTTGGATGTACAGAACCTTAGCCTTTCAATAGGCTTATGGTTGCTGAACCCAGTTCTTCAGCTGTCTCCCATTTACAATTAACATATCCTCTAGATAAGTTATTACAATGTGATTCTGAGCCCTCATTAACACCAGTGCTGGTTTCAATAGTTGTGTGAGCAATCTGAGGGCTGAATTTAACCCATTAGGTAATTCCTTCAGCTGACCCATCCAATTAATTTAAGTACCTGAATAATAAGTCATCTTTTTTAGGTCTTATAATAGCCATATAGCAGCCTTGTGATAACAACTTTGTTACAGTGTTGAAGTGTACTTTTTAAAAATTATTTAAGTTTGTGAGTCCCAGAATAACTCTGCAACCCCCATACTCGTGTCTCGGATATATTATCTCTACCTGACGAGTTCCTGGTACATTCAAACATCAAGCCGATCAGATTTAATGCAGAATTATAAAACAATTGTAATCTTACAATCAACCAGAGGTTGTTTCCCAGAAATTCCATGTGTGATGGAATGACATTTCTGCACTTCCGTAAATGAACCAGAAGATCTCCTTCTCTTAATATAGGGGTTCGTACTCAACCTGTTTGTTTTCTCAAAGCTGGGATGAGAAGTTTTATAAGGCAAATATTCTTAATTGTTTGGGCAGTTTTTCATCAATCATAAATCTGGTTATAGCTTGCCCACATAATCCTGCATTTTTTTGGGGTATAATGTTAGCCAAATGGCAATTTTCATCATACAATTGGGTTCGAATATGCATTGCAGAGTAACGCAAACATGTCTTAAAGGTATTGGACATTATCGACCCATGTATGTCTTCCCCAAATGCAGTGATGCCAACTGAATATCAGCTAGAGGACATGCTGGAATACATTTCCTGTCCTCGCATTGTTACACTCATGGGTGCCCAATTACTGAGTTACTGTTGGAACCCTGAGCGAGGCACAATAGACGGGTGTTTTATATATTTTTTACTGTTTCAGTCATAACAGTTTCTTGGAGTTGGTGAGAAACCAAATAATGTTGGCCGCCAGGTTCATCCATAGCCTCACCAATCCATACCGATATAGCAAAACTTGGTACTACATCGGGAATACCCGGAGCGTTTCTATTGTGCTCTGGTGTATACACATAAGTAGGGACACCAGCTTCAGGGTCAGTTTCATCCTGTCCTCATACTCCCGAGTCTTTGCTCTGGGAGACTTCATCCAGACCTAAACAAGGCACTGGTGAATGAGATTCTCATTTTTCATAGGCACCATACTCAGTGTATGGATACTCCTTTTGGAGCCTGCCTTAGAATCTCATGGGTCTTTAGAACCCTTGACTGATTAGAATTTGGAGCATTTTATCTTGCTCTAGGGATCTCATCCAGACCTAACCAAGGTACTGGAGAATCATAGGCACCATACTCAGCGTATGGAAAATCCTTTGGAGCCTGCCTTACAGGAAGACATACCTGAGTCAAGAACCCTTGACTAAGCCAAGAGTGGAGCATTTTCTCCATTTTCAGCCTCCCTCACATTCTTGTCCTCCCTTGGAGGAGAGTTACTTCTTTACTATTTTGAATTCATGCATAAACCATATATGTTTAAAATTGTAATTCTGACAGGCACATTCTGCTTGCAGAATATTTGTATTAACCTCAGTATCACACAGGGTTATATACATTTCCATAAAGAAACTGCATCTGGTAACATATACTCAGAGCAGACTTTATTTAACAATTACTGGGTATTTGGAGCCGACATTTAGCGCAGCTGTTATCTCCAAACCCGATCTAAATAGCGGTAAATAGCGGGAGCTGGCTTTTAAAGCAGCCCTTATCTCCCGATCCGATCTAAATCGCAAACTGTGGTTCCAGCGCGTTCTATTCAATTACCGCAGTTTAAAAAATACATTCACTCTAGCTGGCTCCGTATTTCGAGCCAGAGTTACAGAGTTTAAAAAAAAAAATTTCAAAATACATCAGCACTCTAGCTGGCTCTGCAGACTTAAACCCCTGTCTCACTGTGCGAGTTGGCCCACGAGTGACCCCGAGTTTTCACTCGTGGTGATCACGTAGCGGGAACGTCGGAACTCGCACAAGCAACTTATCGACTCGTGGCGCTAACGGCAGGTACTCGGGAAACTTGTTAACTCGTGAAAAAAATCAAACATGTTTGATTTTTTCCACGAGTCAAATTAACTGTTCAAGTTAAAAATGGAAACATTTAAACTCGTTGTAATAACGTAGTGGCCCCGTGCGTTTATCTTAGTGTCTCGTGAGTCTACCGTGGGAACTTTAATAATCTGTTCTTTTGCTCGAGTAAAGACTGAACCAAAGATAGACACAAAATGCTGGAGTAACTCAGCGGACCAGGCAGCATCTCTGGAGAGAAGGAATAGAGTCGAGACCCTTGTTCAGACTTACCCGAAATGCCACCCATTCCTTCGCTCCAGAGATGCAGCCTGTCCCGCCGAGTTACTCCAGCATTTTGTGTCTATCTTCGGCCTTTCTGCCACGTCCTTTATTACTGAGGCGCCTGCCCCGTGGGCTTCACTCTGTCTCAATGAACGGCTTAAAGACCTGCCGAAGGGGCAAGTCTGGGGTGGTGGGTGGGATGTGTCCACGTGTGATGCTCCATCCACCCCCCCGGGGCCGAGAGTGTGGATTGGGAAGGAACTGCAGATGCTGGTTCACACCGGAGATAGACACACACAATGCTGGAGTAACTCGGCGGGACAGGCTGCATCTCTGGAGCGAAGGAATGGTGGCATTTCGGGTAAGTCTGAAGAAGGGTCTCGACTCTATTCCTTCTCTCCAGAGATTCTGCCTGGTCCGCTGAGTTGTGTGTGTGTGTCTCTCTCCCTCTCTGTCTATCTGTTTGTATCTGTGTGTGTGTCTGCTGTCGGGTCCCGGTGGCCGCTCAAAGTCACCCGAGCTGCTTCATTCCTCTGAAGTGGTGGCCAGCTGCTGTCTGTGTGTATCTCTCTCTCTATGTGTGTGTGTGTCTCTCTCTCTCTCCCTCTCTGTCTATCTGTGTGTATCTGTGTGTGTGTCTGCTGTCGGGTCCCGGTGGCCGCTCAAAGTCACCCGAGCTGCTTCATTCCTCTGAAGTGGTGGCCAGCTGCTGTCTGTGTGTATCTCTCTCTCTATGTGTGTGTGTGTGTGTATGTGTGTGTGTGTGTCTCTCTCTCTCTCCCTCTCTGTCTATCTGTGTGTATCTCTGTGTGTGTGTGTGTGTGTGTGTGTGTGTGTGTGTGTGTGTGTGTGTGTGTGTGTGTGTGTGTGTGTGTGTGTGTGTGTACTGTCGTGTCCCGGCGGCCGCTCAGTCACCCGAGCTGCTTCATTCTTCTGAAGTGGTGGCCAGCTGCTGTCTGTGTGTATCTCTCTCTCTATGTGTGTGTGTGTGTCTCTCTCTCTCCCTCTCTGTCTATCTGTGTGTATCTGTGTGTGTGTGTGCTGTCGGGTCCCGGTGGCCGCTCAAAGTCACCCGAGCTGCTTCATTCCTCTGAAGTGGTGGCCAGCTGCTGTCTGTGTGTATCTCTCTCTCTATGTGTGTGTGTGTGTATGTGTCTCTCTCTCTCCCTCTCTGTCTATCTGTGTGTATCTGTGTGTGTGTCTGCTGTCGGGTCCCGGTGGCCGCTCAAAGTCACCCGAGCTGCTTCATTCCTCTGAAGTGGTGGCCAGCTGCTGTCTGTGTGTATCTCTCTCTCTATGTGTGTGTGTGTGTATGTGTCTCTCTCTCTCCCTCTCTGTCTATCTGTGTGTATCTGTGTGTGTGTGTCTGCTGTCGGGTCCCGGTGGCCCGCTCAAAGTCACCCGAGCTGCTTCATTCCTCTGAAGTGGTGGCCAGCTGCTGTCTGTGTGTATCTCTCTCTCTCTCTGTGTGTGTGTGTGTGTGTGTGTGTGTGTGTGTGTGTGTGTGTGTGTGTGTGTGTTGTGTGTGTGTGTGTGTGTGTGTGTCTGCTGTCGGGTCCCGGCGGCCGCTCAATGTCAGTCACCCGGGCTGCTTCCTTTTTTAAAATTATTTAAAATAGAGATCCATTGCAAAAAAGTATTTAAAAACATAAAACAACAAGAAATGCTTGGTTACTGGAGGATGCACATTTTCCCATTGTAGGTCATATCATTAGATGCCGCCGCGCTGAAATAACTCAAAACCACAGGATGGAGATGTATTTTAACATTGTTGCTTTATTAAAACATACCTTCATTCACGGTTGGCTCAAGAGTCACAGGAGAGGAACTTGCTAACTCGGGAGAGGAACTAGGAACATCGCAGCAATGACATACTCGTGGGAACTCGTATTACACACTTGATCATAAACTTGCAGTCTCGTGCACAGCCACGAGTCTGTCACTCGGGGTACCTCGTGGGTCAACTCGCACAGTGAGACAGGGCCATTACAGAGTTTAAACCCACTAGCAAGAAAGTTCAACAGCGACTTACCTGCGGGTTAAACGTACGCTTGTGGGAGCTGCGCTCTCCACCCTGTCGGAGCTTCACATGACTCCGAAGTAAAATAATCCATTAACTGTTATTTGCACTTTATCAGTTTATTTATTCATGTGTGTATATATTTATATAATGGTATATGAACACACTGACCTGTTTAGTAGTCAATGCCTACACTTTTCTGTTGTGCTGAAGCAAAGCAAAAATGTCATTGTCCTATCAGGGACACGTGACAATAAACTCACTTGAACTTGAATTTGAACTTGAACTAATATAAGAATAGGAAAAAAGAAAAATTATTTCAGCCTATTATCTCGACTTCTTATAAAGTAAGAGTGGAGTGAAATCAGCAAAGACATCAACCTTCTTGCCATCGTGATAGATTTATGTTTTTCTGTAATGTAAAACGGTATGCAAAACAATACAAATCACAAACAACCTCAAATCATCCTACAGCAAATACGTTTATTGAAACTGATCTGCAACAGAATGTAAAAAAAAATACAAATCACCACCAACTCTATCATTTGAAACCTCATCACCTACAGTCAACCCCCATTCCTTCTCTCCAGAGGTGCTGCCTGTCCCACTGAGTTACTCCAACATTTTGTGTCTATCCTTGATTTTAACCTCCCATTCACTCCCAGGAGTATTTTACCACTAAGCCTCATTCCTATATCCTATCACTCATTTCCCTTCTCTTTTCATTATTCATGGCGTAGATTTACCCTCCTCTTTTCATTATTCATGGCGTATCTCCACTTATCTAAAGTCTACAGATGATAGGAATACTGAAGGAGATTTGCCATTATTAATGAAATGAACGTTATCTGTTGAAATGAAAGTGCTCGTGTTTATAAATCAACTTGAAGGTATTTTTTAACCACTGCAATAATTTTGCGGTCTTTGAAAAGTGTCTTCATGTTGATTTGTTAACATAAGCACTTTCATTTCAACAGATAACTTTAATTTTTGATTAATAATGGCATATATCCTTCAGTATTTCCTATCACCTGAAGAGTAGACCTTTGAATTGCAGATTGTAAAAAAAACCATCCTGTTGACTAATTTGCGCAATGCATGATCGCATAAACATTTCTTATAAATGTTTATTTTATATATTGTCAATTTCTTGACTAAAAATGTTAGAAATTGTTAGAGATTATGATCTTATAGAAGTGTACAAAATCATGAGAAGAATAGATCAGGTAAACACACAGAGTCTCTTGCCCAGAGTAGGAGAATCAAGAAACAGAGGACATAGGTTTAAGGTGAGCGGGGAAAGATTTAATAGGAATCTGGGGGGTAACTTTTCATGCAAATGGTGGTAGGCGCATGGAATGAGCTGCCGGAACAGGTAGTTGAGGCGGGTAATATCACAACGTTCAAGAAAAATTTAGATAAATACATGGGTAGAACAGGTTTAGAAGGATATAGGCCAAATACATGTAGGTTGGACTAGTGTAGATGGGACATGGTGGCTGGTGAGGACTGAATGGCCTGTTTCCATGCTGTAAGACCCGGTGACTCAATTATTCTACAGAATATTTAATTTGCTTTGATTGTTTTGTTCATTTTTTCTCTTATTGTAAAGAGATACACATAGAAATTCTTCCCCATTGGATCAGGGTAAATGTGCATTAGCGGTGACATGTGCACTGACCCCCCCCCCCGACCCCCCCCGACCCTGAAATGTACCCAGTTAACTTTAAAACATCGACTGCTAATGTATTGCATGCTTAATGCAACTGATCTGGGACAGATGTCAAGGCAGTATTTCGTGCAAGATTTCAATGTGACTTCCAGTCGTTTATGTCTACTCACTCTCTCCCTCTTGTGACATGCAGCCTCATTACAACAACGCAAAGTAACCCTGGCAACTGTGGTAATGAACACATCAGCCATGATTTTGAATAATGGAATGATTTTGAATAAGGAACCAGGCATCTTAATAAAGGATAAAGAATTGTTCCTCTGTGTAAGATCCAGGCTCAAGACTTTTTATTCATTCTGCTACATTACATGTCTCTGACAATTGCATTCTGAAATTCTTGGCATCAAACCATTGATGCAGAAAGCAGGCTTGAACAAAAGATCCAGAACTGGTGGAATGACACAACATTGTTCATCAAAGTAGGCATTAGAACTGTCAGTTTGCTGCCAAGATTTCACACTACAAATGATGCCTTTTTTGTAAGGATCGCTGGAAGGACTGACTATAACGATGACATAACATGAGGCAATATCCCCAGGACTTACCACACACCAAGCAAAGCCCCCACCCCCCACCTGAGCCAACGCAACATCTCAAGCCTGTGTAGCATTCCTACTAGAAGCAGCAGAATGAGTAGGGCATGCAGCTGGTGAATACTCAACACCTACATTTCCTCACATACTCAAATCCTCTCATGCTTGGCTGATTTTGTTTTTGCTTTAATAAGTTGGAAACTGTAAAGAGAAGATTTACATGGATGTGACCAGAACGCGAGGGTCTGATCTATAGGGAGAGGTTGAGCAAGCTGGGATGTTCCTTGGTACGCAGGAGGATGAGGGGTGACCTTACAGAGGTGTACAAAATTGTGAGAGGAATATATCAGATAGACGCATAGATTCCCCTACTCTGGAGTTTCTTGCCCAGAGTAGGGGAATCGAGAACCAGAGGGCATAGGTTTAAGGTGAGGGGGGGGGGAGGGGAAAGATTTAATAGGAACCTGTAGATTGGTTACATCTTACTAACCAATTGTAGTGCTCTATTAGTAGAAGATCCGCCTACTATGCGGTTTATATTATCAGAATTTAGTTCATATGGTTAGTCTGAATAGCTGTTAAACTTGCTGTAACACCATGCTGAAGTACACTGTGAGTAGACTTTAATAAACATGATGTACCCTAATGTGCGTATGACTGGCTTTATTACATGGTGTCAGAATTGGGATCAATGGCGATATTGTATTTGAGGAGAAGCTTTCCAAGCCAATCTGAAGAGAGTATTAGACCATGCTAAAGACATTCATCTCAAGCTCAACCCCCTGAAATGTAAGTTTCGAGTCCCAGAGGCAGCATCTATGGAGCGAAGGAAATAGGCAACGTTTCGGGTCGAAACCTTCTTCAGACAGATGTGAGGGGGGGGGGGGGGGCGGGGTGGGGGGAGGAGAGGGAGGAGAGGGGCGGGATGAAGAAAGGAAGAGGTGGAGCCAGTGGGCTGAGGGAGAGTTGAGAAGGGGAGGAGAAAGTAGGGACTACCTGAAATTAGAGAAGTCAATGTTCATTTTGGTTACCTATGTTGGACATGTTTTCACTAGTGATGGTCTCAGACCGGACCCATCCAAGACTACTGCCACCAACGAGATGCTGGTTCCTACTGACATTACAAGTTTACAGTGATTCCTTGGAATGGTCAACTACCTGGGAAAATTCATTCCCAACCTCAGCACTATATCTGCCCCCTGCGGGAACAGACACACAAAGACACTGAATGGTCCTGGTATTCACAGCACCAGAGTTGTACCCTGACGTGCGTATAACTGGCTTTATTACAGAACCTGAGGGTAACTTTTTCATACATGAAGATGGGTGCATGGAATGACCTGCTAGAGTAGATAACTATGCGGGTAGTATCGCAATTTTAAGAAGAATTTGGACAGGTTCGTGGATAGGACAGGTTTAGCGGAATATGGGCCAAACGCAGGCAGGTGGGACTAGATGGGATATGTTGGTCGGTGTGGGCAAGTTGGACGGAAGGGCCTGTTTCCACACTCTAGGAGATAGTTGAGGCAGGTACAGATAGGAAAGGTTTAAAGTGAGATGAGCCAAACCTGAGCAAATGGGAATAGCTTAAATGGGGTAGTTGGGCCGAAGGACCTGTTTCCATGCTGTAAGATTCTTTGACTCTATCTGACTGAAGTAATGTACTTCATGGACGAGTTTTGGTTTATATTTCTTCCCTTTGTAATATCACCGGTTATAACCATATAACCATATAACCATATAACAATTACAGCACGGAAACAGGCCCTCTCGGCCCTTCCAGTCCGTGCCGACCATTTGTTTTCCCCTAGTCCCATCTACCTGCACTCAGACCATACCCCTCCATTCCCTTCACGTCCATATACCTATCCACTTTACTCTTAAATGTTAAAATCCCTCCACCACTTCTGCTGGAAGCTGATTCCACACAGCCACCACCCTCTGAGTAAAGAAGTTCCCCCTCACGTTACCCCAAAACCTCTGTCCCTTAATTCTCATGTCATGCCCTCTTGTTTGAAACTTCCCTACCCTCAATGGGAAAAACGTATCCACGTCAACTCTGTCTATCCCTTTCATCATTTTAAAGACCTCAATCAAGTCCCCCCTTAACCTTCTGCACTCCAAAGAATAAAGACCTAACTTGTTCAAACCTTTCTCTGTAACATAGTTGCTGGAACCCTGGCAACATTCTATAAATCTCCTCTGTACTCTCTCTATTTTGTTGACATCCTTCCTATAACTAGGCAACCAAAATTGTACACCATACTCCAGAATTGGTCCTTACCAATGCCTTGTACAATTTTAACATTACTTCCCTACTCCTATATTCAATGCTCTGATTTATAAAGGCCAGCACACCAAAGCTTTCTTTACCACCCTATCTACATGCGATTCCACCTTCAGGGAACTATGCACAGTTATCCTAGATCCCTCTGTTCCCACAGCATTCCTCAATTCCCTACCATTTACCATGTACGTCCTATTTTGATTTGTCCTGCCAAGATGTAAGCACTTCACACTTATCAGCATTAAACTCCATCTGCCATCTTTCAGCCCCACTTTTCCAAAAGCCCAAATCTCTCTGTAGACTTTGAGAATCTACTTCAATTATCCACAATACCACCTATCTTAGTATCATCTGCATACTTACTTATCCAATTTTCCACCCCATCATCCAGATCATTGATGTACATGACAAACAACAGGGACCCAACACAGATCCCTAAGGCACCCCACTGGTCACCCCCTGGCTTCCAACCTGACAAAACAGCCATCCACCATTACTCTCTGACATCTCCCATTCAGCCACTGTTGAATCCATCTTGCTACTCCGCCATTAACACCCCAAAGATTGAACCTCTGAACCAACCTTCCATGGGAACCTTGTCAAGGCCTTACTGAAATCCATATAGACAACATCCCACTGCTTTACCCTCATCAATTTCCCTAGTTTACCGCTTCAAAAAATTCAAGAAGGTTTGTCAAACATGACCTTACCAGGCACAAAACCTGTTGACTGTTCCTGATCAGACCCTGTTTATCCAGATGCTTATATATATTATCTCTAAGTATCCTTTCCATTAATTTGCCCACCACTGACGTCAAACTAATAGGTCTATAATTGCTAGGTTTATTCTTTGAACCCTTTTTAAACAATGGAACAACATGCGCAGTACGCCAATCCTCCGGCACTATTCCGTTTCTAATGACATTTGAAATATTTCTGTCATAGCTCCTGCTATTTCTACACTAACATTCCCTCAATGTCCTAGGAATATCCTGTCAGGACCTGGAGACTTATCCACTTTTATATTTTTCAAAAGTATTAGTACTTTCCACCTCTTTGAATCTCATAGTTTCCATAGCTACACTAACTCTTTCCCCTTAACACACCGAGTTCAATATCCTTCTCCTTGTGAATACCGAAGAAAATAAATTGTTCAATAATCTCCCCCATCTCTTTTGGCTCTGCAGATAGCTGTCCATGTCTGGTTCTCTAATGGTCCAATTTTATCCCTCGTTATCCTTTTGCTATTAATATAGCTGTAGAAACCCTTTGGGTTCACTTTCACCTTTCTTTGCCAAAGCAACCTCATATCTTCTTTTAGCCTTCCTAATTTCTTTCTTAAGATTCTTTTTACATTCTTTATACTCCTCTAGCACCTCATTTACTCCATGCCTCCTATAAATATTGTAGATATCTCTTTTTTCGAAACAAGTGTCCAAATTTCCCTTGAAAACCATGCTCTTTCCAATTTTTACTATTTCCTTTCAACTAACAGGGACATAAAGATTCTGTACTCTTACAATTTTCCCCTTTAAATGTCCTCCATTTCTCTTCTACATCCTTCCCATGAAACAAAGTGTCGTAATTCACTCCTTTAAAATCCTTACGCATTCCCTCAAAGTTACCTTTTCTCCAATCAAAAATCTCTACCCTAGGTCCAGTTCTGACTTCTCCATAATTATATTGAAACTAATGGTATTGTGATCACTGGTCCCGAAGTGCTACACCAACGCATACCTCCGTCACCTGACCTGCCTCATTTCCTAACAGGGAGGTCTAGCACTGCCCCCTTCTCTGTCGATACCTCTATGTACTGCTGCAAAAAACTATCCTGCACACATTTTACAAACTCCAAACCATCCAGCCCAATTACAGAATGTGTTTCCCAGTCTATTTTTGGAAAATTGAAATCTCCCACAATCACTACCTTGTGCTTACTACTAAATCGCTATCATCCTTACATATTTGCTCTTCAATTCACGCTCCCCATTGACGGTCCTATAATACACCCCTAAAAGTGTTGCTACACCGTTCCCACTTCTCAATTTCCACCCAAATAGCCTCCCTAGACGAGCCCTCTAATCTATCCTGCCAAAGCACTGCTGTAATATCTTCTCTGACAAGCAATGCAACACCTCCCCCTCTGGTCCCTCCAATTCTATCACATCACACCTGAAGCAACGAAATCCTGGAATATTTAGTTTCCAATCACAGCCCTCCTGCAACCAGTTTCACTGATTGCCACAACATCATATTTCCAGGTGTCAATCCAGGCTCTAAGTTTGTCCACCTTACTTACAATGCTCCTAGCATTAAAATATACACATTTTAGAAACCCACCATCCCTTATTCTCGGTCTATTACCTTTTTCATCTTTCTCGCCTACATGTTGGATCCGAGTGCTTCCCTTCTCTGCCTCTTGCCCCACACCCTGACCCCTAGCCCCCTCTACCAGAGTCCCTCCTGTCTTGGCTAGCAAACATCCTAAGTGATAAAGAGGAATATATGTCCTCTGATGCTGATATTCAGGTAAAGTAGCAAAAAGAGTTCAAGATTCAAGAGAGTTTATTGTCATGTGTCCCTGATAGGACAATGAAATTATTGCTTTACTTCAGCACACCAGAACATAGTAGTCATGAATACAGAGCAGATCAGTGCGTCCATATACCATTATATAAATATATACACACACAAAAGATATGTCAGTATCTGCAGTAGGATTCAGCAGTAATTAATATATTTTTCAAATTATGGCAAGAGAAATTTGAGAATAAATGTGCTCACTGTTGCACTTGATGGTGGGACCATCTCCCAAAATGTCCCACCTCCTCCCGCCCAGTCACCCTTCCCCAACCTTGTACAATCATCTCCCATCTCTGTCCTCCATTTCCCTTTTATCCCAAATCTTTCCCTTCCATCCTTGCTCCTTCCAGCCACGCCACCTCTCCAACTTTACATCAAGAGCCTAAAGTGCTTAATTGTCATATGTACTGAAAATTAGAACATTTAAAATGTTACTTGCAGCAGCATGACCACTGCAAGCAAACACAAAACTCATAGATAACATAATAAACAAAGAATGTCCCTAAGAATGCAACCTAGATAGTTCATAGTTCACAGTTTAGTTCACCTCCTCTCCTTTTCTTATCTGACATGCTTTTGTCTCTTTTTTACATCCACTTACTCCACTCATTACTCCACTCCTATTGAAACACATAAGATTTTTAAGGGATTTGACATGCTAGAGGCAGGAAACATGTTTCCGTTGCGAGGGGGGGATCCAGAACCAGGGGCCACAGTTTAAGAATAAGGAGTTGGCCATTTAGAACGGAGATGAGGAAACATTTTTTCTCCCAGAGAGGTGTGAATCTGTGGAATTCTCTGTCTCAGAAGGCAGTGGAGGCCAATTCTCTGGATGCTTTCAAGAGAGAGTTAGATAGAGCTCCTAAAGATAGCGGAGTCAGGGGATATGGCGAGAAGGCAGGAACGGGGTACTGATTGTGGATGATCAGCCATGATCATAATGAATGACGGTGTGGCTCAAAGGGCTGAATGGCCTACTCGTGCACCTATTGTCTATTGCCTATCTACTGAAAAATTCCTCTCTCCCCCCCACTTCTATCCATGACAGTTGCAAGGGTTTGCCCTGCCTCCACCCCTCTTTTCCTGCCCCCGCTATCAATAATTGTAATTAATTTATTAGCAAAATATGTAAAAACATACAAGGAATTTGATTTGCCATACATTCATACCAAAAAAGTAATAAGACGCACAACTACATAAAAATTAACATAAACATTCACCACAGCGCACTTTTGATGTAAGGCAATAGTGTATTATCTTCCTCCCTCCTTTTCTCCCTCAGTCGGGGCAGGCGAACCATCCGCAGTCAGGGCAATCGAAGTTCCCGCAGCCGGAGATCGAAGCTCCAGCGTAGGGGTGATCTAAGCTCCTGCGATCGGAGCGGACGAAGCTCCCGTGGCTTGGAGCTCCCATTGATCCCTGACAAGGAATTGCAAGTTCCACAATGTTGTCCACAGGCTCCCGTGGTTGGAGCTCCCGAGGTCGATTCCCACCCCCCACATAATACAAAGATACACTAAAACATACATTTAACAACAGACTAAAAACAAAAAAAGAAGAAAAGGATGAGACAGACCGTAGGTGAGGCTCCCATCGTACGGTGTCACCTGGTGAAATCAGTCTGCCTGTCCCTTCCTTTTTTGTGTTTTAATAGTATGTGTTAAATGTATGATTTTAGTGTTCTTTAGCTTGTTTTATGTGGGAGAGGGGGTTGGGGGAAACTGTTTCTAATCTCTTACCTTGACGGAGATGCGAATTTGTCTTCTGTATCGTATCTCCGTCTGCACTGCGGCCTAACATCAAGGAGTTGGCGGCTGTTGCTGGAGAGCGACTTTTGAGAACCCCGCCTTGGGGAACCTACGGGACTACGGGATGTTAATAACGGAGCTCACGATCCCTTTGCCAGGGATCGACCTCGAAGCTCCAACTGTGGGTGTTTGCGGACTTAACGTCATGGAGCTGGCAGTCTCCGGTCAGAGACCGACTTTGGGAACTCCATCCGCAGGAGCTTCCACCGCCCCGACATGGACGTTTCGATTGCCCCAACGCGGGAGCTTCGACCGTTGGCTGCGGGAACTTCGATTGCCCCAAGGATGGTTCGACTGCCCCGACCGCAGAAGAATATAGAGGAAGAAGATTGAACTTTTTTGCCTTCCATCGCAGTGAGGAATGTAGGAAATCTGCTGTGCTGGATGTTTATGTTAACTTCTATGTAGTGTGTGCCTTGTTTTTTTTCGTATGGCTATATGGTAATTTGCATATCACTGTACCTTAATTGGTACATGTGACAATAAAAGACCTTTGAAACCTTTGAAACCTTTGAACTCAAAATTTAGTCACTCCATTCCGCCACAGATGCTGCCCTAGTTGCTGAGTTTCTCTAACACTTTGCATTTATCAAGGTTCCAACGTCTGCATTTTATAGTGTCTACATAAATTTGACGTCGGCTTTTTTTCCTGACCCATAATCTCAATATCTCTCATCAACCAGGCTTTCCTAACCTTATATGTATATAATCCCAAATAATGTATATGATCCCAAATAATGTGTCTCCACTGTTTCTATCTCTATTGCCAGACACTGTTGCTCTGCTTCATCTCAATAACCACCCATAGAAATACATTTTATTCTTTCATCTACATTTAACACAGTCCTTTTCTCTATGCTTCTCTCTCCAGTTTTCATTTTCCATACGTCTCTGCTGCCTGTGCTTCTCTGCTATTTCTGCCTTGATTCATGTAATGAGTCAACAAGGCATGTTGAATTGTGGCCTGTCTCAGCTTTCGCCTCTAGCAGAATTGTTTGACTCTTGAGATACACAAAGTGGATGGGATTCAATAATTTAATGGTTCAATTATACTTTATTGTCACATGTACCTAGGTACTGAGAAATGCTACTTTTTGCATACAACCCAGTAAAATCATATAGCAGATCTCACCTAAGCAGTACACAAGTGTCGCCACATTTTGGCGCTGACAAAAGTTCACCAAACTCTGCTGCCTGCCGCCGCATGTGGCAGCAGGAGCCCCCTCCAGCCCCTTCCACCAAACCCGCCGGGTCCCCCTTTGTTCTCAGCAGCTCCCCCACTGGGTCAGGGTCAGGAGTTAATGCATGGATATGTGATGGGAGGAGAATGAGGAAACCAAACATGGGTGATGTATTAGGATATTTAATTCTTGAAACCAGATCAATAGAAAGTTAACCAATAAAACCCTGTTGATCGCTGGTTTGTTTTGAATCAGCTGTCAGCTCTAGTCCAGTGCTTGACTCATCACCTGCCATATCTCTGATATGCTGTTCAATGTCAGGAACACTAGCAGCAGAAGACCAAGCGGTTTATTAAGTACCCTGTAAATGCTGACTATCAAGAGTTTCATTTTGGATGTAAGTGGAATCACTGGCACTTAACCATTGTTATTGAATGCAATCACAAAGGTGAGCATTATGAATTTGGGTTTGCTGCAGCTACCAAATGCAGACTGGTAAGAAATAAAAGGCATTGTAAAACACATTACTACAACTCTTAGAGAAAATCTGCAGTTAATTTTGAGCATTATCATGTTTTGTTAGTGAATGCTCTGAAGTCTGAATGCTCCTTCTGCAGTTGTACAGGGCCCTAGTGAGACCACACCTGGAGTATTGTGTGCAGTTTTGGTTCTCCAAATTTGAGGAAGGGCATTCTTGCTATTGAGGGAGTGCAGCATAGGTTCACAAGGTTAATTGCAGGGATGGTGGGACTGTCATATGCTGAGAGAATGGAGAGGCTGGGCTTGTATGAATTTAGAAGGATGAGAGGATATCTTATTGAAACATATACGATTATTATGAGGCAGGAAACATGTTTAGGGGCCACAGTTTAAGAATAAGGGGTAAGCCATTTAGAACAGAGATGAGGAAAAACTGTTTTCACAAAGAGAGTTGTGAGTCTGTGGAATTCTCTGTCTCAGAGGGCAGTGGAGACCGGTTCTCTGGATGCTTTCAAGAGAGCTAGAAAGGGCTCTTGAAGATAGCCAGGGGATATGGGGAGAAGGCAGGAATGGGGTACTGATTGTGGATGATCAGCCATGATCACATTAAATGGCGGTGCTGGCTTGAAGGGCCAAATGGCCCACTCCTGCACCTGTTGTCTATTGAATGAATGAGCGTCAGAACACAATGAGATTATTTCCTCTTTTGAGCCTTTTCTGCCATTCAATGTGATTGGTAGCTAATGTTATCCCACTTTTTAAGAAAGGCGGGAGAGAGAAAACAGGGAATTATAGACCTGTTAGCCTGACAGCGGTGGTGGGGAAGATGCTGAAGTCAATTATAAAAGATGAAATAGCCGCACATTTGGATAGCAGTAACAGGATCGGTCCGAGTCAGCATGGATTTACGAAGGGGAAACCATGCTTGACTAAACTTCTGGAATTTTTTGAGTATGTAACTAGGAAAATGGACAAGGGAGACCCAGTGGATATAGTGTACCTGGACTTTCAGAAAGCATTTTATAAGGTCCCACGTAGGAGATTAGTGGGAAAATTAGGGCACATGGTATTGGGGGTAGAATGCTGACAGGGATAGAAAATTGGTTGGCAGACAGGAAACAATGTGTGGCAGGCAATGACTACCGTGAGGCTCGGTGCTGGGACCACACTATTTACAATATACATCAATGCTTTGGATGAAGGGATTCAAAGTAACATTAGCAAATTTGCAGATGACACAAAGCTGGGTGGCAGTGTGAACTGTGAGGAGGATGCTATGAGAATGCAGGGTGACTTGGACAGGTTGGGGGAGTGGGCAGATGCATGGCAGATGAAGTTTAATGCGGATAAATGTTAGTTTATCCACTTTGGTATCAAAAACAGGAAGGCAGGTTACTATCTAAATGGTGTCAAGTTGGGAAAAGGGGATGTACAACGGGATTTGGTGGTCCTTGTTCATCAGTCATGCCCCTGTCCCACTTAGGAAACCTGAAGGGAAACCTCTGGTGACCTTGCGCCCCACCTAAGGTTTCCATGAGTCGCCAGAGGTTTTGGTCATTCGCCTGGAAAGCTTCGACCGAAGCGTGAGCTGCATCTACTGACCAAAGATCCTACTGGATCTTCGCTACCGTCCGATCCTACTGAGATTGTCTGCGCGATGAAGAGGAAGGTTACCACAGAGCTATGTCCTTTAGAGAGCCGCCACCAAGACCTAAATGGGACAGGGGCATAAGCACACACACGAAAGCGAATGGTCATGTTGGCCTTTATAATAAGAGACAGCAGAATTGTACAGGCCCTGTGAGAGTAGTGTGTGCAGTTTTGGTCCCCTAATTTGAGGAAGGACATCTTGCTATTGTGGGAGTGCAGCAAAGGTTTACAAGATTAATTCCTGGGATGGAGGGACTGTCATATGCTGAGAGAATTTAATCGCTGGGCTTGTACACTCTGGAGATTAGAAGGATAAGATGATATCTTATTGAAACATATACGATTCTTAAGGGTATGGACACGCTGGGGCAGGAAACATGTTCCCGATGTTGGGGGAGTCCAGAACCAGGGCCCACAGTTTAAGAATAAGGAGTAAACCATTTAGAACGGAGACAAGGATACACTTTTTCTCACAGAGAAACATAGAAACATAGAAACATAGAAAATAGGTGCAGGAGGAGGCCATTCGGCCTTTGAGCCAGCACCGCCATTCATTGTGATCATGGCTGATCGTCCCCTATCAATAACCCGTGCCTACCTTCACCCCATGTCCCTTGGACTCCACTAGCCCCTAGAGCTCTATCTATCTCAGAGTGCCGTGTGTTTGTGGAATTCTCTGCCTCAGAGGGCGGTGGAGGCCGGTTTTCTGGATACTTACAAGAGATAACTAGATAGGGCTCTTAAAGATAGCGGAGTCAGTGGATATGGGGAGAAGGCAGGAACAGGGTACTGATTGGGGATGATCAGCCATGATCACATTGAATGGTGGTGCTGGCTCGAAGGGCAGAATGGCCTACTCCTGCACCTATTGTCTATTGTCATTTGTCTATTGTCTTGTCCCTGAACCACACTCAAACTTCATTACCTCGACTTCTCATTCCCTAATACCTTTGGTTAATAGCAATATATTGGAAAGTATGAAGCGTAATGGAGAGGAGCTCCATGATGAAAATAATTCACACAAATCTCTATTGAGACCTTTGCAGTGGCATCACGTGTTCTGTACTCAAGATGAACACCAACTCATGTTGCTAGGATACCATTACAATAAAAGATTTTTTGAGCAGAGCTGAATCTGCCAAAAACTGAGTGCAGCTCTCGTGGCCTACATAACTAAGAGGGCACTGTTATCTCTGTAGCAACAAATCACAATAATATAGTTATTAACATTAAAATTTATGTTGATGATATTACCAGATGAGTACTCTACTATAGACATTATTAAACTGACATTTTGTTGTTTCTTGTTAACCTTGGGTAGCATGAGCATTAACTGCATCCATGCTAGTGCTTTCCATATCCCAAGAATTTTTCTTTTTAAACTTTTTGGTAGGCAGAGTTGTGAATGATGGAACAATACTACAAGTTATTGGAGCATTATTCTGGTAATGCCTTGACTATACATCTGTGTAAAATGGACGATAAAGGTTCAGTTATTTTTTATTACAGTGCTCTGGATTTCTTTGGCCTTAATGTTGAATGAAAATACAAGCCCACATTTTACTAACTGGGTCATGTTCATTTTCACATCATCACACAAAGCTAAAATCTACTCATGAGGATCTCTCAATTGGCTGTAAATTTCACATAATTCAATGAAAAGATTTGTTGCTGTTCACGTTGATATTCTGCACTTCAAACTGAAGCCTGCAAGTGCCGAAAAAAACTCAGTAGCTTCTGTGTACTTTTTCATCCTAATGTGTTCCTCAATTCTTTGCGGCATTACTTGCAAAAGTTGTCACATTACGTAAATCTGTGAGAGATTTCTGAGAGAATAATGCTCCAGACCTTTGATGAATAGCTTGTTGGTAGTTTCTTAGTCATGATCTTATCGTTTTCCCTAGTGTGCTGAGCTGTATTTCTGGTGCTATTCACGAAGCAGTTGACCTTTTGACCTTAAATATCGAGCTGCTCCAACTGCTTCTCATTTGGCTTCACAGGCAGATTCCCTGAGGAAGAAACATATGTACATTTAAATAGCCCATGAGATTCACTGTCCTTTAACACCCCCCTCCCCTTCATCCACTAAATGTCCATTAGCCAGTTCCACAGTTTATAACTATGTATCCCCTCTTGGGTTTGCATCTGTCTCTTTCCAACAATCGGCCTGTCAGATAAGCTCCTTGCTTGAGGTCATCTGTTGCCAGCCCTGATTTGTCCTATTTTTTTTTGCTACCAGTTTTTTCCCCACTCTCCCTACTACAATCAGTCCAAAGAAGGGTCCCGACTCGAGAGTCACTTGTCCATTTTCTCCAGAGATGCTGCTTGGCCCGTTGAGCTACTGCAGCATTTTATGTGTATTTCTGAAAGCACCCTTTTTATTTCTACTCCTTGTATTCTTGGGGTTCTTATGACCCAACTGATATTTGTATTTTTCCTCCAGGAAGGCCACTTCCCCACTCCAACCCTCATGCTAACTGCCATAGAGTGCAAGGATCAACCAAAGGAGATAGAATCATAGAGTCATACAGCACGGAAACAGGCCCTTTGATCCAACTCATCCAAGCCCACCAAGATCCCCCATCTAAGCTAGTCCCAAAAGATAGACACAAAATGCTGGAGTAACTCAGTGATTCAGGCAGTATCTCTGGAGAGAAGGAATGGGTGACGTTTTGGGTCGAGACCCTTCTTCAGATAGTCGCATTTGCATGTGTTTGGCCCATATTGTTTTAAACCTTTCCAGTCCATGTACCTGTCCAAATGTCATTTAAATGCTGTCTCTTCCTCAACTATCTCTTCTGGTAGCTCGTCCCATATCCCTATCACCATCTGAGTACAAATTTACCCCTTAGGTTCATATTGAAGTTTATCCCTCTTACCTTAAACATGTGTCCTCCGGTTTTTGATTCAACTATCCTGGGTAAAAGACTCTGTGCATTCACCTTATCTATTCCCCTCATGATTTTATACACCTCTATAAGATAACCTCTCAACCTCCTGTGCTCCAAGGAATAAAGTCCTAGCCTGCCTGAACTCTCCCTTGTGTTCAGTCCCTCGAATCCTGACAACAGCCTCGTAAATCTTCCTTGCACTCGATTCTGCTTTATAACATCCTTCCTACACCAGGGTCAACAAAACTTAATACAGTACTCTAAATGTGGCCTTACCAATGTCTTGTACAAAGTGCATGTTCCTTAGTAGACGCCCACTCAGGTTGATGAATTAGCTGATGTTCTCATAACACCTAATGCGTAATTTTCAAATTAAATCTAATGTACCCAAATGAACCACTGAAGCCAATTTAAAATCTAAAGACATTTGTACCCACTTTCACGTTAAAATTGGTTTGATTTGACATTATTAAAGTAATCAAAGGCATTACATTACAAATATGACATTATTACAGTTAAATTGTAACTACAATTTCAGATTTACTATCTTGTTTTGTTCTGTAAATTTGCCATCTGGACAAAAGTCTGGTCATGTTTTACCTTTTACCTCAATTTATTGAATTTTCAAAGCCAATATCCACATCAGGCAGTATTTATTTTCCTTGATCCATTTGTTGAAACGTGCCTCTGCAGTTGCAGGTGTGAATTGCTTTTTGGCTTATGTGCACTGGCCATTTTGTAAATGTTACATCAATTGATTAAATGAACCTAAGTAAGATCATTATGCTACTTGAGAAGCAGGCAAACTGCTGGAGTAACTCAGGGGGGTCAGTTGATGTTGAAGTTGTGGATATAGTAGAGCACAAAATGTTGGATTAAAAAATAGGGAAGAGAATTAAAATAAAGGAAAGGTAAGAAAAACAATAGATATCAATAATAGTGCAGAAGGTTAAGGGGGGATTTGATTGAGGTCTTTAAAATGATGAAAGGGATAGACAGAGTTGACGTGGATAAGCTTTTCCCATTGAGGGTAGGGAAGATTCAAGCAAGAGGGCATGACATGAGAATTAAGGGACAGAAGTTTAGGGGTAACGTGAGGGGGAACTTCTTTACTCAGAGGGTGGTGGCTGTGTGGAATGAGCTTCCAGCAGAAGTGGTGGAGGCAGGATCGATTTTAACATTTTAAGAGTAAAGTGGATAGGTATATGGACGTGAAGAATGGAGGGTATGGTCTGAGTGCAGGTATATGGGATAGGGGTTAAACAAATGGTCGGCACGGACTGGAAGGGCCGAGAGGGCCTGTTTCCGTGCGGTAAATTGTTATTTGGTTATATGTGACTGTCAGGACTGTCTTATGTAGAAAGACTGGATAGACTGGTTTTACTCTCTGAATTTAGGAGATAAGAGGGGACTTATAGAAACTTACAAAATTCATAAGGGGTTGGACAGGCTAGATGCAGGAAGATTGTTCCGATGTTGGGGAAGTCCAGGACAAGGGTCACGCTTAAGGATAAGGGGGAAATCCTTTAAGACCGAGATGAGAAAGACTTTCTTCACACAGAGAGTGGTGAGTCTCGGAAACTCTCTGCCACAGAGGGAGTTGAGGCCAGTTCATTGGCTATATTTTAAGAGTGAGTTGGATGTGGCCTTGTGGCTAAGGGGATCAGAGGGTATGGAGAGATGGCAGGTACGGGATATGAGTTGGATATCAGCCATGATCATATTGAATGGCGGTGCAGGCTCGAAGGGCTGAATGGCCTACTCCTGCACCTAATTTCTATGTTTCTATGTTTCTATGGTTATTTGGTTATAATATTCCATAATTTAAATGTATTTCTCTGTGGGCTGGAATGGTTTATCGGCACTAACAATTACCATGATGGTAAAAAGGTGCTTGCCCTCTTAAATTTTATCCTGAATCTTCTGTGTTTTATTTTACATTAACATTCAAATCCAGAGATTTTTTATGAATACCAGGGTGAGTAAATTGAAGAGCTTGTTTATGTGAATTTTAGTTTAGTTTAGTTTAGAGATACAACATCGAAACTGGCCCTTCAGCCTACCAAGTCCACTCCAACCAGCGATTCCTGTACACCAGCACTATCCTACACACTGGGGACTATTTTCAAATGTTACCGAAGCCAATTAACCGACAACCTGTACGTCTTTGTTGTTTTCCCCGCGCGCTCCAGTTTCCTCCCGCACAACAAAGAAAACTCCGTGCAGACAGCACCTGTAGTCAGGATCGAACCCGGATCACTGGCGCTGTAAGCCAGCAACTCTACCACCGCGCCATCGCAAGGCAAAATGGAAAATTGTGTAAATCAACCCGTAGGTTTTAGAGATGAGAATCATTAAATATGCAGTTATAGATATATTTTCTCAGCTTGTGTCATGAACTGCCTATAATTTTTCTTTTGTTGCAATTTTTACAGATCTCACTCCAAAATGACAGAATAATTACAACATTCACAGTTGTGGACAGATGTGCTGGAGCTCAACTCAAAAGTCATACCATTAATTGTGTGGAGCCAAATTTTGCCAAGCCACCCAACCCCGCAGAGAAGGCAAGATTATCTTTCTATGTTAAACTAGTGGATCATTATGAAGTCAAGATGTTGGTGTAGGAGAGCATCTCTAGCATATTTAAGTAGATGAGGAACCAGTGTTTTTTTTATGTGAAGGAGGAGATTGCAAGGAAGGGGAACTTTGTTCCATTTTCCATCCATTGCAATTTGAAGAACTGGATCGAATGTGATATCTGTTAGATGAAAAGATATTGAACTGACAACAGTTGAGCACTAAGCACAGAAGAGAATCCCTCATGCGACAGCCAATGTGACAGCCTTCCTTTTCCATATTCACTAAGTTGTTGCCCTGAAGGAGGGAAGCAGAATCAATACTTATCTGGTATTATTCTGTTTTCTTTCATTACATTTCAATTCAAACTGGGTTGAAAGTATTAAAAGTACTTGAAATTGTAATTAAAAGTAATTGGAAGTATCTGTATTAATTATATTACAGATTTTAATACAATTCAGCGAGAGTCATGTCCCAAGGCTTTTAATTTATTAAAAATGAGCAAGGCCAATTATCGGGAATCCTGGATCTATAAAAGTATTTATTCCTCATACCAAATTCCGAGATCCAAACTCTCTGATCTCTAGCACATTAAGGCGATCTTGAAACATCTTAATTGTTCTATGAGACAATTGTATGGAACTTGACAAGACATATATGCAAGTGGGACACTCCTGATGTAGCTGAGCTATTTGAGGTAGTTGAATGTGCTCCTAGATTTATATATTTATTTATTGTTAACTTTCAAAATAAACTTTATTCAAGTAATAAATATATACAATATAGGAACCATTCAAAAAATTCATCCGACATTCTCGGAGGCTATACAAACATTCAATACTGGTTACGCAAATGACACCAATTTTTTTCCCCACCCTTGCCACTCATGTGGCCCACTGGCGTGGAATCCCTTCCCTTATTTTGAAGGGCATCTCCACCACACCCTGCCCCCCATGTCCAGCGGCGGAAGGACCTGCTCCCCTCACTGCCAGCCAAGCCAGGTCCTGGTGCTTGTTGGTGAGTTCTGGCGATGAGGCATTTCACCAGACAGCTGCTCTGGGGACCACGCCACTGGATCCATGGAGTCATTTCCCTGCAGTGCCTGCAGGACGTTCCGTCCTGACCAATGCCCGATGGACTTGTGGTCAAAGGTGTCGGACCGGAAGAACCTTTCCATGAGCGACAGATGGTGCAGCAATGTCCAGCTGACTGGCACATTTCATGGCACCTGCACCAGGCCCATACTTCGCAACACTGGGGACAGGTAGAACCTCAGTAGGTAGTGACATTTGGTGCCCACGTGTCTTGGCTCTACGCTCCGCCTGATGCAGCCACACACGAAGGTGGCCATCAGGGTGAGGGCGACATTGGGCACGCTTTTACCCCCGTTGTCTGCTGACTTGTGCATTGTGGCCCGTCGCACCCGGTCCATCCTCGACCCCCAGATGAACTGGAAGATGGTCCAGATGATCCCTGTGGCTTAGGAGGGAGGGACAGGCCCCAGTCGCGCCAAGTACAGCAGCCCCGAGAGTACCTCACACCGGATGACAAAATCCTTTTCCGTTATAGAGAGGGAGCACTGCTTCCACAGCTCCAGTTTCTTCCCCACCTTGGCTACAGCCAATTCTTGTCACATGCCAGCGCCCTGCCCCCCGCCCCCCCAAACCTGATTCCCAGCACCTGCAAGTAGCCAGGCCTGATGGTGAAGGGGACGGAAGATCAGTCGAGCCAGTTGCCAAAGAGCATGGCCTCGCTCATTGTGCGGTTCACCCTGACTCCCGTGGCCGACTCAAACTGGTCGCAGGCGCTGATCAATCTGCGGACCGACCCTGGATCCGAGCAGGAGACGGCGACATCGTCCATGTACAGGGAGGTTTTGACCTGAGTGCCCCCACTGCCTGGCAATGTCACTCCTCTTATGCTTGCGTCCTTCGTGATGGACTCGGCAAAAGGTTCAATACAACAGACAAACAAGACAGGGGAGAGAGGGAAACTCTGCCTGACTCCAGAGCTGATGGGGAAGCTGTCTGATTCCCAACCATTAATTTGGACTGCACTACAGATATCGGTGTAGAGCAGTTGGATCCAATTCCTGATTCCCTCCCCAAAGCCCATTTTGGTGAGCACGTCCCTCATGGACGTGTGCGATATCCTGTCAAAGGCCTTCTCCTGGTCCAAGCTGACTAGGCAGGCATCCACTCGTCTGTCCTGCACGTAGGCGATGGTATCTCTCAGCAGCGCCAAGCTGTCTGAGATTTTCCTGCCAGGTACAAATATTATGGGGAAAGAAAGGATAATCATAGACTATCTATATTAGTGACATTAATCGGCAAATAACAAGTAACATTCCCCTGTATCCTGAACACATGGCACCATTGACTTCTGGTGGGAAGGTTGCAGTCTCCCGTTGACAAAACTCCCTGGGTTTTTTTGTGGATGCTCCGGTTTCCTCCCACATCCTAAAAATGTGTGTGTTCACAGACTAATTGGCCACTGTAAATTATGCTCAATATGCAGATGAGTGGTAACATCTAGTGGGAATTAAGGGGGAAATATGGAGACTAAAATGGGATCTAAATATTAAAGTCAAATGACATGAAAACAGACCATTCAGCCCACCAAATCCACAATGATCATTAAGCACTCATTATTGATTCTTGGCAATGATTGCAGATTTGGTGGGCTGAAGGGTCTGATTCCATGTTCTTTGACTCTAACATTGTAACTATCCACTGAGAAAATGTGACATAAAATTATGTCGGTTTCACGGCAACAAATGAAGCCATTTGGCACAATCGGTTTGTTCTAGTGCTGTTGAAACAAATGAGGTTTCTCTTACTCCAATTTATCTGACCTTAACAACATCATTATCTGCATTGTTCTCCTTCATATGTTTAAAGGCAGCTATTTTTTCAACTACTTGTAGTAGCACTATCCCTTGTCTGAAGAAAGGTCTCGACCTAAAATAACACCTATCCATGTCCTCCAGAGATGCTGCCTGACCTGCAGCACTTTACACCCCATGCTTTTTACTATTTTCTGAAGACGTATACTGTTCCATGTTGTTTATTAGAATTACTAACTGCTATATCACATTTACTTAAAAAATAAAGATGAAAAAATAGCTATATCACATATCACATATTCACTTGCACCTCCTCCCTCATCTACTGTATCCACTGTTTCAGGTGTATATCGGCGAGACCAAACGCAGGCTCAGCGATCATTTCGCTGATCACCTCTGCTCAGTCTGTCTAAACCTACCTGATCTCCCGATTGCTCAGCACTTCAACTTTGCATCCCATTCCCACACTGATCTTATGAAAGAAAACTGGCAGGGAACATAAAAACTGACTGCAAATGTTTTTATAGATATGTGAAGAGCAAAAGATTAGTTAAAACAAATGTAGGTCCCTTGCAGTCAGAAACAGGTGAATTGATCATGGGGAACATGGACATGGCAGACCAATTGAATAACTACTTTGGTTCTGTCTTCACTAAGGAAGACATAAATAATCTGCTGGAAATAGCAGGGGATCGCGGGTCAAATAAGATGTCCAGGTTAGCTGGGAAGTGGTGTTAGGTAAATTGAATGGATTAAAGGCCGATAAATCCCCAGGACCAGATAGGCTGCATCCCAGAGTACTTAAGGAAGTAGCCCCAGAAATAGTGGATGCCTTTGTGATAATTTTTCAAAACTCTTTAGAATCTGGAGTAGTTTCTGAGGATTGGAGGGTAGCTAATGTAACCCCACTTTTTAAAAAAGGGAGGGAGTGAGAAAACGGGGACTTACAGACCAGTTAGTCTAACATTGGTAGTGGGGAAATTACTAGAGTCAGTTATGAAAGATGGGATAGCAGCACATTTGAAAAGTGGTGAAATCATTGGACAAAGTCAGCATGGATTTACGAAAGGTAAATCATGTCTGACGAATCTTATAGAAATTTTCGAGGATGTAACTAGTAGAGTGGATAAGGGAGAACCTGTGGATGTGTTATATCTGGACTTTCAGAAGGCTTTCGACAAGGTCCCACATAAGAGATTAGTATACAAACTTAAAGCACACGGTATTGGGGGTTCAATATTGATGTGGATAGAGAACCGGCTGGCAAACAGGAAGCAAAGAGTAGGAGTAAACAGGTCCTTTTCAGAATGGCAAGCAGTGACTAGTGGGGTGCCGCAAGGCTCAGTGCTGGGACCCCAGCTATTTACAATATATATTAATGATTTGGACGAGGGAATTGAATGCAACATCTACAAGTTTGCGGATGACACGAAGCTGGGGTGCAGTGTTAGCTGTGAGGAGGATGCTAGGAGGCTGCAGGATGACTTGGATAGGCTGGGTGAGTGAGCAAATGCATGGCAGATGCAGTATAAAGTGCATAAATGTGAGGTTATCCACTTTGACGGCAAAAACAGGGAAGTAGACTATTTTCGGAATGGTGGATGATTAGGAAAAGGGGAGATGCAACTGGGTGTCATGATACACCAGTCATTGAAAGTAGGCATGCAGGTGCAGCAGGCAGTGAAGAAAGCGAATGGTATGTTAGCATTCATAGCAAAAGGATTTGAGTTTAGGAGCAGGGAGGTACTACTGCAGTTGTACACCGTCTTGGTGAGACCACACCTGGAGTATTGCGTACAGATTTGGTCTCCAAACCTGAGGAAAGACATCCTTGCCATTGAGGAAGTACAGAGAAGGTTCACCAGACTGATTCGTGGATGTCAGGACTTTCATATGAAGAAAGACTGGATAGACTCGGCTTGTACTCGCTAGAACTTAGAAGATTGAGGGGGGCTCTTATAGAAACGTACAAAATTCTTAAGAGGCTGGACAGGCTAGATGCAGGAAGATTGTTCCCGATGTTGTGGAAGTCCAGGACAAGTTTAAGGATAAGGGGGAAATCGTTTAGGACCACGATGAGAAAAACATTTTTCACACAGAGTGGTGAATCTCTGGAATTCTCTGCCACAGAAGGTCGTTGAGGCCAGTTCATTGGCTATATTTAAGAGGGAGTTAGATGTGTTCCTTGTGGCTAAGGGGATCAGGGGGTATGGAGAGAAGGCAGATATGGGATACTGAGTTGGAAGATCAGCCATGATCATATTGAATGGCGGTGCAGCCTCGAAGGACTGAATGGCCTACTCCTGCACCTATTTTCTATGTTTCTATGTTCTGTCCTGGGCCTCCTCCATTGTCAGAGTGAGGCCCAGTGCAAATTGAAGGAACAGCACCTCATATTTCATTTGGGTGGCTTAAAGCCCGGTGGTGTGAACATTGACTTGTCTAACTTCAAGTAGCCCTTGCTTTCCCTCTGTCCATCTCCTCCCCCTTCCCAGTTCTCCGACCAATCTTTCTGTCTCCAACTACATTTTATCTCTATACCACCCACACCCCTGACATCAGTCTGAAGAAGGGTCTCGACCTGAAACATCACCCATTCCTTCTCTCCTGGGATGTCGTCTGTCCTACTGAGTTACTCCAACATTTTGTGTCCCTCTTCACATTTAAAACTTCAACTAGACTAGGTGGGTCCAGTTGGGTCCGTGTCACATGGGAAGCCTGGTCCCGCAATGCAACCTGTTCCCCAATGCAATATTCCGACATTCACCCGTTCCCCCAATGCAACACGTCACCCCAACGCAATATTGCACCACTCACGCATAGCCCCCAACTGCCCAGGCACGGCTCATTTCCCCTCATCCCCCAGCACTCCCTCCCCCTCAGCATCACCCTCCCTCTTCTTTCCCCTCTCCCCCTCCCCTCCCCCAATCCCTCCATCACCTCTATCCTCCGTCTTCTTTTCCCTACCCTCAGTCACTCCCTCACCTCTTGGTAGGCATTTGGTGTGCTTGCCTTCACAGGCTGAGGCACTGAATTTGAATGGGGATGTCATGTTGCTGCTGTACAAAATGTGTTAGGTAACACTTGGAGTATTGTCCACTGTTCTGGTTCCCAGTCTACAGGAAGGATATGTTAATGATAGAGAGGTGCAGAAGAGAACAAACATCTTGCCTGGCTTGGAGGATGGTGGTTAAAAGAAAGGATTGGATAGGCTGTATTTATTCTCACTGGAATGTAGCAGTTATAAAGCTATGATGGGCATAGATAGGAAAGATAATCAGAATATTTTTCCCAGTGCAGGACAGGGTAAAACTAGATGGCTGAACCAGTGCTTTGATAGGAAAGGCATAGAGAAATATGGGTCTTATGCAGGCAAATGGGTTTAGTATCACGGTCAAGGGGGGCTGAAAGGGCGTTGCTCTGCTGTATAATTCTATGATTAGTACACAATAATAAAATTACACATGTTATTTAAATTTCTGCAAAGATAATTGTGTTTCTTAACTTTGCTGCCAAGGTATTATATTCTATCTCTAAGCATAATAATATTAATTAAGGCTTCTAGTTTACTGATGATATGAAAATACATGGAAGGGCAAATTGTGGTGAGGATATTTTGACTGCAACAGGATATAGATAGATTGAAGGAAAACTTGCCAAATGGATCTGAATATCAGAAAGTGTAGGGTTATGCACTTTGAAAACAGAAGGTGGAAACACGACTCCAAATGAGTTAAATACAGAGGAATCCAAGAGTTATGCATGAATCACAGAAAGGCATCTACAGCACATAGTTGAGGGCAAATGACATATTGGTCTTTAGTGCAAAGAGATTGGATTTTAGAAATAGGGAAGCTTTGTTCCAGTTGCTCAGGGTGTTGGTAAGACCACACCTTCAGCACCAAAGACAATTTGATCTCCTTAACCAAGGACGGATATAGTAACATTCGATGCAGACTACAAAAAGATTCATCACACTAGTTACTGGCACAAGAGATTATGCTATCAAGAAAAATAAAACTATTCTTTGGAGTTTGGGAGCATGAGGAGTGAGATGTTTTCACTAGTAGATGGATCTCAAATGATGGGACATAATTTCAAGAAACAGGACTGATCATTTGAAATTGATGTACACATTAAATTTATTTTCTTTGCAACTGCACAGTGGTCGGTGGCTTCAATCCTAGTGATGAGACTCAATCGGTGAGACCGACATCGGGCAATCATTGTGGTGGATGACTCGCGGATGGTCTGTTGCCTCCCTGGTGCCAGGGTTCAAGATGTCTCAGACCGACTTCAGAACATCCTCGAGAGGGAAGGCGGGGAAAATAAATTGAGAATATAGTGTAATATAGAATACGATTTAAGAAACATATAATTACATACTAACATAAAATATAATTAATAAAATTGGGTAGTATTAATAACATACTAACACATTTTATGGATACAGTAGACTTAATCTAGATCGTGCGTAAAGGGGGGAGGAGATTCAGATACTTGGAAATTATCCAAGGGTCTGAAATTTGGTTAACCCCTTGGGACCTGCTGTTGTCTGATACAAAAGTTTTGAGACTTATTGTAATAAATCTAGGCATATTGATAGATATGGATATATAATTAACATAAATTACTGTTATATTTTAAATATATAATTAATTTGGAAACTACTTTTTTATTTTGTTTTTCCTCCTGGAAGATAAATCTCTAATCTAGCTATTGGAGTATGTTTTATTATATATATATATATATATAATTTTGAACTTTGTATCGCTCTCTCTTCCAATTAATAATAAATTGGTCAAGGGGGGCAGAGCGAAACATATAAAAACATCTACGGAAGTCAATAACAATTTTTCTACCACCTGTTGGTGGCTTGTTTTTAATTATAATATCTTTATTTTTGGATATTATTAATATCACTTTTTGTTTGTTTAATTATCTTTTCACGACTCTACACTTTCTGGTCTTTTTCAAGGTTTATTCTGAAGGAGAGATGCCAACAAAACTTAACAGCTGGGGATGATCATCCTTCATCTGGAGTTATAAGGTTCTTGGTTGCACCATATGAAGTAAAAGGTATTAACATGATCCATAATGCAAGACGATAAACAAAATAAAACTGGAGGAATCACGTTTTGTAGTTGGAATATAAGGGGCGCTAATGAAACCAATTAAAAGGGGTAAGATCTTTGCCCAATTAAAAGCCTTAAAAAGTGACATTATTTTCTTACAAGAGACGCATCTGAAATATCAAACACAGATAAGATTGAAGGCAAATTGGATTGGGCAAACATACTACTCTTCATTTACTTCTAAATCTAGAGGCACGGCTATTATCATTCGTAAAGGTATACCATTTAAATTAAAGAATACTATAGCAGATAAAGAGGGGAGGTACGTCATAGTTACGGGAGAAATTTATTCTACTCCACTTACTTTGATAAATATTTATGCTCCTAATTTTTGACAACCCCCAATTTTTTAGTAAAATTTTGGATATAATTTCAGAACTTAATCATCAAAATGTGATAATAGGGGGAGATTTGAATTGTGTTTTAGATCCATATTTGGATAAATCAGCAAAACAAAAAAGGACTGCAAACATAAAATCTAAAAACGAGTGAACTCCTAAATACATACATGAAAAATTCTAATATAACAGATGTATGGAGGATCGCTAACCCAGTAAGTAGGGAATATTCATTTTATTCAACAGTACATAAAACATATTCACGTATTGATTATTTCTTAGTGGACACAAAACTAATTCCATATACATATAATTCTAAATATCATAATAGTATCATTTCTGATCATTCCCCGTTAACTTTTTCTTTAAAATTAGAAGGAATGCCCGATAAAAATTCGTTTGGAGGTTTAACCCCCAAATTTTAAATAACTCACAAGGTTGCACATATTTAAAAGAGCAGATGAGATTCTTCTTTGAGACAAATGATACACCAGATATTTCACCCTCTTTATTATGGGAAACTTTTAAGGCAATTTATTAGAGGAATTATAAATCTCATATCAAGCTTTCCAAAATAAAAAGAATAATACTGAACAATTGCAGTTAGAACAAGAAATTAGACAATTAGATTCAGAAAATGCCAAAGAACCAACTATAGATAAACATAATAAGATAATAATACTAAAATATAAACTAAATAAAATTTTATCGGCCAGAATAATGAGATTATTTCAAATTACAAAACAAGAAAATTTTGAATTTGGTGATAAACCTCATAAACTCTAGCACGCCAACTGAAAAAAAGGGACACAGAAAATACAATTACTAAAAATTAAATCAGACAAAGGGGAATACTAACACTACTAAAGATATTAATAAAAGATTTGCTCAATTTTATCAAAACTTATATACATCGAAAACCTCTGCAAATAATACTCAAATTACAAATTTCTTAGATAATTGTAATCTTCCAAAATTAAATATGGTGGAACAAGAGGCATTAGGAGCTCAGATTACACTACAGGAAATAGAAGAAACAATTAGTTCGTTGAAGAACGGCAAAACCCCAGGACCAGATGGCTTCAGTAATGAATTCTATAAAAGATTCCTACGAAATAATTTCTCCACGGTTGCAAGATTTATATATATACATTTTTAAAGAAAATAAACTACCAGAAACACTAACTGAATCACTATTACACTTATACCAAAAAAGGATTAAAGATCTAGAAGACCCAGGCTCATATAGAGCTATTGCACTCCTAAATACAGACCAAAAAATATTAACGAAGACCCTAGCGAGAAGATTGAGTAAATATGTTAGTAAACTAATAAATCCGGACCAAACAGGGTTCATACCAAAGAGATACTCATTTAACAATTTGAGACGGTTGTCTAATATAATGTACTCACATAATACTGAAGAAGAACTAGCAATTATTTCATTGGATGCAGAAAAAGCTTTTGATCAAGTAGAATGGCAATATTTATTCAAAGTATTGGAAAAAATTTAATATGGGAGATAATTTTATTTCATGTGTAAAACTACTATATGATAAGCCGACGGCTAGAATACTGACTAATATATATTATCCCTGAAATTCCACTTAACAAGGGGCAATAGGCAGGGGTGCGCGTTATCGCCCCTGCTTTTTGCACTAGTGATAGAGCCTTTAGCTGAAAAGTATAAGAAGCCATCCGAACATTCATGGGTATATTACCAAAACACTCAAATAATAAAATTTCATTATATGCAGATGACATATTATTATATATTACAAATTCGCAAATTAGCATACCAAATATACTAAATTTAAATAGAGGAATTTGGTTCTTTTTCAGGATATAGATAAAATTGGAACAAAAGCGAAATTAAAATGACGATAAAACCTCAAGAGTCGACACATCTGTTGAATTCCCTTTTAGGAATTACAACAGAAAAATTTAAATATTTGGGCATCCAAATTACTAGGAACTATAAAATCATTACTCAACGCAAACTACTATATGCCTTTATTAACTAAATTAAATGGGCTGATTAAATTTTGGAAGACACTGCCGATGTCATTAATAGGCAGAATAAACGCGATAAAAATGATCTTCTTACCACAAAATATTGTACCTATTTCAATCATACCAATTATACATACCTAAAAAATTCTTCAAAAAACTAGATTCTGATATTATAAACTTTATATGGGATTATAAATCACACAGAATAAAAAAAAAACACTTGTGTAAATCTAAAGAATCAGGGGACTGACACTCCCTAACTTATTGTATTATTATTGGGCAGTGAATATTAAAAATATTAATCTACTGGTGGACAGTTCTGCCCAACAAGGTAGATTGGATAAGAATGGAGAAAGAGGATTGTTTCCCCTTATAATATAGGAGCGATCCTTCTTTCCCCCGATAAAACTGAACAATGTAATATTACAAGAAGAAATCCAATTATTCATAGTATAATACGAATTTGGAAACAAATAAAATTAACTTTAAAATTAAGAAAATTATCGCTTCTTTCTCCAATAGCTAATAATCCCTCATTCAAACCATCCATTATTGATAAAACGTTTACCCATTGGGAAAGAATAGGAATTAAAATGATGGGAGATATGTATGAAATGGAAAACTTTTATCATTCCAACAATTACAACTAAAATATAATTTGAAAAGTAATCAATATTTCAAATACCTTCAAATTCAAGATTATTTGAAAAAGTATATACAAGGATATCAAACTTTTAACCCCAGATCTACTGGAGGAAGGAATGAATAGAAAGGCCAGAATCAAGCAATTTAATATCTTACTTATATAATAATAATTCTAAATATAGAAACACCAACGACAGAAAGCAATTAGAAGGACTGGGAACAAGAGTTATTGATAAAAATTCCGAACGATAGATGGGATAAAAATCTTTTTATATGTAAACAAATGTTCAATGAATGTAAGACATAACCTAATTCAATTTAAAATTTTACAGATTATATATTCGAAAACAAGACTGAATAAAATATTTTCAAATGTTTCCCCCATCTGTGCGACAAATGTCTAACTCAAATGCCACTATAGCACATTCCTTTGTCTCTTGTAGAAAACTGTATACATTTTGGAATGAAATTTTGGAATTTTTACAAAAAATATTTAACACAAAATTGAACCCCAATACTGAATTGATTTATCTTTGGATCAATGGAAGAGGAAGTAAACTAACTATATCCCAGAAGCCTTTCTTAATTATGGTCTAATAACAGCGAAAAACTTATACTTAAATTTTGGAAAAACGCACCTACGCCAACATTCAAAATGTGGATCTCAAATATGTCTGAAACGCTACATCTTGAAGAAATGAGATTCCTCTTACTAGGCAAAGTAGACCAATTCTTAAAGATTTGGTCTCCGTTTATCAACTTTATACAAGCATATGGGTGCAACATACATAACCTTAGAAATTAAATGGTTCAGAACTGGGTGACGAATGGGCAAAAATATGAGATAGGTAGATCTCTCCTAATCTTTCATTTCTTATTACTTTTTCCTTTTCTTTCAATCTTTTAACATCTCACCTCTGTCCTGTATTTTTTTTACTTTCTGTTTCTACTTGCTTGTCTATCTATTCCGACACTCTTTTATTTCTTTTTTCTCTCACTGTTCTTTTATTATTGCACCAAAAATATGAAGTTGTACAAGAATGAAAATATGTATTTATGTATTATGTATTAGGTACTTAAGTTACCAGACTACTGTACTTACTTCTAACACAAAAATAAACAAACAATAAAAAAAAAAAAAAAAAAAAGAACATCCTCGAGAGGAAGAGTGAGCAGCAAAATGACATCGGGAAGAAGAGGAAGGAGGTTCTGCAACGTGAATTTAAAGTTGGGAAGAAGAATGAAAAGCAGGACTTCCAGGGTGGTTATCTCTGGATTGCTTTCTGTACCTCATGCTGGTGAGGGCAGGAACAGGGGAACAAGGGTTCTGAATGTGTGGCTGGAGGGGCTGGTGCAAGGAGCAGGGATTTAGATTTATAGATCACAGGGATTTTGTCTGGGGTAGGGGTGACCAGTACAAAAGGGACGGCTTGGACCTTAACTGGAGGGGTACCAATGTTTTGGCAGGCAGGTTTGCTAGGGTGGGTGTGGGTTTAAACTAAATAGCGGGGGGAGGGGTTGACAAATTGGGGGTATAAAGGTGGAGTTAAAGGGGAAGTGAGTACAGGTAAAGTTACATAAGACTCCCAAATTAATGAGAAGGAAAGTTTGCAAAGGAATAAGAGAGTAAGGTCAGGGACAATAGTGACCGGTGTGAGAGGGGAGGTGAATACCAAAGTTATAGTGTTGTTTATGAATGCGCGAAGTATAAGAAATAAAGTGGATCAGCTTGAGGCTCAGTTCGAGATTGGCAAGGTTGATGTTGTGGGAATTACAGAGACATTGCAGCAAGAGGACCAGGGCTGAGAACTGAATATTCAGGGGTATACGTCCTATCGAAAAGACGGACTGGTGGGCTGAGTGGGTAAAGAATTGAATTCAGCCCCTTGCGAGGGTAACATAGAATCAGGAGATGTAGAATCAGTATGGATTGAACTGAATAATTGCATGGGTAAAAAGACCCTAATAGGTATTACAGACTCTACGGGCCCCCAAACAGTAGCCTGGATATTGGGTGCAAGTTGAATCAAGAGTTAAAATTGTCATGCAGCAAAAGTAATGCTACGGTGGTTATGGGAGATTTCAACATGCAGGTAGACTGGGAAAATCAGGTTGGTACTGGACTCCAAGAAAGGAAGTTTGTGGAGTGCCTTCGAGATGGATTATTAGAGCAGCTTGTACTGGAGCCGACCAGGGAGAAGACAATTCTGGATTTAGTGTTATGTAATGAACTGGATTTGATAAGGGAACTCAAGGTAAAGGAGCCATTAGGAGGTAGTGACCATAATATGATGTTTTAATCTACAATTTGAGAGGGAGATGGGAATATCAGAAGTGTCAGTATATCAGTTGAGCAAAGGGAACTATGGAGGCATGAGGGAGTAGTTGGCCAAAGTTGACAAAAGAGAGACCCTAGCAGGGATGACAGTGGAACAACAATGGCAGGTATTTCTGGGAATAATACAGAAGGAGTAGGATCAGTTCATTCCAAAGAGGAAGACAAATTCTAAGAGGTGACAGGGGCTGAGAAGTCAAGGACAGTATAAAAATAAAATAGAACAAGTATAATATAGCAAAGATGAGCAGGAAGCAAGAGGATTTGGGAAACTTTTAAAGTGCAACAGAAGTTATTTAAAAAGGCAATACGTGAAGAAAAGATGAGGTACGAAGGTAAACTAGCCAAGAATATACTATAAAGAAGGATAGTAAAAGCTTCTTTAGGTATGTGAAGAGGAAAAATTAGTTAAGGCAAATGTGGGTCCCTTGAAGACAGAAACAGATGAATTTATCATGGGGAACAAGGAAATGGCAGACGAGTTGAATAGGTAATTTGGACATATCTTCACTGAGGAAGACACAATCTCCCAGATGTACTTGTGGCCAGAGGACCTAGGGTGAGGGACGAACTGATGGAAATTCACATTCGGCAGGAAATGGTGTTGGATAGACTGATTGGTCACAAGGCTGATAAATAACCAGGGGGTCATGGTCTGCATCCCACGGTATTTAAAGAGGTGGCTCTAGAAATTGTGGACGCATTGGTGATAATTTTCCAATGTTCTATAGATTCAGGATCAGTTCCTGTGGATTGGAGGGGAGCTAATGTTATCTCACTTTTTAAGAAAGGAGAGAGAGGGAAAACAGGGATTTATAGACCAGTTAGCCTGACATCGCTGGTGGGGAAGATGCTGGAGTCAATTATAAAGGATGAAATAGCCGCACATTTGGATAGCAGTAACAGGATCGGACCGAGTCAGCATGGATCAATCATGCTTGACCAGTCTTCTGGACTTTTTTGAGGATGTAAGTAGGAAAATGGACAGGGGAGAGCCAGTGGATGTAGTGTACCTGAACTTTCGGAAAGCATTTGATATGGTCCCACATAGGAGATTAGCGGGCAAAATTAGAACACAAGGTACTGGGGGTAGAGTGCTGACATAAGTAAGTAAGTAAGTAAGTAAATTTATTGGCCAAGTATTCACATACAAGGAATTTGCCTTGGTGCTCCGCCCACAAGTAACAACATGACATACAGTGACAGTTACGAACGACTCAGAAAACACTGAACATTAATAATAATA
The DNA here is from genome assembly GCA_035221665.1 of Okamejei kenojei. Lineage (NCBI taxonomy): Eukaryota > Metazoa > Chordata > Chondrichthyes > Rajiformes > Rajidae > Okamejei > Okamejei kenojei. The sequence goes on along the minus strand of CM069132.1, from coordinate 117,431,474 downwards.
AAACATTAATGATAAAACACCATTGATCAAGCATGTGAACCAACAAAATACCAGATCAAAGGGAGCCTACATATTTTAGGCTGTTGAGTAGAGCAACTACTCGTGGATAAAAACTGTTTTTATGTCTGGTTGTGGCACCTTTGACAATCCGGAGTCATCTTCCAGAGGGAAAGGATTAAAAGAGTTTGTGGCCAGGGTGAGAGGGGTCAGAGATGATCTTGCCCGCTCGCTTCCTGGCCCTTGCAGTGTACAGTTCATCAATGGAGGGAAGGTTGCAGCCAATAACCTTCTCTGCTGATCGGACGATTCGCTGCAGCCTCCAGATGTCGTGCTTGGTGTCTGAGCCAAACCAGACCATGATGGAGAAGGTGAGAACAGACTCTACGATGGCCGTGTAGAATTGGACCATCATTGCCTGTGGCAGATTGTGCTTCCTCAGCTGCCGTAGGAAGTACATCCTATGTTGTGCATTTTTGACTGTGGAGTCGATGGTAATCCCCCACTTAAGGCATAGATAGAAAATTGGTTGGCAGACAGGAAACAAAGAGTAGGAATTAACAGGTCCCTTTCTGAATGGCAGGCAGGGGTACCGCAAGGCTCAGTGCTGGGACCGCAGCTATTTACAATATACATTAATGATTTAGATGAAGGTGTTAAAAGCAAAGACAGGTTGGGTGAGTGGGCAGATGCATGGCAGATGCAGCTTAATGAGGATAAATGTGAGGTTATCCAGTTTGGTGGCAAGAACAGGAAGGCAAATTATTATCTGAATAGTGTCAAGTTAGGATAAGGGGAAGTACATTAAGATCTGGGTGTTCTTGTACATCAGTCAGTGAAAGTGAGCATGCAGGTGCAGCAGGCAGTGAAGAAAGCTAATGCCATGTTGGCCTTCACAACAAGAGGAGCAAAGAGGTCCTTCTGCAGTTGTACAGGGTCCTAGTGAGACCACACCTGGAGAATTGTGTGTAGCTTTGGTCTCCAAATTTGAGGAAGGACATCCTTGCTCTTGAGGGAGTGCAGCGTAGGTCCACAAGGTAAATTCCCGGGATGGCTGGGCTATCATATGTTGAAAGTGTGGAGCGACTGAGCATGTATACACTGGAATTTGGAAGGAAGAGAGGGGATCTTATTGAAACATAAGATTATTAAGCGATTGGACGCGCTAGAGGCAGAAAACATGTTCCTGATGTTGGGATAGTGCAGAACCAAGGGCCACAGTTTAAGAATAAGGGCTTTTAGAACTGAGATGAGGAAAAACATTTTCACCCAGAGAGATGTGAATCTGTGGAATTCTCTGCCTCAGAAGGCAGTGGAGGCCTATTCTCTGGATGCTTTCAAGATAGTTAGATAGAGCTCTTAATGATAGCAGAGACAAGGAATATGGTGAGAACGCAGGAATGGGATACTGATTGTGGATGATCCATGATCACAGTGAATGGCAGTGCTGGCTCGAAGGGCCAAATGGCCTACTCCTGCACCTATTGTCTATTGTCATAGAAGTATACAGCATAGAAACATGTCCTTCATCCCAGCTCGTCCATACAAGATGCCCAGCTGGATCCATTTACCTGTGCTTGGCTCATATCCTTCTAATTATTTCCTACCTGTCCAAATGACTTCTAAATGTTGACAAATGTTGTTAAGTCACAGCCTGCCCAAACTCTCGCTATAACACAGGCCCATGAGTCTTGGCAATGTCCTTGTACATCTTTCCTGCACTCTTTCCATCATTGTGGCATAATTCCTTCAGCAAGGCCACCATAACTGAACACAATACTGCAAGCGCAACCTCACCAATGTTTTGTAGAAATGCTTTTGCGTATGTAATGCTTTTGTGTTTGGGACACTGGCTCTGATGACACTCCGTGAGGAGTTGTTGAGCACTGCAGGTAAACTGAAGGCACCGATAAAAGAGGTGCGTCCTGGCAGTGACATTTAAAGCACCGTCACTTGATAGCAATATGAATGCTGCTGACAGAAACAAGGCCAACCTTTCCTGGTCCCGACTGTACTGACAAATCCATACTCACTCGCTAGCATAAGCCAAAGGTGCAGGTCCTTTCTCTCGAGCACATCTGCAGTTATTCTCTGTGGATTTCTACAAGGATGTCAACTGCACCTTGTGACATTCTACATGTGGAGCTTTAGATTTCTCAGCACAAAAGTAATTGGGGAAAACTCCATTACAAGAAGAAATCAGAACAGGTTTGCTGTATAAATAATACACTATTATTTATACTAAACTGAATGCATGCCAGCATACTGACTGTAATTATGAATTATGGATAATTATAGAGAGTTAGATGGCATATTTAAACATTTAAACAGACCATGGTGCCACACCTCAACCCTGGCAGCAGACCTGGTTCAAGCGACCCATCCCAACGAGGCAAGCTACCGAGCCCAACCCTACTCGTCCCAAGGGCCTGAGAGGAGGGCGAAGCGATTCAAGATAGTAGCAGCGGTGGACGCAAGGGAACAAAGGGATGGTAAGCAGAACCGGGGTCATACCATTAAAGATGGACACAAAATGTCAGAGTAACTCAGCGGGACATGCAGCATCTCTGGAGAGAAAGAACGGATGACGTTTCGGGTAGAGACCCTTCTTCAGTCTGACCCGAAACGTCATCCGCTCCTTCACTCCAGAGATGCTGCCTGTCCCACTGAGTTACTCCAACATTTTGTGTCTATCTTTGGTTTTAACCAACATCTGCAGTTCCTCCTACATGGGGTCTTACCTCCAACACTCTCAAAGTGCTCTGAATGCTACGAGGGCAGATGCGAGAGGTGCCCTCAGGACAAAGACTCACCGGTGGCCGTGAGGCAAGGGACGGCGGTTTTTGCAGGAGATGTGCAGGTCCAGATTGAGGTAATGATGGAGTGGGCCGCTGGAGGCCCAGCAGAAGCCTGGGGCTCAACTGGATTGGGCGCATCTCCATGAGACTGAGAGCTTAGACTGGACATGACCTGCAGCAGCACAGAGCAGTGGAGTAGCAGTGGAAATCACCAATGGCTTTGTTTGGCCAGGCCAACCTTGTACTTGCACAGGGCCAGGTTAAGAAACATAGACATAGAAAATAGGTGCAGGAATAGGCCATTCGGCCCTTCGAGCCAGTACCTCCATTCAATATGATCATGGCTGATCATCCAAAATCACTACCTGCTTTCTCTCCATATCCCATGATTCCATTCGCCCGAAGAGCTATATCTAATTTTCTCTTGAGTACATCCAGTGAATTGGCCTCCACTGCCTTCTGTGGCAGAGAACTCCCTCCACAGATTCATAACTCCCAGGTTTCTCCTCATCTCAGTCCTAAATGAATTACCCCTTATTTTTAAATTGTGACCCCTGGTTCTGGACTCCACCAACATCGGAAATATTTTTCCTGCATCTATCCAGTCCAATCCCTTAAGAATTTTACGTTTCTATAACTCTGCACTTATAGCAATTTGGATTTGATAATGGCACCAAAACCGGGCGATTTGCATGCTGCCTCAGAGTACTATTCCTATACACTTGTACTTAATCTAAGATTGTGCTCATGTACAGTAATACTTTTACTGAAATGTATGCAAAAAAATAATTTCACTGTACCCTTGCACATGTGACAATAAAGCACCATTGATCCATTTATGTTCGTTGTGGAAGGATAAAAGATTCTCCAAGCAACAAGATCCGTTGCTTGTGAGGCTGTTTTGGTGCTCCAACTAGTAGTTTCCATGAGGCAGAATAAAGGGACATTGGAACAGGCAAAGAGCTAGATCCATTGTCACAATGACGATAATGTGATTTGCACGATCACAGCCCCTGGGTCAAAAGTGCAGTGTCCTAATTTTTTATTTAAACAAAGGAAGCTTTTTAATTTGCAAGCCTGACTTTGCGAGCACCGTCTTTTATGTGGATTTACTATGCATTAGAAGGTTGACTTTGCTAATCACAATCCAGGAAAGAATTGTGCAGCCATTTGAGGCAATGGGTAAATGCAACTGTCTGTCAGATCTCAATTAGATGTACTTTGTGTACTGCCTTATCATCCTTATAACATCAGATTAGTAATTCTAAAATAAGCTTATGTCGCTGTAGGCAACACCGCCATTATTTTCTGATTGAGTTACATTACAGTGCAACAATGACATTTTAGCAAAATTGTGTAGTAAAATTGTTTGTTGGCATGATATCAAATGTGAGAAACCCCCTGGTCTCTTGTATCTCTGCAGATGTACCAGGTGGACAACCCTTCATCAAAAACCAGGAGGAATAAGGTTATTTTGACGGGGATTGTGCACATCACGATGTCGATTTTTCCACTTTGAGGGGACTTGGAGACCTTTGTTGGGGCAGCACAGAGGCACCTTTACAGCGCTAGAGACCTGTGTTTGATCATGACTGCGGATGCTGTCTCCACAGAAGTTGTACGTTCTGCCTGTGACCATGTGGTTTTCTCCGGATGCTCCGGTTTCCTCCACACTCCAAAGACGTACAGGTTTGTAGGTTATTTGGGTTTGATAAAATTGTAAATTGTCTCTAGTGTGTAGGATAATGCGAGTGTACATAGTGATCACTGGTCGGCATAGACTTGATGGGCCAAAAGGCCTGTTTCTACACAGTATCTTTAATGTCTAAAGTAAAGTGACGAAGGGCAGGTTGAGTGACCATTTTGCAGAACATGAATCCAGCGTGTCCTAATCTTCTTGTCATGATATTTATCTGAAAAGAAAACAGAACATTCTGAAAATACTCAGCTAGTTAGATAACATTTGTGATCTTTCTTCTGATAACTGTTCCAAAGTGAACCATGTTAACTTTATAAACCCATCTTAACTTTATGACAGGGCTGTGTAACTGAAGCTTCCTCATCTCTGAGAATTTCTTGATATACAGAGTCAACATACTTTCTCAGACCTTCACATCTTGCCTGGATTATTGTCTGCACGTATGACACAAAATACCAAGAACATTGGCTACACAGTCATGGATGCATGGAGAATAGAGAAGGCCAATTCACAAAATGGCAAGGTGGTGACAGATAGAAATTAATCCTGATAAATGAGATGTAATACACATTGAGAAATTAAATTTTGGTTGGGCATATAGAGTAAATGACAATGATTCTTAAAAATGCTGATACGCAGAAAGACCTTCGGTTTCCGGTAAGTGATGACAAATGCAGATAGGGTATTGTGAAAGGAATTTGATAGACTTGCATTCTTAGGCTGAGACACTGAGTATAAGTGTCGGGATGCCATGTTGCAGCTCTATAAATATAGTTTTGACCATACTTGGAATATTGTCCACAGTTGCCATATTTATGTCGATATAAGGAGTGATTGGATAGATTTGATTTACTCTCACTTGAATTGTAGGAGGCTGAGAGGTGACTTTCCAGAGCTTTATAAGATTAAGAGGAACACATTTAGAACAGATAGCAACTTTGTCTTTGTCCCCACAGATGCTTCCAGACTTACGAAGTCTTTTCAGTTTAATCTATCTTTACTTTTAAGTTACAGTAATTATTTTGCTTGCATTTATTCAAACCCTAATAAAGTTTCATTCAGAATTGTAAAAACTAAAATGGAACTGAATTTTCTACTGAGACAGGGTGCAACTAACCCCACTCCCCCAACCCCTCCCCCATTCCAGTCACATCTTAATGCTGCTTAATTAACATGACTGTCCCTAATTTCCAACCAGTTGGTCCTTCCTTGCACACTGCACTTCACTTCAAAGTACACTTCACAAAAGTATTACACCCCACATCAAACAAATCCCAAATTACGATAACCATCACCCGCCATACCATTGATCATTTTGCCAGCCTGTCAATGTTTTATTCTTCCCCCCTTTGACAGCTTGTACCAAGATGGCAACTTTAAGACATCTAATTATGTATGCATCCCACACGCTTGGATAGAGTAGATATGGAGAGGATGTTTTCTACTAGGTGGGAGTGTCCAGGACTTAGAGATCACAGGCTCAGAATTAAAGGGACGTTCTTTAAGGAAGGCGAGATTGAGGAGTCCAGAGGGTGGTGAATTTGGAATTGCCACAGAGTAGTGGGGCCATGAGGTATTTATTTTAATCTAGGTAAAGATAATTCTTGATTGTACGGGTTCAGAGGTTATGTCCAATCTTCCAACGGGTAGGGCCTGGTGGACAAGGGGAGGAAGGGGATGGGCGGTTCGAGACCTCGCTACGCTGTGGGTGCTCACTCACGTTTAGTGGGTGTGAGGGGGGTGGGGGTGGGGGGGGGGGATTGTGGTGGTACGTCCATAGCCGGGGCGGGGGATTAGATCTCGCGGGCCCCGTGGTGGGAAATGCGTGCTTGTCTACACGATATTTTTTATTATGCAAACAAAAGGCAGATTGGTTTTACCCCCCCCTTTTTTTTATTTTATTTTTATATTTATTTTTATTTTGTTTATATTTTTTATATATTCTTGGCCGATCGTCGGAACCCATTCCTTCATGACAAGTAACGGGGTGTCAGATTATTTCGTGCTATGTTCAATGTCCCTGGGAGAAGGCAGGAAATGGGATTAGGAGGGAGAGATAGATCAACCATGATTGAATGATGAAGTAGACTTGATGGGCCGAATGGCCTAATTATGCTCCTGTCACTAACTTATCATAAGAACTATATGCAAGGCAGGGTAATTAATAAAGATTATTCAGAATAAGGATTATAGGGATCTCCAGACACACCTGAACCTTTGAAATCAGCTGGAGTTGACGATAAAAATAGAAACGGAATAGCCACAGCAGATTTATCAGTGACTAAGGCTGCAAATGAAGACCATTCATCATTACAAGAACTGTGTGTACTTGAAAAACATGGGGAGCTATAATTGAATCTTGCTCCAAGAATTGAAGTAAATTCATTTGTTTGATCTCTAAAAAAACATACTAAAATGTGCACTGTTTCAATACCCCCTAGACATAAAAAACATCTAACATACTGTAGCTGCATTGCTATATTTTTGTCAGACGCGTAGAAAAAAAATTATAATAGGCAATGTTAGTGCAAATTACTTGGTATATTTTTTATTGTTCTTTACCAAGTATCCTTGCAGAAATGAGAGCATTGGGAAGTAGATGTTTAAAACGTAATTCTGCGTTTTTCTTTAAAAAAACTGTCTGTTTCCATCTCTGGGCATGCACATTTTGCAGTTATCATGCGGTGTCCTACTTACAGTATGCACTGCTGCATTTGACAGGAGCTTTCAAATTAGTAACGTTGGTGCTGTCAGTGCATATTAATCTGTGTCGGGATAGGTCGAAGGGAAATGTTCCCAACATACATTTTCTCTACAATAAACAATATATGAAACTTTCAGTTTGGAGAGAAGCATATTTTTGAATATTTAGTTTCTGTTTTAGTTTTAGAGGAACAGCATGGTGCTTTGGCCCACCAAAACCATCCATCACCCATTCACACTAGTTCTATATTTTCCCACTTTCTCATCCACTCCCCACATACTAGGGGCAATTTACAGAGGCCAATTAATCTGCAAGCCCACACGTCTTTGGGATGTGGGAGGAAACCAGATCACCCGGTGGAAACCCACGTAGTCCTAGAGAAAAATAGCAAATTCCATATATTTCATGTGCGATGTCTGGATCGAATCTCGATCTTTGATGCTGTAAGGTAGCAGCTATGCCACTGTCACTGTACTTTCATTATATCTATATATCTGTCTATCATCTATCTACTTTCATTATATCTATCTATCTATTCTATCTGTCTATCTGTCTCTTCTATCTATCTTATCTATCTATCTATCTATCTGTCTATCTATCTGTCTGTCTGTCTGTCTGTCTGTCTGTCTGTCTGTCTGTCTGTCTGTCTATCTATCTATCTATCTATCTATCTATATATCTATGCTCATTATCTATCTCATCTCTCTATCTATTATCTATCTATCTGTCTGTCTGTCTATCTATCTATCTATCTATCTATCTATCTATCTATCTATCTATCTATCTATCTATCGTTCGGGGACCAGACCCAACGTGTCTGCATGTGGTCTAGTATACTTTTAAAACTGTGTGTGTGTGTTTATTTGTGTCAGATTTTTGGCCTTTGATTCCATGGTCAGCCAAAAGCACACGCTCTAACTCCGAGATTATTTCGATTTTGCTAGACATTACACTTTTACATTCACTAATGCACTCCTAATGCATCATTACATTTAGACATTTTTATGTACACATTTTTAATAAAATCCTTACACCTCCCCCAATATTTCAAAATGTTAAAAAAAAATCAAACAGCTCTCACCCATAGAATGTTGGTGAATGTTCCATTGTGTGATGTCACAATGCCCAATGATAACAGATGTCCAATCGGAATGTATTCATTTACATATGCCTTTGCACCAGCCCCAGCCTCCCCCCCCCCCCCCCGCCTGTGTCGAAGCGTGTGATCACGTGTGTGGGAATAGAGAAAGAGGATTGGGGGTGATAGGGAATGGGGAATAGATGGATGACCCTACCCCTCCCCCCTCCCACTCTAGCTCCCACTCTTCCCCTCCCTCCCTACCCCATCTCCCTCTCCCCTCCCTACCATCCCTGCCCCTCCTCACCCCTCCCCCTCATCTCGCTTCCCCTCCCCATCCCTCTCTCCACCCCCACCCCTCTCTCCTCCCTCTCCATTCTCCTCTCCTCCCCTCCTCCACCCACCCCATCCCTCTATTCCACCCCCTTTCCCTCTCCCCCACCCCTTCCCTCTCTTCCCCCACCCCCTCTCCCTACCCATCTCCCTGCTCCCTCCCCCCTCCTCCCCCACACCTCTCTCCCAACCCCTCTCTCCTCCCTCCCCACCCCCTCCTCCCCTCTCCATCTCCCTCCTCACCCCTCTCCCTCCCCCTCAGTCCTCCCACCCCATCTTCTCTCCCCACCCCTTCATCTCTCCCCACCCCCATCCCTCTCTCCCCTCATCACACCCCTCTCTCACCGCCGCCTCCCCCCAAACCCTCTCACAGAATTAATCAGAATGGATTAATTTACATATGTCCTTGCTCCAGGCCCAGCCCCGCACACCCCCCCCCCCCCGTCTGATGTGCAGCACGTTCCAGTCTGTGATGTCACAATGCCATCCCTCACAGATGTCCAATCAGAATGGATTCTCATTTACATATGACTTTGCACCAGCCACCCCCCCCCCCCCCCCATGTCGAAGCGCATGATAACATGTGTGGGATAGAGAAAGGGATGGGGGTGATGGGAAAGGGGAATAGATAGACTGCCCCTACCCCTCCCCACTCCCACTCTACCTCCTCACTCTTCCCCCTCTCTCCCCCCACCCTGTTGCCCCACCGTCCACACTCTTCCCACTCCCTCCCCTACCCCATCTCTCTTCCTCCCCTCCTTCCCCCATCCCTCTCCCCTTCCACCACACATATTTCCCCCTTCCCCACCCCTCTATCTCCCCCCTCCCTTCCCCTACCCTACCCTTTCTCCCCTTTCCCTCATTCCCTCTCTCCACCTCTGTCCCCGCCCCTCTAACATCCCCTCCCCCCTTTCCCACCCCCCTACCACTCTCCCCCCCTTCCCCCTCTCACTCCTCCCATCCACGCCACACACTCTCCCCATCCCCCTCTCTCTCCCCCTTCCCCCTTCTCCCCTCTCTCTACCTCCCCAATCTCCCCACTTTCCTCTTACCCCCTCCCCTCCTGTCCCCTCTCCCCACCCCCATCACCCCCTCCTCCATCTCCCCCCCTCTGTGTGGTTGGGGGGCAGTTAGTGTGAGTGTGACGCCGCAGCCACCCCCACCCTCCCCGCAAATGCGTGTTCGTGGAACAGACCCAATGGGTCTGCACTTGGTCTAGTATACTTTTAAAAATCTGTGTGTGAGTGCGTCATTTTGCCTTTGAAACATATTTCCTCGAAAACCTGATGCAAAATCGTGGAGGTTTTTACTATTTTGGTAGGGATTTATCTTATGAGTTCAGAAATCCACTCCTTGGTCAATTATTTCCCAGATTTTGAATAAAATTGATCACAAAACTCACTTAAAAAAAAATAAAATCACCGCTTGAGCTGCTTACATCAGAATGCCCACAAGCTTACCAATCTAGGCCCGCTTGCCTCCAGGCGCCGCCCCCCCCCCCTCCGCAGCTGTGGACTAAAGCCCCGCTCCCAGCCCAAGTATGCTCGCCCCACGCCTCCCACGTCCGCCCACTCCAACCCACCCCCCCCCAAAAAAAATGCGCAGAAAGAACGTTCTGGAGATCGGGAGGTCGCCGGAGGTTACAGCCAGTCACAGTCGGTCACCGGAGGCCACCGGCTTGCTTCTGAATCCACTCCATCTCCCCAACCCGATGGTAGGACATGGTGGCAGCAGTTATTGTCACGCGGGGCATGCGGTGAGAAGGTGGCCCTGGCGGCCATTACTCCCTCTGGGAAACCTGCAATTCCTCCTTTTATCACAGAGACATGGGGAATCGTCATGCGAGAGCTGCCGAGGCTCTCCATGCCGCCCGAGGTCGGCCCCGTCTGAGCCACCCGCTCCGCCTGCTCACCGAGTTCAGGTCCGCCCTCTCCCTCTCTCTCCCCCATCCTCCTTCCCTCTTCCCCTCCCCCACTCTCCCTCCCCTCCCTCTCCCCCTCCCCTCCCTCCCCTTCACCCACACTGGCCCTCTCCCCTCCTCCCCTTCCTCCCCTCCTCTCCCTTCCTCACCTCCTCTTCCCCACACCCCCCTCATCTCCCGCCCCTTCCCCTTCTCTCTCCGCCCACCCCCTCTTCCCCCTGCCTCTCTCCTCGCTACTTTCCCCCTCTCTCCTCTCTCTCCCCCTTATCCATCTCCCCACCCCTCTCCCCTTCCTTCCCAACTCATCCCCCTCTATCTCCTCTCCTCCCCCCTCCCTCTCCCATCTCCCCCCCCTCACCACTCCCCCCCTCACCCATTCACTCCTCACATCCACAACCTCCACCCCAACCCCTCTCACCCCCTCCCCCTCTCACCCCCCTCTCTCCCCTTCCCCCCACCTCTCCCCCCCCTCCCTTCCCACCCTCCCTCTCTTTTCCTCCACTCACCCTCCACCCCACTCCCCCTTGCCCCCCTCTCTGTCTGCCCCACTCTCTGTGTCTGTCTCTTCTCTCTCTGCCCTCACTCTCTACCCACCCCCCTCCCCCCCCCCTCCCCTCGAGATGGGGGCTTTGCGTCAGTAGATAAGGCCGTTATGGGGTAAAAGGAGCAAATTAATAATATTAATATAATATCAAGGAGGTAGTTAGCGTGTGTGCAGGGGGGGGGGGGTAGTTAGTGTGTGTGACGCCTCATGCTGTTCCTCCCCTCCCCGCAACCGCACGTTGGGGAACAGACCCAACGGGTCTGCACTTGGTCTAGTCTGTATAATTAAAAGTCTCATCTTGACCACTTCCTGTCCCTGCTGTATATCGCTATGATTTTTGCCCACGTTACTCACAGTCCTCTTCCACTGAGCAGGCCCCAACTTATGAGTATTTAAAAAACCTTGAGATCCTCTCGCCTGTCAATCACCGCGATGAAGGTAACGCCCCTTCCGGGGGGGGGGGGGGGCGGGGGGTGAGGAATGCAGGACTATAAAACCCCGGATGCCTGGAGTGACTCACTCATTCTGCAAGATCGCGAGGGAAAGTCCACGACTCATTCTAAGCTGTGAATCAACTGTGGTTCATAACAAGAGGATTTCAGTACAGGAGTAAAGAGATTCTTCTGCAGCTGTATTGGGCTCTGGTGAGACCACATCTGGAGCATTGTGTACAGTTTTGGTCTCCTAATTTGAGGATCCTTGTGATTGAGGCAGTGCAGCGTAGGTTCACGAGATTGATCCCTGGGATGGCGGGACTGTCATATGAGGAAAGATTGAAAAGACTAGGCTTGTATTCACTGGAGTTTAGAAGGATGAGGGGGATCTTATAGAAACATATAAAATTATAAAAGGACTGGATAAGCATGCAGGACAAATGTTCCCAATGTTGGGTGAGTCCAGAACCAGGGGCCACAGTCTTTAGAATAAAGGGGAGGTCATTTAAGATGAGCTGAGAAAAAACTTTTTTACGCAGAGAATTGTGAATTTATGGAATTCCCTGCCACAGGGGCAGTGGAGGCCAAATCACTGGATGGATTTAAGAGAGAGTTGGATAGAGCTCTAGGGGCTAGTGGAGTCAAGGGATATGGGTTATTGATAGTGGACAAACAGCCATGATCACAATGAATGGCGGTGCTGGCTCGAAGGACCGAATGGCCTCCTCCTGCACCTATTTTCTATGTTTCTGTTTCCATGTAACTGAACTGTGAGTCTGGAATGTACTTGCAATAAATGATTTGTTATCACTTAATGACAATGCCATGAGTTATTTGGCCTGCTGCCCCACCTATGCTTGAAACTGCAATGCTTTATTAGGTCCGACTATGTTTGGAAGGAATAAATGCTTTATTAGGTCCGACTGTGTTTGGTTCAAGGGTCCCGCTCATTTCATGACTTCCGCATGTGGACATGTTGGGCTGATTGCGTAATTTTCGGTAAGTGTAGAGATCACGCTGATTGTGGTAGTGCCGCTGACTGCGGAAGCCCCAAAGTGGAGAGGCCGCGCTCAGCCGTGTGAGTATTCAAGAAAGTTTAATGCCATATATATGGTGTGTGAGTCAATGAGTGTGTGTGTGTGTGTGTGTGGTGTGTGTGTATAGTGTGTGTGTGTGTGTGTGTGTGTGTGCAAAGCTGGGACCCAAGGGTGCCAATTAGTCTAGTTTTATTTTAAGGTTACATTTTTTTGTTATGTATCGTTTCTACAGTTGAGCAACCTGCTAGTACAATCATGGAGTTGTTAAAAAAAATTGCATTGCACTGGCTCCCTTGCATTTTTTGGCTGTGTATATGTGGGGGGGTGGGGGAAACCGTTTAATCTCTTCCCTGTACGGGGACCCGAAATTTTCCCTGTTGGGTCTCCGGTGTCGTTGGGCCTAACATCGGGGAGCCGATGGCGGCCTCCAAATGGAACCAACCTGAGGGCTCCAGTCGTGGAGCCTGCGAACTCGCCATCGTGGAGCTAGCCGAATTCGGAGCGGGGGGAGCTGTGGTGGCGCGTGTTTGCAACCTGACTTCGGAGCTTCGGAGCTCCGGCCGCAGGCCCGGTGGACAGGAACATCAGGACCTCGCAGGTCCTTGGTGGGAGGCCACTTTTCGGAGCTCCCACAACGGCACCGGAGACCCAACAGGGAAAATGTCCGGAATCGCGGGGTTTAAATGACCCGGAGCGGGACCTAATATCAGCCGGTGTGACTTAAACGGCCGCGGGACTTACCATCGCTAGCTGGGGGCTTTAACATCGTGAGCCCCAATCGCCTCGACGCTAGACTGTGGGAGAAGAACAAAGGAAAGCGATAAGACTTTTGCCTTCCATCACAGTGAGGTGTTGGAGATTCACTGTGATGGATGTTTGTGTAAATTGTGTTAAGTGTGTGTCTTGGATTTTTTTTTGTAATGTCATGACTGCAGGAATAAAATTTCGTTCAAACCTTGTCTGTTTGAATGACAATAAAAGGCATTCTATTCTATTCTAATTAGCTTTATAATTAATTACATCAATACTAGATTTCTACATCCTGAGACTGTTTTTGGATGTGAAATCATTCTTAACCAGTTAACCTAACTTCCAGTAGACATAGGGAACGGCAGGTGCTGAAATCATGAGCAAAAAACACAAAGTGCTGGAGTAAATCAACAGGTCCGACAGCATCTCCGATGAACATAGATATGCGGGTCTGATCCCTTCCTCAAACTGAAGTAGGGTTTCAACCTGAAAACGTCACCTAACTATGTTCTCCAGAGATTCTCCAGAGATGTTCCAGAGATTCCACCCCTCTTTGCATTTTTTTATGCCTGACCTAACTCCTACATCACTGAATCCTTTGTAATTAGAGAACAGTGATTCCTTTTCAAATTTACAATACATGTCTTATTACCTAGTACTTTACAATCTGGTAGGCTGTAGTAACTGGTAATTCTGAGGAATGGACTAGATGATGAATATACTGGAATATATTTGAGCAATAGAATCACAAGCAACTACAGATGCAGCAATCTTAAGCAATCCTTAAGCAGTGCTGGAGGACCCTTACAACCTGAAACACTGTCTGTCCATTTGCCACTGACTGGTCTGTTGAGTATCTCCACAACTTTGTTTTTACCTGATTGATTAATAGGCACCAACCAAACCCTACATTAATCCTACTATTTTTTTCGCTCCACATTCGCATCAACTACATCCAGATACTGCCACTAGTGGCAATTTACAGTGGCTAAGTCACTTCCCAATCTGCACCTCTTTTGGAAATGTTTGGAAATCTTTGGAAACCAGAGAACATGGAGGAAATTAAATTGTCACAGCGACTATATACAAACTTCACACAGGATCCAAGGGCAGGATTGAACCCAGGTATCTGGTGCTGTTAGGCAATGGCTCTACTGGCTGCACCAATGTATCATGCTATCTCAAAGAAAAGAATGTAAAATAATCTTGAATTCATACTCATACTCAAAAAGATGTTCATTTTGACAGCATAAACGTGTGGCCTAATTTATGTCATGTTGCATTCAAAATATTTCAGAATACCGCAACCAGGGTTAAAATTAGAAACAAGGAACTACAGATGCTGTTTTGCAAAGAATGAAACAAAGTGCTGGTAGTAAATTTTCTTTATCTTTTCATCTTGGGCCTTTGACAAACCATCTGCATACCATAAAAATCATTCACCCGTACCCACCTATTTCATGCCAGGATTTGTCCTCCCCTCAGCTCTCTTCCAGCTTCCCCCCTTCCCACACCACCACAATTTCTGAAAGAGGGTCTCGACCCGATATATCGCCTATCCATGTTCTCCTGAGATACTGCATGACCCATTGAGTTACTCCTGCACATTTCCTTTTTTTCAGGGTTAACATTACTATCTTTTGATAGTCCAGGAGTGCGTGGATGAAAATGGAAAAGTATATAAGTGGAAAAGTGAGGTTGGGACTATCCCAACATTTAAGAAACAGTTAGACAGGTACAAAGATAGGACAGGTTTGTAGTGACACTAGTCCCAAGCGCAGGCTGGTGGGACTAGTGTAACTGGGACAAGTTGGACCGAAGGTCCTGTTTCCACACTGTATCACTGTATGGCTCTATGCCTCTATGATTAAATTACAATGAATCTTGATTCTGTGATTTTATGAGAAATAATTTGCCAGGTTGCTAGGATGGGGGACACCTGGGATCGTGGTACAAAAATGATCTTTATGAATACAAGTCTGGGCAACCTTGCATGATCTTTGCATTTGGCTGGAATCCTTTCTGAGCCCACACACTGCTGGTTCTTTAAAGAGAAAAGGAATGATGGCTCTGTAAAGCAGTGCACAATTGCATTTTTAAGGCAAACTAATGTGCACTGGAGGAAAATAAGACTTACTAATGTGCACTGGAGGAAAATAAACCCTTAAGAAGTGAAAAAGTTGAAATAGAGTCATAGAGTGATACAGTGTGGAAACAGGCTCTTCGACCCAACTTGCCCACACCAGCCAACATGTCCCAGCTACACTAGTCCCACCTGACAGCGTTTGGTCCATATCCCTCCAAACCCAGTCCTATCCATGTACGTGCCTAACTATTTCTTGAATGTTGGGATAGTTCCTGCCTCAACTACCTCCTCTGGCAGCTTGTTCCATACATCCACCATCCTTTGTGTGAAAAGAGTCCTCCAAGAGATGGCAATTTTCAGGACACTTAAAATGACAAAAGTTGTGCTGAAAGCTGAGGATTTAAAGGTTCAAGAGGTATTAGAGTTTACTGAAACAGCAACACAGAAAACTATTGTTGCCTAGTGACAGACACATGATATAATAAATTGCAGGAAAAGGGCCTTTTAGGATCCATTAGACTGAAAGAAATATATCACAAACGGCGCATGGTTCCTTCAAAACGTATAATAAACTATTAATTTGTGGTTTACTGTGAACAGGATTGGATAATAGTAATGATAAAAGCATTTCTATGTTTTAACAGTTTAGTATATTTAAGTCACTGCCGCATGAGATGAGTGTTGCCTGTTACAATTGTAAAGTGCTTCTATGTTTGCAGCCTTCACTTTAATACCTAGTCAAGTGTGCTGCAGGTGGGGGCTGAGGCAGACAGCAAACTCGTGGGATTGGTCTTACCTGAACCCCAGGGGAAGAGGTGGGTGGCTGGCAGCTGAGAGCAGGAACCTGAACCTTGTCTCACTAACGTAACGCTGTTGCTAGGGACCCAAAGGAACATTCATCAGCCTCCCACTGAGAATTTGGCAGGAATGGTTCGGCAAAAATCGCGGTCAGGGAGAATGATAGAAGCCCATGGCAGGAGAGGGTCGAGGCTTTTTTATGGAGCTGGAGGAGAGTAATTCATTTGGATTCATTGTGACCAAAAACAAAATGACGGTACCAGCCGTTCATCGGTCCCACTCATGCCCATTTAATTTTTCCTGGCATTTGAACCCGGGGTTGCAGCAAGTTGGTATTACAAATACTCCATTGAGTAGTTGGGGCTTTGATTTGATTTGATTCATTATTGTCATATTGCCGAGATACTATGAAAATCTTTTGTCTGTATGCTATCCAATTTAATTCAGAATTTACTACACATGAATAGGTTTAGGTTTAAGTTTAGTTTATTATTGTCACATGAACCAAAGTACAACGACAAGCTTTGTTGTGCATGCTATCTGATCAAATTTAATATTATACATAAATACAATCGTCAAACTCAAGTACAATAGCTACAGTAAAGGAAAATATACTGAACACAGAATATACAGGTAATTTTCAGCATTATATTGCCATAATTCCAGAAACAAAGTCCAATGTCTGAAATGAAGCATAGGGAAATCGGACTGTACCCTGGTTTATGGAGAGTCCATTCGGAAGCCTGATAACAGAGGGAAAGAAGCTGTTCCAGACTCTGGTGATGCGGTCTTTCAAGCCTCTATATCCTCTTCCCGATGGGAGCTGAGAGAAGAAGAAATGAATGGAGTGGGAAATGTCTTTGATTTTGTTGCCTGCTTTCCTGAGGCTGCGTGAAGTATAGATTGTGTCAATGGCGGGGTATCTGGTTCGTGTGATGGGCTGGGATACATCCACACCTCACTGCAATTTATTGTGATCTTGGCCAGAGCTGTTGACCTACCAAGCTGTGATGTTACTCAATAGTGTAGAATCAAGTTACACGCAAGTACAATGGGTAGACCAAAAAATAAAATTATTAGATGCAGAATATAGTTTTCAATTTTGTAGTTCTGAGGAAAAAAATCCAGCATCTACAATGAGGTAGCATGGAAGATTGAGACAGCTTCTGTGAATAGGTTGCAACAGCAATGAACCTCTTCAATTAATGGCATCGGTGAGAATGCTAATATTTATTGCTTGATTAAATTATTCAACACTGCTATTGGATATGGAATTCCTAGATTTGAGGGGATTTTGGTAATATACTTTTAAAACAGGATGGATGTAAATTGAAGGGTAAAATAAAGACAGTGCTGTTTTCATGCTCTTGCTGCCCTTGCACTTCTAGACAGTAGAGAACTGGTTTGGGAAGCGATGGAAAGTAGCTGAAGTGTATGGGTTGTGCAGGACCAAATGGAAAGGCCATGCAAAGTTGGTATTCACAGTAGCAGGCGATTTATTAAAATTGGTGCACACCAGGAGACCAGTCAAAGCTGATCTCCAGAGTATGACTTTGGTACGGCTTTTACATTCTCAGGTGACAAGATTACACAAAAACTTGATTAACAGTAAAACTAGGTCTGGATTACAGAATGGAGCTTAATTGGGTAACAAACTAGGTCTTGATTACAGAATGGAAGATATAGAAATACTTAATTAGGCAATGAACTAGGCTTTGATTACAGAATAAAATGATTAAGAAGGAATGAATGAATAGTTTTATTAGCCAAGAATTCACATACAAGGAATTTGCCTAGGTGCTCCGCCCGCAAGTGACAACATGACATACAGTGACAGTTAGGAATGATTCATACAACATTAAACATTAAACATAATTATCACATTATCACAAATCTAACATAGTTGACAGAAGATCAAATTT
Source organism: Okamejei kenojei (assembly GCA_035221665.1). NCBI lineage: Eukaryota > Metazoa > Chordata > Chondrichthyes > Rajiformes > Rajidae > Okamejei > Okamejei kenojei. Next base: position 117,413,373 of record CM069132.1, on the reverse strand, counting down.
TCTGTTACAACGATGGGTGCACGCTATAACATAATCAATTAAGTTCCTGAAACTTGGGTGTCATCAATACTGCATTCTATGTCTCTACTTGTAGGCTTTGTCTGCGGTTCCCTGTCACCACATTAGCACAATCCGCATCCCTGTTTACTAGTTATTAGACCTCACTATTATTTCCCCTTCAACAGTTGTAAATAGTACACACTGCAGCCATATGCAGAGTGGTGGAAGGAATGAATGTTTAAGGTGGTGGATGGACTGACAAACAAGTGGTTAATGTTGAGCTTCTTTAGTCCTGTTGGAATAACACACGTCCAAATTTCTGTCCTGAGATTCATGGATCAAATAGCTCTGAGGAGTCGGGGATAAGTGGCTCCCTGTAGGATACCCAGCCTCTGATCTGTTCTTCGAGCCTCAAGGATACTCAGACTAAGATAGAGAAGCTTTTTTGTTTAATAGAATCCATCACTGCTGAATAATTTTAATGGCAATCCTAATAAAGAAAAGCAGAAGAGGTATAAAAGCATTCTAGTTATTTATTTACTTTTTTGGGAATTGTGGATTGCTGGTCAGCATTATCAGCAATTATTGCCTTCTCTAATTCCCCTTGAGGTGATGGTGAAAAGCGCTGCTTTGAATTGCCGCAGTCTTACAATTACTCCACCAGTGCTGATCTAGGTTTAGGTTTAGGTTTATTATTGGCACGTGTACCGAGATACAGTGAAGAATTTTGTTGTGCCTGCTATCCAATCAAATCAGATAGTACTATTCATAAATACAATCGTCAAACTCAAGTACAATAGGCAGAGCAAAGGGGAAGATAGATTATGCAGAATATAGTTCTCATCATTGACGCGCATCAGTTCCATAGACCAAATCCAATGTCCACAATGGGGTCGAGGTGAATTGGACAGTCCCTATAGTTTATGAAAGGACTGACAACAGAGGGGCAAAAGCTCTTCCTGAGCCTGGTGGTACACTCGTTCAGGCTTCTGTACTTTCTGCCAGACAGGAGCAGGGAGAAGAAGGAATAACCAGGGTGGGACAAGTCTTTAATTATATTGGCTGCTTTTCCGTGGCAGTATGGGGTGTAGATGGAGTCAATGATGGGAAGTCTGATCTGTGTCATCTGAAAGGGTGTTCCCAGTTTCAGCACCATTGACAACAAACAAGCAGCATTATGTTTTAAAGGCCATGTGCTACTTGGAGAGGTGCATGCAGATGGGATGATCCCATGTGCTTGAAACCGTTATTGGTTTTGATGGTGGAGTTTGGAGGTTTGCGATACCTGTGAGGGGAACCTACGAGAGCAAATAAAGTGACTTCTGTGGGTGGTATGAACTACAGGTATTGGCGGGTATAAATATTTAGAATAGCAAGCACTTTGCTTTGCCCTGGATTGTGCCAAGCTTCATAAGTGTTGCTGAAACTACATATGTCCAGGCAAGTGAAGATTATTGCATTATGCTACTTGTAGATGTGGAAATATTTAGAGGTGAAAGAAGGTGAATCACTCACGACAGCATCTGAGCTGCTTCATATTTATATGGCTGGTCCAATTATGTTAATGACCAATAAAGGGGGCCGGGATAATGATGGTGGGACAACATCAGAACAATGTGTATTGGAGGGGAGCCTAGAACGTGGTGTTCCTCTGCATCTGCTACTCTTGTCCTTTTTATTATGGTCGATATTAGAGAAGTGAAATCAACATAACCTGGACAAGTAGCAACAGCCCAGTCAGTAGTGGAAGACCGAAAAAGGTGCATTTATTACTGGGAACAAGGAAATGGCAGATGCGTTGAACAGGTACTTTGGATCTGTCTTCACTAAGGAGGACACAAACAATCTTCCTGATATAGTAGTGGCCAGAGGATCTGGGGTGACAGAGGAACTGAACGAAATCCACATTAGGCAGGAAATGGTGTTGGATAGACTGATGGGACTGAAGGCTAATAAATCCCCAGGGCCTGATGGTCTGCACCCCAGGGTACTTAAGGAAGTGGCTGTAGAAATCATGGATGTATTGGTGATAATTTTCCAATGTTCTATAGACTCAGGATCAGTTCCCGTGGATTGGAGGGTAGCTAATGTTATCCCACTTTTTAAGAAAGGCGGGAGAGTGAAAACGGGGAATTATAGACTAGTTAGCCTGACATCGGTGGTGGGGAAGATGCTGGAGTCAATTTTAAAAGATGAGATAGATAGCAGTAACAGGATCGGTCCGAGTCAGCATGGATTTACGAAGGGGAAATCTTGCTTGACTAATCTTCTGGAATTTTTTGAAGATTTTTTGGTCGGCACGGACTGGAAGGGCCGAGAGGGCCTGTTTCCGTGCTGTAATTGTTATATGGTTATATGGTTATATGTAACTAGGAAAATGGACAAGAGAGAGCCAGTGGATGTAGTGTACCTGGACTTTCAGAAAGCATTCGATAAGGTCCCACATAGGAGATTAGTGGTGAAAATTAGGGCACATGGTATTGGGGCTAAAGTGCTGACATGGATAGAGAAGTGCTTGGCAGACAGGAAACAAAGAATAGGGATTAACGGGTCCCATTCAGAATGGCAGGCAGTGACTAGTGGGGTACCGCAAGGCTCGGTGCTGGGACCGCAGCTATTTACAATATACATCAATAATTTGGATGAAGGGATTCAAAGTAACATTAGCAAATTTGCAGATGACACAAAGCTGGGTGACAGTGGAAACTGTGAAGAGGATGCTAAGAGAATGCAGGGGGAGTGGGCAGATGCATGGCAGATGAAGTTTAATGCGGATAAATGTGAGATTATCCACTTTGGTAGCAAAAACAGGAAGGCAGATTACTATCTAAATGGCGTCAAGTTAGGAAAAGGGGAAGTGCAACGGGATCTGGGGGTCCTTGTACATCAGTCTATGAAAGTGAGCAGGCAGTGAAGAAAGCGAATGGCATGTTGGCATTTATAACAAGAGGAATCGAATATAGGAGCAAAGAGGTCCTTCTGCAATTGTACAGAGACCTAGTGAGACCACACCTGTGTAGTTTTGGGTCCCTCATTTGAGGAAGGACATTCTTGCTATTGAGGGAGTGCAGCGTAGGTTTACAAGGTTAATTCCCGGGATGGGGGGACTGTCATATGCTGGAGCAGGTGGGCTTGTACACTCTGGAGTTTAGAAGGATGAGAGGCTATCTCATTGAAACATATAAGATTGTTAATGGCTTGGACACACTAGAGGCAGGAAACATTTTCCCGATGTTGGGGGAGTCCAGAACCAAGGGCCACAGTTTAGGAATATGGAGTAAGCCATTTAGAACGGAGACAAGGAAACACGTTTTCTCACAGAGAGTGGTGAGTCTGTGGAATTCTCTGCCTCAGAGGGCGGTGGAGGCAAGTTCTCTGGATGCTTTCAAGAGAGAGCTAGATAGGGCTCTTAAAAATAGAGGAGTCAGGGGATATGGGGAGAAGGCAGGAACGGGATACTGATTGAGGATGATCAGCCATGATCACATTGAATGGCGGTGCTGGCCCGAAGGGCCAAATGGCCTACTCCTGCACCTATTGTTTATTGTCTATTTTATAGATGGTGCATACAACAGCCATTGTGATGCAGGGAATTAATGTGTTGGATGATGGATCAGGTCTCAGTCAAGTCAGATGTCTTGTCCTGGGTAGTGTTCAGCTTTTGTTTTTATCTGCACAATGCTACCGATAAATATCTCGCTCCTCTAAATGCACAAATTGCGTAACTGTTAACTGGTGTTCCTCCGGAGCGCAGGAATGCTATGTGGCGTGTAGTAGCTCGGCCACATTGGAAATAGTGAGATTTGGCAGAGGCATCAGTTAAATGGAAAAAAAAACTCTGAACCAGATTTTACTGAGGTTGGACAAGAGGACAGCTAAGTGCTCCCAGGAGAAGAGTAAGCATTTAAAAAACATCAATGAAGCTGGCAGCGTCTGAATTAAGCTGTTGCTTTTGGCAACTTTTTCTAAACCGCTAAGAACACAGTAGTTGGTATCAGGAGAGGACAATTTTGGGGAGAATAAGGCTTCCAGCAACAGCATTACTCCCACTTGGCTTTCAGCTCCTTAACAATTAACTCTCCCACACACCCATACATAAGCCCCACTCTCGGGGTTCACACAATCCCACCCAAATCTCCCCAGATACCCACAGTCTGAGTTCCAGCTTCTCAGTAGCATCAGGTATTGTGGAGTATTGTGTGCAGTTTTGGTCCCCTAATTTGAAGAAGGACATTCTTGCTATTGAGGGAGTGCAGCGTAGCTTTACAAGGTTAATTACCGGGATGGCAGGACTGTCATATGCTGAGAGAATGGAGCAGCTGGGCTTGTACACTCTGGAGTTTAGAAGGATGAGAGGGGATCTAATTGAAACATACAAGATTGTTAAGGGCTTGGACACAGGAAAGAGGCAGGGAAAGATGTTCCCGATGTTGGGGGAATCCAGAATCAGGGGCCACAGTTTAAGAAAAAGGAGTAAGCCATTTAGAACGGAGACCAGGAAACACGTTTTCTCACAGAGAGTGGTGAGTGTGGAATTCTTTGCCTCAGTGGAGGCTGGAGGCTGGTTCTCTGGATGCTTTCAAGAGAGAGCTAGATAGGGCTCTTACAAATAGTGGAGTCAGGGGATATGGGGAGAAGGCAGGAACGGGGTACTGATTTGGGGATGATCAGCCATGATCACATTGAATGGCGATGCTGGCTCGAAGGGCCAAATGGCCTACTCCTGCTCCTATTGTCTATTGTATTGGAATACAGTGAAGATCAGACCCTGCACCAGATGCAGCAGAATTTCCCCTGGACCTCTGAATGGAACCTGCATGGTACGGTGGCCTCTTCTGGAGCACTCAGGAGCACTGAGCTGTCACATAGGCAGGCATCTCAGTGGTTCAATTGGCATCTCAACAGGTTCAATTGGAGTACGCTGCGAAATATCCATATGACATTCTGTTTCACTTTTAGATTCAGTTTAGTTCATTATTGTATACACCAGGGTCAATGAAATAGTAAGATTAAATGAGAACTTACCAGTTTGAAGTTTGATCGTTATTTTATGAGGAGTTACGTTATGTAATGCTATGTTCCGTTTTGATCTCTCTAACTAGGGAAGAATGGAGGGAAGACAACAAATGTTCACCAGATTGATTCCTGGGACCACAAAATTGTCCAGGCAGATAGATGGGGCCAATGAGGTCTGTATTCACAAATGTTCAGAAAAATGGGAGGAGATCTTATTGGAAAATACAGATGTCTGACACTCTCGATAGTTGGTATGCGGAGAACATGTTTCATTGGTTGGAATGGGGATATAGAAAGGGGCACAATATCAAAGTATGGGGGTAAGCTATTTTAGACTGTGATGAGATGAAATTACCTAACTCAGAAGTTGAAATAACTTGTGAAATTGTCTACGTGAAAGCTTTGGAAATCAAGTTAATAAATATATTAAGAACAAGTATGGTTTTGTACGTGGAAGATCCTATCTCATAAATTTGATTGTTTTTTGAAGAAATAACTAAAAACATTGATGAGGCTAGAGCCGTAGATGTTGTCTATATGGATTTCAGCAAGGCATTTGATAATGTTCTGTATAGTAGGATGCTCTGGAAGGTTAGGTTGTAATGGATTCAGGTTGAGCCAGCTGACTGGATAGAAAATTGGCTTTATGGTAGGAAGCAGTGGGTGATGATGAATGGTTGTTTCTTGGAGTAGAGGACTGTGATTAGTGGTGTGCCTCAGGGATCGGTGTTGGGCCTATTGCTGTTTGCGGTTTATATTTGCTGAGAATATACAAGGTATGATTAGTAAGTTTGCAGATGATACTAAAATGGGTGAAATTGTAGATAATGAAGATGGTTATCACAAATTACAGCAGGATCTTTTTCAGTTGGGCAAGTGGGCTGAGGGAAGGTCAATAGAGTTTACTGCAGATTAATACAAGGTGTATTTTGTGAGGTCAAACCAGGGCAGGACATTCACAGTGAATGGGGAGTCTTGTAGAGCAGAGGGATCTAGAAGTGTAGGTACATTGTTCCTTGAAAGTGGTGTCATGGGTAGATATGGTGGTAAAGAAGGCTTTGGGATACGTTGGCTTTTATCAGTCAGGGTAGTGATCATAAAAGTTAGGACTTTTAAGAAGGAACTGCAGATGCTGGAAAATCGAAGGTAGACATAAATGCTGGAGAAACTCAACGGGTGAGGCAGCATCCATGGAGCGAAGGAAATAGGTGACGTTTTGGGTCGAGACCCTTCTTCAGACTTAGGATGTCAGGATGTTAATTTACAGTTGTACAAGTTATTGGTGGAGCCACATTTGCAACAATGGTGTAGGAAAGATGTTGTGAAGCTGGAAAGAGTGCAGAGCAGATTTATGTTGATAAGGCTTGCTGGCCTGAGCTATAGGGAAATATGGGCAGGCTAAAACCCCTGTCTCACGGTGCAAGTTGGCCCACGAGTGACCCCGAGTTTTCACTCGTGGTGATCATGTACGATGAACGTAGCGGCAACGTCGGGACTCGCGCGATCAACTTGTCCACTCGTGGCGCTAACGGCAGGTACTCGGGAAACTTGTTAACTCGTGAAAAAATCAAACGTTTGATTTTTTCCACGAGTCAAATTAACTGTTCAAGTTAAAAATGAAAACATTTAAACTCATTGCAATAACGTAATGGCCCGTGCGTTTACCTTAGTGTCTTGTGAGTCTATCGTGGGAACTTTCTTATAATCTGTTCGTTCGCTCGAGTAAAGACTGAACCAAAGATAGTCACAAAATGCTGGAGTAATTACATGTGGTTAAGTTACATGTGGCTCCGGGAGGTAAAGAGGCTTGAGAAATATAAATGCTGAAATACGCGCGGATCAACGCGGGGTATCCAGAGCTGAAAGTTACAATGAAATTAGATTGAACGAGACGACTTTGACACAAAAAGCTGGAGTAACTCAGCGGGACAGGCGGCAGGAGAGAAGGAAAAATGCAAAAAAAGTGAAACTATCGCCAGGGAAAATCGAGAACTTCTTGGCTCCCTTCTCCTCAGACCTAAACGCAGCGATCCCCCTTCTCTGTGTTATGTGTGTCGACATGCATTCATTCCTGAATTCAGAGAAAAAGGCGAATGTATTCCCCCCCTCACCTCCCGAAAACAAACCTAATCCATGTTTCCCAAACACCAGTCCGAAGAAGGGTCTCAACCCGAAACGTCACCCATCCCTTCTCTCCAGAGATGCTGCCTGTCCTGCTGAGCTACTCCAGCCTTTTGTGTCTATTTTTCCCAAACACTCGTTAGAATCAAGAAGCCATCTCTTGGGTTTTATGTATGATAACCATCTCCACTTTCAGGTTTTTTCTGGAGGGATTACAACTAATTAAATGTGTGGAACAAACTAAAAATGCAAAACTGGAAATAAAATTAAGTTTGTCCAAATATCAAACGCGTATGCATTGCAATTTGCAGCGGAGACACTGGATAGAAAGTATTCAGTAGCACGCACACCACACACACATATGTCCTACTTCCCGCTGTTACGTTACTATTTGCTTTCAGTGTTTTTGTTTTATCTCTTCTTATATTCCAGCTGGAGCTGTATTTTCACCGACTCGCCAACCTCCCCCTCCCCCCCCCCCCCCCCCCTCCCCCGCTCCCCAAACTCGAGAACTTGGAATTCGCGAGAACTATTTTGTTTTGGTCTTAAAAAAGAACAACATTTTTAGTTAAAAATCGGTCAAAGGCTGTGGATTGGCGAGAGATTTAGATTTGAAATGAAGGGGGTTGATATTTCGTGGAGTTACTCAGCAGAAGGCAACCCAGGAACCACGCAAAGTATATATACAGCACATGGACATCTGTATATATATATATGTGTGTGTGTGTGTGTATATATATATATATATATATATATATATATATATATATATATATATACACACACACACACACACACACACACACACACACATATATATATATACACATGTCCATGTGCTGTATATATACTTTGCGTGGTTCCTGGGTTGCCTACTATATATAACTATATTGCCTACTATATTGCCTATAGATGTAATGAGAGAGAGAGAGTATATATATATAGAAACTTAGAAACATAGAAAATAGGTGCAGGGGTAGGCCATTCAGCCCTTCGAGCCTGCACCGCCATTCAATATGATCATCGCTGATCATCCAACTCAGTATCCTGTACCTGCCTTCTCTCCATACCCCCTGATCCCTTTAGCCACAAGGGCCACATCTAACTCTCTCTTAAACATAGCCAATGAACGGGCTTCAACTACCTTCTGTGGCAGAGAATTCCACAGATTCACCACTCTCACAATTGCAATATATATAATATATATATATGTATTTGTAGTATAATATGTATATACATATTATATATATTATATATATATTTCAATTCCAACCCCGAAGCAATTGAGAGGTGATTTCTTGGGGCCATGTAATTTAACGTGTGTCTTTGCTTTTAAAAGTGAAGCTGTTTAATTGTTTACGCTGCGCTGTGTTTCGTGTTGGGGAGAGTGCTGCTGTTACAATGCTTTCAATTCTATTCTGCCCTCCCCCTTCCACAGAAAAATGCCTAAATTTGTCTTTGTGCCCACTCTCCTGGGAGCAATCCAAACCAGGGGAACAATGAACCCTCAGAGGCTTCGCGTTCCTTGCTCCTATATATGGACCTCGCTCGCTCGCAACTGTATGAGCGCTCGATCAACCAGACATCGGCCAACACGGAGGCCTGATTACTGAAAACAAAGTAAACTTGTACCAGACCTCATCATCTTCCTTCCGCCCACCCGTAACCACGGCACCACACTTTCAACAGAAACCTTAATATTTAAAGAATATATTTTGGGACATTTGATTTTCTGACGAAGGATCCCGAGCAGAAACGCCACATATATGTGTGTGTGTGTGTGTGTGTGTGTGTGTGTGTGTGTGTGTGTGTGTGTGTGTGTGTGTGTGTGTGTGTGTGTGTGTATCTGTCTGTATCTGTCTGTATCTGTGTGTGTCTGTGTGTGTGTGTGTGTGTGTGTGTGTGTGTGTGTGTGTGTGTGTGTGTGTGTCTGCTGTCAGGTCCCGGCGGCCCCTCAAAGTCAGTCACCCGAGCTGCTTCCTTCCTCTGAAGTGGCGGCCAGTTCTGCTGTCCGTGCCCGGAGCGCTGCGGCAGCCGCCCAAGCTAATTCACTCCCTGGCCACAATAAAACCATATAGCAATGACAGCATGGAAACAGGCCATCTCGGACCTTTTACTCCGTGCTGAACACTACTCACCTAGTCCCATCTACCTGCACTCAGACTGGAGCGTGGCAAGTGGGTTACTGACCCCAATCCCCTCCTTCACAACGCCAGACTCCCCAAATACTATGAACTGAGCTCTCCCCCCACCCCGGGAAATACAGTATTTAAAAACATAAAGCACCAAGAAATGCACTTACCACGTTATTGGTTACTGGAGGGTGCGCATTTTCCCTTTGTAGGTCATATCAATAGATGCGGCCGCGCTGAAATAACTCAAAGCCACAGGATGGAGATGTGTTCTTTAACATTGTTGCTTTATTAAAACATACCTTAATTCACGGTTGGCTCAAGAGTAACGGGAGAGGAAGTTGGTAACTCGGGAGAGGAAGTTGGAGCATTGCAGCAATGACATACCCGTGGGAACTCGGTTACACTTGATCATAAACTTGAAGTCTCGTACACAACCACGAATCTTTCACTCGGGGTACCTCGTGGGTCAACTCGCACCGTGAGACAGGGCCATAAGACTCTATGACTATGACCCTAAGGAGATTATTAAGAGTTCTGCACACTAAAGAGACCAACAGCTTATGGAGAAACAGAAATATTATGCATTGAGATAGAGGATCAACCACATTTGTTTTGAAGGCACAAGAGGCTGTAGATGTTGGAATCTTTAGCAAAATACAATGTGATGGAGGAACCTTGAGGGCAGGCAGCATCTGAGAGGAACTAAACAGCCGATATTTTGGGTTGGGACCCTTCTTCAGACTGATTGCTTTCATTGTTTTGAATGTGGGACAGGCTCGAATGGCTTACCATTTACCATTTATATTATTTATGTTTCTATATTTCCTTCTCTGTTTATGGAACCTATGACAAATGTTCCTTAGTCCACAGAGACCATCTATAAGATGGAACTGGCAGCAAAGCAAGATATGGGGGCAGTGTAACTTCTTTTTTTAATTAAAAAATATATATTTATTAGAAGTAAGTACATTACATTTTAATGGTACCTTTTTACAGGTTACCAGAATTATTAAAACATTATTCGTACAACTTCCTTTTTTTTTTAACATTTTTTTTTAGAAAGAAATGAGAAAGAAAGAAGTAGTGAAGAGTGAAGAATAGACTAGTGAGTGTAGAGTGAAGAAAGAAATGTGAGAAAGTAAAGCAGAAAGGAGATTCTCCCACGCAACCCGTCAATGTTATTTTTTTAATATTCTTAATCAATTCAGTCAAACCCAGAATTTTTAATTTTATGATGCTATTACACCGCATGATTCCACAAGGTCAATAAATGGAGACCACCTCGTTAAGAATTGGTCTTTTTTTCCTATTAGGAGGAGTCTCATTTCTTCCAAATGTGCCGTTTCCAACATATTACCAATCCACATTTTGAGTGTTGGTATAGTAGCCTTTTTCCAAAATTTACGTATGTTTTTTTTCGCTATTATTAAACCATAATTAAAAAATGAGATTTGGGATATATTTAATTTATTTACATCTCCAAAGATAATCATTTCCATGCCAGGTTCCATTTTTATCTTAAATAAACTAGTGAATATATCAAATATATCACACCAAAAACTTTGAAGTTTTATGCAAAAAACAAAAGAGTGTGTAAGATTGGCATTTTGACAAAGACATTGATCACAAATTGGTGAGATATTTGAATAAAATTTATTCAACCTAACTTTTGAATAATATAGTCTGTGTAATATTTTAAATTGAATTAAATTATGTCTGGAGTTAATCGAACATTTATGTATATATACCAAATACCTCTCCCATGTTTCTTTAGAAATTTTCATCATTAAATCTTTTTCCCAATCTTCTCTAATTGACTCTGTTGAAGGCAATTCTCTATTAAGAATACTGTTATATAGATATGATATTATTTTTTGTGAATCTGCCTTAATATTCATTGCTTCTTCCAGTGGGTCTATCGTTATATTCTGTAATCTTGGTATATATTTTTTTATAAAGTCACATATCTGTAAATATTTAAAGTATTGGTTATTTTTCAAATTAAATTTTGATTTTAATTGTTGAAATGATAATAAATTTCCCATTTCATACATGTCACCCAACTTTTTAATTCCCAGTCTTTAACATTGTCTATATGTTTTATCCATAATAGATGGTTTAAATACCGGGTTATTCACTATTGGTGTTAATGAAGATAAGTTTCTTAATTTTAAATTTAATTTTATTTGTTTCCAAATTCGAATTATATTGTGTACATTTGGATTCTTCTTATATAATATATTATTCAATTTTATCGGGGAGAAGAGGATCGCTCCTAAATCATAAGGGAAACAATCCTCTTTTTCCATTCTTATCCATTCCATCTGTTGAGAAGAACAATCCAACCAATGAATAATATTCTTAAGGGTACACAAAAAGCTGGAGAAACTCAGCGGGTGCAGCAGCATCTAAGGAGCGAAGGAGATAGGCGACGTTTCGGGTCGAGACCCTTCTTCAGACTAAGAATAATAATATTCTTAATATGCACTGCCCAATAATAATATAAAAAAATAGGCAGTGCAAGTCCCCCTACATCTTTAGGTTTACACAAATGATTTATTTTAATTCTATGTGCTTTGTAGTCCCATATAAAATTCGTAATATTAGAATCTAGTTTAAAAAAAAAATATTTTGGTATATATATTGGTATGGATTAAAATAAATATAATATTTGTGGTAACACTATCATTTTTATAGCATTTATTCTGCCAATTAATGATAGTGGGAGCGTTTTCCAAAATGTAATCAAAGCGTTCAATTTATTTAACCGAGGAATAAAATTAGCGTTAAATAATGATTTATATCTTCTGGTAACTTGAATACCTAAATACTTAAATTTTTCCGTTGCAATTTTAAATGGAAATTTTAATAGATGATTCGCTTTCTGAGGATGTAATGACATAATTTCACTTTTATTCCAATTTATTCTATATCCAGAAAAGGAACCAAATTCCTCGATTACATTTAATACGTTCAGGATACTCGTTTCTGAATTTCTAATATATAAAAGTATATCATCCGCGTATAATGAAATTTTATTATTAGAGCCCTTAGAATTATATCCCTGAATATTCGGATGAGTTCTTATCCTTTCAGCCAGTGGCTCTATCATAAGGGCAAATAGCAGGGGTGATAAAACACATCCCTGCCTATTGCCCCGTGATAGTTGGAATTTTTGAGACAACGTATTATTAGTTAATATTCTTGCTATTGGTTTATCGTATAATAATTTTACCCATCTAATAAAATTATCTCCCATATTAATTTTTTGGAGTACTATGTATAAATACTGCCATGCTACCTGATCAAATGCTTTTTCTGCGTCCAAAGATATAACTGATAAGTCTTCCTTTTCCCCTTTATGTGAATACATTATATTATAAAGTTGTCTCAAATTGTTAAATGATTGTCTTTTGGGTATAAGCCCCGTTTGGTCCTGGTTTATCAATTTATTAATATATTAATGTAACTTTTTAATGGTACAAAGTCAAGCTTCCCCAAATAAAATGGGCTAAATTACCTCGAAATATTGCTATGATTCTGTTATTGACTGAACATTGAGGTCACTGTCACTGTACATGCTTTATCCATTTTCATTTCTACTATTCACATAGGTTCAGATGAATGATCTGGTAAGAGGTCCCTGCTTTACTTTTTACTTCAGATTTCCAGCATTTGCAGTGTTTCGTTTTTGGATTCACCATTGTGCTTGGTTTCAACCATGTTTAACAAGCACACCAAATAGCCAGCAGCAATTCCCCCAATGTCTCACAAAGGAAGACTCAAAGTACTGGAGTAACTCAGCAGGTCAGGCATCATCTCTGGAGAACATGGATGGGTGATGATTTGGGTCAGGATTCTTCTTCAAACCTTTCAGTCTTTTGTAAACCAGCACCTGCACTTCCTTGTTTCCCCAAACATGTGACATTCATTTGTAGGTTTTCCCACACACAACAATTGAAAAACACAAGACGTTTCTGAAGCTGTCAATTTAGTTTAGTTTAGAGATATAGCACGGAAACAGGCCCTTTGGCCCACCATGTCCACACCAACCAGCGATCCCCATACATTAACCTATCCTACACACACTGGGGATAATTTAAATTCATAGCAAGCCAATTAACCTACAAACCTGTACGTCTTTGGAGGAGACCGAAGATCTTGGAGAAAACCCACGCGGTCACGGGGAGAACATGCAAACACTGTGCAGACAGCACCCGTGGTCGAGATCGAACCTGTGTATCTGGCGCTGAAAGCAATGTAAGGCAGCAACTCTAATGCTGCGCCGCCATGCAGTATTTATGAATAATAGGCCTGACTCCCCTACATGGAACTGGCTGGACAGTTGGATTTCTGGAGGAACATGACCCTTCCCTGAGAGTAGTTATTTACATAAGCAACGGAATATTGGAGCATATTGCAAACAGCTACATCTCTTTAAAATTCATAATATTTTTGTTTACTTAGTGTGATAAGAAAACATATTGCACATTTTTTGTGTATCAGCATATGATCTGTACCACTTTATTTTAACCTGATGAATTTTAATATAATGTATGAGCATTCAGTGTATTCCTACACTTCAACACATGTCGATATTATATTTCACAGAACATGCAGAACACAGAACAGCACAGGAATAGGCCCTTCGGCCTACAATGTTTGTGCCAAACATTATGCTGAGTTAAAATAATCTCCTCTGTCTGCACGTGATACATAGAACATAGAGCATTGAACAGTACAGCACAGGTACAGGCACTCTGGCCCACAATGTCTGTGCCAAACATAAGGCCAAGAGAAACTTACTTTATCTGCCTGCACAAGGCCGATATATCTCAGCATATCCATGTGCCTATCTAATAGCCTCTTAAATGCCACCTATCTCCATCACCACACATGGCAGCATGTTACAGACATCCACTACCCTCGATGTAAACTTTCCCCGCGTATCACCTTTAAACTTTGCCCTCTCACCTTCAAGCTATTTCCTCTACTGAGTACAAGGATTTTAGCAAATCACATATTTAGGAACTGTCTTTGTATTGATTAGGACAACAGCACGATGTGATATACAGTCTAAGACTGATGTAACTAGTGCTCATGATTGTGACGATATGTAACATTCTATGCCATTAAAAAGATAATCAATAAACTCAATTTCATTAGTGTGTGTCCGTAAGCAAAATGTAACAAAAAAACTGTCGTTTGTTTCATTTACCAAATCTATTTATTGAAGCTTGACTTTGTATAAAGCATTACGTAATTATAATTAAAACACTGAAGAGAACATTTGAAACAGTTGGCCTCATTGCATATGCAAAAGCATATGCTATGATGCTGTGCACAACTACAGGTATAAGTACCAATTTTAGACATCTCAAGAAGTAGGACAACTATTGAGGTCACCCCTCCTACTTGTAATAAGAAGGATAGAAACAACTTTGTTTAGAATGCTACTTACCATAAAAAGTATACTGTTGGGTTGTTTCACAGCTTGGTTTGGGAACAGCTCTGACAAAAGATTGCAAAAAATTGCAGAGTGTACTTGATGTCGCCCAGTCCATCACACAGACCAGACTTCTCACCATTGACTCCACCTACACTTCACGCTGCCTCGGAAAAGCAGCCAAATAATCAAAGATTTGCCCCACCCTGGCCATTCCTGCCTCTCCCTGCTTTCGTCCGGCAGAAGATACAGGAGCTTGAATGTGAACACCACTAGACTCAGGAACAGTTTCTTCCTCTCTGTTATCAGTATTATGAACAGTCCTTCCATTAGCTGGGATATGGTCTGAATCACCTCTACCCCGTTGCCAACGTTGGACTTTCTTTATGAAACCGATGCTCTACAATGCTGAGAACTATTATCGGCACTCGGCATCTTCCCCTTTGTTCTATCTGTTGTACAGGTACTTGAGTTTGACAATTATATTTATTTAAAGTACTATCTCATCTAATTGGATAGCATGCATAACAAAGCTTATCAATGTACCTTGGTACATGTAACAATAACATACCTAAACCGAAGCCTAGACAAATGTAGTTTTCAAAGATAGTAAATAAAGCATGAAAGTGCCGGGATCATTTATCAGATCATACGGCTTCTGTAGAAAAAGTTGTCATGTTGGGTTGGATTGTCAGTGCCCTTACCGCTGTCTCGTGAAGTCGTTCCCAGTTAGAAGCTTATTGATAGCTAAGCCAGCCACCTTATGAATGGGTGCTCACTGGCAAAAGCTGTTCTTCTCTGGGTTGTGTGAGGTGTATATACCCAGCCTTTCCATGCTGCTGGAGGAACTCAGCAGTTTGACCAGCATCTGTTGGGGGAAAAGAATGTCCATGTTTTGGGATGAGATCCTGTGTCAGGACTCATTCCCCTTTCGTTTCCCTCTCGACATTCCTATTTCCCCCACCATTCACAGATGCTTCATCTGCACGGTGGTGCCTCGGTAGAGTTGCTGCCTTACAGCGCTTACAGTGCCAGAGACCCTGGTTCGATCCTGGCTATGTTGCTTGTTTGTACGGAGTTTGTACGTTCTCCCCGTGAGCTGCCTGGTGCATTTTCCAGGAACTTTGGCTTCCTCCCACACTCCAAAGACGTACAGGTTTGTAGATTAACTGGCTTGGTATAAATGTAAAAATTGTCCCTTGGATTAACGTTGATAGTGTTAAGTGGCGGGGATCGCTGGTCGGTGCGGATTTATATCTCTTGAACGGCCTGTTTATGGAAGAATATTTGCTTAAATATCCTCATCTGTTTAGAGATCCAAATTAAAAGTTAACAAGGCTGTTTTAAGTAAACAATTAAATGAAGACAGAAGCTGCCCCGGTAAACCTTTTTTTCTGTGATATTTTTAAAAGCTTTTGCACAATCAAACCATATACAACAATTAGTGCTAAGGGAGAGGAAAAAAACAGGAAAAGTCAGGTACAATTACACTGTTTAAAGTACAGATACATTAATAAAAATTCAGAGAAATATGAGCCAAATACAGGCAGATGAGTCTAGTTCAGATAGACATCATGGTCAGCATGGGTGATTTGGGTTGAAGTGCTTGTTTCCTTGCTGTGTAACTCCATGACTCTATGACATACCATCCAATCTTCCTCTGATATCCTCCACAGGCATTCTCTTTTTGTAGCTAAGTGGCATTCAGAACAGTGACAGTGAAAATGTAATTATTACCCACAGTTGACACTAATTGTTTAACATTTTGAAGTAAATTACAGCTGGTCAGCCATAATTACTGAGCGGATAGAGAGTTAGAATTGGTACCAGACAGAGGGTACCAAATGAGCGGTGAAAGTCAAAGGTTGTGGAGAAAGAGCACACGGTAAATGTAAAGGGAAATAATACGTAGGTTGAACCCTGATGATGTCAACAAGGCTTGGCTACAATCTTAACCTCAGCTTGGTAATTGTTTATCAGAAGATTTCCTTGCCAAGCTATGTGTCAGGTGGTCCATCTATGGTCACAAGAGGGACAACAAGATGTGTTTAGTTTAGAAAGATACAGCATGGAAACAGGTTCTTTGGCCTGTTGAGTCCCTACTAACCATCAATCACCAGTTCAAACTAGTTCTATGTTATCCCACTTTCTCATCCACTACTTACATACTAGGGGCAATTTACACAGGCCAATTAACCTGCAAACCCGCATGTCTTTGGGATGTGGGGGGAAACCAGAGCACCCAGGAGAAACCTGCAGAGTCACAGGGAGAACGTGTCAACTCCACACAGTCAGTACACAAGGTCAGGATCGAACTTGGGTCTCTGGCTGTGAGACAGCAACACTAGCAGCTGCTCCACTGTGCCACCTTTCAGAAAGTTTTTTGTATTTCAATTATGGTCCAAGTGTAATACAAGCTCAGTTACTATGAGGTAAATGATTAGCCTTTTAAAGGCAGAGGAGGCACAATGAGCTAAATGGCCTGGTCTTTCCTCTCTTTCTCCTGTTCTCATACCACACACAGAATTATCTGGCCTTCCCTGCTTTAAAGCTCCTCTACTTTCCATGACCATTCCCAAATCCATTCCTGGACACTTACCTTCAAAATAACATTTATTCCATTGGATCTCAGTGCAGTGAAGATCAAAAGATAGAAACAAAAACCTGGACTAACTCAGCGAGTCAGGCAACCTCTCTGGAGAAAAGGAATAGGTAACGTTTTGGGTCGAGACCCTTCTTTAAACTGAGCAGTGATCATCCAATTGCTTTTATTAGTTCAAAGGATGCATCTCAACAACTTCATAGCCATTTTGATCAATAAGATGGGTACCAGGACGTTACTGTGGCAAGTTAGATAACATTTTAAAAATTAACTTTTCTGCGTTTTATGACAGTTTGAAGTTTATAAAATCATGAGGGACATGGATAGAGCGAATAACCACTGCCTATTCCTCATGGGAGGAAAGTCTATAACTAGATGACATTGGTTTAAGGTGAGAGCGAAAAGATTTCAAAGGGAACTGAAGGGCAACCTGAGGGTGGGACATACATGGAACAAACTGCCAGCGGTGGCTGAGGTGGGTACCAATATGACATTTAAAAGCCACATGGGCAGGAACATGAATAAGAGAGGATAGGCACAAAATGCTGGAGTAATTCACCGGGACAGGCAGCATGTCATGGATAGTAGGTTGGCTGGATGGCAGAAGGCAAAGAGTGGCAATAGAGGGGGCTTTTTGTGGTTGGCTGCCATTGACTAGCGGAGTTCCGCAGGGGTCGGTGCTGGTGCCGCTACTCTTCATGTTGTATATTAATGATTTGGATGAGAGGATTGAAGGCTTAGTGGCCAAGTTTGCAGATAATACCAAGATAGGTGGAGGGGTAGGTAGTGTGGAGAAAGCAGGGACTCTGCAGAAGGGATTGGGCAGAGAGGAATACAACGTGACAAGAGTGTGGAGTCATGCATTTTGGTAATAGGAATAAAGGCATAGATTATTTTCTAAATGCGGAGAGAATCTGTAAATTGGAGATGCCATGGGGACTTGGGAGTGCCTGTGCAGGATTCCTAAAAAGTTAATTTACAAGTTGAATCGGTAGTAAGGAAGGCAAACGCAATTCAAGCATTTATTTCAAGAGGACTTGAATACAAAAACAGAGATGTAATGTAGAGACCCTATCAGGCGCCGGCAGGCAGTATTGGGGGTATTGTGAGCAATTTTGGGCCTCTTATCCACGAAAGGACGTGCTGGCTCAGGAGGGGTCCAGAGGAGGTTTACAAGGATGATCCCAGGAATGAGTGGGTTAACATATGATGAGCTTTTGCCAGCACTGGACCTCTACTCGCTGGAGTTTGAGGGGAGCCCTCATTGAAACATACAGAATAGTAAAGGGCCTGGATGGTGTGATGTGGAGAGGATCTTTTCTCTGTGGAAGAGTCTTGGAATGGAAGTCATGGCCTCATAGTTAAGGGATGTTCCTGT
This sequence comes from Okamejei kenojei, assembly GCA_035221665.1. Taxonomy (NCBI): domain Eukaryota; kingdom Metazoa; phylum Chordata; class Chondrichthyes; order Rajiformes; family Rajidae; genus Okamejei; species Okamejei kenojei. The sequence goes on along the minus strand of CM069132.1, from coordinate 117,394,675 downwards.
GCAGAGGAGATGGGGAGGAATTTCTTTGGTCGGAGGGTGGTGGGTCTCACAAGGTCATAAGGCCATTCAATGATGGGTGATCTATCTTTCCCTCCTAACTCCATTCTCCGCCTTCTCCCCATAACCTCTGACACCAGCACTAATCAAGAATCTATCTGTCTTTGCCTTAAAAATATCCATTGACTTGGTCACAGCTTTCTGTGGCAAAAAATTCCACAGATTCACCACCCTCTGACTAAATACATTTCTCCACATCTCCTTTCCAAAAGAAAGTCCTTTAATTCTGAAAGAACGTCCTTTAAGTCTGATGGGTGTGTGGAGTTTGCTGCCAAGTAGTGCTGTGGAGGTCATCAATGGATATTTTTAAGGCAGAAATATTGTAGATAGATTCTTGATTAGTATGGGTTTCAGGGGTTATGGGGAGAAGGCAGGAAAATGCGGTTAGGAGGGAGAGATATATCTGCCATGATTAAATGGCGGAGTAGACTTGATGGGTCAAATGGCCTAATTCTGCTCCTATCAATTACAAACTTACGACATGTGTAAAGAGGATGCCACTGGATCAGGATTGCTTCCACATTACCTGCATAATGACCATTCAGAAAAGATTTGATCACTGCTATTTCAATTTAACTAGCTCCCTGATAGATTTCAGCATGCTTGAAAATGAAATCATGAAACGCCTAGAGTGGATGTGGAGAGAATGTTTCCAGTAGTCTGAGAGTCTAGGACCAGAGAGAACAGTCTCAAAATGAAAGGACGTATCTTTAGAATGGAAATGAGGTGGAATTTCTTTAACCAGGGTGTGGTGAATGTGTGGAATTTATTGCCACAGACGGTGGTGGAGGCCAAGTCATTGTTTTTACTCTAGAGATTGGTAGGTTTTTGATCAATAAGGTTGTCTAAGGTCATGGGGAGAAGACAGGAGAATGGGGTTGACGGAAAAATAGATCAGTCATAATCAATACGATACAATATGATGGAACTTTATTTATTCTAGGAGGGAAATTGTCAACAGTCATAAAAACACAAAATACATGAAACATGAAATTAAAATGATTGGGGATGTGCAAAGATTGGGGAGGGGGTGGGGAGTCACTCAGTCCTCCCCACGGCAGAAGGGGGAGGGGTCGTACATCTTGATGATCACAGGGAAGAAGGATCTCCTGTGGCGTTCTGTCCTGCATCTTGGTGGAAACAGTCTTTTGTTGAAGGTACTCCTCAGGTTGACCAGTGTGTCATGGAGGGGGTGAGCTGTATTGTCCAGCATGTTTCCAGTTTGAGGAGCATCCTCCTCTCCAAGACCACCTCCCATGAATCCAACTCTGTCCCCAGGACGGAGCCAGCCTTCCTGATGAGTTTGTTGATCCTAGTTGCGATACTGCTGATTGAATGGCGGACAGACCTGGTGGGCCCAATAGCTTAATTCATCATCTTTGACTTGCGGTCTTTTGCTCTAAAACTCCTCCCAATTTACTAATGGAGAATGCACCAGTAAAGTTAGAGCAGATTTCTCTGAACTTTGCCTTGGCCCAACAAGCACACACCACAAAATGGCAAGGAGTACAGCCTAGACACAAAATGCTGGAGTAACTCAGTGGGCCAGGCAGCATCTCTGGAGAGAAGGAGTGGGAGACGTTTCGGGTCGAGACCCTTCTCCAGTTCTTTCCTACACAAGGAATACAGCTTTCCAGGAATAGCAGACAGATACACTGTTGAGAGCTCTCTAATGCACATATGAGATTCTCCACTGCCAACAGATATTTGCAAAAAATTATCAGGAGCCTCTTGAAGTAAGGAGGTAAGTGCATTTATTTAATTCCAGAAAACTAAAAAGCTAATCTTAGATAAATATATTTTATTATATTTATAGAGCATAATTTGATTACTGAAATTAGAAATTAATATGCTTCATTCTTAAAAAATATCCAAATATATTAATATTGTACTCACTGTTATTTTTTGCAACATACTAATTCTTACCACAGTTATTTTGTTTCAAATATGATAAATCAAGTTTAGCAAATGAAACAATTTATGTGAAGTTATCACAGATACTGCTAAGTATTCAGTAAAACAGTTTCAGGTTTTTGTAATTAAAATTGTTCGTGAGAAACAATTGCGAAATAATTGTTACATTTTAGTGATCATTTCCACGCTTTGGATTATTGTACTTCCCAGTCGCTCTAAAAATTGTCTTTAGATTCAAAACGCACGGTGCCTTATTTGAAATTTTAGCCATTTATTCTTGCTAATTGAGAGCACTTGAGATAAAATTACAGAATAAATCTGTGTTCAAAAAGAGCAAGAAGCAGAAGGCAAGCCCATCCTAGAATCAATCCAATGTTCTGAAAGATGAACAGCAACCAGGGCTGTGTTGTTTGTACATGTGTCATCTCAGGAAGCTGTTGTAAATTTAAACAAAAAACATAGTTAACATATGATAATGCAAATGGTTTTTTTTTGCATTCAAAAACAGAGCAGTGCATGCTTGAAATATGAAATGAAAACAAAGAAATCCTGGATAGACAGCAGGTCAGGCAGAAACTGTAGAGAGAGAAACTGAGTTATCAAGTCAGTTTATTGACCTTGTTACTGCAATCTTTTCAGTTTGATTTCTGCTCGGTTCATTACCGCTCAACCAAAACTACAAAGTGGTGAATGGGTCTCTGGTAGTCTGTGATCAACTCAGCAGTGGTTTATTGCCTTCCAAAAGGCCACAAAGACATGTGTTATATTATACCAGTGTCGGTCTTTGGACAATTCAAGAAGCTGTTTGACTGTAATAAAATTTTAAACGAGCAATCTAATTTCTTCATGGATAACATCTTTTACATATTCTAACATTTGGTTAGATGGCACCAGATGCAATTGCTTAACATCAGAAATTTGGGCAAACCGCAGGAACGCTTGTTTCTCATAGAGTATTTTAATGATACTCTACATATACTATTTCTACAACTGATATAAATTAATACCACAAGACTGCAAATTACAATAATTAGATTATTTTGTGAAAGTCGAGGTAGAAATATCTTTTTTTGCTCTACCAGGGACATGCCCTTCAGCCTGCACTATCGGTGCCGAACATGATGCCAAGATGAACTAATCATGTCTATCTACAAAGATCCATACCCTCTATTCTGAGAATATCCATGTGTCTATCTGAAGGCGACTATGAGAGGGATGACACGCTGAATCACGATTGGCCCGTTAATTTCTACTAACTTCAGGGTTAATGACCAAAGACAAATTTCAATCCTAAAGGAAAATTTAAATTAAGAATCAAGTCAAGAGTGTTTTATTGTCATATGTCACATCATCATTACAGCATCACAAGCAAAAGACAACATGGTGCAGGAACTCAGCAGATCAGGCAGCACCTGTGGAGAGAATGGACAGACTACATGTTTGGGTCAGGACCCTTCTTCGGTCTGGGAGAAGGGCATCATGGTTGGCTTTGATGAAATATAGGAGAAAAGTATCATTTTTCAGATGTTGTGCAAGGCAGTATAGTTATGAGGGAACTGATATTGCATTTCCATAACGTGTAATTTTGGACTGGATAAAAATAATATCTTCTTGCCAGAATTGTTATTGAACATAGATTTTACTTCGGAGTCATGTGAGTGATTCCGTGAGAAGTCCCGCCAGTGCGCATGTGCATCATTAATTCAGCCGCAATGGCGCACGGAGGCTGGGAGGAACAGAGCTCCTCCAGCGGTAAGTATTTTAGACTCCAGGTAAGTGGGAAAAACTTAGCTGGAGTTTGGGTCAGTTTTGCTGTGGTGTCGTGTTGTTTAGTTCTCTTTAGGTAGCACCATGGACAAGACGAGCAAGGGGAAGAGGTGAGCCGGAGGTACATTGGTAGACAGTCGCGGGAGTGCGGTCTGTGAACAGCTGCCTCGTACCCCTGCACAGTCGCCGGCTGGGAAAAGGGCGACTGCAGACTTGGTGCTGCAAAGCACGGAGTCAGCGCCAGTCGGGCGTAAGGCAACGCACAAGTCTGTCAGGCCCACGGAATCGGAGGAGTCGGGCCGGGTGGATTACCCTCCGGGGCTGGATACCGTTTGAACGGTTATCCCAAATGGAGCACCTGTTGCACAGGTTGCTCCAGCAGGGCGCACTCCAGGAGGAGGAGTGGTGTCAGCGCCAGGCTGGAGAAGAGGCCGTGCCAGCAGAACCTAGTAGAGGACTGCTCAATAGCACCCTCATTGATGAGGCGCATGCAATGGGTCAGCTGAGTTCTGGCCCCGTCTCTGAAGGTGAGGTCGATCCAAGCGAAGAACGGCAGCTGCCAGTGGTCCCATCTCTGGCAGCACGATTCGCTGTCCCGTCAGAGTCAGGAGAGCCACTGAGAGAAGAGCTGGCCTCCACGATAAATTATTTGGTATCCAAGAGCTCACGATGGACGAGACCGCCAAGAAGCATGAGAGCCCAAGGAACTGCGTGTTGCTAAAGATACCTGCCCAGGAACTAAAGCTGCAGAGAATCCTGAAGCTGCTAAGAGGCACTGGGGTTGCTGTGCAGCGCCCATTTTGAGATTAATTGTCTCAGGAAGAGTGCCATTCTGCCCACCATCAACCCTAAGTTTGCAGCGCTCTGCAAGCCCAGCAACGTGCAGCCACCCAACTTACTCTTTGGAGAGGACCTCGCGAAATGCGTGAAGGAGTTGAATGACGAAGCAAACACTGCGGGCTTGACCAAGACACCGATGGTCGGCAAATCTGTGAGGAGAAGGTATCCCTACAGAGGAGGTGCAGATTCCAGGTCTACACCAGGAACAAGCCGGCCGTCAACGCAGGTGCGCAGTTGGTGCTCTGCAGCGGGAACACGGACAAATGTGGGGCTTCCCGCCAGGAACCGGGGACAGCAGGTCACACCAGTTACCAAGCAGATAGGTGGGCCTGGTTCTCATGGGAACATATTAAGTACAACACAGCCGAAAGTTGGGGGTAGATTACATTCTGTTCTATGAGAATGGAAGCAAATTATCTCATATCCATTTATCATGAGTATTATTCAAGGATTTCGAATTGAGTTCGATCCAAATGGTGATTTGCCCCTCCCGCATGTTCCTAGCAGAACTCTCCATTTTTCACAAACAGAAGTAATGGAGGTTCAGGCTGAACTTGAAAACAAAATGGAAACATTTGTTACTGCCAAGCAACTGATTTACAGAGGATGTTATATGACAACTATAGATCTGAAAGATGTGTATTACTCAGTGTCTGTTCATTTGGAGGATAGAAAGTGTTTGAAATGTACCTGGATGAATCAATTATGGCAATTCAAGGCACTGCCTAATGGGTTAACTTCAGCTCCGAGAATGTTCACTAAATTGTTATAGCCACTACTGGGGCTACTTAGAGCCCAGGGTCATGTGGTTATGGCTTATCTGGATGATATCTTAATTATAGGGAATTAGCTGAAGCATATGTGGCAGTTGTTAAATTCACTTTTGAAGAATGGGGGTTTATCCAGAGAAATCCAAATTAACACGACTTACAACAATTGACTATTTGGGTTTCACAATTGATTCAATTCACATGGTAGTGACTCTGCCCAGGAAGAAAAGGGTGGAGCTTTTGAAGGAGCACCAACCTTCAATTAGACAGGTGGCCAGCCTGCTCGGAAAATTAGAGGCAGCTTTTCCAGCATTTCAGTATGGGCCATTGCACTACCAGCAGTTACAGAGGGCAAAGAAACAGACACTCAGGATACATTCGGGCCATTATAATAGGCCCATGCAGTTATCAGCAGATGCTGTTACTGACCTGCAGTGGTGGATTCAGCATGTCTCCAGTAGTTCCAGCAAAGTAGTGCTTGACCAGCCTTCCATGGTCTTACAGACTGATGTCAGTGCACTAGGGTGGGGTGCTACCAGGTAGATTCAATATAGTAGCAGACACTAGATCACGCAAATTCCATGACAACACAGAATGGATGTTGAATCAGGACATATTCAATGATATAGTTGTCAAATATGGAAGGCCAGATATCGACTTGTTCGCATCCAGACTCAACCACCAGCTACCTAAATATGTGTCATGGGAACCAGATCCTGGGGCAGTAGCGACTGACGCTTTCTCGCTACATTGGGGTGGTATGTTTTTATATGCATTTCCACCATTCTGTCTCATAAGTCGATGTCTGCTTAAAATCAAGCAGGATGCCACTTCAGGGGTGCTGGTGATACCCGACTGGCCTACTCAGCCATGGTTCCCTTTGATATTGGAGTTGATGACACAACCCCTGATGGTTGTTCCCAAACGAAGGGATTGACTGGTGCACCCGGTAACTGATGAACTGCATCCATTATATGACCGTATTGATTTGTTAATTTGCAGGTTTTAAGAAGGCCATATCTGGGGCGAGGACTGTCTGAGCGAACTGTGGACATGCTCACTGCAGCCTGGAGGATGAGTACTCAAAAGCAGTATATTTCGTATGTAAAAAAATGGGAACTTTTCTGTGTACAACATAATATTGAATATTGTATGGCAGGTATTTCGCATGTTCTAGAGTTTCTGTCAACACTCTACTATGATGAGAGGTTGAGTTATAGTCCGATCAATTCAGCTAGAAGTGCATTGTCCTCGTACTTATTGATGGTGTCAGAAGAACATCCTATTGGGTTTCATCCTCTTGTTTCTCAATTGATGAAAGGAATTTTGATGGTGGGACTTCTCACGTAATCACCAATGTAACGCCTCATAAAATAAAGATCAAACTTCAAACTGGTAAGTTCTCATTTAATCTTACTATTAGTACTGCACCCAGACTGAATTTCTGTTACATTTACAAATCATATTCATGTCAGGCCAAACACTGTTGCAAACCTTAAGGATGGAATTGCAGATGCTGGGTTAAACCGAAAATAGACATAAAAAGCTGGAGTAACTCAGCAGGACAGGCAGCATCTCTGGAGAGAAGGAAGGGGTGACGTTTTGGGTCTTGACCCATTCCTTCTCCCCAAAGATGCTGCCTGTCCCTCTGAGTTACTCCAACTTTTTGTGTCTATCTCCTGTTACAAACCTGTTGTGCTACTGCAACTTCAGACTCAAACCCAAAATGGAAACTATCCATGTTTTCTTGGGATGCTGTCTGACCCATTGTGTTACTCCAGTATTTGTGTGTCTTTCCTTGGTAAACCTCATATGTAGTTCTTTGTTTCTACAATGTTATCGTTCCATTTTGGTACACATGACAATAAAACGCTCCTGTCTCTCCCTTGAACAGATATCAGAAACGTGTGGCCCCTACATTATGTTATAAGATGAGTAAATGTAACCGTAATGTAAAATGTAAAATAAATGCAAAATGAGTTCAGGAAACCCACTGAACAATACACTTTCATAAATGAGTAGCAGGCTCCCGTGCAGTTAAATAAAAAATAAATATTTTCCTCCAGTTTTCTCCGTTAGTGTTCCCTTGAGACAAGCTGGGTAAGAATGTTGGAAATGGAACATAATGTGGGAAAACGTGAGATTATTCATGGTTGCTACGGAGGGATAATAAAACTGAGTTGTTTTCATCATTGAGCAAGGATTTTCACTGGGAAAATCCTTGCCACGGTGATTGGACTAAGTACAAAAGACATCGCAAATGGCTCCCAAAAGAAGCAGGGGCCTCAAGAGCATTTAGCGAGCGACTGTCATACTGCTAGATGATTTTTGCGCGACTGTCACTAACGGCCTGTCGCGTAAATGACGTGCAAATGATGCCAACTGGGACAGGCCCTCAAGAAGGACATACATGGCTTATATACTTTGATTCACTAAATTGATTTCTGGAATGAGGAATGAGTCCTATGAGAGAGTGAGTAGGATACTTCCTTATGAAGTAGGCAACGGCCCATCACATTTATGCTGACTTTCAAGACAATTCCATCCCATTCCCCCACTTATTTCCCGGTAACATGTTCTCTTGACAAACTATTAAACTCCCCCTTAAATCTCCTACCATCCATATATACAAATCGGTAAGAACTAATTGTGTTGGAAGGAACTTCAGATGCTGGTTTACACCAAAGATAGACAATAAACATAGAAACATAGAAAACAGGTGCAGGAGGAGGCCATTCGGCCCTTCGAGCCAGCACCTCTATTCATTGTGATCATGTGATCATGGCTGATCGTCCGCTATCAATAATCCGTGCCTGCCTTCTCGCCATATCCCTTGACTCCACTACCCCCTAGAGCTCTATCCAACTCTCTCTTAAATCCATCCAGTGATTTGGCCTCCACTGCCCTTTGTGGCAAGGAATTCCATAAATTCACAACTCTCTGTGTAAAAAAGGTTTTTTCTCACTTCAGTCTTAAATGACCTCCCCTTTATTCTAAGACTGTGGCCACTGGTTCTGGACTCACCCAACATTGGAAACATTTTTCCTGCATCTAGCTTGTCCAGTCCTTTTATAATTTTATATGTTTCTATAAGATCCCCACTCATCCTTCTAAACTCCAGTGAATACAAGCCTAGTCTATTCAATCTTCCCTCCTATGACAGTCCCGCCATCCCAGGTATCAATCTCGTGAACCTAGGCTGCACTGCCTCAATCACAAGGATGTCCTTCCTCAAATTAGGAGACCAAAACCGTACACAATACTCCAGATGTAGTCTCACCAGAGCCCTATACAACTGCAGAAGAACCTCTTTACTCCTATAATGAAATCCTCTTGTTATGAAGGCCAACATTCCATTAGCTTTCTTCACTGCCTGCTGTACCTGCACCCTAACTTTCAGTGACCGGTGTACAAGGACACCCAGGTCGTGCTGTACCTCCCCCTTACCTAACCTAACCCCATTGAGATAATAATCTGCCCCCTTGTTTTTGCCGCCAAAGTGGGTTACCTCACATTATCTATATTATACTGCATCTGCCACGCATCTGCCCACTCACTCAACCTGTCCAGGTCCCCCTGCAACCTCCTAACATCCTCTTCACAGTTCACACTGCCACCCAGCTTTGTGTCATCAGCAAACTTGCTAGTGTTGCTCCTAATTCCCTCTTCCAAATCATTAATATATATGGTAAACAGTTGCGGCCCCAACACCGAGCCTTGCGGCATTCCACTCGCCACTGCCTGCCATTCTGAAAAGGACGCGTTCACTCCTACTCTTTGCTTCCGGTCTGCCAACCAATTTTCTATCCATGTCAACACCCTACCCCCAATACCATGTGCTCTAATTTTAGTCACCAGTCTCCCATGCGGGACCTTATCAAAGGCTTTCTGAAAGTCTAGATACACTACATCCACTGGTACCCCTTCATCCATTTTACTTGTCACATCTTCAAAAAATTCCAGAAGATTAATCAAGCATGATTTCCCTTTCATAAATCCACGTTGACTTGGACTAATCCTTTTACTGCTATCCAAATGCCCCATTATTACCTCTTTAATAATTGACTCCAGCATCTTTCCCACCACCGAAGTCAGGCTAACTGGTTTGTAATTCCCCATTTTCTCTCTCACTCCTTTCTTGAAAAGTGGGATAATATTAGCTATCCTCCAATCCACAGGAACTGATCCTGAATCTATTGAACATTGAAAAATGATCACCAATGCGTCCACTATTTCTAGAGCCACCTCCCTGAGGACCCTGGGATGCAGACCATCAGTCCCAGGGGATTAATCATCCTTCAGTCCCATTAGCCTACCCAATACTATTTCTCGCCTAATGAAAATTTATTTCAGTTCCTTTATCCCCTTAGATCCTCTGTCCTCCAGTACATCTGGGAGATTGTTTGTGTTCTCCTTAGTGAAGACAGATCCAAAGTATCTATTCAACTCTTCTGCCATTTCCTTGTTCCCCATAATAATTTCACCCCTGTCTGCCTTCAAGGGACCCACATTTGCTACTCTTTTTCCCTTAACATATCTAAAGAAGCTTTTACTGTCCTTCTTTATATTCCTGGCCAGCTTCCATTTGTACTTCATCTTTTCAGCCCATATTGCCCTTTTTATTTCCTTCTGTTGTCCTATGAAAGTTTCCCAATCCTCTGGCTTCCAGCACCTTTTTGCTGTGTTATACATCTTTTCTTTTAGTTTTATTCTATCCCTAACTTCTCTTGTCAGCCATGGTTGCCTCCTTCTCCCCTTAGAATCTTTCTTCCTTTTTGGAATGAAATGATCCCGCGTCTTCCGGATTATGCCCAGAAATTCCTGCCATTGCTGTTCCACCGTCATTCCTGCTAGGATCCCTTTCCAGTCTACTTTGGCCAGTTCCCCTCTAGTGCCGTCATAGTCCCCTTTGTTCAACTGCATCACTGCCACTTCCAATTTAACATTCTCCTTCTCAAATGCTGGAGTATAAATGCTGGAGTAACTCAGCGGGACAGGCAGCAACTCTGGATAGAAGGAATAGGGTAATTTTTCAGGTCAAGACCCTTCGTCAGATCCACAAATCAGAATGGGAGATGATCGCATTGAAATATTCGGAGAGGGAATAAAGGGCAAGAGGTTGTTTCTACATACTGCAGAGCATAGAATTAGGGAGTATATATTCAGAATAATGAATGAAATATAGAGACGTGTCATTGCCCTGAGAGTTTGGAAATGTCTGGAATTGGAAGGTGTACAGTCAATAACAGGGTGGCATGGTGGCGCAGCGGTAGAGTTGCTGCCTTACAGCACTTGCAGTGCCGGAGACCCGGATTCAATCCCAACTACAGGTGCTGTCTGTACGGAGTTTGTACGTTCTCGCTGTGACCTACGTGGGTGTTCTCCGAGATCTTTGGTTATCTCCCACACTCCAAAGACATACAGGTTTGTAGCTTAATTGGCTTGGTGTATGTGTAAATTGTCCCTCGTGTGTGTAGAATAGTGTTAATGTGCTGGGATTGCTGGTCGGCGCAGGCTCGATGGGCCGATGGGCCTGCTTTCATGCTGTATCTCAAAACTAAACTAAACTAAAAAAATAACTCAATATACTTAAGACCAAGGCTGTGAGATTTTTGGAGATTGAATAAATCAAATCACATGATAATGGATAGGATTAGAATGAATATGGTGTGAATGGATGAATTATCAGCCAAGATCTTATTAAACAGGGGAATGGGTTTAACGTGCAGATTAGTCTGTTGCATCTAATGTTCCCATAATCAAATATAGCCGCTATCAATTTAATTTTCTGTGCTTTTTGAATTAAATTTCTGTCGTACACTTAATTTTGGAATGTGTATGGTCAATCATCGTATCACAAAATCATTACTGCACAGAGAGCCCATTTGAACCATTAAGTTCATAACAGTTCCACATAGAGCAATCCATTTATTCCTAGTCCCCTTCACTTTCTCAATTTCGTTAAAAATGATTTCCCTCAAGGGCACATCCGATTTCATCTGCAAACCCCAACTGGTTCCATCCCCATCCCATTGTCAGCATTTGAAGTAAGTGTATAAAATATTAGGTTCACTGGCTATACCATTCCACTACAATCTAAATCATACCCATAATATTCAGAGGCTTCAGGATTAAATACTGGAGGAGTGCTTGTGATTGAAATAATTATATTTTGAGTATTGGACATTCATTTTCACTTAAATTCCAGATTCTCCATTCATACATTCTTGAAGTAATATTTATTTCATAAGAATATAAGGAGAAACAGTCAGAAAAAAAGGATGGGGATTCTTAATAACCAACACATTTTCTAAAATATGTATTCACAAGAAAAAATATAATTTTAAAGAAAAGAATGTCTAATAATGTGAAATCAATGTATCCTTGACTAAAATGTTTCCTTGTTTATAATGATCAATCAAATAATAAAATTATCATATTGCAATTTGAGGTCAAGGTATATCAAATTGAATTATGTTTTAATAGCATGAACAGTGTGTTCATTCCATTAAAGACATAATGTGATTTTTAAATTCCTTTATCTTATCACTGGATATCCTAGCTTGATCAACAATGGCTTACTCCAGCCCTCTTCACCATTTGTCATAACAGATTGCAATCCCAAAGCCTGCACAGGCTGGAGCTGTTTGTGCTGATGTGTAAGAACTAATCTGAGACAGACTGTTCTGTGATCACCATCAGGAACAGTCTGCAGGTAAATGGGCAGATCCAGGAAATGTATAATTATGAATAGTTGCCAACTGGGTGAAAGACTGAGCATTTTAAAAGCAATTTTTCTTTGGCTGGATTTTGTCTTATAAATTAACTTGTTTTGCTGTGAAAGATTCCTTGTATGACCTTTATGAGTTTTCCCTTCTCCAATATTTTAATCATTTTCCTTGTTTTTCTATTTGCTTTGAAAAGGCATTGTTAAAATAGATGCGGGATGTATATATACATATATTTAGTTTAGTATCTTTGGACATTCCAATCTTGCTAAATTAATTGAAATGCGTAAGATTTTGCTGATGTCCTCACATAGGAGATGCAATGACCTGCATGTTTTTACAACATGCCTGGGATCTGCATCAGGGCATGTTAAAGGAGTGCTACACTCACATTCTCCACTGTGGAACTTACTCTATTATAGTGAACTGCAGCATTTTACAACTATCTGTGTGTGTAGTGTTGTAAACTCCAAAGAAAAATGCTGCACCAATCATACCCTGTTGACTAATCAAAATGGTACTGCAGATTACATGAGAAAGTTTGCAACTATCTACCTCCTTCACCATGTCCACACCCAGCTGCACAGCACGATGATTTTTTATTGGAAATCACATCTGCTGTATCAATCAGAAGTACTTGCATTTATAAAATTCACAACATGCTGTGGTAGAGTTGCTGCCTTACAGTACCAGACCTGGGTTCGATCCTGACTACGGGTGCTATCTGTACGGAGTTTGTACATTCTCCCCATGACCTGTGTGGGTTTTCTCTGAGATCTCCAGTTTCCTCCCACACACCAAAGACGTACATGTTTGTAAGTTAATTGTCGTGGTATAATTGTAAATGGTCCCCAGTGTGGTATAGGATAGTGTAAGTGTGCGGGGATCGCTGTTCAGCATGGGCTCAGTGGGCCGAAGAGCCAGTTTCCGCGCTGTCTTTAAACTAAACTAAATTAAATCAGGACATCCTAAAGCATTTGAAAGCCAATGTAAGTACCTTTAAATTGCAGTGACTGTTGTAATACTCAAAAGCAACTCTGCTGGCTTTGTGATGTCAATTAACCTACAAATCTGTAATTCTTTGAGATATGGGAAGAAACCCGAGCCACACAGTCACAGGACAACATGCAAAATCTACACAGACAGCACCCAAGGTCAGGATCGAACTCTACCAGCTGAGCTACTGTGTCAAGCTTACCATAATCCAAATTAAATTAGAACAACGGATTAAAACTTTCTACTTACACCTTACTTTGAAGGGAATATGAGATGCAGAAAAATTGCAACTTCCACTTTACATTTTAGTGAACTAGACTCATGGAGCCATCAAGTGCAGAAATAAGTCTTTGGCCAACAATATCCATACTAATCATTAACAATCTATCTATATTAATCCGAATATTATGGACGTGCATCAACAAGTTGTGGCCCAACAATGTCAATACTAATTCTCATTTCAAGATTTTTTTTAAATTTGGGGTCTTACTCTATCTTCAAAAAATCATCAAATGGACAATCTGTCAGGACCTATACTGTGAGATTTGCTAATAAATACAATATGTATATAAAGTATTGTTTATCATCGTGAATCTTTCAGTTATTGAAAAACTATAAACAATACTTGTAAATCAAACATATTACAAAATCTTTGTGGCATAATAAGCTCAAAACCCTTTCAGATGAAAGTGGGGAAGTGTGTACTGATTAGGCTCCAAGCTGGGTGTGGAATGCAAAATTATCCACTCCTTGCTGATTTTAATGTGCCACTACATAACATTCAATGAAACGTTAAAATCTGCAGAAGATGTGAGAATTCTTGCATAACTATTCCAGCATTATGAAGGAGGGAAAAACAGAAATAAGGGATTTTTTTTAAGTGCTGGAAAACTGGGAAAAGCTGATGTTTAAATATACCAGGATGTTCTGCATGTAAATCACTGCAAGTTCATTTTTTTGTTTTTTTAGTTTAGTTTAGAGATACAGCGTGGAATCAGGCTCACTGAGACCGACCCAATCCTCATACACTAGCACTATCCTACACACACGGGAAAATTTACAATTTTTACTCAAGCCAATTCACCTACAAGCCAACACGTCTTTGGAATGTTCAAGTGTAGCAGATAGTTAAGGGGCTGTCCCACTGCGGTGACCTAATCCGCGAGTTCTGACCAATTTTGCCCTCGACTTATACTCGCAGCATGGTTGACACAAGGTCCTAGGAGGTCTTTGTAACTCTCCTTCATGCTCGAGAGTAGTCCCCGCGTTCTCGAGACCTCAGCTAGGTCACGGCGTTTTTTTCAACATGTTGAACAATGCCCGCGAGTAAAAAAGGGTCGCCATGGAAAAAATCGATACTTTTTTTACTCGTAGGTTTAGTCGAAGTAGGTCGTAGTAGATCAGCATGTTATTCGTAGGTAATCGAGGGGAGTCGAAGGTAATCGTAGGTAGTCGTAGGTAGTTGAAGGTAGTCATAGATAGTCTTCAACATAGTCGAAGGGAGGTCGAAGGGAGGTCGAAGGGAGGTCAAAGGAGATCGAAGGAGGTCGTCTTCACTCTTCACTATTTGGTGTCCAATTTTCACAAAGCTAGTCGAGGCTAGTCAAAGCTAATCCTCAACGTAGTCGAAGGAGGTCGAAGGAGGTCTTTTACATAGTCAAAGGAGGTCTTCAACATGACATTTTTTTCAAACTCTCCTAAACTCTTCAAAGCTCGCCAATTCGGTTGACGCAGTGCGACAGCCTTTTTAGGAAGGCAAATGATTTAGGTTGGCCATTGCTGCTTGAGGATTTGAGTGCAATAGTAAAGGTGTGCCTTGGTGAAACTATACCGGGAGGCACATCATTAGTTACAAGCTCCAGTAAGAAAAATAACCTTCCACCATCACTCTCTGCTTCCTTCCATGAGGCCAATTTTCTATCCATTCAATTATTTGTCTTTGTGTCCCATGGGATCTAACCTTCCAGAGCAGCCTAACTCGGAACCTCGTCGAATGCCTTGCTGAAATCCATGTATACAATATCTATAGCTCTACCCTCATCAATCTTTTTGGTCATATCTTCAAAAACTAAATCAGATTTGTGAGACATGACCTCCCACATACAAATCAATGCTAACTCTCCCTAATCAGCCCTTGTCCATCTAAATGCATGTGTATCCTCTCCCTCAGAATACTCTCTAGTTACTTTCCGACCACAGATATTAGGCTTACTGGCCTCTGGTTCCCAGCCTTTCCTCTGCAGCCCTTCTTGAATAGAGGCACAACATTTGCCATTCTTCAGTCTTCCAGCACCTCATCTTTATTTAATCAAGACTCGTAAATCTCAACCGGGGCTCCTGCAATTTCCTCTCGAGTTTCCGGCAATTTCACAGTGTCCTCAGATCTCAATGAAACCTTTTAAAAATTTAGTGAACTAGCCTGTGTAGATATGGAGAGGATGTTTCCCCCAGCTGAGGCATTAAAGATGATGTCTCACAGTCTAAAAACAAGGAGTAAGCCATTTAACACAGAGGTCACAAAACATTTTTTATCTCATAGATGATGAACCTAGAATTCTATACCTCAAAGGGCAGTGGAGGCTCAGTCATTGATGGCCTAAAAAGAGATAAGAAGGAATCAAATGATACAGGTATAAGGAAGAAATTGTGCTGAAAGTGTAGAGCAGCCTTAGTAACATTAGCAAAGTAACATTAGAAAATTTGCAGATGACACAAAGCTGGGTGGAAGTCTGAACTGTGTGGAGGATGCTATGAGAATGCAGGGTGACTTAGACAGGTTGGGTGAGTGGGCAAATGCATGACAGATGCAGTTTAATGTGGATAAATATGAGTTATCTACTTTGGTAGCATATACAGGAAGGCTGATTATTATCTAAATGGTGTCAAGTTGGGAAAAGGGGAAGTACAACGTGATCTGGGGGGTCCTTGTTCATCAGTCAATGAAAGTAAGACTGCAGGTCCAGCAGGCAGTGAAGAAAGTGAATGGCATTTTGGCCTTGATAACAGGAGTTGTAAATGAGTGCTTGATGGTCATTGAGGATGCGATATGCCATAAGGCTTGTACCCATGCTGTATGACTCCACGCTCTCTTTGCATTCAGAATCAGAATTTATTTCAGATTCAGATTCAGATTCAGATTCCTTTATTGTCATTCAGACCTTTCGGTCTGAACGAAATTTGTTACCTTGCAGTCATAACATGTAATAAATTAAAACAAAACACACAATAAACACATAATTTAACATCCACCGCAGTGAGTTCAAGCACCTCCTCACTGTGGTGGAAGGCAAAAGTCTTAAAGTCTTTGTCATTTTCCCCTACTTGTTCCCCCTCTGTACTGAGGCAATCCAGGCCTTCGATGTCATCGTCCACCAGGCCCGCGGCCGAGCCTCCGAAGCCAGGCCGCCACCGCCGCCGCCGCCGGAACGCCGGAACACCACCACAGCCCCCAGCCAGGATCGACCACGGGAACGCTGGAGCCGCCGGAGCTCTGAAGCCGGGCCGCCGCTGGAGAGCCGCTGGAGCGCCGCAGCCGGGCCGCTGCTGGAGCACCGCTGGAGAGCCGCTGGAGCGCCGAAGCCCCGAAGCCGGGCCGCTGCTGGAGCACCTGCTGGAGAGCCGCTGGAGAGCCGCCGGAGCGCCGAAGCCGGGCCGCCGCTGGAGCACCCGCTGGAGAGCCGCCGGAGCCGCCGGAGCGCCGAAGCCGGGCCGCCGCTGGAACACCCGCTGGAGAGCCGCCGGAGCCGCCGGAGCGCCGAAGCCGGGCCGCTGCTGGAACACCCGCTGGAGCCGCCGGAGCGCCAATGCCGGGCCGCTGCTGGAACACCCGCCGGAGCCGCCGGAGCGCCGAAGCCGGGCCGCTGCTGGAACACCCGCCGGAGCGCCAATGCCGGGCCGCTGCTGGAACACCCGCCGGAGCCGCCGGAGCGCCAATGCCGGGCCGCTGCTGGAACACCCGCTGGAGCAACTGCTGGAGCGCCGAAGCCCCGAAGCCCCGAAGCCGGGCCGCCGCCGCCGCCGCTGGAACACTGGAGCTCTGAACGCTCGCCACAGCTCCGAGGCCACCAGCTCCGCCATTAGGCCTCAGCACAGACGGTGACGGGGGACGACGGTCGATCCCCCCGAAGGGAGAGGGGGACACAAAAGGACAAAAAAAAAAGAACTGCAAGGTCGCATCCCCCATACGAGGACTGGCCAGGGAGACTCCTACACATTCCTCACTGTGATAGAACGAAATAAAACCTTGTTTCTCCCACCATCGCCGGCGCCGTTTGGGACCTCCACGTCGAGGCGTTCAGCTCCTGCATCAGGGGGTTGTCAGCTCCCCTGCGCCGGGTGATCGAACCTCACGTCGGGGCTGGTCGAACCTCTGCGGTGTTGGAGCTCCTGACTAGCCTCTCCCGAGACTGCGAGCTCTTGTTGGTAAGTCCGCAGGCCGCGGTTGGAATGATCCCAGGCAAGGGATCCGCTCCGATGTTAAGTCTGCGCCCCGTGGTGGGGCTCACGACAGTCCGAGGAGGTCACCAGCTCAAGCAATTGTAGGCCGCGGAGCCCGGAGAATGTAATCCAAAAATTGATCACATCTCCGGAAAGGTAGGAACTTGAAAAAAAGTTTCCCTCGATCCCCTCCCCCTCCCCCCACACAAAACAAACCGAAGTGCATTAAAACAAACTTTTAACAAAAGTTGAAAAAACAAACAAACTGTCGGCAGGGCTGCCATCTCCCCAGCGCCCCTGGTGATCTGATTCCTAGCTATTTCGAGCGCCACTGAATATTTTTATTTTGGTTGATTGATAAGAACAATGCACTATTCTTCATCTATCGGCATTAAGATGCAGACATACTGCACGAGAATGTAATCAACTCACCATTTCTACTAACGAGAGGTAGAGGAACATCCCCGCTGTCACTGTGAAAATCCACTGCTGAACATTGAGATCAGCTGACAGAGAAAGGCCAATGTAGAGTCCAATAAAGGCAGTTAGTGCACTGACTAAATTCATCAGAAGAGCCATCTTTACTGATAAACCAGAGTTCAGAAGTACAGCAAAGTCCCCTGAAACAAAAGAAAAATCTGTGCCATTATTTTAAGATGCATGCGAAGCAGTACATTAAATACACTAGGCATTTCCTCACTCACAAAAACAGATGATTTGATTATTTAAACCCACTAAATCTACTTATTCTGGTGGATAGGGAGGATGGGTGGAGTTGAGATACCCAATACGTTATATTTAATTTAATCTTAAAACCTGCAAGAGGTGAGAGAAGGTATAAAGTGCTAGAATAACTCAGAGGTCAGGCATCTCTGGAGAATATGGACAGGTGGTGTTTCGGGTCGGGACCCTACTTCAGACTGGGGGGAGACAGCTGCAAGGACAGAATTAAGCCCGTCAAGTGAGATCTGGATATTGATGTGGGAGGGGGAGAATGGGGGTGGGTGGAGGGGGGGCAGGGGGTGGGTTAATAGCCAAGATATTTGGACAAAGGCCAGAGGTGGGGGGAGGTGGAGGGAGGGGGGTAGGGGTTGGTTGTGGGGTGGGGGGGAGGGGGAGGGGTGGTTGGAGCGCTGCAGTGCCCCTCCCTCCCGTCCTGCCTTGCAAGTTCATTGTGACGTGACTCGGATTTTTTTATTCCAAAAATCTGCGTCTGAAGAAATCGGGCTGTTTTTTAAAAATATTTCAATGATTAATAACTTCAGAAATATAGATGAAAATGCGATGGGAAGGTGTTTATCGCCACCATGAGAAAAATGTGGGTAGGATGTGTGAAAATGGGAAGGCTATAGCCTAGCGTTTCGAAGAAGATAGGAATGAACCAGATTGACACACACACAGACACAAACAAGACAACGACTTTTAGTTATATGGAGATATTGTACAGCCAAAGGATTCTTTCCTTTGGGATCAATATTGAATATTCAATATGTGTACCTCTTTCTAATGGTAAAAGTGTTAATGGTAGCAATATTCACTTGTGCCCAAGTCTTAGCTCGTGCAAAGGAAACCTGTTCTAAGTACTAGAGCAGCATTTTTCTCATATTATAAGAACATGCTATCAATAACACAAAAGCTTTTCACCATACCTCAAGATACCTGACAACAATAAATTAAACTAAACTAAGCTAACAGGACCAATGGAAGATCTTGGATTGAGTCTCAAAATAACAGTCGAGTGATCATGGTGTAGTAACCCATTGAAAGATTGCTACAAGAAAGATTACTCCAAGAGGTCTGGTGCATTTTTTAAGGCTGTTAGTTAACAAAAGGAGCAAGTTCAGAATCTTCATTGTTATTGATCTTACGAAGAAAGTTTGACAGTTTTGCAATAATTTACAACGTCGAGTACCTAACATAATTAATCATCATTGCATGCAGATAGCTCATTTATAAATGTGAATTTCAAGAAATCGGTCGATGAAATATTTGATAGGAGCTCACCCATTTCATGGGGAATTTCATGAAACAATATAGCAATAGTCGTGGTGATCCCAGTCTCGATTGATGATGAGAAAGCTGCACCAATGGCCAATCCATCTGCAAAGTTATGCATGCTGTCTCCTACCACAATCATAACTGCCAACACATTAAGTGTTTTCTCTGGAAAGAATGAAACTTACTCAGATTAGACAACAAATATAGAATTTGGATATCCTTGTATTAGATTTCTCTTTCTAATTTGAATGTGATATTGATACTTAAAATTGATTTCTATTTGGCTTGGATTAAGAATGCATTTCAACGGCAAAAATAGGCTGGAAGCTCCACCATACCCAAACATGTCCACATCCACTTACTTTAGTCATACAGTGGGTATGAAGTCTCTGTTAAAATATTAAACAACAAAATTTAATTTGAAATCAGAATTTGGTCAGACCCATATCCCCATCCATCCTGCCAATCTCCCAAATGCTTATTCATGTGCACAGGGTGTCCATCACTATGGCATTTGTAACCCAAGAAGGCATATATGGAGGATTAGGACTGAGAGAACATAACAAGTGATTAAATTACACATGTGTAGTTTGCCAGGCTTTATAAATTTATAAATTTGGTTAATTGTTAGCTGCTAATTTTTTTATTGTGCCCAAGTTAGCACTATACATGGTCAGATATAGAGCTATCGCGTTGTTAAATACTGATCAAAAAATATTAGCAAAAATATTAGCAAGAAGATTAAGTAAGTACGCCATTAAACTAATACATCCGGATCAAACGGGGTTTATCCCTAAGAGACATTCACTTAATAATTTGAGATGTCTGCTTAACATAATGCACTCACACCAAACTAAAAATCCAAATCTCGCAATTATTTCGCTGGATGCAGAGACAGCATTCGATCAGGTTGATGGAAGTATATGGTTAAGGTATTGCAAAAATTTCAACTGGGAGAGAATGTCATTCAATGGATTAAATTAATATATAATAAACCAACGGCCAGAATATTAACTAATAATATTTTATCCACGAAATTTCAACTTAAGGTTGTTCATTATCACCATTGTTGTTTGCCCTCATAATTGAACCACTAGCGGAAAGTATTAGAACCCATCCGAATATCCATGTATATAAGACAAAATATTCAAACAATAAAATATCATTATACGCTGATGATGTACTTTTGTACATCACAAAGCCTCATATCACTATACCCAACATTTTAAATTTAATTGAGGATTTCGGTTCATTTTCAGGTTATAGAATAAACTGGAATAAAAGTGAAATCATGTCAATAAAACCGAAAGATTCTACACATCTCGTACAATTTCCTTTTAAAATAGCTGTGGAAAGATTTAAATACTTGGGTATTGAAATTACTAGAAGATATCAAGACATGTTTAAAGCAAACTATAACCCTGTGCTTAAGAAACTACATAATTTAATTAAATTCTGGAAAATGCTTCCGATGTCCTTAATAGGTCGAATAAACGCCATAAAAATGATTTTTCTTCCACAAATTCTATACTTGTTCCAATCAATCCCATTATATCTACCCAAAAAGTTTTTTTTTAAATTGGACTCAGATATTACAAATTTTATTTAGGATTATAAATCCCACAGAATACAAAGACCACACCTGAATAAACCCAAAGTAGTAGGGGGATTAGCACTCCCTAATTTTATGTATTATTATTGGTCGGTAAATATTAGAAATATGATTCAATTGTTGGATAATTCTCTTAATCAACCGGAATGGATCATTATGGAGAAAGAGGACTGCTCCCCTTTTAATATTGGTGTGATCCTTCTTTCACCAATGACGGTGAATAATACAAACTACAACAAAAACCCAATTATACATAGTACAATCAGAATTTGGAAACAAATAAAATACAATTTAAAATTAAGAAACTTATCTCTCCCATCTCCTATTGCTAAAAACCCTCTGTTTAAACCCTCAATTATAGACAAAGCATTTATACAATGGGAAAGAGCAGGAATTAAAACTTTGGGAGATTTGTATGATACGGGAAAACTATTATCATTTAAACAATTACAACTAAAATATAATCTGGGTAACAATCAGTATTTTAAATATTTCCAAATATGTGATTATCTGAAAAAACATGCACAAGAATTTCACAAAATGCCATTAGACTTACTAGATGAAGTAATGAATACAAAGGCGGAATCAGCAAATTTAATTTCATATATATATATAATATTATACTAAATGCAGTAATACCAACAACGGAAGGTATTAGAGATGAGTGGGAAAACAATCTAAGCATAAAAATATCCAATGAAAGGTGGAAAGAGTACTTATTAAATGTGCACAAATGCTCAATTAACGTGAGACACACTTTAATACAATTTAAAATTTTACACAGATTATACTACTCAAAAACTAAATAAAGTAATTTTTTCCCTAACGTTTCACCAATTTGTGATAAATGCCAGTGTCAAGAAGCTACTATAGCGCACTCATTCATCTTCTGTACAAAAATTCAAAGGTTTTGGATTTAAATCTTTGAAGTTTTCACAAAACTGTTTAAAATAAAAATGACACCAAAGCCAGAATGGATTATTTTCGGAATGACAGAAGGTAGTTCGGAATTAAATGTGTATCAAAAGAATCTATTTGATTACGGCTTAATAATAGGAAAAAAGCTAATCTTAAAATTCTGGAAAAATGCTCCTATACCAACATTAAACATGTGGATTTCAACTATGTTTGAAACATTACATCTGGAAGATACGAGACTCCGCCAGGCAGGAAAATCAGAACGCTTCTATCAGACGTGGTCTGCATTTATAGAATTGCTACAAAGATAGGGTGCAGGAGTACCTCGGGCCTTGGTGGATGAAAAACTATCGAGTTCGTGAATTCCTTTTGCATGATATATATAATATAGTAACTGGCTTTTGTTTTTCTCTTTGTCTCTCTTTGTCTCTCTTTCTTTTTCCTTTTCTTTTCTAGGGTCTATCTCTTAACCCCCTTTCTCTAATTCTTTGGCCAAGGGTTTCTTCTCCCCTTTGGCACGCTCTTTCACTTTCACAACTCTTTTCACCTACTTCACTCTCTTTCTTTCTATTCGTTTTCTTTAAAAGCCATAAAATTATGGGGTACAATTATTGTAACAATATATATGTGATGTACATTGATGTATTTGCCTCTAATAAATAAAATTATTAAAAAAAAAAAAATACTGGTCAGCAACAGAGGGCTGGTCTTTTTACTGGTATTGCAGTCAGATAAGGACAGAGATGGTTCTTTTAGTTTAGTTTAGTTTAGTTTAGTTTAGAGAGATACAATGTGGAAACAGGCCCTTCGGCCCTCCGAGTCCATGCTGACCAGCGATCCCCACACTATCCTTCACACTAGGGACAATTTACAATTATACCAAGCCAATTAGTCTAAAAACCTTTATGTCTTTGGAGTGGGA
Organism: Okamejei kenojei; assembly: GCA_035221665.1. Lineage (NCBI taxonomy): Eukaryota > Metazoa > Chordata > Chondrichthyes > Rajiformes > Rajidae > Okamejei > Okamejei kenojei. Next base: position 117,371,716 of record CM069132.1, on the reverse strand, counting down.
GGAAACTGGAGATCCTGGAGAAAACCCATGCAGGGCATGGGGAGAACGTATTAAACCAGGGTTGCTAGCACTGTAAGGCAGCAACTTTACCGCTGTGCACCGTTCTCTAAACCCCGGAGTAGATCTGGTCTACTGCTGAGTTCCCTATTCTCAATCTTTCTTCTTTCTTCTTCCTCTTCCTGCGGTTTTTTTGCCCTTTGCTTTGGCTTATTCTAATCATAATCATAATAATCATAAGCCTGTCCGATCCTTTAGGGATGTTACTGGTTTCTATAAGATCCCCTCTCATCCTTCTAAATTACAGTGAATACAAGCCCAGTCGACCCATTCTTTCATCATATGTCAGTCCCGCCATCCCGGGAATTAAACTGGTGAACCTATGCTGCATTCCCACAATAGCAATAATCGTCTTCCTCAAATTAGGAGACCAAAATTGCACACAATACTCCAGGTGCGGTCTCATCAGGGCCCTGTACAACAGCAGTAGGACCTCCTTGCTCCTAAACTCAAATCCTCTCGCAATGAAGGCCGACATACCATTAGTTCTCTTCACTGCCTGCTGTACCTGCATACTTACTTTCAGTGTTAACGAAGAAACTGCAGATGCTGGAGAATTGAGGGTTACACAAAAAGCTGGAGAAACTCAGCGGGTGCAGCAGCATCTAAGAGGCGAAGGAGATAGGCGACATTTCGGGTCGAGACCCTTCTTCAGACCCCTGTGCACTATTGCACTACTGCTTCTTCAGACCCCGCTGCACTATTGTGTTGAATCAGTATGAAGAAGGGTCTCGACCCGAAACGTCGCCTATCTCCTTCGCCTCTTAGATGCTGCTGCACCCGCTGAGTTTCTCCAGCTTTTTGTGTAACCCTACTTACTTTCAGTGACTGATGTACAAGCACACCCAGGCTTTGTGTCATCCGCAAACTTGGAGATGTCACATTTAATTCCCTTGGTTTCTACATTCATCTTATCTATTCCCCTTAAATTCCATTTTGGCGGCTTTGTTATCAAATTGATATGGATGTTTTTGTGCCTACTCTGCTGCCTCCTGGCAGGCATTGGACCAAATCAAGATGGCTGCTGCCAACAATCAACCACACAAGCTTCAAGGAATCTCCTATTCCCACGTGCTGTTGGCCGTATGAAAGGCAGACGTCCTGAAGGTCAGAAACTCGAATATCTGACCATTTGGTCCATTTTACTGGACTTAGCATTAGTTCCATTTAATAATTGCTGAAAAGCCTTTTACAGCTGTCAGGCTGATAGGACCTTCCAGACTGGTCTCGCCCCAAATAATGAATGGGGCCCATTTGCCACTCAGGGGTCATTTCACCTCAGCAGATACCTGGGCAACACAATAGTGCAGCGGTAGACCTGCTGCCTTACAGTGCCAGAGACCCGCTTTTGATTCTGACTACGGGTTTAGTTTAGTTTATTGTCACATGTACTGAGAGACAGTGAAATGCTTTACGGTGAAGTGGTGTACGGAGTTTGTACCTTCTAACCATGACCGCGTGGGTTTCTCCAGTTGCTCCAGTTTCCTCCCACACTCCAAAGACGTTCATGTTGGTAGGTTAATTGATTTTGGTAATAATTGTGAATTTTCCCTAGTGTGTAGGATAGTGTTAGTGTATGGGGTGATCGCTGGTCGGCGCAGACTTGGTGGGGGGGCCGTAGGTCCTGTTTCTGCGCTGTATCTTGCTGCATCTCTAGAACTAAAAACCTTAAACTAAGATACCAGTCGGGTTGGAGGATCAGCTGACTCCGGCCCTCTGCACAAGGTAAGTGTGGTTGGGCAGGGTCCACAAGTGGCAAATCCTGGCAGTGGCCCGGCTCCAGGCTGATCTGACCACTCACAATAGACAATAGACAATAGATGCAGGAGTAGGCCATTCGGCCCTTTGAGCCAGCACCACCATTCAATGTGATCATGGCTGATCATCCCCAATCAGTACCCCGTTCCTGCCTTCTCCCAATATCCCCTGACCCCGCTATTTTTATGAGCCCTTCCTAGCTCTCTCTTGAAAGCATCCAGAGAACTTGCCTCCACCGCCCTCTGAGGCAGAGAATTCCACAGACTCACCACTTTCTGTGAGAAAAAGTGTTTTCTCATCTCTGTTCTAAATGGCTTACTCCTTATCCTTAAACTGTGGCCCCTTGTTCTGGACTCCCCCAACATCGGGAACATGTTTCCTGCCTCTAGCGTGTCCAAGCCCTTAACAATCTTATATGTTACAATGAGATTACCTCTCATCCTTCTAAACTCCAGAGTGTACAAGCCCAGCTGCTCCATTCTCTCAGCATATGACAGTCCCGCCATCCCGGGAATTAACCTTGTAAACCTATGCTGCACTCCCTCAATAGCAAAAATGTCCTTCCTCAAATCACAAACCCGCTTCCTCACCATTCAGCTGCCTGATGCAAATTGTACCACAAATGTGTGAGTGGAAAAGGCATTATACCAAAACAACTCTGTTACCAATTGGACCCAAGGAGACATTCCTGGAGCTGAATTTTATAACCAAGCTCATCTGTCCTGAGTCATAAGATGATAAAATCATCATCGAGAGGACTTCACGATAAAATTCAGAATATATAACAATATAATGAAAGCAGCAATATGCATGAGTCACCTCAGAAGCTCTCTTCATAAGTGCCACTTCCCTGTCCTAATCCATTCCCCATATGGATATCCCCATCTTGGTGCCCACTTGGGTGCAGTGATAGAGTTGCTGCTTTACAGTGCCATAGACCCAGGTTAGATCCTGACAACAGGGGCTGACTGTGTGGAGTTTGTATGTTCTCCCTGTGACCAGATAGGTTTTTTCTGGGTGCTCCGATTTCCTCTCACAACCCAAAGACGTGCAGGTATGGACACGGCAATCTCTTGTATGTACCTGGGTATGTATATATCTCCGTGTAATGAACAGACCTGAATGGCAATCATGTTGCAAGTGGTGGCAAGCTCCTGCAAGGTGCAAACTGATCAAGGGCCAGTGATCAGAGCTTACAATTCATAACTGATTTTAAAACAAAGGATTAGTGCAAAGAAGGCAGATCCACATTAAACAGGACATTGAAGTGACACCTACAGGTATGTGCATGTTCTTTACTTGCCACCTCAATCCTGAACTTAGCATGATGCTTTTAGCATGATTTAAAAATGAGGTTTGATGTTTCCTGGAAGACTTGATTTCTGTTGGCAATGGAAGAAACTTGAGCTATATGTCATGACCTGTGTCAACATGCTAAGGAAATGGAGCACTATTTTTTGTTTGTTGCTATTTAATCCAGAAATGATTGCTAGTATGACCTAATGTAAACAAAACAGTGTTTACACACTGTTTATGCATCCAAATCCTATACAAATAACTCATACCATCATAAGGGATAGGAGTAGAATTAGACCATTTAGCCCGTCAATTCTACTCCGACATTCATTCTTGGCTGATTTATCTCTCCTTCCTAACCCCATTCTCCTGCCTTCTCTCCATAGCCTCCGACACAATGTACTAATCAAGAATCTATCTATCTCTGCCTTAAAAGTATCCACTGACTTGGCCTTCACAGTTTTCTGTGGCAAAGAAGTCCACAGATTGAAGAAATTTCTCCTCATCTATTTCCTAAAAGAACGTCCTTTGATTCTGAGGTTATGACCTTTGGTTCAAGAATCTCCCATTGGTGGAAACATCCTCTCCATATCCAACTTGTTTCTTAAATCCTTGCGCATGTCCTGCAATCATTGAAAATTATGTACTCACTTGTGTCATTTTCAGAATTACTGCCTATGGCATTGTCTGTAGGGTTTTCAACGTTTTCAGAATCTTCTGGATTTCGCTGTTTTCAAAATGGGATAAAGTTTAAAATATATAACCAAGGCCAGCTTGACAATCCTTTTAATGTCTTCCCTGCTAAACATTCACAATCAATGTTATGGTGTTAGTTTGGATTAAATTATTGAATGACATTTTTATTCAGTGAAACGAGATAAATTTAAACATACCAAATGTAATTTTAATAGGGACACGAGAAAGTGCAGGTCTTGGGCAAAACTGAAGGTGCCAGGTGAACTCAGCGGGTCAGCCAGCACCCATGGAGGGAATGGATAAGCGACATTTCAGATCGAGACCCTTCTTCAGACTGACTTTCCTGCTGAGTTACGCCAACACTTTGTGCTTTGTAATTTTAATGAAACTATTTTTACATTAAAAAAAAACAATTTTACAAATATTCAAAACTAAAGGTGTGTCATATCAAAGTTTTAAAAACTGGATGTAAACCTAACCATACATAGAAACATAGAAACATAGAAAATAGGTGCAGGAGTAGGCCATTCGGCCCTTCGAGCCTGCACCACCATTCAATGTGTTCATGGCTGATCATCCAACTCAGTATCCTGCACCTGCCTTCTCTCCATACCCTCTGATCCTTTTAGCCACAAGGGCCACATCTAACCCCCTCTTAAATATAGCCAATGAACAGGCCTCAACTACCTTCTGTGGCAGAGAATTCCAGAGATTCACCACTCTCTGTGTGAAAAGTGATTTTCTCATCTCGGTCCTAAAAGACTTCCCCCTTATCCTTAAACTGTGACCCTTGTTCTGGACTTCCCCAACATCGGGAACAATCTTCCTGCATCTATCCTGTCCAACCCCTTAAGAATTTTGTAAGTCTCTATAAGATCCCCCCTCAATCCTCTAAATTCCAGCGAGTACAAGCCGAGTCTATCCAATCTTTCTTCATGTGGAATTCCTGCCATCCCAGGAGTCAGTCTGGTGAACCTTTTCTGTACTCACCAAGACCCTGTACAACTGCAGTAGAACCTCCCTGCTCTGGTACTCAAATCCTTTTGCCATGAATGCCAACATACCATTCGCTTTCTTCACTGCCTGCTGCACCTGCATGCCTACTTTCAATGACTGGTGTACCATGACACCCAGGTCTCGTTGCATCTCCCCTTTTCCTAATTGGCCACCATTCAGATAATAGTCTACTTTCCTGTTTTTGCCACCAAAGTGGATCTCACACTTATCCACATTATACTGCATCTGCCATTCTCACTTACTGCCCACTAGTCAACTTCTCAGTAATTGCAGCCCCTTTCTATTTGCCCTTGCTGCAATCATCAACCTTCTTCGACCCTAATCTTTCCAACTACCATCAGGTGCCGGGAACGCAGGGCAACTCAGTACAGCACAGAAGTGCAGCGGTAGTTGCTGCCTGACAGCGCCAGAGACCTGGGTCTGATCTTGAATACATGTGCTGTCTGTTCGGAGTTTGGACATTCTCCCTGTGACTGCAGGGTATCCTCCGGGTACTCTGGTGTCCCGGTTTCCTCCCACATTCCAAAGATGCTCAGGATTGTAGGTTAATTGGCTTCTGGAAATTGTCCCTAGTGTGTAAGATAGAATTAGAGTACAGGTGATCGCGGTCAACGCAGATTCGATGGGCTGACGGGCCTATTTCCACGCTGTATCTGTAAAAAGATTCCTTGCCCAAGGATTGCTCCATTGGCCAGTTGCCAGGCCATTATTTTATTTTAGATACTCACTGACCGCATGACATTAAAAATTAATTGTAATTTGTACCACAGAACTGACCTCAGTAAAAGTGTAGATCGGAATATGCTTGTTTTGCTGTATCTTTCTCTTTCTGGTTAGTAAAATTTACTTTTTTGGAAAATCAAGAGCACTGCAAATTAGGTCAAAGACAGTTTATATCCATTTTCCAATCTTTGGTTTGCTTGCATCACACTCCGTGATGGATACTAGTAAAATGTATTTTAACATGTTTTCTGGCTTTATCTTACTGCCTGATCAAACTTAGATAAGCTTCATCCATGTAGCATCTTACCAGTTGCAGAGTAGAAATAGATTTGCCTCTCTCTGATTGACTGTTCAGGTTGGACTCCATTGGAACATCATGTGAATGTGCTAAATGTCCTTTTCCAAATGCCTATGTTGGGAGAAGGAAAGTGTTGTTAAATTCCACCAGTATTTCACTAAAGGCTAAATATTTGTGCATTTTCTTGAACTCGTTGATTGACAAGAATTACAATTTGATGTTGCCCCTGCTGCTTACCCCGTTGGGGCTCACATGTGAAGTGGTATTGAAATTAAAATCAGAACAGCCCAGAGTCTTCATTTGCCATTGATTCCAGAGCCCAGTTTTGAGACTTGCCTTCTGGCTGTAGGACTACCAGCTGACACTAACTGGAACAGCTTGCAAAAGTACAAATGAGAGCAAATGGTATCAGTGCTGCCATCAAATGCTGGATTATACCAAAGCTAGACACAAAATGCTGGAGGGGGTCGGCCAGCATCTCCGGAGAAAAAGAATAGGCGATGTTTTGGGTGGGAACACTTCTTCAGGCTGCAGCTGTTAAATCCTACTGTCACTGAGGAATAATTAGTGATGCAAATTAAAATATCTTCAATGTTCTGCTTTTTTATCTATTAGTGAAGACTCCTGTCACTTATAGCCCGCAGGGCTTTTTGGAAAGCTTCTTCACAGCTGTCTAGTCATAGAGTCACAGATTTGTACAGCATGGAATCAGGCCCATCAGCCAAACGTGCCCACACTGACCAACTTGTCCTAACTACACTGTCAGGTTCACTGTCTGAGCACATCTGAGACATTATGCAGATGCTGCTATACATTCTGCAATTTTACAGCATGGTTTTACTTTAAACAGTTGCCCTGAGTGATTCTGCCTCCCCTGTTGGATGTAATTGCAGGCTCTCGACAGGTGATCACTACAGTGAGATTTCCAACAGGTGAACCACAGGTGCACGCTGACAAAAGTCAGACTGCATTAGAAGGGGTTAGACAAGACTCAATAGACAATAGACAATAGGTGCAGGAGTAGGCCATTCTGCACTTCGAGCCGGCACCACCATTCACTGTGATCATGGCTGATCATCCACAATCAGTACCCCGTTCCTGCCTTCTCCCCATATCCCTTGACTGCTATCTTTAAGAGCTCCATCTAACTCTCTCTTGAAAGCATCCAGAGAATTGGCCACCTCTGCCTTCTGAGGCAGAGAATTCAACAGATTTGCAACTCTCTGTGTGATAAGGCTTTTTCTTAACTACATTCTACATGGCCTATCCTTTATTCTTAAACTGTGGCCACTGGATCTGGATTCCCCCAACATCGGGAACATATTTCCTGCCTCTAGCGTGTCCAATCTCTTAATAATCTTATATGTTCAATAAGATCCCCTCTCATCCTTCTAAATTCTAGTGTATACAAGTTCAGTCGCTCTATTCTTTCAACTTATGACAGTCCCGCCATCCCAGGAATTAACCTACGCTGCACTCCCTCAATAGCAAGAATGTCCTTCCTCAAATTTGGAGACAATACTCCACACAAACTGCATTCAATACTCCAGGTGTGGTCTCACTGGGGCCCTGAACAACAGCAGAAGGACCTGTTTGCTCCTATACTTAACTCCTCTTGTTATGATGGCCAACATGCCATTAGCTTTCTTCACTAGCTGCTGTACCTGCATGCTTACTTTCAATGACTGATGAACAAGGACACTCAGATCTTGTTGTACCTCCCTTTTCCTAACTTGTCACCATTCAGGTAATAATCTGCCTTCCTGTTCTTGCCACCAAAGTGGATAACCTCACATTTATCCACATTAAACTGCATCTGCCATGCATCTGCCCACTCACCCAATCTGTCCAAGTCACACTGCATTCACATAACATCCTCCTCACATAGAAACATAGATACATAGAAAATAGGTGCAGGAGTAGGCCATTCAGCCCTTCGAGCCTGCACCACCATTCAATATGATCATGGCTGATCATCCAACTCAGTATCCTGTATCTGCCTTCTCTCCATACCCCCTGATCCCCTTAGCCACGAGGGCCGCATCTAACTCCCTCTTAAATATAGCCAATGAACTGGCCTCAACTACCTTCTGTGGCAGAGAATTCCAGAGATTCACCACTCTCTGTGTGAAAAATGTTTTTCTCATCTCGGTTCTAAAAGACTTCCCCCTTATCCTTAAACCTCACAGTTCACACTGCCACCCAGCTTTATGTCATCTGCAAATTTGCTAATGTTACTTTAAATCCCTTCATCTAAATCATTAATGTATATTGTAAATAGCTGCAGTCTCAGCACCGAGCCTTGCGGTACCCACTAGTCACTACCTGCCACTCTGAAAGGGACCCGTTAATCCCTACTCCTTATTTCCTGTCTGCCAACCAATTTTCTCTCCATGTAGATACCCTACCCCCAATACCGTGCTCTAATTTTGCCCACTAATCTCCTATGTGGGAAGTCCAGATATATTACATCCACTGGCTCTCCCTTGCCATTTTGTGTGCGACAGTTCCACAGAGATCTCCATCCTTTTCCTACCCATGCACAGGAGAGGTACTGAAATGTGTCTGTTCCCCAAATCTCTAACAGTTAGTCTTTGGGAGGGACATTGTGCAACCATATCAACTGGGATCTTCAGTGAAAATTGGCATTGAGTCACTTTCCAATTAATCAGCTGTTGTATCTCGACAGCACGGTGGCGCAGCGGTGGAGTTGCTGCCTTATAGCACCAGAGACCCGGGTTTGATCCTGACTACTGATGCTTGTCTTATGGAGTTTGTATGTTCTCCCAGTGACCTGCGTGGGTTTTCTCCGGGAACTCCGGTATCCTCCCACACTCCAAAGACGTACAGGCTTGTAGGCTAATTGGCGTGATATTATTGTAAATTGTCCCTAATGTGTAGGAAAGCGTTAGTGTGCAGGGATTACTGGTCGGCGCGGACATGGTGGCCTGAAGGGTCTGTTTATGTGCTGTACCTCCAAAAAACTTTTTTAAAAAATCACCCTTAGAATAAGTGAAAGTGAAAATCGACACATACAATGCATATCCAATTTAACACTTAAATGCTTTTCTCTTTTTTCCCCCCAATACTGACAAGGTGTCTTTGTTGCCATTGATGCTGATTGAATTGCTGAGTATTTCTTCTGTTATTACCCTTAAAGTAAGTTTCATTCACACAGTATGACTGTTTGCTCGGTTTGATGAAGGCAGACATAGATGTACATTAAAAAATGGATTGCTCACATTTCCAGTCTTGGAAATATGTGCTCAAGTTGGCACTAATGTCAAACTGAAGTTGACCAAAAAAAAATCATGATTCCAAGACATCCGTGCTTTGAGAAAACATTTACAAGTATTTGGAGATTTTGCGCGGGCTGTTGTTTGTTAGGCAGGCAACAGCAACAACAATCCAATTATTATTATTATTATTATTAGTTTAATTTTTTTATTAAACTTTATTTCAGACTCAAGGTCCAGACAAGAGACGATATTACAGAAAATACATTGCATATAAAAACACCATAAAAAACATAAAATCTTAGTATATCACCTATAAACGCATCATATAGCAATGTTACAGCATTTGGAGATTTTAAAAATCAAGTCTTCAATTTATCTCATCAGATAAAACATAAAAAGAAGTTTATTTTGACACCTAATTCACTTTCATATCTTCAGTATTAAAAAAGGTATGACTATTTTCATACTCGGAAATTAGCATCTTGTTCCCTATTGCTTTTCCATTGACTTAACACAAAAGTTGTGATCGAGGACAGTCAAAAGCCCTTTCTTAAAAATTAAGAGAACTGAAAGAAATGTTCAGTTATTATAGATTGAAGCATTCTGATACAAATATGAAACAATCTTACTTGGATGACCTGAAATTAAAGCATATAATTAGTTACCCAATTGTAGCTAATTACAAAATTCAATTACTAGATCTAAAAGTCTATCCATTTCTTAAGAAAATATTAACATTTTTAAATAGCCTAAGTGTCCAAATAACATTCACACAAGAATTCACAATAGAACATGATTTTTACCCTGAGAAAACCACATTTTAACCCCGCTCCCCCCTCAAAGGTGCCAAAGTCGTGCACACGGCCAGTGACAGAACTGCAGCGCCGCTGAAGGTAAGTTTTGTAACATACCTACATCATAAATTATATACAAAAAAAAACACAATACATGATTTTAAATCCAGAATAAAAAAGAAAGATCAGTGTCCTACAACTAGACAGCGATACCAGTGTCTCCACAACTGGGATTCACAGCGTGTAGTGCTAAACCTTATGTTTGACAAGGCCAAGATAATAGTAAGATTAAATGAGAACTTAAACCCCTGTCTCACGGTGCGAGTTGACCCACGAGTGACCCAGAGTTGTCACTCGCGGTAATCACGTACACTAAACGTAGCGGGAACGTCGGAACTCTTGCGAGCAACTTAGCGACTCGTGGTGCAAACGGCAGGTACCCGTGAAACTTGGTAACTCGTGAAAAAAATCAAACATGTTTGATTTTTTCCACGAGTCAAATTTACAGTTCAAGTTAAAAATTGAAACATTTTAAACTCGTTTATAACGTGGTGGCCCGTGCGTTTACCTTAGTGATTCGTGAGTCTACCGTGGGAACTCTTTTAACTCAGCGGGCAGGCAGCATTTCTGGAGAGACGGAATGGGTGACGGGATGACATTTCCAAATTTCTCCAGCCCCATGTGTTCACTTTTTTCAACTAGCATCTGCCCTTTCACACTCACACACACACGCAATGCTGGAGTAACTCACACACACACACACACACACACACACACACACACACACACACACACACACACACACACACACACACACACACACACACACACACACACACACACACAATGCTGGAGTAACTCACACACACACATGAACAACGCTGGAGTAACTCTCGCACACACACAATTCTGGAGTAACTCAGCGGGACAGGCAGCATCTCCGGAGAGAAGGAATGATGATGTCTCGGGTCGAGACCCTTCCTTAGACCACTACCCAGAGATGCTGCCTGTCCCGCTGAGTTACTCCAGCACTTCGTCTATCTTTAAACCAGCATCTGGAATTCTTTCCCACATAATAACCAATGAGATTCCCCACTAAACTTCCGTGTCCTCATTGTTCCCCACTCTGTCTTCCCCAGACCTGTGTATATGTATATGTGTATGTGTATATGTGTATGTGTATGTGTATATGTATATATACTTTGAGTGGTTCCTGGGTTGCCTACTGATATATATATATATATATATATATATATATATATATATATATATATATATATTATATATATATATATATATAGAGAGAGAGAGAGAGAGAGAGAGAGAGAGACACACACACACACACACACAAATACACACATATACACACACACACACACATATATTTATACATATATATATAATTCACTATATATATAGCAGTAGGCAACCCAGGAACCACTCAAAGTGCAAAGTATATATACAGCACATTGACATATATATATAAATATATATACACACCTGTCCATGTGCTGTATATATACTTTGCGTGGTTCCTGGGTTGCCTACTGCTGGGTAACTCCGCGAAATATCATCCCCCTGCATTTCAAATCTAAATCTCTCGCCAATATATATGTGTGTGTATGTGTGTGTGTCTGTGTGTATCGGTGTGTATCTGTGTGTGTGTGTGTGTGTGTGTGTGTGTCTCTGTCTGTCTGTGTGTATCTGTGTGTGTGTCTGCTGTCGGGGCCGCTCAAAGTCAGTCACCCGAGCTGCTTCCTTCCTCGGAAATGGCGGCCAGTTCTGCTGTGTGTGTGTGTGTGTGTGTGTGTGTGTGTGTGTGTGTGTGTGTGTGTGTGTGTGTGTGTGTGTGTGTGTGTGTGTGTGTCTGCTGTCAGTGTGTGTGTGTGTGTGTGTGTGTGTGTGTGTGTGTGTGTGTGTGTGTCTGCTGTCAGGTCCCGGCGGCCGCTCAAAGTCAATCACCCGAGCTGCTTCCTTCCTCTGAAGTGGTGGCCAGTTCTGCTGTCCGTGCCCGGAGCGCTGCGGCAGCCACCCAAGCTAATTCACTCCCTGGCCACAATAAAACCATATAGCAATGACAGCACGGAAACTGGCTATCTCTGCCCTTTTACTCCGTGCCGTTTACTGTCACCTAGTCCCATCTACCGGCACTCAGACTGGAGCGTGGCAAGTGGGTTACTGACCCCAATCCCCTCCTTCACAACACCAGACTCCCCAAATACTATGAACTGAGCTCTCCCCCCACCCCGGGAAATACAGTATTTAAAAGCATAAAGCAGCAAGAAATGCACTTACCACGTTATTGGTTGCTGGAGGGTGCGCATTTTCCCTTTGTAGGTCGTATCAATAGATGCGGCCGCGCTGAAATAACTCAAAGCCACAGGATGGAGATGTCTTTTAACATTGTTTCTTTATTAAAACATATCTTAATTCACGGTTGGCTCAAGAGAAACGGGACAGGAACTTGGTAACTCGGAGGAGGAACTTGGAACATCGCAGAAATGACATACCCGTGGGAACTCGGTTAAACACTTGAACATAAACTTGAAGTCTAGTACACAACCACGAGTCTTTCACTCGGGGTACCTCGTGGGTCAACTCGCACCGTGAGACAGGGCCATTACCAGTTTGAAGTTTAATCCTTATTTTATGAGGAGTTACGATGAGGGATTTCGTGAAGACCCCGCCAGCACGCATGTGCGACATTCTTCAAAGCAGTGGTGTGGAATCACAGATATGACTGAAGATAGTAAGATTAAGAGACTCTAATATACCAGTTGACCTTATGATTGAGGGTTGGGACCGGAGGGCACGAAATCCCTCATCGTAACTCCTCATAAAATAAGAATCAAACTTCAAACTGGTAAGTTCTCATTTAATCTTACTATTTTACTTCGGAGTCACGTGAGTGACTTCGTGAAGATTTCAAAGCTCTGTGATTCCATGCCCTGGACCACGTCCATGCTCACACACTGCCGTAATTACTGATGGAGGAAGTATGTTAACGTATTTCAGACTTGAACAAGCTGAAAAATAATAACGTATTTATTAATACAAACAAAAACCCCTGAATTCGGGGACACACATTTAGGGAACAGCACTTAAAACTGACTCCGCAAACGTTGCGGGAGCGGCCACAGGTTTGTTATAAAAACGCTGAAATGTAGTTTCACTGGCCCAGCCCGCTGTTGCGAGGACATGATCCATGGGTACCTCCATGGTCCTCGCCACTGATGTGGATGCAGCCCTGGTAGAATGAGATTTTAAGTGTCTATACCTGCTGCACCCAATACCACCCTGAGTCACCTAGAGATAGTCTGCACTGTCACCCTGTGATGTGGGTTTTTATGGCTGATAAACAGTCCTGTCTCCATTTTCCTGATGGTGTGTGTGACTTTGATATAATGTCGGAGATAGGTGGCTATACAGAGTCGTACATCAACGGGGTATGCTAGGAATTCCAATTTCAGACATGTAGATCCAGGCCTGTGTTGTTTAAATAACTCATCTATAAAGAAAGTCACTTTATTGGGGGTCGAGACCATTCTATCCAGTTTTAGTTTCTGTAGTGTCTGGACCCGTTGTGCTGTGGTCAGTGCCATTAACAACACCACTTTGAAGGTGAGTTTGTCCAGTGGTAAATCCGTCATAGGCGACCAGCTCTTGAGTAGGGACAACACAACCCCAATATCCCAGGTAATATTATATCGTGGTCGGGGAGGGTTGAAATTGAATATACCCCTCATGAGTTTGGATACCAGCTGGTGAGATCCCACTCCAATGTTGAGATAGGATGACAGTGCACTCCTGGCACTGTTTATGACACTGTAACTGAGGGCCTCATCATAATGAAGGCCCGCGAGGAATTCCAGCACATTGGTGATCGTAGCAGAGTTGTAGGTGGTCTTGGTCCGACTACAGAAGGCCTCCCATTTCCTTATGTGGGTGAGGTACTGCTTTCTTGTGGACTCTCTGCACGATGCTGTAATGATGTCCATGGTTCTTGTTGACAGCCCGAATTCCAGTAATGGCCTCTTCAGAACCTGCAAGCCAACAGGTTCAGATGACCATGGCATGGATGATTTTCCCCTGTTATGGGATTTGTCATCAAATTCAGGCATTTGGTAACCTGTACCCATGGTTCTTTCATCATGTTGAGGACCACCGGGTATCATGGTTGTGTGGGCCAGTCGGGTATCTGCCACCACAACTGGAAGTGGTGTTGGTAGCTCCCCAGCCCTGGGCGCTTGCGTCGGTTTGTAACACGACTGATGGGTTTGATATAATGATGGGATTAAAACAATCACGAACATTGCTAATCCACCATTGGAGCTCAATTTGTGCCTTGTTTGGCAGCTGCGTAGGTCCATCAAAATGTCCATCATTCGCTTTTAATGCTGAGATTTTTGCTCTTTGCAAGTTTTGATAGTGTAACGGACCTAATTGTGCAGCTGGAAATGTAGCTACAAGTTTCCCAATCACCTTAGCAGCATGTCTAATAGTCGGTTTCCTGGCGCAAGCAAGGCTGTTACATGCCTCTATTATGTCTGTTGCAATGTTCCCTGGGATAGTGCCAATCATATGATTGGTGTTAATTGTGAATCCCAGATAGTCCATAATCACAGAGGGGTTGAACTTAGATTTGTCTGGATGGATGACAAACCCTAGTTTCTAAAATAATGATTTGGTAGCTGTTACTGCTAATTTAGCTACTTCCAAAGTTTTTCCCACAATTAAAATGTCATCTAGATATGCCATGACTATGTGGTTTTGTCTTCTTAGAGACGCCAATACTGGTTTTAGTATTTTGGTAAATAACCTATGGGCTGTTGTAAGCCCATTAGTTAGGGCTTTATATTGCCATAGTTGCCCCATCCAGACAAATTTTAAGTATTTACGGTGATGTTCCCGTATAGGTACTGAATAGTATGCATCTTTTAGGTCAATGCAGGCCATGAAGCACCCTCTGGAAATCAGTTGCTTAGCCGTTTCAAATGTTTCAAAGTCAGCTAATGGCTTTTGTTGGTAGGGCGTGACCGGAGGGTTGCCCTATCGGGTTGAACCTGAGGCCTGTTTGATGTTGCATAAGGATGCTGTCTATGATACGCCGGTGGTCTGCTCGAGGATGGTGGTTTCATCAACCCGACCGCTTTTGCTTCCTCGTCCAGGTCTTTTACCTGTTTTGGCAGGTCTTCACCGAACAACTGTCTCGGTGGTGGCGTAACATTGGCTTTGCACAAACCCGCGAATTTTGGGTTTAGTGTTGGACGGATGGAGCTCTTGCGAAAGCAGTTTATCTCATATTGTGTATTGCATAGCAATGCTAGTGCATCCTGCTGCTCCTCCATCATGCCCGTGCCGTCTATGGACCTGGCAAAGGCAGTAATGCCTGAGGTCAATATTTTCAGAATTTTTTGTATTTTTAATTCCTGGGCCCTGATCCCAGGACTGATGTTATCCCAGATGGGTGTGTTGACGGTAGGGACATTGAGCGACACACAATTTTCCAGAGCTTTGTATTTGTTGGTAGTCTCCGTGAGCACCTGTTCCTGCAGCTGGTGTGTGGTTAAATAATTGATGCTGGCCGCTAGCCTGGGCTGAAGAGGTTGCCCTGATTGTGCTGGTTGGGCGAACTTCGACACAACTTCCAGAAGTTCCTCTTCAGGCATCTCTTGCAACACAGGTTCTTGCACCAACCCCTCTTCAAAGTCAGCTAATGGCTGACTTCTGGCACTCCCTATTGTAGAGGGAGAGATGTTTGGTAGTTCTGCCGTGTGTCTTCTGGATCCTATAGACACACGCTCTTGATGGAGAAGGTCCCTTTCGAGCAGCTGCTCCACCATACACTCCATATGAGCTATGCGACCGTCGCCGCTATCTGCGGATGGCAAGTCGATTTCCCCAAGTTCTGATGAACAATTGGGGCTTCTACCATCAGTCCGCACCTCGTCGAGGTGATGTCTAAGGAACCTAGGTAGGTAGTCGGTGCCTGCCACTCCTCCTACGGGGCTACACGACTCCCGTGCGGATTTGCCGCTTGTCCGCGGTCTTCCAGACAAAAGCGGTGGAGTATTAGTGCCAGCCGCTCCTGCGGGGCTACACAACCTCCTGTTGGTGTTTCTGCCTGATTGTGGCAACTGCGGCGGTGATGAGTTGGTGCTAGCCGCTCCAGCGAGGCTACACGACATCCGCGCGGGCTTGAAGTACGGGACTGATGCGACGCAAAGTCAGTGCCAACTCGACTTGTGTATTCTACCAGATCTGGCGGACTGAAGTGCCAGCCGCTCCTGCGGGGCTACACGACTTCCGTGTTGATTTCCCACCGGTCCGTGCTCTGGCAGAATGAAGCGGTGGTGAGTCGGTGCCGGCTGCTGCAGTGGGGCTACTCGACTTCGGTGCGGTTTTCCCACTGGTCCGCCCTCTGGTGACCTGTAATGGTGGGGAAATGGAACGTGCCGTTGAAACAGGCACTGATTTACGCACCTTTTTACCGCTGGCCCGGTGCTGTTCGGGTTGAAGCGGTAGAGAGTCAGGGTCTTGCCTACCCTGCTCCTGCGCGGTCCTCCTGCCAGTGTGTAGCTCCCTGGCCTGCTGTGGTGGAGAGTCGGGTCCTGCCGACTGAGCGGGGCACCCCGACTTCCGCGCTCTTTTCCCGGCCCGTGGTACGGGTGCTGCCGGTGTAGCGGACAGCTCCGGGGATTGCGGCCGCTGACTTCTATCCGGTTCCGCGGTCCTTGGAGACATGCTTCGAGGCATGCTTCGATGCAGCCTTCGTTCTAGTCCTCCGTTCCATCGTCTCTGTAAGTAAATAATACAAATACAGAAACTAACCAACTCAAGGTTAGTAAAAACTTACCTGAGGTCCTTTTTGAAGCTGCCGGTAGAGGAGCGCACTCCTCCCCCCAGCTGTCTACTGCAAATGCGAGCGACGATATGTCGCGCATGCGTGCTGGCGGGGTCTTCACGAAGTCACTCACGTGACTCCAAAGTAAAATTACATTTTTAGAGTCATTTATCCTGAAAATGAATTTATACATATGATTTCTTAGAATAGCTTCTAAAGTTCTGACTCCTGCAAGCACAAACATGTTACTAGCACTACACCATCTAGGTTTTCTTGGCAGTGTTCTCATGGCATCATTTTTGGCTACCTTTAGTCTCTGCAAACTTGTCTTTCCATAATTTGACCACAGGTGCACAGTATAGAGTGGTGTGCAATATGCTCTAAACAGAGACATCTTCACCACATCTGTGCACGCATCAAGCTTACGCAAGAGAATATTCGCCTGTACATACAGCATAAGTCGGTGCCTATAAATATGCTCATCATCTGTCATTTGTTCTGTAATAAAATGCCCAAGATATTTTACCTTATTACAGACATTAAGATTATTGTCAGACAATTTAAAATCAGGAAATGTTAGACATTTATCCTCTTTGGTTATACAGATCATAACAGCACTCATAAAAACATTATATTTAATATCATGTTCCACACCATACACAGAACATATAGTAAGGAGCTGATGTAGACCAGCGCTAGATGGACTAAAGACCACAAGATCATCTGCATACATAATATGGTTCACTAATGTATTACCAATCACGCACCCAGTGTTACAGGCGTTCAATTGCTTGGACAGATCATCAATATAAAGATTAAAAAGGACTGGGGACAAAATTCCCCCTTGTCTGACACCATTGCTAACCCCAAATGGGGTTGAGACCCTTTTGCCCCGTTTTACTTGCATAGTCTGGTGGGCATACCTGTAAGCTAGAATTCTCACAATGCATTTAGGCACCCCTCTTTGATTCATTTTAACAAACAGCTTTCTATGATTAACACGATCAAATGCTTTGGAAGCATCAATAAAGCAAATAAGAATTGAGGAGTTTTAACCTCTACATTTGTTTACAATCTCCTTTAGGGCATATATACACAAGTCAGTGCCATGTTTAGCTTTAAAACCAAACTGGTTATCTGTGGAGTTAACAAACTCATTTACTCTATCCAGCAGAAGTCTTTCTAGGACTTTAGACAATATGCTGGCTAAAGCTATGGGCCTGTAATTATTTAGGCTGCCTACTTTACCAGCTTTGTCCTTAATGACCGGCACCAGCAGAACAGACATCATTGAGTCTGGTAACAAGCCATGAATCATAAAGCCAGTAAAACAAATAGCAAGGAGAGGAGCTATCCTCATACTCGCATATTTAAGATGTTCAGCAGAAATATGATCCAAGCCACTTGCTTTGTTGTTGGACAGCAAGGGCATTATTTCAAGGGCTTTATTTTACTAACTAATCAAACATAGGATAAGCTTAATCCATGTAGCATCTTACCAGATACAGAGTAGAAATAGCTTTTGACTTTCTCTGATTGACTGTTCATGTAGATTTTGTATCGAAGTCACGTGAGTGACTACGTGAAGAGCCCACCAGCCCGCATGCGCGTCAATGCGTCGACGCATGGCACGAGAATCGGTGCAGTTTCAAACTGCTCCGGCAGATAAGGGGGTTTTTTGTTACAGGAACGAGCCGCTGCTCCAAAAATAGGGGCAGTGAGCCCGGAGAAGGCTGGCACAACCTGTGCATCTGTCGCCGTGGAGGCTCCATAAGGAGCGGGCGATGTAAAGATTTTCGGCTGCCGCTTGACCGGGACAGCGACCGCCGTGGAGGCTCCGTAAAAGGAGCTGGCGGCTAAAAATAGCGGCTGACGGCTCGGCCAGGACAGGGACCGCAGTGGAGGAATGGGGCTCCACGGGAGCAGGCTGCTGTCGGAGCATCTGACGGGTGAGGCCTGTTCAGAGACCTCCTTTGGAGCTCCGAAAGGGAGCCAGCCAGAGACTGAGGAAGCAACACCTGGTTCAGGGTTGCGTTATAATCCCCCCCTGAGAAACTCCATTGAGGCTCCAGAAGAGAGCAAGGCCGGACTCAGACAGGTTGATTGAGTAGCAAAACTCTAGTCAAGGCAGGAAAACGTGGATAAACTTAATCGTTAAAACAGAAAGGGGTCATGCTATTTAAACAATACTAAATTGGCAAGTATTGATGCACAAACGGAATTGGGTTACTGAAAGCAAACTTGCAGATAGAACAAGCAGTTAAGAAAACAAATGGTACATTGACCTTGATAGCAAAAGGATTTTGGCACAGGTCCAAAGATGTCTTCCTACAATTAATCAAGGCCCTGGTGAGAATACTTGTGGAGTAATTTTGGCCTTTTTTAAAAAAAAAAAAAGACACCTACTTGCCAAAGAATGTCAAGTATTGAAAGTTCGCCAGACTGATTCCCGGGTTACAGGAGTGCCACATGAGGAGACATTGGTTGCCTACAATTGTATTTACTAGAATATAAAAGAATGAGACAGAATTCAAACTATTCTGGATTAAGGATAAGAGGGAAATCTTTTAGGACCGAGATGAGAAAAATATTTTTCACACAGAGTGGTGAATCTCTGGAATTCTCTGCCACAGAAGGTAGTTGTGGCCACTTCATTGGCTATATTTAAGAGGGAGTTAGATGTGGCCCTTGTGGCTA
Source organism: Okamejei kenojei (assembly GCA_035221665.1). NCBI lineage: Eukaryota > Metazoa > Chordata > Chondrichthyes > Rajiformes > Rajidae > Okamejei > Okamejei kenojei. The sequence continues at coordinate 117,352,297 of CM069132.1, read as the reverse complement.
AAGGGATCAGGGGGTATGGAGAGAAGGCAGGTACAAGATACTGAGTTGGATGATCAGCCATGATCATATTGAATGGCGGTGCAGGCTTGAAGGGCTGAATGGCTTAATCCTGCACCTATTTTCTATGTTTCTATGTTTCTATGACTCGGAGTCACTAGCAGGTGCAACCTGTCTAGTGATTTATATATAAATAAATAAAGAAACAAGCAGATAAATAAATAAATAAATAGGCAGATAAATAGATAAATAAATAAATAAGCAGACTAACAAATAAATAAATAAAAATAAATGGATGAATGTGCTCCTGGCTCAGGAGTAACTTACAGTCTGTGCTAGTCAGATGACTGGGGAAGCAACACCTGGTTCAGGGTTGCATTATAATATCTCCCGCTCAGAAGAAGGGAGGCAACACCTAGCTGAGGGTTACGTTATATTTCCCGCTCAAAAGAGGGGAGTGTTACATAGGTGATTATTACATAGGTGACACCGAATATGTGTATATCGTTAAGGAATTCAAATCCCTTGAACTAATGGGGGATATGCTTCATTTTAATCATATGAAGGAGCTACCGGCTCTTGTCACATATTTGCTCATCCCTTTGGGGATAGGAGATTCACTGGAGGAAGATCTGGCTAAGGAGCATCAGGGATTTAACTTCTCATTAGCTAAGGAGGGGAATATGCTGGATACGGCTGGGAAATATGCCAGTCCAGATAAGTGCCAGACTTTTGGATGTTCCATAAGTCAATTTCATCAGTTGGGATATCTCAGTGATGATATGTCGGCAAAGAATTATTTCAGTGAGTCCAAAAACTACTCACTGGAGTCATTTCAGCCTTTTGCAAAGTCAGTAGATGGGTCTCAACTCTCAGAAGTGCAGAAAGCTGCATTAACACTTCTCTGTAATACACAGTTGGGGCTATCGCCTTCGCAAAAATGCTATAAGGCATGAGATAATTCCCAAAATGGCTCATTTTTACAGGGCCAGTAACGTGCAGCCTGCATTGTATCTCTTCAGAGAGGACTTATGTAGCAAGTTGAAGACTTGCAGGGGGAATTTAAGGCGGCTGCGGGGGTGGAGTACCATCCTATGTGGGTAAAGCTCCAGTATTCTGGCGGGTTTTCACCCCTGTATAACAAGAGGCAGGAAGCGCCATTGAAGCTCCGGAAAGGAGCAGTCGGGAGTCACTGGCTGGCCCCGCAAGAGCAGCCTGTTGAACCAGGCTTGCAGTAATGGCAGATGCATGACCTGTCCAGTGAGCCCCACTGAGGCTCCGAAGGAGCAGCTGGACAAAGGAGCAGCCTGTCGATCCAGGCTGGGAGAAACTGGCAGCGCGATCTGTACAGTCAGCTTCAGCAAAGGCTCCAAAAAAGGCATAAGGCCCGCAGGAGCAGCCTGTCGAGGCAGGCTCGGAGTAATGGCAGTCGCGGCCTGTTCCGTGAGCTCCGCTAAGGCTCCAAAGGAGCAGAAGGGGCCGAAGGAGCGGCCTGTCAAACCAGGCTGGGAGTAACTGGTAGCGTGACCTGCACAGTAAAGCTCCAGCAAGGCTCCAAAGAGGCTGTAGGCCGAAGAAGCAGTCTGACTCATTGGGCTCAGAAATGCTGGCAGGCGTGTCTTGGACAGCAATGTCACTTTTGAGCTCCGGAGAAGAGCTCTTTGGCAAGCGTGGGGCTGAAGATGTGGTCAGACATGGTCTGCAATGGAACTTTGCTGAAGCTCCAACAAACAGGTCAACCTGGGCTCAGACACGCTGGCAGATAAGGTCTCTTTGCTAACCTCCATAAAACTCCGAAATGGAGCAGTCTGTCGCCCTGAGTTTGGATTTACTGGCAGCATGGTCTGTCTAGTACCTTTCACTGTCTCTGGAGAAGAGCAGTTTGATGCAGAGACATTGACATGGTGCCTTGCATAGCAACCTCTGTAAATTCCAAGTAGGAACAGTTTGGCTACCGTGGTTCAGGGTAGACCAACTTGGAACTGGCTGGCCATATGGAACATATTGACCAGGGAAGCAGTGCCTCAACATCTGTGATTGAGGTTATCAGGCTGCTCAGTAGAGTGAGGTAGTTTGAGATTTTCCTCAACACATGTTTAATTCTTTCAGCTCAGCTATATAATGAGTTGCCAGTTCGTTGGAAACATCATTGCCATCCTCTCTGGGATAGGTAGCTACCAGCAGAAAGCCGGTCTGGCACATAGCATTTTTTATCTGACCTGCAGGTTCATCTTGTGAATAGAAATATATATATAATAATCTGTAGGCTATCAATACCAGAATTCCTGATTGAGTGGCTGGTCGAAGAGAGTGTGTTGCGCACACTGGCGACTGAGACAGGTGGTTTCAGTCAGAGGTCTGTGGAGGAATTCCTGGTTCTGGGTTGCATTATGCTATTTTCCACTCTGAGGAAGGAGGCTGAGGAATTGTGGTGACTCTGACGGTGAGGAGTTGACAGGGAACTCGTATTCCCACATCAAGTGGATGTTGTGCTTCAGCTCTAGTCAAAAGGATCTGATTATATGTTATGAGCGAATAAATAAATAAATAAATAAATAAATAAATGCATCGTCCGTGGCAAGAGAAGCCAACATTTCCGTCCGTATGGTCAATAGAGAAAATGATGGTTATCCAAGTGGAAACAGAGACATCTCGCAAAGGATGAGTAGTCTGCCCAAGAACAAGAGGGGTATATTTCTAATATTTTCTCAAGGTTGAAGAAAAGTGGAGCATGCCAAATCAGGTTAGGATTTGGCTAGTCTGATCATGCGTTTGGTTAATCAGTTTAAGATGGATAATTGTCTTTCAGCAATTTAGCTGATTTAGAGGATTTAGGACCTCAATCGATCTTGAAGATGCATTTGTTTCCATATCTATACATGAGAGGCACAGATATATCTGGTGTTTTGATGACAAAGTCAGTGGTGGAAAGTTTAGGCTCTAACTAGGGGTTGTCTTCAGGCCTAGGCTATTTACAAAGATTCTAAAGCTAATGCTGCCCTACTCAGATCAAAAGGGCATTGTGTCATGGAGTTTATAGACAACATGCTTTTGTAGCTGATAAGATTCAGAGGTTTTATCAGTAGATGCCTCTTACGCTATTAAAGATGGGGCGACATGAATTTTAATAGTGCCAATTTGGCCTACTCATTCAGGGTGTCCATTGTAAATGGCGGCTGAAAGAAGCTCCTATTTACTCAAAGTCATAAGTGATGGCTAGTTCAGCCTATTTCTCGTGCAGCTAGCTCTGCACGGTTGTATGGGAAGTTTGTGAAGAAGACACGTGAGCTACTTTTAAACAGAAGTAGCAGAGGTTTGTGTTTCTTTCAGTTTGGGCTTAGAGAAGCAATTATGTTATGGCACAATTGACACTGCTTGTGCTGCTTTGTCATTCTCTCTAGTACCATAAGTGGAACAATGAATGATTGGTTATTCACCCACTGTTGACTAACGTTATGCAAGGTGTCTTTTATATGAACACTCTAAAGCCTAGACTCATAGTGTGGAATGTGTATCAGTAAATTATTATGCAGATATTAATCTACTGTATTCCTAATGGGAGCAGTATCTTTTAACTTGATTATGCTTTTAGCAACTGATTTCAGCACAAATAACAGTCTTTACTCAATCTCTGGCCCGGTCTCTGGGTCATAACTGACATGAGGGTAGCTTGTTATGGGAATGATCTCATAAAGCAAAACGGGCATGGCTGGGTACAATTTGGAGTTGATAGCATACCCACCAGATCGGAGATTGGGGGTGTTATTATGTATACAGGTACACTGAGCTTGCTAGTACCTAAGAGATGAAGGATAGTTTCTTCATTGTTATTTAATAGTTTTCTCAAGAGATTGCTGGTGCAGACCATCTCAACATGAATAGAGTGTAAGCAGCTAATAGCGGGTGTGAATTCAAATAATTTCAAGACTCACTTTTCCAAGGGGGCTGGTTCATTAGCAGCCAATAGAATGGATATTCCCATTTGATCATCTTCATGTAACAGCAGGAGGCTTACATAGTGCACTTTCAGAAGCTATAAAATTTGGTTGAATATGCCTGAATGATTGCAGATAGAATTCTGAACAGTGTTATATGAGTTATTGTCTAACTCAAAGCCAATTGGGACTGTGGTCCGATTAAGGGCAATGGCTATGTATGTAAGTTAGCATCATGTTGTTAATAACCCATGTCTTTTCTACCATTTATGGTTGATCTGTTTAAGTGTTTCACACACAGATTGGTTTACTGCATGAAACCACAGAGCTTCGAATGATTCATGTAGTCACTCACGCGACCGATATAATATAGAAAGATTAAACGAAAACTTATCGTTTGAAGTTTGATCTTTATTTTATGAGAAGTCGAAGTGAGGGACTACGTGCCCTCCACTCCCAACCCTGAATCTCATAAAGATCATTCGGTAAGTCAACGGTTATTCATCTTTCTATAGTTTAAGTTCGTGCAAGTGGTCTGTGGTTTCATACAGTTGCTCTGAAGATTGACGCGCATGCGGGCTGGTGGGCTCTTCATGTAGTCCCTCACTTCAACTTCTCATAAAAAAAGATCAAACTTCAAACGGAAAGTTTTCGTTTAATCTTTCTATTCATGGGAAGTAAGTCTAACTACCCTATGTATGCCTCTTATTATTTTCTGAACCTCTAGAAAGTCATCCCTCAGCCTCATTCACTCCAAGGAAAATAAATGCAGCCTGATCAATCTGCCTCCATGCCTAATGTTCTCCAGTCAAGGCACCATCATGATTAATTTCCTTGGCACTCGCTCCAGTGCAACCATATCCTTCTTATACCATGGTGACAAGAGCTGCACACAATATTCTGCACTCAAACTGCACACAATATTCCAAGTGTGGTCTACAAATATTTTGTAATGTTTTGAAATACCCACCCACATGTTATATTCTCTGTGCTGACCTATAAATGCAATCATGACATGTGTCTTCTCCACCAGTCTATCAACTTCTGGGGAACAATGGATTGATTCGTTCATGGGAAGTAGGTCTAATACAAGGTCTAATTGATACCTTATTGTCACGTACTTGGTACAGTGAAATTTGTTGTTTTGCATACAATACACAAGTATGCAAAGAGTCTACAAGAGTTTGTATAGGGAGCCTACAAAGTTACAAGAGTAACTTTCATCAATAGTTCTCAGTGACTTTCAATTTACTATATATGTAAATATATAGCTACTATATATACCTATATATTCACAATATATTTTCTAAGAGCGTATTGGTTGAAGGTAGATATGGTTGGAGGTTCCTGACGAGTAGACTTCAGCAAGGATCTGTGCTGGGACCTCTGGTGTTTGTGATATATAAATGACTTAGACATAAATGTATATCGGTTGGTGAGCAGGTTTGCTGACAAAACCAAATTTGCAGACAGTGAGGAATGCTGCCAGAGGATACAGCGGAATATCGACCAGCTGCAGAAATAGGCGGAGAAATGGCAGATGGAGTTTAATCTGAGCAGGTCTGAGGTGTTGCACTTTGGGAGGTTGAATGTAAGGAGAGAGTATACAGTTAATGGCAAGACCTTTAATAGCACTGATGCGCAGAGGGATATTGGAGTCCACATTTATAGCTCACTAAAGATGACACCACAAGTAAACCACAAGTACTCCTTAAAGAAGGAGTATGGTATTTTTGCCTTCATTGCTAGGGTCATTCAATATAAGTCAGTAAGTTAACAAGAGGGCATGACATGAGAATTAAGGGACAGAGGTTTCGGGGTAACGTGAGGGGGAACTTCTTTACTCAGAGGGTGGTGGCTGTGTGGAATCAGCTTCCAGCAGAAGTGGTGGAGGCAGGATCGATTTTAACATTTAAGAGTAAAGTGGATAGGTATATGGACGTGAAGGGAATGGAGGGGTATGTTCTGAGTGCAGGTAGATGGGACTAGGGGAAAACAAATGGCCGGCACGGACTGGAAGGGCCGAGAGGGCCTGTTTCCGTGCTGTAATTGTTATATGGTTATATGGTTATATGGTTAAGTTATGATTCAGCTCTATGGGATTGGTTAGGCTGGATTTGGAGGTTGCACAAACATTGTGGGCCAAGGGCCCGTTCCTGTACTGTACTGTTCTATGTTCTATATACTCTGAATGGACTTCCCAAAGTGCATCACCTCATACTTTCTGTGATCATCTTCTGCCTGCCAATGCTCTGGTTATCTCTCCATCTGATTCTGCGCTATCTTTCAGCAATATTCCTCGCTACGTCGCCACTGACTTTCATGTCGTCTGCAAATTTACTCATCAATCTTCCTACATTCTTATTCAAGTTGCTAATTTGGATCACTGACAGCACTGTTCATCACAGGTCACAAATTTCCTTTGAAATACCTTCTTTCCACCTCTACACTCTGCCCCCATCGCCAATCCAAATTTGGATCCAATTCTAGACACAAAATGCTGGAGTAATGCAGCGGGACAGGCAGCATCTCTGGAGAGAAGTCATGGGTTATGATTCGGGTCAAGACCCTTCTTCAGATGGTCCAATTCTCCAGTTCTCCTTTGATTGCAAGTCTCTTTAATGTTCTGGAATAGGCTATGATGTGCAGCTTTCTCAAAGTCTAATATATAGACATCAGATACACAAGAGAATGCAGACACTGGAATCCAGAACGAAAACCAAAACTGAGAGAAAAGAGTGGATGAAATTGCATCTGTGGAGGCAAAGAAATGGTCAACAAACCCTTTGCTTCCATTGATGCTACTTGACTAGCTGAGTTCCTCCAGCAGTTTTTTTTTGTTGCTCATTATGGATAACATCTATCACCATGCTTTCATCCATCTTTTGAGTTACCAAGTTGCTCAGGGGAAATCCCAGATTCAGCATAAATATTGAGTGAGCATTTCTTTCAATAACAATCTCAAATCATGCTGAATTAATTATTTCAGAAAGCTTTTCTTTTCGATCTTACCTGACCTCTAACGGTTAGGATGAGTGAAAAAAGCTTTTCAATTAGGAAAAACACATATATTCCTCCGAGTACAGCAAACATTTTCCAAATATATCCTTTGTTTTCATGAGAATGGCTGATGGCTTCTTGCTCATGTGTGTGTAGACCAAGGACCTAAGTTAAGAGAGATAAGCAAAAAAGAGATTTTAGTTTTGTTTATAGATACACCATGGAACAAGGCCCTTTGGTTCACCAAGTCCACGCTGACTTTGGATCGCCAGTTCACACTATGTTATCTCTATGTGATTCACTCCCTACACACAAAGGGCAATTTACAGAAGCCAAGTAACCTACAAACCTGCATGTTTTTGGGGAGTGGGAGGAAACTGAAGCACCCAGGGAAAACCCATGCAGTCACAGTGAGAATAGACAATGGACAGGAGTAGGCCATTCGGCCCTTCGAGCCAGCACCGCCATTTAATGTGATCATGGCTGAACATCCACAATCAGTACCCCGTTCCTGCCTTCTCCCCATATCACCTGACTCTGCTATCTTTAAGAGCCCTATCAAGCTCTCTCTTGAAAGTATCCACCAGCCTCTGAGCCAGAAAATTCCATGGACTCACAAACCTCTGTGTGAAAAAGTGTTTCCTCATCTCCGATCTTAATGTCTTACCCCATTATTCTTAAACTGTGGCCCCTGGTACTGGACTCCCCCAACATCAGGAACATGTTCCCTGCCTCTAGCGTGTCCAAACCCTAAATAATCTTATATGTTTCAATATGATGCTCTCTCAACCTTCTAAATTCCAGAGTATATAAGCCCAGCCTCTCCATTCTCTAGCATATGACAGTCCCGCCATCCCAGGAATTAACCTTGTGAACCTACGCTGCACTCCCTCACTAGCAAGAATGTCCTTCCTCGAATTAGGGGACCAAAACTGCACACAATACTCCGGGTGTGGTCTCACTAGGGCTCTGTACAACTGCAGAAGGATCTCTTTGCTCCTATAATGAATCTCCTCTTGTTATAAAGGCCAACATGCCATTTGCTTTCTTCACTCTGCTGTACATGCATGCTAACTTTTATTGACTGATGAACAAGGACCCCCAGATCCCGTTGTACTTCCCCTTTTCCCAACTTGACACCATTTAGATAATAATCTGCCATCCAGTATTTGCTACCAAAGTGGATAACCTCACATTTATCCACATTAAACTGTATCTGCCATGCATCTGCCCACTCACCCAACCTGTCCAAGTCACCCTGCATTCTCATAGCATCCTCTTCACAGTTCACACTGCCACTCAGCTTTGCGTCATCTGCAAATTTGCTAATGTTACTTTGAAACCCTTCATCCAAATCATTGATGTATATTGTAAATAGCTGCGGTCCCAGCATCGAGCCTTGCGGTGCCCCACTAGGAACTGCCTGCCATTCTGAAAGGGAACCATTAATCCCTACTCTTTGTTTCCTGTCTGCCAACCCATTTTCTATCCATGTCAGCACGCTACCCAAATACCATATGCCCTCATTTTGCCCACTAATCTCCTATTTGGGACATTTTTTGGAAATGCTTTCTGAAAGTCCAGGTACACTACATCCACTGGCTCTCATTGTCCATTTTCCTCATTATATCCTCAAAAGATTCCACAAGATTAGTCAAGCTTCCCCTTCGTAAATCCATGCTGACTAGGACCAATCCAAATGTGCCACTACTGCTATCCAAATGTGCCGCTATTTCAACTTTTATGATTGACTCCAGCATCTTCCCCACCACCAGTCAGGCTAACTGGTCTATAATTCCCTTTTTTCCCTTCTCCAGCCCTTCTTAAAAAGTAGGATAACATTAGCTACCCTGCAATCCACAGGAACTAATCCTGAATCTATAGAACATTGGAAAATGATCACCAATGCATCCACAATTTCTAGAGCCACTTCCTTAAATTCCCTGGGATGCAGACCATCAGGCCCTGGGGATTTATCAGCCTTCAGTCCCATCAGTTTACCCAACACCATTTCCTGCCTAATGTGGATTTCTTTCAGTTCCTCTGTCATCCCAGATCTTCTGGCCACTAGTACATCAGGAAGATTGTGAAGACGGATCCAAAGTGCCTGTTGAACTCATCCTTCCATTTCCTTGTTCCCCATAATAAATAACCTTTTTCAGTCTTCAAGGGTCCAACTTTGGTCTTAACTAATTTTTTCCTCTGCACATATCTACAGAAGTTTTTACTATCCTCCTTTATATTCTTGGCTAGCTTACCTTCGTACCTCATCTTTTGTCCCCGTACTGCCTTTCTAGTTATCTTCTGTTGCTCTTTAAACATTACCCAATCCTCTTGCTTCCCGCTCATCTTTGCTATGGTGTACTTCTTCTCTTTTACTTTTATACTTTCCCTAAATTTCCTTGTCAGCCACGGTTGGCCCTTACTCCCCTTGGAATCTTTCTTCCTCTTTGGAATGCACCTTCTGTATTATTACCAGAAATACCTGCCATTGTTGTTCCACTGTCAGACCTACTAGGGTATCTTTCCAATCAACTTTGGCCAGCTCCCTCATGGCTCCATAGCCCTCTTTATTCAACTGTAACATGGACACCTCTGATTTACCCTTCTCCCTCTTAAATCTTAATCTACATAGGAGATTAGTGGGCAAAATTAGGGCACATGGTATTGGGAATAGAGTGCTGACATGGATAGAGAAGTGGTTGGCAGACAGGAAACAAAGAGTAGGGATTAACGGGTCCCTTTCAGAATGGCAGGCAGTGACTAGTGGGGTACCGCAAGGCTCAGTGCTGGGGCCGCAGCTATTTACAATATACATCAATGATTTGGATGAAGGGATTCAAAGTAACATTAGCAAATTTACTTTTCTAAATGGCAAAAAGTTGGGAAAAGGGGAAGTACAATGAGATCTGGGGGTCCTTGTACATCTGTCTATGAAAGTAAGCATGCAGGTACAGCAGGCAGTGAGGAAAGCGAATGGCATGTTAGCCTTTATAACACGAGGAATCAAATATAGGAGCAAAGAGGTCCTTCTGCAGTTGTAGCGAGCCCCAGGGAGACCACACCTGGGGTGTTGTGTGCAGTTTTGGTCATCTAATTTGAGGAAGGACATTCTTGCTATTGAGGGAGTGCAGCGTAGGTTTACAAGGTTAATTCCAGGGATGGCGGGACTGAAATATGCTGAGAGAATGGAGCAGCTGGGCTTATACACTCTGGAGTTTAGAAGGATGAGAGGGGATCTCATTGAAACATATAAGATTGTTAAGGGCTTGGACACATTAGAGGCAGGAAACATTTTCCCTGATGTTGGGGGAGTCCAGAACCAGGGGCCACAGTTTAAGAATAAGGAGTAAGCCATTTAGAACGGGGACGAGGAAACACTTTTTCTCACAGAGAGTGTGAGTCTGTGGAATTCTCTGCCTCAGAGGGTGGAGGCAGGTTCTCTGGATGCTTTCAAGAGAGAGCTAGATAGGGCTCTTAAAAATAGTGGAGTCAGGGGATATGGGGGAAGGCAGGAATGGGGTACTGATTGGGAATGATCAGCCATGATCACATTGAATGGCGGTGCTGGCTCAAAGGGTCGAATGGCCTACTCCTGCACCTATTGTCTATTGTCTATTGTCTATTACCATATTATGGTCACTCCACAAACTCCCTTTCTTGGGGTCCAGTACCAACCTGATGTTCCCAGTCTACCTGCATGTTGAAATCACCCATAACAACCATAGAATTACCTTTGCGACATGCCAATTTTAACTCTTGATTCAACTTGCACCCTATATCCAGGCTACTGTTTGGGGACCCGAAGATGTCCCATTAGGGTCTTTTTACCCTTACAATTCCTTAGTTCTATCCATACTGACTCCACATGTCCTGTTTCTATGTCACCCCTTGCATGGGACCGAATTTCATTCCTCACCAACAGGGCAACCCCACCCCCTCTGCCCACCTGTCTGTCTTTTCGATAGGAGGTATACCCTTGAATATTCAGTTCCCAGCCCTGACCCTCTGGCAGCCATGTCTCTGTAATTCCCACAACATCATACTTGCCAATTTCTAACTGAACCTCATCCACTTTTTTTCTTATACTTCGCGCATTCATATACAACACTTTGACCCCTCTCACACCACTCACAATTGGCCCTGATCTTACGGAACTTTCCTTCCCATTAAATCGGGAGTCTTTTGTAACTTTTCCTGTATTTACTTCCACTTTAACTCCATCTTTATACTCCCAATTTGTCAATCCCTCTCCACCCCCCCCCCCCCCCCCACTATTTAGTTGAAACCCACACGTGTCGCCCACACAATGTACAAACTCCATGCTGACAGAACCCGTAGTCAGGATTGAACCTGAGTTTCTGGTACTTTGTGGCAGCAGCTTTCCTGCTGTGCCACGGTGCTATCCTGAGTTACTATTATTATGCTTAATTATTTATGTCATTTTTTGAATTTAATCTCCGTTGGAATATACGCTAGGGAATATTAATTAATCATTTTCATCTACAATATTTGGTATTGCCTTATCAAGTCGAAGATTATTCAATTCAGCTTATAATCTCCATTTTGAGAAAGAATAAACCCAAAGCACATCTAAAATTGGTCCCTGGGCCCTTTCCTGGCTGTTTGCTGACATATTAGTTTAAGCAGATGCGTTCAAGTAGGTCATGGAAAGATGCTGGTGGGATGAGTTATGGATCCTTTGTGTCCTAGATGAGCTCAGACCACTCTGCCTCGCCTATCATCGTGCAGCCATCACTATTTAGTAAATCCCATTTACTAGCACTTGGTTCTTAGCTTTGATCATCCATATGCTGCTGCAAATATTTCTCAAATGTTGTGAGAGTCTCTGCCTCCACTACACTTTCTGGCAAGATGTTCCAAACCCCAAGCAGCCTCTGAAGAAAAAAATCCTTCCTTATATCCCTTCTAAAACGTTTACACCTTACATAAACCAATGTCCTCTTGTTAAAGAAAATAATGAAAATGGAATAAAAATTGCTGATCTCTACCCAATTTATGCCCATCATGATTTGGTACATCCTCATCAAATCTCCATTAACTTTTTCCAAGTCTATCCAGTCTCTCCTCATAACTGGTACAATCCATCCCAGGCAAGATTCCAATAAATCTCCAGAGGGTGTGGGAGTTGATATTAGGGAATGGGGTTGGGAGTAATGGTGACAAAACATTACAGCAGTGTGAGTGAGTGAGCTATCATGAGGATACATCAAACGGCCTCTGTGCTGGCAACAATAAATTTTACTCTGGCTTCTCATTGCACACACAAAGGTAATTCAAAAAGTCTTCATTGATATTGGTCTTGGTTTATTGTCCAAATGCATTGGAAGCATTTTAAAACATCCTGAGGCTGTGAATAACATTTATGCGACCTCAGATTTTCTCTCTTTTTCTCCCTCACTTATCAAGGCAATTAATACAACATGAATGCAAGGTACCTTTTGACATATTTAAGAGTCAAGTGTGTTTAATTGTTATATGTACTGAAACAGAGCAATGACATTTTGACATGCAGCAGCACAACTGGTTTAAAAACACAATACTTAGTAACTCAATAGATAACATAACAAACAAAAAAAATGTTCAAGAAATAAAACACCTAATATAGTGCAAAATAAAACAAAGCCCCATTAGATTTACGTTTAGGTTTATCACCAACACATGTACCCTCTTCAGACTGACTTCCCTGCTGAGTTAATTCAGCACTTTGTGTTCTGTAATTTAAATGAAACTATTTTTACATTAAAAACTAATAAACTAAACTAAACTAAGAAGTAGAAAGTCATTTCAAAAAGCTATGGTCATTTACCTGCATAAATCTACAGTCTTTAATAGCAATTCACTCTCTGCCTTTTTGTGCAATATGTGTAATGAGTGCCATTTTTCCAACACACTGATTTCAAAGGTTCAAAAGTTCTTTATTTGTCACATTTATCAATTGGTGTAGTGAAATGCGTATTGCCATTGCAGCACATTAAAAAGAATACAACATAACAATAATAAAGAAATTAAACAGAAAAACATCCCACCACAATGTTTCCCATTATGAGGGAAGACACATAGTCCAGTCCCCATCCCCCTATCCAACCATAGTTGGACCTATTGAGGCCTCCGCAGTCGCCTTTACGGAGGCCCGATGTTGGGAGAATCCTCACAGCGGCTTGGGATACCTGGAACGGCCGGTTCCTTACCCGAGACCGCAGCTTCGTAAGGTAACAGGCCGTGCTGGATGGAGCTCCACCACTGGCGATCTCGGCGAGAGATCCCAGGCTCCCGATGTAAAGTTCAGCACCGCCGCCCGTAGCTGGCCGCTCCACAGACCGCAGCTCCGCGATGTTTCATCAGCAGTTCCAGCATAGCAAAGTTCCAGCGCGGCGACCCGGGCAATGCATCGCCTGCTCCGCGATAGCGCTCCCGCGCTGTGCCACTGCCGAAGCCGAGGTTCTGGCTGGTCCCCTCAGGAAACACTGCTCCAAGCCCTCTGGTAAGCCACGAGGATGAGTCGAAGGTGTTGCCCGGAGGAAAGCCGCCTCTTCGACCAGGTAGGGACTCTGAAAAACACTTTCCCCCTCTCCCCCACCTCCCACCCTCCACATAAAAAAGACTAGAGCTCCAAAAACAATACACTTTAACTCACTAAAACTTTAAAAAAGAGGTGAAAAAACGGACAGCTGCAGGCTGGCAGCCGTACCCATACAGGACGGCGCCCCCTTGGTTGGGAACCAATTTTCCCAGCATGTACTGTCATCTGAGATTGCTGGTTATAGTGAAATGCCCGCAGGAAATCTGTTGTAAATTTGAATTAAAGCAAAGTTATTTTCTACCGAAGGCCTATCAGATATTTTATTTTCTTTGACCTTGATAATTCATGCTGCCTTGGAAAAGCAGTCAATGTAATTAGGGAACATTTGCATCCCCCGTCTCCCCTCTCCCAATGGACAGAAGATATCATATCATATCATCATCATATAACTATTAAAAGTCTGATCTTGGATGTGTGTGTGCGTGTGTGTGTGCGCATGTGTGTGTGTGTATGTGTGTGTGTGTGTGTTTGTGTGTAATCATATCTTTACGTAAAATCTACGGGGTAACGATAAAATGTTTACATATTCCGTTAGACATTTTTCCCGTCGAGTCCAAAATCTACTTATCTGAAAATGTCATGCTTTATTTCTCTACATTACTGATAATGTTTAAAAAATACTTTGAATTTAAAATGGATTTTACTGTTAAAATCAATCCTCTCAGATTCCAACACACTTCAAAAAAAAGGTGCAGGACAGGAACACAGGCAGGAACACTATAAACTTTTTAGCTCAATGGCATCTCACAGTAAGAGCACCCAACATTTGCAACAATGTTGCCATCATAGCTCCTGGCAGGACAGGAAGGGGAGGGTCAATTGCTATTGCAATTGGGGAGGTGCAATTGGGATTATTTTTTTAAACTCCAGTTCTGAGGAGTGCTCAAATCTTACCTTCGGAAAAGGGTTGAGTTGGAGGACCACGCCTCCCGTGGGGGCTGCGGGTAGGGGACGGGTGTGTTGGCGGATCAGACCCAACAGGTCTGCACTTTGTCTAGTAATAGGTTAAAAGCATGGAATACCATATTCATGAACAGCTTAATTTACATTTTTATCACACTACTGAATGGTCTTCTCGTAGGCTAAGGCCGTAGAGGCAAGGAAATGCAGATGCTGGTTTACCATAGAAGACACAATGTGCTGGAGCAACTCAGTGGGTCAGACAGCATCTGTGGAGAACATGGATAAGTGATGTTTTGGGTCAGGACTTGGCTTCAGACTCTATGGGTGTAGTCCAATTTCCCAACCTACTTTATTGTGGCCCTTGCACTTTTATCTGCAGTTTGTAATTGTAACGGTATACTGCTAGAGCACTATATTCTGCACTTTGGTATTTTACTCTGTGCACAATCTCTTGTACTTATGTAATGGCTTGATCATACTCACATATTGTTTAATTTTACTGAATAGCAGACAAAATGAAGATTTGCACAGTATCTCGATACACGTGACAATAATAAACCAATACCAATACTACTAATTAAGCGTACTTGCGCTCTCTCAACACTCATGGCTTTTTGTCACATGCATTTTCATTTCGTTTAGAGTTTAGTTTATAGATACAGCGCGGAAACAGGCCCTTCGGTCCTCCAAGGCTGCGCGGACCAGCAATCCCCATACATTAGCGCTATCCTACACACTAGAGACTATTTACAATATTTGCTGGATTCAATTGACCAATGTACATCTTTGGAGTGTGGGAGGAAACCTGACAACCCGGGGAGAACCCACGCTGTCATAGAAAGAATGTACAAACTCTGTACAAATAGTACCCGTAGTCAGAATTGAACCCAGATCTCTGACACTGTTAAGGCCCTGTCCCACGGTACGAGTTCATTCCAAGAGCTCTCCCAAGTTTGCCCTGATTCGAACTTGGAGATTTACGGTAATGGCCACTCGTCAGTACTTGGGGCTCTCGTGGACATTTTTCAACATGTTGAAAAATCTTCACGAGTCTTCCCGTGCTTACCTGCCATTAGCGAGTCTTCCCGAGTACCTGCCGTTCACGTAACGAGCCGCTAAGAGACGTCCCCGAGCTCTGATGTACCTGCTACGTTCATTCTCCATGCTTACCACGGGTTTGATTTTTTTAAACTCGGGAGAGCTCTTGGAATGAACTCGTACTGTGGGACAGGGCTATCAGGCAGCAGCTCTACACTGCGCCACCATAACACCATTTCTTATGTCTAAACAAATATAACATTACTCACCTGTGGCAAGAGATGTAACAATGCATCACCTGACATAGTTCCGACTGCAATACCAACAAACAGCTGCAGGATGAGCTGGTATGTCTGTTTGCAGGAGTTAAAAATCAGTATGGTGATGCCACACATGGAGCTCACTGTAATTATCAAGACAGCCACTGTACTGTATCCATATTCTGGAAGCAGAAAGTAACAATTGGTGCTTTTGGAATGAGAATATAGTCAAGAAACAAAAATAACTTTTTTCCCAAAAGCTGAAACCTAATTTATTAAATACAAAGATTAATCCTATCAAAAATGAGCCACATGAGACACAATGGTTGAGACTCAAAATAAAGTTGGGATACAGTAGACATTCATTAAGTTTAAGTTGGCAGAACTGTACGATGTAACTGACTGCTAGAAGTTTTCTAAAAGTAATGGAATCTCATTATACTGTGGGATACAGATCAAGAAATTTCCAATTTTATCCCCATTTGATGCAACGATAGTGGGAAAGGTTCCCGCAACAGACAACTATTTTAGAAAAATACCAGCATTTCAACCTCTTTTCTTAATGAAGCAATGATTCCAAATAAAACAAGCTGTCACTTTTCCTGCACTTCTTCCTCTCATTTCTTCTTCATTCACTGACAATAATCGCACACATGTATCGGAATTTAAAAGTGATGAGGAATTTCAACATTTTTTAATAGCAAATAAGGATTAATAAATGTAGCCAAAACAATAAAATTTGACCATGTCAATGGAATCAGTGAAAGTTTTTGTTGTGAATATCAGATGATGAAAATATTTTATAGTGCAAAAAATGAAATTCTCCACTGAGATTCACTGTTTGTGTTTCAATGCAATTTTTTTTTCTTTCTGCTACCATCTTCGTAATCCCTTCAGGTTCAGAGGCCAACAGTTTGAACATAATAATTAAAAAAAAACATAAGAGCCTTTTGTAAATAACATAATTCCCAATCCCTGCTCTTCACTGATACAAATGCTGTTGAATTGTGTATGAAGTATGTGCCTGAGGTTATTTAGAGATAACGCATCCTCCTGCATAACTCTGGGCATCTTCTCAATATACTTCAAATCGTGGAACTTTCAAGTACAACTTATAACACAAAATAGCCTCAGGACAGGGACCGGGGAGCTTAGCTTCTTCTGGAACTAAGGGAGAACTTGGTTCCCTAGTGACAGTTCTACTTACAGTGAGGACATGTGTAAAGGCTTGCTCTGATGGAAACCAGGTAAACAAACAGAATCCATCTGAAAATAAGTGGAAGTTATAACTGTACAACCATGCACAAGTCAGCTCCTCTGGGATCCAATCTGGCTGGTGCCAAGATTTATTATGGGCAGCAGGATGTAAGGGGTGGGTTGGCCGTGATACTGCCTAACAATACAAAGGTCTACATTTAACATCCCCATACGTGGAATGAAAATAGTTAGATGGAATCATTTAAGGGCTGCTGTAAATAAAAAACACAGATACTGTGAAATTATTGTGAAAACCCATTTGGTTCAGTAATGTTCACTTTGTTTGGTCTACATATGGTTCCAGTTCTACACTGCAGGATGTCTCCAAAATCTCTCAGGGAAAACTAGGAAGGGTAATAATTGCCTTTTCAGTACCCTTCATGTGCCAAGTACAAAAACACTCTTAAGAATTTCAAAACTATTATTGCTAAATAATATTTAGAATTTTAACCCTATACTAAGATTAGCTCACATGTAGCAATCTTACATTAATTTTATAAAGGGACTTGGGTGTTCTGGTGCAGGATTCCCAAAAAGTTAATTCGCAAGTTGAATCGGTAGTAAGGAATGCAAATTGCAATGTATTTTGAGAGGACTAGATAACAAAAAACAGGAATGTAATGCTGAGGCTTTATTAGGCACTGCTCTGACTGCATTTGGAGTATTGTGAACAGTTTTGCACCCCAAATAGTCATAGATTCTTAAAGCGTGGAAACAAGCCCTTCGGCCCAACATGCCCACACCGGCAACAGGTCCCATCTACACTAGTCCCACCTGCTGGCATTTGGCCCCAATCCCTCGGAACCTGTCCTATCCATGTCTAAACATTTCTTAAACATTGTGATAGTGCCTGCCTCAACTACCTCCTCTGGCAACTCATTCCATACACGTAACACCCTTTGGTGAAAAAGTTATCCCTCAGGTTCCCATTAAATCTTTTCCCCCTCACCATAAACCTATGACCTCTGGTTTTCAATTCCCCTACTCTGGACAAGAGTCTCTGTGGGTCTACCCAATCTATTTATCTCACAATTTTGTACACACCCTCATCCTCCTGTGCTCTGAGGAACAGAATCCTAGCCTGCTCAACCGCTCCCTACAGCTTAGGCCTTCGAGTCCTGGCAACATCCTCGTAAATCTTCTCTGCACCCTCTCCAGCTTGACAACATATTTCTTATAACATGGTGCCAAAACTCACAGTACTCTAAATGTGGCCTCATCAATGTCTTATACAGCTGTAACATGACCTCCCAACTTCTATACTCAATGCTCTGATTGATGAAGCCTGTTATGTATTTGGGCTGGAAACTGACTTAAAATAAGACTCGGAACACACAGGTACTTAACAAGCTTCTTGTATTGAAATCTTGAGTCTCACCGTGCGTGCATACAATTGCGCAAGACATTCTAATATGCTAATCCTATTCTCATACACAATATTCCTCCACCTTTAACTTGGAGGCAGGTAACACAATTTCGTCTTCACTGTATATGATCTTTTACACCAAATATAACTGAATAATACACTCTCCAAGTCGTATTATGAAAGTCATCTTACAATTAGATCATCATACAGCAATAATCATGTATAAGGTAAACTTGGCACGTGATTTTTACATTCCCCCCATTTTCCTTAAACGTGGTGTGGCAAACCAAATAAATGATACATTGCTTTATGTGTTTTCATTTATAAAGAACAAAATCCTCAAATCTCTTAGGTGTTCTTTTAGTCCTATTAGATATGTGTCTCCCTGTCTGTGTTGGACTTTGCATGATATCCGAGATATCAGGCTGTGGTTGTGGTTCTGGTTGTGAAGTTGTGTTATCACTGTGGACGAAAGGTTTGTCACTCTCTGAAGTTCCTTCAGAATCTACACCTGCGGTTGGAATAGGCAGAACTATCAGTGGCTCCTCGCTTGGTTGAACCACTTCTCTTTGCTGGATGTCGGTGTGCTCGTCACCTTTTGGCAATTATGCTCTCATTTGATCTACATGCTGACAAACAACTCTTCCCTCACTCAACTTTACGCTGTACATTACTTCACTAATGATCTGCTATCATTCCGTAAAGCCAAGTAGGACCTGATGTGAAATTCTTGACCATAACATGATCATTCACCTCAAAGACTCATCCTTGCTTCCTCGATCTGCTGCCTGTTTCATTGAAGCTTGATTCCTTCGTACAGATTTTGTTAGATCAGGTCGCAGACTATCAAGTTTAGTGAGGATCTTTCGTCTCAACATCAGTTCACTGGGTGACTTTCCAGTCGTTTCTTGGGGGTGCGACGTCCACAAGAACTTCTGGAGCTTTAGTTCCAGGTCTGATCCTTTTCCTTTCTTCACACCTGCTTTCACCGTCTGTACACCTCGTTCGGCTAGTCCGTTGCTGGACGGGTGTTTGGGTGATGTTTGAATGTGGCAGATGTTGTTGCTGCTGAGCAACCTGGCAAATTCTTCAGACACAAACTGCGTACCGTTGTCTGTGACCACCGTTTCCGGTAACCCATGAGATGCACACAACCGTCTCAGGGCAATCACTGTTGCTGCTGCGGTTGCGTGTCTCACCCGAATGGCTTTGATTCATCTTCATCTTCCAAGTGGCTCATGGTTGATGAATTCCAAGCGGCCTCCTCCAAGTGGCTTGCTTTTTTCTGGAATTGTCCCTTCCTCTGCTGGTAAGCTCTAACAGCATCACACTAGCTTTTGGTGTGACCCGTTCCCGAGCACCTGAAGCACCTACCATCTCGATATTTGCATGTCACTGGTTCATGGCTGCCCCCAAATCTCCAGCACTTCTTGGAGTATTGAACCTTGTCTCTGGATGCCCTTGGTGGACTCCTTGCCTTCTTTTGTCCAGGCTCCTTCCTTTGAAGCTGATGGACGGAGGCAGCATCATCTTGAGGCCTTCCAATCTTCTTGATCTGCTCTACATCTGGATTAGCAACCTCCATCGCTGTTGCAATATTGACTGCATTCTCAAAGGTTAATTTTGGTGTACCCAACAGTTTTTGTTGGATGTAAACATCTGCACATCCTATCACCAATCTATCCCTTAGCATATTCAGAATCAGAATCAGAATCAGAATCAGAATCAGAATCAGAATCAGAATCACACTTTATTCGCCAAGTATGTTTTGCAACATACGAGGAATTTCATTGGCCAGGTCAGTTATACAATTAAAAGCAACAAATCACTCAAAAAAACACATTTTAACATGAACATCCACCACAGTGACTCCTACACATTCCTCACTGTGATGGAAGGTGAAATAAAGTTCAGATCCTTCCTATATCCCAGTTCCTTAAAATTACACCCCTCACATAACTGTCAAAACTTTGCTAGGAACTGAGGAATTGTTTCATTTGCTTGTGTGCATGTATAACATCGATATCTTTGCACTATTTCTGTTGGTTTTGGTGAGAAATGAGCTATTAACGCATCCTTACATTCCTTGTACGTTTTACAGCAATGCCCGTAGGTTGTGATAACCCTTGCTTCCTAAACCTGTAAGGAACAAAGCTCTTTGCTTCTCTTCTGTAGAGATATCATTGGAAGTGAACCAAGCCTCTAAGACTTCGGTCCATTCCTCAAAAGTATAACCAAATTCTAACTGGGGCACATTCCCTACAATTGAATTAGCCAGGGTTACACTGTTGCTACTCAGGTACACAATGTGCCGTCCTCTTATACAATGTTCTCTGCAATTGACTTCCTTTACAAAGTCACTGAGCAGTAATCCAGTAAATTCACTACCAATAATTCTCTTATACTAATCGATTTATACTAATATACCAATATAATAATATACTAATATAATAATTGATTTATACCAACATACTAATATTAATAATCTATATTACTAAAAGTCTGATCTTGACCACTTCCTGTTGTTCTGTATATTGATTTTAGTAAAAACGCTGCCACATACGTCTGTGATTTTTGGCCATCTTACCCAGAGTCCCCCTCCGCTGGGCAGGACAAGAAGATTTTTCCCATCAATGAAAAATAAAATAATTATTAGTGTTTAAAAAATGTTGTGATTCTCTCTCCTGAAGGCCACGCCCCTTCCAGATGGACCATAAAACCCGGAAGTGTTGAGTGCCTCAATCATTCTCTGCAAGATGGGGGAGCGAGAGGGTCACGTCTCTCAGTCTAAGCTGTAAATAACACTGAACACATGTCTACTAAACTGTGAGTGGTTTTACTGACCCATCAGTGCCCTTAATATGGTTTGAAAATATAGTTTGGAAATGCTAAAGCTGTGTTGCCTTTGGTTTGGAAATGCTAAAGCTGTGTTGCCTTTGGCTTGGAAATGCTAAAGCTGTGTTGCCTTTGGTTTGGAAATGCTAAAGCAGTGTTGCCTAATTAAAGTTGCCTTGCCTCATTAAAGTTGCCTTGCCTAATTAAAGTTGCCTTGCCTAATTAAAGTTGCCTTTCCTAATTAAAGTTGCCTTGCCTAAATAAAGTTGCCTTGCCTAATTAAAGTTGCCTTGCCTTCTATATAATTAAAAGTCTAATCTTGACCACTTCCTGTTTGCACTTTATATTGAATTTAGAAAAAACGTTACCACGTACGACTGTGATTTTTGGCCATCTTACTCAGTGTCCCCCTCCACTCCTCAGGTGCTGAGGATTTTTCCCATTGATGAAAAGTAAAAGAGTTATTAGTGTTTAAAAAAATGTTGAGATTCTCTCTCCTGTCAATCACGCCATGAAGGCCATGCCCCTTCCGGTGGGAAGGGGAAGGACTATAAAACCCAGAAGTGTGGGCATGGCTCAGTCTCTGCAAGATGGAGGAGGGAGAGGTCACGACTCGCTGTCTTTAGTGGCATTGCACCCTGCTTGAAATGGTTTGAAACTGCACTTGAATTTGGTGGCTTTGCACCCTGTTTGAAGTGGTAAGAAACTGCACTTGAATTTGGTGACCTTGCACCCACCTTGAAATGGAATTTCAAGGAGTAGCCGTGAGTCAACTGCCAGCCCACTAGCTGTGAGTGAGTGAGCTGCCAGCACAACAGGCTTGAGTGACTGAGCCGCCAGCCCAAGAATCCATTTGGCCCACTATGTCCATACTAGCCCTCTGGAAACCAGTCCCTTCTGCCCACAACACCCATACTGGTGCTCCAGAAAGCCCCCCTTCCCCCCAATGGCCACCAATCTTGGAATTGGTGGAGAGGTGGAATATTGTGTTGGGGGACCAGCCCTCCCGTGTGATGCTAGGACCACTTAATCTAGTATACTAATATATTTCAAGCCATATAAATGCAATGCACACATATATCCTCTAAATTATTGTTATCAATCAACAATACACTAAATTCATAAAATCCAGCCTTTGCTTCGATGAATTCATCGATCCGACGTGACTGTCTCTGGACTCCGGCACATTGGTGACCTCTCGGGCTGTCCTCACGGCTGGCTTTGCTGGCTTCACCGGCTGTCTTTGCTGGCATACAGGGCTGTCTTTGCTGGCTTCATGGGTTGGCTTTGCTGGCTTCCCAGGCTGGCTTTGCTGGCTCTGCTGGGTTTGCTTACCGATGTGTCCTTATGTTATCACCGGCACTTGCTCTCGGAGACTTGGCTTCTCGTCATCGGTGGTTGTTGCTGGGCTTGTCCATGGGCTGCACGGCACTGGAAAGTGTTTCAGATAAGCGACCACCGCCATTGTTCTGCTGGCTAGGCTTTCGTGCTTCTAGCTTCTAGATTCTAGCTGTGCGCCCCACTACAGCACTGCCTGTTGCATGGGGATTGTGCGTTCCCGTTCCAACTTTTTACATGCCCAATACATACTCTTCTTTAACTTTATGTTCGATCTTGAGAAACCCTCAAATCGACTGCAAATCTGTTCCTGCTAATGGAATCGTCATCCTCGTCGCCAAATTGTTATGTATTTGGGCTGGAAACTGACTTAAAATAAGACACGGAACACACAGGTACTTAACAAGCTTCTTATATTGAAATCGCCATCTTGAGTCCCACCGCGCATGCGTACAATTGCGCAAGACATTCTAATATGCTAATCCTATTCTCATACACAACAAAGGCCAATGTGCCAAAAGTCTTTAACTACCTGTAATACCACTATCAATGAACTATATACCAGTACACCTAGATCATTCTGCTCTACAACACTCCCCTACTGTTCATTGTGTAGGTTCTCCCCATGATAGTGCTCCCAAAATGCAATCTCACATTTTTCTGTATTAAATATCTGAGGAAGAATGTGCTGGCTTTGGTGAGGTTCCAGAGAAGGTTTATGAGAATGATCTTAGGAATGATTGGGCTAACATATAATGAGCGTTTGACGGCCTGGGCCTGTACTCGCTGGAGTTTAGAAGGATGTGTGGGGAATTCATTTAAATTTACCATATAGTGAAAGACCTGGATAGTGAGGATAATTTCACGTGGGAGAGCCTAGGATCAGAGACACAAAAACTCAGAATAAAAGAATGTACCTGTGGAAAGGAGATGAGGAGGAAATTATTTCGTCAGAGGGTGGCGAATCTGTGTAATTCATTGCCACAGACGGCTGTTTTTATAAAGCAGATTTATTAAAGGAGGAGAATGACAGATTCTTGACTAAGGTAAGGGGGTCAGGGGTTATGGTGAGAAGGCTGGGGAATGGTTGAGAGGGAAAGATAGATCAGCTATGGTTGAATGGTGGAGTAGACTTGATAGGTCAAATGGTCTTATTCTACTCCTATAACTCTGAATTTAAGAACTTTTAATTTGCATTCATTTCCCAAATATTGGAATATGGAACAGGTTCATCAACATCTGTAAAGAGAAAAAGCCTGTTCGCAATGTAAATGGTAACATTTCATTTCTGTAAAGTGGCAATGCAAGCTTGTGTTTTCCCTTTGTGGATGCTGATGGATATGCTGTTAATTAACTGAATTTTCTGTTTTACTATCACTTTTTTGTTTCTAATCTCACCTTCCTTCTCAGTTCTGTGCTTTCTTCCACCACAGATGAAAAGGCTCTGCAGAAATTATTTTTCGATTTGCTGATGAAACAGATATTTATTACCTATCCCTAGTTGGCCTGAGAATAGTGTAACCCTATCGGTGAATGCGTGGAGTTATATATACTCTCAGATGGTAAGTTTCATTCTGTGAAGGATATATGTTTAAGAGGTACAATATTCAAATTCTAAGCGCTTATTCTGTATTTCCATTTACAGGATTTTCAACTGAGTTGTTGATTACAAAGCATTGTTTATATCAGCAGAGTCATGACTGGCGAAGAGGAATAATTAATTTATGTTATAATAACAAGGAACTGCAGATGCGGTTTATACCAAATATAGACACAAAGTGCTGGAGTAACTCAGCTGAGCCACTCCAGCACTTTGCGTCGATCTTTAGTTTATTTTGTTGACTTGTAAATAGAAAAGGATTTATTAGATTAATACTTTGTTTCTTTAAATCAAGTAATTTATATTTTCTGGTTAGGAATAATGTTTAACTTGAATCATAGTTTCTTAGATTTTTAAACATGGTTCTGAAATCTTCATTTTTTGAACAATACAAGTTTTGTATTTTTCACTTTTCATTTTTAGCAGCTGGTAGAGATGCTGCCTCATGGCACCAGAGACCTGGGTTGACTTTAGGTCCTGCCTGTGTGCACTTAGCACATTTTTTCTGTGACCCTCCATATTTCCTCCCACATCACAAAGATGTGTAGATTTGTAAGTTGGCCTCTGTAAACCCTAATGTGTGGGAAGTTGATGAGAAAGTGTGATAACATTTCGGGTTGAGGGTCGGATGCAAAACGTCACTTATCCATTTTCACCAGAGATGATGCCTGACCCGTTGAGTTACTCCAGCATTTTGGATCTGTTTCCATGCTATATGACTCTGTAACTCCAATATCAGACAGTAACGAGGAAGGCCAGCATGACAAATATCTTTTTCACCATCCTGTCTACCTGTGGTGCCATTTTCAGAGAACCATGTTCTTGGACTCCTCGGTCCATCTGCTTCAAAACACTTCCTAGGTTGAAATGCTGGCATTTTATAAAACAGTCGACTGTTGAGGTTGGCATTTCTACTCTTGTCATTTCACTAGTTTTTGCTGCTACTTAATTAGAGCATGTATCCAATGGAGTCGGATTCTAATTACTTGCCACAGTTCAAAGAGAGTTTCTATTGCTGAAATGTACAGAAAGTAACTTGCAACAAGGAGAGTAATACGTTGATTAATTAGTCCCAAATGTTAGTTCTGTTATAGCTATAACCTGCAGCAGTGTCAGCTGTTAAATTTGAAGTCGATTGAATATTTTGAAATATTGCTTTGTCATTTTAATTGCTGGCTTCTTTATTGACAAAATTGTAGAAATTAATTTGCAGATCGAGCTACGAGATTTATTCCTTCCACCAAGCGAGAAAGATTTGCAGGAATTATTTCAAATAAATCTTCCAGAGTCTGGCTTTGAGCAAAATTGAAAATAAATGTGACAAACATGTGGCTGGTTAACCCTACTACAGACAGAAGAAAACGATGTATACATTGATTTTACCATTGCATTCTGCCAGAACATCAAAACCACGTTATTCTATGTAACTTACTCTCAGCATTAGTTGGAAGGACGATGGATTGTGCGTATTCCCAGCCACCATGTTGGCAAGCTCCACTGAGCAGTTGCTGAACAATAGCAGGGCTGATCTGGTCGAAGTGGTCTTTTGATATGACAGAATCACTCCCGTTTAAGAAGATTCCAACCAGCTGGTCCGCAGAAAAGCAAACCTAATTGAGGGAACATGAGAATTATTTCCTCTGACATTGAAGATTTTTTAAAAAAGTGATTAAGATCACAAATTTCAGAAAGACTACATCAGACATCAATATTCCACGTAACAACAATAACTACATGTCATTTTCCTGCAAAGCGGACAAACAGAGTTAGTTATGCTCAGGTTCTTGATAATCCTTGTAATGCTGGGCAATCTCGTAACTCCTTCATTCTGGTGGAAACCACGGGAATAGAACTGGACCATAGAACTGTTCACATCCAACTCTTCATTATTTTGGTGGGTTCTTCCATTGAGTTGAGTAGAGTGAAATATGAACCTAATCTGTCTCATTGACACCAAACCAGGCACCAGGAAATGGGAAGGTGCCGAGTGAGGTGAGGCACTGTGCTTCTCAGTCAGAGGATGTGATACCTCTTGCTTAATTGATTTCAAATTACTTTGCATTTATTATGTTTCCCGATTAATGAAAACAATATTAATTGTGGAATAATTTAACCATTGCAGCACAATACAGTAAGTGGCATCATAGCAGAAGAGCACAAGGGTCACTGAGATATAATTAACATAGACATAGAAAAGTACATCACAGGAAAAGTCCCTTCAGCCCCTTATGTCTGTGCTCAACATGATGCCAAACTAAGCCAACCTCATCTGCCTGCATATGATTCATACTGTGTACTTCCATTCCCTGCAAGTCTAAGATGTGCCCATTTAAAAGCTTCTTTGATGTCACTGTCATACCTGCTTCCACCACTATCCCTGACAGCATGTTAGAGGCACTCCCTGTGCACAAAAACCTTGTCCTGCGTATCTCCTTTGAAAGTTACATATCTCCTTTTAATGGCATTTGAGTCGGTGCAAATAGGTCTAAGTTGGATAAAAGCTTCCAAAAGTTGATAGATTAAGAATGACCTGCTAATTGAAGACAATTTGTCATTAAGATTTTGCAGTGGATGACATTCCCCGATGTTTCTTGTGCAGGAAGGAACTGCAGATGTTGGTTTACAACAAAGATAGACAAGGTTCCCGAGGAGAAAAGGAATAGGTGACGTTTCGGGTTGAGACCTTTCATCTGACTTGTCTAAAACGGTTCCAGTGATGCTGCCTCAACCGCTGAGTTACTCCAGCATTTTGTGTCTATCCCCAATGTTCCTTCTTTTGTACTGTAGGACTGGAAAGAAGAACGTGAAACTTTGAACAGTAATTGGAGTCATACAGTATGGAATCAGGTCCTTCGGCCCAACTCACCCAAGTTGTGTATCTGAGCAAGTTGTATTTACCTGTGTTTAACCCATATTCCTTGAAACCATTTTAATTATGTGCCTGTCCAAATATATTTAGAACATCATAATTGTACCTGCCTGTACCACTTCCTCAGGCAGCTAATTCCATGTATCCACTGCCATCTGTGCGGAAAAAAAACTACCCTTCAGATCCCCTTTGAATAATTTGCCTCTCGCCTTAAATCTCTACCCTCACATTTTAGTCACATACATACTTTGAGAAAAAAAACGGTGACTATTCACATTATCTCTGCCTCTCATGATTTTATATATATTTAGGAATTCCAAATGTTGAAGACATTTGTTAGTGAATTTCCAGATTTCACTGTTTCTGTTTCTGAACTGAAACTGAAAGTGAGAAAATGGTGACATAGCCCAGTCTATCACAGGCACATCCATTCACACCATCTTTACTTCCTTCTATCCAGTCTAAAGTGGATTTCAACAGGAAGGCTGAAAGAATTATCAAGGATCCCAAGGCAAGATATCTTGCAGAAAATGTAGAAACGAAGGACTACAGATGTTGGTTAATACACAAAAGGACACAAAAGTGCTGTAGTAACTCAGCAAGTCAAGCAGCATCTCTGGGAAGCATGGATAGGTGACATTTTGAGTTGAGACCCTTCTTCTAGATACAAAAAGCTGGAGTAACGGAGCGGGACAGGCAGCAACTCTGGAGAGAAGGAATGGGTGATGTTTCAGGTCAAGACCCTTCTTCAGGCTGAAAGTCACAGTAAAGGGAAATGAGAGACATAGACGATGATGTAGAGAGATATAAAACAATGAATGAAAGATATGCAAAAAGGTAACGATGATAAAGGAAACAGACCATTGTTAGCTGTTTGTTGGGTGAGAACGAGAAGCTGGTGCGACTTGGGTGGGGGAGCGATGTAGAGAGAGGGAATGCAGGGGTTATTTGAAGTTAGAGAAATCAAGATTCGTACCGCTGGGTTTTAAGCTGCCCAAGCGAAATATGAGGTGCTGATCGTCCAATTTGCATTTAACTTCGCTCTGACAATGGAGGAGGCCTTGGACAGAAAGGTCTGTGTGGGAATGATATGAAGAATTTAAGTGTTTAGCAACCGGGAGATCAGGTAGGTCCAGGCAGGCTGAGCGAAGGTATTCAGCGAAACAGGATCTTTTGACAGGCAGATGGTTTGGGGGGGGGGGGGGGGGGGGGGGGGTGGGAGGTTGAGGGGTTGACGGGAGAAACAGCTGGGAGTCCAGCAAAGGACAAGGAGTGGGAAGGGGGATGAGGAGAAAGAGAGGGGGGGAGGGGGTGTGAAGGAGAATAGGGGGTGGATCTGTTAAAGGTTATTTAAAATTGGAGAATTTAACGTTCATACCGTTAGGTTGTAAGCTACACAATCGAAGTATGAGGTGCTGTTCTTACAGTTTGGGTGTTGCCTCACTCTGACAATGGAGGAAGCCCGGACCAGAATGGTCAGTGTTGGAATGGGGACAGGTGTTACATCTCCTGTGGTTGCAGTGAAAAGTACCTGAGGAGGGGGTGGTTTGAATGGGAAGGGATGAGTGAACCAAGGTAATTGCGGAGGCAGCGGTATCGGTAGAAGGCGGAAAGCAGTGGAGATGGGAAGACGTGATGTGGTGGAATCACATTGGAGATGACAGAAATGTCAGAGTATGATGTGTTGGATGCAGAGGTTGGTGAGGTGAATGTATTTACCATAAGGACATTGCATTTGATTCATTTCAAATATTTGAATATTCTATAGTTCATATATTTTTAAAATAAAAGTGAAAAAATAATTGAACATTTTGCATTATCAGTAGTTACAACAAAGCAATTAGGAAGACAAAAGACATATTTTATGAGTGCAGGTCGTGAAAAAATGATCCAATTATTTGGAGCCCTGGTGAGACTACATCTGGAATATGGCAAACACTGTTGACACGTAGCATCAACAAAGAGATATTTCTTGACCTAAGGAAGAGAGGCGATGAAAACAACCTTCTGCTCATTAGCAGAGCTACTGTGGAGATGGTCAACAGCTTCAAGTTCTTATTCATCCATATCACCGGAAAACTAACTTTGTCTCTTCACACTGAAGTAATGGATCAAGAAAGTATAGGAGCATCTTTACTTGCCTCTGAGAAGATATAACATTTACTTGCGTCTGAGAAGACACAACAGATACAGTATAGAATGTACTCTGATGGGTTACATATCAGCCTGGTATGGAAACTTCTCTGTCCATGACCACCTGAACCTGCAGAAAGTTTTTCTGCTGACTGGATTGTGACTTTTGTCTTTCAGCTTTTCACTGTTTCTGTTTCTGAACTGAAACTGAAAGTGAGAAAATGGTGACATAGCCCAGTCTATCACAGGCTCATCCATTCACACCATCTTTACTTCCTTCTATCCAGTCTAAAGTGGATTTCAACAGGAAGGCTGAATGAATTATCAAGGATGCCTGTCACCCCGGCTATTCCCTTTCCTCATTTCTATCTTTTGGGAGAATATACAACAGCTTAAAACCTTGAACATTCAGACTGAAGAATAGCTCCTTCCTCACTGCTAACTAACTCCTGATCTATTCACCTCTTTCACACATCATTCCCGGAGGTCCAGCCATGTACTCCTACTCTTAATTCTATCTTTGTCATTATTATGGTACTGCATTTTAATCTTTTGCACTTCTTGGATTTTACACTACAATATTGCACCGTTCAGGTGTGCTGCACTCGTCATTGTATTTATTCTTGTATGTATCATTAATATATAGATATATATTTACATATATGCTTCATGTGAACAAGGAAATCCATTACCTCCTGGTGCAGATAACAATAAACAAATCTGAATCTAAATCTGAATCAGGTCTCTCCACCTAAGAAAAACTAGACGTGTGAGTGAGAGAGTGCAGAATAGATTCATCAGATTGAATCCAAGGATGGTTGGGTTTTCATGTTAAGTTAAAAAGTAAGCCGATGAGCACTTGTGATTAGAAGAGTGTGTCAATGTGTCATAGAGTTATACAGCACAGAAACAGGCCTTTTGGCCCACTTGTCCATGCTGACCAAGATGCCCCATCCAAGAGAGACCCATTTACCCACATTTGCCCTCAAGTCCTGGCAACTTCATAATGAGATGAAATCTTATGGAAACATATTAAATACTAATTGGAGATAGATAAAAAATGCTGGAGTAACTCAGGCAACATCTCTGGAGAAAAAGAATGGGTGACGTTTTTGGGTCGAGACCCTTCTTCAGACTGAATGAGATGCTGCCTGTCCCGCTGAGTTACTGCAGCAATTTGTGTCTCCCTTCAATTTAAACCAGCATCTGCAGTTCTTTCCAAAACATAAATACCAATGAGGGTCAACTGGGTAGATATGGGGATTATGTTTACCATGGATGTGAAGTCCAGAACCAGGCAGTGTAGTCTTTAAAAAAGGGGTTGTCCATTCAGGATTGAGATTGCAATTGTGAGCAATTTTGGGCACCATATCTGAGGAAGGATGTGCTGGCTCTGGAGAGGGTCCAGAGGAGGGAGACAACAATGATCTCAGGAATGAGTGGGTTAACAGGTGATGAGCATTTGACGGCATTGGGCTGTACTCGCTGGAGTTTAGATGGATGAGGGGGGACCACATTGAAACTTACAGAATAGTGAAAGGTTTGGATACAGTGGATGTGGAGAGGATAACCATATAAAAATTACAGCCCGGAAACAGGCCCTCTCGGCCCTTCCAGTCCGTGCCGACCATTTGTTTTCCCCTAGTCCCATCTACCTGCACTCAGACCATACCCCTCCATTCCCTTCCCGTCCATATACCTATCCACTTTACTTTTAAATGTTAAAATCGATCCTGCCTCCACCACTTCTGCTGGAAGCTCATTCCATCAGCCACCACCCTCTGAGTAAAGAAGTTCCCCCTCACGTTACCCCCAAACTTCCGTCCCTTAATTCGCATGTCATGCCCTCTTGTTTGAATCTTCCCTACCCTTAATGGGAAAAGCTTATCCACGTCTATCCCTTTCATCATTTTAAAGACCTCAATCAAGTCCCCCCTTAACCTTCTGCGCTCCAAAGAATAAAGACCTAACTTGTTTCAACCTTTCTCTGTAACATAGTTGCTGGATCCCAGGCAACATTCTAGTAAATCTCCTCTGTACTCTCTCTATTTTGTTGACATCCTTCCTATAATTAGGCGACCAAAATTGTACACCATACTCCAGAATTGGTCTCACCAATGCCTTGTACAATTTTAACATTACTTCCCTGCTCCTATATTCAATGCTCTGATTTATAAAGGCCAGCACACCAAAGGCTTTCTTTACCACCCCATCTACATGCGATTCCACCTTCAGGGAACTATGCACAGTTATTCCTAGATCTCTCTATTCCACAACATTCCTCAATTCCCTACCATTTACCATGTACGTCCTATTTTGATTTGTCCTGCCAAGATGTAGCACTTCACACTTATCAGCATTAAACTCCATCTGCCATCTTTCAGCCCACTTTTCCAAATGGCCCAAATCTCTCTGTAGACTTTGAAAATCTACTTCATTATCCACAACACCAACTATCTTAGTATCATCTGCATACTTACTTATCCAATTTTCCACCCCATCATCCAGATCATTGATGTACATGACAAACAACAGTGGACCCAACATAGATCCTTGAGGCACCCCACTGGTCACCGGCTTCCAACCTGACAAACAGTCATCCACCATTACTCTCTGACATCTCCCATTCAGCCACTGTTGAATCCATCTTGCTACTCCACCATTAACACCCAAAGATTGAACCTTCTTAACCAACCTTCCACGGGGAACCTTGTCAAAGGCCTACTGAAATCCATATAGACAACATCCACTGCTTTACCCTCATCAATTTCCCTAGTAACCGCTTCAAAAAATTCAAGAAGGTTTGTCAAACATGACCTTCCAGGCACAAATCCATGTTGGCTGTTCCTGATCAGACCCTGTTTATCCAGATGCTTATATATATTATCTCTAAGTATCCTTTCCATTAATTTACCCACCACTGACGTCAAACTAACAGGTCTATAATTGCTAGGTTTATTCTTTGAACCCTTTTTAAACAATGGAACAACATGCGCAGTACGCCAATCCTCCGGCACTATTCCCGGATGTTTTCATTAGTGGGAGAGTCTAGGACCAGAGATCATAGTCGCAGAATTAAAGCACATTCCTTTAGGAAGGAGATGAGAAGGAGTTTATTTAGTCAGAGGATGGTGAATTTAATGGAATTCTATGCCACAGAAGGCTGTGAAGGCCGTCAATGGATATTTTTAAGGGAGAGATATATAGATTCTTGATTAATTCTGGTATCAGGGATTATGGGGAGAAGACAGGAGAATGGGGTTAGGAGGGAGAGATAGATCAGCCATGATTGAATGGCAGAGTATGTTTGATGGGGCGAATGGTCTAATTCTGCACTTATCACCTTATGACCTTATGAGATTAAGAAACAATATGTTCAACCAGCAGGTAATGAATCTTTGGGAACCTCCAACTTAAAGCACTGCAGGGAGACAGTCTATGAGTGCATTGGAGGCAGATTGATAAATGAGTTTGGGATTTTAAAGGAAAAGATGTTGATACCAGAAAGCAGTGCTGAGGTAAGGGATCAGCTCTGCTCTTATTGACACGAGGAGTCATGGACCCATTCCTGCTTTTAATGGTGTTAAGAGGCTTTGAGATAGACATGTGGATAAGCAGGGAATAGAATGATATGGATCATAAGCAGGCAGATGTGATTAATTTATCTTGGCATCAGGATCAGAGAACAATGTGGGCCGAAGGGTCTATCCCTGTTCTGTACTCTTCTATGTTTTACATAATAATAATTCAGGCCATCACCTAGGTGAAAAGATTAATATATTTAACTCTACCACATTCACTCTTACTGGGTCAATTCTCAAAGTCATCGATCATGTTGAATGATGCATTTCCTTCCCTTTGAACCCAGATTACAACTGCACTATTGCCACCCAATTTCTAATGTTTTCATCACCATCCATTTCATTCCTTTTTCACTCCTATATTTCAATACTGATTACTATCCCTCCCTTTTTTACTGCTCCCTATTATCTGCTATTCCATAGGCATCTTTTTTTTTCCCACTGCTCCATTTTACTTCTCACTCAGAGAAGTGTCTGGTGTCCAATGTACTAAACAAGTTACTGTCTGCTGTTAACCACCCTGGAGCTTCTGTTTCTGTTTCTATGTTTTTGTAAACCGCAGGTGGCAATTTCAGCAAACACAGGACAATGATCTGGAATATTGAGTGCCTCAAATGTGCTGCCAGGGGTGG
The DNA here is from genome assembly GCA_035221665.1 of Okamejei kenojei. Classification (NCBI taxonomy): domain Eukaryota; kingdom Metazoa; phylum Chordata; class Chondrichthyes; order Rajiformes; family Rajidae; genus Okamejei; species Okamejei kenojei. Next base: position 117,318,949 of record CM069132.1, on the reverse strand, counting down.
TGGTGGAGGCAGATATGATAGTAGCATTTAAGAGACTTTTAGATTGGATATGCAGGAACATAGATACGCAGAGAATGGAGAATATGAACCATGAGCAGGCAGAAGAGATTAGTTTATTTTGGCATCATTTTGACATATTTCGTTACAGAGATTGTGAACCAAAGGGTCTGGTCCTTTGCTGTACTTTTCTATGATTTATGTTCTAGTGAATAGAGTGTGCCACAGCAGTAAAGAAACATATGTGAATTCAGGGAGAGTGGGACAGGAGAAATCCCAGATGATAACATCTCTGTGTAAAAATGAACAGGCTTGCATTTAAATAATGTTTTTCCTACCTCAGGAGAGTTCAACACTTTAAACGAGGTGCATTGCATTATAGCCACAGTTGCAAAATGGGAGAATACCACTGTTAGTCTATAGAATTTTAATCATCGTGCTAAATCAAGGATATCCAGGGATTAAATTCAGTGCAGCCAAACTGATGTATAGCTTAAGGCATCTAAGCTATGAAGAAAGGTTGAAGAGCCTGGGATTATTTACGCTAGAGAGAAGTGAGGGCTCAGAGGAGATTGTATTCAAGCATTAAGGATTCTTGCGGGAATAGATAGATGAAATATGTTTGCATTGCCAAAACACTGAAACTAAGGCATGGAGGCTCAATAGTTCAAGATGAAGAAAATATTTCATTAACAAATTTACATAGAAATGTGGCATTTGGACAAGAATAATGGAGAGACATAATGGAAAAAATCAAGGGACATTTGGATAAGGAATTGAAGGAGTGGGAATTTGATCAAGATTAATTTTTGACTCCAGTTGTATAGTTTTACTAAATGCGTGTTATCCAACTATTTTTCAGAATATATTGTTGCAAGCGAAAATCAATTAATGTTGTAATTTCAACAGTTAATCATATATAATGGCAGAGAAACAAGGTCAAGTGAAATGTAGAGTGCTGCCATCAAGCCCAGGAAAATCACTTTGCTCAATTTTTATGTTTAATTTACCTTTGCCCATGAAAAGCTATAATCGGGTAAGAGATCACAATCATGATGATCCTGGTTTTGCTGCTTCACAAAATGTATTTCTCTGGAGCTGTCAATCTGCTTCGTTCCAGTTCTGACATTTTCAAGATCATGCGAAGGTGATTCAAAATATCTTCCCAACCTCAGTTGATGAAGGAGCTGCTTCAAATCTGAATGAACAAAGAAGACAATGAATGCCAACAAGACATTGAACCCACTACCGAACCAATGCAGTTTTCCGGTCAGGAACAGTGCTCATTCAATTCCATCTGCAAGCAAAATATGCCAACCGGTGGAATCATCTACTGTATCTTAAGATTTGAACATGCAATCAGCTGCAGCACACTGGCTGGTTGCATATGACTAACCAATTTAGAGCAAAGCCCCCTCTAAGTTTAAATGCTGTAGGGAGAGCTATGTGCAGGCGACTAAAGCACTAACATTATGAGGCTGGAGTGGATAGATGAATGGGGATTATAGGTCATAATTTTATAAGGAATAGGAGTAGAATTAGGCATTCAGCCCATCAAGTCTACTACGCCATTCAATCATGGCTGATCTATATCTCCTAACCCCATTCTCCTGCCTTCTCTCCATAATCTCTGACACCTGTATCCTGTATCTGGGTCCTAGGTTGTGATAGCTCTGAATATTTTGGGGTAGCTACACACTTAAAAGACCTACTGTTTCTGATTTAAGATAATGGTCAAGATTTAAGATAATTGTTTTGCTCATGGGATATCAATTTCCATATAATGAATCCCTTTCAGAATCACACTGCCCACATCACAGGTGTCAATGGGTGGGTAGCAAACTTTTCTCATGTGTTACCAGAGGAAAATCCTGTAAATTAACTCCTAAGTAATGTCCTTTATCGATACATATTAGTTCAGTTTTAGAGATACGGCTTGGAAACAAGCCCTTTGGCCCACCAAGTCCGTACCACCAAGCGATCACCCATGCTTTATTATATCCAACACACTAATGACATTTTTACAGAAGCCAATCAACCTACAAACCTGTACTTCTTTGGAGTGGGAGAGGAAACTGGAGCACCATGCAGTCACATGGAGAACAAATAAATTCCGTACAGACAGCACTCATAGTCAGGAAGGATCAAACTCAGGTCTCTGGTGCTGTTGGGCAGCAACGCTATTGCTGTACCACTGTTCCACCTTCAGACCTCAAGATTAACTTTATGGTATGTGTTGATATAATATTTCAAGAGTTTAAAAAAAAATTAAATTTGAGAATTCATAAGCTCAATGCAACAGTTTATGAAATTGAATGTAATAATAGTGTTAAACTATAGGATAAAGAATGACCATTGAAAGTAATGACGTACCAAAGTCTTGCTTCAAAGTAACTATGAATATGTGCTTTGTGAATACAGGTACAATTGGGGAACATATCCAAAACCGGGACCGCAGCTATTTACAATATACATCAATGATTTGGATGAAGGGATTCAAAGTAACATTAGCAAATTTGCAGATGACACAAAGCTGGGTGGCAGTGTGAACTGTGAGGAGGATGCTATGAGAAAGTAGGGTGACTTGGGCAGGTTGGGGGAGTGGGCAGATGCAAGGCAGATGAAGTTTAATGCGGATAAATGTGAGGTTATCCACTTTGGTAGCAAAAGCAGGAAGGCAGATTACTATCTAAATGGCATCAACATGGGAAAAGGGGAAGAACAACGGGATCCGAGGGACCTTGTACATCAGTCTATGAAAGTAAGCATGCAGGTACATCAGGCAGTGAAGAAAGCGAATGGCATGTTTGCCTTTAGACAAGAGGAATTGAATATAGGAGCAAAGAGGTCCTTCTGCAGTTGTACAGAGCCCTAGTGAGACCACACCTGGAGTGTTGTGTGCAGTTTTTGTCCCCTAATTTGAGGAAGGACATTCTTGCTATTGAGGGAGTGCAACGTAGGTTTACAAGGTTACTTCCCAGGATGGCGGGACTGTCATATGCTGAGAGAATGGAGCAGTTGGGCTTGTACACTCTGGAGTTTAGAAGGATGAGATTGAAACATATAAGATTGTTAAGGGTTTGGACACGCTAGAGGCAGGAAACATGTTCCCGATGTTGGGGGAGTCCAGAACCAGGGGCCACAGTTTAAGAATAATAAGTAAGCCATTTAGAACGGAGACGAGGAAACACTTTTTCTCACAGAGAGTGATGAGTCTGTGGAATTCTCTGTCTCAGAGGGTGGTGGAGGCAGGTTCACTGGATGTTTTCAAGAGAGAGCTAGATAGGGCTCTTAAAAATAGTGGAGTCAAGGGATTATGGGGAGAAGGCAGGAATGGAGTACTGATTGGGGATGATCAGCCATAATCACATTGAACGGCGGTGCTGGCTCAAAGGGACAAATGGCCTACTCCTGCACCTATAGTCTATTGTTTATTGTCTATTCGGCCCTTCGAGCCAGCACCGCCATTCAATGTGATTATGGCTGATCATCCCCAATCAGTACTCCATTCCTGCCTTCTCCCCATAATCCCTTGACTCCACTATTTTTAAGAGCCCTATCTAGCTCTCTCTTGAAAACATCCAGTGAACCTGCCTCCACCACCCTCTGAGACAGAGAATTCCACAGACTCATCACTCTCTGTGAGAAAAAGTGTTTCCTCGTCTCCGTTCTCAATGGCTTACTCTTTATTCTTAAAGTCTTTGAGAATGGCCTACTCCTGCACCTATTGTCTATTGTCTAAAACGATGCAATTCCTATTTATATTTACCTTAAGAATTGTGACTGATTCACACATCCTCCAACAACATTAGTCTTTTCACTTTCTTTGAGAATAATATTTCTTTAACATACAACATTCAATTTACGGTTACTTTTTTCAAAAGAGAAATATTGCAAATGCTGGGGATTGATATAAAACACATAAGGCTGACAGTGTGGAAATGTATTTTGCCTTGTTTCGTTTTTCATTTCTAATGACACGTTGCTAAATTGAAATGTTAATTCCGTTTCTGTCTCCACAAATGGTGCCTGATCTACTGAGCACTTGAGGCGAGGCACTGTAGTGTAGCTAGTAGTGCTGCTACATTACAGCTCCAGGGGGCACAGGAGACTGCATATGCTGTCATCTGGAGCATAAAACAAATTGGAGAAACTCAGCGGGTCAGGCAGCATCTGTGCAGCATCAAGACCTTACAACAGGACTGACAATGGAGGAGGAAGAAAGCCTGTATAAAGAGACGAGGAAGTGAGGGGTGAGACAGGATGGTAGAATGGTAGCATTCCTTTGATTAGTTTGCATACCTGATAACTTTATACTTTTAGTATTGTTTAGTGACCTGAAAATAAATTCAGTGAAAAAGCTTGGGTTGGGCAAACTTAGGCTTCCAATACAGTGACCTTGCAGAACGGAGGTAATGATTGCAGCAGCCAGCCGAGGAAGAGATTCTTCATCAGCACCCAGTGGGCTCACTATACCAGTCTGATCCTCCAGCCAGCCAGCATTGAAACACTAAAACATAAAATATTGCAGTTATGCCTTCATAAGCAGGAAACTTCAAAAATACATTGCAACTTTAAATAGCTGCATTTTAACAGTAGAATTGTTTCCCCAAAATGTTTATTTTTTAATAAAAGTGCTTGTTGCAGGTGATACAATCAATTAACAAATTGTTCTGTATTTACGGGAAGTTTGTAAGTTCTTACATTATAGGAGCAGAATTACGCCATTTGGCCCATCAAATTTACTCCGCCATTCAATCATGGCTGATCTATCTTTCCCTCTCAACCCCATTCTCCTGCCTTCTCCCTATAACCCCTGACACCCATATCAATCAAAACTCTCTGCCTTAATATCATCCATTGATGGCCTCAACAGCCTTCTGTAGCAATGAATTTCACAGATTTACCACCCTCTGACTAAATAAATTTCCCCTCATCTCCTTCCTAAAGATACATCCTTTTATTCTGAGGCTGTGGCGCCAGCTGATAGAGAGACCACTAATGGTCGAAACCTCGTCAGTGGTTACGAGGTCTGTCACGTGACATCATGGGTTAAGGGGAGTGTCCTGTTGCATAAGTATATCTCGACTTGAGATCACCCCAGTCGACAGGTAGCTGAGCTTGAGACAACACCCTTGCTCAGCTGCAGCAATGACGTTATTATGTTAGAGGACCAAGCTGAATTTCAAACCTATTATCTCACTGAATAAAGCAACTGTTGATTCACCACTACAAGGCTATGGCCTCGGGTCCTAGACTTTTCCACAAGTGGAAACATCCTCCACACATTCACTCTATCCACGCCTTTGACTATTCAGTAAGTTTCAATGGACAATAGATAATAGGTGCAGGAGTAGGCCATTTGGCGAGCCAGCACCGCCATTCAATGTGATCATGGTTGATCATCCACAATCAGTACCCTGTTCCTGCCTTCTCCCCATATCTCTTGGCTCTGTTATCTTTAAGAGCACTGTCTAGCTCTCTCTTGAAAGATCCAGAGAACCAGCCTGCACCGCTGAGGCAGAGAATTCCACAGACTCACAACTCTTTGTGTGAAAATGTCTTTCCTCATCTCCGTTCTAAATGGCTTACCCCTTATTCTTAAACTTTAGCCCCTGGTTCTGGACTCCCCCAACATCGGGAACATGTTTCCTGCCTCTAGCGTGTCCAAAACCCTAAGGGCCTGTCCCACTGGACGATTGTTTCGGCGACTATCGGCAGCATTGACTGACGTATCAGGTCACCGATAAAGTCACGGCGTGATGTGGTGGTGACGTGGCGTGATGACGTATTGACGTGTGGTGTTTCCTCAAGTGTCACAACATTTTTTTATCGCCGATGGAATTTGAAAAGTTCAAATTCTTACAGCGACCCTGATACGTCAGTCAATTACGCTGGCAGTCACCGAAAAAATCGCCGTGGGACAGGCCCTTATAATCTTATATATTTCAATAAGATCCCCTCTCATCCTTCTAAATTCCAGAGTATACAAGCCCAGCCACTCCATTCTATCAACATATGACAGCCCTGCCATGCCAGGAATTAACCTGGTGAACCTACACTGCACTCCCTTAATAGCACGAACGTCCTTCCTCAAATTGGGAGACCAAAACTGCACACAATACTCCAGGTGTGGTCTCACTAGGGCACTGTACGACTGCAGAAGCACCTCTTTGCTCCTATACTCAACTCCTCTTGTTATGAAGGCCAACATGCCATTTGCTTTCTTCACTGCCTGCTGTACCTGCATGCTTACTTTCATTGACTGATGAACAAGGGCCCCCAGATCTTGTTGTACTTCCCCTTTTCCTAACGATTCCATTTAGATAATAATCTGCCTTCCTGTTTTTGCCACCAAAGTGGATAACCTCACATTTATCCACATTAAACTGCATCTGCCATGCATCTGCCCACTCACCCAACCAGTCCACATCACCCTGCATCCTCATAGCATCCTCTCCACAGTTCACACTGCCACCCAGCTTTGTGTCATCTGCAAAGTTGCTAATGTTACTTTTAGTCCCTTCATCTAAATCATTAATGTATATTGTAAATAGCTGTGGTCCCAGCACCGAGCCTTGTGGTAACCCACTAGTTACTGCCCGCCATTCTGAAAGGGACCCGTTAATCCCTATTCTTGGTTTCCTGTCTGCCAACCAATTTTCTATCCATGTCAGCACCCTACCCCCAATTCCATGTACTCTAATTTTGCCCACTAATCTCCTATGTGGGACTTTATCAAATGTTTTCTGAAAGTCCAGATACACTACATCTAGTGGCTCTCCCTTGTCCATTTTCCTAGTTACATCCTCAAAAAATGTCAGAAGATTAGTCAAGCATGATTTCCCCTTCATAAATCCATGTTGACTCGGACCAATCCTGCTACTGCTATCAAATGTGCCACTATTTCATCTTTTATAATTGCCTCCAGCATCTTCCCTATCACCGATGTCGGGCTAACTGGTCTATAATTCCCTGTTTTTGCTCTCCCGCCTTTCTTAAAAAGTGGGATTACATTAGCTACCCTTCAATGCACAGGAACCGATCCTGAATCTATAGAACATTGAAAAATGATCACCAATGCGTGTACAATTTCCAGAGCCTCTTCCTTAAGTACCCTGGGATGAAGACCATTAGGCCCTGGTGATTTATCTGCCTTCAGTCTACCCAACACCATTTCCTGTCTAATGTGAATTTCCTTCAGTTTCTCCGTCACCCTAGATCCTCTGGGCACTAGTACATCAGGGAGATTGTTTTTGTCTTCCTTAGTGAAGACGGATCCAAAGTACCTGTTCAACTCGTCTGCCATTTCTTTGTTCCCCATGATAAATTCACGTTTTTCGGTCTTCAAGGGTCCAACTTTGGTCTTAACTAATTTTTTCCTCTACATACCTCAAGAAGCTTTTACTATCCTCTTTTATATTCTTGGCTAGCTTACCTTCGTACCTCATCTTTTCTCCCTGTATTTCCTTCTTTGTCATCTTCTGTTGCTCTTTGAATGTTGCCCAATCTTCTGGCTTCCTGTTCATCTTTGCAAACTTATTCCCCTTTATTTTTATACTGTCCCCAACTTTCCTTGTCAGCCACGATCGCCACTTACTCCCCATGAATCTTTCTTCCTCTTTGGAATGAACTGATCCTGCACCTTCTGTATTGTTCCCAGAAATACCTGTCATCCCTGCTAGGGTATCTTTCCAGTCAACTTTGGCCAGCTACTCCCTCATGGCTCCATAGTCCCCTTTGTTCAACTTAGGTCCCCCCAAGCAAGTATCTTAAGGTTAAACAGAACAAAGATGGAGACTCCACTTGACTGCAATGCTGTCATTTGAAATTATTATATGGTATCTCTGATTATTTTCAGGATATTTTTCGACAGTATGAAACTGCCCCGAATGACACACAGATTAGAAATCTCGGAGAAGTCACTTACGTGTGAAATGGAAAAACATAACAAAACAGGGATTGCTTCCTGAGGCATGATGTTGATATGTTATCTTTGAGCAAGGTATTTTGAGCAAGACATTACACAGACATCTTGCAATAGCACAAAATGGGCAATATTTTACATCTGAACTCTTTTTCTTTCCATTGACATTTACAGTAAAGAAAATCAGGTGTTGAGGTCAGCAGTTTGACAATTTACTATGGTCCATTTTCCATTTCTTTTAAAGATTAATTAAAATCCCCAAATAAGAAGCACTCTATTTATTAGCACTAACATGTTTATCTAGATGACGGCAAAACTCATAACAGAAGCACATTATTCAAAAGATTTCATGTGAAGTAATCTTACTCACTTGACTCCAGGAAGAAACTGTGTAATGCTCTTGAATGATTTCCAAAAGGTTGCAAAGTTCATCATGTGACAGATGATTTAAATCTTGATCGGACTTAAAACTTAAAATTGCATTGAGATAAAATCTGAAGTCCTTCGCTGTTTGAGGTGTGTCTAATGTACACACGTCTTGCATGTAAATAATATAATAAAGAAGAATAACTGAAAGTCTATGAAATGCTTCTCCCTGCTGACGAGGCTCCTTGTCATCTCTTTCTATTATTGAGAAAATAACATCTAGCGCAAGGCACTGTAATTAAAGTGCAATTGAATTTGAATAATTGTATATTTCGAAGCCATTAATTGAACATAATTATACAGGTTGTTAGAGTATGTAATACAGCAGAATGCAAAGATGTCAAATGCCAGAATATATAATACAGCAGAATGCAAGCAATTTAAAACAAATTAAAGCAAGTTTTGAGAAAATATATTATGAAGCGTATTTGAATAGTTTTAGTGAAATATATACATATTAACAACAAAACTACAAAATATTGATTAAATCAACATAAACGCTAACATAAGTAACCCTTTAAGGAGGTTAAAAATGAAATATATTTGATCATCTCATCTACCATTGTTATTTGCCTCATAATTTTCTGATACTTTTCTTGTCATCATTACAAAGAGAAGGGTCAAATGAGGAAAATATATGATCTATTAATTATAGATATAGCCATAGACATCCAAGTTTAAAACAATAATTGGAAAACAATTTATTACGAATGTCGGATTATTTATTTATTTATTCCATTTATAAACATTACCACAAACTTCTGTTTAATGCATCTGAAATTCTCAACCACCATGCAAAATTGCTGAGACTATTAAGTATTCAACTTTGACTCATGATAGTTTGGTTGAACCTAATTAAATTATGTTAAAATATACAGAACAGAGCAAATAAATTGTCCTTTGACACTTAGAATTAAGTGTGTTAATTTAAGTGATAGGTTATGCTCAAAAATGTATGCATAGCTGACATAAAATTTGTTTTGCTTTCATGAAAATAAGAGTGAACTTTATTACAAGGGTTTTGCAAAATAAACGTGAAAAAAATGTTCTTAGTGCATTTACATTTGTACATAAGGACAGTGCAGATGCAGACTGATTAGCAGCAAACATTCTCTTTGAAGATTTAAGGGCCTGTCCCACTATGGCGACCTAATTGGCGAGTTTAGAAGAGTTTGCCCTCGACTCATACTCGCAGCATGGTCGACACGAGGTCCTCGGAGGTCTTTGTAACTCTCCTTCATACTCGAGAGTAGTCCCCGCGTACTCGAGGCCTCAACTAGGTTGCAGCGTTTTTTTCAACATGCTGAAAAATGCCCGCGAGTAAAAAAAATGGTCGCCATAGAATTTTTTTTTTCTCGTAGGTTTCGTCAAGATAGGTCATAGTAGGTCATAATGCTATCGTAGGTAGCCGAAGGCAATCAAAGGTAATCGAAGGTAGTCAAAGGTAAAGCTCATTGCAAAAAAAAGTGTAAGTAAACTGACCGGTAATGTTAAATGCCCGCTATATTTTATTAAAAGTTGTCTGGCTTCTTAAAAGTGTCTCCACTCCTTCTCTCCCCCTTCTCCCCCCTTCTCTCCCCTTCTCTCCCCTTCTCTCCCCCTCTCTCCTCTTCTCTCCCCCTCCCTCCGCGCTCTCTAAAGGACTTACCGTAACTGTGCCAGCCGTCCTTTACCTTCCTGTTCATCGCGGGTGTGAATTTCAGACAGCGCTTTCCCTGGCCCCCGCCTTTGTGATGTGTGTGTGTGTGTGTGTGTGTGTGTGTGTGTGTGTGTGTGTGTGTGTGCGCGCAGACGGTCGATCCGGCTCGCAGTTTCATCGCTGACGGTCGAACCTGCTCGAGGTTTTTCAGGCGAGTGCCCTCGAGCTTAAAGGTCGAAGACAGTTGCTGAAAAGTCGCGTTAGTGGGAAAAGCTCATTAGCATTTCATGTGATGGTGAGCACAGTCATTCATTTGATTTATTTTTTGCTTTATTTAATTTCAGTACGGTTCAGTTTAAAAAAAAGAATAGAAGTGCAAAATATTGCTATTTAAAAGGGGAAGGAGATTATATACAGTTTGGCAATTTATTTAAAGGTTTATGCATTGAGTGATACATAGTAATGTTTTCTTGAGCAATTCCCATGCAACCGGCTGCTTAATGGCTGAGAATAACATACAAATAAAAATACATGTAACACAAAATATAGAGTGGATTTTAAGGGTTTATCTATGAGGTATTTTCTAACATATGTCTGGACAATTTTAATTGGTTATACAAGTTTACAAAATGTAGCCAGCCCGATGTGTCAAACTTAATAATACATTTTGATGAGTGGGCAGTACATGGAAGCACAGACAGAATTTGAGACGGGACTTTTTTCAAAATAAGCCAATGCAGCAAGAATGATGAATGGAATTTAATGGAAAGTGCGAGCTATTGCACTTTGGTTTGTCAAACCAAGGCAGGACTTAGACAGAAAGTGGTAAAGTCCTGGAGAATGTTGGGAGTACCGGTGAATGATTCCCTAAAAATGGCAAGTCAGGTGGAGCACTGTGAGCGAATTTGGACCCCTTATCTGAGGAAAGACACACTGGCTCTGGAGAGGGTCCAGAGGAGTTTTACAAGAATTATTCGTGGAATGAGTATGTTAGCATAAGATTAGCGTTTGACAGCACTGTGCCTCTACTCGCTGGAGTTTAGAAGGTTGTGGAGGAACCTCAGTGAAACCTACAGAATGATGAAAGTAGGTATGTTACAAAACTTACCTTCAGCGGCGCTGCAGTTCTGTCACTGGCTGTGTGCGCGACTTTGGAGCCTTTGGGGGGGGGCGGGGCGGGGTTAAAATGCGGTTTCCCCTTGCCATCCAGAATTATATTTTCTTGGAGTGCGAGCTTTTTCTGGAGATTCGTTCCGACTACCGGTATGTAAAAAATTGTTTTTAATCGCCCGACTATTTCAGCGCTGCAGTAAAATAAAAATTAGCTCCTAATGCCGTGAACGCCAACAACGGGGACGGATTTTACGTAGGGGACAGGTAAATGAAAACTGTTTATTTTTTCATATAAACTTGCTTGTTTAGATGACCTTAATCAACACTTCATGGTGCGATATTGGGTTTAAAATCACTGCAACCGCAACGTTCCAATCCATCACGTTCCATAAAATCCCACTCGCAAGCTGATTTAAATGGTCATTAATTTACGGGGTTTAAACACTAAATTCCTTCAATTTGGCCTATAAATTAATGACAATTAGATTTAAAAATAATTTTATAGTGTGAATTCTTGTGTGAATGTTATTTGGACACTTATGGCCCTGTCTCACGGTGTGAGTTGACCCATGAGGTACCCCGAGTTACATCAAGTTGACCCTTGAGGTACATCAAGTTTATGACCAAGTGTTTAACCGAGTTCCCATGGGTATGTCATTGCTGCGATGCTCCAACTTCCTCTCCCGAGTTACCAAGTTCCTCTCCAGTTACTCTTGAGCCAACCGTGAATGAAGGTATGTTTTAATAAAGCAACAATGTTAAAGAAGCACATCTCCATCCTGTGGCTTTGAGTTACAGCGCGGCCGCATCTATTGATATGACCTACAAAGGGAAAATGCGCACCCTCCAGCAACCAATAACGTGGTAAGTGCATTTCTTGGTGCTTTATGTTTTTAAATACTGTATTTCCCGGGGTGGGGGTAGAGCTCAGTTCACAGTATTTGGGGAGTCTGGCGTTGTGAAGGAGGGGATTGGGGTCAGTAACCCACTTGCCACGCTCCAGTCTGAGTGCAGGTAGATGGGACTAGGTGACAGTAAACGGCACGGAGTAAAAGGGCAGAGATGGCCAGTTTCCGTGCTGTAATTGCTATTTGGTTTTATTGTGGCCAGGGAGTGAATTAGCTTGGGTGGCTGCCGCAGCGCTCCGGGCACGGACAGCAGAACTGGCCGCCACTTCCGAGGAAGGAAGCAGCTCGGGTGACTGACTTTGAGCGGCCGCCGGGACCCGACAGCAGATACACACACACACACACACACACACACACACACACACACACAGATGCACACAGATACACACACACCGACACACACACACACACAGATACACACACACATGTGGCGTTTCTGCTCGGGACCCTTCTTCAGACAATCCAATGTCCCATAATATATTCTTTATATATTAAGGTTTCTGTTGAAAGTGTGGTCCTGTGCTTACGGGCGGGCGGAAGGAAGATGATGAGGTCTGGTACAAGTTTACTTTGTTTTCAGTAATCAGGCCTCCGTGATGGCCAATATCTGGTTGATCGAGCGTTCATACAGTTGCGAGCGAGCGAGGTCCATATATAGGAGCAAGGAACACGAAGCCTCTGAGGGATCATTGCTCCCCTGGTTTGGATTGCTCCCAGGAGAGCGGGCACAAAGACAAATTTAGGCATTTTTCTGTGAAAGGGGGAGGGCAGAATAGAATCAAAAGCATTGTACCAGCAGCACTCTCCCCAACACGAAACACAGCGCAGCGTAAACAATTAACCCGCTTCCCTTTTAAAAGCAAAGACACACATTAAATTACATGGCCCCAAGAAATCGCCTCTCAATTGCTTCGGGGTTGGAATTGCAGTATATATAATATATATAATATGTATATACATATTATACATATTATACTACAAATACACATATGTATATATATATATATGTATATATATATATATTATATATATTGCAATTGTGAGAGTGGTCAATCTGCGGAATTCTCTGCCACAGAGGCCAGTTCATTGGCTATATTTAATAGAGAGTTAGATGTGGCCCTTGTGGCTAAAGAGATCAGGGGGTCTGGAGAGAAGGCAGGTACAGGGCACTGAGTTGGATGATCAGCCATGATCATATTGAATGGCGGTGCAGGCTCGAAGGGCCGAATGGCCTACCCCTGCACCTTTTTTCTATGTTTCTATATATATACTCTCTCACTCTCACTCTCTCTCACTCTCTCTCACTCTCACTCTCTCTCTCTCTCTCTTTATATATACACACACACACACACACACACACACACACACACACACACACACACACACACATATATATATATATATATATATATATATATATATGTCCATGTGCTGTATATATACTTTGCGTGGTTCCTGGGTTGCCTACTGCTGGGTAACTCCGCGAAATATCATCCCCCTGCATTTCAAATCTAAATCTCTCGCCAATCCACAGCCTTCGACCGATTAACTAAAAATGTTGTTCTTATAAATTTTGGAATGAAATTTATGGAATTTTTACAAAACTATTTAACACAAAATTGAACCCCATTACAGAATTGATTATCTTTGGAAGAGGGAAGTAAACTAACTATATTCCAAGAAGCTTTTCTTAATTATGGTCTAATAACAGCAAAAAAACCTATACTTACATTTTGGAAAAACGCACATACGCCAACATTCAAAATGTGGATCTCAAACATGTCTGAAACGCTACATCTTGAAGAAATGAGATTCCTCCTACTAGGCAAAGTAGACCAATTCTTAAAGATTTGGTCTCCTTTTATCAACTTTTTGCAAGCATATGGTACAACATAACATAACCTTAGAAATTAAATGGTTTAGAACTGGGTGACGGATGGGCAAAAATACGAGATAGGTAGATCTCTCCTAATCTCTCTTTTCCTTACTTTTTCCTTTTCTTTCAATCTTTTAACTTCTCATTTCTTGTCCTTTATTTCTTTTGCTTTCTGTTTCTACTCGCTTGTCTATCGATTCCGACACTCTTTATTTATTTTTTCTCTCACTGTTCTTTTATTATTGAACCAAAAGTATGAACTTGTACAAGAATGAAAATATGTATTTATGTATTAGGTACCAGACTATTGTACTTACTTCTAACAACAATAAACAAAAACAAAAAAAAAGTTGTTCTTTTTTAAGACCAAAACAAAATAGTTCTCGCGAATTCCAAGTTCCCGTTTGGGGGGGGGGGGGGGGGGGGGGGGGGGGGGGGGGGGGGGGGGGAGTTGGCGAGTCGGTGAAAATACAGCTCCAGCTGGAATACAAGAAGAGATAAAACAAAAACACTAAAAGCAAATAGTAACTTAACAGCGGGAAGTAGGACATATGTGTGTGTAGTGTGCGCGCTACTGAATACTTTCTATCCAGTGTCTCCGCTGCAAATTGTAATGCATGCACGTTTGATATTTAGACAAACTTAATTTTATTTCTAGTTTTGCATTTTTAGTTTGTTCCACACATTTAATTAGTTTTAATCCCTCCAGAAAAAACCTGAAAGTGGAGATGGTTATCATACATAAAGCCCAAGAGATGGCTTCTTGATTCTAACGAGTGTTTGGGAAAAAATAGACACAAAAAGCTGGAGTAACTCAGCGGGACAGGCAGCATCTCTGGAGAGAAGGGATGGGTGACGTTTTGGGTTGAGACCCTTCTTCAGACTGGTGTTTGGGAAACGTGGATTAGGTATGTTTTCGGAGGGGGGAATACATTCGCCTTTTTCTCTGATTTCAGGAATGAATGCATGTTGACACACATAACACAGAGAAGGGGGGATCGCTGCATTTAGGTCTGAGGCGAAGGGAGCCAAGAAGTTCTCGATTTTCCCTGGCGATAGTTTCACTTTTTTTGCACTTTTCCTTCTCTCCAGAGATGCCACCTGTCCCGCTGAGTTACTCCTGCTTTTCGTGTCAAAGTCATCTTGTTCAATCTCATTTCATTGCAACTTTCAGCTCTGGAAACTCCACGTTGATCCGCGCGTATTTCAGCATTTATATTTCTCAAGCCTCTTTACCTCCCGGAGCCACATGTAACTTAACCACATGTAATTACTCCAGCATTTTGTGTCTATCTTTGGTTCAGTCTTTACTCGAGCGAACGAACAGATTATAAGAAAGTTCCCACGGTAGACTCACGAGACACTAAGGTAAACGCACGGGCCATTACGTTATTGCAACTAGTTTAAATGTTTCCATTTTTAACTTGAACAGTTAATTTGACTCGTGGAAAAAATCAAACATGTTTGATTTTTTTCGCGAGTTAACAAGTTTCCCGAGTTCCTGCCGTTAGCGCCATGAGTCGATAAGTTGCTCGTGCGAGTTCCGACGTTCCCGCTACGTGATCACCACGAGTGAAAACTCGGGGTCACTCGTGGGCCAACTCACACCGTGAGACAGGGGTTTTAGGCTTTAAAAAACATGTTAATATTTTCTTAAGAAATGGATAGATGTTTAGATCTAGTAATTGAATTTTGTAATTAACTACAATTGGGTAACTAACTAATTATATGCTTTAATTTCAGGTCATCCAAGTAAGATTGTTTCATATTTGTTTCAGAATGCTTCAATCTATAATAACTGAAAATTTATTTCAGTTCCTAATTTTTAAGAAAGTTATGGGCTTTTGACTGTCCTCGATCACAACTTTTGTGTTAAGTCAATGGAAAAGCAATAGGGAACAAGATGCTAATTTCTGAGTATGAAAATGGCCATAACTTTTTTAATACTGAATATATTAAAGCGAATTAGGTGTCAAATTAAACTTCTTTTTATGCTTTATCTGATGGGATAAATTGCAGACTTGATTTGTAAAATCTCAAAATTTTGTAGCATTGCTAATGAAAGGCATAGATAGAGTGGATGTGGAAAGGATGTTTCCACTGGTGGGAGAGTCTAGGACCAGAGGTCACAGCCTCAGAATTAAAGGATGCCCTTTTAGACAGGAGGCGAGGAGGAACTTCTTTAGTCAGAGGGTAGTTCATCTGTGGAACTCATTGTCACAGAGGGTTGTGGAGGCCAAGTCAGTGGATATTTTTAAGGCAGATATAGACAAATTGTTGATTAAAATGGGTTTCATGGGTTATGGGGAGAGGCAGGAAAATGGGGTTAGGAGACAGAGAGCAGCCATGATTGAATGGTGGAGTCTTGATGGCCCAATGGCCTAATCCTACTCCTATAACTTGTGAACATGCGGACAGTGCATGAAGAGTGTTTGATATGCTTCCCTTCATTGGGAAGGAAATTGAGCACAAAAGTCAGGGCTTTTATGCAAAATCTTGGTTAGACCACAGTTGGAATATCATGTGGAGTTGTAAATAGGCTGTTCGGCTCACCAAGTCAACACCGACTAGCGATCCCTGCACACTTACAATATCCTATGCACACTAGGGACAACTTATAATTATATCAAGCCAATTAAACTACAAACCTGCACATACATGGAGTATGGGAGGAAACCAGGGATCCCAGAGAAAAACCTACGGAGGTCACGGGGAGAACATACAAACAGCACGCGTAGTCAGGATCAATCCTGGGTCTCTGAGAAGCATTCTTTTGAATAGTGTTTACTCCCATTTGGAAGGGAATGAGTTAATTAGAGATAATGATTTTTTTGAGGAGGTGACAAAGGTGAATGATGAAGGCAGGGTTGTGAATGGTGTTTATATGGATTTTAGTAGTGGGCCTATCCCACTCAGACGACTTTTTAGGCAGACTATGCGGTCGCCACATGGTCGCCACATGTTCACAGGTGGTTGCTGGGGAGTCGCCTTCACGGTAGTGAGTAGTCCCGCATTCTAAGAACTAGTCGCGGCCTCATTCTGGTCGCCGCTAATTTTTAGAAGTTGAAAAAGTAGCGGCGATCCGAATTTTGATGCCATGGAGAGTAGCGAGAATTCTCGTGCCATAGGTGCAGTGGTAGTGGGTCGCCAGCAGGTCGTAGGTTCTCGTAACTTCTCGTAGGTTGTCGCCAGTGCTGACCGGTGAATTTCATTGGCTCATTGAAAAACCGTAAACAGTCGTTTTCGGAACCAAGGATAACCGACCGGTATTGTTAATGTCCGCCGAGCATCACAGCCATGTATCATTGGCTTCTTAAAAGTTGTCTCCACTCCTCTCCACCCTGTCTCTCCCTTCTCCTTCCTTCTATCCCCTCTCTCTCCCCCCCTCACCCCCCTCTTTTAAAGGACTTAAGTGACCTTTCCCATACACTGCTTTCACCATCTTAATTCCAGCGCCAACCTTCCTGTTCATCGTGGTGTATCACATTGGCTTTGCAGCGTTTGAATTTCACTCAGACAGCGCTCTCCCCGCTTGCCCTGTCCCCCGCCTGCATAACTGGCTGGTGAAGGAAGCGATGTGTGTATGTGTGTGTGTGTTTCAAAGTCAAGTCAAAGTAAAAAGAGTCAAAAGAGTTTATTGTCATGTGTCCCTGACAGGACAATGAAATTCTTTCTTTGCATAGCACAACAGAACATAGTAGGCATTGACTACAGTTATATACTTAAATACACACATTAATTAATAAATTAATAAAGTGCAAATAACAGATGGAGGGGTATTAATGTTCAGAGTTTTGTCTGAGCTTTTAGTAGCCTGATGGCTGTGATGACTGTCCACTCTGACAGTCGCCGTTCCAGTCACCGTTCCAGTCGCCAGTTTTTCAGCGACCTGCTACGATTTGACAGTCGCCGGCAGTCACCTGAAAAATCATCCAAGTGGGACAGGCCCATAAGGTATTTGATGGAGTCCCTGAAATCCAGGTAATTAAAATGCGATGGATTCATGGTGATTTGATGTATGGATTCAGAGTTGGTTTACTCATAGACAGAGGGATATGGTGGAATGGCTTTATTGTGGCTGGAGGTCTATGACCAGTTGAGCTCCATAGGGATCTGTGCTGGGACCTCTGTTGCTTGTGATGTATATAATTGACTTGGAAGTAACTGTAGATGGGTTAGTTGGTAAGTTTGCAGACAACACCAAGGTTTCTGGTGTTATAGACAGTGATTAAGGTTGTCAAACCATACAGGGAATATGGATCAACTACAGAAATGGACAGACAAACGGTAGATGCCGTTTAATCCAAGCAATTCTGAGGTGCATCACTTTTGGAGGTTGAATGTAAAGGGAGGGTATGTAGTCGACGGCAAGATCCAACAGCAATGATGAGCAGATGCATCTTGGGGTCCGGAGGTGGAAGGGAGACCTGATAATAGTATTTAAAATTATGAGAGGCATCGATAGGGTAGACATTCAGAACCATTTTCCCAGCATGAAAATGTGAAAATGTGAAAGATTAACACACACAGGTTCAAGGACAAAGGACAAAGTACAAAGGACATTTATTGTCACATACACCAATTGGTGCAGTGAAATTTGAGTTACCATCCAGCACACAAATAACATAAACACAACACTCATAGAATTTAACTTAAAACATAAAACATCCCCCACAACGGAATCAATGTTTCCCACTGTGAGGGAAGGCAATAATAGCTCAGTCATCTTCCTCTGTCCAAATAGTCCGTGGTCGGGGCCTATTTAGGCCTCCGCAGTCACCGCTATGGACGGCCCGATGTTTCAGGCCCTCCTGCTGGGATGATGGAGCGTCGGCATTGGAAGAACACTCTCAGCGGCTTGGAGTTCCGAAACGGCCGCTTCATACTGGATATCATGGCTCCCGAAGTCCACAGGCCGAGCTGGGCGGAGCTCCAACACTGGCGACCTCGGCAAAACATCCCAGACCTCTGCGATGTTAAAATCAGCGCCGCCCGAGGCTGAAGGCTCCGCAGACCTCCGCAGACCACAGCTCCACGGCATAAAAGTCGGCAGTCCAAAAGCTCCGGAGCATTCCTACACGACGCATCCTCGACCCAGGTAGCGACTGTAAAAAACAGTTTGTTCCCCCCCCCCCCCACATAAAAAGACTGAAAGACCTCCAAAACAAAACTTTTGACAGACTAAAAATGTTTTAAAGGATGAAAGTACGAGCAGCTGCAGGCGAGGCTGCCACACTCGACGGCGCCACGACCCAAGGTAAGAGACGGAAAGTTTAAAGGAGATGTGTGAGATAGTTTTTTTTATACAGAGGGCGGTGTGTGTCTAGAATGTGCTGCCAGGGCTGGTGCTGGAGGCAGATACGATAGTGGAGTTTAAGAAACTTTTAGACAGGCACATCCTTATACAGAGAATAGAGGGATATGGATCATGAGATTAGTTTATCTCAGCATCATGTTTGGCTTGGACATTGTGGGCTGAACATCTTGTTCCTGTGCTGTACCTTTCTATGTTCTATATTCGGTGTTCTGAATGCATTCACACCAGAGCAAGGGAGAGGAAAGTTGAGGTATTTCTTGAAATAGGAGAATTCAGTCCATATCCAAGACACAAATTATTGATGTATCTAAGCGAGTTAAATCCCTGTTTCACGGTGCGAGTCGACCGACGAATGATCCCGAGTTTTCACTCGTGGTAATCACGTACAATTAACGTAGCGGGAACATCGGAACTCGCGTGCGCAACTTAGCGACTCGTGGCACTAACGGCAGGTACCCGTGAAATTTATTCAAACATGTTTGAGGTTTTCCACGAGTCAAATTTACTGTTCAAGTTAAAAATTGAAACATTTAAACTCGTTGTAATAACGTGCGTTTACCTTAGTGACTCGTGAGTCTACCGTGGGCACTCTTTAACTCTGCGGGCAGGCAGCATCTCTGGAGAGAAGGAATGGGTGACGGGATGACGTTTCCAAATTTCTCTAGCACCATGTGTTCACTTTTTGTCAACCAGCATCTGCCCTTTCTTGTGTATGACATTATTTGTATCCATGGCAGTTGATTGTCGCTCCCTTCAGTTTCCCAGGGATCGGGATGGGACTGGAGTTGGGAGGGAAAGATGGGGGGGGGGGGGTGGGTGGAAGGAAGGGGGGGGAGGAGGGAGGGGAGGGGAGGTTGGGATGACTGAGGGAGACAAGTGTACTGACTGTGTGAGCAGACACTTTGGTAGTGATTGCCCATGGGGTTCACTGTCGAGGACTTCATAATGCAGAGAGCATTATAAACAGTGGAGCGATCAAACCTGGAAAGGGGGGAGACTTTTCTCTGAGTTGGACCCAGGAAACTGAAGCAGGGATTTTCTTGAGGTTATTAACGACAGATAAATGGATGGGAAGGGTTTAGAGGTCTATGGGCCACATGCAGGCAAATAGGACTACCCCAAGACACCAAATTGGACGGCACGGCCAAGCTGGGCCAAAGGACCTGTTTCTGTGTTGTACAGCACCATGACTAAGGCCTATCCAGTGGGATTAACATATTTTGTATTTTTCCTTTCTAAAGATGCAGTTTATTTTGGTGACTCTTGCACAGTGCAGACCAGAGCGTTATGGCGGGTGATTGTCGCCTGCCCGCTGTTTCTGACGCTAAAGCCTTAGGATCGTTGCCCTTCGTGTTGGCGTGGAGGGGGAGGGGGGTATTGTGCTGTTTGATCGCCCCCTGCTATCCCAGGGACAGGGAGACACAGCGACTTTTGAGACTGGTGGGCAATCACTTCCAAAGTGTCTGCCCACACAGTCAGTACACCTCTACTTGTCTTCTACACCCCCCCCCCCCCCCCAAACCTCCCTCCACCTCAACTCACGCCTGGGCACCAAAACAGCTCAGGAGGCGAACCCTGAGCTCCGTCTTCCAACAATCTGATGTACAACTGATGTGAAAGAACAGCGGCTGGACTTCTCACACCCTCACACACGAAAGGTGTGTGTGAATAAACAAAAACAAGGAATAAAACCAAAGCCCGGCTTGAAAGGCAACTAAAAATATATTCCGCTTAGAACGAGCTGGCGTGGAGCCTTCCGTCCACATTCAAAGATTTCATCTCCCGTCTCCCCGCAGTGTTCAGACCTGGCAGTAAATTCAATTAAAATATAACAAACCTCCGCCCACTGGTCTTCTAACTGTGTGATGTGTGTTTCAAACAAATCATAAGTATAACTGCTCTGGCACTGGAGGGTGCGCATTTTCCCTTTGTAGGTCATATCAATAGATGCGGCCGGGCTGAATTCTATCTTTAACTCAAAGCCGCAGGATGGAGATGTCTTCTTTAACACTGTTGTTATTAAAACAGACCTTCATTCATGGTTGGCTCAAGAGTAACGGGAGAGGAACTTGGTAACTCAGGAGAGGAACTTGGAACATCGCAGAAATGACATACCCGTGGGAACTCGGTTAAACACTTGAACATAAACTCTGGAATCTTGTACACAACCACGAGTCTGTTTTTTTTCTTTCACTTGGGGTCACTCGTGGGTGGACTCGCACCGTGAGACAGGGCTATTAGGCAGCATCTGTGGAGGAAATGGACAGGTGACATTTCGGGTCTGGACCTTTCTTGATTGTAATGGGGGAGAGAAAGAAAGCTGGAAAGGTGGTGGGGTCAGGCCAAAACCTGGCAAGTGATAGGTAGGTGCAGGTGAAGGGGATTTGAATGGCAGATAGGCAGCGCAATACACATAGGTGTCAGATAAGGAGAGAAGAGTGAAATTTATAGCCAGGGAAATGGATACCAGTAATAAGGTTAAAGAAATGGGGGAAGGTAGGATAGTGGAAGAAATGGGTGAGCATCAAGATCGGGCACGGATAAGTGAGAGTTGGTGGGGGATGGGGAGTTCTTACTTAAGATTGGAGGATTCAATGTTCATACTGTTGTGTTATAAACTACCAAAGAGTAAGATGAGGTGCTGTTCCGCCAGAAACAAAAGGGGGGATGTTGCCCGGACTTTAGGGCTTGAGCTCTGAGGAATGGTTGGGCAGGCTCGGTCTTTCTTCCTTGGAGGATGAGGGGTGATCTAATGGAAGTGTATAAGGGGAATTATACACTTAACCATATAACCATATAACAATTACAGCACGGAAACAGGCCCTCTCGGCCCTTCCAGTCCGTGCCGACCATTTGTTTTCTCCTAGTCCCATCCACCTGCACTCAGATCATACCCCTCCATTCCCTTCACATCCATATACCTATCCACTTTATTCTTAAATGTTAAAATCGATCCTGCCTCCACCACTTCTGCTGGAAGCTCATTCCACACAGCCACCACTCTCTGAGTAAAGAAGTTCCCCCTCACGTTACCCCGAAACTTCTGTCCCTTAATTCTCATGTCATGCCCTCTTGTTTGAATCTTCCCTACCCTCAATGGGAAAAACGTATCCACGTTAACTCTGTCTATCCCTTTCATCATTTTAAAGACTCAATCAAGTCCCCCCTTAACCTTCTGCGCTCCAAAGAATAAAAACCTAACTTGTTCAACCTTTCTCTGTAACATAGTTGCTGGAACCCTGGCAACATTCTAGTAAATCTCCTCTGTATTCTCTCTATTTTGTTGACATCCTTCCTATAACTAGGTGACCAAAATTGTACACCATACTCCAGAATTGGTCTTACCAATGCCTTGTACAATTTTAACATTACTTCCCTACTCCTATATTCAATGCTCTGATTTATAAAGGCCAGCCCATTTACCATGTACGTCCTATTTTGATTTGTCCTGCCAAGATGTAGCACTTCACACTTCTGAGGGGAATTACCCAGAGTAGGGGAATCAAAAACCAGGAGACACAGGTTTAAGGTTAGGGGAGAGAGATTTAACAGGAAACTAATTTTTCACAGCGAGGGTGGTGGGTATCTGGAATGGACTGCCAGTGGAGGTAGTTGAGGCAGGTACAATAACACCATACTTTGGACTGGTACCTGGATAGGAAAGGTTTATACACTTCAATAAGATCACCCCTCTTCCTCTATCAACGGCAGCATGGGACTTGGCGGCAACGTGGGCCTCGGCGGCAAAAGGGGCCTCGGTGGCGGTGAGGCCTCGCTGTCGATGAGCGTGAGGAGGGAGGTGAAGAACAATGGGGACTGGGCATGGGGGGGACCGCTGTGAGGGACGGTGGGAGAACATAGGGGGACCCGGTGTGGGGGAGGGGGGAGGGCATTCCAGTTTAGAATCCTCTGCCCAGGGAATAAGCCTGTTTGTTTGTTCATTTATTCTGGTAAAGGCGCTGTGCACACGGCAGCCAGCCAACAGTCACTTGGCTTTTTATTTTTCATTTTCACTTTTAATTTCAAGTTTTTGTGTACCTTGTGTGTTGTGACTGTCAGCAGACCAATTTCCCTCCGGGGATGAATAAAGTTTTGTCGTGTCGTATCGTATCTTAGAAGGATAAGGGCCAAACGAGGGTAGATCGGCCACCTTGGTCAGTATCGGTAAGTTTGGATGAAGGGCCTGTTTCCGTGCTGTATGACTCTGTGCTCTGTGACTTTAATGAGAATTATAATAAAAAATTCAAAATGTTTGAAATACCCAACTGATAAGGCAACCTCGGTAGAGCAAAAAACAATTAATGCATCATCATCCTTCATCAGTAAAGCCAGAAATATTAGTTCTTTATCTACTGTTCACAATTCTTAACCGACTTTCTGAGCATTTCCAACATTTTTCCTTTAACTTATTTTGAATATCTAGCTTCTACAGTGCTTTGCTTTTGGCAATGGATAAGACCTTGCTGTGGTCATTCAGATTAATTAGCACTAGAATAAGCACACATTGTTTTCCATTTCGTAAGTACAAAGCTCAGGAGCCAATTTAACAGTATTGCGAATGAAAGATCTCATTGTTTCTCATAACTCAATTTGATTGGTATGGGTATCAAGGGTTATGGGGAGAAGGCAGGAGAATAGGGTTAGGGGGGGGGGGGGGGGGGAGATAGATCAGCCATAATTGCATGGGTGGAGTAGACTTTATGGACTGAATAGTCTAATTCTGCTCCTATCACTTGTGACCTTAATTGAATCCAGTCCACAGGAAGTGGCATGGTGGATGCAAATTTATTCTATTCTTACTTCAAGACTTTGGTGGTAACACAGCTGCATCGAATGCTGTGTGTCTTAGACAAAGAGCAGCAGTTGCACTTTAGTCAGAGGATGGTGAACCTGTGGAATTCATCTCCACAGAAGGCTGTGGAGGCTGTCAATTGATATTTTTAAGGTGGATATTGACCTTGAGTAGTGTTGGTGTAAGGGGTATGGGAGAATGCAAGAGAATGGGGTTTAGAGGGAAGGATAGATTGGCCATGATTGAATGATGGAGTAGACTTGAAGGGCTGAATGGCCTAACTCTGCTCCTTTAACATGAGCTTATGAGCACAGAGCACGGTCTGCATTTCTCAGAGTTCAGAAGAATGAGGGTTGGCCTTATTCAGATCTGATCTTAAGTGGACCTGACAGGGTGGATGTTGAAGGTAGACACAAAATGCTGGAGTAACTCAACGGGACAGGCAGCATCTTTGGAGAGAAGGAAAAGGTGATGATTCAGGTCGACACCCTTCTTCAGACTGGATGTTGATACATTATCTCTAACGGGACAGAGAAGACCAAGTGGGCATGTTTACATTATAAGATGTTCATTTAAAACTGAGGCATGTGGAAATTACTTCTTCCGAGGGTGGTGAATCACTGGATTTCACTTGCCCAATGGGTCATGGAGGCCAGTTCAATGGATATAGTTAATATGGAGATAGATGAACATTGGAAAGATCGAGAAAATAAAAAGCTATTCACTGTACCTCGGTACACATGGCATTAAAATAAACTCAAATCAAAATTAAGGCGTGGGATCTGGTATAACAGAGGATTTTAAGCCATGATCATATCGAACGGCAGGTAGACAAGAGGCTGTCTAATGGGCTACTCCTATTCTGATGTTCCTGTGTTCTGCCTGCTCCAGGAACTATTTGTTTTGTTCATTCAGGCTGAGTCATCATTTCATTTCCCATCCCTGATTGTCCTTGTGAAGGTGATGGTGAGCTGCTATCTTGAGCCTCTGCAGTCGTGGCATGGTGGAGCAGCGGTAGAGTTGCTGCCTTACAGCGCCAGAGACCCGGGTTCAATCCTAACTATGTATATATGTAGGAGGTTTGTATGTTCTCCTTGTGACCGTGTGGGTTTTCTCCAAGATCTTCAGTTTAACTTGCACACTCCAAAGACGTACGAGTTTGTAGGTTAATAAAAAGGTTAGTAAAAATTGTCCTTAGTGTGTATAGCATAGTGTTAATCTGCGGGGATCACTGGTCGATGAGGACTCGGGGTGGGCCGAAGAGCTATTTCCAAGCTGTATCTCTAAACTAAACTAAATGAAACTAAACTAAACTAAACAGTCCTTGAGGTGTGGAAAGACCAAAAATGCTATTAGTGAGGGACTTCCAGGAATATGACCCAATGACAGTGAAGGAGTGGTGATATATTTCCGAGTCCAGATGGTGTGCGGCCTGGAGGGCAACTTCCTGGTGGTGGTGTTCCCTTGCTTTTGATGTTCTTGTCCTTGCTGGTCATGGTCATGGGTTTAGAAGGTGACGTCTAAGGAGTCGGTGATGGAATCATGGATTTCCACAACATGGAAAAAGGCCCTTTAGCTCACCTTGTCCATACTGTCCAAGTTGGCATGCAGGACTTCTCCCATTTGCCTATTTGTGGCCCATTTTCCACTCAAGCCTTCCTATCCATATATCTGTCCCAATGTCTTTCAAAAGTCATTATTATATTTGTTTATTCAGTCTCATTCCAAAAATGAACTACCCTCTGAGTGAAAAAAGTTGCCCCTGAGATCGCTCTTAACTCCCTCTCCTCTCACCTTAAGCCTATGCAGTCTAGTTGTAGAGTTCTCTACTTTTGGAAAACAATGTTGAGCGTTTACTTTGTCCATGGATCAAGATCAAGAGAACAGGGCAGAAATGTTGCCTTGAGGGTGTTTAGCAAAATCTTTAACAAAGTCCCGCATGGTAAGTTAGTCTGGAAGGTTGGTCTGGAAGGCTTCTCTCTGAAGCCCACAAGCCAGATAACATTTTTTTTGGTGAATCTCATTTTAACCTATTGCAACTTAATATCCTCCTTCCTGTAGTCAGGCGACTAGAACTGCACACAGTACTCCACTGACAACTTGTGTAGCTGTTGTACTCAATACCCTTCCCAATGGTCACATTCTGGTAAGCGTCCTCTGCCTCCCATCCAAAACCTCCACACCCTTCCTGTAATGGGGCAATCAGAACTGCACACAATATTCCAAATGCAGCCTAACCAATGTCCTATAGAGCAGTAACATGGAGCTGTGAGATATGCACATCCCAGAAAATGGGGGCCCTTTGCTGACATGTGGAATTCTTTATTTATACTTGAATCGTCTCTCAGAATGTGGGCATGAAGGTTGTCAGCTTCATGCAGTTGACAGCAGCTTCCCCTCATGGCTGAGAATATTTTAAATTTGGCCCTGGAACACCACGACAACAATATATCACATGCAGTTGAACACCATGTTCATTGAAAGGACAGAGCCTGATCTATCACTTGGAGTGGAATCTCAGACACAATGGAAGCTCGCAATCACCAAGATCCCACCAATACACACATTGGATCACCACTTGTACTGGAACACCGTAGAGACTGGATTCTCACGGAGCATGGAACATCATGTGCTGTCAACCTGATAACCACTCATTTTCTACAAACAAATTTATGGTCCTTGAAGTATACGCTGAATGCTATTATTCTTTCACTCCCCATTAGTTTCAAAAGGCAGCAACTGCCCTGTGGCAGTTGGAAGACATGGATAAACTTGATAAGCAATTAGATGGAGATCTGGATTAAAAAAAACACAATACTGAGGTTCCTCACTGTGAGACCCTCCCACACAGGTGTCACTGGATGTTCGCATTCACGTGCTGCTGATGGTTGCTAATTAGTTCATTCTGTGATGATGAAGAGTCTGCTGCACTCTTTGCTTCTGTCAGTGCTCTACAGAAATGCTGTCATCTTGCTGAACTTTTTCATCAACTTGCCCACTGGTGATGATGAAGAGTCTGCTGCACTCTTTGCTTCTGTCAGTGCTCTACAGAAATGCTGTCATCTTGCTGAACTTTTTCATCAACGTGCCCACTGGTTAGAATGTGAGTATGCAGCCAATTATGACTTTATTATTCAGAATATTATTAGCCCAGGTGCGTAATCCTGGAATTTATTTGCAATGTGGCATTTTGCAATGTGGCAATTTGCAATTTGCAACGAGCCCTCAATGATTCTGGACAAACAGCCAACATTTTTGGCTCACTTCTACCAAGAAAAATTTGGCTTATTTCTACTTTCTAGAAATAAATGTACCAGAATGTATACCTTGGTCATCTCCATCAGAAATTTAAATTGCAAAGAAAATTGAACTGCTTCCTCATTCAAACTTGTAACCTCAGTTTTAAATCTTTAGAATAGTTTATTGCTGTTTGTAACTATTAAATATGTTTAATGCCAGTCTAAGAATGTTTAAATACTTCCTTTTCAAGTAAAGTTAGGATTCCTGTCAGCTTTCTTTTCCCATTCTTTCTCATTTGAGACAAAAGATTTTGTGTTTTCACTTATTCAGAGTGCCCCATTGTATTTTAAGATAATTAATTATTTTTGAAGTATTTGCTCAGAATTTTATACCGAGCAATGAGATAAGCGACAAATTAATGTGGGTTTGTGGAATTCATGTGGATGTTGATTGAGACATAGATTTTGACCAAAGCAATGACAACATTATTACACTTCAAGAAAGTACCAAGGAATCTATTAAATGTTACACAAAAAGCTGGAGAAACTCAGCGGGTGCAGCAGCATCTAAGGAGCGAAGGAGATAGGCGACGTTTTGGGTCGAGACCCTTCAAAATGTATCTGATTTGAGGCTTTAATTATGCTTTACATCCTCCACTCCAACTTATATAGCACTTTTAATAGTTGGAATGCTGCTTGAACTATCAAAGACAGGACTGGACTTTATGGCAGCTGTAATGAGGAGGAATCAGGAGACAAAGTCTGCACCATTTAGAATTTTTCAGTAGTTACTGTGGTGTTTGATGCTTGCCAACAAAAGATGAGTTGCTTTGACATCATTGAATTATTCATATAGAAGCAAACTTTCCTGTGTAGCCTGGAGGGGGAAGAGTACTTTCTTGGTGATACTTTATGCCAGTTCAGCCACAACTAATCCCACCATACTGATTTCTCTATTGTGACTTTAGATCAGAGTGGGATTTGTAGTGCAGTTGTAGCTAGCAAAACTGGGATTTAGACTTGAAGGGTCCGGAGTCATGGCAGGGATTAGTGGTTTCAGGAAGGAAGAAGAATTCATACCAATTGTCTACATCAAAAACCTGCAAAATTTCCTCTTCATCATCTCAGCGGGAGAATCTCACTTCAGAACTGAGTTTTAAGATTGTTCAGCTCTCTGCTTGCTTTTGAGTTACACAAAGCTGACAGTCACAATTGCTCTAAGCAATAGAAAAGTTAAAGAATATAGTCAGACCTACCTTCTCACATTGTTCCTTGGTACCAGCTATTCTTTTTGTACATTGCACTCGATCCCACAACTTTTGAATCAGATTCCTTGTTTGATTCTTGGATAATCCACTGTGATTACTCGGAGACAAAGTTTGTAGAAATACCTTTATGTCATCATGTGTTTGCTCATTAGTTTGGCTGTGCTTGTTAGTGTGGCCTTTGGTGTAAATGCATACGGAGCTGACATAGATAATCCAGATGGCAAAGGAAAAGTTGCAAACCAGCATATTTTTTACTTTTCTTTTTTTTCTTTCTAAGATACTTTTTTCTCTCCTCCAATTCTCAGATCTAGAGAAAGGCAAAGTTCCAGAAAAACAGTTAAGTATGATCCACAATGAAGTGTTGCAACAGTGATGGCCAAGCTGCTGTCCACCTGTTTTGCCTATAAAAGTTATTTTCAAAGCTATTTAATTGCACAGTAGAAAATACTTCATTCTTGATAGACTGTTTGGATCTACAAATATTTTGTATGTGTTCTCTTTTCCAATGAAGACTTTTTGACTGAGATTTCATATCTCATATCTGGCATTACATTTACATTTTACAAATGTTAAATAGTTGTATTTCAAGTTTTAATAAATCCATTTGTTGAATAATATCTTATATAATTGTTGATCTGTTAGTTATTAATTTTGATGGTCCTTAGCTTTTATCATAATTTTATTGTAACTGAAAATGCCAAATATTCCACATGGAACTTATTAGATCCTAATTTCTAATTCCTAATTTCTATGTGTAATTCAGGTCAACGGCTTTTGCTAAATCAGTGATATGGACAATTGATGGCTGTTCATTTTCTTCACTGCCTAATTACTGTTAAGGACAAACAGTTCCACTGCATTGAAGAAAGACCATCCTGATGTTCAATATTGCAGGTAGTTTTAGGTCAAGGGTCTGAATGAGGACAAACCTTTCTTCTGTATCTTCTATTCCTTTGCTTTATTCTTTTTTTGCATTTATTTTCTGTTTCTTTGCTTTTCCCTTCTCAGAATAGCTGAGCACTAATGATATGCCCTGCAATTGTGTAATCACAGATTGAAAGACAACGAACTGTTTCAGTTTCCATGCAGAAAACCAAAATTTATTTAAAACAGTAACAAACTACCATACGAGTTTGATTTTGTATGTTTGCAACAATTTCAGTTGCAGAACATCAAAGCCCAGTGCGTAGGAACCACAAAAAAACATGAGGGTCAAAAGCAAACAGTGAAACTCAATCAATCACGTTCGAGAAAGAAATATGAGGATAGGAAATCAAGGCAAACAGAAAATGAAGGGCACCAGTCAAATGAATATAAATAGGAAAGATGGATGGAAGAAACAAAAATTAGGGACAGGGAAAAAGAGACCACGTTGTGAGACAATGATTTGTTCCACCTTGAAGCTTTGACCTAAATACACCACTGTAAACATTGCAAGTAATCTCGGGCATTTGATGCAACTTTATAAGATCTTTTTACCTTTCAACTCAAAGCACAGATTTCTTCCTCCGATCTAAGACCTCTAATGTCTTCCTTAGCTTCCGTTCTTATTAGTAAGAATTGGATAACAGTTGAGAGATTAGCAGCTACTACTCAAAGTGTTCTGGTTGTCATGGAGACGCTTGGATTTATTTCTGCATTGAGTATATGGATGTGAGAGGGGGAGGGGATGTGGGAGGAAGAAATGGTCACAGTGGGATTCTGGTGACCAGTTATTTCGTTATTAATATCTTCTTAATACACTTTAGTAACTTTTAATCATCTGCAACTTAGTGTGCATGCAGTGCACAAACATATTAACTGTTAACTCACTGTCCTATTTGTCTGGATCTTAAATATGAAGCATCTAAATCGAACATTTGTTCTGTGCTTTGCAAGTTGGAAAGTTTAAACTAAAATCTTTGGGGTTTAGGGCTAAAACACTGGTGATTATTTCAGATGAAATGAAGGACAGATGTTAATATTTCTCACTGGCAAATATGTGGCATTGGCTATTAAAAACATAATTTACAATCCTGTTAAGGCTAGCACTTGGTCAACAGTCCATCTTGAGTGGGTTCCCCATCCCGACAGCTTGCCTGTTTTAGACAGGAGATCACACGATATGAATTTTATTTTGCCATGTTTTGGACATTGTTTAATATCTCAATATTGCCAACAATCTACAGATTAATCCTCAAAGTCATTGGAATCCATTTAAAACTCAAGCATTATATGTTTTTTTTCCTCACGGAAATATTCTTCTGGGGCAATCTGAGATAGACAAAGGCAGAGATAGACAAATTATTGATTAGGAAGGGTGTCAAGGATTATGGGGAGAAGGCAGGAAAATTGGATTAAGAGGCAGAGATCAGCCAGGATTGAATGGCAGAGTAGACGCAATGGGCCAAATGGCCTAATTCTACTCTTATAATGTGAGTTTGTGAATCACAATGCTCCCATCTATTACTTGTTTATTCAAACTCCCCCTGGTTCTGAATTGAAGTGGGTAAGCCACATAGGAATACGGACCGGGTTTTTAAACTGGGTTAGGCCTGAATGCAATAAGAATGGAAGTTGTGAAACAGGAAATGCTAGAAATACACTGTTATTTAATACAGCCCTTTAAATAGAAGTGGCAACATAGGGCTGCGCATTACCTCTCGAGGGCCTGAGCTATAGGGAGAGGTTGAGCAGGCTATGACTTTATTCTCTGGAGTGCAGGAGGATGAGGGGTGATGTTATAGAGGTGTATAAGATCATGAGTGGCATAGATTCTGAAGAAGGGTCTCGATCCTAAACATCACCTATCCATGTTCTCCCGAGATGCCTGACCTGCAAAGGACAGAGTGTATCCTTTTGGGTAAATCCACACAGTCTTATAAATTTCCCCTCGCTTACTTTTATCTGTGTAAATATCCAAAGTGTTGCCAATTTACACTACAAATGTGCCAATGAAAAACCGTTTACACCTGTCTGAAAGTTCATCTGTGTGCATCTTGGTTAATTCCATGATTGTATGATCACCAAATTACCAACGCAGCAAATTGGATGGAAGGTAATAACAGATTGCAAAGTGCAAGTTATTTTGTGTCTATACGTTTACAAAAGTTATGATTATTAATATGTGCCTATTTTATATAGATATCTATTAAAATAAAATAAAAACATGCAGATTATGGCAGACAGACAACTTTTGAGTTAATGTTTTAATTTCCCCCAAAATATAGGTTATTACAGCAACTTTACTTTTTCCGCATTTGCTTTATTGGAACAAATAACCAGAAAATTACAACAATGCATTTTTGGAGTAGAGCTAACCCCTAAAAATATCATTCCAGCATTATCTTTGTCCTGAAGCTATAAGATTTAACTTTCTCCTATTTACAGAAACAAATTATAGTATTGAAATAGTAACATTACTAAAACACTGAGCATTAAATCTAAAAGGTTATACCTGATAATTGACCTTTAACAAACAAAGTAATCAATATATATATATAATTCTCATAAAATGAAAATGAACAGTACGAAGAATAATCATAGTCCAGTGCAAAATATTGCAGCAAAAGCATATATCAGCCAAATACACCGCTAAAATGTATATCCAATCTCATTGCTTGCAGTTTCTGGTACATTTATTTCAATATATTTCAAAGACTTTAGTGAATTACATTAATTCTATTCATTTGATTCTATATTTGGCACAAGGGATTTCAAGTCACAGGGTCCAGATATAGCCTCTCTATTGAAGTAAAGAGTATTGTCAAAATGTGTGTGTCCATCTGTGGTCTTCCTCCTGTACTTTTGAAAGAAGTAGCCTCCAAGAACCACAGTTAAAATGGCGACGATAACCAGCAATACCGCAATTCCCGTGAAGTTGAAAGCTGTAGTCTCTTTTGGCTGGAAAACTGATGAAAAAAAAATGACAATAAACTTCCAAAATAATGATATCAAAGATAATACGCAGGGGCACATAACTCAGTCCATCAGCACAGTTGCCAGCTATTAAGTTGGAGCTTCCTACTTAAGATATTTTTAAATCTTTTCTTATATTTTTAAAGCATTAAAATATAAGAAAACAGAGCAGGTCAGCTAAAGGGCCCCATTAAGCCTACTAAGGAAAATTAGTCAATAGCTTTGATAGCTATCATTGCTGAATTCTTCACCATCAATATCGAGGTCAAACCAAAAGATTAAAGAACATGACATGGCTCAGTGATGCAGCTGGTAAAGCTGCTGCCTCACAGTGCTGGAGACCTAGGTTTGATCCTGACCTAAGGTGCAACGTGGAGTATGCACGTTGTCCCTGTGACTACATGGATTTCCACTCAGTTCTTTAGTTTCAGATGTCCGGATATGTAGATTAATGGGCCTGTGTAAATTACCCATTGTGTGCAGGAAATGGATGCAAAAGTAGAATAACATGGAACTAATGTGCGCAGGTGATCGATGATCAGCATGGACTCAGTGGACTGAAGGTCATGTTTCCATGCTGTATCTCTAAACTATCTCTGAACTGAATCATGTCAAGAAGAATAGGCCAGAGCCTGAGTTTTTTCCCATAAATGATTTCCATCATCTGCAAAGCACACTGCAGAGCAGGTGTGCATGAATATTTACGACTTGCATTGATGAA
Source organism: Okamejei kenojei (assembly GCA_035221665.1). Lineage (NCBI taxonomy): Eukaryota > Metazoa > Chordata > Chondrichthyes > Rajiformes > Rajidae > Okamejei > Okamejei kenojei. The sequence goes on along the minus strand of CM069132.1, from coordinate 117,285,829 downwards.
TGCAGCTCTAAGGCAAAGAAGCCCACTTGGTATTTATCCCTGTCTGACATTTATTCCTTCTACTATATATGATCTTCGGCTACAATGTCCACAAGGTGCACAGCAGCAACTCGCCAAGACCTCTTTGACAATACGGCCTGATCCTGTGACCACGACTGCCCGGAAAGACAAGGGCTGGATGAACTTGGGGAAATCATCACTTCCTAATGACACTTCAGTTGAATTTGACAACATTGCATGCGTTGCCCCCTCATCCATCACTGGAGTGGTTCAAGGACGGAGTGTACCTTCTCAAAGACAATTCAGGGTAGCAATAAATGCTGTACAGCTATGAGCAATTAGGGCTGGCAAAACATTAATTTTCCAAATTTCTTGCTGTATTTGCTTGTTAATGTGATTTCTATATAACACCAAAATAATCGTTTTTCTATTCTTTTTTTAAAGATATTTCCTTAATGTTACTGAAATTGCAACCTCCCTCAACAACAAAAGCTTTATTCAGCCTATCATTTTGCACCTTCTTTGTATGTTTCTTACAACATACTTTCTGTTATGCCATTGTATTAGCAAAGTTCAGTGTGTTGAACTTTGTACCTTCAATAGCTTTGGTAAATCGCTGAGGCCTCCGATACCTGTGAAACTTTCTTGATTACATCCTGTAGACCTGAAAACGACATTCCTTATTCTGTTGTTAGTCACTCCCAACCAGCAGGCATGGTGCACCCTCCGTGGAATCGGGAACCCGCTCGGAGGGGGGAGTCTGGCGACCCCTGCCCCTAAAGATCGGGTATCACGGAGGAAAATGGAGGGAGTCAGCGACAGTGGTGGAACACTGGTCAAAAATCCAGGTAAGAAGAACTGGGAGTCTTATCTTCCACGCCTCAAGGTCATTGTGGGAGGTGTCCGCTGGAGAACAAAGACTGAAGAGGGCCGTACAAGGAGAGGGACGATGGTTCACGGGACAATCAGAATGGAGGCGATGGCTGCAATGTCAGGCAGCATCTCTGGAGAGAAGGAATGGGTGACGTTTCGGGTTGAGACCCTTCTTCAGACTGAGGTTGAGCCTTCCTATTCCTTCTCTCCAGAGATGCTGCCCCCATTCCTTCCCTCCAGAGATGCTGCCTAACCCGCTGAGTTACTCCAGCATTTTGTGTCTCCCTTCGATTTAAACCAGCAGGGGTTTAGACTCAGTGGGCTGTTCTATATATTCTATACATTATATTACACATACATTCTGTATTAACTGGGGGATTGTGCATATATATGGCGATAGTCTTGCTGATATATATGCAAACAAAGAAAAATCATTGCACATTGGTACACGTGATAAGAAATTTCAAGAAATATTGAACCATTGAATCATTGTGTTATAGCATCTTGACTGCCAAAAGTAAGTATCAGTGAAAATTCTCCACATACAGTATAATGTTACTTTGTGTTAGTGACACTTGCCATATCCGTCAGATCTTTCCTCAACAAGCTACAACCAAAAGCTACTTTTGCAGCTGGATCAGTAAGTACCAATTTTTGGTAAGTATACATTTATCAAACAGGAATAATGCTAGCAATTTCTTAGGTGTAAATTATTCTTACCTTCCTGTTCTAGTGGTGCCTCAGTTACCTCCACAACTGTAAAAGAAGAAATGTTAATTATTACTGAGTAAATACCACAAAGAAAACAAGACGGTGGCACAGCTGCAGAGTTGCTGCCTTACAGCGCCAGAGTCCTGGGTTCAATCCTGACTACAGGTGCTATCTGCACAGAGTTTGTACGTTCTCCCTGTGACCGCATAGGTTTTCTCCAGTTGCGTTGGTTTCCTCCCACATTCCAAAGACGTACAGGTTTGTAGGTTAATTGACTTCGGTAAAAATTGTAAATGGTCCCCAGTGCGTAAAGGGCCTGTCCCACTTGGCCGTCATTGGCACGTAAATTACGCGACTATTTACGCGTCATGACGCATGACGTGACATGCACGTGATGGGCGCATGGTGCGCATTACGCACGCACGGTGCACGATGACATAGGCAGTGATGCGCGGAGTCGCAGGATTTTGTGATGTACAAAATCTTCACGCGCTATCTGCATGATGCGCAACTGATGGCCAAGTGGGACAGGCCCTTAAGATAGTGCTAATGTACAGGGAACGCTGGTCGGCGCAGACTCGGTGGGTCAAGTGGCTGTTTCATGATGTATCTCTAAACTAAACTAAATAAACTAAAGATCACCAGGAAGTTGGTGAACTTACTTTTAGGCATTTTGCATATGTAGTTTTTATAAGCTGAACATGGAGCATTATTCCAAGTGCTCAGGTGTGAATACATTTCAACACAATCTTCCTGCTTGTGATCTGAAGGCTCGCCTTTATTCCAATTTACAAAATCCACCACACTGTTATCTAACCATAACCAGGCACCTGCAATGAGAAAAAATAAATAGCATAAGGTTGGCACAGTGGTAGAGTTGCTGCCTTACAGCGCAAGATACCCGGGTTTGATCCTAACTACGGCTGTCGGCTGTACGGAGTTTGTACATTCTCCCCGTGATCTGCGTGGGTTTTCTTTAGGATCTCCGGTTTCATCCCACACTTCAAAACATACAGGTTTGTAGGTTAATTGGTTTGGTATAATTGTAAATTGTCCCTAGTGCGAGTAGGATAGTGCTAGCATACGGGGTGATTGCTGGTCGGCGCAGGCTCGGTGGGCCAAAGGGCTTGTTTCCACACTGTATCTCTAAACTAAACTAAACTAAAATGCTTTATACAACCGCAATGTTAGTTGGGGAAGGAGTAGGTCTTATGTGTCTGCTCCATCCATCCTCCCTGGCCATAATCAACACAAAGAATCCACCCTATAACATCCTGCTTGGATTGCCTCAGTGCCAACAATGGAAGAATTATTGCACATTTAATTTTGCCCTACGTCCATGTTCCTGCCTGCCCCTCATCATTTTGTCTCCCCTGAGAACCATAAACAAGGTCATAAGGTCATAAATCATAGGAGTACAATTAGGGCATTTGGCCCATCAGGTCTACTCCACCATTCACTCATGGTTGATCTATCTCTCACTCCGAACCCCATTCTCCTGCCTTCTCCCCATAACCTCGGACACCTGTTCTAACCAAGAATCTATCTATCGCTGCCTTAAAGATATCCACTGACGTGCTCTACAGCCTTCTGTGGCAAAGAATTCCACAGATACGCTACCCTCGGACTAAATAAATTTCTCCTCAACTTCTTCCTAAAAGAACATCCTTTAATTCTGAGGCTATGACCTCTAATCCGAGACTCCCCGACTAGTGAAATCATCCTCTCCACATCTACTCTATCCAAGACTTTCACTATCTGTATATTTCAATGAGGTCCCCCCTCATTCTTCTAAACTCCAGCATTTAGCATTCCAGCATTATTCTAAATTCAGTCTATATAGTCCTTATATTTTATGGACTATGCATTTCTGTGATGAAGTTCCAGAGAATTATTCTTCCAGGAGAAGAAACTCATCCTCATGTCATAGAACATGGAACAGTGCCGCACAGGAACAGTCTGTGCTGAACATGATGCCAATATAACCTCATCTCCTCTGCCTACACATTTTCCATATCCCCCCATCCCCTGCATATCCATGTGCCTATCTAAAAACCTTGTAAACGCCATTATCCTATCTGCCCAAGGGAAGAAATATCATTTCAGCCTCCATCCACACATAATTTTGTATTTCAATAAAATCCGCTGCAATGCTCCTAAACACCATTTGTCCAATCTGCTCAATCTTTCACTTCACAGCAATCCCTTCATTTATGGATAAAGAACTTATTTTATTTCATGAGGATGCTATTTTGAATTCAACAGCAATATGCTTTTATGCTTTGCTGCAACATTTCAGAGTGAACTATACTACAATTAACAAACCTCCCACATATCAGAGCAAATGCTAAAATGGCCAGTGGTCAATGAGATGGATTCTAAGAACTGTGGTTATTTGAGGGGTTAGCCATAAACAGGTTTGACCCAAGACCAATTAATCCCAGAGAACCAATAAGTGAGCAAGGAGGTCAGAAGTCTACTTTGCCAGCAATGACAAAGAGTTTAATGTGTTGATTTCAACCTGTTGATTGCTGCAATTGCCTTCTTACATCAAGGAAATGCTGTGGTCAAGGTTTTTCATCATATGGGCACGTCTAACATTGCATTTAGGCAGAATACACTTTTTCACTTGATAATCACAACCAAAACAGTCAAACAGTGGGTAGTAAAGGTCTGCTAGCACCAGTGGAATTAAATCAAATGTAATAATACGTCAATGATTATGAGTAATTGCTACGGTACATACAGTGCAGAAACAATCCCTTTGGCCCAACCCGTCCAAGTGGACCAAGATGCCCCATCTAATCTAGTCCCATTTGCAGAGATTTAGCCTTTATTCCTCCAAACCGTTCCTACCCACTCACCTGTCCAATAGGCTTTTAAATGCTCTTATAGTATCTGCTTCAACCACCTCCTCTGGGAGCACATTTTATACACCCATCACCCTTTAAATTAAAATCTTGTCCCTCAGGTTACTATTAAAACTTGACCCTCTCACACTATGCCCTCTGGTTCTTGATTCCCCGGCCCTGGGTAAAATGCTCTGTGCTTTCACACTATTTATTCCCCTTAGCCTCTTCAGCTCCTCCACTCCATGGAATAAAGTCCTAGCCTGCTCAACCGTTCCACAATGTTCAGGCCCTTAAGTCCTGGCAATGTCCTTGGACATCTTCTCTGCACTCATTCCAGCTTAATGACATAAGCATACATTATTCTGAGTGCTGGTAGTATATGCAGGAAGTGAAGAGGAGAACAAGGGCAAAACATTGCACTTTTGCTTCTACAATACCATATGTTTTTATAGTTAAAATATGTTTATATATGTTCATAATTACTTTACCAATAGTTTTGAAAAGCATTAGACAAATTAACATTTTCTCGTACATGCTATTTGGAAATGGGTGTAAGGATTGCATGGCATAAAGATAAACTAAACTCCTAGGTTGTCCCGAACCTTCTAATTTTGAGACAGGGTAAAATTGGGACACTGGAAACGTTTTTTTTTTACCTTCAATATTCCTGTACATTCCTATCCAGAAGGTTGGTGACTTGTCAGCCATGATTTCTGTTGTTTGCAGCAAAAAGTTGCTTTCTGGAGTATCATCAATACTTACTAATGAAGCCCCTGATAATGAAGAACAATATGTATTATTGATTCAATGGTTCAATGATTCATTATTGTCACAGCACTGTGAAATTGTTTTGCACAACCCACAAATGCACTGTCACCACATTTTGGTGCCATTTAAAAAGAAAAAGTATTTGTGCAAAAAGGAAAATAGCAGCAAAGTTCAAACCAAAGCCAATTACTTCACATTTTGTGATCGACTAACAATTATTGAGTGAAGCCAACAGTAAATATGCAAACAAAATGAATGCTTCTGATCAAATGTTTTTGAGCTGAAATATCTTGTTTCTCTCTCCACAAATACTGCTGAATATTTCCAGCAATTGCTTTATTTTTTATCATCTGGACATATGCCACACCTCATGGGTTTGAAGTAATTGCACTTACAGAATAATGTGGGAATCACTATAATAGTATTTATTTATATGAAGCAGTTTGCTGGTGAGATGTGGATTAATTTAAAAAATATATAATCACTTGATCCTTCCAGTTAATCACAGTGTCTTTACAAATGATGTGTTTTCACACCTACCATAAAGGAAAGTTCTTACCATAACGAATGCAGTCAAGGCTGGCAGAGGCCCAAGGTTTTTTAACTGCTGATTCAAAGAAGTAGCAGTGGCCATGGAAAGGGATCCAAGCTTGGGTCAACTTTTCTGGACATTTTCCTGGGAGTTGAGGTCGCTCGGTAACCACGGGCTCTGACAAAATGAATCAATGATAAAATTGATCATTCTTCCTTCCTCTTCAGTTAATTAGAACACTTTTATTCACAGGAGACACAGTACAATGCAGGTGCTGGAATCTTGAGCAAAAAACACACAAAATGCTGGAGGAATTCAGCAGGTCAGGCGCCATCTGTGGTGGAACTCTTTCTGAGATTGATCCCGTCCCAACCCGAGACCTCTCCATTCCCTCCCCAGATGCTGCCTGAGCTGTTGAGTTGTTCCAGCACGTGTGCTTTGCACTTTTATTCACACTTCTGAAGATTCTCTGAACACACATAATTTCCATTTGAATAAATGAACTATTTTTCTGCAAGATGCTTATCCATGGTGTACTTGGCCTGTCAAAATACCTTTTAAATGTTGTAATTTTAAATGTTGTAAATGACAACCAATTATGTAGTGAATTTTAGAATGATTTACTTTGCAGTTTCCACTTTTGAATTGGAATTATTTCATTTGCAGATTTGATGACACTCTCTGCTAAGTAAATTAGCTGTCACTTTACAATATTTAAAATTGCAACATTCACAACGTTTAAAACAGGGCAGCAAAATTTGTGGTGGTTTCTTTCATCTTGAATGCAGTCTGTTTCCAATAAAATCTACTTCAATTTATAAACTTCCAATTAATGATTTTCTCATAGATTCATGACATTATACAGCATAGAAACAGGCTCTTTGGCCTGACTCATTCATGCAGATCTAGATGCCTCTTTTTGCTAATCCCAGTTAGAAGATAGAACAGAACAACATAGGCATAGGCCCTTCAGCCTACAATGTCTATGCCCAAATTAAACTAGCCTCCTCTGCCTGCACGCGAGTAATATCCACACAATTGTCTGTGTTTGGCAAAAACTCAAAAACCTTCGAATCCACGCCCCTGTCCAAATGCTTTGTAAATTGTACCATTCCCTACCACCTACTCTGGCAGCTCGTTTGTTATTAAGCAATGTACGCTTACTCGATTTATGAATCTTTCTTTGCAAGTACAAACAATCTTTCAATAGCAATTGATATCTGAGCCAGGTGGAGATGTGTTAACAAGGCTTGCCATCACATTGACTGGCAGTAGCTCTACCATACATTGTTGTTTGTACAGGCCATTGCCTTAAATACTGACTGATATTAACCACAGTTCATTGGCATAATTTACTGTTGACACAATTAGCTATTGCAAATAATCTTTTTTGGATGTAACAGAATGTTATCCCTGGGAATACATTGTGTGTTACAAAGTACACAGATGATATAATGGAAAGAAAGGAAAAAGATCTATGTGACTAGAAGATAAAAATCAATGCCATGTGCTTTTGAGTTAGAAGATGATTCATAGAAAAAGCAAGATTATTGTGGCAAGATATAAAAGAATGGATCTTCTGAAAATGTTTGTGTAGCTTTGGCTGGATTTGAATTGTAGGCGTGTAAGGAAAAAAAAATTTAATCAGTGAGACAAAGTGTAAACTCAGCAACCGTTTTGCCAAACGCTTGCGCTCTGCCCACAAAGGCCTGTTGGATCTCCCTGTTTCTGCCAATTTAGGTCCCCTTGGCATTCCCAGGCCAACCTTTCTGACCTTAGCCTCCTCCATTGCCAGAGTATGGCCAATGGAAATTGAAATAACAAAAACTCATATTCCACTTGGGTAGCCCATAAACCCCTCTCTTCAAACCTCGCAGGCCGCCAGCCCCCACTAGTGCTCACAAGTTTCACTCATCACCCCCCTCTCCCTGTTCCTTTCCACTGCTCCTTATGTTCATCTCCCACCCATCTCATCTCTAAGCCCCTTCCCCATTTCTATTTTAACCCTCACCCCTCTTTCTCCTGCCCCCTGTCCCCATCCATCCATATGCCTCCCTCCAGCTTGAATTTCACTCCTCTGCTTCTTTTGTCTTTTTTTGACACTTTTTTGTCTTCTTTTCAGCTTTTGTTGCTTACTCGATCTATCTGCCAACCATCCTTCCCCACCTCACCTGTATCCACCTATTACCTGCCAGGCTTTTCCCCAACCTCAGCTGTCTTTTGCAGCTTTCTCCCATGTACTCCATCAGTCTGAAGACGGGTACCGACCCAAAACATCATCAGTTCATTGCCATCCACAGATGCTGCTTAACCCACTGAGTTCCTCCAGCAGTTTGTTTCTGGCTCATGATTCCGGCATCTGCAGTACCTTACGTCTCTATACCCACGGTGCATTTATATATCCCCCATGGATTTGAAAACATAAAGAATCTCCATGGTCACGTTGGAAATTGAGGCTGGGTTTGATGAAGCAGATCAGGGTGATGCAGGAGCGCATGAAGAAGAGCTCACAAATGAGGAACATTTGGCACCTTTGCACTGAGTGTGATCATTAAGCCACCAACATAGCAACACAACCACCGATACATCTTCCTACAAAGAAATACATGGAGATGTGCTGCTGCAAGGAAAAGGCAATCATCATCTTCAGAGATGGTGATACCAACATGGAGCACAGCATTAGATGTGGCAATATAATGGAAAGTGTCTTATTTGATCGAGACATCAGTTGACACCTTCTTTAAGTCTCGCTCATCTGCCATTCCACAACATTCATAGGTTGAACTTTGGCCATCAACTCCATCCGGCTCAGATTCATCAGCTTCACCAGCATCTGAAAACCCATGATGTTTACCTCCCCACCTGCCAACATCACATGCAAAGCCACCGCAAGGGAGAGGGGGAGGGGGGAGAGCGGGAGCAAGATAAAAAAAAGATAGGAAGAGAGAAGTACAAAAAGATAGAGAAAGAAAGAGAGAGAGAGAAATGGAAAGGGAGAGATCCCATATGTTTCTCTTAATGAGTACCCTTGATTTATTTTTGTGTTACATTTTTATGAACAAACCTCTTAAGCTGTGGAATATAACCAGTTGCTATTATATTGATGGAGAATTATTCACTTAATGGATTGCGTTTCTCAGAATGTAACGCCTTTGGTAAATTGAGGGATACCTTTATTGGAATGACAATAGACAATAGATGATAGACAATAGATGCAGCAGTAGGCCATTCAGCCCTTCAAGCTAGCACCGCCATTCAATGTGATCATGGCTGATCATCCACAATCAGTACTCCATTCCTGCCTTCTCCCCATATCCTCTGACTGCGCTATCTTCAAGAGCCGTATCTCTACCGCCCTCTGAGGCAGAGAATTCCACAGACTCACAACTCTCTGTGTGAGAAAGTATTTCCTCATCTCCGTTCTAAATGGCTTACCCCTTATTCTTAAACTGTGGCCCCTAGTTCTGGACTCCCCCAACATCGGGAAAATGTTTTCTGCCTCTAGCGTGTCCAAACCCTTAATAATCTTATATGTTTCAATAAGATTCCCACTCATCCTTCTAAATTCCAGAATGTACAAGCCCAGCTGCTCCATTCTCAATCGAGGTATCAACACGCAAATTAATATTATAAAAATGTTAAAACAAGTATATGTTCATTTATAATTTTGATATAAATTGATATTCAAAGACGTCCATTTAGTACAAACACCGTTGAAGTGCATGGTGGACTAATTGATTCTTACCAGAAGATATTTTACAATTGGCATAAGACTCATTGTTGCAGTTTGAAGTTTTCCAATAACCATTCTGATCAATGAAGACACACTCTTTATTGTTCTTGGGCTCTCCAACATCCCAATTGGAATAGCGCAGTTTCCACCCATCAATCCATCTGTATTGTCCTTCAGTCTGAAATAAAATTTATTTCAAAATACTGCAACAGCACCCTCGCCCATTTTGATTCACAAGTCTCTGCACTAAGCTGTTTGCTAGTTAAAGTGGCAGCAACTGCCTTTCTTTTGAGACTCCCTTGCCTAACATCTCTTTCCATTTTAACTCAAATACTCAAACTAATCCAAAGGGTTGCTTCATATTTTTGAAATAAATGAGGCTGCATGTGGTACACGAGCCTGGATACAACTAAACGTGTGTCCAGATTCGGCACCACTGTGCTGTGCCTCTCAAAGTCAAAGTCAAAAGAGTTTGTTGACATGTGTCCCTGACAGGACAATGAAATTATTTCTTTGCATAGCACAACAGAACATAGTAGGCATTGACTACAATTATATACTTAAATACACACATTAATTAATAAATTAATAAAGTGCAAATGGAGGGGCATTAATGTTCAGAGTTTTGTCCGAGCCAGGTTTAATAGCCTGATGGCTGTGGGGTAGTAGCTATTCCTGAACCGGGTCTTTGCAGATCTCAGGCTCCTGTACCTTCTACCCGAAGGTAGCAGGGAGATGAGGTGTGGCCAGGGTGGTGTGGGTCCTTGATGATGATGCCAGCCTTTTTGAGGCAGCGACTGTGGTAGATCCCCTCGATGGAAGGAAGGTCAGAGCCGATGATGGACTGGGCTGTGTTTACTACTTTTTGTAGTCTTTTCCTCTCCAGGGCACTCAAGTTGCCGAACCAAGCCACGATGCAACCAGTCAGCAAGCTCTCTACTGTGCATCTGTAGAAGTTAGAGAGAGTCCTCCTTGACAGACCGACTCTCCGTAATCTTCTCAGGAAGTAGAGGCGCTGATGAGCTTTCTTAATAATTGGATCTGTGTTCTTGGACCAGGAAAGATCTTCACAGATGTGCACGCCCAGGAATTTGAAGCTCTTGACCCTTTTAACCATCGACCCGTTGATATAAACAGGACTGTGGGTCCCCATCCTAATCCTTACAAAGTCCACAATCAGTTCCTTGGTTTTGCTGGTGTTGAGGGCCAGGTTATTGTGCTGGCACCATATGGACAGTCGCTCGATCTCTCTTCTGTACTCCGACTCATCCCCATCAGTGATACGTCCCACAACAGTGGTGTCATCAGCGAACTTGATGATGGAGTTCGCATTATGTCCGGCTACGCAGTCATGAGTATAGAGTGAGTACAGCAGGGGGCTGAGCACGCAGCCTTGAGGTGCTCCCGTGCTGATTATTATCGAGTCTGACACATTTCCACCAATACAAACAGACTGTGGTCTATGAATGAGGAAGTCGAGGATCCAATTGCAGAGGGATGCACAGAGACCCAATTCTGCGAGTTTGGTAACCAGCTTGGAGGGGATGATTGTGCCCATTGATGAACCCAGCTGAAGAGTGGGAGATAGGGATCACTGGCACCCAACTCTGGGAAATTCAGGAATTTGCTATTGCAGTGGCCAGGCTGGGACGTCAGGAATGAACTGACCCGTGCTTCACATGCGGCCGCACTGGGTAAAACAAAACTGTGCATTCGTTCCAAAGAATACCACTAGAAGTCTGTTTAATTTATTCTTTGGTTAAGACTGTTTCTTTGTTTCTTACCTCAGCGGCATTTAATCCAATCCAAAGTTTCTCTCCAAATTTGTTCGCATCTAACATCATGTAGGCATTTTCAAAGGCATTCCTAATGCTGACGAGCTGGGCACCTTCCGCTTCACACACTTTACGAGCATCTTGCCATTTCAACTTGACTGTGATTGTTTTGTAGGAATTGTTAGCATATTGAAAGTAATCTTGTGCAGAGACAGTTGTGGGGTCCGCACTTAATGCAGGATCTGTGGAAAGAATTACATCTTGTTTCTTTATTTCCATTGAAATTTCTATGCACATTACTCTTTCTAAATAATGGCAAGAGAACACTCAAATTTTCAATCTAAGCAAAAGATGTTTCAGTAAAGTTAATGAGCAGTAGCACAACAGGTACCTGAAATAATAATGCAGATTTTCAAAGTGAACACTTTGTCGCCAGGAACCTTTGTCTCATCCCAGTGGAAATTATGAAACAACAGATATAACATAATTTCCATGACTAGGAATTAATGGGAAAGACACAAAGTGCCAGTGTATAAGGCTCAGGGACAAGGTTACGTAATGTCAGTGATGTCTTTAAACTGACCATGCTCTAATTTGTGATCACCTGTGGATTCAAACCAATGTTCAAGACATTCCTTTAAACAGTACAATTCTCATGTCAATGAAAATCATAAAAACTGCAGATGTCTGAAATCTAAATTGAAAAATAGAAAACACTCAGCCACTCAGGCAGCATCCTCAGACAGAATAATAGTCATAGTCATACAGCATGGAAACAGGACCTTCAACCCAACTTGTCCATGCCAACAAAGATCCCCATCTAAGATAGTCCCATTTGCCCATGTTATCCCTCTAACTTTTTCTATCCATGTAATCATCCAAGTGTCTTTTAAATTCCATTATTGTACATACCTCAACTATCTCCTCTAGGAGCTTGTCCATACACCCACATTCCTCTGAGTAAATTGCCCCTCAATTTCCTATTTAATCTTGCTCCTCTCACCTTAAACCAGAACAACAGCAGGGGTAAGAACAGCAGGGTGGCACAGTGGCGCAGCTGGTAGAGTGCTGCCTCAGAACGCCAGAGACACAGGTTCAATCCCAACCTTGACTGCTGTCTGTGTGGAGTTTGCATGTTCTGTAAATTGCCCATACAGTGTAGGAATGAGGAAGTGGGATATCATCGAAGTGGTGTTAATGTATGATCAATAGTCAGCATGGACCCGGTGGACCTAAAGGCCTGCTTCTATGCTGTAACTCCAAACTCGAAACTAAACTGAAACTAATGAGTTGCAGACTTGCTGAGGCCACAACGCAGAACTAGTTGTTAGCTCAGCAGCAGAATCAGGATGCTATAACTAAGCACTACAACGACCAGCTGGTTAGACCAAAATTCTATTATTTATTCATGTTCGTCTGTTCACTGTACCTTGCTACCAACAGTAAATCTATACTTTTTCCCATCCCTCTGCCACATTAATGTACATTAATGTAAAACGTCCCCTAAAGCATGAACAAGCATTCCAGATTGGTTCTGCAGTCCAACTGAACAAATTCTCAATAATTTGGACGAGAGGACTCAGAGCAATATACCAAAGTTTGCCAAATGATACAAATCTAAATGGTAATGTAGGCTACGAAGAGGATACACTAAGCCTTCGGGGGTTGCAAGATTATGACAGGTGGAAGGTAACATAAGGTATGCAAGGTTATCCACCTTGGCATAAAACTGGAGAAACAGTGTATTTCTTAAATGGTGAAAGACTGAGAGCCACGGGTGATCACAAAGACCCGAGTATCTTTGTACTTGGATCATTAAAAATTAACGTCCAGATGCAGTAATGAATTAGAAAGTCAAATGTTCTGTTGACCATGACCTCAAAAAAGCAGCCAGCGTTGCCAGAGACCCACACCACCCTGGCCACACTCTCATTCCACTCCTGCCATTGGGATAAAGGTATAGCAGTTTGAAAACTGGGACTTCTCTAGATTCAAGAATAGCTTTTTCCGAACAGCTATCAGGCTCTTGAACACTACAAAAAACTAAACTATGAACTAAGAACTATCTCAGTTGCACCAAGGAATCTGGGCTTTCTTCAGTAATATGGAGCTTTTAATTTATTGTTTTTTTTCATTCATTATCATATCTATGAGTACTGTTATGCCGCTGACAGTAAGAATTGAATTACTCAATTTTCGGTACATATGACAATTGACATATGCCTCTAGGCCGCAAGAGAATTTGAGAACATTGAAACAAGGACATCCTCCTCCTAGCAAGACTACGCACAATACCATACACACCAGAAGGACATGCTGACGATTGAGGGAATTTAATGAAGTTTCAGATTGATTGTAAAGGTGCTGGATTTATTGACTCTGGAAAAAGGCGTATAATCACATGTAATCTTTATCTCTTGAGCTTAGAAGGAAGTGGACTAATCAAACATTCAGAACTCTTCAGGGGCTTGATATGTAGTATGCTGAGTTATTCTTTCTCTGACCATTTGCCTGGAACCAGGAATTACAGCCTCAATAAATCTTTGGAATTCCCTACTGAAGAATGTTGGGAGGGCTTGGTCATTGGGGAAAATGTGGATATGGGGCTTGTGAAGGAAAATGATCCCGAGGTAAAAGGCCAACCATAATTTGACTGAATGGCTGAGCAGGTGTGAGGGACTGAATGGCCTGCTTGTTTTTAATTTCTCAGTCATTGTGTCTTACAGCATGGAAACAGGCCCTTCAGACTAACTTGCCACACTGACCAACATGTCCCATCTACACTAGTCCCACCTGCCTGCATTTGGCCCATATCACTCTAAACCTGTTCTATCCATTTACCCGTCTAAATGTTTCTTGAATGCTGCGATTGTACCTGCCTCAACTACCTCCTCTGGCAGCTTGTTTCATACACCCACCACCCTTTGCATGAAAAAGTCACCCCTTGGCTTCCTATTAAATCTTTCCCCCCTCGACTTAAACCTATGTCCTCTGGTTCTCAATTTCTCTCGGTTCATGTTGTTGCGTAGCACAATACCATTACAGTTTTACTCAACTTAGTTTGCCAGACATAATTTTAGATTTAATAACACACAGTAATATATTGTACAAAAAGCAGCTCATTGCTCACCTTTATACTTTTGACATATGAAGCCTCTCGTGACGTGACAATAGTTATCCTTCCAGAGGCCAGCAATTTTCTTTGCAGTTACACTCACAGTCACGCAGTCAGATTGCCATATGAAGAAAGCAAAAAATAGTTAACACCATAAACCAACGGAAAGGGCAGTACAGTGGCACAGCTGGTGGAGCTGCTGCCTCATGTCCAGAGACCCAGGATTGATCCTGCCCGCGAGGAGTTTGCATATTCTCGCTGTGACCGCGTGTGTTCGCTCCAGGTGCTTTGGTTTCCACTCACATCCCAAAAGTTGCCTCTGTAAAATTGCCCTTAATGTGTAGGAAGTGGATGAGAAAGTGGGATAGCATAGAACTAGAGTGATCAATGGTCACGTGGATGTGGCAGGCCAAAGGGTCTGAACCGGTGATCAATAGTGTTAACATCTGAAGCAGGAGACATATTCGGGGAGCACATTCCTGAATTTGATTAAATTTGCCAGTGATGATAAGCGGGGCATCAGGGTTGGATGTCTCAAGAGAGTTGATGACCAAATCTAATTCCTCCAGTGCCATCTTGCCATTTGTTTGAGGTGGTATGTAGACTGCTGACAAGATAGAAGTTCCCTCTGTGATTTAAAATGGTGTTTTATGATCAGGTACTCCAAGCCAAGGGTGCAGAATTGAGCTACGACACTGGGTTTCTGTGGATGTTACTGTCCGGTGTTCTTTTTGTTTCCTGATTTACTTTTGAATTTCATTACACATTCCAGAGGCTTTCTGTAATACCTGGATCTCAGGTGGAAAGATCCCCTTTTTCCCTTTCAAAACCCATATCTGCCTCATCGAGAGGTCATGGACCTGGAGGTCCCGTCTTTTTTTTGTGGGGACATATTTACTTCAAGAAAAAAAGGTCAAATTTCCAACTTTGTGCTTCCAATGATCCATTCACTTGCCACAACCATTCACTTAGTATGCACTCTGTAAATAGGAAGTCACCTCCAAGGATAAGGTTAATGCCTTATGAAATAATTCCCATATGCACCATTAAGAGACTGTCCCTAAATAGCCCATGCTCTTCCAAAGCTGACCCCATTACACTGCAGTGTGTAGAAAGGAAATGCAGATGCTGGTTTATACCAATGACACACACAACATTCTGGAGTCACTCAGCAGGACAGGCAGCTTCTCTGGAGAAAAGGAATGGGTGACGTTTTGGGTCTGAAGAGGGTGCCCGCAGGTACAGCAGGCAGTGAAGAAAGCGAATGGCATGTTGGCCTTTATTACAAGAGGAGTTGAGAATAGGAGCAAAGAGGTCCTTCTGCAGTTATATATGGCCCTAGTGAGACCACACCTGGAGTACAGTGTGCAGTTTTGGTCCCCTAATTTGAGGAAGGACATTCTTGCTATTGAGGGAGTGCAGCGTAGGTTTACAAGTTTAATTCACGGGATGGTGGGACGGTCATATGCTGAGAGAATGGAGCGGCTGGGCTTGTATACTCTGAAGTTTAGAAGGATGAGAGGAGATCTTATTGGGTTATAAGATATAAGATTGTTCAGGGTTTGGACACACTGAAGGCAGGAAACATGTTCCTGATGTTGGGGAATCCAGAACCAGGGTACACAGTTTAAGAATAAGGGGTAAGCCATTTAGAACGGAGATGAGGAAACATTTTTTCTCACAGAGAGTTGTGAGTCTGTGGAATTCTCTGCCTCAGAGGGCGGTGGAGGCCGGGTCTCTGGATACTTTCAAGAGAGAGCTAGTTGGGCTCTTAAAGATAGCGGAGTCAGGGGATATGGAGAAAAGGCAGGAATGGGGTACTGATTGGGGATGATCAGCCATGAATGCCATTGAATGGCAGTGCTGGCTCGAAGGGCCGAATGGCCTAATCCTGCACCTACTGTCTATTGTCTATTGTCAACCCGAAACATCACCCATTCTCTCCAGAGATGCTGCCTGTCCCGCTGAGTTACTCCAATATTTTGTGTCTATCTCCCATTACACTGCAGGTACTTTCCATGGATTCAGATGAAAGATGATCAACTCAATATATTGATTCTGCCCTACTATCCACTGATGCTAATTGGCCTGCTGGACACTTCCAGCAACTTTTGTAGTTAATTTCTATTTTCCAACATCCACAGTACTTTGCTTTAATGCCATTTCCCCCATAGAATGCTTCTACAGATCCTGGGGGAGGTGGGGGTTATCTCGGTGCCTCCATATCACTGATCCACACAAGTGGACAAACAGGTAGCTGGCCGTTACTGCCATCCTTGCAGTACTCTCAACCCCAATTCCACTCTTTGGCTTCCTGAGGAAACATGGTCCTCCAGAGTATTTACTAATTCATAATTTTGTTGTCAGGTAAGCTTTTATTGAGATTTTAAGAGTTCCAGTAAAGATTATTTTATTCCGTGACTGTTTCAATTGTCCCAATGGAGTTATTGACCAGTTTTCCTCTTGAAGCTGGAGAATTCATGAAGACAAATGTTGCTAAAAACAATTCCACTGCACTACTGCTGAAGCCCATTGGCAGAAATTGATACTTACCGGGTTATCATAGCTGTATGCTTTTCCAGTTGGGAAACCTTTGGCCCAGTTGGTATAGTATACTCCCTTTCCTTCAGTCCAGAGATATCTACCCTCACTATTAATATCATTTAGTCCAATCCAGACATCCATAGCAAACCCACTTAGGGACAATGTAATAAATGCTGCAAAGTCAGAAAGAAAATTCAGAATAATGGTTAAATTCAAAGCTGGAAAAAAAAACCATTTCATTATATTAATATAGTGATTCAATATGTTGTTATCATATGTACTGGGATCGAGTTGTAACCATTATAACCCTTCAATATGTGCTTTTTAAATACTTCACAGCTGTGAATAAGGTAATAGAAAAATATAATAATGAGTTAATTCGAGAAATTCCATTGAAATTACATATACAGCACTTTGGTTTTCACCATTGTCGTGTGGTTTACCAAGAATAACTGATGATTTATTGTACATGTATTTGTTCTGTAACTGATTGAATGTAAAGCTGCAGCAAGCAAGCAAATAATTTCATTGTTTTGATCCCAGTGCATATAACGATTAAATAGTCCTTACTTTTGAATAAAATTAAATCATTTCCAGCATGCATAGAATAATTCTACCCCTTTTTAAAATTAGTGTTATGTGCATAATTTGGCAGCACGGTCACACAGCGACAGAGTTACTGCCTTACAGCGCCTGAGACCCGGGTTTGATCCTGACTATGGGTGCAGTCTGTACGGAGTTTGAAAGTTCTTCCCATGATCTGTGTGGGTTTTCTCTGGGAGCTCTGGTTATCTGCCACACTCCAAAGACAGAGCTTTGTAGGTTAATTGGCTTGGTAAAATTGTAAATTGTCGCTAGTGTGTGTAGGATAGTTTTTGTATGTGGGGATCACTGGTCGGCATGGACTACGTGGGCCGAAGGGCCTGTTTCCACACTGTATCTCTAAACTAAACCAAAGTCTGAAGAAGGGTCTCGACCCAAAATATCACTCATTCCTTCTCTCCAGAGATGCTGTCTGTCCCACTGAGTTACTCCAGCATTTTGTGTCTACATACTGAACCAATATATTTAGAGATATAGGTGTCTTGGAGTAGAAATTTGAGGTATCTAATTATCGATGGAAATGCAATGTTTTACTGCCACGGAGATCATTCAATCCTTCATGCTATTTGAAAGTGCTGTTTCTTTAACCTATTTTCTGACAATTTCCTATATTTTTTTCAATATCATTTTCATCAAACATTAATGCCCAATGGTTTTAAAATGTAAAATACATCCGTTTAGTTAGCTGAAAGTAGCATCGCAGGTAGATCGGGTGGTGAAGAAGGCTTTTAGCATGCTGGCTAACAGTTAGGGAACGGAACGTAGAAGTTGTAATATTATGTCACAGTTGTACAAGACGTGGGTGAGGCCACACTTGGAATATTGGGTTCAGTTTTGGCCACCCTGCTATAGGAAATATGCCATTAAGCTGAAAAGAGTGCCCGATGAAGAAACTGAGACAGGTACAATAACAACATCTAAAAAACATGTGGTCAGGTTTATAAGTATATGGGTCAGGCATAGACAAATGGTTAGTTTAGATGGAATATCTTGGTCTGTATGAACGAGTTGGGCCAAATAGTCTGTTTCTATGCTGTATGGTTCAGGTCTCTATGACTCAATGTTACCTTTCTGATAGGAAAATTTATGATGTATAATACATAAACTATTCTCCTTTAATGTTTATATTGTTTTCAGTTAGTCATAAATCAATATCTTCATGTTTCCATCTCACTAACAATGGGAAGCTTTTCCCTCCAGATACCCATTCACTCACCACCTGAAATAACTGTTGCTAGTGTACCCAATGAAAGCAATAATTTACAAGCTAGCTGATGGATTGCCATTTTCTGCTGTCCTATTTTAGTGTTGTGCAATCAGGTTACATGCTGTTATTCCCTTTAGACTTCATTTGCACAATATTTTTGCATAAATTCTTCTCACAAATCAGGAGAAACAAAGAACCAAATTACACTCAACACCTGACCAATTAAGATTGTGTATTAGAATAGGACAGGAAAAAAAAATCATTTAATAGCTGTTGAAGTCATAAATAATTAAAACACCTAATCTGTATGCAACGCATTTAATATAGGTATGATATTTCCAAATTGAACACCCAAATGTTCTCATTGAAAAATAAGGTTCCAAATTACATCCTGGATTACTAATATATATTAAATTACTTAAAATAGAATACAATCATATTTATCTGCAATTGCTATTTCTACTGTTTTAGCTGAAGTGAGATATGTTATATTTAAATATGTTATAAATTTAAGCTAGCAATCATTCATTTCTTCATATGCAATTACGTAAAACATTATTTTTTATCCACGACAAAATTAGAGAATAATAGTAAGTGCTTGATGGATATCTTACTGGACTCTATATATCAACTATTTTCCATCATCCCAAAATCAATTTTGATATTGTTGTTCCATTAGCTTATCTTCACTAAGAAATATAAAATATCATCTGCGCTTCAAACAAGACATTCATCTACTATTTTGGAATATTAAGCAAGCCCAATTTTGTATCTACGTGATCTCCTGCATATTGATTGGTGTCAATTGTTGAATTACTCCCTGCTTCCAGCAGGCAAAAAAAGATAGACAGCCCATACTGAAACCAAACGTTTAAAAATATATCAGCGAGTGCAAAGGCATACTGGGCATCTTCTAAATTTGCGCAAAAACGATCCCCCATAGCGCTATGATTTGTTGCGATCAGTGAAATATTAGAAAAGTTACCAGTCTGTTATTCGGCAGTACTGCGACGCCCCTTCCGACACCCGCTATCAATCACCGGCCGTCAGAATAAAGCTGAAGGAGCGTAGTGAGTAAAGTGCGAGCAGGGCCTGTGCTTTGCGTTCTGCAAGCGAGACTGTGCTCTGTGTTCTGCGAGCGGGGGCCCACACCACCCCCTCCCACATACACCCCCTACCCTACCCCTACCCCCACAACCTTTACAAAACAATATGTTTTTTGAAACATATAAGATTGTTAAGGGTTTGGACACACTAGAGGCAGGAAACATGTTCCCGATGTTGGGGGAGTCCAGAACCAGGGGCCACAGTTTGAGAATAGGGAGTAGGCCATTTAGAACGGAGACGAGGAAACACTTTTTCTCACAAAGAGTGGCGAGTCTGTGGAATTCTCTGCCTCAGAGGGCGGTGGAGGCAGGTTCTCTTGATGCTTTCAAGAGAGAGCTCGATAGGGCTCTTAAAGATAGCGGGATGTGAGGAGAAGGCAGGAACGGGGTACTGATTGGGGATGATCAGCAATGATCACATTGAATGGCGGTGCTGGCTCGAAGGGCCAAATGGCCTACTCCTGCACCTATTATCTATTGTGTATTGTCTATTGTCTATAACCCCCCCCACCACACCCTCCCTCCCCTAAAACACCCCCCCCCCCCCACACCACCACACACACCTCTCCCCCACAGTCCCCCCATCACACACACCCCCTACCCCCTACCCCCACCACCCCCCCCTAACCCTCACCATACACCTACCCCCACCATCCCCCCCCACCATCCCCCCCCACCATCCGCCCCCTTCCCCCACCGTTTCCCCCTTACCTCCACCAACCCCCCCATTACGCCCCCCACCCCCCCACCATCCCCCCCTACCTCCACCATCCCCACCTACCAACCTCCCCACCATCCCGCCGCCTACCCCCACCAATCCCCTCTACCCCCACCATCCCCTCTACCCCCCACCATTCCCCCTATCCCCATCAACTGCTCACCATCCCCACCCACCCCCACCATCCCCCCCTACCCCCACCAACCCCCCACCATCCCCCCCTACCCCCACCATCCTCCCTACCCCCACCAACCCCACACCATCCCCCCTTACCCCCACCAACCCCAGCACCATCCCCCCCCCCACCCCCACTTTCCACCCATCCCCCTCTCCTCCCCCCCCCCCACACACACACACACACACACACACACACACACACACAACACACACAACACACACACACGGCCCTCACATCCCCCCCCGCCCCCCGACCAGGCCCCGCCTGAAGAACGCCCCCTCTCCTGGCTGCTGTTGCTCCCCACCTAAGCCGTCCCGTAACCTAGCCTTACAAACGCTCCCGCATGGTTGCGTTTAGGGGAACAGGTGAGTGGTGGAATTATTTGCGTTGGGGGACCAGGCCTACATAGACTGGACCCAATGGGTCCCACTTTGTCTAGTAAATATTATATACCATACTTACAATACTTGTTCTTTAGCATTTTAATGTTGCCAGGTTTTCCTCCATCCTTTGGGAATGTGGAAGAATATCTCTTGCAGACTTCCAGGACTGAAAGTTTCTGTTTTACCATAAAAAATTGAAGCACTGGGGGGGGACAGAATTTCCAAATTGTTAGGCACCGTAGTCGCTAGCCTGACTAATTTATAATACATCAATAAGCCAAGGTTTATTATGTAATATATGTAATTTTGTTTGTCATTATTTGTTTTATTGGTATGCTATACTATTTTAAGAAATGTAATAATATATTTAAACAGAAAATGTCAAAAATGGTTAATGATATTGACAATTTTTTAAAGTCTGTGGAAGCAAGGAGTAAAAACATCAATAAATTCATTGGCACAGAGAACTGGAGATTGTCAGCATTACCGAAATGGGCGACTTTTTATGCGACTGCAGGAGACTTTGCAGTCGCCACATGGTTGCCACATGTTCGCAGGTGGTTGCCAGGGAGTCGCCTTCATCATCGTGAAGAGTTCCCACATTTTGGGAATTAGTGGCGGCCTCATTGTAGTCGCCGAGAATTTTTCAACATGTTGAAAATGTAGCGGCGACCAGAATGAAGTCGCCATGGAGATTAGCGAGAATTCTCGAGCCGTAGGTGGGTCACCAGGAGGTCCTAGTGGGTTGCCAAGAGGTCGAAGGTTCTCGTAGGTTGGAGCCGGTGCTGACCGGTGAATTTCATTGGCTCATTTTGGGAAAAAAAAGGTAAGCAGTTCAATGAGATAGGCCACAGGAGCGTTGGAAGAAGAGGAGGAGGGGGAGGGAGCGACACTCGACCGTAAGGTTAAAAATCTCTAGCGCGGAGCTTGTTTTTTCAGTGGCCCCACAGAGCCGTTGGAAGAGAAGGAAGGGGAGGAGCGACACTTCCGAACGGTATAAGGTTGAAAATTCCAGCGCGGGGCTTGTTTTTTTCAGAGGCTTACCCAAATCCATAACATTCATTTGGAGAAATGGGTTTTTTTTTGGTTTTTTTTTTTGAGGAAGCCGCTGATTGGTGGAAGTGGACTAGGGTATGGAGCAGCTGATTGGTGGGATGTGGGGGGTGGGGGGGAAAAAAACCTAGGGAAGCAGCTGATTGGCAGTCAGATTCCAGCAATTTGTTGTGTACTTTTGTATTGTGTTGCTATTGTATCCTGTGTAAGGGGCAGTAGGTGAAGGCCAGGGCAGTGTACTGTTCTGGATGTCAGATGTGGGAGGTCAGGGAATCTGATAGCCCTCCAGACGTCCACATCTGCACCAGGTGTGTCGAGATGGGGTTCCCCTAAAGGGACTGTGTTCGTAACCTGGAGCAGCAGCTCGATGACCTCGTCTGGTCAGGGAGAAGTGAGGAGGTAATTGTAGAGAGGAGCTACAGGGTGGTAGTCACTCCCAAACCACAGGAGGCAGAACAAGTGGGTCACAGTTAGGAAGGGCAAGGGGCAGAGGCAGGGGCTAGTTGGAGTACCCCTGTGACCGTTACACCTGGAAAATAGTACTCGGGTTTGAGTACGATTGGAGGGGACAGCCTCGCTGGGTGCAGAGCAACAGCGGACGGGCCTCCGGCACAGAGACCGGCCCTGGTTTGATGCACAGAAGGGTAGCAAAAAGAGGAGGCAATTGTAATTAGGGGACTCTATAGTTAGGGGGTCGGATAGGCGATTCTGTAGACGCTAGTCGGGAGACCCGGGATTGGTAGTTTGCCTCCCTGGTGCCAGGGTCTCGCATGTGTCAGAATCGTGTACCAAAAGATTCTGATAAGGGAGGGAGAGGACCTGATGTTGTGGTACACATAGGTACCCAATGCCAAAGGCAGAGAAAAAGTGACGCAGTTCCTGAAGGGAGAATTTAGGGGAGTTGGGGGGGGAAGTTAAGGAGAAGGACCCAAAAAGGGTAACGATTTCAGGATTACTGCCTGTGCCGCGTGACAGTGAGAGTAGGAATGAAAATGAGGTGGAGGATAAATGCGTGGCCTGAGGGACTGGTGCAGTGGGGCAGGGATTCAAGTTTCTTGATCACTGGGACCTCTATTGGGGAAGGATAGCCCCCCCATGATCTGTACACAAAGGGACGGGGTTGCACTTGAACCCGAGGGGGACCAATATCCTGGGCAGGGAGATTTGCAAAGGCTACTGGTGAGACTTTAAACTAGAAAGGCTGGGGGGAGGGACTCGGGTAGAGGGGGGCTAGGGGTCAGGGTGTGGGGCAAGAGGCAGAGAAGGGAAGCACTCGGATCCAAAATGTAGGCGAGAAAGATGAAAAAGATAATAGAGAATAAGGGATGGGTGAGTTTCTAAAATGTGTATACTTTTTATGCTAGGAGCATTGTAAGTAAAGGTGGATGAACTTAGAGCCTGGATTGACACCTGGAAATATGATGTTGTGGCATCAGTGAAACATGGTTGCAGGAGGGCTGTGATTGGAAAAACTAAATATTCCAGGATTTCGTTGCTTCAGGTGTGATAGAATTGGAGGGACCAGAGGGGGAGGTGTTGCATTGCTTGTCAGAGAAGATATTACAGCAGTGCTTTGGCAGGATAGATTAGAGGGCTCGTCTAGGGAGGCTATTTGGGTGGAACTGAGAAGTGGGAACGCTTTTTATTGTAGCAACACTTTTAGGGTGTATTATAGACCGCCAAATGGGGAGCGAGAATTGGAAAGAGCAAATATGTAAGGAGATAGCAGATATTAGTAGTAAGCACAAGGTAGTGATTGTGGGAGATTTCAATTTTCCAAAAATAGACAGGGAAACACATTCAGTAAATGGGCTGGATGTGTTTGGAGTTTGTAAAATGTGTGCAGGAAGTTTTTTGCAGCAATTTACATAGAGGTAGCGACCAGAGAGGGGCATGGCAGTGCTGGACCTCCTGTTAGGAAATGAGGCAGGTCAGGTGACGGAGGTATGCTTTTGTGAAGGCACTTCGGGACCCCGTGATCACAATAAACCATTAGTTTCAATATAATTATGGAGAGAGTCAGAACTGGACCTAGGGTGAGATTTTTGATTGGAGAAAGGCTAACTTTTTGAGGGAATGCGTAAAGGATTTTAAAGGAGTGAATTGGGACAACCCCTTTGTTTTTCCATGGGAAGGTGTAGAAGAGAAATGGAGGACATTTAAAAGGGAAATTGTAAGAGTAACAGAATCTTTAGTCCCTGTTAGGTTGAAAGGAAATAGTAAAAAATTGAAAGAGCCATGGTTTTCAAGGGAAATTGGACACTTGATCGAAAAAAGAGAGGCATGGAGTAAATGATGTAGCTAGAGGAGTATAAAGAATGTAAAAAGAATCTTAAGAAAGAAATTAGGAAGGCTAAAAGAAGATATGAGGTTGCTTTGGCAAGAAGGTGAAAGTAAACCCAAATGGTTTCTACAGCTATATTAAATAAGCAAAAGGATAACGAGGGATAAATTGGACCATTAGAGACCCAGAATGGGACAGCTATCTGCAGAGCCAAAAAGAGATGGGGGAGATATTGAACAATTTGATTTTCTTCGGTATTCAACCAAGGAGAAGGATATTGAACTCTGTGAGTTAAGGGGAAAAAGTAGAGAAGCTATGGAAACTATGAGATTCAAAGAGGAGGAAGTACTGACACTTTTGAAAAATATAAAAGTGGATAAGTCTCCAGGTCCTGACAGGATATTCCCTAGGACATTGAGGGAAGTTAGTGTAGAAAATAGCAGGAGCTATGACAGAAATATTTCAAATGTCATTAGAAATGGAATAGTGCCGGAGGATTGGCGTACTGCGCATGTTGTGATCCATTATTTAAAAAGGGTTCAAAGAATAAACCTAGCAATTATAGACCTATTAGTTTGACCGTCAGTGTGGGCAATATTAATGGAAAGGATACTTAGAGATCATATATATAAGCATCTGATAAAACAGGGTCCTGATCAGGAACAGTCAACATGGATTTGTGCCGGAAGGTCATGTTTGACAAACCTTCTTGAATTTTTTGAAGCGGTAACTAGGGAAATTGATGAGGGTAAAGCAGTGGCTGTTTATCTGGATTCAGTAAGCCTTTGACAATGATCCCCATGGAAGGTTGGTTAAGAAGGTTAAATATTTGGGGTGTAATGGCGGAGTAGCAAGATGGATTCAACAGTGGCTGAATGGGAGATGTCAGAGAGTAATGGTGGATGGCTGTTTGTCATGTTTGAAGCCGGTGACCAGTGGGGTGCCTCAGGGATCTGTGTTGGGTCCACCTGTTGCTTGTCCATGTACATCTATGATCTGGATGATGGGGTGGAAAATTGGATAAGTAAGTATGCAGATGATACTAAGATAGGTGGTGTTGAGGATAATGAAGTCGATTTTCAAAGTCTACAGAGAGATTTGGGCCATTTGGAAAAGTGGGCTAAAGATGGCAGATGGAGTTTAATGCTGATAAGTGTGAAGTGCTACATCTGGCAGGACAAATCAAAATGACGTACATGGTAAATGGTAGGGAATTGAGGAATGCTGTGGCACAACAGAGGGATCTAGGAATAGATTACTGTGCATAGTTCCCTGAAGGTGGAATCGCATTGTAGATAGGGTGAAGTACCAAGAAAGCCTTTGGTGTGCTCTGGCCTTTATAAATCAGAGCATTGAATATAGGAGTGTAGGGAAGTAATGTTAAAATTGTCAACAGTCGCATTGGTAAGCGCTTTTGGACCAATTCTGGAGTATGGTGTACAATTTTGTCGCCTAGTTATAGGAAGGATTCAACACAAATAGAGAGAGTACAGAGGAATTTACTAGAATGTTGCCAGGGTTCCAGCAACTATGTTACAGAGAAAGGTTGAACAAGTTAGGGTCTTTATTCTTTGGAGCGCGATGTTAAGGGGGGGACTTGATTTGAGGTCTTTAAAATGATGAAAGGGATAGACAGATTTGACGTGGATACGTTTTTCCCATTGAGGGTAGGGAAGATTCAAACAAGAGGGGCATGACATGAGAATTAAGGGACAGGAAGTTTCGGGGTAATGTGAGGGGGAACTTCTTTACTCAGAGGGTGGTGCTGTGTGGAATGAGCTTCCAGCAGAAGTGGTGGAGGCAAGGAAATCGATTTTAACATTTAAAAGTAAAAGTGATAGGTATATGACGTGAAGGGGAATGGAGGGTATGGTCCTGAGTGCAGGTAGATGGGACTAGGGGAAAACAAAAATGGTCGGCACGGACAGGAAGGGCCGAGAGGGCCTGTTTTTCCGTGCTGTAATTGTTATATGGTTATTTATAATGTATTAGTTAGTTTTCAGAACCAAGGATAACCGACCAATAATGCTAAATGACCACCGAGCTCCACTGCTTCTCCCCCCCTTTCTCCCCCCCCCCCCCCTCTTTTAAAGGACTTACTGTACAGTGTGCTTTAGCTGTCTTAATTACAGCGCCAACCTCCCTGTTCATCGCGGTTCATCGCGGAAAGATTTAATAGGAACCCGAGGGCCAACTTTTGGGACACAAAGGATGGTAGGGATATGGAACGAGCTGCCAGATGAGGTAGTTGAGGCGGGTACTATCACACGCTTAAAAAATATTTGGACAGGTCCAGTGCATGGATAGGATAGGATAGGTTTAGAAGGATATGGGCCAAACGCAGGCAGGCGGGATTAGTGTCGATGGGGCATGTTGGTCGGCGTGGGCAAGTTGGGCCATTGGGCCTGGACTGGTACCGACAATGGCGGCCACAGTGTACTGCTCCTTGCTGTTTTGTATGTGTTTGTTCATTTGTGTCATCTGTGAAAACCCTACAAAGATGATTATTATTATTGTTTAGTGTTTTTTGAGTCATTCGTAACTGTCACTGTATGTCATGTTGTTACTTGTGGGTGGAGCACCAAGGCAAATTCCTTGTATGTGAATACTTGGCCAATAAACTTACTTACTAACTTACTTATTGTCCCTGAGAAATTGATGGAATGTAAATTGTAAATTGAAAATGGAAAATGTTTTTTTTTACTAGGCTAGTACTAAAAAAAAAAGTAGTTTGGGTTGCATCTGTTGAATCATGTACCTTCTTTCCAAATGGTTTCCAGTCCTTGGGACATGCTCCTGTGCTGATATCCTCTGTGGGAGCTTGTGTAGTATTAATTGAACTGTTACTTCTTTCACATATAAAGGGGAGTGCGTGGCCACAGTTCATGTCATTCCAATATCCTTGGAAAAATAAGGCAAAGACAAAAATCATTCTTAACTTAAAAATATTATTTCATCAGCATGTGTGGATGTTGTGTTTAATTGCTTTTTTAATAGGCATATTAAAACTAAGAATGAAAAGACTTAAGATTTTTTATCATGATAATGATCATTATTACATAGAAACATAGAAAATATGTGCAGGAGGAGGCCATTCGGCCCTTCGAGCGAGCACCGCCATTCATTGTGATCATGGCTGATCGTCCGTTATCAATAACCCGTGCCTGCCTTTTCCCCATATCCCTTGACTCCACTATCCCCTAGAGATATAGCCAACTCTCTCTTAAACCCATCCAGTGATTTGGCCTCCACTGCCCACTGTGGCAGGGAATTCCATAAATTCACAACTCTCTGGATAAAAAAGATTTTTCTCACCTCAGTCTTAAATGACCTCCCCATTGTTCTAAGACCGTGGCCCCTGGTTCTGGACTCACCCAATATTAAAGATTAACGTATGAGAATAGTTACAAATGATAAGCGTGAATTTTAATTTACATAAAATCTCAGAATTCACAGTGCATTAAATATTTTCTAACATATTTTAAAGTATTATGCATTGCAAGTGATAATTCAAATCATAACTGTGGGATGAAATGCTCAGAAATTTCCTGCAAAATGATGGCATGATATCTTTTATATAAGCGAGTTCTGTATTCCGAAAAACGCAAGGAATCATGGGATTTGTCAAAGGTCGAACGCTGTAAATAAAAATCGAACGAGGTGCTGTAGATGAAGTGAGTATAGTTTGTTTTTTGTCTTTTTTCAGTGGGAGACAGGGGGGGGGAGATATGGAGGGGGAGAGACGGGGAGAGACAAGGGGGGGAAACGGGGGGAGACGGGAGGCAGATATGGGGGGAGAGATGGGATGGAGGGGAGAGGACGGGGGAAAGACGGCGGGGAGAGGCGGCGGGGTGGGGGAGAGAGACGGGGTGGAGGAGAGAGATGGGGTGGGGGAGAGAGACGGGGTGGGGGAGAGAGGAGGAGACCGGAGGGGGTTAGAGGAGACTGGGGGTAGAGAGCGGGGAGAGAGACCCGGGTTGGGTGGGGAGAGGAGACCCGGGGGGGGGGGTTGGGGGGGTGGGAAGACTGGACCGGCTCTCGGAATCAGCATGCCACATCCACTGCCGGGAACAAACCCGTGCACCCGGCGCCGCAAGCGCTGCCAAACTACCACTGCCCTTGCGGGCGGCCGGAGATGTCCGGACCGACGGGACACCAGCCCCCAGCCAGCGAGGAGAAGCACCAACCCCAGCTCACCTCTGCCTCTCCCGCTGGGCCAAACGACAGCCCCGTCCGATGACAACAGCAGCCCCAGGCCGACAGTCAACATGGAGAACCCACAGCCAGCGCCAACTCCAGAGGAACCGGCGCTCGGAAGTTCGCCCTTGGTCTGGCCGAGCTGCACAGCCTCAGCCACCACCCCAAGTACAAGACGAACCTTGCACACCACTGGCTTCTGCCCCTATGGTACCCGCTGCCACTTCATCCACAACCCTGTGTAGGAGCGAGGGCTCCGGCCTCGTAACCATAACATGGTCAGGTTTAATCTACAATTGGAGAGGAAGAGGGTAGATCGGGGATCTCAGTGTTACAGTTGACTGGAAAGATACACTAGCAGGGATG
The DNA here is from genome assembly GCA_035221665.1 of Okamejei kenojei. Classification (NCBI taxonomy): domain Eukaryota; kingdom Metazoa; phylum Chordata; class Chondrichthyes; order Rajiformes; family Rajidae; genus Okamejei; species Okamejei kenojei. The sequence continues at coordinate 117,256,831 of CM069132.1, read as the reverse complement.
ACAGTGGAACAAAAATGGCAGGTGTTTCTAGGAATAATACAGAAGGATCAGTTTCATTCCTAGCTAGAAGGAGAGAAAAGATTCCAAGGGCAAGAGAAAGAGACGACCATGGTAGCAAGGATGTAAGCAGGAGACAGTAAGAACCAATAAAAATTAAAAGCGAAAAGTACAACGTAGCAGGATGAGCGGAAGCAAGATGATTGGATATAATGTTTAAAGAGCAACAGAAGATAACCAAAAAGACTATACGGGGAGAAAAGATGAGATACGAAGGTAAGCTAAGCCAAGAATATAAAGCAGGATAGTAAAAGCTTCTTTAAGGTATGTGAAGGAGGAAAAAAATAGTTAAGACCAAAAGTTGGCCTGAAAGTCAAAACATGTGAATTTATTATGGGGAACAAGGAACTGGCAGATGAGTTGAAACAGGTACTTTTGGATCTGTCTTCTAACAAGAAGGGGGACACAAACAATCTTCCTGAAACATATAAGATTGTTAAGGGTTGGAAACACTAGTGGCAGGAAACATGTTCGGTGATGGGGGAGTCCAGAGCAGGGGCCACAGTTTAAGAATAAGGAGTAAGCCATTCAGAACGGAGACGAGGAAACACTTTTTCTCACAGAGAGTGGTGAGTTTGTGGAATTGTCTGCCTCAGCTGTGGAGGCGGGCTCTCTGGATGCTTTCAAGAGCAGAGCTAGTTGGGCTCTTAAAAATAGCGGATTCCGGGTATATGGGGAGAAGGCAGGAACGGGGTATTGATTTGGGATGATCAGCCATGATCACATTCAAGCCATCGGTGCTGGCTTGAAGGACCAAATGGCCTACTCCTGCAACCTATTGTCTATTGTCTGGAGTGCCAGCCTGGCTCAGTCTCCTCCGGCCCTGTGCTCAACTGGGCCACGCTGCGGGCGGCCTTCAGCTGCGACCTGGAGTTATAGCTGGCCCGGACTCTGGGCTTGGGACTGGGCATGGGAGGTGGAGGAGGTAGCTGCCGCCACCAGCACCACCATCACCAACAGCAGCAGCAGGTCCAGCAGGCGCCCGGCCTGCCCATGGCTGGCAGGAACCCGTCCGCAGACTCTCTCTGCGACCAGGACGACTCCAGCGGCGGCGGATCCGAGTCGCCCGTCTTCGAGCAGGGCCGGCGGCTGCCCATCTTCGTCAGGATCTCGGTGTCGGACTGAGGGGAGGGGGGTGGAGGTGGAGGGCTGCTGGCGAACCCGACGGGACAGGCAGAGCCGAGCTGGAGCTAGCGGCTACAGTCCAGGGCCGCCCCGCCTGCCCAGGGCCACCCCGGACATGGACGGGACACTGGGGAGGGGACGAGGATAGCCCAGCAACAATTCAACAGCACCCGCAGCGAAAGAGAGCAGAGGCTGACCCCGACCACGGACAAAACGCAAGCCTGCACACAATGTAGCACCTCCGTTGCCGAGACTGATTATAGCTAGTGACCTATGACCTGGGCATGCTCAGTCGGAATGCCGAACTTGCTTATTGCTACCTTAGTAAAAGATCTGTGTGTTAAATAAAAACAGTTCAAGTAAAAGCAAGTTAATCTTGGTTCATAATTATACAATGAGGAAACAGGTCCTTTGGCCCACCTCATCCATGCCATTCAAGATGCTTAAACAAGCTAGTCACATTCCCTGCATTTGTCTCATATCATTCTGAACTTTCATATCTATTTACATCCAAATGTTTTTAAAACATTGTAAATGTGCCCGCCTCTACCATTTCCTCTGGCAGCTCGTTCCATATACCTACCACCTTCCGTATCAAAAAAGTGCCCCTCAGATTGCCTTTAAAACTTTCCTCTCTCACCTTAACATGTGCCCTCTGCTGCCCTGCCCTATGAGTATCCACGTAATCCATGCCACTCAACATTTTACACACCTCTTTTAGGTCAGTGCCTCAGGTAGTGAAATAATGCAATTTGGAATTAAAGTTATTGGCCTTCACTTCTATCTTTTCATAACCCTCTTTAATTTACCAATGAATGGGATGATAGAGGATTAATGTAACACCTCCCCTCTATAACCTGTCTACTACCATTATTTTAACCCCTGCCATTAATAAACAGCCAATGTGGAAGTTTCAGACCATCGGCATAGGCAGGTCACCAATTACATTTTTTTGTTTCTTTACCTGTGGTGCCCTTGGGAAAACTTACTCTCTAACTGTTTGAAAAACTGTTCGAATCAGGTTTATTAAAGGGGAAACTGGCCTGTCGAGGGTGAAATGTAACTAACATTTTACTTTTGTGAAATCTTTGAATGCTGCTTACTGTTGAGAGTGAGAAATTGCGAGGGAGCGTTGCGACCGAGGGGGGGGGGGGTGGCGGAGGATATGGGAGGGGGCTATCCCCCCTCCCACAGTAGGAAGTTTTTGCATGTTTCAGCTTGAAATTGTGCAACCTGGTGCATACTGCAGCAAGTCTTTTAACTTACACTTGAAGGCAACATTTATGTTTCAAATTGGATTAGGTATGAATAAGGTTTGGCTAAATTATATTCCTTAGGTATGAATAAGGTTTGGCTAAATTATATTCCTTATAACATTCCACAGTAGAGCCAGGCTCTGACCAACAGGTGCAGTACATGAATGACTTTAGTATATTCATATTATATTCAGATATAATTATATTATATTCATAGTATATTCAGATAATTTATGCTGCTATGCATATCGAGAGAGAAACAAAAACATAGAAAAAAGACAAGAGGAGTCAGACTTCCATCACTGTTCTGCACAAATAAATCAATCAACCTTTCATTTTACAAAAGAAACAAGACGTGCTGGAACCACCGCCGTGTCTCACCTATCACACCATTTGCACGGGAATGTGAACGCGGGTGAGGCAGCATCTATGGAGCGGTAGACAAAAATGCTGGAGAAATGCTTAAGTCTGAAGACGGGTCAAACTTAGACATATATGCTGCCTCACCCGCTGAGTTTCTCCAACATTTTTGTGTACATTGCTATTTTAAATAGTGTACGATGGGCTTAAGCCAATTAAATTGCTCGTTCTTTATGGGAATCCCGCCGACAGAAAACTATTCTCATTGGTGAGTGTGGAGGAGTGTCACTTTATTTATTTATGTGTATTTTTTAAAAAAAATTTGAGCGTGAGAACTTCTGTCATCAGCGTGAGAGCGTGTGAAGTTCATCAAATGCGTGATTCTCATGCTCAATGCGTGAGAGTTGCCAGCCCTGAAATATAGTGTTCGAAAGGAGGAAAGAGAATACAAGGAACTCTCAGCCAGTGAACTAACATCAGATGAAGGGAAAAGCTGGAACTTATCATCAACTGAATGCTAGAAAAATAATAATCGTATTGGGCCTAGTCCACATGGATTAATTAAATGGAAATCATCTTTGACAAATCTGCTGGGATTTTTTTGAGGTTGTAACCAGCAGAGGTGTTAAGGCAAATTAAACCATATGGTTTTCATTAGGTTTTTGTAATCGGGCTAATATATTGGTGCTTTCATGTATCAAGGAAGCGGTGTGCTCTTGGGATCAGTTCTGTGATCCTCAGATGCTCACAATGAATGATTTGGATGAGAGGATCTCTTGTACCACATCCCTGTTTACTGAAAACACAAAGCTAGGTGGCAGTGTGGTATATGAAGAGGATGCAGAGACACATAGGAGATGAAATATACTATGAAAAAAATAATGAAGTCATTCAATTTAAAACAGAAAACATGGAACAGTACTGGCACAGGAAAGTTGTAAAGGGTCATTATTCAGAGTGTACGAAAATCATCAAAAGTTAATAAAAATAAAAAATCTGCAAATTCTCTAACTTATTTCCAGCGTCTTCAATCTTAAAGTACTACTTCTGTTTCACTTTTCATAGATACTGCCTGACCTGCTCAGCAATTCCAGCATTTTCTAAATTAATTGCTAAAAATTAAAATGCAGGCTCATCATGCAATTAAGCGGTCACTGTGGCGCAGCAGTAGTGTTGCTGCCTTACAGCGAATGCAGTGCCGGAGAACCTTGTTCGATTCCGACTATGGGTGCTTTCTGTATGGAGTTTGTACATTCTCCCCGTGACCTGCATGAGTTTGCTCCGAGATCTTTGGTTTCCTCCCACACTCCAAAGACGTACAGGTTTGTAGGCTAATTGTTAAATTAAAAAGTTGTCCCTAGTGGGTGTAGGATAGTGTTATTATGCGGGATTCGCCGGTTGGCGCGGACCCGGTGGGCCGAAGGGCCTGTTTCCACTCTGTATCTCTAAATTCTCAACTAAACTCTAGAAAGGCAAACAATGTTGTAAGAAGATTAAAATGCAACAGCAGCGACATCTCATTGTATTAATATAGGGCGTTTGTGAGACTTCATGAGGAATATTGTGTACAGGAAGAACATTGTCTACATAATGTTTGAAATCAAGGGAGTGTAGCAAAGGTTCACAATTGAGTAAGATAGCCAAAAATCACAGCCGTATGTGGTAGCATTCTTTCTAAAATCACTATACAGCGCAAACAGGAAGTGGTCAAGATTAGACTTTTAATTATATAGAAGGCAAGGCAACTTTAATTAGGCAAGGCAACTTTAATTAGGCAACACAGCTTCAGCATTACAAAACCAAAGGCAACACAACTTTAGCATTTCTAAACCAAAGGCAACACAGTTTTACCATTTCCAAACCAAAGGCAACACAGCTTAAGTATTTCCAAACCAAAGGCAACACAGCTTTAGCATTTCAAAACCAAAGGCAGCAAAGCTTTAGCATTTCCAAACAAAAGGTAACACAGCTTTAGCATTTCTAAACCAAAGGCAACACAGCTTTAGCATTTTTACAAACTATATTTTGAAACCACATTAAGGGCACTGACAGGTCAGCAAAACCACTCACAGTTTAGTAGACATGTGTTCAGTGTTATTTACAGCTCAGACTGAGAGACGTGACCCTCTCGCTCCCCCATCTTGCAGAGAATGACTGAGGCACTCAACACTTCTGGGTTTTATAGTCCTTCCGGAAGGGGTGTGGGCTTCAGGAGAGAGGATCTCAACATTTTTTAAACAGTAATAATTATTTTATTTTTCATTGATGGGAAAAATCCTCCTGTCCTGCGCAGCGGAGGGGAACTCTGAGTAAGATGGCCAAAAATCACAGCCGTAAGTGGCAGCGTTTTTTTCTAAAATCAATATACAGAACAACAGGAAATGGTCAAGATCAGACTTTTAGTAATATAGATATTGATGAAGATCGAAAAGTATGCGTAGTCAGTTTGGTTTTGACACAAAGCTATGTTGGAAAGTAAAATATCAAGATGACATTAAGAGATTAGAGAGGTCAACAGATAATTTGAGCAGGCAAAGATTTGTCAAATGGAGTATAAATAGGGGAAATATAAAAATGTCCATTTTAGTAGGATTTTTTTTTTAACGGCTTATTATTTAAATGTTGAGAAGTATTTGGATGTTCCAAAGTTTGATTTACAAAAGGATAATTTGCATTTACAACAAATAATCAGAGAAACAAAATATAACATGTATTGCTGGGGGGCACGGGGTTGACGATGGAGTAAGGAGATTCTGCTTCAGTTGTATGGAGCACTGATGAGACTACAACTGGAATATTGTGTGGTGTTTCTCATCCTTTCTCATCCACTCCCATCACACTAGGGGCAATTTACAGAAGCCAATTAATCTACAAACCTGCACGTCCTTGGAATTTGGGTGGAAACCCATGCAGTCACAGGGAAAGCATGCAATCTCCACACAGAGAGCACCTGAGGTCAGGATTGAACCAGCAGCTCTACTAGTTGCGCCACTGTGCTACCCAAGATGATGGCGTAATCACCCGCAGTGTTTCAAATGTCACCATTAACATAGTTTGCTATCTTTAGGGGGTCTTTGATCACTTTGCCCTGAAGCCCATCTCTGACAGCATGCTTCCATTATTGGGAGACACATGGTGCCCACTTGCCTCTTAAACCCACTAATCATAACCAAACCTGCTCAAAACCTGCACAATTTGGAGCACCGCTTTCAGCTGAGAAAGCTGCATTGGGAGTCTTGTGAGAGATCATCCTTTTAAGTTTGGGCTTTGCAATACCAGATGACTTAAATGTGTGTTTGTAGGTTAACTTTTGCATGACCAGGGAACATATGGTGAAGGGTAAAAGGCTTCATAGGAATCTGAGGTGTAACATTTTCACACAAGGAGTGGTGGATGTATGGAACAAGGTAGTTGAGACTGGGATGATCCCAAGGTTTAAGAAACAGTTAAACAGGTACATGGATAGGACAGGTTTGGAGAGATATGGGCCAAATGCGGGCAGGTGGGACTAGTGTAGCTGGGACATGTTGGCTGGTGTCGGCAAATTGGACCGAAGGGCCTGTTTCCACGCTGTACGACTATGACTATGACTTTCAAACACATGCTTGGTTATTGCACTTAATTGTACACAAGGACACTGATTTGCAGGATTAAGCGGATTGTAGAATCACATACCATGTTTGTACTGAAATCACCTCACCCCGTGCAAATGAGGTATTGAAACATGCACCCTGCACCATTTTAGCAAATGTTTCCAAGCATCAGCAAAGATTATTAAGATTATTAGCAAAGTAAATTCTTACCCATGTTTGTGTACATGGTGGCACAATTTTCATCATTATTTGAAAAATTAGGTTCATTCTGAGCCCAGGCAACGTAAATAACTGGAGAATTGTCTATCCACCTGAGAAATCATGGCAAAAAATGTCAGTCTCAATAGAATAGTATAGGTTAGTGGGAGTTCCAATACAGACACAGTTTGGAGAACAGGTTGCTCTGGGGTATCCAAAAAAACACAAAATGGAACCTCTACCCACTTTTAGTTTACCTCTGTTCTCCACCACCTATCCCATCATCAACTACATATTGAGTTAACAACTATATCTATGATACCATTTAATTGCCTTATAAAAGTCTGCAGCAATTTTAATTTAGTTTAGCTTAGTTTAGTTTCAAGATACAGCATGGAAACAGGCACTTCAGCCCATCAAGTCCACACTGACCACTGATCATTTGTTCACCCTAGAATTGTGTTATCCCACTTTTGCATCCTGTCCTTACACACTAGGGGGCGATTACTAGCAGCCAATCAGTCTACAATTGCACGCCTGGAAGAACCCTTGTGGTCACAGGGAAAACATGCAAACTCTACACAGACAGCACCCGAGGTCAGGATCAAAAGCAGATCTCTGGCACCATGTGGCATCAACTCTACCAGATGCATTATTGTACCACCCTATTTATATTAGCTACTAGACCAAGTGGGACCCATTGGGTCCCAGCATCACACTGGAGGGCTGGTCCCCCTTCGCAATATTCCACCTCTCCACCAATTCCAATATTGGTGGCCAGTGGTGGTGGGGGGGGGGGAGGGGGGCTTTTTGGAGCGCTAATATGGGTGTTGTGGACTGAAGGGACTGGTTTCCTGAGGGCTAGTATGGACATGGTGGGCCAAATGGATTCTTGGGCTGGCGGCTCACTCACTCAAGCCTGTTGTGCTGGCAACTCACACACTCACGGCTGGTGGGCTAGCAGTTGACTCACGACTATTCCTTTAAATTCCATTTCAAGCAGGGTGCAAGACCACCAAATTCAAATGCAATTTCTTATGACTTCAGGCAGGATGCAAGGCCACCAAATTCAAATACAGTTTCATACCACTTCAAGCAGGGTGCAAGGCCACCAAATTCAAGTGCAGTTTCATACCATTTCAAGCCAGGTGCTAGGTATCTAAATACAGTGAGCCGTGACCTCTTCCTCCTCCATACTGCAGAGACTGAGCCACGCCCATACTTCTGTGTTTTATAGTCTCTCACCCCCTCCCACAAGAAGAGGTAGTGGCATTCATGGTGTGATTGACTGGAGAGAGAATCTCAACTTTTTTTTTTTCGATGGGAAAAATCCTCGGCACCTGATGAGTGATGGGGGACTCTGAGTAAGATGGCCAAAAATCACAGCTGTACGTGGTAGTGTTTTTTCTAAAATCAATATAAAGAGCCAACAGGGAGTGACCAAGATTAGACTTATAATTATATAGAAGGCAAGGCAACTTTAATTAGGCAAGGCAACTTTAATTAGGCAAGGCAACTTTAATTAGGCAAGGCAACTTTAATTAGGCAAGGCTACTTTAATTAGGCAACACACATTTCCAAACCAAAGGCAACACAGCTTTAGCACTTCCAATCCAAAGGCAACACAGCTTTCGCACTTCCAAACCAAAGGCTACACAACTTTAGCACTTCCAAACCAAAGGCAACACAGCTTTAGCTTCCAAACCAAAGGCAACACAGCTTTAGCATTTCGAAACCAAAGGCAACACAACTTTAACATTTCCAAACCAAAGGCAACACAAGTGGCACAGTTTTTTCTGAAATCAATATACAGAACACCAGGAAGTGGTCAAGATCAGACATTTAGTAATATAGATTATATTAACTTCATTCTCCATCACTGTTACTTCATGAAATAACTAAATCAGGTTGGTCAAACAAGTTTCCTTGACCAAGCTCCATGTTATTCACCCATTCTTTTCAAAGCAAGAATTAGTTTTATTTTTGACAATGTTATCCTATAATGTTCTCACTGTTGAGGTTAGCCTGATTTGCCTGGATTCATAGAAAATAATTCCACACTTCACGATTTAATCTGATACCATCCTAGTCTGAGCGACTAATGGTGCAGCATGTATTTAATCCATGACACCATAATTTAGGGCAACGGTTAGTGATCAACGGTGTGAGCAAAGGCTCTTCAGGACCCCTCCCCAGCCTGAAAACAGCTTTAGGAGTAGTTGCACAGAGCCCTATTGAGACCACACCTGGAGTATTGTGTTAGAGAAGGAACTGCAGATGCTGGAAAATTGAGGGTATACAAAAGGCTGGAGAAACTCAGCGGGTGCAGCAGCATCTAAGGAGCGAAGGAGATAGGCAACGTTTCCGTCTGAAACCCTTCTTCAGACTGAAGAAGGGTTTCAGCCTGAAACGTTGCCTATCTCCTTTGCTCCTTAGATGCTGCTGCACCCGCTGAGTTTCTCCAGCCTTTTGTGTACCCTGGAATATTATGTGCTGTTTTGGTCTCCTAATTTGAGGAAGGACATTCTTGCTATTGAGGGAGTGCAGCATAGGGTTACGTGGTTAATTCCCGGGATGGCGGGACTGTCATCTGTTGATAGAATGGAGCAGCTGGACTTGTATACTCTGGAATTTAAAAGGATGAGAGGGGATCTTATTGAAACATATAAGATTATTAAAGCATTGGACACACTGGAAGCAGGAAACATGTTCCCTTTGAGCCAACACCGCCATTCAATGTGATCATGGCTGATCATCCCCAATCAGTACGCCGTTCCTGCCTTCTCCCCATATCCCGACTCCGCTATTTTTAAGAGCCCTATCTAGCTCTCTGTTGAAAGCATCCAGAGAACCTGCCTCCACCGCCCTCTGAGGCAGAGAATTCCACAGACTCACCACTCTCTGTGAGAAAAAGTGTTTCCTCGTCTCTGGGGGAAAAAAACTTTTTCACCCAGAGAGTTGTGAATCTGTTGAATTGTGAGTCAGGGGATATGGTGAGAAGACAGGAACGGTGTACTGAATGTGAATGATCAGCCATGATCACATTGAATGGTGGTGCTGGCTCGAAGGGCCGAATGGCCTACTCCTGCACTTATTGTCTAGTCTTTGTCTATTGTCATTGATGCCAATTACATTACCCACAACGGTTACCTGGTTGTATTTCCCAACTTTGAGACATTGTGAAGTCCCAGGTTAGAAGCTGAAGCAACTAATTTTGCAGACGAATATAACTGATTTTAGTTTAATTTAGTTTAGTTTAGAGATACAATGCCGAAACAGGGCCTTCAGCCCACCGAGTCCTCACCAAACAACGATCCCCGCACATTAATACCATTCTACACACACCAGAGACAATTTTACATTTATACCAAGCCAATTAACCTACAAACCTGTACATCTTTGAAATGTGGGAGGAAACCGGTGCTTCCTGGAGAAAACCCACGCAGGTTACAGGGAGAACGTACAAATTCCATATAGTCAGGATCCCGGGTCTCTGGCGCTGTAAGGCAGCAACTCTACCGCAGCATCACTGTGCTGCCCTTCCCCACTATAAATATCCCATTTACATGGCAATATCAAAAAAGTCCCTTTCAATGCCAACATGGTGAAAATCCAATTCCAAAAACAAGAAAAATTGAATCTAAGTCACAACAAGCTGGAGTAACTCAGCGGGACAGGTAGAATCTCTGGAGAGAAGGAATGGGTGACGTTTTGGGATGAGGTCCTTCTTCAGACAAAGGGTTACTCCAGCTTTTTGTGTCTATTTTCAGTTTAAACCAGCATCTGCCGTTCCTTCCTACACAAAAGTGAATCTAAATCAGATTTTGAGTTGGTTGCATACATCTTTCAGAATATTTGGCCATACAAAGAAGTATGTGAAGTGACATGGGAAACAAAATATTTTAGATCCAAAGAATGATATCTAAGATATTCAAGGTCAATTATCAAAACATTTACTTACTTTATCACTTTGTCAAGGCCCACAAGCAAGCCTATAAAGTATTGATTGTCGGGACTTTTCAAAATCTGCAAAGATATTTAGGTTATTTCCAAATTATTCAACAATATTAAAAACATGATTCTGACCAATAACTTAAAGAGAAATCCTCCAAGACCAAGTTTACATTACCTCTTTCCATAAGAACATTCTTTCAGAAGCACTGTTGATTATGGCAAGGTCACCAAACCCTTTCTTACAGAATTCCCTTGCTTCATCCCAAGCAACTGTGTCTTGACTAATATAATACTGAGATTCGCCATGTATGATCCAGCCATCTTCGGTTTTTGCAGCTGTTGTTCACCATTCATAACAAAAAGTATTAGTTTAGAAAATAATGCACATTTTTACTAATTCAAAAATCTACACAACTTTACATTTACAAAATCGATGGATGACGTATGCACCAGTAACAAAGGGAAAGATTCAGGGAGCAAACACAAACTGCTGGAGGAACATTCAGGTCAGGCGGCATCTGTGGAGTGAATGGATAGGCAACGTTTCAGGTCGAGACCCTTTTATATATAGACTGTTTGTAGCAGGGAAAAGAAAGCTGGAAAAGAAGTAGGGCAGAATGGGATAAAGCCTGGCAAGTGATAGATGAGTGCAGTTGAAGGGGGTAGATGGTGGAGTAAGTGACAAGGAAGACTATGGAATCAGATAAAGAGAGGAGTGCAATGCAAAGCCAGAAGATGGGATGTAGGTGGAAGGAGTCACAGGGGGAGGGGAGAGAGGGAGGATTAAAATGGAAGTGAAAGACTCGGGGATGGGAGATGAGTGTACAAAGGAGGGTAAAAGAGCAAGAAGACTGGAGGGTTTGAAGACATTGGGAGAAATGGGTGCGCACTATCGTGTGCGGACACAGGAAAGAGAGCGGAGTAGGAGGCTACTTCTTGAAATTGAAGAATTCAATGTTCATACTGGTGGTTCATAAGCAGAATATGAGTGGAAAGGAGTTACTAAAGTATCATAGAACATTAATGATGCTTCTATTTGTTGTCAGTTATCTGAAATCTCCACAGCATTTTCTGTGCCATTCCTTTTGTTATAGATAAAGATCTAAAAGTAAAAGTTTTTCTTCTGCAGAGACCGTCGCCTCCGCAACTCCCTGGTTAACTCGTCCCTTCCCACCCTTCCCACCCCCTCCTCGGGTACCTTCCGCTGCAACCACACGAGATGCAACACCTGTCCCTATACCTCCGTCCAAGGACCCGACAATCTTATCAGCCGAGGAAGCGGTTCACTTGCACCTCCTCCAACCTCATCTACTGTTATCTGTTGTTCCAGGTGTGGGCTCCTATATATCGGCGAGACCAGGCGCAAGCTTGGCGAACGTTTCCCTGAACACCTCCGCTCAGTCCGCCTAAACCTAACTTATTTCCCGGTTGCTAAAAACTTTAACTCTCCTCCCATTCTGATCTTTCTGTCCTGGGCCTCCTCCACTGGCAGAGTGAGGCCCAGTGCAAATTGGAGGAACAGCACCTCATATTTTGTTTGGGCAGCTGACATCCCATGCTATGAATATTGACCCTTGCTTTCACTCTCTCTCCATCCCTCCGCCATCCTAGCTCTTCGACCAGACTGTCCCCTAATTAGATTTTATCTCTGTATGCTTCGTTGTCAACTTCCCCAAGCTAACAATGATCTATTGTACATTTTTCTTGCACTTCATCCCTTCATGTCTCGTTTACACACCCTACCCTTTCTTATCTCTGTGTCTCCCTCTCCCCTGACTCTCAGTCTGAAGAAGGGTCTTGACCTGAAATGTCACCCAGAGATGCTGCCTGTCCCGCTGAGTTACCCCAGCAATTTGTGTCTATCGTTTTCTGTTCTATGTTCTACATCCTGTTCTATGTTCTACATCTCTTTGAATCCATTGACACTTTATAGATGAGGTTTGACCTTATCAGTTGTTTGTTCTAATGGATGCCACTGTAGGGGAATTCACAATGATTAGCTGTAGAAATAAAAGTGAGATTCTTCATTCAATCAGATTGAAGAACTCTCTCCGAGACTCACAATGTACAAATCAGGAAATAAGGGACAGGAATAATTGTATTTAAATCATTGACTCAGGAAACTAAATTACGATTGAAATATTGCATTCGGATGAGAATAAAATAAAAAAAAAATTTAATGAATCAATTTTTGACAATTTCAACAGTTTGGCACCTTGGACAGTATGGATGAGTTGGGCCGAAGGGACTGTTTGTGTTTTGTCTAACTCCATGACTCTAACATAACAATTTGAGAGTGTAAAGGGTTACATGAAAAAAAAAATCACAATAAAACGGCAATAAGGCCAGATGGAGTACTGAACCGAGTTCTGGTCACCACATTACAAAGGGAGGTGATTTTGCAGTAGAAGAGGCTGAACAGATTCACCAGTATGATACCTGAGATGGAGTGCCTTACTTCCGAAGAGAGACTACATAGGCCGGGTGGGTTGTCCTTGTTGCAGAGTTAGTCCAGGAGCCATGTGACAGAGCAATGCAAATTACAAACGTTATAGAACAGATGGACACCAGGAATTTTTTCCCCTGTGGCAAAGGTATCTAAAACCTGAAGGCAGAGGTTTAAGGAGGGGAAGAGTACTTTTAGAGAAATAAATCTAGTCACGCAGATGGGCCAAGAGTTGATAAATGGGACACAAAGTGCTGGAGTAACTCAGCAGGTCAGGCAGCATCTCCAGAGAACGTGGATAGGTGACATTTTGGATCGAGACCCTTCTTCTGACCCTTGCTAAATGGGATTAGGAGAGAAAAGGCAGTTTTTGATTGGTTTCGACATGGTGGGCCAAAGGACCAGTTCTGTGCTGCATGACTATAGTAACCTACAACAATAAAAGGACAATTTTACTCACCTCCAACATTTTCAGTTTTAGATTCAGGCATTACAGTTTTTCCTAGGGAATAAAAAGATTAAATTATTAACAGATAACAGCTGATAATATGGATAGGAAACATATAGAGGGATATGAGTCAGGTTAAGGGAAGAAGGATGGCTTGGTTGAGCATTATGGCCTGCATGGGCATGTTAGGCAGAAGAATCTGCTTCCATGCTGTACAAGTCCATGACTCTAATATGTAATTAATCTTGGGAATGCAATTGAGACTCTTATTTTTATTTTCTGGGATTGGCACATTTATGGATTAGATTTTACTGGTCATAAAACCATAAGACATGGAAGCAGAATTAGACCATTCGGCCCATCGGGTCTGCTCTGCCATTCGATCATGGCTGATCTATTTTACCATCTCAACGGTATTCTTCATCTTCCCCCTGCAACCTTTGACCCCCCTTACTAATTAATAACCTATCAATGTCTGCTTTAAAAATACCCAATTATTTGGCCTCCACAACTTGTCTGTAGCAATGAATTCTACAGATTCACTACCCTCTGGCCAAAGAAATTCCTCCTCATCTCCATTTTAAAGATATGTCCTTTTATTCCTTGCAAGTGCTGTCTGATCCTGGACTCCCCCACTACAGAAAACATCCTCTCCACACCCACTCTATCTAGGCCCATTACTATTTAGCAAGTTTCAACAAGGTTTACCCTCATCATTCTAAACTCCAGTGAATGCAGGTCCAGTGCAGTCAAACTTTCACAATATGTTAACCCGGTCATTCCTGGGATAATTCTCGTAAACCTCTGGACCCACTCCAATGCCAGCACATTCTGCCTCAGATACGGAGCCCAAAACTGCTCACAATACTCCAAATGCGATCTGACCACTGCCTTATAAAGCCTCAGCTTTACGCCCCTGCTTTTATATTCTAGTCCTCTCAAAATCAATGGTAGCATTGCATTTGCTTTTCTTACTGCCGATTTGACTTGCAAATTAATTTTTTGGGAATCTGGCACCAGCACTCCCAAGTCCCTTTGCACCTCTGATTTCTGAATTCTCTCCCCATTTACAAAATAGTCTATGTCTTTATTCCTACTACTAAAATGCATGACTCCACACTTTGCTATGCTGTATTCCAACTGCCATTTCTCAGCCCACTCTCTCAACCCCTCCAAGTCCCTCTGTAGTGTCCTTGCTCTCTCTACACTACCTGCCCCTCCACCTTTATTCGTATCGCAGCATTTTTTTATTTTCAGTGTCTTGTATAATGTTACAGTTTTGTTGTTGTGTGCTGTCTGTGTTTATAGTATGTGCCCACCCGTGATTATGCTGCAAGCAAAGATCACTGTGTTATTTGTCTAGTTAATGCCATGCAGTCTGGGGTATGCTCTCTGTCCCACTGTGTTCCTCCAATTCTCAGCGTTTTTCTCAAGATTCCAGCATCTGCTGTTCCTTGTGTCTCTATTTATTTTCAGTTTTCTATTTACAATAAAAGCACGTAAAATAAGAGCAGAAGTTGGCAATTTGGCCCATTGAGCCTGTTCTGCCATTTAAAGTGCTCTTGGCTAGTAAGATCATAAGATATGGGAGAATCAGAACAGATGGCCACTCAAGTCTAGTCCGCTATTCAATCACGGCAGATCTATTTTTCCCTCTCATTCTTATTCTGCTGCCTTCTTTGACACCCTTACTAATCAATAACCTATCAATCTCCGCTTTAAAAATAACCAATGACTTGGCCTCCACAGACATTTGTGGCAATGAAATGCACCACCCTCTGACTAAAGAAATTCATCCTCCGGACTTTCTCCAACGCCAGCACATCCTTCCTCTGATATGGGGCCCAAAACTGCTCACAATATTCCAAATGTGGTCTGACCAGTGCTTTATAAGGCCTCAGGATTATATCCTTGCTTTTATAGTCTAGTCCTCTTGAAATAAATGCTAACATTGTATTTGCCTTCTAAACATCCACTAGCTATCCTGTTCAAAGAATTTCAAAAGATTTATCAGGCAAGATATCCCCTTAATAAAACCATGCTGACTTCGGCCTATTTTATCACGTGCTTCTAAATACCCCGAGACCTCATCCTTATAAATGGACTCCAAAATCTAACCAACAACTGGTCAGGCTAACCAGCCTTTAATTTGCTCCCTTTTGCCTCACTCCCTTCTTAAACAATGGAGTAACTGTTGTGATTATTCAGTCCTCTGGGAAGCATTCCTGCCTCATAAAAGATCACTTCTAATGCCTACACAATCTCTATGCCTACCTCTTTCAGAACCCTGTGGTGTACTCCATCTGGCCCATGTGACCTATCCAGCTTTAAGCACCTTCTCCTTTGTAATAGCAACTCCACTAACTTCACCCCCTGACTCTTGAATTTCTGGCATGTTGCTGGTGTTGTCCACTCTGAAGTCTGACGCAAAAAACATATTCATGTCTTTGTTCTCCATTACTACTTTACAGCATCATTCTCCAATGGTGCAATGCCCACTCTTTCCTCTCTTTTGTGGAAGTGCAGGGAATAGAGGGATATGGATCTTGTACAGGCAGATGAGATCAATTTAACTTACATAGAAACATAGAAATTAGGTGCAGGAGTAGGCCATTCAGCCCTTCGAGCCTGCACCGCCATTCAATATGATCATGGCTGATCATCCAACTCAGTATCCCGTACCTGCCTTCTCTCCATACCCTCTGATCCCCTTAGCCACAAGGGCCACATCCAACTCACTCTTAAATATAGCCAATGAACTGGCCTCAACTACCCTCTGTGGCAGAGAGTTCCAGAGACTCACCACTCTCTGTGTGAAAAAAGTCTTTCTCATCTCGGTCTTAAAGGATTTCCCCCTTATCCTTAAGCTGTGACCCCTTGTCCTGGACTTCCCCAACATCGGGAACAATCTTCCTGCATCTAGCCTGTCCAACCCCTTAACTTGGCATCATGTTCAGCACAAACACCTTAGGTTAAATGACTTGCCCCTGTGCTGTATTGTTCTATATTCTATGTTACCCAGCCAAGCCAGAGGAAATATGCTATCGATGTCAAGCTTGTCAAGCTTTGTCGGAATTTTGAATCTTACAAGCTGATTGCCACTTCCTTCCCTGAACGCTCTTGAATACAGGCCTTATTGACCTGACTCTCCCCATAAAACAAACCCATCATTCATGAGCAGCCTGCTCAACCTTGCACTACCTTTTTGGCAGTGCATCGCCTCTTAGTTAAAGAGACCAAAAGGTGGTCTAGAAGAATGTGTAAACTTTCTAAATCTTTCTCCTATTTTAATGAAAGTGTTCATCTTAAAAGACGTTACATCTTCATTAAAACCAATGCAAAATGGGGAGGTGGGAGTAAGAGGACACGATATATCATTGATTTTGGGTTTTCCAACTACGAAGATATAACTGTAAGTATCTTCCTTGTTTTTGCATTCATAAGTTTTGGCATACATCGAATTTTATATTTAGTTCTATATTTTGTGATGAAAGTTGATAACGCATTCTTTAATATTTGCCTCTTTTAATTTTGCATATCCAATCACGTAAGGCTTCACAATGTATGTCGTTCCATCGCAAATGATCTGTATTTGCTTCAACACAGTTCTCAACGCCACGATGATTGTTCGGTTCTCCAGCATTCCAGTTCTCATATCTTACCTACAACAAACATAAAAATAACTACAGTTTAACTGTCTGAATATATAGCAACAAAACAGGTTATGTGCAGGGACCTCTGCTCTATGCTGATGGGATGGTTAGTAAGTTTGCAGATGATACCAAGATTTCTGGGGTCATAGATTGTGAGGAAAACTGTCAAAGTATACGGTGGGATATAGATCAGTTACAGAAATGGGCATAGAAATGGCAGATGGAGTTTAATCCGAGCAAGTGTGAGGTGTTGCCCTTGCGGAGGTGACGTGTATGTGGTAAATATACATTTAAAGGCATGACCCTTAACAGCATTGTTATACAGAGGCTCTTGGGGTCCAAATCCATAACTTCCTGAAAGTGTCAATACAATTGGACAAAAAAGGCATAAAGCATGCTTGGTCAGGTCATTGATTATAA
Organism: Okamejei kenojei; assembly: GCA_035221665.1. Taxonomy (NCBI): domain Eukaryota; kingdom Metazoa; phylum Chordata; class Chondrichthyes; order Rajiformes; family Rajidae; genus Okamejei; species Okamejei kenojei. The sequence goes on along the minus strand of CM069132.1, from coordinate 117,239,321 downwards.
GTCAGAGTCATGATGTTTCTTTATAGGACTGAACTTATGAACTTATGGTCAAAACCTAAAGAAACCCGATTGCCATGTGATCATTATTGGTGTAAAGGCAGTTAAAGAGCTTTCTCTGGCAGTTAGATCACGGTGTAAATACCCTATTAGAAACTGTACTATTCCATAATACTTAAACCTATGTGGCATGGAAACGGACCCTTTGGCCCTCTTGGTCAATACTACTTCAATGCCTTTTAAGTGGAACTGTGGAGTAAGGAAATCATAATGTGAATAGGTAAGTAAAATTCAAAACTCTCCAAATCACCGCTATTAATGCACTTTTTTAAAGCCTTAAACTTCTGAAACTGAAAAATGCAACCCAAGGTATACAAAAAATATTATCTAAGTACAATGACATAATGTGGTGCAGTTGAAGGCATAATGATCATAAGATGATGCGGAGACACAGCTGTAGATACAGCGCCAGAGACCTGGGTTTGACCCTGACTATGGGTGCTTATCTGTATGGAGTTTGTACGAGATCTTTGGTTTCCTCCCACACTCCAAAGATGTACAGGTTTGTAGGTTAATTGGCTTAGTGTAAATGTAAATTATCACTAGTGTGTGTAGGGTAGTGTTAATGTGAAGGGATCGCTAGTCAGTGCGGACTTGGTGGGCCGAAGGGCTTGTTTCTGCACCACATGTGATCCATATCCCTCCATTCCCTACATAACCATGTGCCTAACCAAAAGTCTCTAGTCTAAGCCAGGTAAATTAATCAAATTCAATATGATTGCTTAATATTATTAAACTTCTCTTTTTAATGCAGTTTCTGCACTGTATCTAAACCTGCTGCCGCACAATCCTGAACTCAGCAGTTGATTGTGTGGTATTTGCATGTTCTCCCCGTAATGCATGAATTTCCCCCGGTGCTCTGATTTCCACCCATATCAGAAAGACATGTGGCTCGATAGGTTATTTGACTGCTGTACAATGCGCTCCAGTGTGTGGGTGAGGGTTAGGGTAGAGAGGTTATGGGGAGAAGGCAGGAGAATGGGGTTAGTAGGGCGGAGTAGACTTGATGAGCCGAATGGCCAAATTCCACTCCTAATGCTTATGAACTTATGAATCTGAAGGGAGTTGATGAGAATGTAGAAATAATAAAATGTAGGATTGGTGTAGATGTGTGTTTGATGGTCAGCTCAATGTAGACGGATGGCTTGTTTCTGTGCTATCGCTAACCCTTTGCCAGCTGTAATGTGAGTTAACTGTTTTAGAATTCTGAGATAGAAAATCACTTCAAAACATGCACATTTATTCACATGAAAACAAAACTCTTACTGGACTGCCATCATTCCAAATAAATCCAGAATTTGGGCCAGGCTTATTTATTCCGATCCACAAAGGGAAAGAAGCGAAAGCTGACCTGCGTATATTAAAAAAAAAGTTCAATAATATTATGCAATCAATTTGAATCTGATTAATTTACTTGGCTTAGACTAAAGGCTTTTGGATAGGCACATGGTTATGTAGGGAATGGAGGGATATGGACCACATGCAGGCAGAGGAGATTAGTTTAACTTGGCATCATGGTCGACATTGACATTATGGGCCAAAGGACCTGTTCCTGTGCTGTACTGTTCTATGTGCCATGTTTTAAGATTAGATAGAAACTCAGAACCATTTGTCCACAAAAAATTGTGAAGCTACCCATGAGTTCTCACGCAAAGGGTTCAGAGACATGATGAAGCACAATTTGAAGGACAACCTTTGGGGCCCTGTCCAGAAAAAACGCCTTTTGCCTTTTTTTAATCTATTGTCATCACCACTTTGTTGTTTAGTGAGTTCCATGAGGAAGATGTGACCCTGGATGTGATGGGGAGCACGAGGTATTCCTCTCAAGATATTTTTGAAAAAGTGAATAATTCTATCTCATTCTGCCCCTCTCCTAAACCAACTCCCAAGCACAGTGTTCTCCGTTGGATCAAATATTTATCCCAGAAAGATGCTCAGGCATTCGAGACTCTAAGAATCTCCATGTGAATAAAAAGTTTAGTTTGGAGATAAAGCATGGAAACAGGTCCTTCGGCCCACTGAGTCCATACTGACCATCGATCACCCATTCACATTAGTTCCATGTTATCCCACTTTTGCATGCACTCCCTGCATACTAGCGGCAATTTGCAGGCAAACTATCCTAGAAACAAGCACGTCTTTCGGAAGTTGGGGGACACTGGTGCACTTGGAGAAAACCAACACAGACGTAGGTAGAATGTGCACAACCCACACAAACAGTACCCGTGGTCAGGATCAAACCCGGATCTTCACATCAGTTGTAACACTGTGCTGCCTTTCTCTGAACTTTGATCTTTATTTCTTAAATTGCAACAATAAATCCATGCCACTCACTGCTGGTTCCCCAATCATTATGAAGTGATAAAGAATAGGAATAGGATTAGGCCATTCGGCCCATCAAGTCTACTCCGCCCTTCGATCATGGCTGATCTATCTCTCCCTCCGAACCACATTATTCTTGATTAGTTACATCAGCATAACCTTCTTTACCATAGTTGAGTATATTTGATAGTTATGTTTGAAGTAAAATGTTGAATTCCAACACAATCAAATAACTTTGTAACTCCTAATAAGTTACTGGTAAAGCATTTGGAAGGTGTGGTAAACAGTAAATACGTACACAAGTTGATTCCAGATGAAATCAGTTTCAGTGCTATCCTGGATGCTAATTAGGTCTGCTCCTCTGCTTTGACAGTAATCACGTGCTTCAAACCACGATTTCCTGAAATGTGGTGCTTTTATGAAAATCTGAATGGGAAAAGGTGCATCGTATTATTCGTCAGATACCAGGCAGATAAAGGCTAACAATAAAACTCAGCAAAAGGCTCAAAGTTGAAAAGTGGTTTAAAATGAATCCTGCAAAGGGGCTGAAGTCATACTAAGCAAGTTAAAGCAAGCCTGGAGAAAGGTCCTGACCCAAAACATTGCTTACCCACATTCTCCAGAGATGCTGCATGGCCTGGTGAATTAGCAAAAGCAAATATTTTTGCTCAAGATTCCAGCTTCTGCAGTTCCTTGTTACTAAGTTAAAGGACTTTTGGTTGGATGTTTCACATGCCCAACAATTATGGTGCTTTTGCTTTTACAGAACCTGTACCGTGCTGTCTGTGTCAAATCACCGTCCCACTGCAGGCATTGCACACCTTGCAATGTATTCCTCAGCATTATATAGTGTAAATGGCTCGATTGTAATCATGTATTGTCTTTCCGCTGACTGGCTAGCACACAAGAAAAGCTTTTCACTGTACCTCGGTACATGTGATAATAAAGGGCCTGGCCCACTTGGCGATTTTTTCGGCGACTGCCGGCGCCATACCAGGGTCGCCAAAAGATTTCGAACATTTCAAAATCCAGCGGCGACAACAAAAATGTTGCGACACTTGAAAAAACACCACTCGTCAATATGTCGTCACGCCCCGTCACCGCCGCATCGTGCCGTGTCACGCCGCGTCAAGCCGCATCACGCCGCAAAATTTTCGGTGGCCTGATACGCCAGTCAATGTTGCCAGCAGTCACCAAAAAAATTGCCAAGTGGGACAGGCCCTTAAACTAAACCGAACTAAACTGCGAATGAGCTGTTTCCCCATCACCATCCTGTGGTGGATGCAGCATGCTGGAGGATGACTCCTCTTGTATACATCATTAGTTAAAGAAACATTTCAGTAAAAATAGCGGTGAGATAATTAGAGTCAAATAAAGAACAGTAAGAAAAATAATAGATTTAATCGTGAAAAAAGAAAGGGAGATTATGATAAAAATGTTGCTAACATTTCTGGAATAATTTGCTAGCTGCAGGAAAGAGTGTGCACTCAGAGTGGTTAATTGATATTGTATTAACAATTTTTGTTAAAATTATACCAAAACCCTTCACTATCTCATGTTACCTGCGCAGCAAATTTAAGTGGGCAATTAATGTGCAAATTCTGGGGATTTTTAAAATAACAGTAAACTAATGGTGAGGTTTGTGTGAACCAAGATTTGGAATGGTGGAAATCAAGTGTGAAGCAGGTCGTACTGTTAGAGCCATACAGTATGGAAAAAGATCCCACAGCTCAACCCATCCATGCCGACCAATATGCCCCATCTAAGTAAGTCCCATTTTCCCACATTTGTCCCATAATCCTCTAAACCTTTCTTATCCGTGGACCTGTCCAAATGTCTTTTAAGTGTTGTTTTAGTACCTACCTCAACTGCCTCCTCTACTTCCATATAATCACCATCTGAGTGAAAAAGTGATGGAGTGGCGGTAAGTCAACTTGCAAATTCTGTGGATTCAAAGCTGTCAGCATATTTTTCAGGCCTCTTAATCTACTGTCTGATGTAGACATGATTAATGGAGGAAATACAGATTAAAATGACTTGATGTCACCAGACAGATACTAAACAGATAGCTGCAAAGTGGCATCAACAGGCGAACAGCCAGCTGCCACTGTACAATCCTTCCTCGAGATGCTGACAGCGTGGATTCGGACCATTTCAAAGGGATGAATGGTTTTCAAATAAAAGTCCTTATCCTAATCCCCATTACTGTGGGATTCAGCCACTGAGATGAATGCTGGAAGATCAGGCAATTACCTGATACAGATACCAGAAAGAGTTTAGGCTGTCTGAAAGGTGGGAGGAGGAGGGACAAGGATGAGAAGGTATAGAAGAGGTCGTAAATTTGGTCAAATGGAGAAAGGAATCACACGTAAGGCTGAGGAAGGTGAAATAGACAGGGACTTGGAGGAATGCCTTTGGCCCACACTGTATGCGCCGAACATGATGCTAAATTAAACTGATCTCATCTGCCTGTACATGTTTCATATCCCTGTAATCCTTGCATTCCCATGTGCCTATCTAACAGGCTCTTAAATGACGCTATTGCATCTGCCTCTACTATCACCGCTGGAATTTCAAATCCATAACTCCCTGGAAGTGGAAATATAGGATGACAGAATGGTAAAGAAAGTGTATGGTAAGCTGGCCTTTATTGGTTGGGCTATAAGTATAAGAGTCAGGAATTCATGATGCAGCTTTATAATATATTGGCTGGACTGCATTTGGAATATTGCGTGCATAATTGGTCACCCGATTATAGCTTGTATTGGAGCCGACCAGGGAGAAGGCAATTCTGGATTTAGTGTTATGTAATGAATTGGATTTGATAAAGGAACTTGAGGTTAATGAGCCATTAGGAGGTAGTGACCATAATATGGTCAGGTTTAATCTACTATTGGAGAGGGAGAAGGGTAGATAGGAGGTGTCAGTGTTACAGTTGAATAAAGGGGAGGGAGGAGCTGGCCAAAGTTGACTGGAAATATACCCTAGCAGGGATAACAGTGGAGCCAAAATGGCAAGTATTTCTAGGAATAATACAGAAGGTGCAGGATCAGTTCATTCCGAGGAGGAAGAAAGATTCCAAGGGGTGTAAAGGATGACCGTGGCTGACAAGGGACGTCAGGGACAGTATAAATATAAAAGAGAAGTACAACGTAGCAAAGATGAGCGGGAAGCAAGAGAATTGGGTAATGTTTAAAGACCAACGGAAGATAACTAAAAAGACAACACAGGGAAAAAAGATGAGGTATGAAGATAAGCTAGCCAAGAATATAAAGGAGGATAGTAAAAGCTTCTTTAGGTATGTGAAGAGCAAAAAATTAGTTAAGACCAAAGTTGGACCCTTGATGACCGAAAAATGTGAATTTATTATGGGGAACAAGGAAATGGCAGATGAGTTGAACAAATACTTTGGATCCATCTTCAATAAGGAGGACACAAACAATCATCCTGATATAGTAGTGGCCAGAGGATCTGGGGTGAAAGAGGAACTGAAGGAAATCCACATTAGGCAGGAAATGGTGTTGGATAGACTGATGGTACTGAAGGCTGATAAATCCCCAGGGCCTGATGGTCTGCATCCCAGGGTACTTAAGGAAGTGGCTCTAGAAATTGTGAATGCATTTGTGATAATTTTCCAATGTTCTATAGACTCAGGATCAGTTCCTGTGGATTGGAGGGTAGCTAATGTTATCGCACTTTTTAAGAAAAGCGGGAGAGAGAAAACAGGGAATTATAGACCAGTTAGCCTGACATCGGTGGTGGGGAAGATGCTGCAGTTAATTATAATAGATGAGATAGCTGAACATTTGCATAGCAGTACCAGGATCGGTCCGAGTCAGCATGGATTTACGAAGGGGAAATCATGCTGGACTAATCTTCTGGAATTTTTTGAGGATGTAACCAGGAAAATGGACAAGGGAGAGTCAGTGGACTTAGTGTACCTGGACTTCCAGAAAGCATTTGATAAGGTCCCACATAGGAGATTAGTGGGCAAAATTAGGGCACATGGTATTGGGGGTACAGTGCTGACATGGATAGAAAATTGGTTGGCAGCCAGGAAACAAAGGCCAGGGATTAACGGGTCTTTTTCAGAATGGCAGGCAGTGACTAGTGGGGTAGGGCAAGGCTCGGTACTGGGACCGCAGCTATTTACAATATATATTAATGATTTGGATGAAGGGATTCAAAGTAACATTAGCAAATTTGCAGATGACACAAAGCTGGGTGGCAGTGTGAACTGTGAGGAGGATGCTATGAGAATGCAGGGTGACTTGGACAGGTTGTTGGAGTGGGAAGATGCATGGCAGATGAGGTTTAATGCGGATAAATGTGAGGTTATCCACTTTGGTATCAAAGTGGATAACCTCACAAAAACAGGAAGGCCAATTATTCTCTAAATGGCGTCAAGTTGGGAAAAGGAGAAGTACAACGGGATCTGGGGGTCCTTGTTCATCAGTCTATGAAAGAAAGCATGCAGGTACAGCAGGCAGTGAAGAAAGTGAATGGCATGTTGGTCTTTATAACTAGAGGAGTGGCGTATAGGAGCAAAGAGGTCCTTCTGCAGTTGTACAGAGCCTTAATGAGACCACACCTGGAGCATTGTGTGCATAGAAACATAGAAACATAGAAATTAGGTGCAGGAGTAGGCCATTCAGCCCTTCGAGCCTGCACCGCCATTCAATATGATCATGGCTGATCATCCAACTCAGTATCCCGTACCTGCCTTCTCTCCATACCCTCTGATCCCCTTAGCCACAAGGGCCACATCCAACTCACTCTTAAATATAGCCAATGAACTGGCCTCAACTACCCTCTGTGGCAGAGAGTTCCAGAGACTCACCACTCTCTGTGTGAAAAAAGTCTTTCTCATCTCGGTCTTATCTGCAGTTTTGGTCCCGTTAATTTGAGGAAGGACATTCTTGCTATTGAGGTGGTGCAGCGTAGGTTTACAAGGTTAATTCCTGGGATCGTGGTACTGTCATATGCTGAGAGAATGGAACAGCTGGGCTTGTACACTCTGGAGTTTAGAATGATGAGAGGGGATCTTATTGAAACATATATGATTAAGGGTTTGGACACGCTAGAGGCAGGAAACATGTTCCCGATGTTGGGGGTGTCCAGAACCAGGGGCCACAGTTTAAGAATAAGGGGTAAGCCATTTAGAACGGAGACGAGGAAACACTTTTTCTCACAGAGAGTTGTGAGTCTGTGGAATTCTCTGCCACAGAGGGCGGTGGAGGCCGGGTCTCTGGATACTTTCAAGAGCGAGCTCTTAAAGATAGCGGAGTCAGGGGGTATGGGGAGAAGGCAGGAATGGGATACTGATTGGGGATGATCAGGCATGATCACATTGAATGGCTCGAAGGGCCGAATGGCCTACTCCTGCACCTATTGTCTATTGTCTATAGGAAGAATGTTGGAGAGGAATCAGAAGAAGTTTACCAGAATGCTGCATGGATTACAGGGTAATAATTTAAAGGAGGGGTTGAACAATCTTGCATTGCTTTATCTGGAGTGTCAGAGGCTGAGGGATGATCTGAAAAAAGCTTATAAAGTTATGGAAGCCATAGACAGGGTAGACAGTTAGAATCTTTCTTGCGTGTGAAATGCCAAATACTTGAGGGAATTGCTTTATGATTAGTGGCCAAAAGTTCAAATGAGATGTGTAAGGCAAGTTCTTACACAGAGAGTAGATGCCTGGAATATGCTGCCAGAGGAAGTGGTGGTTGGTAAGATAGTATAACATTGAAGAGGTTTTTAGATAGACACATTAATATGCAGGAAATGGAAGGATATGCATCACATGCATGCAAAAACATTTGATTCCCTTGACATCTTTGTAAAGGCAAAAACCCAAACATGAGTGGAAATAAAGCTTGATATCCCTCAAGGAGGTTCTCAGCGGCTGGTTTACATTTTAAATGTAGTCACTTTTATTTTGTCGGATGTCAAGGCCACAAATCCTACCTAAGCTTTAATTAAGCCCTGAACTCAAAATCTTAACCCAGTGCAAAGAATTTAACAGGGTGGCACAGTGCACATCAGTCGAGTTACTGCCTTACAGAATCAGGGACCCGGGTTCGATCCTGACTACCGGTGCTGTCTGTATGAGGTTTGTACATTTTCCCTTTGACCACATGGGTGCTCTCAGAGCACCTGGTTCCCATAGCAACCAGGTGCTCCGGTTTCCTCTCATACTCCAAAAACGTACAGGTTTGTAGGTTAATTGGCTTTGATTGTCCCTAGTAAATTGTCCCTAGTGCATAGGATCGTGTTAGTGTACAGGTGATCACTGGTTGGTGTGGACTCGGTGGGCTGAAGGACCTGTTCCTGCAATGTATGCCTAAACTAAATTAAACTAAGCTCAACAATTCTTCTCGACTCAAGTGGGGCCATCACCCAAAAACTCAGCTCATTCAAACTCAACAAAGTGGGGGAAAGGTTTCCATTTGAATTGCAGCCTACTTTTCCAAAAGCAGCACAGACAAGCAGGACTGTACCAAGCTAAGTTTAACAAGACGGCACGCAGATCTACATTCATTACATACAAAACCTATTAAAGGGTAAGATTTAAACCTTGCATCTGACTCACTTGGTAGCAGTATTTGGAGTTTTTATATGTTTTCCACCCTGACGAACAAGTTGCTGGAACAGTTGTTGGAATGACTGGAGGAGATGTAGCACCAGCTGCCCAGGACCTGCAGATATATTTGGCTTTGCTATTACAATCACGAACATCCCATAACCCAGCAGCACGTCCAGTTGCCATGCCAACACATCCAATTTTTCTCCCTGCAAATGATATATTATATTTCATACTTGCAAGAAAATAACTTCCAATATGTAAAAAAAATTAAAACAAATTAAACCAATGGATTACGTTGAAAATAATTGATAATTTAGTGAAGGCCATTATATCTAAATGGTTCAATTTTAATCCATGTAGACGTGTCCGTCTGGAGATTTGATCATTCACACCAGATCTGGAAATGTAAAACATTTATCCTACTGATACCAGTCAGAGCACTAGAAGAAGTCAGCGGGTCAATTAGCATCAATGGAGAATAAATCAATCAGGTCAAGACCCTGCATTAAGACTAAACACTCACTGAGTTGTTCCAGCAATCTATTTATTTTTGAGAAAGAAAGAACGAGTTATCCAGGTTGTTTGAGCAAGCTCATTAAGGTCAGGACTGCTCCACTAAGTGATCGACCAAAATCTTTGATACAGAGGAATCAAATCCTTGTAAAACCATATAACAATTACAGCAAGGAGACATTCCAGTCCGTGCCGACCATTTGTTTTCCCCTAGTCCCATCTACCTGCACTCAGACCATACCCCTCATTCCTTCACGTCCATATTCCTATCCACTTTACTTTTAAATGTTAAAATCGATCCTGCCTCCACCACTTCTGCTGAAGCTGATTCCACACAGCCACCACCCTCTGAGTAAAGAAGTTCCCCCTCACGTTACCCCGAAACCTCTGTCCCTTAATTCTCATGTCATGCCCTCTTGTTTGAATCTTCCCTACCCTCAATGGGAAAAGCTTATCCACGTCAACTCTGTCTATCCCTTTCATCATTTTAAAGACCTCAATCAAGTCCCCCCTTAACCTTCTGCGCTCCAAAGAATAAAGACCTAACTTGTTCAACCTTTCTCCGTAACATAGTTGCTGGAACCCTGGCAACATTCTAGTAAATCTCCTCTGTACTCTCTCTATTTTGTTGACATCCTTCCAATAACTAGGCGACCAAAATTGTACACCATACTCCAGAATTGGTCTTACCAATGCCTTGTACAATTTTAACATTACTTCCCTACTCCTATATTCAATGCTCTGATTTATAAAAGCCAGCACACCAAAGGCTTTCTTTACCACCCTATCTACATGCGATTCCACCTTCAGGGAACTATGCACAGTTATTCCTAGATCCCTCTGTTCCACAGCATTCCTCAATTCCCTACCATTTACCATGTACGTCCTATTTTGATTTGTCCTGCCAAGATGTAGCACTTCACACTTATCAGCATTAAACTCCATCTGCCATCTTTCAGCCCACTTTTCCAAATGGCCCAAATCTCTCTGTAGACTTTGAGAATCTACTTCATTATCCACAATACCACCTATCTTAGTATCATCTGCATACTTACTTATCCAATTTTCCACCCCATCATCCAGATCATTGATGTACATGACAAACAACAGTGGACCCAACACAGATCCCTGAGGCACCCCACTGGTCACCGGCTTCCAACCTGACAAACAGCCATCCACCATTACTCTCTGACATCTCCCATTCAGCCACTGTTGAATCCATCTTGCTACTCCGCCATTAACACCCAAAAATTTAACCTTCTGAACCAACCTTCCATGGGGAACCTTGTCAAAGGCCTTACTGAAATCCATATAGACAACATCCACTGCTTTACCCTCATCAATTTCCCTAGTTACCGCTTCAAAAAATTCAAGAAGTTTTGTCAAACATGACCTTCCAGGCACAAATCCATGTTGACTGTTCCTGATCAGACCCTGTTTATCCAGATGCTTATATATATTATCTCTAAACGCATGGACTTCCTCCAGATACTCAAATTTGGCTTGGCAGGTCAATTGGCTTCTTGCGTTGGTGAGTGGTGACATTGGTAGGAATGTAGGAAAAATATGGTACAGGGAAACTTAGTGGGGAAATGGCAATAATCTGTGAGTGAGCATGAAGCAAATGGGCTGAATGGCCTCATTCTATGCTGCAACTTGGGTCTTCATAGGGAGTCAGCTGTGTGCATTGTCTGCCACTTTTCGTACTTTACAATCATAACCATAACTCAAAAATATACTATGGCTTGCATTATTATTTCCTGCCTTATAATGGTAATAAATAAATTGTCCAACAAGATGCCATTTGTTCTTATTGCCTACCTGGCATGTTAATATTCCAGTGCGTAAATGACACTGGCTTATTGTTCACTGATATGAAGGTCCCTTCATTATTTGTATCAGATTTTATTCCAATCCAAAAATATGCTTCAGGCCGCAGGCCAATTAAGCTTGTCAGGAAAGCTTGCTCAAACCTGAAAAGGAGAAAGATTATAAAACAATAAAGAATTTAGTTGCTATGCAATAAGCAAGAAAGGGTTTTCCAAAAGCAGGAGTGCCAAGTCAAATATTAAAATGGAATTAAATCTTCATGGAATTGAACATCACATAATAATTAGTATTGGTATATTATTCCCACTTGTACCGAGATACAGTGAAAAGCTTTTGCTTGTATTCTAAATAATTAAATTGGATAATGGTAAACTTGAGCACAATCAAATCACACACAAATAGATAAAGATGAAAGTAACAGATCGATTAAAGAGAAAAATACCAGGGTGCAGAATATAGTTCTCAACATTACAGCACCACAGTTCCAAAGAGAAAGTCCAATCACTGCAATGAAGTAGGTTAGAAGAATGGCAATAATCCCTAAGTTATGGAAGAACTGGTCAGAAGTTTGATAGAAGGAGAGAAAGTGTTCCCGAATCTGGCGGTACATGCGCTCAAGATTTTGTGTCTTTTGCCCAATGGAAGCATGGCGAAAGAGGGAGTAACAGGGATCAGACTAAGCGCAGGCTTGGCGATTGCTTCGCCCAACACCTCCGCTCAGTTCGCAATAACCAACCTGATCTCCCAGTGGCTCAGCACTTCAACTCCCCCTTCCATTCCGAATCCGAACTTTCTGTCCTGCGCCTCCTCCATGGCCAGAGTGAGTCCCATCGCAAATTGGAGGGACAGCACCTCATATTTCACTTGGGTAGTTTATACCCCAGCGGTATGAACATTGACTTATCCAATTTCAGGTAGTCCTTGCTTTCTCCCTCCTTCCCCTCCCCTTCCGAGCTCTCCCACAGCCTATTGTCCTCTCCCTTTCTTTTTCTCGCCCCTCCCCATCCCCACACATCAGTCTGAAGAAGGGTCTTGACCCAAAACATCGCCTATTCCTTCGCTCCACAGATGCTGCCTCACCCACTGAGTTTCTCCAGCATTTATGTCTACCTTAATTACATTAGCTGCTTTCCCAAAGCAGTGTGAGGTGTAAATGGAGTTAATGATGAGGAGTCTATAATGGGAATAAATTAATGTGTTCTTTTTTGCCTATATGAGTTTAACATTAGGTTTACTCCACTGTTGAAGAACTTTTAAAGGCATTTCCATATGTTCATAGAAATAATATAATCTTTTCATCAGCACTACTGGCTTCAGTGAAACCAGACATCACCAGTGGAGCACAACACACAACAGATGGAAACAAGACATCGCCTGTGGAGCACAGCACACAGCACATAGATAGTATTATGTCTAGTGGTTAAATAATTTGATTCACATCCAGAAATCTACACCAGAGACTTGAGTTCAAAATAACATTTGAAAAATCTAAATAAATTTGGAATGAAAATATTTTATCTGCAACGACAGATTTAAACCTATGGTCTGTCACAAAAACACATCTGATTCACCAATGTCCTTCCAGGAAGGAAATCAGACATCTCTTCCTGTTCTGGCCCATGTCCTGATTCCCACCACTATAACTCTTAATGGTCCCCTGAGTACAATGACATTTAGAAATGCACAATAAATGCCAGAGACAGCAGATGCATGAACCTGAAGAGCGAGCCGAGTTTTTTATCGTCACATTGTCATCTGTCCCGAAATGGAACAATGAAATTCTTATATACAAGAACTTAATTGTTTTATGTATATAAATGTGGCAGAGAATGAACGAATGAATGAATGAATGAATGCCTTTTTATTGTCACTTTACACATGTACAATGAGATTAAAAGCTGCTCCTACTCAGTGTAATAACAAAAAGGGGGAGGGGGAATAAGGTGCACAGTTTCTGCGACACTATGTACATATCTATAAAAGACAATGGATAAATAGAATTACAGTTACAGTACAAATTACAGTAGGTGGATAGATGAAGGTCCGGGGGTTAGGCTGTGAAGTCAGTGCATGTGTGAGTTCAGGGAGATAATGAATTTTGGAAAGAAACTGTTCTTGAGTCTATTTGTCCTTGTGCTGATGCACCTATAGCGCCTCCCTGAGGGCAGCAGGTTGAACAGGCCAAATGCAGGATGGGAGCTGTCCTTGATAATGTTCTTCGCCCTGCTGAGGCAGCGGGAGGTGTAAATGTCCATCAGAGAGGGGAGAGGGCAGCCGATGATCTTCTGTGCTGCCCTAACTACTCCCTGTCTGCCATGGTGCAGCTGCCGTACCATGCTGTAATGCAGTATGTCAACAGGCTCTCAATGGACGAGCGGTAGAAGGTCAGCAGCAGGTTGGAGTCCAGGTTGTGCTTCCTGAGGACCCTCAGGAAGTGAAGCCGCTGCTGAGCCTTCTTGATGACCGCTGTGATGTGATCTGTCCAGGAGATGTCACGGAGATAAGGACGCCGAGAAACCGGAAGGTGTAGACCCTCTCCACACACTCACCGTTGATGTATAAGGAAGCTAAGTCGGTGCTGTGCCTCCTGAAGTCGACAATGAGCTCTTTGGTTTTCTTGGTGTTCAGAACCATGTTGTTTTCTGAGCACCAGGTTGTCAACTTCAGGACTTCCTCTCTGTAGGCTGCCTCGTCTCCCCTTGAGATGAGTCCGACTACTGTAGTGTCGTCAGCAAACTTGACGATGCGGTTGTTGTTGTGGACCGGACTACAGTCGTGGGTGTAGAGACAGTATAGGAGGGGGCTTAGCACACCGCTCTGTGGGGAGCCGGTACTCAACATGCGAGTGGAGGAGAGGTGGGGGCCGAGTCTCACCATCTGGGGCCGGTTGGTGAGGAAGTCCTTTATCCAGGCACATGTGAGAGTGGGGAGGCCGAGAGTGACCAGTTTGTCGATGAGAATGTCCGGGATGATAGTATTGAAAGCTGAGCTGTAATCCACAAAGAGCATCTGGACGTAGCTCTGCCCCAGCTCCAGGTGGCTCAGCACAGAGTGGAGAGCTACGGTGATGGCGTCTTCTGTGGACCAGTTTGGGCGATAGGCGAACTGGTGGGGGTCGAAGTCTGGAGGGAGATAGTCCTTGATGTGCTGGAGGACCAATCTCTCAAAGCACTTCGTGATTACCGGAGTGAGGGCCACAGGACGATAATCGTTTAGGCTGGTGATGGGGGACTTCTTCGGCACTGGGACGATTATGGCTGATTTTAGGCAGGACGGGATAACTGCCTGGTCCAGGGAGAGATTGAAGATTCTGGTGAAGATGACGGTGAGCTGGTGGGCACACGCTTTGAGCACCTTACCAGGTACTCCATCTGGGCCGGCAGCCTTCTTAGGGTTCACTGCCAGGAGCACCCGTCTGACATCGTGCTCCCTTACAGTGAATGGAGTCGTGCAGGAGCCAGGTAAGAGTGGGAGCAGGGCTGTAGCAGATGAGTGCTGCTGTTGTGATGTTTCAAAGCGGGAAAATGAGCAATTTAGCTTCTCTGCCAGCAGCGCACTCAGGTCTTCTGTTGTTGTGGCACAGCCTCTGTAGTTTGTGATTCCTTGTATGCCCCGCCATACCTCCCGTATGTTATTGCTGGACAGGTGGGACTCTGTGCTCCTCTTATAATCCACCTTAGCTTTTTTAATTCCCCTTTCCAGATCGGCTCGAGCAGCCCTGTACAGAGCACTGTCACCTGACCTAAAGACATCATCGCGGGCTCTGAGAAGTGTGCGGACCTGGCTGGACATCCAGGGTATCTGGTTTGGGAAAACCTGAATGGTTTTGTTCACAGTCACGTTTCCGATGCAGAACTTGATATAGTCCAGTACCGTTTCTGTGAATGTTTCCAGATCCTGGTGTTCGAATATGTCCCAGTTGGTCTGAGACAGAGACAGGGATGACATCCTTACGAGAGATAAGATGGGAAGAGGTGAAGGTAGCTGTGGGAGTTAGTAGGTTTAGAGTAAATGTCAGTGGACAATTTATCTCATGATTGGATAGCTAATCTCCTGAGATGGAGAAAGAGAGATCAGAAAAGGTAGAGAGGTAACAGAAATAGTCTAAGTAAATTTGAGTGAGGAGTGGAGGGTAGTGGCGGTGATAAAATTGATGAGATCTGCATGAGTGCAGAGAGCATCAAAACCATGGAGAATGAGTTTTAGTTTAGTTTAGAGATACAGCGCGGAGCAGGCCCTTCAGCCCACCAAATCCGCTCAGACCGCACATTAACACTATCCTACACATACTTGGAACAATTTACAGATACAAATCAAAGCCAATTAATCTACAAACCTGCACAAACCTGGAGTGTGGGAGGAAACTGAAGATCTCGGACAAATCCACACGAGATTTTCTTGTTCTCGGGGAGAACATACAAACTCCGTACAGACAGCATCTGTAGTCAGGATCGAACCCGCATCTCTGGCGTTGTAAGCTTTGTAAAGCACAAACTCTACCGCTGCTCCACCATGCCGCCCCGTTAGCGAGTGGCACGAGGAGGTTTGGAACAAGGACTATTTCACATAGCCATCAAAAAGGCAGACATAGCTGGGGGCCATACAAGTGCCCCAGGCTATACCTTTGATTTGTACAAGGTAAGAGGAATCAAAAGAAAATATTTTCTGGGTAAGAAGGAGTTCTACCAGGCAGAGAAGAGGTTGGTGGAAGGATCTTCGTTTCAGAAAAAAACAGAGGGCCTTTAGACCAACCTGATGGGAATTGTCCAAATACACCAAGGAAGGTATATAAAGACAATAAATTTCATCACTGCTAGCTATATCCAGATCCTATTAATGGATAAATAATCAGAAAAAAATATTGATGAATGGATACCATTAGCTGTGATCAATTGATTTTCATCAACTATTAACATTTCTTGACATTATTGTATATTCAATAATGATTTCAAAAAAATGTCACCATTACATGCAACATGTTTCTTTGGAGTTTTGACATAAAGTTGCCTACCTTCCTTGAACGTTAACCAGATCTGCGTCGTTATTTTGACACTGCCTATTTGCATCGTGGAACGTCATTATAGATGATCCAATCAGATAACAAAATGTCCGGTACCTCTTCCAACCCTGTAAATAAAAATCCGCATATGGTCCTTTATATGGAATTTAATGCACAGGAGACATTGAGCAACAGGAGCTGTGAATTTTAAAAGGCACAGTTTTATTTTGCCAATTAGTTTGCTGCTGACACGAAGGAATAAGAGCCAGGCAGCAAGTCCACTGAATAGGGCTAGCTGGCCAAATGAAAATAATAGCAGGAAACTTGATCTGTTCTGGTCCAGCTGTATTACTATGTTACCAATGGGCAATGTTGCACACTTATGTTTAACACAATGTTGCCTCACAGATTTTCTTTATTGGCTTTGAGTGGTAGAGGCTTCCTTCAATCAGCTTTCTGGTTGTTGATTGCTAACCAGAGAAACCTTCTGGAAACACGTGTACGAATTGGGTAATTATATGGTGTTCCTGCAAGATTGTGAATGATTGAAGAACATGTAACTCAGTACACAAAGATGGAATATTGCAAAAACAGCTGGGCCCCATTGAAATAACAAAATGGACAATTCCATTTGCTAGTTCTGCTGAAGGCGCATTGATCGAATCATAAACTATTGTTCTCACCAAAGATGCTGCTTGACCCATTGAGTATTCCTTGCACTTTCTGTTCTTTTTTCACATTTGCAGCATGTGCAGTATATCACCTTTCGACTTCTGGTGAATTCTCTATACATCTGTTTGAGAAATGCACCCTGAAAAATCTCTGCTCCTTTTATAGTATCATATAACATTGAACCATTCCTTCAATTCATCTATTCCATTGGTTGAATCAATGGAATTTCTATTTGTCCATTTATTTTATTTACACAATGCTTTGTCTCCCTTCTTGTTTTTGATGTTGTTGACCGAAACTCACTTCCAGCATTATATCTTTCTTCAGCTTCAATTTACTACACATGGATTCCAGTTTTTACATTTCTGATCCAAACTTTATTACAGGTATGTTCAATACCAATCCAACTCAATTTACAAATTTACAGACAACAGCACAGTGGTGGGCCAGATATCAAATAATAATGAGACGGAGTACAGGAAGGAGATCGAGAACCTCGCAACCTGGTGCCAAGACAACAATATAGGGTGGCACAGTGGTGCAGCTGGTAAAGCTGCTGCCTCACAGCACCAGAGACCAGGGCTCGCTCCTGACGTCAAATACTGTCCGTGTAGGGTTTGCATGTTCTCCCTGTGACCACATGAGTTTCATCCAGGTGCTCTGGTTCACTCCCATATCCCAAAGATATGCAGGTTTCCAGGATAATTGGCAGTTGTAAAATTGCCCCAAGTATGTAGGGAGTGGATGTAAAAGTGAGATAACATAGAACTAGTGTGAATGGGAGATCAATGTTCAGTGTGTACGCGGTAGGCTGAAGGGCCTGTTTCCATGCCGTATCTCTAAACTAATGTCAACAAGACAAAGGAGATTGTGATTAACTTCAGGAAACAAAGCAGTACACATAACCGGGTATACATTGATGGCACCCAAGTAAATATGGTTGAAAGCTTCAAATTCTTAGGAATAAATATCGACAGCAATTTGTCCCATTCCAGCCACATCGAAGCACATGAACACCTCTATTTCCTTAGAAGGCTGAGGAAGACGGTCATGTCCTCGACAACCCTCATCAACTTCTACAGATGTACGGTAAAAAGCATTTTATCGGGATGCATCATAGCATGGTTTGGGAACAGCTCCATCCAAGACCTCAAGAAATTGCAGAGTTGCAGACGTTGTCCAGACCATCATGCACCCAACGAGAAATTTGAAAACACATACCTCCAGATACAGAGACAGCTTCTTCCCAGATTTTATCAGGCAACTGAACAGTCCTCTCACCAACTAAAGAGCAGTTTACTTAATTGGAGATGTCTGCACTTTCTTTAATTGAACTTTACTGGACTTTATCTTGCACTAAATGTTATACCCTTTATTCTGTATCTGTATACTGTGGACAGCTTGGTTGTAATCAGTCTTTTTGCTGACTCGATAGGATGCAACAAAAAGCTGCACTATTCCTCAGTACACATGACAATAATAGACAAAACTGAACTAAACCTATTTAGTGCTGGATGATTAGCTATTCGCAACACATTCAGAGATCTTTGTTTAATTCTATATATAACTATATGTATTCAGTTCTCTCTGCAACCACACTTACTCTTTCTCTCAAGTCTGTCCTTCAACCAAAGGTTGTTTCCCCTTCTTTAAGACATGAAAGAGCACAAAGTTCAAAGAACATTTAAATTCTATTATTCACCCTGTCTTTCTCCCGTCATTTTCCTCCATCTGATCTCTCCCCTCAGTTTTACACCCTTTTGGATCTTCAGTATCCTTTCTGATCTACTCTGATTCTAAACACCCATTCTGCAGCAGAGTGCTCAGCCCCTAACAACTTAATCTGGAGAAGTTCTGAGCCAGAATAATGTTAAGGCTTCATTGTAAGATGGGTTTGTGGGAGTAGTTTGGGTGAGCAACTGCAATTAATTATGTAAATGATACACATTTACACCACTGTGTGGGTCAATGGTGCAGGGAAATTAAAAAAAAAACCAATTCAATGAGATTGTGTGTTATTAATGATGACGATGCTTTAAGATGTCAAGAGGTGAGTCCAGGATTGTCCAGCTTTCAACCTGCTCTACTACACCTTGCACGTAGGTGGCTGGAACAATTTAGCTTCTGATCACTGGTGACTCACAGAATACTGATGCTGAAGGGACTTGACAATGGTAATGCACTTCCTTTTTTAGATGGTCATTGTCTAATACTATTGTATCACTGTTGGTTTATTATTGTCACATATACCAAGATATAGTGAAAAAGTCTGTTAGCAGGTTATTCAGTAAAATGATACTATACCCAAGTAAAATCAAACCATTCACAAGTACAACAGGCAAAGCATAAATAACAGAATGCAGAACATAGTGTTACCATGTTATCGCATTACAGGTACAGAGAAAGTGCAGAGAAAAAAGTGCAAGGGCTTCAATGAGACAGGTTGGGAAATCAGGACTTAGATTATGAGCGAACTGTTCAGTAGTTTGATAAGAGCGGGGAAGAAGCTGCTCCTGTACCTGGTGATAAGTGCTTTCAAGGTTTTGTATCTTCTGCTTGATGGGAGGGGAGAAGATATAATGGACCAGGGTTCTTGATTATGTTGGCTGCTTTCCCGAGGCAGCATGAAGTGCAGATGGATTTAATGGGCCACATCCACAACTCTCTGCAATTTATTTTAGTGTTGGCCTGAACTGGTACCAAATCAAAGCATCTGATAGGATGCTTTTTAGGGTGCAACTGTAGAAGTTGGGAATAGTTGTTGGAGACAGGTCAATCTTTTTTAGTCTTCTGAGGATTTGTTGGCATTGGTGTGCTCTTTTTTGGCTGTAGGTTTAGTGTGGCTGGGCCAAGATAAATTATTGGTGATACTCATGCTTAAGAAGTTGAAGCTCTCAAGTTCAAGTTATCTTCAGCATCTTCTCTTCAGCACCTTTGATGCTGACTGGAGCATGTACACCACCACCTTTTTCCGAAGTCAATAATTAGCACTTCCGTCTTGCTGACATTGAGGGAGAGGTTGTTGTCTTGATGCTATGTTCCTAAGCTCTCTATTTCCTTCCTGCACTCTGTGTTGTCATTGTTCATACTGTGCAGTGAATGTTTCTTGCCATTCATCAGCCCATGCCTGAATGTTGTCTAGGTCTTGCTACATTCAGCCATAGACTTTTGCATTTGCTGAGGCATTGTAAAGAGAATTGAGTATTGTGCAACCATTAGCAAAATCCACTTTTAGACTTTATGAAGAGGGAAAAATTATTGGTCAGATAATTACAGCTGGCTGGGCCCAGTACACAATCATTGATCTAAAACATTAACTCTGTTTCTATCTCTGCATATGTTGCTCAAACTCTGAGTATATCCAGTACTTTTTATTTCCTTGTATTCCTGTTGTGGGTTTAGACTGTAAATTACTCAATGTTACCAAATTTAATTAATCAAATTTGGACAATACCAACTTATAAATACAGGATTTGGAGATCGATTTTAGAACATGGCATGAATTCAATTATGTGTTAAGGAACTATCTTAATGTTATTGTAATTTTAAATTAAAGTTTCAAGAGGGAAATACTAAAAATAGCTTTACTTCAAAGCTGAAAGCAGAGATTATAGTAAGTAGATGAAGTGCTGACTTAATTCTTCCTGTTAGGGTCAATTAATTTTGATGTATAATAAAACCAAACAACATCTACAATGGCATTTCTATAAAAGGTAAATATGATTCGAAGTCTAAGTGGCCAGCTGGCAATCTTATCAGGGGCAATATGGTAAACATGTCACATTTTTTGGCAGTCCTAACTCTTTTGTTTCTAAATTAGTTCAGTCTTTCAGCACTTTGATAATAATCCTAAATATGTTCCTGTAAATTTGCTGATATATGGTACATTTGAGTTGAGGTGTTTCAGTCAATGGTTTATCCCCATCCCAGAGACAATAAATCCTCAGTTAGTTCAACAGTTATAAACGGGGGATAGAACCGTTGTGTATTAGAATACTAATTGAGACAAATATCAAATACTGAGTCATAGAGTCACAGAGTTGTACAGCACCGAAATGGGCCCTTTGGCCCACCAACCATGCCAACCTTTAAGCCCATCTACTTTAAAGGTGAGAAGGTAGTGAATCTGTGGAATTATTTGCCACAGATGGTGTAGGAGGCCAAGTCAATGGATATTATTAAGGCAAAGATTGACAGATTCTTGATTAGTAAGGTTGTCAGGGTTTGTGGGGAGAAGGCAGGAGAATATGGTTGAGAGGGAAAGATAGATCAGCAATGATTAAATGGCAGAATAGACTTGATGGGCCAAACAGCCTAATTCTGCTCCGATAACTTATGAAGATGAATATGGATTGCCAGTATTAAGACTGTATCTGTCTATGCCTTGCATATTTAAGTACCTTTCTAAATATATTTTAAAGAAAGTATCTAACTCCACCTCCTCCTCTCTCACTGAGTTCCAGATATCAATGAGCGTCTGTGTAAAAAGCCTCAGTTCCTCTTTAATACTCCTTCCCCTCACCTAAAATCTATGATCTCTTGTTTTCAATACTCTTCCATGGTAAAAAAAAGATGTTGATTGACTACACTATCTATGCATCTCACAATATACATTCTGCTTGAAGATTAACAACATGCTTGAAGATGTCTTCCAAAGCAATGCGCGCTCCACAACTGAATGATTCAGAGTGGCACATTGCAAGAGCAGCACTCACTGCTGAGAGACACATCGTCACAAAGTCTCTCTAGACAAGGACAATAGTTTATGGCCCATTCACCATTGTACACCGTGGAGTCCCATTTAAAACCCTTTTGAGTAGGAAGGAATTGCCTACTTGTCTAAACCAAAGATAGACACAAAAGGCTGGAGTAACTCAGTGGGTCCTTTTGAGATCTTTGGTCATGGGAAGTATGTACAAGAAATGTTAAAGTCCTGCTGACAAAAGATTACATTTTTTAAAGTGCTGGAACTTCAGCTCTGACTATTATAATAGTTAAAATTCAGTTTCCAATATTTCATTTATCACATAATAAATACAATTACAGTAATATAAAGAAGAGTTCAAATTATCCACCTTCCATCTATTATATATTGCCTATTCACTTTTCTATAAAGTTGGTCAATATGTTCAGTTAATGGAAGATACTTTTAAAGTTACCAACCTCCAGCCATGCCCCGAGAGATTGAAAATGGGCCAGGAGGTGGTGTCCAAAATATATATTTTTAAATTATGGAAAATTTCGACACAAGTTGTTGAAACAATTGATGTGCAAGTTCGAGCATGCAAGGGGCAGGCGGGTAGACTAGTGGGAGCATTCAATGTTGTCATTGTGAAACTTTTATTTCAAGCTTTTGATTGTTTTCAATTAGTACATTTGATTTTATTTAATGCTTTAATTTTGTGATTAATAATTTACAAAGCCAAAACTAAATGTTTTGAAATCTTGAATCACATTGACAGAACAATTAGTGTAGTGTGGTGGTGCAGCAGTAGCTGCCGTACAGCGCCAGAGACCCGGGTTTGATCCTCACTATGCGTGCTGACTGCATAGAGTTGGTATGTTCTCCCAATGACCTGCATGAGTTTTCTCCGGAATATCCGGTTTTCTCCAACACTTCAAAGACGTACAAGTTTGTAGGTTAATTTTCATGATATAATTGTGAATTGTCCCTAGTGTGTGTAGAGTAGTGTTAGTGTGCAGGGATCGCTGGTCGGCGCAGATTCGGTGGGCCAAAGGGCCTGTTTCTGCGCTGTATATCTAAATTAAACTAAACTAATTTATTTATCATGCTTCCTTTAATTTATCTTAAAATATGGGCCTTGTCCAAATATTTGATCAATTTTCGGCCACGGACGAAAAGGTTTAGGAGTCACTGGTCCAAACATTTAAAGTGGCATCAGATAGATTATTTTATCAGCAAAAGCTTTATCTGACCTTCTTGCATCCTTCTTCTGCAGGAATTTCGATTTTCTTCCCTGGTTTATTTGGAAGTGGTTTGGATTTACAAATATATCCATATTTCATTTCACACAGCTGATCTGCCCAATAGCCATTCTGGAAAATACATAAATATATTATGCAATTTGTTATTGATAATCATTTTATCAAAAGGCAAATTTTGTGTGTGTGTGCATGTGTGTTATGTTAGACATAAGAAGAAATTAAATTAGACGTATACGGAAATAGATGTGAGGGTGAGGCCACAACAGGGTTATCCATATCATTGGCCCAACTAGTCCATCAACACCTTTCACAAGTATATGTAGAAACAAGGAACTGAAGTTGCTGGTTTATTTCTTGAGAAAAAGGATAGGTGACGTTTGGAGTTGGGACCCTTCTTCAACCCAAAACGTTGCCCATCCATTTTTCTCCATAGAAACATAGAACCATAGAAACATAGAAACATAGAAACAAGGTGCAGGAGCAGGCCATTCGGCCCTTCGAGACTGCACCGCCATTCAATATGATCATAGCTAATCATCCAACTCAGTATCCAGTACCTGCCTTCTCTCCATACCCCCTGATCCCTTCAGCCACAAGGGCCACATCCAACTCCCTCTTAAATATGGCCAACGAACTGGCCTCAACTACCTTCTGTGGCAGAGAATTCCACAGATTCACCACTCTCTGTGTGAAAAACGATTTTCTCATCTCGGTCCTAAAAGACTTCCCCCTGTGACCCCTTGTCCTGGACTTCCCCAACATCGGGAACAATCTTCCTGCATCTAGCCTGTCCAACCCCTTAAGAATTTTGTAAGTCTCTATGAGATCACCCCTCAATCTTCTAAATTCCAGCGAGTGCAAGCCAAGTCTATCCAGTCTTTCTTCATATGGAAGTCGTGCCATCCCAGGAATCAGTCTGGTGAACCTTCTCTGTACTCCCTCTATGGCAAGAATGTCTTTCCTCAGATTAGGAGACCAAACCTGTACGCAATACTCCAGGTGTGGCCTCACCAAGACCCTGTACAACTGCAGTAGAACCTCCCTGCTCTTGTACTCAAATCCTTTTGCTATGAATGCCAACATACCATTTGCTTTCTGCACAGCCTGCTGTACCTGCATGCCTACTTTCAATGACTGGTGTACCATGACACCCAGGTCTCGCTGCATCTCCCCTTTTCCTAATCTGTCACCATTCAAATAATAGTCTACCTTCCTGTTTTTGCCACCAAAGTGGATAACCTCACATTTATCCACATTATACTGCATCTGCCATGCATTTGCCCACTCACCCAGTCTATCCAAGTCATCCTGCAGCCTCCTAGCATCCTCCTCACAGCTAACACTGCCCCACAGCTTCGTGTCATCCGCAAACTTCGAGATGTTGCATTTAATTCCCTCGTCCAAATCATTAATGTATATTGTAAATAGCTGGGGTCCCAGCACTGAGCCTTGCGGGTCCCCACTAGTCACTGTCTGCCATCCTGAAAAGGACCCGTTCACTCCTACTCTTCGCTTCCTGTCTGCCAGCCAGTTCTCTATCCACATCAATACTGAACCACGAATACCGTGTGCTTTAAGTTTGTAAAATGATGCTGTCTGACCCAGAGATGCTGTCTGACCCAGTTAGTTACTCTAGAACTTTGTTCTCTAAATTTCACACAAATATGTATAGTATTGTGTGTGTGAGAGAGAGAGAGATTCATAATGAGATATACACACACACACACATACACACACACACACACATGCATACAAAGAAAAAAAATAGAGAGTAAGACAGGGACAGAGTCAAGAAAGAGGAAGACAAACAGTACGACAGATAATCCGACAGAGTAAAACGCACCTTGTTTACAGGAAAATTTCAAGGGGTACGTGAGCCAGACAGAATAATGCAGCGGCTTGAGTAAGAGGTAAGATTGAATGACCTAATTGACCTTTCCCATTATTAACAAGAACATACTTCTCCTCTGGGCCTCCCCAATCAACATCTGCAGCAATGCATTCAATAAACTAGGTGAAAACTCTTGAAGCCCCAAGATATCTCTCCAAGTTGGCTTCTCTTGTAGTCTCCAGGAAAGCAGGACTTAATCAGGCCTTGAATGCTAAATTGCTGTTGTCAGGTTCAGCAGCTGCATTGACATTTAAATCATGATACACATCAATTAGCCTAAAAGCTATCTACCAAACTTTTACCTTGGGTTCAGACATTTCAAAACAGCAAAGCACACATTCTGCATCTGTTTTAACAATTTGGTTAAAGTAACTGCTCATGCTCATGCTCGCTCTCGCTCCCACTCCCCTTCCCACCCACCTCAAATAAATGAGACACCTTCCCTTTTATGTAAACCAATCATTTGCATATTAACTTTCAACAAAAAAACATGCATTTCTCTTCCGTTGCCTCATTCTCTTTTTCAGTTTGGAATATCCATTACATAGAAAATGTATTTCTGTATCTTGAAAAGTCTTTGCTTATTATATATCAGCTTATGAGAAGGAGTGCATAATATAATTTGAAAACTGAACAGATTATATTGCCACTCTCACCGTTGTATTCATCATGACACAGTTCTCATCCCTATTAGTTAAATGGCTCGGTTCTTGATAGCTCCAATACGTATAGGCCACAGGGGATCCATCTGACCATGAAAACAACATTGATGACTTAAGATCATTCAATCCAAGCCACACCACATCAATGGAAGCTGTAACAGAGCAGAAAAAATAATATGGTTTAACTGATATAAATTGATTCCGAACATGGAGATTATCCTGAAATATGTTCTCCTTTGTCATACACCTATAACACTCAGGTTGCCCTGAAAATGTATTCATGAGATACATCATGTTTTCTTTCCACCTCCAGCTCATACTGAGCTGCCTGTGCATCTGCTCCTGCATTTGTATAAGAGTGCAATTCCAGCAGTATACAATGCATTCAGAAAGTATTCAGACCCCTTCACTTTTTCCACATTTTGTTACGTTACAGCCTTATTCTAAAATGGATTAAATTCTTTTTTTTTAATCATCAATCTATGCACAATACCCCAGAATGATGAAGCAAAAACAGGTGTTTAGAAATATTTTGCAAAGTAATTAAAAATAAATAACTGAAATATCACAATTACATTAGTATTCAGACCCCTTGCTATGACTCAAAATTGAGCTTAAATGCATCCTGTTTCCATTGATTATTCTTGAGATGTTTCTACAACTTGATTGAAGTCCACCAGTGGTAAATTAAATTGATTGTACATGATATGGAAAGGCACACACCTGCCGATATAAGGTCCCACAGTTGACAGTGTATGTCAGAGAAAAAAACCAAGCCATGAAGAAGAAGGAATTGTCCGTAGACCTCCGAGACAAGATTGTGTAGAGACACAGATCTGGGGAAGGGTTTTAAACAATTTCTGCAGCATTGCAGGTCCCAAAGAGCACAGTGGCCTCCGGCATTCTTGTGTAATAATATTTTTATTAAAAGGAATCCATCATAACAACGGTATAACGACTTTTCAAATACACAACCAACTTATTTCAATAAGTATACGAATGTTACGAATAGTTCTTATAAACCTCTTTTTTTTTAAAGTAGAAAAATAAAAGAATAGATTTTAATCAATAAGAATGGTGATTAAATAATAATTTTGATTATAAAGAAAGAGAAAGAGAAAAGAGAGAAGAAAAAAAATATATATATGTATATATTCTTGTTATATGTATTTAATTAAAATAAAGTATTATATAGAAAAAAAAGAGAGATTATAGTATACATCTTAATAGTGAATAACACAATTTCAAATAGCGATATCAATGGAGACATGTATACAAATCAAAAAGAAAAACAGAGAGTTATTTTCATCTAATCCTGCCGGGTACCCATTGAGTTGTGGTGCCAAGAACAGCTACCCCTTCAAATATTCTGTATATGGATACCATATCTGTTCAAAGAGTTCGTATTTGTCCATTAGGACAAATCTGATTCTTTCCAAATGTAACGTCTCCAACATTTCCAATGTCCACATTTTAATTGTGGGGGATAATGTTCCCTTCCAAAATTTCAATATTAATTTTTTCCCTATTATCAAACAGTAATCCAAGAAATTTCTTTGGTTTACTGTTAATATTAGATTTTAATGCGGAACTCCTAATATTATTAAATTTGGATCTGGGTCTAGTTTAATTTTAAGAACTTCAGAGATAACTCTAAAGATTTCTGTCCAATAATAATTAAGTTTTATACATGTTACAAAACTATGCATTAAATTAGCTTCCAAGTTCTGACATTTATCACAAATAGGAGAAATGTTAGAATAAATTCTATTTAATTTTGTTTTTGAATAATGTAATCTGTGTAATACCTTAAATTGTATCAATATGTCTAGCATTTAATGAGCAACGATGTATACGTTGTAGGCTTTCTTCCGAAGTTTCCTTCGTTATAGATAAACCCATTTCATTTTCCCATGTTTGTCGATATATTTCCGGTTGGGATTTCCTTATCCAAAATAGTATTATATATATACGCTATTAATTTTTCTGTATTTGGGTGTTTATTAAACAATTCATCTAATAATCCTGGTTTTCTATTTTTATAGTCTTGCGTATTTGACTTAATATAATTTCTAATTTGTAAATACCTAAATATGTTATATGACTGCAATCCATAGATATCCTGTAACTCTTGAAATTAAAGAAATTTTCCTTCCTTGTAAAGGTGTTCTATCCATTTAATTCCTAAATCATTCCAGAGTTTAAACCCGTTGTCCAATACAGAGGGCTTAAAACAAAGGATTATTCATAATTGGCAAACAAAGTGACAAATTATCCATATGTAGGGTCTTAACTATTTGTTTCCAAATACGTCTATTACTATGAATTATAGGGTTATTACCAAACATTTTTTTTTGTACTTCCCTTGGTGCAAAAAGAGTCGAACCTACATCAAAAGGCAAACAGTCTTCCTTTTCCATCTTTAGCGAGCTTGGTTCATGATCTAAATTTACCAACCAAAAATTCATATTCTTAATCTGAACTTTAGATTTACATAGATGTTTTTTACTTATTCGATGGTTTTTATAGTCCCAAATAAAACTATTAACCAAAGTATCTATATTTTTAAAAAACATTTTAGGGAGATATAAGGGGATTGCTTGAAATAAATATAACAATTGTGGTAAAAAAAATCGTTTTTATAGCATTTATTCTACCGATCATTGATGTAGGTAGTGTTTTCCAATATAAAATATATGCTTTTAATTTATTTAATAATTGAGGGTAGTTATATTTAAATAGACAGTTATACGATTTAGATACATTAATTCCTAGATATTTGAGTTTGTCCGTGACTATTTTAAGTGGGAATTGTTCTAATATATTTAATTTTATTCCAGTTATAGGCATAATTTCACTTTTATTCCGTTTAATTCTATACCCAGAAAATGTACTAAACTTAGTTATAACATTAAATAGATTGGGAATACTAATCTCCGGTTTTGTAATATAAATTAAGATGTCATCTGCGTATAGAGATATTTTATTCATTGTAGTTTTGGTATTATATCCATATATTTCTGGTTCTGATCTAATCATTTTGGCTAATGGTTCTATTACCAGAGCAAATAGTAATGGTGATAACGGGCATTCTTGCCTACAACCCCTAAAGAGTTTAAATTTTGCTGATAGCATTTGATTTGTTAATATTCTTGCAGTTGGATTCGAGTATATGATAAGAATCTATCCCCCAGTTGAAATTTCTGCATTATTTTAAATAAATAGGGCCATTCAACCTGGTCAAATGCTTTTTCAGCATCTAAGGATATGACAGCTAGTTCAATATCATTCACTCTTTTTGAGTACATGACATTGAATAGACGTCTCAGATTATAGGATGAATAGCGTTTTGGAATAAAACCTGTTTGGTCATGATGTATTAATTTATTAATCACTAAACTTAGCCTCCGAGATAAAATTTTAGTTAGTATTTTTTGATCAGTATTTAAAAGAGCTATTGCTCTGTATAATCCAGGGTCTTCAAAATCTTTATCAGCTTTAGGGATAAGTGTAATTGTAGACTCATTTAATGATTCTGGTAACTTTCCTTGTTCATAAGCATATTTATATATTGTATGTGAGCGTGGAGAGATCAGATCATGAAACTTCTTATAAAATTCAACACCTAAGCCATCAGGGCCTGCAGCTTTTCCGTTATTTAATGATCCAATTGATTCTTCAATATCTTTTACTGATATATCAGCGTTTAACAAGTCTCTACCTTCCTGATCTAAACTATTAATATGACATTCTTGTAGGAATGTTTCCATTCCATCTGATTGTCCTGCTAGTTTAGATAAGTAAAGATTTTGATAATATTGTAAAAATGTATCATTGATATATTTTGGTAAAGTCAATATTTCTCCTTGATCAGATCTAATTTTATATATCATTTTCTCCTCATCTAATTTTCTAAGCTGTCGTGCCAGTAATTTTTGTGGTTTATCCCCAAATTCAAAGTGTACTTGTTTAGTCTGTTGAAAAAGTTTAATAATCTGATTTGAGTATATTTTATTTAGCTTGTATTTTAATGATGCAATTTTATTACTTAATCCCTTAGAAGGGGATATTGCATTTTCAATATCTAATTGTTTTATTTCATTTTCCAACTTTTGTTGAGTCTTTCGATTTTCCTTATTAAAGTATGCGTGTGCTGATATTATCGCACCACGCATAAATGCTTTAAATGTATCCCAGAGCAATGATGGTGAAATTCCAGGTTTGTCATTAGTTTCAAAAAATAATTTAATCTGTTTTACCAAGTAATCATAACAAGCCTTATCATTTAATATTTGGGGGTTGAGTCTCCAGTTAGAGGTTTTAATAATTATATCTTTTAATTTTATCTTAAATGTTAATGGAGCGTGATCCGAGATAATAATATTATGATATTTTGAGTCATATGTAAATGGGATTAATTTTGAATCTATTAAAAAATAGTCTATCCTCGAGTAGGTTCCAAATACAGGTGAAAAGAATAAATATTCTCGACCAGATGGGTTATCAGTTCTCCAGATATCCTTAACGTTTGCTGATTTAATAAAAGAATTCATAATTTTTTTTTGACTTAGAAGTGGTTTTCCTTTTCGTTGATGATCTATCTAAATAATTATCTAAGGTACAATTAAAATCACCTCCAATTATTAGAGTATGTTGAGTGGATATAGGGATATTGTTAAATATTTTCTTGAAGAATAATGGATTATCAAAATTAGGACCATATATGTTCATAAGGATTACTTTTTTAGAATACAATTCACCTGTAATTATATTATATATCTACCCTCAACATCTTCTATTATTGAGCTTTGTTTAAAAGGTATACCTTTACGAATAATTATTGCTACCCCTCTAGACTTATGTGTAAATGAAGTGTGATATACTTTGGAAATCCATTTTGCTGTTAATCTATACTGCGCGTCTTTTTTAAGGTGTGTCTCTTGGAGAAAAATAATATCAGATTTCAATCTATTTCATTGAGCTAAAACCTTACCTCTTTTAATTGGTTCGTTAATTCCCTTATCATTCCAACTACAGAAGGTGATTCCATCACCCCCAATCCGAGTATTTGTATCATACATTTTATTATTAAGGTGGTTTATAATGGAGTAGATGTCTCAGCTCATCCAACCCAACCATATACCCAGACATCAGATCGATGAAATTTAATATCTGTAACATTGTCTTATACACACGTCTCCTTGAACTAACTATATAATACCAATCATACTCAAATCCATATAGTATATAATATGAAATAAAATACATAATATAAAAATAATAATAAAAAGTGTAAGTAAAGTAGGTGATGTTAATAAAGTGTAAAGGGAAAAAAAAAGTGACTACAACTATAGTTAGTGCAGTTAGTGTTAGTGTAAGCCACACTAGCGTGGCTTAAAATCTACGGACTTCCGTGAAAAAAAAAAGATGTTAATAATTCCAGCTCCGTTTTTGCCTTAAGGGCTATATATGTCGGGGTGGGGTATTAAATTAATATGCTTAGTGATTAATAATACTACTAATACCAATTACAATTAGTATCGTAGCACTATATTAGGAGAGCTAACATACTTTTTGAGGCGTAGTTAATACAAAACTATATTTATTAATAATCCATCCATCCCTCCTTGACCTCAAGATAGAGTCCATGTCCATTGTTCCGTCTCCTTCCCTGCGAGTCCTCCTTCAATATAAACCCTCCTCCTTTTCTGTGGGTGGGCAGTATCATCAGATAAGTGATCATTAATCAGTCTCATCAAGTAAGTGATCAGTAATATTCAGTGTCCTTCATCTTCATCTTCTTCTTCCTCTACTCCTTCCTCTTCCAGTTTCTTCTGAATATCTCGAGCAAATTCAATAGCTTCTGTATGTTTGGTGAAGCGGTGCTCCTTATTATCATAAGTTACCCTTAATGTTGCCGGGTACATCAGGCCATATCTCAGATTCTTTATGTTCCTCAGGATACCTCTTGTTTCTGTAAATAAAGTTCTTCTCTTGGCCACTTCCGCAGGGTAATCTCTAAAAATACTGATGTTGTCTCCCTCATATTTGAGATTTTTCTTTCGTATTATTATCTTCATCATATCTTCAAAAACATGATCGTAAGCCACCTTCACAATCACCTGTCTTGGGGGAGCATCCTTCCTAGGGGTACGTCTCAATGCCCTGTGTGCTCGGCCCAGCAGAGGTTCTTGGTCCAAGTTCAGAATATCTTTTAAAAGTTTGCAGCAAATTTTCGAGGGTCTTGATTTCCCTCTCGGCCTTCACTCAACCCAACAATACGCAGATTCTTACGCCTTTGACGTCCTTCCAAGTCAATGCATTTCTCAGTTATTTTATGTAATAATTCTGATAAACGCTTGTTCTCGGCAAGGCGCTTTTCGGCTGATTCAGTCAGTTCTTTGATTACGTCATTTTGTTGGTTAAGTGAAGTTATAATAGGTTCCAACTTGGTATCCAGTAGCACCTCCATCTCACCAGTTTTACGGTTTACAACATCCATCTGTTGTTGCAAATCAGTATCCGCTTTATCTTTCCATTCGTCCATCATAGTCTTTACAGCTGCTATAACTTCCTTTTTGGACTCTTCTTTAAAATTCTCATGATACACCAAGATGTCGGCTCTTAAAGTCATTATTTCTTCTTTATATTCTTTTTTCATATCCTTAAGCATTTGTTTCAACTCACCCATAATGATTTTTCTGAGGTCGTCCATCTTTAAAATTTCTTCCTGGGAGGCACTCAAACTCGAGCCCGAGGCTCCAGTGAGGCCTACTTCCCTTTTCACAGGCTTTTTCCCTTGGTGGGGGGGGGGGGGGGGGGGGGGGGGGGGGGGGGGGGGGGGAGAGAGCGATGCAGCGACATTTTTCTTATTAAAGTTGCGCGCCTGATGACGTCACACACCTTTTTAACGCTACCGGAGCCGTTCACAACTGTTCTCCTCTGGTAAGTGGTTTCAATTTACCCCTTTTACCCCCGTTTTTTATGCAGTTTTGACGGAGCTGAATGGCGCGAGTTCCATTCACTCCATAGCGCCACCGGAAGTCCTAATGCCGGAACTCCGGCATTCTTAAATGGAAGAACTTTAGAAACACCAGGACTCTTCATAGAGCTGACCACCCAGCCAAACTGAGCAATCGAGGAGAAGGGCCTTTGTCAGGGAGGTGACCAAGAACCTGATGGCCACTCTGACAGAGCTCCAGAGTTCCTCTATGGAGATGGGAGGACCTTCTAGAAGGTCAGTTATATTTGCAGCACTCCACCAATCAGGCCTTTATGGTAGAGTGGCCAGAAGGAAGCCACTCCTCAGTAAAAGGCACATGACAGCCCACTTGGAGTTTTCCAAAAGGCACCTAAACAAGATTCTCTGATGAAACCAAGATTGAACTCTTTGGCCTGAATGCCAAGCGTCACGTCTGGAGCAAACCAGGCACCGCTCATCACCTGGCCAATACCATACCTACGGTGAAGCATGGTGGTGGCAGCATCATGCTGTGGGGATGTTTTTCAGCGGCAGGAACTGGGAGACTAGTCAGGATCGAGGGAAAGATGAACAGATCAAAGTACAGAAAGGTCCTTGATGAAAACCTGCTCCAGAGCGTTCTGGACCTCAGACTGGGGCGGAGGTTCACCTTCCAACAGGACAACGACCGTAAGCACACAGCCAAGACAATGCAGGAGTGACTTTGTGACAAGTCTGTGAATGTCCTTGAGTGGCCCAGCCAAAGCCCGGACTTGAACCCAATTGAACTTCTCTGAAGGGAACTGAAAGTAGCCGTGCATCGACGCTCCCCACCCAACCTGACAGAGCTTTAGAGGTTCTGCAGAGAAGAATAGGAGAAATTACCCAAATACAGGTGTGCCAAGCTTGTAGCGTCATACCCAAGAAGACTTGAGGCTGTAATCCCTGCCAAAGGTGTCTCAACAAAGTACTGAGTAAAGGGTCTGAATACTTATGTAAATGGGATATTTCAGTTATTTCTTTTTAATTACTTTGGAAACATTTCTAAACACCTGTTTTCGCTTTTTTATCATGGGGTATTGTATGTAGATTGAAGGTAATAACAAATAATTTAATCCATTTTAGAATAAAGCTGTAACATAAAAAAATGTGGAAAAAGTGAAGGGGTCTGAATACTTTCTGAATGCACTGTATTTTAAGCATTTTAAGCTTCAAGTTTCTGGGTGCTCAGAAAGAGAGGGAGACCAAGCAAAAAGAGTAGTGAATCTTTGGAATTCTCAATTCTGCAGAGTTGTGGACACTAAAATCATCAAGGGTATTTAGCAAGCAAGTTGATACATTTCTGAAGGGTTAACAATTTGAGGGCCGTGGGGAACTGGGATAATCAGCCATTGCATTGAGTGAAAGCGCAGGATTCAGGGATGTGGTCTACTACTGTTCCTAATCTCCTATGTTCGTATATCACTTAAAACACATTGTGTAGTTTAGTTTAGTTTAGAGATACAGCACGGAAACAGGCATTTCGGCCCACCGAGTCCGCGCCGACCTGCGATTCCCGCACAACAACAGTATCTTACACACTCTAGGAACAATTTACACTTATACCAAGCCAATTAACCTACAAACTTGTACGTCTTTGGAGTGTGGGAGGAAACCGAAGATCTCAGAGAAAACCCACACAGTCATGGGGAGAACGTACAAACTCCATACAGACAGAACACATAGTCGAGGTCGAAATCGGGTCTCTGGCGCTGCAAGGCAGCAACACTACTGCTGTGCCACCGCGCTGCCCTCACAGATATATGTGACCATGAGCATTTCCCCTAGGTGTTCCAGTTTCCTCACACATCCCCAAGACATCCTGGTTGGAACAATATCTGGATACAGTATTATATGTTTTCCTTGGTGTTAAGTGGGTCAAAAGATGTCACGAGTGTTTATTGTCACGACGATTAAAAATGAAGTAAAGATTTAATTTTTAATAGATGGCACCTCCCTCCACCCAGCGGGAGATGTTCAAGGATTTAAGCCTTTTGCAATCACTCTTCAGTCTATCTTGGTAGCCCAAGAAAGCATACGCTGCATACCACCTAGGGAAGAAAGCCAGCATCTGCAGTTCCACCGTCCCTGAAAATAAGCTTATTAGCTCATAAGTTATAGGAGCAGAATTAGGCTCCATTGGATTCAGGGCAGGTGGCCAGATTATTAACGTGAGATCATTGTTGCATTGTTTTGGGCAGGGCACCAAGGAGCACCTGGGGAAAACCCACATGGTCACAGGGAGAAGAAGCAAACTGCATCCAGACAGCACACGTGGTCAGGTCGAATCCAGGGCTCTGCCACTGTAAGGCAGCAACTCTACCGCTGAGCCACTTGATTTGTATTCAAGCATGGTGGAGTGATTGGTAGAGTGTTTCTTCTCAAACATTCGTATCTTACAGAAATAATTTGGTACTTACAAATTCCAAGCTGAGTTGTGATAAAGCTCTGGTCTTCAATATTTTGAATGCTGACTAGATCTCCTTCCTCCTTTCGACAGGTTCTTAAAGACTGCTGCCAAGTCTTGCGATTTCTGTGTAGAATATAGCAATAACCTGCATACGATTGCCATCCATTTGGGCAAGCAATGGGTACATCGATCACTGAAAAAGATTTATATGACATTTGATTTAATCATTCTTAGATTTGACACATATTCAAACTCTACGCCATCTATGAAATTCAAACTTAAGTACATTTTGCAACTCAGATGTCTGATTGCTATTTGTCATTCTTAGTTTTATTGTACAACATATCACATTTAATTATTTGATAATAATAATGTTACATGAGATGTATAAATGTGCCAATCTTTGTCAACCATATTTCTCAGTAATAGCCATCATAGAAATAAAAATTAAGGCACACTTGAATTCGGTATCAGACTGGATTACTTATAAATTGGATGGTGTAGAAAATGTTTATTTCAATGTAAAGTGTAGTTATCCCAGAGTGAAACATAATAATAAACAATTGTGGACAGATGATCTCTTCTCCAGAAATTTGACGAGGTAATTTCAGAGTGAATCACGCATACACATCCTACTTAATTTGCACATCAGACACACATCGAGAGCCCAAATTAATGGCACTTAATAGTCAGCATGGACATGTTTTAAAAAATGTCTATATTCTTCTTGATATAGAGACCATAACGATAAACCATATTCCAGAATTGGTGTCGCAATTGATAAATCTACCCACCTATCAGGATGTTCCTGCCCCCATCTATGGAAGAGTCTGCAGATCCCACATTGGCCTCAACAACTACCTCAGAAATCACCAAACCTGAGCGGCAACAAACCCCCTTTGATCCTGAGGAATTGCACAAGACAAAAACCCAAGATATGTTTGAAATGTTCAAGAACAACTTTCAACCAAGAGCAGAATTCTGTGGATGAAGTGTAAAGGGAACTTACAGTAGTTTAAGAAACTGTGGGAGGGAATTTGGGTGTGATTCAAATCCTTTATGGATTGGAGCCAAGGTTCAGCAGTTTTTCTGGAGTCAGCATTGATTTTTTTTGCTTTGAAAAGCAGGCTTCCCTCTGACGCAGATCCCATGTTCTATGATAAATCTTTAGCCTGTTTCCTCCCTATTTTCTTAGCAAGCACTGCTAATCTAGATAGG
Organism: Okamejei kenojei; assembly: GCA_035221665.1. Lineage (NCBI taxonomy): Eukaryota > Metazoa > Chordata > Chondrichthyes > Rajiformes > Rajidae > Okamejei > Okamejei kenojei. The sequence goes on along the minus strand of CM069132.1, from coordinate 117,203,215 downwards.
GTCACTATTGATTGATCTGCCAAAAATGGTAGAACTTTGTTCAGCTACAATTAGAATGCTTATGTTATGTCATGGGGAACCATTTTTGAAAGGATATTGAAGTTTTAAAATAAAATATTGCACAGAACTTGTGTTCTCTGTATCTGGACTTCTGAACCAGCACTAAGCTTTTTGCAAGTGCATGTTGTTGCCGTGCAATGAGACTGCAGTTTGAGCCAGCATTCCGCAAAGGCTCAGGCACATTTCTCTGGATCAGCACTTTTAATGGAAGGGATGCAGCTCAGTTGTAGCCAATAATTTTTGTACTAGAATAAACATCCCATATACTGTACAAGAAAATACTGCTGTTAATGCCCATGTTTAATTCAACTACGCACAGCAGGCATATTGATGGGGTTGTTTGTTGGTCGTCAGGCATCCAACCCTCTGGCTGCTCCATCTCCAGCACCTCAATGGTTCAATGGTTGTTTATTATCACATGTACTGAGGTACAGAGATATATTTTTTCATACAGTTCAGTAAATTATTAAAGTACCTAAGTACAATCCCATATTAAGTACAAAGTGTATAGAAACCACCCACTGAAACCATGTAGAAGAGTCGCCAGATTTTGCAGCCGTCGCCTAAATCCAGATTGTCCAGCGAAGCATCGTCCTTGTCCTCGCCCAGCCACCATTCTGCCTTAATGCTCCAGTGCCGTCTACTGCAGCTGACCTTGCGAGCACAGAAGGTAAGGACCCTGGCTCTTCCTAGCACCCCTTCACTCTTGCGTCTGCCATTGCCAACTCCTTCCACACTCCTCTCTGGATCTCCAGTCCTCGGGGGCAAGCACGGCCACGCTTGGCGGCTTCCCTCTGCAGTCGGATTTCCTAATTCTGTGGTGGGCAAGCCAGGCCTGCTGCCAGGGAATGGTCACAGCCCGACGGTCTCTTGTGTCACCTCTGATCCCACACCAACCCCATGTCATGGGCTAAAAACTGAGTCTCCTGGCCTTTACGCCAGTGGATCACCTCCACTCCCAGCATCACAGCTCTGCTGCAAATTTCAAGCACCATGCAACTGTAGATTGGTGAAGGTTGGGGAAACAGGGTCTTAAGCTTAATCCAGGATGGGGAAATGTAACAATTCCAGTTTCAGCACTTTTGCAATTACTTTACAAGCATGTGACCCCTCAGACAAAAATATCCACATCCATCATTAAATCTAATTAACAGTACAACCCTGTGCTCACTGTTATCTCTTGGAAGAGGCAGAAAACATTGCAGTTAATTTAGAAAAATAAACACTAAGAGATTTATCTTTGATTTTTTTAAGGTAATCAAGGCATGCGTTGAGGTTGTCAATGACTAATAACCACTCTAACCAACATGTAACCCTCATTAATTGCAAATGATTATTTTTTGTATAAGCAACTTTGAAGTTCCTTTCCAACTGCCTTCCTGGTTCGATGATAAAATTAACTTAAAGTAAGTGCTTTGTGTCATCTTTTCTAAATCAGTACCTGTAGATTGCATAGCTATTTAGTCCTGCCATTACCGTCTGTTTCACATAACCTATCTAATCGATTGTACAGAAAGGGAATCATAGAGTCATTGAGTCATAGAGTCAAACTGCGTGGAAACAGACCCTTCAGCCCAACTTGCGCATGTCGGCCAACATGCCCTATCTTCACTAGTCCCACCTGCCTGCATTTTGACATATCGTTCTAAATCTATCTTATCCATGCACATATGCAAATGTTTTAAACAGTCACTCCCCACCCTCTATCTAAAAAAATGTCCACCTACATCTCCTTTATATCGCAATATTATTTGTGCATTCTTATCTGCAATCATGCTTAAATATACTAAAGGTGTTTCATATTGTTCACAGATCCTTTATGCTGTGCCAGAATACAGTGCCAATTTCCTGTCTTCAAGAGTTACCAGTCTCGGTTATAAATTTGCTTAAATCTTGGTTGTTGACATTTGTGACACAATGCTACATTCATGTAAGTTAACTAAATCATTCTGGAATCAATTGATTTTGTATAAATTACGAATCCATAAATAACATTCTGGAATTCAAGAATGGTTCTGCTATATCACCAATTAAAATATTGTACAAATGCCATCACAGTACAGTAACCTACTTAATCCATTCTTAAATACTATAATGGAAACCGTACTTCAAGCCAACTCAGCTAATGAAGAATCCGAAAGTGTCTCTCCTGCCTCCATTTAACTGTGCATTCAAACAAAGTTAAAATGTATATTTCACTTTGATAATCATATTCTCCATGGCGAACGTCCCCGTAATATTTTAGTAGCATTAACAATCATTGTGGAAATAACGGCTTAAAAACATAACACATTGAAAAGGCGGGTTGATTTAATATCTTATTCTGATATAGTCTTTATGTACAATGAAATGTCTGCCAGTACTTTGAAATAGTTAACTGATATAGATTGAATCCCATTAACATTTTCTGCTGGGACAGATCTATAAAAAATACTAGACTAAGTGGGACCCGTTGGGTCCCATGTTCACACGGGAGGGCTGGTCTGCCAACGCAATATTCCATCTCTCCACCAATTCCAATATTGGTGGCCAGTGGGGCTTTCTGGAACACTAGTATGGGTGTTGTGGGACGAAGGGACAGGTTTCCAGAGGGCTAGAATGGACATTGTGGGCTGAATGGATTCTTGGGCTGTCAGTTCAGTCACTCAGGTCTGGTGGGCTGGCAGCTCAGTCATACAGGCCTGGTGGGATGGCAGCTCAGTCACTCAGGCCTGGTGGGCCGGCAGCTCAGTCACTCAGGCCTGGTGGGCTGGCAGCTCAGTCACTCAGTTCTGGTGGGCTGTCAGCTCAGTATCTCAGGCCTGGTGGGCTGGCAGCTCAGTCACTCAGACCTGGTGGGCCAGCAGCTCAGTCTCTCAGGCCTGGTGGGCTGGCAGCTCAGAAACTACCAGAAATTCTGCCCAAAACAGATGAGAGACTCTGTGAGAGAGAAGGGGGAGAGGGTGGAGAATCAATTTAAGACATTTGTCATCTTTTTCTGCAGATCAGAGCAATGAAGGAAGAATGTCTACCCTGGCCTAGATCTCACAGGGAGCCAAGAAGGGAGGGAGAAAAATACTGGAGGGAGGTTTAATACTTGCAGGGGAAATATGTACTGATGGGCTGAAGGGAGTCATCCTGGGCTAGTACAGGCCTGATGGGCTGAAGGGGCTCTTAAAAAAAATTTCAGTGTAATCTCAGTGATAAGTACTTTTTCTGGACTTTTCCTGGCCTGGCACAGGCCTTTTGGGCCAAAATGCTGCTCCTGGGCAAATATGAACATTTTGGGCAAAAGGGACTGGTTTCTCGGCTAATAGGGGCCTTGTGGGCTGAAGTTAGTGGTTTCAGGCAGGCCAAACAACTCATTTCATTTACATTTACATTTACATTTACATTTACATTTACATTTCAAGCACAGGGCACGCCAAACAACTCATTTCATTTTCATTTCATTTCCATTTCCATTTCCATTGCAGTTTCAAGCACAGGGCAGGCGAAACAGCTCATTGCATTTTCATTTCATTTCCATTTCCATTGCAGTTTCAAGCACAGGGCAGGCCAAACAGCTCATTGCATTTTCATTTCATTTCCATTTCCATTGCAGTTTCAAGCACAGGGCAGGCAAAACAACTCATTGCATTTTCATTAAGGGCTAACAAATCATTTATTGCAAGTACATGCCGACTCACAGTTCAGTTGATTCACAGCTTAGAATCACAGTTGTGGCCTCTCCCTCACAATCTTCCAGAGTAACTGACTCACGTCCATGCATCCGGGGGTTTTATAGTCCTGCCCCCCACCCCACCCCCCCCTGGAAGGGGCATTACCTTCATCATGGTGATTGACAGGCAAGGGGACCAATCAGCTGATCTAAAGATTTTTTAAACACTCGTCATTTTTATATTTTTCATTGATCTGAAAAATCCTCGGGGCAGCCTTCGCGGAGGAGGATTGTCAGTAAGATGGCCAAAAATCATAGTGATATACAGTAGCTTTTTTCTAAAATCAATATAGAGCACAGACAGGAAGTGGTCAAGATGAGACTTTTAGTTATATATATAAGTTGGCTTGTAAGATTTGGCTAAGAGCGGGTTGAGGCTGCAGTACTAATATCATTAATAACATCACTGATGATTGAGAGAAGACTAAGTGGGCAGTAACTAGCTGGATTGGATTTGACCTCCTCCCCCTGGATATTGGGGCAATCTAGACCTGTGCAACAGGTGTCAGATGTTATGGGGAGAGGTAGGAGAATGGGGTTTGGAGGGAGAGATAGATCAGCCATGATTGAATGGCGTAGACTTGATGTGCGAAATGGCCTAATTCTACTCCTATTCCTTATGACATTTGGTAAGTCTGAGGAAATTCAGAATACCCCTGATATGCAATGATCTCAGTGACAGAAATCGCTATCAAAATATGGAGGGGATCGGGGGACAGGGGACACACAATTTCTTGGTGGCCACGCGCGTATGCGCACACTCGCACATACACGCGAGGCTTCGGAGGCTTCAGCTGTGGGCCCTGTGAACGGTAATTTCAGCTCAACCCAGAGCTAAATGCAGCTCAACTATGCCTGTCTCGCCAGATTAACCTACAGCCCTGCCTGGACTGACGGAATACCAGTCCGGAGCCGTGGAGCTAGTGCTGCTTCTCCGCACTGGCTGTAAACCTGGGCCATATTTTCCTTGTCCAGGCAGGTCCGTAGGTTAACCCTAGGCGGGACAGGCAGAGTTGAGTTGGGTTTAGCGCTGCTTCTCTGTGCTGGCTGTGGGCCTGGGGGCGCTGCGCCCGTCTGACTCCCCACATCTCTGGCCACCCCCGGGCGTGCGGTTGGGGGGCACTCGGGTGGGGACGAGGATGGTCCAGTGGAGGTTCGGCAGCGATTGCAGCACCAGAGAGCCAGCCGGGATCGATCCTGGCTGTGGATGAGGCGCAGGTCTGTGTCCAAGGCTGCCGTTGTGACCCTATGACCTGGGCACGTCTCCCTCCTCCAATCACCGCGCTCTATCCTCAGTCCCACACCCCTACTTCCGCCTCGGACCGACACCTCCCTCCTCCAATCATCGTGCTGAATCATCATGTCCCACCCCCACTGTGTCGCGGAAAGCGGAGATTTCACCGGGTTTTAAAATCCGGATTACAAAAAATGGTGTGGTGGGTGGGATCATTTATTATGGGAAACAAAGAAATTGCAGAACAGTTAAATGAGTACTTTGGTTCTGTCGTCAATAAGGAAGATACAAACTATCTCCCAGAAATACTAGAGAACCGAGGATCTAGTGGGAGGGAGGAACTGAAGGGAATCTACATTAGTCAGGAAATTGTGTTAGGTAAACTTTTGGACTAAAGGCTGATAAATCCCCAGGGCCTGATGGTCTGCATCCCAGAGTACTCAAGGTGGTGGCCCTAGAAATCGTGGATTCATTGGTGATCATTTTCTAATGTTTTCTCAACTCTGGATCAGTTCCTGTGGACTGGAGGGTAGCCAATGTAACCCCACTTTTTAAAAAAAGAGAGAGAGAAATCGTGGAATTATAGATCAGTTAGCCTTACATCGGTAGTGGGGAAGATGCTTGAGTCGATTGTTAAAGATGTTATAGCAGCGCTTTGAGAAAACAGTGACAGGAATGGTCAAAGTCAGCATGGATTTATGAAGGGGAAATTATGCTTCACTAATCTTCTGGAATGTTTTGAGGATGGAACAAGTAGAATGGATTAGAGAGAGCCAATGGATGTGGTGTATCTGGACTTTCAAAAAGCCTTTGACTAGGTCCCACACAAGAGATTACATAGAAACATAGAAAATAGGTGCAGGAGGAGGCGATTTGGCCCTTCAAGCCAGCACCACCATTCATTGTGATCATGGCTGATCATCCACAATCAGTAACCCGTGCCTGCCTTCTCCAAATACCCCTTGATTCCGCTAGCCTCCAGAGCTCTATCTATAGGGCCTGCCCCACTGCAGGGACCTAATGTTCACATTTGTTCACAACGTATGCTGGAGAGTGCTAATAGCCCTTGGTATTGTCAACATCAACTGGAGCCATTGAAACCTCCATCTATCTGTTCTAACGCTGGCATGAATACCCCCAGATTACCAACTACTGACCTTCCTCAGCTGATGAATAAATGCTCCTGCATGTTGAAGATCACTTTAAAGGATCACTGAAAGTTGCAAGGGGACTGAGTATAAACTGAGCACAGAATTGAATTGATTCAAGTTCCTTTTCACTTTATGGAGCGGATCTTTTTTTTAATCCGCTGTGGGTGGAAAAAAACAACTTATAGGATGTTAAGAGCCTGTCCCACTGCAGCGACCTAATTTGCGAGTTTAGAAGAGTTTTCCCTCGACTAGTACTCGCAGCATGGTCGACCTGAGGTCCTAGGAGGTCTTTGTAACTCTCCTTCATGCTCAAGAGTAGTCGCCGAGTACGCAAGGCCTCATTTAGGTCGCGGCGTTTTTTTAACAAGCTGAAAAATGCCCGCGAGTAAAAAAAGGTTGCCATGGGAAAAATCTATATTTTTTTACTCGTAGGTTTAGTTGAGGTAGGTCATAGTAGGACATAATGCTATCATAGGTAATCAAAGGTAATCGAATGTAGTCGATGATAATAGCTCATTGATAAAAAAAATGTAAGTAAACCGACCGGTAATGTTAAAGGCCCGCTAAACTTTATTAAAAGTTGTCTGGCTTCTTAAAAGTGTCTCCACTCCTTCTTCCCCCCTTCTCCCCCATTCTCTCCCCTTCTCTCCCCTCCCCCCATCTTCGCGCTCTCTAAAGGACTTACCGTAACTGTGCCAGCCGTCTTTTACCTTCCTGTTCATCGCGGGTGTGAATTCCAGACAGCGCTCCCCCGCGTTCCCTGGCCCCCGCCTTTGCGATGTGTTTGTGTGTGTGTGTGTGTGTGCAGACGGTCGATCTGGCCCGCGGTTTCATCGCTGACGGTCGATCCAGCTCGAGGTTTTTCAGGTGAGTGCCCTCGAGCTTGAAGGTCGCTGAAATGTCACGTTAGTGGGACAAGCCCTTATCTCTCTTTTAAATTCATCCAGTGAATTGGCCTCCACTACCTTTGCTGGCAGAGAATTACATAAATTCACACCTCTCTAGGTGAAAAGGTTTTTTCTCATCTCTGTTCAAAATGGCCTCCCCTTTATTCTTAGACTGTGGCCCCTGGTTCTGGACTCCTCCAACATTGGGAACATTTTTCCTGCATTTAGCTTGTCCAGTCCTTTTATAATTTTATACATTTCTATAAGATCCATTCATCTTTCTAAATTACAGTGAATACAAGCCCAGTCTTTTCAATCTTTCCCCGTATGACAGTCCTGCCATCCCGGGGATTAACCTCGTGAACCCATGCCGTACTGCCTCAATATCAAAGATGTTCTTCCTCAAATTAGGAGACTAAAACTGCACACAATTCTCTAGATGTGGTCTCATCAGGGCCCTGTACAACTGCAGAAGGACCTCTTTACTCCTATACTCAAATCATGTGCTCAACTCTTATACCCAACTCCGATACAGAATCAAATACACAGGACAAGATGTTAAGAAGTCCCTTGTGCCAGTAGGTGGGGAGCATTTCACGACATTCATTGATTGCTGAGAGTGGTAGACGCTCAACATCGGGGGGGGGGGGGGGGGGGGGGGTACGTATATGTATATCTTGGCCTGGGTGACCTTCAGGACAGTTGGGCACAGGACACATCATCAGTAGTGTACCCTTGCATCACTGGGTGTTTCGGCCTTTTAACACTATACACCCTCCACAAGGCCCGCTGCAGGATGATCAGCCCGTGTCCCGTGTCAAACTGCCTCAAAGATTCACCATGACGTATTTGGGGCCCAGCATGGGTCTTTCCGCTTGAGCCAAATCCAACGGCTGCTTCTTTCAGCCGCGTCTGAGAGTGATCTTATGGTCTTCCGCAGAGCCTGACCGTGGATTTCAAGCTCCTTCAGCAGTCTGATGGTAGATGACGCAACAATTCCTCTGCATCCCACTTCAACTGGATAGACTTTGGTGTTCCAGCCACGCTGCGTTGCCTCTGCTGCAAGCTCTGTGTAGCGCAGCTTCTTACGCTCATAGGCCTCCACAACAGAGTTCTCCCATGGAGCTGTGAGCTCTATGATGTAAGCAGTCTTCTGTGAAAGGGACCAGAACACCAAGTCTGGCCTGAGGTTGGTTGAAGCAATTTCAGGTGGAAAGATTAGTTGTCGGCCGATGTCCGCCAGCATCCTCCAGTCACGGGCCCTGCATAGGTTTCCTTCTGATCTGGTGGAAGGATGTTTAGGTGTTTTCTGTCCTTCTCAGATAAAGGTTGTTGCCCTTAAGTGGGAGGGGTTGCTTGCTCTTGGAGGCAAGGAGTTGGTCGCACAGCGCCTGTTCTTAAGGGCTGTTGCCAGGCTTTTTAATAGCTGATTATGCCTCCACGTGTATCTCCCTTGCGTGAGGCTGATCTTGCAGCCTACCATGATGTGTTTGAGGGTCGCTGGAGTTGGGCAGAGGGCACAGGTTGGATCCTCGCCGTACCACTGATTGAGGTTCTTTGGTGATGGAAGGACGGTGTATGTCGCTCTGATGATGAAGCTGATCTTCCTTGATTCCATTTCCCATAGTTCTTTCCAGCTGATCTTCCTCCGCTCCACACCTTCCCACTGCATCCATTGCCCCTGTTTGGCAAGAGAGACCGCCTTTGCACTTCTTGCAGCCTCTTCCGGTCGCCGCACCTCCTCAACCACCAATGTCCTCCACTCTGATGTTGTGGCCTTTCGCCAAGTTGGTTTACTTGTCTTAAGGCCAAAGTCTCCTCTTCCCTGCTGCACTTGCCCCACGACGTCTTTGTGCCTCAGGGCTGATGAAGCTTGCTGTACTGCATCAGATGGTGTCCACTTCCGGCCCGTTACTAGGGGCGGCGCAACAGCACTGATGGTCTTGTCTCTAGAGTCCCTCAGTGTCATCTGGAGTCTTACTTTGGAACACTTGTATTCCTCTGTTAGACTAGTGAGAGGTAGTTCCAGGACCCCTTTGCCACACAAATAGTGTGCAAATTAGATAACATGGCATTGGGGGTAGGTTATTGGCATGGATAGAGAGCTGCTTGGCAGACAGGAAGCAAAGAGTAGGAATTAATGGGTCCTTTTCAGAATAGCAGGCCGGGACTAGTGGGGTGCCGCAAGGCTCGGTGGTTGGACCCCAGTTATTTACAATATTTATTAATGATTGGACGAATGAATTAAATGTGACATCTCCAAGTTTGCAGATGACACAACACTGGGTGGCAGTGTGAGCTGCGATGAAGATGCTATGAGGCTGCAGGGTGACTTGGATAGGTTTTGTGAGTGGCCAGAAGCATGGCAGATGCAGTATAATGTGGATAAATGTGAGGTTATCCACTTTGGTGGCAAGAAGAGGAAGGCAGATTATTATCTGAATGGTGTCAGATTAGGAAAAGTGGTGGTGCAATGAGACCTGGGTGTACTTGTACATCAGTCACGGAAAGTAATCATGCAGGTACAGCAGGCAGTGCAGAAAGCCTGCTGTTATGGAATTCTCTGCCAGAGAAGGCATGTTGGCCTTCATTGCGAGAGGATTTGAGTTTAGGAGCAAGGAGGTCCTACTGCAGTTGTACAGAGCCCTGATTAGACCACATCTAGAGTATTGTGTGCAATTATGGTCTCCATTTTAGGAAGGACATTATTACTCTTGAGGGAGTGCAGCGTAGGTTCACACGGTTAATTCCCAGAATAGCGGGACAGACATATGATGTAAGAATGGATTGACTGGGCTTGTATTTAGAAGGATGAAAGGAAATCTTATAAAAACATATATAATTCTTAAAGGATTAGATGCAGGAAAAAATGTTCCCGATGTTGGGGGAGTCCAGAACCAGGGGTCACAGTTTAAGAATAAGGGGTAGGCCGTTTAGGACTGAGATGAAGAAAAACTTCTTCACCCAGAAAGTTGTGAATCTGTGGAATTCTCTGCCACAGAAAGCAGTAGAGGCCAATGCACTTGATGTTTTCAAGAGAGAGTTAGAACTAGCTCTCAGGGTTAAAGGAATAAAGGGATATGGGGTAAAATCAGGAACAGGGTACTGATTTTGAATGATCAGCTATGATTCATAATGAATGGCTCAAAGGGCTGAATGGCCTACTCCTGCCCCTCAGCCCAACCTGCCCACCGACCAACAAGTCCCTTCTACACTATTCCCACCTGCCTGCATTTGGCCATGTCCCTCTAAACCTATCATATCCATGTACCTCTGTGTGAAAGGTTACTCCTCAGGTAACTTCTCATTACATCTTCCCCCCCCCCCCCCTCCACTTTGAACCGATGTCCTCTGGTTCTTGATTTCCCTGCTCCGGGCAAGAAACTATTTGCATCTACCTGAGCTCTTCACTCATGATGTTATATACCTCTATAGGATAACACCAATCCTCTTGCACTCCCAGGAACAGTCCTAGCCGGTCCTAGCTTGGAGCGCAGCATCCTCTTTGGCACCCTTTCCACAATACTTTCTCCCTATGGAAGCTATACCTGGTGTCACCTTGCCTTCAGGGCAAGCTGCTGCAGCAAGTATCCTCTCTGCATATGATGGATGACCTTTGACCAGCAATAAAGTCCTAATTAGTGTTAACGGAACATATAACAATACACACGGAAACAGGTTTTCTGATTTTATGCATCAGACCATAATACACAGTTCAATCATCCACCACTTTCTTGCGATGGAGGGTCGTCGACCTGTAACATAGTTGCTGGAACCCTGGTAGTCTGCCTTGATATATATTCCCAATACCATTTTTCTAGATGGCTTATCAGCTTCTGCATCTTTCAGCCCATTTCCAAATGGCCCAAAACTCTCTGTAGATTTTGCGCTTAGTATCATCTGGATTCAAACTGGTCACCACCACAAGTATCACTCTCTGGCATACTCCGCCATGGATTGACCTTTGGAACCTTGTCAAAATCCATATAAATCCAAATATAAATTATTAATGTTGGCACATTAATCTCTGCCCACCAATGTCAAACTAAATTAAAGGTTTTATTCTTTCCAAAATATAATACGCCAATTCCAATTAATGACATTTTGAAATACAGCTCCTGCTCAACTTCCCTAAGTCTAGGGAATATCCCTGGGACTTATCAACATATTTTTATCATTGCAGTTTAGTTTGAACTAAAGTGCAAAATATTGTGTAAGGTTGTTTAAGGGAGTGGTCAGCTCAGCCAATGAACATTCAGTTGTCTACAAGCAAATCGGCATCTGTGAACACAACAGGTAAGTTTCAGATACAGTATATGCTCTTCAGTGCATTGATTTATTGATTTAATGCCAGCACTACAAGTATTATTCATCCTAACTGGGATTTGAGACAAAATGCCCAAGGTGTAGAATCCAATTGGAGCTAGTTATCAAGGCATCAGTCTTATGGGGAGAAGGCAGGAGAATGGGGTTAGGGAGGAGAGATACCTCAGCTATGATTGAATGACTTGATAGACTGAATGGCCTAATTCTGCTCCTATCACTTATGACCTAAACCTCCATCTCCATGGACTCCAGGGATCTTTAAAGCAGTTCAAGAAGTGCTATATCTTCCATTTCTTCGAAGACTGAAACATATATTTTGCAAATACTTACCAGGAGCCCAGTTCAGGTATCTGAAGGGGCTTTGGTCACTCCATTGCCACCCACTCTCGTAATCTTGAGAACTGAGTCCAATCCAGAGTGATGTTTTTATTGTATTCAACAGGCCTGAATCAAAGAAAAGTGCATTCCTTAGAACTAAATGTTACTCGCAACATGCAAAACACAAAGTTCTGGAAGACCTCAACATGTCAGGCAGCTTCTATAGAGGGAATGGACAGGTAACATTTTGGTTCGGGACCCTTTGCAGACTCAAGGTGTTTCTGGAAGCTTGCTTGCATAAATTTGCTTTCCTTTTTTGTACAATGATGGTCCTTCCAAAGCATTTTACTGACATAACCTTGAAGGGTTCTCGTGCTGAGTTGTAACTACATGACCCAATATAACACAACATTGGCATTTCAACATGACTTACCGCAAATCCCTCATGATAGAATAGTCAGTATTTTCAATATTCCACAGGTTCCGGCTGTAATGTCAGTTATGTCCACTAATGAACCAAATAGCAGCTTCTGCGCAGAAACCATTAAATATCTGTCTGGAAATCGATTCATTGAAAGGATCATTTTGAACCGTGCAGGTAAACAATACAAACTTGCAGTAGTGATTGAAAACCTGATAGAGATTCAGCAGTAAGGCATGCATTGTAGAATGGGTCAGCTAAAAACATCATGATTATAAAGTATGAATCAGCATGCTGTAATATTGACAAGATGTTTCTTTGTTTCAATACTTGCACATGGTTACAAGTGAGAGAACCCAGCTTCCGCTTTGGCAAGCACAATTGACTCTCTGGGAGAATAATGATAGCTTTTTGATCTATGCAGACTTACAAATAGTTTGACAGATTACAATAAGATTTACTTAAGTTAACTCATGGCCTTCCTCTTCTTGGACATAAGGCCCATGTACCTCTTTTCTGTTCCAAACAATGCGACTTTTGAAATTGTACCTGCCTGTACACCTCCAATCTCCTGCATTCCAGTGAGAACAATCTCCCATTATAACCATAGACTTTCATTCCAAGGAACATCCTGGTGAAACTCTTCTGCACTCTTTCTAGTGCTGCAAGATCCTTTCTTTAAATAGACACAAAATGCTGGAGTAACTCAGCAGGACAGGCAGCATCTCTGGAGAGAAAGAATGGGTGATGTTTCAGGTCGAGACCCTTCTTCAGATCCGAAACATCACCCATTCATTCTCTCTAGGGATGCTGCTGCCTGTCCCGCTGAGTTACTCCAGCATTTTGTGTCTATCTTTGGTTTAAACCAGCATCTGCAGTTCCTTCCTACACAGATCCTTACTTCAGTGTGGTGGCCAGAATTGCACATAGTATTCCAAGTATGGCCTAATCTATGTCTTGCATTTAACTGCAGCATCACTGGTCAACTCTTACACTCAATACCCTGCTTATGAAGAATGCCTTCTTCACTGTCCCTGTGTCGACATTTTCAAAGAGCTATGAACCTGCACCCCAAGGTCCCTCTGTACATTAACATCAACGTCATTTATACATATATCACAGACAGCAGAGGTCCCAGCATAGCTCCCTGCGGATTAAAAATGTCCTGCCTGAATATTGTTCTTCCACCGTAATGCTTTGTCTTCGATCAGTAAAGCTGTTCTAAATCCATACGATCAAGTCATTGTTAATCCCATGCATGTCAATCTCCTGACGTGAGGTTGACTGTCTATAATGCTATGGGTCGGAAAGAACTGTAGATTCTGGTTTAAATTGAAGATAGACACAAAATGCTGGAGTAAAGCAGCGTGACAGGCAGCATCTCTGGAGAGAAGGAATGGGTGGCGGGTTTCGGGTCGAGACCCTTCTTCAGACTGGTGTCAGAGGAGTGGGCGGTACAGAGATAAAATGTAGGTAGACACAGTAAGACTGGTTGGAAAACTTGGAAGGGCGAGGAGATGGGGAGAGAGCGAGGGAAAGCAAGGGCTACTTGAAGTTAATTCTATGGATCCACTCTACTTCTCTTCTTAAATAAAGGAGCAACTTTAGATATGTTCCTGACCTCCTGGATCTTGCCTGCAGCTAGACAAGACACAAAGATCCTCATCAAGGCTCTTGTAATCTCCTCAATTGCCTCCCTGAATCACCTGGGATGGGTCCCATCAGATCGTAGGATTTATCCATTTTAACACCTTTCAAGAGACCCAACAACAATCTCAAACTGACTTTTGCATATTAGTATCCTCTGCATTCACAGATAAATTTGCAAATATAAGTTATAACATGTTGATTAAATCAAGCGCTGATTGTCATGGAGTAATGGGCCTGTCCCACTTGGACGCGCGTAATCTACGCATCATCATTTATGCGTCACGACGCACGACGCGCACATCGTGCCATGCACGTGATGCGCGCATGGTGCGCATTACGTGCACATGGTGCGTGGTGACCTAGGCAGTGGCGGCGGTCGCGCGCTGCGCCCCAGCATTTTGTGATGTACAAAATCTTTGTGCGCCATCTGCACGACACGCAAATGAAGCCCAAGTGGGACAGGCCCATTACAGGTTTCTGAAGAATGATCCTGATCCGAAATGCTGCCTATACATTCCCTCCATAGATGCTGCCTGACACACTGAGTTACTCCAGCACTTTGTATTTTGCTGAAGATTCCAGCATTTGCAGTTCCTTGTATCTCTATTTAGGGCAGGGCTCACTATTCGTGAGAATGGAAGTTTGGAAGCTGGACGTAGTGCGAACTCCATCATCAAGTTCGCCGACGACACCACTGTTGTGGGACGAATCACTGATGGTGACGAGTCAGAATATAGAAGTGAGATCGACCGACTGACAAAATGGTGCTAGCACAATAACCTGGCTCTCAACACCAGCAAAACCAAGGAACTCATTGTGGACTTTGGAAGTGGTAGGATAGGGACCCACAATCCCATTTATATCAACGGGACGATGGTGGAAAGTGTCAAGAACTTCAAATTCCTGGGTGTGCATATTTCCGAAGATCTTTCCTGGTCCCAGCACACTGACGCAATTATAAAGAAAGCACATCAGCACCTCTACATCCTGAGAAGATTACGGAAAGTCGGTATGTCAAAGATGACTCTCTCGAACTTCTACAGGTGCAGAGTAGAGAGCATACTGATTGGTTGCATCATGGCTTGGTTCGGCAACTTGAGCGTCCAGGAGCAGAAAAGGATGCAGAAAGTTGTGACCACTGCCCAGTCCATCATCAGCTCTGACCTCCCCACCATCTAAGGAATCTATCATAGTTGCTGCCTCAAAAAGGCTACCAATATCATCAAGGACCCACACCATCCTGGCCACACACTCATCTCTCTGCTGCCATCAGGTAGAAGGTACAGGAGCCTGAACTCTGGTACATCCGGGTTCAGGAACAGCTTCTTCCCCACAGCCATCAGACTATTAAACTTGCCATCAAACAAACTCTGAACTACAACAGCCTATTGCACTTTATCTGTTTAGTTATGTGTGTATATATATGGTCTATGCTACATAGACACACTGAACTGTTTCGTATTTATGTTTACAATACTCTGTTGTGCGGCAGCAAGCAAGAACTTCATTGTCCTATCTGGGACACATGACAATAAACTCTCTTGACTTGACTTGGTGATCCATTCCAGAGCCCATGTGTGGGTTTAATTGATACTCCTGAGATCTTGTAACCACTGATTTATTCTGGGACTCCAGGTATGATAAGACTGTCCCCATGACCACACAAGCTTCCATCATTCTCACTACAATCTGTTGCATTGAAATTTAGAATTAGAAACAAGAAGCTGAAAAGTCTGACCAAAATAAATAAATTAAAATTATGAATGTCAGATAAAGAGCCTGCCCTCCGGCTCTCAGCAGTTTAGTCTTTATACAGATGATAGCACCGAGGCATATTAGTCAAATAGAAGCAGTGGAATTAATTCCCATGAATTAATCCGAGTTAGTGGCTGTTGGAACAAAAGGTTTCTCAGGGCATTCTAGTGCATGTAATGGAATGCTTTTGTTTGATGATTTTAACAAAACATCTCTCGGTAACTGCCAGAATTTCTTACCTGCCAAATATGTCTGTGTGTGCAATTCTGTCACGCTCATCAAATCCGAATTTTGCTGCTGACAGCTTCTTCTTGCCTCGTGCCATGTTAGAGCTGATTCACTGTTGATCTGGTAACATTTGGTTGATGAAGGATCTTTACTCCACAAAGAACTACAGAGGTCAGCTGTAAAACAAGCAGATTTTATGATTAAATATATGTCCCTCTGGACAAACTTTAAATAAATGGATACAAATATCTGCAGCACTGACTAATGTGCATCAAATGGAAAGGTATACACAAAGCTGCTAATAACTTTCAAAATCATTATTTATATCAGGATAAGCGTGGTCTGGACTCATTGACATAAACCTTGCTAGTGAATGGCAATAGTTTTTGAGGCGAAATTATGCCATTTAAGTTTCAGTTTAGGTTTAGATGAAAAGCTATGTTTTGCATGCTATCCAAATCAAATCAGATAATCCTCGTTATAATGGACCATTGGGGGGCGGGTTGGTGTCTGTTATTACCGATTGTCCGCTGTAACTGAGCAAGGTATTCACTCCAACCACCTGGCGGTCACTTTGTTTTCAAATACAAATTATTTTTAACAATTAAAAATGTTTCTTGTTACTGCAAGTTAAAATTACTAAAGGCTATTTGTTACCTTGCTTAATAGAGTATCATTGCACGTGTCGATTGAAGCAATTGCTGGTCGATGTCAATTACCCCCCACCCCCACCACCACAGTGTAACTAGCAGCCTGTGTTCTTAAAGAGACAGTGGTGTCTGATTAGTTGGGGACTCTCGATCCACTATTACAAAATCCATTATAAAGAGGTCCGTAATAACAAGGATAGACTGTACTATGCCTGAATACAATCAAGTTTTTCCCAGTTGTTATCAGGCAACTGAGTCAACTTTGATCGGACTTTGATGGCTTTACCTTGAACTAGATGTTATTCCCTTATGATGTATCTATAGAAGGGCAGTATCAGGATGGAGGTTATGTGCATTGGCGGGAGAAGAGGGGGTGCCAGGGGGAAGGAGGAAGGGGGCATTAGGGTTCCTGACAGGCTCACTACTTGAGGAGTTTGAAGGAGTGGCTGTAGTGGTTTCCTCTACCCACTACACAATGGAACAATGCTGAGACAAACATTCCAACCTCACCGCTGATGTCAGGGTGAACTGCACACCACTGCTTAGACCTGCAGAGTGAAGGTTCACAGAGAAAACCTTCCTTCATGCAGTGGCCTGCGTTCTTTACATACAGATTCCTTGCTTAAATATAGAGAAATGTATGTTTTGCAATATAAATAATTGGAGCTGGGAGTCATCTATTGATGTGTTGTGATATGAGCCAGTGGATCTGCAAAGCAGGATGTGAAGATGTTTAAGCTCATCTATCCTTCAATCGATGCCACTGGAATAGAACATCCATAATCCAGTGGAAGGGGGTAATTTGTTTAGTTTAGTTTAGTTTAGTTTATTGTCACGTGTATCGAGGTAAAGTGAAAAGCTTTTTTGTTGCGTGTTATCCAGTCAGTAGATGAGTACAATCGAGCTGTCCACAGTGTTACAGATGCAAGATAAAGGGTATAACATTTAGTGCAAGATAAAGTCTAGTAAAGTCAATTGAAGATAGTCTGAGGGTCTCCAATGAGGGTAATGGTAGGCTAGGACCACTCTCTAGATGGTGATAGGCAACAGAACCATCCTATCATTAGTAGGCATAGCTATACGGTGAGAGGGGGTAATATAGTGATGTGCAGGGGTACGTTCTTTGGGAGTGGTGGGGGCCTGGAATGCAGGATGGTGGTGGTAGCAGAAACAACAGAGGCGTTTAAGAAGCTTTTAGATAGGCACATGGATTTGCACGGAATGGAGGTATATGGATTTGTTTCAGGCAGATGAGATTAGTTCTGCTTGGCATCATGTTCAACACAAACTATGTGGGCCAAAGGGCCCGTTCCAGTGCTGTACTGCTCTATGTTTCTGTGTTCTAGACAACCCACAATGACAATGCTTCTCCACTCATCTGGGAAATAAGGCTGTGGATCTGAGTAAGGACATCCCTCCCGTCACCTGCATCTTCCTTCTTCTGTTGCTCTGGATCACCATCTCAATCTTTTTTTTATATATTGTGCTGCCCCAGGAAGACGGCATCTATCATCAAGGAACCTTACCTTCCAAGCCGTGACCTTTTTATGCTGCTACTGTTGGGCAGGAGATACTGAACCCTGAAGTCCCACACCATTTGGTTCAGGAACAGCTACTTCCTTATAACTATCAGCTTTGTGAAACCAACCTGCACATCAGATTCAGATTCAGATTCAGATTCCTTTATTGTCATTCAGACCTTTCGGTCTGAACGAAATTTGTTACCTTGCAGTCATAACATGTAATAAATTAAAACAAAACACACAATAAACACATAATTTAACATCCACCACAGTGAGTTTCACTCAAGCACCTCCTCACTAAAGTCTTAAAGTTTTGTCATTTTCCCCTAACTGAGCAATCCAGGCCTTCGATGTCATCGTCCACCATCCCTCATCCTACCTTCTACCTTTGCAACTGAATAGTACAGACCACCTTTTGCATTACCATGGACTTTTTTTTCTAATAGTGATTTGCACTAATGTCATGCTACTATTTGAAAAGTCTTTTTTATTTTAATGTATTGTAAAATCAGGTCACGTGCCATGAGTAATTACTCAGGGTAGGCAGCCAGTCGGCTTTCAAAAAATCTTAAACCGCGCATTCGCAGATTGTTCTCTCAGTAAGCAGTCAGTCGACTTTTATAAAGTCTTCAAAAGCCAAATCTCTTAATAAAATACCTTATTTCCCAGTAATGAAGACGAACCCCCATTTTGAGTTGCTAAATTTTGGAAGAAGGCTGGTGAGACATAGAATTTCTCATGCTCAAAAAAAATAAAAATAAAGAAAGCAATTTGCCCAAGGCTTCCAAATCTCCTTCATTCTGAATTACTGAATGGGCGACCAATTTGGGGAAGAGTTCCTTTCACAGCGTGTGGGAAGTCTGGCAGGGGTAAAGTTGCGGGGAGGGCAGGAGCGTTGAGAAGGAGGGAGTCGGGGATCAGGCTAGTAACTCACTCACTCACCGCTGCCGTGGCGCTCCGGGCCCTCCCCGTAACGTTACCCCTGGCCAGACTCCCCACACACTGTGAAAGGAGCTCTCCCCCCCCCCCCCCCCCCCCACCAGCGGCGCTGTCCTTTTACAGCCACTCCATCAGCAGCCAGCAATGAGGGATAGACTTGGCTATCCCTCAGTGCAGCAACATCGTTCTTGATGTTGCTGTACTGAGGGATAGCCAAGCCTATCTTTCTTGGCTAACAACTTTCCAACTTCGGCTTCCAAGACACGTAAATTTTCGTGCCTTATTTTTGGGTAAAAAATAGCCTTCATTGCCGGGAAATACGGTATTTAAAAACATATAGCACCAAGAAATTGTACTTACCACATTATTGGTTTGCGAACTCCATTCGTCTCTTTTTGTTTCCAAAGATACTCTTAAGATAATGGCAATCCATGTTTGAAAAACCCGCCAAGAAAGTTGCGCTGCGCATGCGCAGTAGGCTGCCACGCATGCGCAGTACTGCAAAGGCAGAATTTCAGGTGCCTTCAGCTCTCCCTGGCATTGACAACTTGAAGCAGCGTCGACTGCACGTGGGCTACACAGACTTTTGTGTGTTGCAAGCACTGCGGATGAAAGGCACGGAGAATTATGCCTACCCAAGGCATCAATCTCTTAGGTGGGCATAATTCTCCCGTGCCTTTACCATTTATATTTAATAATTACCAATTTATAATTTTAGTCAGGGGAGGCAGTGCCTACCTTGCCTACCCTGACGGCATATGTCTATGTAAAATGTATATGTCATTTATATGTCATTTATATATAATTTATGTTTTCATGTTTTGTCTGAGTCTATATGCCAGCAACATTGTTGTAAGCAAGATTTTCCATTGTACCTGTACCTCACCGTACTTGTGCATATCAAAATAAACTCGATTTGACTTGATTTTAGTAACTTGAGTTTGATTTAGTAACATGCAATTAACAAAAATAATGACAAAATTGACATTAAAATTGAGGATTCAAATTTTGTAAAATATGTCAAAATCAAAACAGATTTTGTAAACTATCATTAAACATTGTGGGCATTGAAAATGGGGTGAGGCGGAGGAGTGGGTAAGAATGGGGATTTGTAGAAATTTACACCACTATACCATTGTTACACCACAAGGTTTTCTGGCAGGTTGACCCTGGATGGAATATAGCATCGATTTACCAGAATGCTCCTTAGGCTGAAGGATAAAATAGATCTGGCAGCGACCGTGGAACAAATAAGTTTACATTTCAGGGCCTGATAATTGATCAAATATTCCATTTTGTTCTAATTATTACTCCACCACCTTCTCTGTTGCTGAAACCTAACTTGTTTTCTCACTTTAAAAAAAAAGTGCTGGAGTAAATCAATGGGTCAGCCTTATCTCTGGAGAAAGTGGATAGGTAATGTTTCGGGTCAGGACTTTTCTTCAGACGAGACCCTTCTTCAGACATCACCTATACATGTTCTCGAGAGATGCAGATAATTGAGCCAACCAGCAACTTCAGTGCTTTGTGCCGTGATCTTCAGAGATGCTGCTTGGCCCATTGAGTTACTCCACCATTTTGTGCCATTTATTGTAAACCAGAATCTGCAATTCCTCATGTCCAGATCCAGGGGCCACAGTTTAAGAATAAGGAGTAAGCCATTTAGAACGGAGACGAGGAAACACTTTTTCTCACAGAGTTGTGGTATTCGATGCCTCAGAGGGCGGTGGAGGCAGGTTCTCTGGATGCTTTCAAGAGAGCAAGATAGGGCTCTTAAAAATAAGGGGACATGTCAGGGGATATGGGGAGAAGGCAGGAACGGGGTACAGATTGGGGATGATCGGCCATGATCACATTGAATGGCGGTGCTGGCTCAAAGGGTCGAATGGCCTACTCCTGCAACTATTGTCTATTGTCTACATTTTTTTTTTGTTTTCCCACTTTCCCAGTTCTATTAAAGAGTCCTGAACCTGATGTTAACTGTTTCTCTATCCAAAGACACTGTCTGGCCTTCTGAGTGTTTCAAGAATTCTCTTGTAAAGTGACAGCTCGGAAACGGGCCCCTCAGCCGACTGAGTCCATACTATCGCCAATAATTTACACCAATCCAAAATAATCCAATTTTTCAGCATTTTCATAAGTTCACCCCAGATTCTACCACTCTTGTCCATATCAAGGGCAATTTACAGTGACCAATTAACCAAATGGTTGGAATATATTTAAAAAATCAGTGGCAGAGAAAATATGGCCTTTTAGTTACTTGACAAAGGCGAGAGATATATAAGGTACTATATATGCAAATCAAATAGAGTCCCTTCCTTTTCCTGCTTCCAAACAACAAAAACGTTTTGAAGCTAAAAAAAGGGAAAAACTGTGAAATTGATTAAGAAAGGAAGGAAACCAGGGTCACTGATGGCAACTTGCAAAGTGGCAATTGTTTTCAACAGGAAAATAAAGTTTTTGCAATACACAAGGAATAATCTGCACTAAATGTCAGAGAAAAAAGGAATACCATACGTTTAGAGATTTGAAGGTAATGTTACTCTAACAATTGTAACCTAATGATTATTAAAATGTATTTGTGAGTATTTAACTTACAGAAATAACTTTACAGGCCTCATCACTTGCAGCCTTTGTATGATTTACTCATTTGCTGTGTGGCAAATACTATCAAACTGGCGATACTTGCCTAATGGAAAACCAGTGTTAAACAGGGGAACCTGGATCTGTTTTGTGTGAGATGTGCTACAATGAAATTGTTATCACACAACGTGGTATTGTGTCCAATCAAATTGTCTTTGCACACCATACCTGGTATAAAGGCTTGTTTCCATGCCATATGACTCTATGACCCTAACACTCTAAAATGTTTGTGGAACAAGAACCATAAAAACACCATATTGTCATCAGGTTCACAGGTTCACATGCTACAGGTAAGGAGCTCTGCCATTCTTCTTTGATCTGGCTTGTTTGCATCTCCAGGCTTACCAGAGAGGTTGCTTCTCAACTGCTTCCTCGGTCCATGGTCAACTAGTTCGAAATGTTGGCTTTGCCAGCAACATTTACGTTCACATTCCAAAAACAAGTAAGCGAGAAATAAAATGATTTCTAATTTAATTTAGTTTAGTTTAGTGTCATCTGTACCGAATGTCATGTACACATTTTAATGGAACTGCCTGCCTTCTCTATGAAAAAAGTGCTTGTCCATCAGATTTCAGAATTGTTGAAATTGTTGTCTGTCTGTCGGTCTGGGGATTTTGGCATGCACTTTGCATCGGATGGTACTAAGATCAGAGTAGAAACTACAGATGCTGGTTAATGTGCAAAAGGACACAAAGTGCTGGAGTAACTTAGCAGGTCACGCAGCATCTCTGAAGAACATGGACTGGTTATGTTTTGAGTTGAGACCCTTCTTCAGAGTCTGGAGTCTGAAAAAAAGATCTTGACCCAAAACTTTACCTTTCTATGTTCTCCAGAGATGCTGCCTGACCTGCTGAATTACACTGTTTAAGAAAGAACTGCAGATGCTGGAAAAATCGAAGGTAGACAAAAACGCTGAGTTTCTCCAGTATTTTTGTCTACCTTTGCACTTTGTGTACTAAGCTCATAATCTATTTCACAAGAATCACTTCACAACGTAATAAAAACATGCAGCTCAGCCAATAATACACAGAGCTTGCAAATTCACGTGATATAAGATGGAGCAGCACATTTCAAACTTGATATCAACACAACTATCACCTCAGGCCAAACATATTGTTAATTGTTAAACGGTAGTACTTACTTATGAGTCATTAAGGCAAGACGGCAAGTGGGTTTGATAAACAGGGATCTTATCAATGGCTATCTAAGAACAATAATCCCGGTTGGGTGGAAAAAAATGACCATCAGCAATTTAACTTCCTGAAATTGCCAATTAAAAAGTAGATTTGGAAAACACAATTTTGTTTGGACAAAATAAACTATTCAAAGCAGCAAACCTTAACAAAATAAATGTGCTTACTTCTCTCAATATCAATCTGAACACTACAATCAATCAGCTAAGTAATTTCTTAGAACATAGAACAGTACAGCACAGGAACAGACCCTTTAGACCACAGTGTCTGTGCCAAACAATGCCAATTTAAAATTTTAAGAAAAAACTGCAGATGCTGGAAAAATCGAAGGTAGACAAAATTGCTGGAGAAACTCAGCGGGTGAGGCAGCATCTATGGAGTGAAGGAATAGGTGACGTTTTGGGTCAAGACCCTTCTTCAGGCTGAATTAAATTAAATTAAATTAAACTCTTCAGCCTGCACATTATCCATATCCCTCTGTTCCATGCATTTTCATGTGCCTATCTAAAAATCTCTTCATTTACACACAATGATATACAATAATAAATCTATAACTGATTAAAGTCAGTGTTGATCTGTAAGATTTAATCCAGTGTTAATTTCTGAGGTTGTCAATGTCACGAGTTAAGAGTTTTTTTTAAATCAGAAAAGTTGTTTTCTTTATCAACAAATGCTTAAGCAGATCCTCTGGTTTTGCTTCCACTCTGGTTTGGCGTGTTCTGAGCTGGCTAATGGCTTCAATATTGGAATAACAGACTCTTCCACATGAACTACAAAATTGGGAAATAACTTCTTCCTTAAATTGGTATGGGTTTTTGAATGTGCCTATTACCCAGAAGTTGCACATCATTATATTGGAAAGGCAGAGGTTAATTAAATGATAGTATTCATAAAAATACAAGGACATTGCTATTACACACAAGAATAAGTTATATTTTATAACCTAGTAAAGTTAGGTGTATTAACACTCCCGGACGATCCTAGAGGGTCGCAGGCCACTGCCATACCCCGGCGGCAGGCCTGGCTCGCCTGCCACAGAACCGGGAACCCGCCTGGAGTGGGAGCCTCGTTTGAGGTTCATCTCCTGCCCACCCATGAAGACCGAGATCCAGAGAGAAGAGTAGAGGAAGTCGGCAATAGCGGCGAACACTGGACAAAGGACTGGTATGAAGAGCCGGGGGCTTTACCTTCCACACCCTGAAGATCGGGTGTGGGAGGAACCCACAAGGCATGAAGGCTGAAGGTGGCCGGCCGAGGAGAGGGACAACAGTTCGCTAGACATTCTGGATCGAGCCGACGGCTGCAACGGGCCTTTACAGCCAGCTGCAGTTGGGACTTTGAAATTGGTCCAAAACCTGGCGACTCTTGATTAGTGGGCTGTTTCTATACATAATGTACCTAACCGGTGAATTTATGATTTCTCTGCACTCTTTCCCGCTGAAACGGAACATAATACTCTAAGTGTGGCCTCGCCATCATCCTGTACAACCATAACATAATGTTCCAATTTCTTGATATAGATGTCAAACAGCAATGGGCACAGCATCGATCCCTAACCACTGGTCATGGGCTTCCAGTATGTCAAACAACCTTCCAACACCATCCTCTGCTTGTTACTGTTAAGACAATTCTGTGTCCAGTTACCTACCTCTTCTTGAATCCCATATGACCTAACCTTCCAAAGCAGACTGTCATGCGGAAACATATCAAAGGTCTTGCTGCAATCTATGCAGATTAGGACAACGTAGTCTATGCTATACCCTTCCCTCATTAACCTTCTTGATTACTTTTTCAAAAAACTCTATCAAATTCATGAGAAGATCTCCATGCTCCAGCCCTCCTCATTTCAATTTCTTATCCCTCAAAATCCTCTCAGGTAACATCACGTTCACAGTTTACAGGCTTACTAGTTGTTAGTCCCCAGATTTTTCTTTGCAGCTCTTCTTAAATAGAGGACAAAATTAGCCACCCTCCAGTCTTCTGGGACCTCTAACGATGATTCATGTATCCGACAAGTCATCCTCGAACACGAGGGACTGACTTAGAAGGAGAAGGAGATCTCTGATACTTTATTACAGATGATGGTTGGTGAGGGGCAGCATGTTGATATGATTTAGGAGGTAGCCAAGATTAAATCTAAGTGCATATATGAGGCAATGTTGAGAAATATATGCAGGTGATGTTGCAAATAGAATGAGATGACTGAAGTCCACCTAGTGGAATGTTAACGAAGGGAAATTGGAAGCGAGTAATATGGTCAACCTTGTCAGAGATTGCTGAATGGTTAAGTATGATAAATTGCCTCAGGCCTTATTGTAGAACACAGGTTCAATCCTGAACTCCTGGTGCATGTCTTTGGTATGTCCGTCAACTACACTGAACTACATTCATCCCTTCCACTGCTGTAACTGGCACACAGTGACTGTTGTGTGTACTATCTACAAAATGTATTGCAGTTACCTGACCAGACCTCCAACAATCTCAATCTCTACAACCAAGAAGGACATGGGCAGCAGTATACAAATATTATCACTTCCAGGTGTCCTTCCAATACACACAGAAATATAATTGGTCTTTCATCATCACTGGTTCAACATCCTATAATTCCTTGCTCAGGAGCACTGTTCATAAGTTCATAGGTTATAGGAGCAGAATGAGGCCATTCACATCATCAAGTATACTCCGCCATTCAATTATGACTAATCTATTTTCCCCTCTCAACCACATTCTCCTGCCTTCTTCCCATAACCCCTGACACCCAAACTAATCAAGTATCTTTCAATCTCTGCCTTAAAAATATCCACTGACGGCCTCCACAGCCTTCTGTGGCAATGAATTCCACAGATTCACTACCTTCTGGCTAAGGAAATTCCTCCTCATCACGTTTCTAAAGATACAGTACGTCCTTCCTCTTATTGTGAGGCTATGACCTCTGGTCCTAGACTCTTCCACTAGTGGAAACATCCTCTCCTCATCTACAATATCTAGGTATTTCACTATTCAGTAAATTTCAATGAGATACCCCCTCATCCTTCTGAACAGTAGCACTGTGGGAGTAAACATCTACAGAATGACTACAGTGATTCAAGATGGGCTACTTGCGTTAGTGGTAGGCAATAAATATTGGCTAAGCAAGCAAAGCCCAGATTCCAAAAGCGAATGCAAAAAAAGAATATCAGCAAGTTCAGGATTTCTACATTTGCTTGTGTGAAGACAGGGGTCTGTGATTTCCTGATGGTTGTTTTTCCAACTGCACTTCATTGCTTCATTGATTACAGCATGGAACAGCAAACTTCCTGTAATTGTCCAGTGCTGATGCTGGGGAATCTACCCACTGAATCTTGACTAGGTTAGTCTTGGCTCTAGAACAATGGCGTCTTTACAATGGGGAGGCAATAGCTGTGAAGGATCTAGGTATTGGTTGTTTACATTTGTTTGGACTTGATTCCATTTATTTAACTTTAAAAAAAATCATTTAATTGGTTTTAAACTTTTTTTAAAAAACGTCAAAAGTGATTGCCTTATTAATTTTGCACAGATCCGATAGCTTGGGGAAGCTTGGAAAGCCCACACAATGGAGCTGGAAGAAAAGTGTACAAGTGAGCACTTCCAGGAAATTCTGGGAAATTAATTTTGACGCAATCATGTAATATATTATTATTAATCACCGCTGAGAGCTGGCTTGCTGCAATGGAAACATGACAACTCGATCAAAGCGATTGTGAACGAAAGGAATACATTTTGGGAGGTTAAATCACCTTTATTCACATTGACAGAGGGTTTGCAGAAGAGGTAACACTGAAGTAGAAAGAAAGATCCAGGTGTTTTTGGAGGAATGGAGTGATTACAAAATATTTGAAAGAGAACAGAACAGCCATTAAAATTATTCATTAACAGTGGACTTATAGAGGTAGCTGGCTGATCACCGGTAACGTGTGAATAGGATCCAGCAAGCAGGAGGTGAACTGAGGTGAACTGGTCTACTATAAACTAGTCCAATGGAAGATTGTTATTTCTTGCTTTTATTTAAAATCTAAAAGACAACCTTGAGCAAATGAGACACAGGAAACTGCAGATGCTGGAATCTTGAGTAAAACATAAAGTGTTCGAGTAACTCAGTGGGTCAGGCAGCATCTGTGGTAGGAACAGGTTGGCAAAATGTTGCCCATCTGTTCTTTTACTGATGCTGCCTAGCCCATTGGGTTACTCTGTACTTTGTATTTTACCTCAAGCAAAGGATATCTCTTTGGTGGCTGAAAGTCCCTGTATGTGTTGTGAATCTGTGGAATTCTCTGCCACAGAAGGCAGTGGAGGCCAATTCACTGGATGTATTCAAGAGAGAGTTAGATATGACTTAGGGCTAATGAAAACAAGGGATATGGGGAGAAAGCAGGATGGGGGTTCCAATTTTGGATGATCAGTCATGATCATATTGAATGGCTGAGTCGGCTCGAAGGGCCGAATGGCCTACTGCACCTATATTTTATGTTTTGATGTTTCTATATTTCTCACTCCCTCCCTTCCTCCATCTCCCACAATTGAAAAGCCTAGACCATGAATAAATATTCATCAACTGTGTAAGAACATTTATAAGTGAATCTGCTTGACTCTGGCTGTGCAGTTTGTGAACTTGGTTTTATATTCTCCAGCAACTGCAGGTGCAAAGTATGGCACTAGGACAGGCTTGGTGACATCGAAAGAAAAATACTTTTTAAGTTTTCACATGACGTCCATTTCAATGGGCATTAAGATTCTATCAGAAGCATTGCTGCTCAAGAGTAACAGATCTGCTTTCAACAGGAAATTCTACTAAGTAGACATGGCACTCTTGCATTTAGACTCTGCAGATACGATATACGCACTTCTGGAGAACAATGAGAGGAAAAGGTCTTGGATGCCACTGACCTTTTCTGGCTGCCAAGGTCAGTGGCTGCCGGTGATGGATAAAGGATGTGCTTTCCTTTCTTCAGTCTATTATGACTTCCAGGCTGATTACTTTGCAGCTGTTTTATACCAAGGAAACAGAATCTATCCTAGATGATTAAATGTTTATTATGAATTTATATCAGTGGTTTAACTTTCATTCTAATTTTCCTTTTGGGCACTTTTAATGATCGATTGTTTGTATGTCCTGCACTACCTTTTCTCAGTTCCCCTGGAAGCACTTTTATAATTTTTTCAATGAGCAACTTTGAAGGCCAGTTCATGTTTATTATAGTTATATCATCTCACCATCCACATCGAATTTTTTGCTAGTATACAGCATGGAAATGGGCTTTCAGCCCAAGCTGACGAGTGATCACCCTTACACTAGTTCTATCCTACACACTAGGGAAAATGTATAGAGCTAATAAACCTACAAACCTACCCATCTTTGGAATGTGCAAGGGAACCGGAGCACCTGGAGAAAACCCACATGGTCACAGGGAGAATTTACAAGCTCCATACAGACAACACCTGTAGTCGATCTCGAACCCAGGTCTTCAGCGCCGTAAAGCAGCAACTCTACCACTGCACCACTGAGTCACCTAGTTTCTGCAGTAATATTAGAGCATAAGACATAAGAGCAGAATTTAATCATTCAGCCCATCGAGTCTACTCGATCATTCAATCATGGCTGATCTATTTTTCCCTCTCAAACCCATTCTGCTGCCTTCTACCCATAATCTTTGATGCCCTTCCCAATCGAGCCTATTAATCTCTACTTTAAACATACACAATGACTTGGCCTCCATTGCCATCTGTAGCAATAAATTCTATAGATTCCCCACCCTCTGGCTAAATAAATACTAAAGGTATGTCCTTTTATTCTGAGGCTGTACTCTCTGGTCCTAGATTCTCCCTTTACCAGACATATCCTTTCCATGTCCATTCTGTGTAGGCCTCCCATTCTCTGGTAGGTTTCAGTAAGATTCCCCCCCTGCATCTCATTGTTGACATGTATGGTAAATGAATGGAATCAATATATCAATAATTTATCAATAAAACAACATAATCAGCATTTTGTTGCAATGGGAACCATGGGCTTGAAATTGTATTGGCCATAAATACTATATGAATGCTATGTGGGAACCTAGGTCTGCTGAACATAATGCCATCGGTACTTAGTTTACATGTGGGGTTTCAGGGAAGATTATTCACACTTTGAAATCAAGACCTGAGTGCATTTAAACGTGAGTGGTCATATGAGGATCACACACCTGCTGTAATCAATCAATGTCCTTCCTCCAACTCTTAAAGGGGAATAGCCATCGAGTCCGAGACGCATTCCAACCACTGCTGAGAGCAAAATCTAAGAGAGAACCAGCACCAAGCATGACAGCTACAGGGGAGGTGTTGCACATTTGGAAATTCAGCTACACCGTATTTCTGCTTCCTCCATTAGTCAGTGCCTGGATAAAGGTGGAGATGGTAACCTGGGAGATAAGTACAAGGAGTGAGGCCCTACAGGCCTGATCCCAAAACATACATTTAATTATCACAGTATCACAATTCTAATCTGCCACCGCATCATCACCATAACAACACACTTTATTTTACCTCTGCACTCTCACATCTCACTCCTCACTCACAATTGCAACCTCTCAACCATAGAGAAACACTCACTACAGTTTTCACTACTTGATGAGATGCACAAAATCCTAAGAGAGATAACGATAAGGGGAATGGTCATGGTCTTCTTCCAAGGATAGAGGAGCCCAGAACTAAAGGGCAGAGGCTTAATGTGAAATGGAAAAGCTTTAGAAGAGGACAGAAACACAGTTCCTTCACGCAATATATGGAACAAGCTGCCAGAGAAAGCTCTAGAGACAGGAAAAATAGTGACATTGAAAATAAATTTGAACAGGTACGTGAATAGGAAAGGTTTAGAAGGATATGGGCCAGCCAAATG
Source organism: Okamejei kenojei (assembly GCA_035221665.1). Taxonomy (NCBI): domain Eukaryota; kingdom Metazoa; phylum Chordata; class Chondrichthyes; order Rajiformes; family Rajidae; genus Okamejei; species Okamejei kenojei. The sequence continues at coordinate 117,173,645 of CM069132.1, read as the reverse complement.
GAGGCAAAAAGAACAAGCTCAGTTACAGCAACTAACTATAGATTCATAGAATCATACAGCACAGGGCAGCACAATGGCACAGTGGTAGAGCTGTTGACATTTGGCGCCAGAGACCCAGATTTGATCCTGACTATGGGTGCTGTTTGTATGGAGTTTGTACATTCTCCCTGTTGCCGTGTGGGTTTTCTCCAGGTGCTCCCATTTCTCCCCACACTCCAAGAAATCTCGCTACATGTGACAATAAACTACACTAAAACTAAAACTAGTGTGTTGGATAGTTCAACTTCAAGTGAGTTTATTGTCATGTGTCCCTGATAGGACAATGAAATTCTTGCTTTGCTTCAGCACAACAGAACATAGTAGGCATTGACTACAAAACAGATCAGTGTGTCCATATACCATTATATAAATATATACACACATGAATAAATAAACTGATAAAGTGCAAATAACAGATAATGGGTTATTAATGTTCAGAGTTTTGTCTGAGCCAGGATAGTGTAAGTGTACAGGGTGATCGCTGATCAGCCTGGACTTAGTAGACCGAAGGGCCTATTTCTGCACTGGAGAGAGTACAGAGGAGATTTACTAGAATGTTGCCAGGGTTCCAGCAACTCTGTTACAGAGAAAGGTTGAACAAGTTAGGTCTTTATTCTTTGGAGCGCAGAAGGTTAAGGAGGGACTTGATTGAGGTCTTTAAAATGATGAAAGGGATAGACAGAGTTGACGTGGATACGTTTTTCCCATTGAGGGTAGGGAAGATTCAAACAAGAGGGCATGACATGAGAATTAAGGGACAGAAGTTTAGGGGTAACGTGAGGGGGAACTTCTTTATTCAGAGGGTGGTGGCTGTGTGGAATGAGCTTCCAGCAGAGGTGGTGGAGGCAGGATCGATTTTAACATTTAAAAGTAAAGTGGATAGGTATATGGACGGAAAGGGAATGGAGGGGTATGGTCTGAGTGCAGGTAGATGGGACTAGGGGAAAACAAATGATCGGCACGGACTGGAAGGGCCGAGAGGGCCTGTTTCCGTGCTGTAATTGTTATATGGTTATATGGTTATATGGTTATCTCCAAAGTCTAAAGCATAGAAACAGGCCATTCAGCCCATCTTGTCCATGCTGACCAAGATGTCTTACCTCGTTCCCCCTGCCCATCTTTGGCCCATGTCCCTCTAAACCTTTCCTATCCATGTACCTGTACAAATGTCTTTTAAATGTTGTTTAAATATTGTTATAGCCTGGCCAAATTGGGCCAAAGGACCCGTTTCTGTGCTGTCTGACATTGACTCTTCACTCTCACAACCAAAGGATGTTTCATTCAGAGGGCTGAACCAATAGTAAAGGATCCCAGGTTCCGTGGGCTCAATGGGATGAGAGAAAATAGTAGATGGAGAAGTTGCTTATGGTCCCTTCAGACCATAATGCCCATGTCTAACATGATCCAAATTAAACTAATCTCTTTCTGCGTATTGGTAATACATATCTCTCCATTCCCTGCAAATCAAGGGACCGATCTAAAAGCCTCTTAAGTGTCACTATCACATCTGCCTCCACCACCACCTCTGGCAGCAGGTTCCAGGCACCTACCACTTTATGTGTACAAAGCATGCCCCACGCATCTCCTTTCAACTTTAACCCACTCACCTTAAAATTATGCACCCTAGGCTTGCTTAACCCCCTCCCCAAAAGATTCTGAGCATCAGTAACAGTGGCTGTGATGATGGCGAAGTGGACATGCTGAGGATAAATATGCTATGTGTATTTGAAAGATATAAAGCACGGTTCTGAATTTGACTTCAACTGGTCACCCTGTCTACAGGAGCTGAGAGAGGCACGTTGATTAGTCCTGTTACTGTCTTAGATGGCATCGCATTGGAAAGATTACAGAGAAGATTTACAAGGATGTTGCCAGGACTTGAGGGTCTGAGCTATAGGGAGAGGTTGAGCAGGCTGCGACTCTACACCTTGGAGCACAGGAGGATGAGGGGTAATCTTATAAGACGCATAAAAGCCTGAGAGGAATAGATTGGGTAGACTCACAGAGTCTCTTGCCCAGAGTAAGGGAATCAAGAACCAGAGGACATAGGTTTAAGGTGAAGGGGAGAAGATTTAATAGGAATCTGAGGGGTAACCTTTTCACAGAAAGGGTGGTCGGTGAATGGAACGAGCTGTCAGAGCAGATAATTAAGGCAGGGAATATTGCAACGTTTAAGAAACAATTAGACATGTACATGGATAGGACGTTTAGAGGGATATGGGTTAAACGCAGGCAGGTGGGACTACTGTAGATGTGACATGTTGGTCAGTGTTGTCCGAAGGGCCTGTTTCCATGCTGTATTACTCTATGTCTCCAGGCACACAAAGTCAATGGCCAACAACAGCTAACCCAGAAGCACCAGCAATTATATTTACTTTAACGTTGGCATCAAATGAAAAACATTAGATAACATTAGACCGTTGTGAGACGTTAGTTTTATCCTACTGATGATGTGTTGTTGCAATAGTAATCCTGCTCAGTACAAGAGACAATAGACAAAAGACAATAGGTGCAGGAGTAGACCATTCGGCCCTACACGCCAGCAGCACCATTCAATGTGATCATGGCTGTTCATCTCAATTCAGTACCCTCGTTCCTGCCTTTTCCCCATAGCCCCTGACTCCGCTATCTTTAAGAAGCCTTATCCAGCTCTCTCTTGAAAGCATCCAGAGAACCTGCCTCCACCGCCCTCTGAGGCAAAGAATTCCACACACAACTCTCTGTGAGTGTTTCATCGTCTCCGTTCTAAATGGCTTACCCCTTATTCTTAAACTGTGGCCCCTGGTTCTAGACTCCCCCAACATCTGGAACATGTTTCCTGCCTCCATTGTGTCCAATACCCTTAACAATCTTAAGATCCCCTCTCATCCTTCTAAACTCCAGAGTGTACAAGCCCAGCTGTTTCATTCTCTCAGCATATGACAGCCCCACCATCCCAGGATGTAAACCTACGCTGCACTCCCTCAATAGCAAGAATGTCCTTCCTCAAATTAGGGGACCAAAACTGCATACGATACTTCAGGTGTGGTCTCACTAGGGCTCTGTACAACTGCAGAAGGACCACTTTGCTCCTATACTCCTCTTGTTATAAAGGCCAACATGCCATTCGCTTTCTTCATTGCCTGCTGTACCTGCTTGCTTACTTTCATAGACTGATGAACAAGGACCCCCAGATCCCGCTGTACTTCCCCTTTTCCTGCAGGTTTGGATATTTGGTGTATGTGCTTGGCTGAGGAGTCAATGGTGTGAAGCTACCATCCGCAGGATCATGGCTTGTTTCTATCAAGAGAGAGTTAGATTTAACTCTTAGGGCTAAAGGAATCAAGAGATATGGGGAAAAAGCACGAGTGGGGTACTAATTTTGGATGATCAGCCATGATCATATTGAATGGCGGTGCTGGCTCGAAGGGCCAAATGGCCTACTCCTGCACCTATTTTCTATGTTTCTATAAGACTGTCGTAAACATGGTCATGATTTATGTAGGGCAAGTTAAAAACACGGGGCATCATGTTACAGTTGTGTAGAGCACTGGTGATGCCGCATCCTCTCTAGCTAATTCACATCCTTCCTATCGTGCTGTATGTGCGGTTCTGGTGTTTGTATATATGATTAAGCTAGATGGGTGAGAAGAAAAGATTCACAGCAGTTGCTGGAACAGGTAGGCTTGACATTAATAGGAGAGATTGGGACTGTTTTTCCTAGAGCAAAGAAGGTTGAGGGGTGATCATAACGAGGGTTATGAAATCATGAGGAGCCTAAAACGGGGGATGGTCACAATTTAATTTCCTGTGTGAGGGAGTCTAAAACTGGAAGGAATAGATTTAAGGTGAGAGGGGAGAGGATTTAAGGAGATGTGAGAGTCATGTATTTCAACAAGGAAGGTGATGAGTATATATAATGGGCTGTGAGAGGAAGTGATAGTGCCATGTACAATTATAATGTTTAAAAATCCATTTGATAAGCTCATGGAGAGGAAAGGTTTAGAGGGATTCAGGCCAAATGCAGCAAAACGGGATTAGCTCAAGAAGGCACATTGAACAGTATGGACAAGTTGAGCCAAAGGGCCGGATTATGTGCGATATAACTCGATAACATGGACTTGCTGCAATGTCCAAGTGTGGATGTCAAGGAACAATGAGATGTGAGGTATTGCACAGCCCCTGGCAATCCTTCCAACTGCTGGTATTCCTTTGGTGAGACCTTTGCTATCCATGGTTCTTCTTCTCTGGTAATCTTGATGAAGCCTCTCATAAGAATGAATGAGCATAAGTGAATTAAAGCAAGACTAAATCATGCCAATTGTATCATGACTGAATCAACTTCAATTATCATTACCCATGAAAGCCAGAAACATATCCACACTCATGCGATATATTAAACAGACCAATGTGCCCAGATAAATTCAGAGGACAAAAATTCAATTTTAATCTGCCATAATCCTGGAAGAGAGAATTGTCCTGAAATGCATATTATGGGAGTAATGCTGTTCCCTACAAATGAGGAATTTAAAATATGACTTGCGTTGGGAATGAGTAGTAATACAATTCAAGCAATTTCTGTTTATTTGTTTGTAGAATATGAGCATTGCTGACAGGTCTAGAATTTGTTTGACCCTTGAGAAGGTTTGGTGAGTTACAGTGAATCACTGCATCAAGCTGACTCATGCACTGTTATTATATAATTAATTCAAATTTTCCACCTAAAATCAATATAGAATTACAATACATAATCCCATCAAGATATTGTGCAACCTGGATATTGCAGGCAGTGCTGTTTCCAAGGCCATTCATTCCCACTGCATACCATGGTAATATATCCAACAATGATGATGCAGAAGTTTGGACTGCTGGAAAATTAGATTATTTATGTATGCTTTATCAATGAAACCAAGCCATTGGTTTCTATCTGTGTGAGAGGTTCCCTTAATATTGGCATGTAGGAAGATATTGATGAGGGGGACAATATAGGGCAGACAGGGATGATTATACATTTTTCATGTCTAAATGCTTCATTCAAAGACAAATGGTTTTCTTCTCAATATTAGTTATTGTAGCTGCTTGGGAGTTTATTCAGCAATTTTGAGAGCATTTAGCCACAGTACAATGGATCTGGAACCACATTCAGGCTTGTCCAAAGATTTCAAGTCCTGTAGAACATTTGCGAAAATGGGTGGGCTTTTACAGCAATCCAACGGTGTCATGTTAACCATTACTGATTAGAATTAATTATTCCAAATTTATTTAATCAATTTATTTTAAATTTGCTTTATTGGCTTGGGTTCATTGGAGTAGCTGACTCTGGAAAACTGGATTTATAGCTTTAATGGCCAAAAGTGATAGGTATCTTTCCTGAGAATGCAATCTAATAAGTTAAAGTACTTTAAAAAAAACGAACCACAAATTGTTTGAATTTTTATTCACATGAGCTTAGTAAAAATGGCTCCTGCAACATTGATAAGGATCTCTGAGTGAGTTTGGCTACATTTCCCCTTTCCACGACTTTTTCAAATCATAGACATATTTAATATTTCCAATGTTTGACAAAGGAACCTTATAGCAAGTGTCCAAGGATTATTCTAGGCTAGGAATTGTGCATTTAGCAATAATAGCATGAGCTATTAACCCTAATTTAATGAGTGCAAAAAATGAACGAGTGAAGAGCTGTAAACTACTCAAATTTGTCCATGATTTGCGAAGGGTCCATTTCACACATGGCTTCTCTTTTAATGTCAGTAATTCCCTCATGCGCTGACTCACAACCGCAATACACATTGAACCATGATAGCAATGGCATCTAAAACGATCTTAGGCAATATCTGACGTGTCAGTGAAAGCAGTTGCAAATGATTCCCGGACTTTGCCTGCTGGACTAGATGAGATAAGGTACCACGTTTTAACATCATATGGTATTTATTGAATCCATCATCAACAAAATAACAAAACAGGAAGCAACAACTGAACTACTGGAGTAGATAAACTTAACTAAAATGGAAGCAGTATCATGAGACCACAGGAATTTCTATGCAGAGATAGGGGCTTTTTAGTCCATTTTACTCATGATACAGTGAAAGTAAGGCTATCCAGAAACTTATGCCCAGTACCTTTTTCCATTTTATTTTTCAAATGATTTTCTTTTTGTTTAGAATATACACCTGCCACCTGTTTAAGGAATCTCCCAACAGTTTTTTGCAGGAACAATTTCTCCAAAACACAAAGTGGTTCAGCCAAAATCTGGGGAGGGAATGGACAGGCAACATTTTGGGTCAGGAACCTTCTTCAAATTCCAAGCAGTTGCTTTTGTCAACAATTTTTCTAAGTCATTCCCCTCACTTTTTTTTAGTAATGGTCTCAAGTTTAGCTTCTTGTACTTCAAGTATAAGGAATACAAGAATCTCTTTCTAGCCATTCTGGACACCCTTACTGATATAAAGGCAATTTGGGATACCTCAGAGAAGGGAAGACCAGTTGCAAATGGAGATTGGGTGTATATTTGGGGATTCGGTTAGCAAGATTCCACTCATACAATGGTACACAAGTAAACTCTGTTGATCCAGCCAGACTACACTATTGTTTCTCAGCTATTTAAATTCAGAAGCTCCTCTCCTAGCCCTATCACTAGCACAGTATATTTGTACGCAATTAATTAACTATTTTTGAGAATGCTGGAATCCTAGAACATTTATAACACAGAAGGAGTCATTCATAACCGTGCTGTCACACCTCCATTATACACTCAAGTGTTATTTAAATGTACTGAGGATATTTGCCTCTACCAATCCTTCAGGCAGCAAGTTCCAGACTTCCATCATTGCTCAACTCCACAGTAATCCACTCCCAATTACTTTAAGCCTTTGGCGCCTGACTTTTAATCCTTTTGCTATCTAGCTCTTTCATAACTTTGTACATCTCGTTTAAATCTCCCTTTTGCCTTGTGCACTCCAAAGGAAACAACTGCAGTCTTATCATTTTTCCTCTTGGCAAAAATGTTCCAGTTCCAGCAAATCTCTTCCATGTTCTCTGCAGTGTAAGCACATTTTCCTGAAATGCCATGGTCAGAACTGTGCATGGGAATCAAGCTGCGGTGCAACTACTGTAGATGTAGAGTAATTGAAGCATGGAAAGTTTCAGGACTCCTTTGGTGGAGGGGCAGGTAGTAGAGAGGAAGCAGGGGCTTGGACAGGGGGAGAGTGGGCAAAGAAGTGGCAGATGGAATAAAGCGTAGCAAAGTGTGCAGCCATACACTTTGAGAGTAGGAATAAATGCATAGACTGTTTTCTAAATGTGGAGAGGATTCAGAAATCAGAGTTGTAAAGGGACTTGGGGGTGCTGGTGCAGGATTCCCAAAAGGTTAATTTGCTAGTTGAATTGGTAGTATGGAAGACAAATGCGATGTTAGCATTCATTTTGAGGGAACTAGATTATAAAAGCATTTGCAAAAAAAAGATTATAAAAGATGTAATTAAGAAACATTTGCTATCCTCTTTTATATTATTGGTTAGCTTACCAGCATATTTAATCTTTCCTCTTCATATTGCCTCTTTAGTTACCTTCTGTTGGTAAAGTCAGTTAAATGTTACTACTGTACCTGCCTCAACTACCTCTTTGAATAAAATGCCTGTCACTAAAAGTCTTGCCTGCTTCACATGTTGTTATATAAAATCCCATGACATGATTTCAAGGAGCAAAATGTTACAGAGATAGATGTCTTAGCAAATACCTATCCCTCAATCTGCATCATTGAGGCCAGTTATCATTTTCTAAAGTAGTTGAGAAGAAATTGGAACAAAATCAAAGATCAAATTAGGATTTGTAAAGAAGTGCATCAGATGGTGGATTCCAGAGGAGATAGTTGATGCAGGGACTATCCCAACATTTAAGAAGCAGTTAGACAGGTATATGGATAGGTTTGGAGGGATATCGACCAAATGCTGGCAGATGAGACTAGTGTTGCTGGGACATGTTGGCCAGTTGGACCAAAGGGCCTGTTTCCACACTGTATCCCTCTATGACTTTGATCAGAAATGATTTACAAACTTCTCCAGTGAATGTAATGGGCCTGTTCCACCGAGGTGACATTTTAGGTGACTACAGGAGACTTTGCAGTCACCACATGGTCGCCGCATCTTTGCGGGTGGTTGCCGGGAGTCGCCTTCATGGTCGTGAGGAGTTCCCACATTTTGGGAACTAGTCGCAGCTTCATTATGGTCGCTGCGAATTTTTCAACATGTTGAAAAATTAGCGGCGACTAGACTGAAGTCGCCGTGGAGAGTAGCGCGAATTCTCGAGCCATAGGTGGGTCGCAAAGAGGCCATAGTGGGTTGCCAGGAGGTCAAAGGTTCTTGGAGGTTCTCGTAGGTTAGAGCCGGTGCTGACCAGTGAATTTCATGGCTCATTGGCGGGAAAAAAAGGTAAGCAGTAGTTTTCACAACCAAGGATAACCGATCGGTAATGTTAAATGTCCTCCGAACTTCACAGCCATGTATTCTGGCTTCTTAAAAGTTGTCTCCACTCCTTCTCCATCCTTCTTCACCCTCTTTTAAAGGACTTACTGTACACTGTGCTTCAGCCATCTTAAATACAGCGCCAACCTTCCTGTTCATCACGGTGTGTGCCTGTATCAACTTGGCTTTGCACCGTGGGAATTTTTTAGACAGCACTCCCCGCTTGCCCTGGCTCCCACCTTTGCAGTGTGTGTGTGTGTGTGTGTGTGTGTGTGTGTGTGTGTGTGTGTGTGTGTGTGTGTGTGTGTGTGTGTGTGTGTGTGTGTGTGTGTGCGTGTGTGCGTGTGTGCGTGCGTGCGTGTGTGTGTGTGTTTCACTCTGACAGTCGCCGTTCCAGTTTGTGGTTTTTCAGGTGCCGGCAGTCCACTGAAAAATCACCTAAGTGGGACAGGCCCATTACTTCTAGATTCTGTAAATATTCTTGAGGCTCCTCCAGAGAAATGCTGAATGCAATGATGACATGGACAGGTAAAGAACACAACACAAATGTATAAATTGAGGCACACAATAGCTCAATGTAATTTATGCCTCTCTTGCATGGATAAGCTGAAAACTGGCAGCTACTGGATGTGTGACCATTATTTATTATTGACTGGCAGCATGTCTAAGTTTTATAATTATAGAATCATTGTCAAACTTACATTTTCTGGGACAAATTCCCCACTTGCGATCCGCATAGTCCGAAGTAGTTGCACACCAAAGGTTCCCGTCGTTTCTGCCATCTGTTGTACACTTTGTATACCATGTCTTTGAAAATTTGAAAGGAAATACACAGGGTTGTCCATTTGAATTTCCGTATATTGTAAATAAATCTGAAAGGGAAAGAAGATTTTCCAGAACTGATTTAGTTAAATCTTTGAGTTAAATCATATGATGTTAGAATCAATCCCATGCTCTTTCTACACTAGGTCCAGATGAGAAGAACCTACCTTCCCACTCAAAGCATCATCAGAGTCTTGATGGCAGTGCAAAGGGAATGTTACCAGATATATTTCACCAAAAGATTGGGTAAATAATTTCATTAAAAATGTAACCAAATATCATGTTTCCTGTTAGGTTCAATCTTTAGCAGTGGCTGAATGAGTAAATGGCTGTTTATCAGGTTGGAAGCCGGTGACCAGTGGGGTGCCTCTTGTCATGTACCAACTGATAAGTAAGTATGCAGATGATACTAAGATAGGTGGTGTTGTGGATAATGAAGTCGATTTCAAAGTCTACAGAGAGATTTGGGCCATTTGGAAAAGTGGGCTGAAAGATGGCAGATGGAGTTTAATGCTGATAAGTGTGAAGTGCTACATCTTGGCAGGACAAATCAAAATAGGACATACATGGTAAATGGTAGGGAATTGAGGAATGCTGTTGAACAGAGGGATCTAGGAATAACTGTGCATAGTTCCCTGAAGGTGGAATCACATGTAGATAGGGTGGTAAAGAAAGCCTTTGGTGTGCTGGCCTTTATAAATCAGAGCATTGAATATAGGAGTAGGGAAGTAATGTTAAAATTGTACAAGGCATTGGTAAGACCAATTCTGGAGTATGGTGTACAATTTTGGTCGCCTAGTTATAGGAAGGATGTCAACAAAATAGAGAGTACAGAGGAGATTTACTAGAATGTTGCCAGGGTTCCAGCAACTATGTTACAGAGAAAGGTTGAACAAGTTAGGTCTTTATTCTTTGGAGCGCAGAAGGTTAAGGGGGGACTTGATTGAGGTCTTTAAAATGATGAAAGGGATAGACAGAGTTAATGTGGATACGTTTTTCCCATTGAGGGTAGGGAAGATTCAAACAAGAGGGCATGACATGAGAATTAAGGGACAGATGTTTCGGGGTAACGTGAGGGGGAACTTCTTTACTCAGAGGGTGGTGGCTGTGTGGAAAGAGCTTCCAGCAGAAGTGGTGGAGGCAGGATCGATTTTAACATTTAAGAGTAAAGTGGATAGGTATATGGACGTGAAGGGAATGGAGGGGTATGGTCTGAGTGCAGGTAGATGGGACTAGGGGAAAACAAATGGTCGGCACGGACTGGAAGGGCCGAGAGGGCCTGTTTCCGTGCTGTAATTGTTGTATGGTTATATGGTTATCTGTGCCAAATGTTGCCAATGTAAACTAATCTTCTCTGTCTACACATGATCCATACCCCTTCCATTCCCTGCATATCCATATGCTTATTTAAAAGCCTCTTAAATCCCACTATTGTTTCTGCCTCCACCACCACCCCTGGCAGCATGTTCCAGGCACCCACTATCCTCTGTGGATGAAAATAGCACAGCATATCTCCTTTAAACTTTGCCCCTCTCACCTTAACCCATTGCCCTCTCACCCTAAACCTTTGCCATTTTGTCTTTGCCATTTGTACCCTGCTAGACCATCTACCCTACTTTACTCTATCTACCCTATCTGTGCCTCATAATTTTATATACTTCCATTGGGTACTTTATCAAGGAATTAAAAACATGTAACAGCTCAACAATAAGTCTTAAAATAACTTTGTATCCAAAGCTCTACGCTTCAAATTGGAATTTTGCGGTCTCAGGTCCCACATCAGATTTTATCTGCCGCAAGACCTAAACGACAATTTCCTGGTGCAAATGTATAGAATTCTCAATAGGGTTTGGCTTCACCATTGGAATCCCCTCGGTAAACCTAGGATTTCTGAATCTCACAGAGTACAAGATTGGAACTTGGTGTGCAATTTACAAACACACCTTCCCTCACAAATGCAACATGGATTTTAAAATTAGGAATAGCACGTTAAAGGGCATTCTGCCAATACGATTCACCTGTACCCGTCTGCCCATTATTAACACATATTTGGTCAATGATATGGAAATATTTATAAGGACTGGCAGCTTCTGTGGAGAGAGAATCAGAATAAATGTTTCAGGTTGATGAACGTTTGACCCAAAAAGTAAACTATGTATGTTCTCTCTCTCATCTTGTTGCCTAACACAAATATTTCTAGCACTTCATTTTATGTCAAATTTGCTGCATCTGCAGTTTTTTTTACTTTTAAACTTTCTAATGTCTTTTACTTTCATCTAGAATTTTTTATAATGGATTGGGAAGCATAGGAGAGATATGGGCCAGGTGCAAGCCAGTGGGACTAGCTCTGTTAATATTCATTCACCCTTGCTTAACAAATACCTATCTCCATTACATTAAAGATATTAAAAGACTCTGCCTCCACCACCCCTTGAGGAAGAGACTTTCAAAGACTCATCAATTAAAACAAAAAAACATATTTAGTTTAGTTTAGAGATAAAACATGGATACAGGCCCTTCGCCCCACCAAGTCTGCACCGACCAAGAATCACCTGTACACTAGTCCTATCCTGTACACCAGGGACAATCTACAGAAGCTAATTAACCTACAAACCTACGGGTCTTTTTCCCAGCAGCTCAACCAGATGGTCGCAGTTTTGTTCTCAGATTTGTCCCAGTGACTTAGTCTTCCTCAAACCTGCGACAGGGGAACACAGCTAGCAGAGATCCTCTCCTCTCCACACAGGAAATCCACTGATTCTAGGTTTTTGCCTTGAACCGCTCACTGGAAATTGAAATTGTTCCTCAAGTAAGGATATGGGTATTACACACAGTAATCTAGATGGATGCTCAACAATGCCTTAAATAATTGAAGAATATCATCCCAATATTTGTATTTGCCCAGCATTAAATGTTAACAGACTCTGAAGAAGAGTCCTGGCCCAAAATGTAGTTTATCCATGTTCTCCTGAGATGCTGCCTGGCCCGCTGAACTACTCCAGCATTCTGTGTCTTCTTTAGTAAACCAGTACTTGCAGCTCCTTGTTTCTACAATATTAACAGTCTGACAGCTTTCCTAACTAATTGCAGCAACCGAACCTTTAATGGTGTAATCTTTGCAAGGATCTATGAAAGTAACTAACCACCACACACAAAAAAAATGCTTTTTCCGCAAAAGGAGTATTTTGCAATGGGATGCATGGTTAAACAATGAGAGGGGATGGGGAAGGGTACACAACGGAATCAGGGGAGACGAGGACATGTGGGAAAGTGGCACTGAGTTACAACATAGAATACAGAACAATGCAGCACAGGAACAGGCCCTGCTACCCGCAATGTCCACATTGAACTGGATGCCAAGTTCATCTAATCTCCTCTGCCTGCACGTGATCCATATCCCTCCATTCACTGTATATGCATGTGCCCATCCCAAAGCCTCACAAGTGCCACAATTATATCTGTCTCCATCACATTCCAAGCAATGTTAAAAACCTATGCTATGATATTATTGAATAGCAGAGCAAACTCATCTCTGCTTTATCTTTAAGAAGGAACTGCAGATGCTGGAAAAATCGAAAGTAGATAAAAACGTTGGAGAAACTCAGCGGGTGAGGCAGCATCTATGGAACGAAGGAATAGGTGATGTTTCGGGTCTCGACCCTTCTTCAGATGTCTGAAGAAGGGTCTTGACCCGAAACATCACCTATTCCTTCGCTCCATTTGTTGCTGCCTCACCCGCTGAGTATCTCCAGCATTTTTATCTACCTTCTGCTTTATTTTTTAAGCTTTGTGTGAGAGCGAGAGAGATGTCCCTGCTGGTAGAAAAATGCTGCACCATTGTCAAACTCTCAAGGTTCCTCCTGTGCCAAAGGAAAAGTGGATGATATCTTCTCTCGGTCAGTGTGAAGCTCGTCTCATTCCCCTAATGTAGCAGTGAGAGCAGAGATCCGCAGCGGCCTGGATTGAACCTCAGGCTTGCAAAGCTGAGGGGAAAGATTTAAAAGGGAACTGGAGGGCAACTTTGTCACACAGAGAATCATAGATAGACATAGGCACACAGAAACAGGTACCATCACAACGTTTAAAAAACATTTGGACAGGTACGTGGATAACATAGGCTTAGAGGCACATGAGCCAAAGATGGGCAGGTGGGACTAGTTTGGATGGTACATGTTGGGTGGCGTAGGTAACTTGGGCCAAAGAGCCTGTTTCCATACTGTATGATTCTATGATTCTCTGTAAGAAGGAACGAACTGTAAGATTAAGTGATAGAGGTAAGTACAATTATGTCATTTAAAAGTTACTTGGTCAGGTACATGGATTGGGATGAATAGGAGAGATATGGGCCAGGCGCAAGCCAGTGTGTCTAGCTCTGTTTATCAACTTGACTAGCATGGATGAGTTGGACTGAAGGGACTGTTTCCATGCTGTATAACTCTATGACTCAATGATCTTGACCCTGACATCCCTGGTAAAACAGACAAGACATATGAGTTTTATTTGAAATCACATCAGGTTATAGATTTCTGTGAGAACAAAAAAAATGTTAACCCTTTAAACAGAACAGCTTCAGGAGAAATGGGTTGTACAGATAAGAACTGCTGTTTTTCAGAAATCTCACTGCAGATGAGTTTTGCATGTTATGCCACCACTGATATCATTGCAGATGTTTATTACTGGAACTGAAGTTCGTGGAACACGAATTACGCAGAAAAAATGTGGAGACAAATTTCCCAGTGGACACAAACGCACCTGGAAAAATGCCCAAAGCTATTCCTGATTTCAATAGAATAGCATGAGCAGACAAAATATTGGTCAAACCTCAGCTGGTGGACTGTGTGCACATCAGGTCAACACTCTATAGAAAAGATGTGAAACCATTGGATATCGTGCAAAGGAGATTTGCCAAAATGTTGCCTGGGATGGTATATTTCAGAAGTATGAGGAGAGAATAAAGAGGCTAGGCCTGTTTTTTGCAGTAGGCAAAGAGGTCCTACTGTAGTTGTATAGGGCCCTAGTGAGACCACACCTGGAATATTGTGTGCAGTTTTGGTCCCTAATATGAGGAAGGACATTCTTACTATTGAGGGAGTGCAGCGTACGCTTACAAGGTTAAATCTCGGGACGGAGGGACTGTCATATGCTGAGAGAATGGAGCAGCTGGGCTTGTATACTCTGGAGTTTAGAAGGATGAGAGGGAATCTTATTGAAACATATAAGATTATTATGGGTTTGGACACGCGAGAGGCAGGAAACATGTTCCCGATATTGGGGGAGTCCAGAATCAGGGCCCACATTTTAAGAATAAGGGGTAAGCCATTTAGAACAGAGATGAGGAAACACTTCTCACAGAGTTGTGAGAGTGGAATTCTCTGCCTCAGAGGGCAATGAAGGCCGGTTCTCTGGATACTTTCAAGAGAGAGCTAGATAAGGCTCTTAAAGATAGCGGAGTCAGGGGATTTGGGGAGAAGGCAGGAACGGGGTACTGATTGGGGATGATCAGCCATGATCACATTGAATGGCGGTGCTGGTTCGAAGGGCCGAATGGCCTACTCCTTCACCTCTTGTGTAAAAAAAATTAAAAGTAAAAAGGAAGTGTGAAAACGCAAACCTCCAGATTCAGGGATAGTTTCTTCCCAGCTGTAATCAAGCAACTGAACCATCCTATCACCAACTAGAGAGCAGTTGTAAGGTACTATCTACTTCATTGGAGATCCTCAGACTAACTCTAATTGGACTTTACCTTGTACTAAACGTTATACCCTTTATCCTGTATCGGCTTGATTGTAATCATGTATAATCTTTTCACTGACTGGATAGCATGCAACAAAAGCTTTCCCCTTTACCTCAGTACATGTGACAATAATAAACTAAATTAAATTATAGAGAGTTTTAGAAACAAAATTGCCGATAACATTTAAGAAGTGTCTAGATGAGCAGTTAAATTACCTAGGCATGAAGAATATGGGCCAAGTGCTGCAAGGCAGGATTAATACAGATGCTTGCCCACTAGTTGGCATGAACGTTGTGGGCCGAATGGCCAGTTTCTATGTTGTATGAATGTCTGAGCATCGCCCTGTTATCAATAATTTCCCTATTCCCACATCCCCATGGTTTATAGTATAATGTGCCTCATAAGTTTGTGCCATTTCTGTTGCAATTCCTTATCTTCATTGATATAAAATTTTCCTTAATGCAACAGCTGAGCTACCCTTGTGTGTTAGCACCATGATAGAAGCCCCTCTCTCTTATTCTCATCCATGATCTTCCTATTCCCTACTGAAAGTGTTAGAACTACCAACATAAAAACCTGTAGTTTTCAGTTCACTTAAAGTACTTCCAATTAGATTTACACTTCAAATCCAGCAATTATTGGAAGGCAGATGTTCACTTCAGTTAACTTTGAATATAATTTTAAATGGATTACACGATTACTGACATGCACTTTGAACGTTAATGTTGTCAGCTGTGCTACTTCAGAGACATTTAGTTATTACTTTCATTAATAAAAACGAAAATGGTTTATACATGTTGCAAAGCTCTGTAAATTCCAATAATTATAGGGAAAAAAAGACAGGTACCCTCCAAACAAAAACTAGGCTTATTTGTGTTAAAACAAAAGAAATAGGTTTTTAGATGGGCACATGGATGTGCAAAGGAATGGAGGGACATGGATCATATACAAGCAGATGACATTAGTTTATCTTGACATCATGTTTGATGCAGACATTGGGGGCCAAAGGGCATGTTCCTGTGCTATTATTTTCTATGTTCTATGAATTTATAAATTGATAATGGTAGGAAGTGAGCCTTGCACAACTTTCTAGAAATTCTACGTAAAGTTCCTCCTGAATTCACCAGTCCAAAAGTATTTTAGATATATAGCATGGAAACTAGCTCTTTGGCCCACCAAGTCCATACCCAGCATCGACTTATACACACAAATTCTATGTTATCCCACTTTCACATCCACTCCCTGAACACTAGGGGACAATTTACAGTTCTTACAACATAGAAGAATATAGCACAGGAATATGTCCTTCGGCTCGTAATGCCAACATGGTGCAAAGTCAAACTGATCTCATCTGTCTGTGCATTATCCATATCCCTCTATTCTCTGGCTTCCATGTGCCTTTCCAAAAGCCCACTTAAACACCACTATCGTATCTGCTCCACCACCACCCCTGGCAATGCATTCCAGGCCTCAATTACTCTCTGTGTAAAAACATAGCCTGCACACCTCCATTAATTTTCCCCCTCTCACATTACAACCATACCCTCCAGTGTTGGACGTGTCCACCCTGGGAAAAAGGTTCTGATCGTCTTATAAAATGTTATCAGCCTACAATGTTAAATATTTTTTTCTCTTGCTACAAAGTCTCCTGACCTGAGAACATTTTGAGTAGCTCCCAGACCCAGAACCTTGCAGCAGATGCTAAGTGCTCTTAGCGAGAGTTTAAACAAGAAGGACAGGGGTGCAGTAACTTGAGAGGAGAGTCAGGATAGAGACCAACAAAGCAGTGTACGTTAAAACCAAAGCATGCAAAGCAAATAGGCAGTGGAAGCAAAAGCAAACAGAAAATAGGATTAAAGAATCAACAAATATGATAAGGCCAAATCTATAGTCACCCTATCTAAATGCATACTGCATCACAACAAACAAAAAAATTAAGGGTATAAACAGCTGAAGATACCCACGATATAATTATTATATAGTGGGTAATAAAACATAGTAATAAAAGGGGAACTAAATAGTCAAATGTACGTGACATATAGAAAAGAGACACAAAAAAGAGGAGGTGAGTGACATCAGTGCAATTGTTAGAAAGGAACTGACCTTACCCGGCCATGCTGCATAATTAGAATCTGTTTGGGTGGAGCTGCTGATTAGTGGGTGGTGGGTAGCTTTGGTTAGAGTTATTTATATGACTCAATGATGCAAGTGTGAAAATTGGAGAAGCAAATTACAAGGCCAATAGGTTAACCAAAAACACTTTAATCTACGCATAAATGAACAAATCAAACTGGTATTGACAAAATAAAGTGTTAATTCCTGGCATATTTATGAGATGGATTTCCAGTACATTGAGGAGTAAACAAGAGAACAAGTCATTTTAGATGTGTAGGAAGGAACTGCAGATGCTAGTTTACGCCAAAGGTAGACACAAAATACTGGAGTAACTCAGCGGGTCAGGCAGTATCTCAGGAGAAAAGGAATAGGTGATGTTTTGGGTCGAGACCCTTCTTTGGTCTTTTCTCCAGAGATGCTGCCTGACTCGCTGAGTTGCTCCAGTATTTTGTGTCTATATTAAGTCATTTTAGATATAGAGCAGAGCACCAAGAAAGGACCACCTATTAACCTTGTAATGGGATTCCTAGGAAAGATTGAACATGGGAGAGTTTTACACTAAATTTAAAAGTGATGGACTTTAATCTGAAGTTGGGTTCGAGGAAAGAGCGTTCACGTCGCGGCCCTGTTTCCACCAATCTTTCCACCACCACGCACAAGAAGCACAAGAAGCACAAGACAGACACCATTGTGTGCAGATGCCGAGACTTGTGTTCGGCTCTGGTTGAACAACTTCTAATCTTGGGCTGAAGAAGGGTCTTTGTCTGAAGAAGGATCTCGACCCGAAACGTCGCCTATCTCCTTCGCTCCTTAGATGCTGCTGCACCCGCTGAGTTTCTCCAGCATTTTGTGTAACCTTCTAATCTTGGGCGTGGACTTGATAAAAAAGAAGAAGGTCTGAAGTTAAGGTTTTTGAGATAATCAAAGGCATGCGGAGCAGATTGACTGTGGTAGGCTGAGGAAGGTGTGACAGTGCAAAGGCAATTCCTTGTGGTTAAAGAAACAATGGGCGATATGCAGATTACATGAAGAAGAACAGAGAAAGTGGTCCAGAGACACAGGACACACATATTCCATACCCCAACACTATTTCTCAACTCGTTCTACATTACGTACTCCTTCACCATTTCCCAACACCCTTAACAATTTCTCTTTTGCCTCACTCACTTTTTCCAAATCAAAGGTATCATCATGGCTCCCAGTTAAGCCTGTCTTTTTATCGTTTAAATTTGAACACTCCTTGTTCCAAACCATTCTGCAATTTTTTCTCCGCTGATCTGAAGAAGAGTCCCGACCGAAAATGTCATCTGACATTTTCCCCACAGATGTTGCCTGACCCATTGAGCTCCTCCAGCATTTTATGTTTTGCTCAAGAAAAGTAGTCCAACCATGGATGACAGGAGACGGAAACATAGAAAAAGACAGTGTTCAATTTATGGAAGAAGCTTACAACAAAAGCATTGAAAGTGAAGTTTGGGAATGTTTGAGCTCAGTGAAGGATTACCAAGAGATTGATAGAGAAAGGAAACGTACCAGAATATGTCAGCTCTTGAATTACCTCATACAGTGGGACAGGCCCTTAAGTTATGTTAAAATGGAAACAACTAGCAAGAACAAACGGCAATCCCATCTGGAGGGAGAAATGCGAAAAAATGTAAATGGGAATAAGGAGTGGGAATACGTAAATGGAAACAAATTGTGTTTGTCCAAATTGACAACACAAAAACATTCCCAAAATTTAGGAGAATCAAGGGTTATATGCATTTGAGGAAGAAAAAGAAATTAGTACAAATAAAGAAATACCACTATAGAGGTAATAAGCCAGAAAACTGATAAATTCCATGGATCGGATGGCAGATACAGAGTTAATTGATCCCTGGTTTGCATGTTCCAAAATTCTACAACTTCTGGAATGGTTCCATTTTGGAAGTTCACAAATATTACCCACTACTTAAGAAGTGAAGGAGAGAGGAAACAAGGGACTACTGATCTGTTGAACTTGCACTGGTACTGTGACGCAGCAGTAGAGTTGTTGCCTTACAACTCCAGACACTCAGGATTGATCCTGACTACGAATGCTGTCTATACAGAGCTTGTACATTCTCCCTGTGGGTGGGTTTTCTGCAGATGCTTTGATTTCCTCCCTCGTTCCAAAGAAGTGCAGGTTTGTAGGTTAATTGGCTTCTGTAAACTATTCCTAGTATGTCGGATTGAACTAATGTACAGGTGATCATTGTTTCCACACTAAATCGCTAAACCAAACTAACAAATTCTGAAATATACTATAAAGATGTTGAATCAAAATACATAGAAAATAACAATGTGATTGAGCCAAGGTGGATTTATGGAAAGCGAATAAAATTTGACATCTACCAGAGTTATTTGTGGAGGTATCTAGTAAACTACATGAGGGAGAGCAAGTGGATGTGGTATATTTGGATTTTCGGAAAGCTTTCAAAAATATTCCACATTGAGATTGGCAAGTAAAGATAGATCATATAGATTTGGGCTAATCTATATATGAGCATGGATTAGGACTCAGATATAAACCAGAGTAGGAATTCTGGAACTTTGTTTGATTGTCTTGGTAAATCAGGAAATAAATTCCCATACTTTTCTCTAAATAATTTATAAGACATTCTTTTTTTCCCCTCTCCACCTGAGCTGCATTGTTAAGATGTTTGTTAATGATAATTGTTTTTACAGCTTGATGGACATCCTGCCTTCCTATTTGTATCAACAACTCTTGTATATTCCATTATCAAATATATATTTTTAAAATCTCATGTATAACATCACCCATATTTTACAGATAATCCATCAATCTCCTCCATAAGCATTCACAATGCTTCTTAGGATAATTTGGGTTAGACTGAGGTTGATGATGCATTTTGCACGGATTAGATAACAAATTTCAGATTTGGGGTATTTGCAGAAGAGGATCATTTCAGTCAAAATTACTTAATATTACATATATCCATTAGACTAAAAACTAAAAGCAAATCTTTAGATTTCTCCATCCCGTAGCATTATGCATACTCATCCACAACGCTCAAGGCTAAGGTGCACCGATTTTTTGATTGTAAGGATAGGATAATTCAATAGTGATGTGGCCTTGATGTAAAAGATTAGCCATGAGAAAATACTAAGTGGTTGTACAGCCTACTAACAGATCCAGCACCAATTGTACAGCCTACTACAGGTCCAGCACCAATTTTCCAGCATCCTTTATTGCAGAGCCTTTCTGGATGATCTGTTTTGTCAGATCAAGAGAGGTCAAATCCCTCCAAGAGGAGTCCAACTGTACCGGAACAGTCCCCTAGGCAGCCGAGGAGTCAAGGGACCAGCCTGCAAAGTCAGCCTCAGAAGCTGGCTATGAAAACGGATCTGCCGGCTCCATACTGGCCGGAGTTCCAGAGCCATGGCAGCAGGGAGGCAAATTGAACCTACCGATCGGCGAGGACGTCTTGATGAGGTCAAGATCGGTCGCCTCACGCAGACTAGGTGCCACATTTTCAGGGTTGACTTCCAGGCGGCGTGAGGGAGGGGTGGGCGGAGGGCTCAAGTTCACCCTCATAATTTTGGCCAGATTAAAGGAGGTGCTGTACATTTCTTGCCGGAAAATCAGTGGAGGACCTGTACCATTTTGTTTTTAATTCTTATCCACAAGGAATAATATCACATTTATACATTATATTGCATTAATACAGCAAATATTCTCTTTAAAGGAAAATGTTAGATATTTCAACATACCTTCATAGGGTTTTGAGCAAAGATCATTTTGGGTGCCATAAATTTTCCACCTGCTCCAAACCCCCGATCCTTTGTACAGCATTATATTTTTCTCGTTTCTGTTTCCATAATTGAAGTAGAGATCAGCCCCGTCGATACTCAGCAGGGTGTCGTTCCTGCATATCCAGCTCTGCAGATTGCTGGTGTCGTTGCATTGATACAGAGTTACAGGTACCCAGTTTACTTTTTTGAGGACTCCAAGGCACAGTGTGAACTTGACACTCACGAGCCTCTGACCAGAACCCCACCTAAACTGTTGTGACTTTGCATTGACATCACATTCACTTGTTTCCACAATTTGTTCACTTTTCGCGTCGACACACTTCTGATGATTTTCATTATGTATCAGAAAGACGTCGGGATCTGAAAACAAAAGCAGAATTGATGATTATGTTTCTCTTCTTATCTCTGTCATTTGCTTGCCCTTCCCTCATTCCATCTCACAATAATTCACTCTTGATATGTGTCAGACAGGGCAAGATGAAGAATGTTCATGTTTCAGTTACCACCTTCAAGCAAAAATCGATTCTTGCACTGTACAATGCTCACTGTGCCATGTTTCCAAATTGGAAAATCATACCTAAACATCTTGTTATCAATATAATCTAACTTCAACTGTTTAATCAATTCTCCGCCCAGAAATTTCAGAAATATTCACAACTCTGAAAGGGATCTCACAAGGTTGTTGGACTAGATGAATGTTAATAGTATAGGACACAAAGTGCTGGAATAATTCAGCAGATCAGGCAGCATCTCTGGAGGATATGAATTGGCGACAGTTCGGGCATCTTCTTCTGTCTCAGAAAGGCACTTTGTATTCTATACAAGATTTCGATGTTGGCAGTTCCTCGTGTCTAATATTAG
The DNA here is from genome assembly GCA_035221665.1 of Okamejei kenojei. Classification (NCBI taxonomy): domain Eukaryota; kingdom Metazoa; phylum Chordata; class Chondrichthyes; order Rajiformes; family Rajidae; genus Okamejei; species Okamejei kenojei. The sequence goes on along the minus strand of CM069132.1, from coordinate 117,151,838 downwards.
TAGTGTGTTCTTGGTAAAATGCCACTTCATGGCCTCCATATGACCTGAACTTTATGACAAATCTATGGGTGAACGTTTAATATTCGTCAAACACTTTTTGCCATTTAATTCAAAACACTTGTCTAGTTTAGTCCATAGATAATATTGAATCACTAATAATAATGTCAGGAAGCATTGTTATCTTGTAAGCTAAACCATACATATTTAAAATCCCATTTATCAGTTCCTATTATAATGGTGTTTTTCCCCCAAAGAGTGAGTGATGAATGGGCCAGTCATACAGCACTTGCTATCTTAATATTTATATATATATATCACAACAAATTGTAATCTTACATCTTCAGATCTCATATTCATTAATATATAAAAGTGTGGTTTTGTTAAATGTGTTCTGTGAAGTCAATCATCCTGCAGTCCATTTTCACATCAACTTAGCTCTAAACAGTAAAAACAACTAATGCTAAACATCATCAGCAGTCAAGACGAGCCAGTTAAACTAAAGCAACATCCAATGAAAAAATATTTTTTGGCTCTGTTAAATCACAGAAAGGCACTAAAAGTCTAAGATCTTCACGTGGACTGAGCAAGACTGGTGAACAATGAGTTTTTCTGCTCACTTAGGTAAAGCATTGTTACACACAGAATAATAATACAAGTTTACAGCATAAGAGACCGCTCAGCACAGTAAACCTCAGTACTTGGGTAAACTCTCTCAATTAACTATCCGATTAGTAAGAATGTTAACATTATTATATGTGATGCCTAATTTGGGCCGAAGTAGATACCCACTCCAGGTTTTCTCAGTTAATAAACTATTTGAATGTTTCAATGAGATTTATAAACATCGCCACAAGTCAGTAAAGTCAGTAAAAACCATACCTGTACATCTCACGGTTTGCATAAAACAAACAAAAGCAGCAAACAGAATTCCAGACTTCATAATTTCATAATTTTCTTTTTGCAATAATAGCTTTTAAATGATCTCACTTTCTCTAGAAAAAAAGTAATTGGTGGTAAAGGAAAGTCCAAATTACAAGTGCTCCTCCTTGCTGTAACCGCGCTGTTAAGTACAGATAACCAGTCAGAATATCCTGTCATGTGACAAGCAGGCAATAACAGGAATCCAGGCGAGAGAATTTGCTTTCATCAGCTTTGTTTAATACTTACATCTTCTTTCTCTACCCTTATAAGACATTCTGGCAACATGGATTCTTCTTCTTTTCAGGTTCTGTATAAAGCTCAGAAGAACCAAAGTAAATTGAACTAAGAAAAATCAATTTCTATTCCACGCCAGTGGTAAATACGGCAGAGGTATAATGGGCTGACTTGACTCCAAGAAGCATTTGCGTTTAGGAATAGAAGGGATGTTAAATGCACAGTAACAGCTCGTCAGTAAACAGCATTGACCTCCACTTAACTGTAGAGTAGCAAGCTGCATGTGAGCAATCTGCGTGCGAAAGGCCGGTTGCCCATTTCAATTTGGTATCAACTCATTATTAACAACTGTAAACTTTTACTGAGTGTTCATGGCTTTCCTGGAATCCAACGGTCAAAGTAAGCAAGAAAACACAGCCATTAAGCAGAACTGTTGTGAGCAATGCAATCTAGCTCTGCTTTCCTGAGTAACTCTGAATGCCTTTGTTTACAGAAGCAGGAGTGAGAAGCTATATGGGGCAGGGTCATGCTGAAAAGGAAGAATTTCTTTAGTCAGACGGTGGTGAATATGTACAATTCGTTGCCACAGATGACTGTGTCAATGGATATTTTTAATGCTGAGATTGACTGATTCTTGATTAGTAGGAGGGTTAGGGGTTATGAGGAGAAGGCAGGAGAATGGGGGTGAGAGAGAAAGATAGATCAGCCATGATTAAATGGCATAGACTTCATGGGCTGACAGACCAAATTCTTATGAACATGATCCAAGTCCCCACCTCAGAATCCAGATCCTAGCATCTACAGTTTTTTGTACATATATATATTTTTAAAGCAGCTTAGTTTCATTGCTTTCAGAATCTGATTACAAATAACCCAATTGAAATCAGTCTGGTCCTGGATTTTGCACTTAGTCTAAAAAGATAATTTAAAGATGAAGACCACAAACCTGGCATAAACCTCATGGCCTAAAGCTACTACATGGCTCAGAAACCCAAACCATCCACAGCGTGTCCAGAACTGTATGTAACATTCGAACTATGGCTAAATAACTTTTGCTATTCCATGTGATCTTCCTGCCCTTGTATTCTATGCCTCAGTAAATAAAGGCAAATATCCTGTGTGCTTTTTTAAACTATTTTATCTTCCGCTGTTACTTTCAGAAATTTGTGGACATGCACTCCAAAATCCTCATTTACTTCTCAGCATCCTACTATTAGCTTGCTTTGTTTGATCTCCTCAAACACGACTTGAAACTCCAAATGAAAATTAACCTGCCAACCTTGTGCAGAGTTAAGCAATTCCTGTAGCCTAGAACTTTCTCAATGTCAACCAGATTGACCAATTTAGATTCTGTGGCGACAGGTGAGACTCGAGGAAGGTGTGTTGCCTCCCTGGTGCCAGGGTCCAAGATGTCTCAGACAGACTTAAGAACATCCTCGAGAGGGAAGGTGAACAGCCGGAAGTAGTTGTGCATGTAGGCACAAATGACGTAGGTAAGAAGAAGAAGGAGGTTCTGCAACGCGAGTATTGAGAACGAGGTAGGAGGCTGAAAAGCAGGACTTCGAGGGTGGTTACCTCTGGGTTGCTTCCAGTACCTTGTGCTAGCGAGGGTAAGACAGGGAGATAGGGGATCTGAATGTGTGGCTGAGGAGTTGGTGCAGGGGGCAGGGATTTAGATTTATAGATCACTGGGATCTCTTCTGGGGCAGAGGTGACCTGTACAAAAGGGACGGATTGCACCTTAATTGGAGGGGGACCTAAATTCTGGCAGGTAGGTTTGCTAGTGCTACACGGGTGTGTTTTAACTAAACAGTGGGGGGGGGGGGGGGGCGGGGGGGGGGGGGGTGGGGGGGGGGGGGGGGGGGGGGGGGCGGGGGGGGGGGGGGGGGGGGGAGCGGGTGGAGTCAACAACGTGGAAGCATTTGCGTGCAGTTAACGGGAAAGAGAGTGCAGTAAAGGTCACGTTTAAACTAACAGGGCAGGGGGATGGGGACCAATGAAAGAAGACAGAGGGACATAAAAGGAGGACAGAAGCAAAAGGTAGAAGGGAGATAAGAAAAATAAATCTGAAATCTGCCTTAATGTGAGGAGCATTCGTAATAAGGTGGATGAATTGAATGTGCAGTTAGCAGTTAAGGAATATGATAGAGTTGGAATTATGGAGACATGGCTCCAGGGTGACTGGGAGCTAAACATGTGGGGTATTCAATATTCAGGAAGGGTAGACAGAAAGGAGGAGGAGGTGGGGTGGCATTTCTGGTTAAAGAGGAGATTAATTCAATAGCAAGAAGAGACATTAGCATCGATGCTCGAAGGGCCGGATGGCCTACTCCTGCACCTATTTTCTATGTTTCTATGAATCAGTATGGGTAGAACTGTGAAATAGTCAAGAGCAGAAAACGCTTGTTGGAGTTGTATACAGACCACCAAGCAGCAGTAAGGTTGGTGATCGCATCAAGCAGGAAATTAGGGATGTGTGTAGAAAAGGTACAGCAGCGATCATGGGCGACTTTAATCTACATATAGATTGGGGCAACCAAATTGGTAGCAGAGCTGAGGAGATTTCCTGGAATGAATATGGGATGGTATTTTAAACCAATATATAGAAGAACTGACTAGAGGACAGGCCTTCCTAGACTGGGCATTGTGTAATGAGGAAGGATTAGTTAACGATCTTGTTGTGCAAAGCCCCTTGGGCAACATTGACCAAAATATTGTGGAATTCTGCATTAGGATGGAAAGTGACACAGTTAATTCGGAGACTAGGATCCTGAACTTAAAGAAAGGAGACTTTGAAAGTATGAGATAATGGAGATGCAATGGCAAAAATTTAAAGACCACATGGATAAACTCCAAAAATTGTTCTTCATTGTCTGGCGAAAAATAAAAACGGAAAAGACGGCTCAACCGTGGCTAACGAGGGAAATCAAGGATATTGTTAAATCCAAGGAAAGGGCATATAAATTGGCCAGAGGAAGCAGCAAACTGGAGGACTGGGAGAAATTTAGAACAGAGGAGGGCAAAGGGCTTAATTCAGAGGGAGTGAAAAAAGAGCATGAAAGAAAGCTTGCGGGGAATATCAAAACTGACTAAAAAACTTCTTGTAAAAAGGAAAGGATTATTGAAAACCCTATTAAAGTCAGTCCCTTACAATCAGTCATGTGAATTTATAATGGGAAACAAAGAAATGGCAGAACAGTTAAACAAGAACTTAGATTCTGTCTTCACTAAGGACGTCACAAACAATCTCCCAGAAATATTAGGGGACAGAGGATCTCGTAAGAGGGAGGAACTGAAAGGAATCCACATTAGTCAGGAAATGGAGTTAGGTAAACTCCATTAAGGATAAGGGAGAGCCAGTGGACGTGATGAATCTGGACTTTCAAATAGCCTTTGACAAGGTGCCACACAAGAGATTAGTGTGTAAAATTAGAGCATTGTATTGGAGGTAGGGTATTGACATGGATTGAGAAATGGTTGGCCGACAGGAAGCAAAGAGTAGGAATTAACAGGTTATTTTCAGAATGGCAGGCCGTGACTAGTGGGGTGCCGCGAGGCTCGGTGCTGGACCCCAGTTATTTACAATATATATTAATGATTTAGACGAGGGAATTAAATGTGACATCTCCTAGTTTGCAAATGACACAAAGCTGTGTGGCAGTGCGAGTTGTGATGAGGATGCTATGAGGCTGCAGGGTGACTTGGATAGGTTGGGTGAGTGGCAAATGCATTATATTGTGGATAAATATGAAGTTATCCACTTTGCTGGCAAGAACAAGAAGGTAGATTATTATCTGAATGGTGTCAGATCAGGAAAAGGGGAGGTGGAATGAGACCTGAGAATGCTTGTATATCAGTCACTGAAAGTAAGTACGCACGTACAGCAGGCAGTGAGGAAAGCTAGTGGCATGTTGGCCTTCATAGCGAGAGGATTTGAGTTTAGGAGCAAGGTCCTACAGCAGTTGTACAGGGCCCTGGTGAGACCACACCTGGAGTATTGTGTGCAAATTTGGTTTCTTAATTTGAGGAAGGACATTATTGCTATCGAGGTAATGCAACGTAGGTTCACCAGGTTAATTCCCGGGATGGTGGGACTGACATATGATGAAAGAATGGATCGACTGGTCTTGTACTCACTGGAATTCAGAAGGATGAGAGGGGATCTGGTAGAAACATTTAACATTCTTAAAGGTTTGGACAGGCTAGATGCAGGAAAAATGTTTCCAATGTTGGGGTATTCCAGAACCAGGGGTTACAGTTTAAGGATAAGGGGTAGGCTATTTAGGAATGAGATGAGGATACATTTTTTCACCAAGAGAGTTGTGCATCTGTGGAATTCTCTGCCACAGGAGGCAGTGGAGGCCAATTCACTCGATGTTTTCAAGAGAGAGATTTAGTTCTTAGGGTTAAAGGAATCAAGGGATATGGGGAAAAAGCAGGAACGGAGTACTGATTTTAGATGATCAGCCATGATCATATTTAATGATGGTGCTGGCTCGAAGGACCGAATGGCCTACTCCTGCACCTATTTTTCAATGTTTCTTTTGCATATGTTAATATCACTGGCAAACTTAATGGCAGCTCCTACATTTATGCCTATTAGTTTAACACTATCATCTGCATGGTTTGTTTGTATGTATGTTTTGGATGATCTACCTGCACAACACACAAAAAAAAAATCACTAACAATTTACATGAAAATAATAAACCAATACCAATAAATTTTCTATATTATGAACAAAATGTAGGATGACTATTCTGATTGGTAGAACCCATTACAGACCAACCAGCAACCGCTAAAACTCCTGTTGACATGACCATTTGCTTTCTACTACTGAACCATTCATTGAACTACGAAATATGAATTAAAGGGGTGTCAAATGCATTTCAAACATTGGTTTCCTCTAATATTAACTATGTCCCAGGAGCAGTTGAAATCTCTACTACTGCCTTATAATGTATACATTTCTTCAAAACATGCCACATAATTGCTTGTTACTTCTGTCTAGAAGAGGTAGGATAATGTCTGTACAGTCCGATTAATGTGATTACCCCATTTTTGTTCTTCAGTTCAACTCAATAGGCTTAATTTATTGAATTTCCTATATGACATCTTCACCAATATTATTATGCCTCATTCTATTTTACTCTGACTTATGGAAGGACCATTCAGAAGCCTGATAACAGAGAGAAATAAGCTGTCCGTGAGTCTGGTGATGTGTGCTTTCAAATTTCTGTGCCTTCTACAGGGAGAAGGAGGAATGACCGGATAGGACAAGCATTTGATTATGTTGGCCGCTTTTCTAGGGCAGTATGAAGTGCAGATGAAATCAATGGTGTCTGTGTGACGAACTAGACTAAATCTATGACCCTCTGCAATTTCTTGCATTATTGGGCAGAGCTGTTCCCAGAACAAGTTGTATTGTAACCCAACAATATGCTTTCTTTGGTTCAATGCAGAACAACACCATTGTGTTTTGTACAATGTAGATTAAATACTTTAATCTATTTCAGAACATCAAGTCTCCAAAATCATTGGAGGTTTTTTTTTTGTTTTTATTTTTACTTTTAGAGATAGAGTGTGGAAACAGGCCCTTTGGCCCATCGAGTCCACACCGACCATCGCTCACCCATACATTAGCTCAATGTATCCCATTTTAGTATCCTGCACACTGGGGGCAATTTACAAAAGACAATTAACCTAAAAACCGGCACGTCTTTGGAATGTGGGAGGGCACCTGGAGGGGAACCCACATGGTCACGGGGAGAATGTACAAACTCCATACAGACAGCAAACCCGGGTCTCTGGGGCTGTAAGGCAACAGCTCTACCGCTGTTCCACTGTGCTGCCTAAATGAAGCTCAAATGAATTCTGATAACATGAATCATGACAACATTCACAAGCAGATGTAATGATGTACTGCATTTGCTTCAATACATGGCCCTTTTCTTGAGGAGTTTAGATAATAGAACTCAACATCCAATAGTTGTGTAGGAAGGAACTGCAGATGCTGGTTTATACTGAGGATAGAAATAAAGTGTTGGAGGAACTCAGCAGGTCAGGCAGTACTTCTGGTTAAAAAATTGTGGTGCTGTGAGTGAGGGGTGGGTGTAGATGTGTGAGAATTTCACCGGGACTCATCAACCAGCAGGACCCTTAACAATATGAAGGTACAGTGGGATTTTGGGGGTCTAAAACCATAGCTCACTGAAAGTAGCAATAAAGTCATTAGAGTGATAAAGAAGGCGTATGATATGCTTCCCTTCATTGGTCATTGAGTATACGGTTTTGGTTATAGTGGATGGACCTACAGACAGGGGCCGATGCTATTCCTGGCTTGCACCGCCTCCCCAGTCGCTTACAGCCCTGGCTGCCCATGCTATCCCCATTGACACCGCCATCCTGGCCGCTTCCAGGACAGGCCTCGTGCTGCCATTGCTGGCCCTGACAGCTTCTGCACCCGTTTCCAGGCTGTGCCAGATGCTGCCGACACCATCGCCGACCCTTACCTGCACTCCGGCCACCTGCGGATCACGACCATTGACTCCTCCGATCCTTGCTTCTCCCCCAGCCTCCAGCAGCCAAGGGCCGTCAATTCACCTGAATTCAAGGCCCAGTTCCGGACCGTGAATCTGAAGAAGGGTCTCGACCAAATATTGATAATACCTTACTCGGTTACAGAGTACAAACGGCAATAACAGATACCATTCACCTTCCTATGGTCCATTATAATGAATGTTTACTGTATTTTCTGTATTTTCTTTCTTAGTTTGCTGAGAAAATGTGGCATTTCCACAAAGATTCTCTCAGACTTCCACAAATGTGCTATAGAAAGCATTCTAATGGGATGCATCTAAGGCTAGTGTGGCAACTTCTCTGATCTTGACCACCTGAGTTTGCTGAGTGTGGTGAACAGACCAATCTTCATTGCATCAGGAAGGCTGGAAGTAACATCAAGGATGCCTGTCAGACTGGCAATTCCCTTTTCTGTCTTCTACCTTCTGGAAGAAGATAAAGGAGCTTGAAATATTTTTTACACAGAGAGTGAAAGGTGCTTGAAATGCACTATACCTAAGGGCAATGGTGGAAGCAGATACGATAGTGGCATTTAGGAGATTTTTAGACAGACACGTTAATATTTAGAGAATGGAGGGATATAGATCAAGTGCAAACAAATGGGCATAGTTTAATTTTGTACTATGTTTGGCACTGATATCATGGACCAAAGAGCTTGTTCTTGTGAATCTAAATCAGCATTTTAAGATTTTAAATCAGCAAATGAAGAAGGGAAGGGAAGGATCAGAGGTGGACCACAAAAGCAAGGATCAATACTGGCAACAAAGATTAACATTTTTTCCAACCCAGGGTAATAGCAGGAAGTGACTCTGACAGTTATCGACACACTGATAAAAGGGAGAAGGAGGGTGGGTTTAAAGTGAGCACAGAAGACAAGAATTCAGGAAGCCAGACATCAAACCATCAGTGCAGGAAAAAACTGCAGATGCTGGTTTACACCAAAGATAGACGCAAAATGCTGGAGTAATTCAGTGGAACAGGGAGCATCGCTGGAGAGAAGGAATGGGTGACATTTTGGGTCGAGACTCTTCTTCAGGCCAAACCATCAGGATTTACAGATAATAGGATAGTAGATGTTGAGAGTTGCACTGCAGTGGAGCAGCATTGAGAGCACAAAAGAATCTTTGGTTGCCCATTTACCAGAGTTAGCTTCAGAGGCCAGGATAAGAATGTAAAATGTAACACAATTGAGCAGGGCTTTATCTTGTTGAATAAATTGTGCTTTGCAGAGCCACCATGTGGTATTCATATTGATTTATTTTCACGAAACCAAGGAGAACAATATAGAAGGACGCCACTTCCCAGGCATGTCTGCCTTTTCAAAGAAACATAGAAAATACACCATAGAACAATACAACACTGCAACAGCAATGTTTGTGCAGAACACAATGCCAAGATAAACTTATCTCATTTGCCTGTACATCATCAATATCCCTCGATTCCTTGCATTTCCAAGTGCTTATCAAAAAGTCTCTTTTGTTAAATATTTTTATTAGACGTAAGTACATATTAATAGAATATACTTCTCACATACATTCGTAATATTATTAATATTAACAATTATGTCTTATGTATTTCTATACATTTTTTTGCAGGTAAGAAAAGATAGAGAAAAATAAAGTAAAAGTAGGAAATCAAAATATAAAGAAATGAGTGTATTAAAAAAGTTATCCATCATATATGCATGATTTGTTATACGTGATTCTTCATCTATTCCATTATTCAGGCTTCAGTCAGGCTCTCGTACCGAGCCATTTTGACCCTTTAGATATTCAATAAATGGTGACCATATTCCTCTGAAAAGATCCAACTTGTCCAATAGGACAAGCCTTAATCTTTCCAGATGAAGTGTCTCTGACATTCCTGTAATCCACATTTTGATTGTGGGGGATGTAGGACCTTTCTAGAATTTCAATATTATTTTTTTTCCCAATTATTAAACTATAATCAATAAAAATTCTTTGATTCGTTGTTATTAATTGATCTGTTTCTAATATTCCCAGTATTATTAACTTTGAGTCAGGGATCAGATTCATATTAACAACATTCGAAATTATCTTAAATATTTCTGTCCAACATTTAGTAATTTTTACACAATTTGTAAATTGAGTGCATTAAGTTAGCTTCTAAGTGCTGACATTTATCACATATGGCAGATACATTTGAAAAAATACTATGTAGTTTGGATTTTGAATGATGTAGTCTATGTAATATTTTTAATTGTATAAGAGAGTGTCTAGCATTTAACGAGTAGTGGTGTATATGTCGTAAGCTTTCATCCCATACTTCAGGACTAATAAGACCGAGATGAGAAAGACTTCTTCACACAGAGAGTGGTAGTGCCACAGAGGGTAGTTGAGGCCAGTTCATTGGCCTGGGAGAGAAGGCAGGTACGGGATACATCAGCCATGATCATATTGAATGGCGGTGCAGGCTCGAAGGGCTGAATGGGATGTTTCTATGTAATGATTTGACCTAATTCGTTTTCCCATGATTGCCGATATATTTCTGTCATTGGGACATCATTTTCCAATAAAATATTATAAATATATGATATCAATTTTTCAGTGTTCGGGTGTTTATTTAGACATTCACCTAAAATTTCTGTCTTTCTATTTCTAATTTCCTGTGTGTTTGCTTTTACATAGTCTCTAATTTGTAAATATCTAAAGTAATCTTTTGAATGTAATCCATAAATTTGTTGTAATTCTTGAAATGAAAGGAAAGAATTTTCCCTGTAGAGATCGCCCATCTTATAAATTCCACAGTTTTTCCATTGTAAAAAACCTTTGTCCATCATTGAGGGTTTAAATGTAACGTTATTTACAAAGATAAGAGCTAGTGGTATACATTCCGATTTTAGTGTTTTCTTTATTTGATTCCAGATACGTATTCCACTTTCTATTATAAGGTTTTCACTATAGGTTTTCTTACCTATTTTAATATTGGCAAATAAAATCGAACTAATTTCAAAAGGCGAACAATCTTAACCATATAATAACCATATAACAATTACAGCACGGAGACAGGCCCTCTCGGCCCTTCCAGTCCGTGCCGACCATTTGTTTTCCCCTAGTCCCATCTACCTGCACTCAGACCATACCCTCCATTCCCTTCACGTCCATATACATATCCACTTTACTTTTAAATGTTAAAATCGATCCTGCCTCCACCACCTCTGCTGGAAGCTCATTCCACACAGCCACCACCCTCTGAGTAAAGAAGTTCCCCCTCACGTTACCCCTAAACTTCTGTCCCTTAATTCTCATGTCATGTCTTCTTGTTTGAATCTTCCTTACCCTCAATGGGAAAAGCTTATCCACGTCAACTCTGTCTATCCCTTTCATCATTTTAAAGACCTCAATCAAGTCCCCCCTTAACCTTCTGCGCTCCAAAGAATAAAGACCTAACTTGTTCAACCTTTCTCTGTAACATAGTTGCTGGAACCCTGGCAACATTCTAGTAAATCTCCTCTGTACTCTCTCTATTTTGTTGACATCCTTCCTATAACTAGGCGACCAAAATTGTACACCATACTCCAGAATTGGTCTTACCAATGCCTTGTACAATTTTAACATTACTTCCCTACTCCTATATTCAATGCTCTGATTTATAAAGGCCAGCACACCAAAGGCTTTCTTTACCACCCTATCTACATGCGATTCCACCTTCAGGGAACTATGCACAGTTATTCCTAGATCCCTCTGTTCCACAGCATTCCTCAATTCCCTACCATTTACCATGTACGTCCTATTTTGATTTGTCCTGCCAAGATGTAGCACTTCATAATTATCAGCATTAAACTCCATCTGCCATCTTTCAGCCCACTTTTCCAAATGGCCCAAATCTCTCCGTAGACTTTGAGAATCTACTTCATTATCCACAATACCACCTATCTTAGTATCATCTGCATACTTACTTATCCAATTTTCCTCCCCATCATCCAGATCATTGATGTACATGACAAACAACAGTGGACCCAACACAGATCCCTGAGGCACCCCACTGGTCACCGGCTTCCAACCTGACAAACAGCCATCCACCATTACTCTCTGACATCTCCCATTCAGCCACTGTTGAATCCATCTTGCTACTCCGCCATTAACACCCAAAGATTGAACCTTCTGAACCAACCTTCCATGGGGAACCTTGTCAAAGGCCTTACTGAAATCCATATAGACAACATCCACTGCTTTACCCTCATCAATTTCCCTAGTTACCGCTTCAAAATCTTATTTTTCCATTTTTAACCAGGTTGGTTGTTTATTTGTCTCTACTAACCAAAAATTCATATTTTTTATATTAACTGCCCAGTAATAAAACATAAAGTTTGGCAGTGCTAGACCTCCATTTATTTTTGATTTACATAAATGTTTTTTATTTATTCTATGGCTCTTATAATCCCAGATAAAGTTGGTGACTATAGAATCAACCTTCTTAAAGAATTTTGTAGGAAGATATATCGGAATCAATTGGAAAAGATATAGTAAGTGCGGGAGAAAAATCATTTTTATTGCATTAATTCTACCTAGCATTGAGATAGGTAATGTTTTCCAATATCAAATGTTCTTATTTAATTTATTCAATAAAAGTGGAAAATTGGATTTAAATAAAGAATCAAATCGTTTTGTTACATAAATTCCAGATATTTGATTTTTTCGTATGCTATCTTAAAAGGAAATTGTTGTAGTATATGTAAGTTATTTACCATTATTGGCATAAGTTCACTTTTATTCCAATTAATACTATATCCTGAAAATAATCCAAATTCAGTTATTAATTTTAGTAAATTTGGGATACTAATTTCCAGCTTTGTAATATAAAATAATACATCATCCGCATATAAAGAAATTTTATTTTCAGTATCTCTGGTGTCATACCCATATATTTCAGGATGTGATCTCACCTGTTGAGCTAATGGTTCTATTGCAAGTGCAAACAGTAGCGGGGATAAAGGACAACCATGTCTGCAGCCTCGAAATAGATTCAATTTAGTTGATAGCATTTGATTTGTTATTATTCTGGCTGTTGGATTAGTGTATAATAATTTAACCCAAGTAATAAACTTCTCTCCCAACTTAAAAGTTTCCATAACCGAAAACAAGTAAGACCATTCCACCTGGTCAAAGGCTTTCTCCGCATCTAACAGAATAATTACTAGGTCTTTATTAATACCTCTTTTCGAATGTATAATATTGTATAATCGTCTCAGGTTATATGAGGAATATCGTTTTGGTATAAATCCTGTTTGATTGGGGTGAATTAATTTATTAATAACTGTGCTTAGTCTTTGTGATAATATTTTGGTTAGTATCTTTTGATCAGTATTTAAAAGCTATAGCTCTATATGATCCTGGGTCCTCCAGATCTTTGTCTATTTTAGGTAAAAGTGTTATAATAGATTTGGTAATTTCTGGTGAGTATAAATGTATTCATAGAGTATCTTCAGACGTGGTGCAAACAGATCATAAAATGTTTTATAAAATTCTGAGCCAATACCATCTGGTCCCGGTGTTTTACCATTTTTTAATGATCTGATAGATTCTTCGATTTCTTTTACTGAAATTTCAGCATTTAGTGATTCTATATTTTGTGAATCCAACCCATTCAGATTACATTTTTTTTTAATGCTTCTATTCCTATCCTGTTTTCTGTCGTTTTAGCTGAATATGTTTATAATATTGCAAAAATCTCTCATTAATATCTTTAGGTTGTACTAATGGTTCGCCATTATATGATTGAATCCTATGGATTATTTTTTCTCCCTCCATCTTTCTTAATTGACGAGCAAATAATTTTTGAGGTTTATCTCCAAATTCAAATTGTAATTGGTTAGTGTATTGGTAGAGTTTTACAACTTGATCTGAGTATATTTTATTTAATTTATATTTCAGTGCAGCGAAATTATGTGTTGTTATGGATGGATTAGCAGCGTTCTCTGTGTCTAACTGTTTAATCTCCTTTTCCAATTCCTGTTGTTCCCTCCAATTCTATTTATTATAAAATGCTTGAGAAGAAATCATAATTCCACGGGCATATGCTTTAAAAGTTTCCCATAATAGGGAAGAGGATATTTCTGGTTTATCATTTATTTCAAAGAAAATCTTGATCTGTTCTATAATATATTCCTGAGTTGCTTTGTTTTTTTTAATTTGTGGATTAAATCTCCATTGTCCCCGTTTTTCCGTTTTACCATTTATTTTAATCATAAATGTTAAAGGTGCGTGATCTGAGATTGTAATATTATGGTATTTTGAATTATAAGTGAGTGAGATAAGTTTAGCATCAACCAAAAAGTAATCTATTCTTGAATAGGTTTTATGTACAGGTGAATAAAATGAATATTCTCGTCCAGTTGGATTTTCTACTCTCCAAACATCTTTAATATTACTAGTATCCATATATGCATTTAATAAGTCACTGGAATGGGATTTGGTTTTCCTTTGTCTTGTGGATCTGTCTAAATAGGAATCTAATGTGCAATTTAAATTTCCTCCAATTATTAAGTTATGTTGTGCTATTTCCGGGATGTTGTTAAATATTTTCTTAAAAAACAGTGGACTATCAGAGTTTGGTCCATATACATTGACAAAAATCATTTTTTGTGCATTTAATTCTCTTATTACAATAATGTATCTGCCATCATCAGTTATAGTTGATGTATGTTTGAATAAAGTGCCTTTACGAATAATATTGCTACGCCTCTTAATTTGTGTGTAAAAGAAGAATGATACGTTTAATCTATCCATTTAGCTTTCAGCCTATGCTCGGCATCTTTTTTTAAATGTGTTTCTTCAGCTTTAATTGTTTTTAAATGTGCTAATACTTTACCTCTCTTAATTGGTTCATTAATACCTTTAACGTTCCAGTTGCAAAACGTTATTCCTTCATTCCCCGTATTCATTTTTAAATCTTGCATCTTTTGTCTATGGGGGTCTATAATAGAGCCAATGGTTCAGTTCGACAGACCCGACCTTACACCCAAACTCCGAATAGACGACTTTTAAGACCCTTGAATGTCTCTCACGTGTATATCTCCTTTGATCCAATTTGTAACTCCATTCAAACTGAAAATAATAATGATAGTTTATAATAGAGAAGAAAAGAGGATAGGTTAAGAAATTAGTATTGTGCACAAAGAAGGAAAAAACTACATCTAGTATTAGTGTAGTTAGTGCTAGCCATACTAGCATGGCTAACCATCTACCGACTTCCGTAGTTGATGTTGCGAACTTAACCAGCTCCTTTGTTTCTTGGAATTTTTATTCCATAGCAATATTCTACCGGGGATATTAAATTTTAAAATATTCGGGTTCCAAAGGTCGGAAATGTGAGGATACAAATATTTAAAACTTGTTTGAAAATCTAATTTTTTAAAAAAAACCGAAAAGAAAGGAAAAAAGAAAATAAAAATGAAAATTACTAGTAAAAAAGAAAGGTTTCCAAAGAGGACAAATGAAATCAAACTCTATATTTGACTCTAATCATTCCATTATGTAAACATTAGTCATTAGTGATAATTATTAATTCTGATTAGTAAACCACGGTATAATTTTAGTATTTATTAGTTATTTGTATTAGTAGTGCAGTTATACTAATTATTAGTATCCATGGGAGAGTTTCCGATCCACATCTTTCTTCAGCTTCCTTAGTCACCAC
The DNA here is from genome assembly GCA_035221665.1 of Okamejei kenojei. NCBI lineage: Eukaryota > Metazoa > Chordata > Chondrichthyes > Rajiformes > Rajidae > Okamejei > Okamejei kenojei. The sequence goes on along the minus strand of CM069132.1, from coordinate 117,136,447 downwards.
TTCAATTCCATCCAGTCCTGCAAAGTCAGTTTTTTCAATGGTGAGGCACAGTTTTAAAAGTATTATTCAAGCATCCCCTCAAGCCTTAAACTTCTGGGCAAAGTCCAATGCTTCCACAGGATTTGTGAAAAAATGTTCCTTCTTGTTGTAAGTGACTCTTAGGGTAGCTGGATAGCTCAGACCATATTTCAAATTCTCCACTTCCATCAAGATACTTTTAGTCTCATTAAACGCTTTTTGTTTCCTGGAGACCTCTGCTGGATAGTCTCGATAAATACTGATCCTGTGTCCTTCAAATGCAAGATTTCTGTTTCTTGATGTTTTTTGCATTATCTCCTCCAAGACGTGGTCGTACTGTACTTTTATTGTCATTTGTCTTGGGGGAGCGTTTGGTCTTGTCTGACGTCTCATCACTCTGTGTGCTCGGGCTAGTAAAGGCTTTTGTTCCAGAGATAAAACCTTTTGCAGTAAATTTACAGTGAATTGTCGGGGATCTTGATCTTTCTCTTCCCCTTCTGGAATACCCACAATTCTTAGGTTCTGTCTGCTCTGGCGACCTTGCAATTCAGTACATTTCTCAGTTATTTTGCCCAGTAATTCAGTTAGACGTTGATTTTCAGTAATAAGCTTTGCTGTAGTCTGAGCACTTGTTTCGGCTAGTTCTTCAAGGTCTTTTATGACAATCGTCTGTTGGTTCAGTGCCTGTTCCACAGGATTCAGCCTTTCTTCAAAATCAGCTTTCACATTTTTGATTTTATCATTCATCTCCTTTGCCAGTCCAATCATTATTTCTGCGATTTCTTTATTCAAATCATCCGATGTATTCTTAGTCATGGTATTAATGTTGGTATTAATTTCAAGCTTTAAGTCCTTCATTTCCTCCTTGATTTTTTTTATTTCTTCACCAACATTCATCAGGTTTATTTCTTCCCTTAAACCAGCAATTTTACATGCAATAAAAGTTTTAAGTTCTTCACCTTCCGATTTTTTTCGTTGTTTTTTTCGTCACATCTTCTTGGGATAACGTCCTACCTGAACCCGCGGCTTCAGTCGGGCCTTCCCCTGGTTTCAGCCTGGTAGCCCGACTTTTCGGTTTATCCGCAGGTGGGCTGCGCTGTGTAGACATAGTAAGTCGCGCGCCTGGTGACGTCACTCACAGCAATCGGTGCAGAGACAGCAGGCAGCAGGTAGGTCGGTTTCTCCATAGCGCCACCGGAAGTCCATCTAAAAGTCTCTTAAACGTCACTTTTGTATCCGCTTCCACCACCATCCCTGGCAATGCGTTCCAGGCCCCCACCACTCTCTGTGTAAACAACTTGCCCCACACATCTCCATTACTTTCCCCCGCTCACAATATCGCCATGCCCTCTAGTGTTGGGCATTTGCACACTGGAAAAAAGGTTTAGACTGTCAAATGCTGAATTGGAAAATGTTGGCTAACAAATTGGAAAATTGTTTACCTTAAAATCCATGAATTTTTTAAATTATTTATGGTACTTCATTTCATTATGAGAGAAGTATATTTCACTGGACGACTGGATGGACACAGAGACTGCAACTGAGATGAGGGCATTATTGCAGGCACTAAAGAAAATAAAGCAATCTGCCCTCACAGTATAAGTTCTGCCCTCACATTCTGATTAAAATATGTGAGATTGAGACTTTTAAAACCACATAAAACATGATTAGCCAGATGACTGGGATATGCCTTGTTCAGTCTCTGCTTTATTAGCACTTCCTGCTCTTAGCATTCAGTGCCAGAAACTACGTCACAACTGTCTGACACAATATGTGATGTTTCGGGTCGAGACCATTCTTCAAACCAGACTGAAAGAGGGTCTCAACCAGAAACATCACATTCCTTTTCTCCAGAGATACTGCTTGACCCGCTGAGTTATTCCAGCATTTTGTGTCAACCTTCAATGTAAACCAGCATCTGCAGTTCCTTCCTACACAATATGTAGCATGTTTAAATCAGTTTGAGAGTATATTCTTTCTTATAAATTAAGATTCTGCCTGAACAGGTTCAGTACTTTACATACTTTTAATATATTTTACTTGCATTCTTTCCATTTTCTGTGTGAAACTGGCTGCCAAAGTTATTTCTCATTTTGTTAGCGATGTTCCACATTTAAGAGCAAGGATTAGCCACAGCCCACAAAAAACTGGTAACTACGAGGAAGACAATGGTTGGTTTGGATCCAAAATATATATTAAGTCTTCGGACATGAAATCTGTTTTATTTTATATTTAAGCAGACCCTCGCCTGAAACACTTGCTATGAATATTTACCAGTTCACTACAAAGCCACTAGATGGTGCCATTACAGCTCTACCACACTGTATCAGAAAAGGCACCTGATTTAGTTTAGTTTAGCGATACAGCTCGGAAACAGGCACTTCGGCCAACAGAGTCCACACCAACCAGCGATCCCCGCACACTTACACTATCCTCCTATCCACACTAGAGACAATTTACAATTATACCAAGCCAATTAACCTACAAACCTGTACATCTTTCGAGCGTGGGAGGAAACCGGAGATCCCGGAGAAAACCCACGGGGAGAGCATAGAAAATCGGGTACAGACAAGCACCTGAAGTCAAGATCAAACCTGAGTCACTGTAAGGCAGCAGCTCTACTATTATTTAAGAACAAGAAATGTGGACTTCCCGTGCCTTTTCATAGTATAAAAAACACAGTGCTGGAATAACTCAAGCTGTAAAGGGTACAGCGAAGATTTACGAGGATGTTGCCAGAAATAGAGGGTGTGAGCTATAGGCAGAGGTTGAGTAGGCTTGGTCTCTATTCCTTGGAGCACAAGAGGATGAGGGGAGATCTTATAGAGGTTTATAAAATCATGAGAGGAATAGATCGGGTAGGTGCACAGTGTATCTTGTCCAGATTAGGTGAATCGAGGAACAGAGGACAAAGAATTAAGGTGAAGGAGAAAAGATTAAATAGGAATCTGAGGGATAACTTTTTCACACAAAGGGTGGTGGGTGTATGGAACAAGGCTGCCAGAGGATGTAGTTGAGGCTTACACTACCCAAACAATTAGGAAACAGTTAAACAGTTAAACATCTACTGTACATGGATAGGACAAATTTGGAGGGATATGGACCAAACGTGGGCAGGTGGGACTAATGTAGCTGGCACATGTTGGTCGGTGTCGGTAAGTTGTGCCGAGGGGCCTGTTTCCATGCTGTATCACTCTATGACTATGACTCTATAACAGGTCAAGCAGTATCTCTGTAATATGTGATGTATCAGGTGTAACACTATTGGGATTGCTACTCAGTGAGCAGAGGGCTGTGAATTTAGAGGGCTAAGATTGGAGTGGTTAGGGGAGTGGAGAAGTCAAGACAGTTGATGTTGCCTCAACATTTTGAAATAAAAAGCCCCAAAATGGAAAAGTTTAATGGAGATATGCGGGGCAAGTTTTTTTACAGAGTGTGGTAGAGGCCTGTAATACAATGTCAGGCATGGTGATGGAGGCAGATACAATAGTGGTATTTAAGAGACTTTTAGGTAGGGACATGGAAGTGCAAGGATTAGTGGGATATGGATCATGTACAAGCAGATGAGATTAGTGTAGAAGGCTGGCAGGGGGTGTCCACGAGGAGGAGGAATATTGGAGACAGAAGGGTCCTGACCCGAAACGTCACTCGAACTGAAACATCATATCTTCCAGAAATGCTGCCTAACCTGCTGAGTTACTCCAGCAGTTTGTGTTTTTTTGTTTTAAAACACCACCTGCAGTTCCACAGTCACTTTTCACAGTATTGTTTATTACCCTTTTTCCATGATTATTCCATTTATGATCACATTTAAACCTTTCTCAGATCAATCTCAGTTGCAAGTCTGGGTGTGCTGCAGTCGAATAGAATATGTATAAACACTTTAAAGAATCAATTAGAACTTTAGTTTCATTCTATTGTTTGGATTGACATGTGACCACTTACCACTCATTAGCACTCAATGCTTTCAGAACATTAGAACACCTTAAAGACTTACATCAACATTCAGATAAACAGCTGAATATTTAATGTGTTTATGTCCAGTAAAAGAGCCCCATTAAATCCTTCAAATTTATGCCTGTTCACAGAGCATTCTCAGTCCGACACTAAAACATAGGAAACATGGAAAAATAGGTGCAGAAGTAGGCCATTCGGCCCTTCGAGCCAATACCGCCATTCAATATGATCATGGCTGATCATCTAAAATCAGTACCCCGTTCCTGCCTTTTTCCCATATCCCTTGATTCCTTTAGCCCTGAGAGCTAAATCTAACTCAATTTTCTATTCGTCTAACTAATTTTCTCTGTAACCTATTCTCCTCACTTTCTCAACAATTTTCAAGTACACGCAATGGGCAATTTGCAGCAGTCAACAAGCTGGTTCTATGAACCAGAAATCTTTAGGATGCTGGAGTAAACGTGGCAATCAGCTGCAAGAATGGAGATCACAGTGTTTCTACCACCATAGTCTGTAACCACATATCCTAGCAAATCCCTTAATCTACCTTTTCTGCCAAGTCAGGGAATCAACCTTAGTTCAGAAAGGGGTGAAGAAAGGAACAACTGGAGCCGCACCAGGCTCACCACATTGAGGTACCACCAGTGAACCTGCTACACAGGACTAGGTGCAAGCTAAAATACAAACACCACATGAACAGACAGAGCTACGTATCATTAGAACCAATGGATCAGATCAATGTTCTACACTACCACAGGTAGTTGTGAATGGTGGTGGGCAAAGGACAGGAGATTCCATGAACATTTCTGACTTCTATGAAGACATATGAGTGATCATAAATCATAAATATAAATTATAAAAAAAGCACATCAGCGTCTCTACCTCCTGCGAAAATTACGGAGAGTTGGTATGTCATGGAGGACTCTCTCTAACTTCTACAGATGCACAGTAGAGAGCATGCTGACCGGTTGCATCGTGGCTTGGTTCGGCAACTTGAGCGCCCAGGAAAGGAAAATACTACAAAAAGTAGTAAACATTGCCCAGTCCATCATCGGCTCTGATCTCCCTACCATCGAGGGGATCTATCACAGTCGCTGCCTCAAAAAGGCTGGCAGCATCATCAAAGACCTACACCATCCTGGCCACACACTCATCTCCCTGCTACCTTCAGGTAGAAGATACTTGAGCCTGAGGACTGCAACGTCCAGGTTCAGGAATAGCTGCTTCCCCACAGCCATCAGGCTATTAAACTCAACTGAAACAAAACTCTGAACATTAATATACCATTATCTGTTTATTTGCACCTTATCTGTTTATTCATGTGTGTATATATTTATATAATGGTATATGGACACACTGATCTGTTCTGTATTCATGCCTTCTATATTCTGTTGTGCTGAAGCAAAGCAAGAATTTCATTGTCCTATCTGGGACACATGACAATAAACTCTCTTGACTTGACTTGCCAATTTCACCATGATGGTCAATGGGATTAACAAACAATCACTTACATGGACACTTATGCAATGGTACTCTATGTAGCATTTATTAGTTTTAGCTTGCAGTACAAAAATACTATTTAAAAAAAACATTTTTTGTAAAACCTGCAGGGGAACAATATTGTTTTTGTGAGTCTGAAACTCTATCCTCTTTTCCCCACTGACGCAATTGTTTTATAATATGATTTTCTAGAACATGAGTCTGTAAAGCAATGAAATATATACAAAATATTTTTTTTCCTCCGAGCTTCCATGTAAGAAAGCTCAGCGACGCCTCAGCTTTTGTTTCCGTCTGTTTTCTCATAGACCATTAAAATGGCATGGATTGGGTGATTGTCTGCAAACATAAGTTTCACTTTGAGCCACTTTGTGCTTTCTTTGTGCCACTCCCATGTTGTGGACTGGCTGGCTCCATTGCTGAAAACCTCCCCAAATGTGACATAGAACAGCAAAGGAATGGATCCTTTGACCCATGATGTTTGCGTAGAACGCAGAAAGTTAAACTGATCTCATCTACCTGTACATGATCCATATCTCTCTATTCCCTGAACTTCCATGTGCCTTTCTAAAAGCCTCTTAAACGCCGCTATCATATCGGCCTCCACCACCACCTTTGGCAATGCGTTCCAGGCCTCCACTACTCATTGTGTACAATAATTGCCCCATTAAACTTTCTCCCTCTCACCTTATAGCTATACCCTCTAATGTTGGATATTTCCATGTTTGGAAAAAGGTTAGGGTACACAAAATGCTGGAGAAACTCAGCGGGTGCAGCAGCATCTATGGAGCGAAGGAGATAGGCAACATTTTAGGCCGAAACCCTTCTTCAGACTGATGGGGGGGTGGGGGGAGGCAGGGGGGAGAAAGGAAAAAGGAGGAGGAGGAGCCCGAGGGCTGAGGGAAAGGTGGGAAGGGGAGGGGACAACATGGGTTAACAGAATTGAGAGAATTCGATGTTCATGCCAAGACTCCCCTAGCGGAATATGAGGTGCTGCCCCTCCAATTTGCTGTGTTGCTCAATCTGGCTGTGGAGGAGGCTCAGGACAGAGAGGTCGAATACGGAATGGGAGGGGGAGTTGAAGTGCTGAGCCACTGGGAGGTCGGGTTGGTTAATGCGGACCGAGCGGAGGTGTTCGGCGAAACGATCGCCAAGCCTCCGCTTGGTCTCACCAATATAGATCAGCTAACATCTAGACCAGCGGATGCAAGGAGATTAGTATGCAAACTTAAAGCACAATGTTTGGGGGTTCAGTATTAAAGTGGATAGAGAACTGGCTGGCAGACAGGAAGCAAAGGGTAGGAGTAAACGGGTCCTTTTCAGAATGGCAGGCAGTGACCTGTGGGATACCGCAAGGCTCAGTGCTGGGACCCGTTTAAAAGATGGAAAAGATATAGTAATTGCGGGAGAAAAATCATTTTTATTGCATTAATTCTACCTAGCATTGAGATAGGTAATGTTTTCCAATATAAAATGTTCTTCAATAAAAGTGGAAAATTGGATTTAAATAAAGAATCAAATTTTTTTGTTACATAAATTCCAAGATATTTGATTTTTTCGTTTGCTATTTTAAAAGGAAATTGTTGTAATATATGTAAGTTATTTACCATTATTGGCATAAGTTTACTTTTATTCCAACTAATACTATATCCCGAAAATAATCCAAATTCAGTTATTAATTTTAGTAAATTTGGGACACTAATTTCCGGCTTTGTAATATAAAGTAATACATCATCCGCATATAAAGAGATTTTATTTTCAGTATCTCTGGTGTCATACCGATATATTTCAGGATGTAATCTCACACGTTGAGCTAATGGTTCTATTGCAAGTGCAAACAGTAGCAGGGATAAAGGACAACCTTGTCTGCAGCCTCGAAATAGATTAAATTTAGTTGATAGCATTTGATTTGTTATTGTTCTGGCTGTTGGATTAGTGTATAATAATTTAACCCAAGTAATAAACTTCTCTCCCAACTTAAAAGTTTCCATAACCGAAAACAAGTAAGACCATTCCACCTGGTCAATGGCTTTTTCCGCATCTAACGATATAATTACTAGGTCTTTATTAATATTCTTCGATTTCTTTTACTGAAATTTCAGCATTTAGTGATTCCCTATTTTGTGAATCCAACCCATTCAGATTACATTTTTTTTTAAATGCTTCTATTCCTATCCTGTTTTCTGGCGTTTTAGCTGAATATAAATGTTTATAATATTGCAAAAATCTCTCATTAATATCTTTAGGTTGTACTAATGGTTCGACATTATATGATTTAATCCTATGGATTATTTTTTCTCCCTCCATCTTCCTTAATTGACGAGCAAATAATTTTTGAGGTTTATCTCCAAATTCAAATTGTAATTGTTTAGTGTATTGATAGAGTTTTACAACTTGATCTGAGTATATTTTATTTAATTTATATTTCAGTGCAGTGATTTTATTATGTGTTGTTATGGATGGATTAGCAGCGTTCTCTGTGTCTAATTGTTTAATCTCCTTTTCCAATTCCTGTTGTTCCCTCTGATTCTCTTTATTATAAAATGCTTGAGAAAAAATCATAATTCCACGGGCATATGCTTTAAAAGTTTCCCATAATAGGGAAGAAGATATTTCCGGTTTATCATTTATTTCAAAGAAAATCTTGATCTGTTCTATAATATATTCCTGAGTTGCTTTGTTTTTTAAAATTTGTGGGTTACATTTCCATTGTCCCTGTTTTTCCATTTTACCATTTATTTTAATCATAAATGTTAAAGGTGCGTGATCTGAGATTGTAATATTATGGTATTTTGAATTATAAGTGAGTGAGATAAGTTTAGCGTCAACCAAAAAATACTCTATTCTTGAATAGGTTTTATGTACAGGTGAATAAAATGAATATTCTCGTCCAGTTGGATTTTCCACTCTCCAAACATCTTTAATGTTACTAGTATCCATATATGCATTTAATAAGTCACTGCAATGGGATTTGGTTTTCCTTTGTCTTGTGGATCTACCTAAATAGAAATCTAATGTACAATTTAAATTTCCTCCAATTATTAAGTTATGTTGTGTTATTTCCGGGATGTTGTTAAATATTTTCTTAAAAAACAGTGGACTATCAAAGTTTGGTCCATATACATTGACAAAAATCATTTTTTGTGCATTCAATTCTCCTATTACAATAATGTATCTACCATCATTATCAGTTATAGTTGATGTATGTTTGAATAAAGTGCCTTTACGAAATAATATTGCTACTCCTCTTGATTTGTGTGTAAAAGAAGAATGATACGTTTTATCTATCCATTTAGCTTTCAGCCTATGCTCGGCATCTTTTTTTAAATGTATTTCTTGAATGAAAATCACATCAGCTTTAAGTGCTTTTAAATGTGCTAATACTTTACCTCTCTTAATTGGTTCATTAATACCTTTAAATTTCCAGCTGCAAAATGTTATTCCTTCGTTTCCCGTATTCATCTTTAAATCTTGCATCTTATGGGGGTCTATAATAGAGCCAATGGTTCAGTTCGACAGACCCGACCTTACACCCGAACTCCGAATAAACGACTTTTAAGACCCTTGAATGTCTCTCACGTGTATATCTCCTTTGATCCAATTTGTAACTGCATTCAAACTGAAAATAATAATGATAGATTATAATAGAGAAGAAAAGAGGATTGGTTAAGAAATTAGTATTGTGCACAAAGAAGAAAAAACTACATCTAGTATTAGTGTAGTTAGTGCTAGCCATACTAGCATGGCTAACCATCTACCGACTTCCGTAGTTGTTGTTACGAACTTAATAACAGCTCCTTGGTTTCTTGGAATTTTTATTCCATAGCAGTATTTTACCGGGGATATTAAATTTTAAAATATTCGGGTTCCAATAGTCGGAAATGTGAGGATACATATATTTAAAACTTGTTTGAAAATCTAATTAAAAAAAACGAAAAGAAAGGAAAAAAGAAAATAAAAATGAAAATTACTAGTAAAAAAGAAAGAAAGTTTCCCAAGAGGACAAATGAAATCAAACTCTATATTTGACTAATCATTCCATTATAAGTAAGTATTAGTCATTAGTGATAATTATTAACTCTGATTAGTAAAGATACCACGCTATCATTTTAGTATTTATTAGTTATTTGTATTAGTAGTGCAGTTATACTAATTATTAGTATCCATGGGAGAGTTTCCAATCCACATTTTTCTCCAGCTTCCTTAGTCACCACTTCAATTCCATCCAGTCCTGCAAAGTCAGTTTTTTCAATGGTGAGGCACAGTTTTAAAAGTATTATTCAAGCATCCTCTCAAGCCTTAATCTTCTGGGCAAAGTCCACTGCTTCCACAGGATTGGTGAAAAAATGTTCCTTCTTGTTGTAAGTGACTCCTAGGGTAGTTGGATAGCTCAGACCATATTTCAAATTCTCCACTTCCCTCAAGATACTTTTAGTCTCATTAAACGCTTTTCGTTTCCTGGAGACCTCTGCTGGATAGTCTCGATAAATACTGATACTGTGTCCTTCAAATGCAAGATTTCCGTTTCTTGATATTTTTTGCATTATCTCCTCCAAGACGTGGTCGTACTGTACTTTTATTGTCATTTGTCTTGGGGGAGCATTTTGTCTTGTCTGACGTCTCATCACTCGGGCTAGTAAAGGCTTTTGTTCCAGAGATAAAACTTTATGCAGTAAATTCTCGGGGATCTTGATCTTTCTCTTCCCCTTCTGGAATACCCGCAATTCTTAGGTTCTGTCTTCTCTGGCGACCTTCCAATTCAGTACATTTCTCGGTTATTTTGCCCAGTAATTTAGTTAGACGTTGATTTTCTGTGATAAGCTTTGCTGTAGTCTGAGCACTTGTTTCAGCTAGTTCTTCAAGGCCTTTTATGGCAGTCGTCTGTTGGTTCAGTGCCTGTTCCACGGGATTCAGCCTTTCTTCAAAATTAGTTTTCACATTTCTGATTTTATCATTCGTCTCATTTGTCAGACCAGTCAATATTTCTGCAATTTCTTTCTTCAATTCATCCGATGTATTCTTAGTCGTGGTATTAATTTTAAGCTTTAAGTCCTTCATTTCCTCCTTGATTTTTTTAATTTCTTCACCAACATTCATCAGCTTTATTTCTTCCCTTAAACCAGCAATTTCACTTGCAATAAAAGTTTTAAGTTCTTCACCTTCCGATTTTTTCGTCGTTTTTTTCGACACATCTTCTTGGGATAATGTCCTACCTGAGCCCGAGGCTTCAGTCGGGCCTTCCCCCGGTTTCAGCCTGGTAGCCCGACTTTTCGGTTTATCCACAGGTGGGCTGCGCTATGTAGACATAGTAAGTCGCGTGCCTGATGACGTCACTCACAGCAATCGGTGCAGAGACAGCAGGCAGCAGGTAGGTCGGTTTTTCCCCGATTTTTCTCCGTTTTTTACGAGGAGCTGGCTGGCGTTACCTTCTAGCCCTCCATAGCGCCACCGGAAGTCCAGCTTGTCAATTTCTAAAGTAACTTTTAAAGTAGATCTATAGTTCCTGATCAAAATTACATGATAACCATTTTGGCTCGTGCACTATAGTGTTCCCCAGTTTATCACTTGTGTTATATCCAATTTGCATTACGTAAACGTGTTTTATAGTAAAACCATCAGTACCCATTTTGCAACATTTGCAAGGCTCAGTGTGGGGCACACAGGACAAAGATCAGTCTTACTAAATAACTAACAGAGCTTGTGCAAACCACTCAGCTGAAGAAATATCCTCTGCTCATCCAGATTGTGCAATCCTGTGAGAATTGCGTACAGTTTTGGTCTCCTAATCTGAGGAAAGACATTCTTGCCATAGAGGGAGTACAGAGAAGGTTCACCAGACTAATTCCTGGGATGGCACGACTTCCATATGACGAAAGACTGGATAGACTCGGCTTGTACTCGATGGAATTTAGAAGATTGAGGGGTGATCTCATAGAGACTTACAAAATTCTTAAGGGGTTGGACAGGCTAGATGCAGGAAGATTGTTCCTGTTGTTGGGGAACTCCAGAACAAGGGGTCACAGTTTAAGGATAAGGGGGAAGTCTTTTAGGACTGAGATGAGAAAATCGTTTTTCACACAGAGAGTGGTGAATCTGTGGAATTCTCTGCCACAGAAGGGATATATTTAAGAGGGAGTTGGATGTGGCCCTTGGGGCTGAAGGGATCAGGGGGTATGGAGAGAAGGCAGGTACAGGATACTGAGTTGGATGATCAGCCATGATCATATTGAATGGTGGTGCAGGCTCGAAGGGCTGAATGGCCTGCTCCTGCACCTAATTTCTATGTTTCTATGTTTCTATGTCTCAGTGACTCATTCATCTTTCTTCTTATAGCTTTCGTTAGCAAGAAGTTCTAAAGTGTAAATAAAAGGTGTGGTCTCACAAAGATCGTGTATAAATGTAGCAAGATATTCTTGTTTTTGTTTTAACAACTTTGTGCAATAACGTTATTTACCTTCTTAACTGTGTATTGATTTTGGTGACTGGTGTACAAGGACACTCATTTCTCAACTTTTCCAATTATTCACTATGTAATTCTTTTCCTCCTAGCAATGTGGGGGTACAGCTTCACATTTATGCACACTAGATTGCATCTGCTATGTATTTGCCTACTCACCCAAATTATCTGAATTGCCTTAAAACTGCTGTATCTTCCTCACAAATTACAACCCATTGGCAAAATTGGCAGTATAACAATCTCATTGGCAACAGGGGAAATGTCACGTTCGATTCTTTCATTCAAATCATTATCAATAGCTGGTGCCCAAGTACTAATCCCCTCCCCCCCCCCTCAGGTGGTTATATTTATGTTTAACCACTGATTCCCCCCTCTAAACACATTTCCATGCCAACATATATCACCCAGTCTTAAGTGCGTCAATTTTCTGCCCCTTTTCTGTGGAACTTCATCAAAGATTCTCAGAAATGACGCCATAAACACTGGTTCTCCCTCTTCTATGTGACTGGTCACATCCTTAAAAATCTCCAATAGATATATCCCTATCTAACCCGGTGGAAATGTATTTTAAAACCCCAGTCACTTCCCTTGTTATATGATCCATTAAAATTCTGGGCCCAGCATGGTCCAGATGTGGTCCTTTCTAACAGAACAGCTTTTTTATTTTCCCAGTGCTGATGTCCAAATGGCAAAATCAAACTATCACCTCCCAATATCAATGAGACTGATGCAAGGTTCCATCTGCCTTTACCATACTGATGCAAGGATCTGTCTGCATGAAATCCTTTTCACATTTCGTGAATATTGCACTGTATTTTCAACCATGTATTTGGAGCAATAAATTACATTATCAAGCCCACATCTCCCCAGCAAATATTCAGAGAATGCTTGCAATGTGACAAAGGTGCCATAAATGAATAGCAAACAACATCAGTCTCATATGCATAAATCACATTCCTGCAATTTTGCAATATGCTAAATCTGAAAGTAATTATAACTTTTTCTATTCCTGAATTTTATTAGAACATATAAAGTAGAATGTACGTGCCAAACATGATGACATTACTTTTTAGTAACCTTAAACTAATCTCCTCTGCCTGCAAGTGAGCCATATCCATCCATTTCCAGCATATCCATGTACCTATCTAAAAGCATCTTAAATGATATTATCATGGAAGCACATTGCATGCACCCATTGCTCTCTGAGTTAAAAAAAACCTGCTCTGCACATCTCCTTTAAACTTTGCCCCTTTCACCTTAACGTTATGGCCTATAGTCTTTGACATATCCACTCAGGAAAAAGATTCTATATGCCTCTCATAATTTTACATACTCCCCTCAACTTCTGAGGCTCCAGAGAAATCAATCCAAGTTCGTTCAACCCCTACTAATAGGTAATGCCCTCTAATCCATTCTGGTAAACCTTCCTTGAGCCCCACCCCCCTCCAACCCACCCCAAAAAGTCTCCAAATACTTTCCTACAATGGGGTGAACAGAAATGCACACAATATTCCAACGCTGGCCTTGCCAAAGTTCTATAAAACTGCAGCGTGTCTTCCTGACTCTTATATTCAAGGCCCCAACTGATAATGCAAGCATACGATATGTCCCCTTTACCACTCCACGTACTTGTGATGTTACTTTCAGGGAATAATGGACTTGGACGCCAAGGGCCTTCTGCACATCAATGCTGTAGGGTCTTGCCACTAACTGTATATTTTCCCCTTACATTCAATCTCCCCAAATACAACACCTCATTCTTGCTCATACTAAACTACACCTGCCACCTCTCCACCCATTTCTGTAGCAGATCTATATCCCATTGTATACGTTGACAGCTTTACTCACTGTCTACAACTCCACCACTTTTGGTTTTTGTAAATACCTTTGTCTCTCACACAGGTTAAAGCATAATCATCTTTATTGTCTAGTTCATCATTATATACGCAGCACATCACACGTTCAGTCTACTGCAGCTACTGGAGACAGTAGGTGCGTTCTTACATAATAAATCATACATTTAGGCGGAGTTATAATTACTAAGTATTCTGATTGGCTAACATGCAATAGCCAATCTACATCTCTTCTTGTAGAAATGAAAAAAAGCAACTAAGGCATTTTAAATGATAATCCGAGTGACTAATAATGGGGTTAAACAAAATCACCGTATCTTAGAGGTGGCCTGCTAACCTGCCCGGTCCTCGTGCGGTAGGGGGCTGCCTCATCACCCTTTTCCTCCGAAAAGATGAGGGCTGGGGTAGGTATAACCACGGGTGACCCAATGAGTCTTTGTGGAAGACCGCTGCGGGGATCCTGGGGTACTGATTACAACAGGGGACGCAGGGGCAGACCAACGCACGGACTGGGCGGGCCCGGTCGCGGCAGGTGCTGGAACGGCTGCAACATGCGTCGGTTTAAACTCGAGCGGTGGGGCATCAGGACCCTGGGACGGCGGACGACGTTCCTTCACAGGAAGGAGATGTTGACGGTTGCGTCTGTAGAGGACACCATCGACTTCGACCAGGTAGGAGCGTGGTTCCTTAGAGGGGCCATGAATGTGTCCCAGTTTGGTAAGTCCTTTATCTGTTTGCAGTCGCACCACTTGTCCTTGTATAAGTGGTTTGAGTGGCTTGCAGGTCTTGTCATAGAAGCGTTTCTGCGTGTCTCGATTAAACTGCACACACTTTTGTATCGTGGCGGGAGAGCAGACTTTTGGCTGTAGCTGTTGCTGGGAGACAGGCAGTGGTGGAGGCATCTAGTGAGACATTAGCCGCTGGGCTGGGGAGCCGAGAACGTTGTCCCTTGTGATATTTTACAGGTTTAGCAGGTCCAGGTAGACGTCAGATTTAGCTAGATAGGAGCGCCCCATGAGTTGTTTTGCGCTCCGAACAGCACGCTCGGCAAGTCCATTGGACAGTGGGTATTCTGGACTGCTGGTGACGTGTTGGAAGTTCCACCGTTTAGCAAAGTCCTTAAACCTTTGGCTGGTGAATTGAGTTCCATTGTCAGTCTGAAGACGAACTTGTACCCCATGCACGGAAAGGTGAATTTTCAGCTTCTGGATCACTGTTTCAGAAGTGATCATTGGCAGGAAGACAAGCTTGAACCAGTTGGAGAAGGAGTCCGCTAAAAGAAGGTAGTGTTTCCTGTGCCATTCGAAGATGTCAGCAGCCAGTGATGACCATGGTAGGGAGGGAGCCGGCTGGGGTAAGAGGGGCTGCTTCTGCTGATGCGGTGACTGACTGTTGCAGATCGCGCTCGATTCTGTTTTTTCACGTATGTACTTGGTCGTCTCGGGCCAGTAGATCATACTCTGAGCTCGTTTTAGAGTGGCCTCTGTACCAGGGTGGCCACCGTGGATTTTGTCTCGCTCCGTAAAGAAGGGAGGATGACGGCCATGTGACCTTTGACGATTATTCCGTCCTGTAGCACCAGCTCATGACGAACCAGGAAGTAAGGTCGTATTTCAAACGGGGTGCTTGACTGCTTGTTTGGCCGCCCGCTTCTTATGATGGAGGTCAGCAGCTGTGATGTTTTGTCTGCAGCTGTGTGTTCAGCAAGGCGGCGTAGGCGATCGGTGGGCATGAACGAGACCTTCAGGACTGAGAATTCATCCTGTTCAAAGGGGTGGCGTTCGCTGGTGGTGCGCGGGGCTCTGGAGAGCGTATCTGCAATGTGCATGTCTTTACATTTCTTGTAGACAATGCGGAAGTCAATGCGTTACAGCTGCATCATCATTCGCTGTAGCCGAGCAGGGGCGGCATGGATAGGCTTGCTCAGGATGGTGACCAATGGCTGGTGGTCAGTTTCGACCGTGAAGGTTTTGCCAAAAATAGAGTCTTTGAATTTTGAACAGTCAAAAACAACGGTGAGGGACTTCCGGTGACTGCTATGAAGTAGTGAAGGCAGCTGCACAGAGCTCTGCTCCCGACAAATTGTGTTTAAAAACAGTTTCTATGCTTGGACGAATTAAAACTCTTACCGGGATTGCTGAACGTTGTGGGTACTGACGTCATCAGACGGTGCCGGTGGAATCGGGATTTAAAACGATTTTACCAGTAAAAATCGGATGAAAAAGAGAAGAGGTCAGTGAGGACCCAAGAAGACTACAATCAGTCTCCAGCTCCAAAAAGCTCTGGATGAGCTTGAAACCACACCTGAATCCACTTTTGAAAGTTTGGAAGAGGAGCTGGAGTCTCAACAACCAACAGTCAAAATGGCTGCAAGAGCTGAAACTAAAGAGTTAAAAGAAAGGGAGAAAGAAATGAAAAGCTGAGAAGAAACGGTAAGTTAATATTACTAAAGACATTACTAATGGCCCTGTCTCACGGTGCGAGTTGACCCACGAGGTACCCCGAGTGACAGACTCGTGGTTGTGACCGAGTTCCCACGGGTATGTCATTTCTGCGATGTTCCAACTTCCTCTCCCGAGTTACCAAGTTCCTCTCCCGTTACTCTTGAGCCAACCGTGAATGAAGGTATGTTTTAATAAAGCAACAATGTTAAAATACATCTCCATCCTGTGGCTTTGAGTTATTTCAGCGCGGCCGCAGCTATTGAATATGACCTACAAAGGGAAAATGCGCATCCTCCAGTAACCAATAACGTGGTAAGTGCATTTCTTGTTGTTTTATGTTTTTAAATACTGTCTTTCCCGGGGTGGGGGGAGAGCTCAGTTCATAGTATTTGGGAGTCTGGCGTTGTGAAGGAGGGGATTGGGGTCAGTAACCCACTTGCCACGCTCCGGTCTGAGTGCAGGTAGATGGGACTAGGTGAGTAGTGTTCAGCACGGAGTAAAAGGGCAGAGATGGCCTGTTTCCGTGCTGTCATTGCTATATGGTTTTATTGTGGCTGGGGAGTGAATTTGCTTGGGTGGCTGCCGCAGCGCTCCGGGCACGGACAGCAGAACTGGACACCACTTCCGAGGAAGGAAGCAGCTCGGGTGACTGACATTGAGCGGCCGCCGGGACCCGACAGCAGACACACACACACACACACACACACACACACACACACACACACACACACACACACACACACACACACACACACACACACATACACACACACAGAGAGAGAGAGAGAGAGAGAGAGAGAGAGAGAGAGAGATACACACAGACAGCAGGACTGGCCGCCACTTCAGAGGAAGGAAGCAGCTCGGGTGACTGACTTTGAGCGGCCGCCGGGACCCGACAGCAGACACACACACAGATACACACAGATACACACAGATACACACACACACACACACACACACACACACACACAGACACACACACAGACACACACACAGACACACACACACAGACACACACACACAGACACACACACACAGACACACACAGACACACACACAGACACACACACACACACACACACACACACACACACACACACACACACACATATGTGGCGTTTCTGCTCGGGACCCTTCTTCAGACAATCCAATGTCCCATAATATATTCTTTAAATATTAAGTTTTCTGTTGAAAGTGTGGTGCCGTGGTTACGGGTGGTCGGAAGGAAGATGATGAGGTCTGGTACAAGTTGACTTTGTTTTCAGTAATCAGGCCTCTGTGTTGGCCGATGTCTGGTTGATCGAGCGTTCATACAGTTGCGAGCGAGCGAGGTCCATATATAGGAGCAAGGAACGCGAAGCCTCTGAGGGTTCATTGTTCCCCTGGTTTGGATTGCTCCCAGGAGAGCGGGCACAAAGACAAATTTAGGCATTTTTCTGTGGAAGGGGAGGGCAGTATAGAATCGAAAGCATTGTAACAGCAGCACTCTCCCCAACACGAAACACAGCGCAGCGTAAACAATTAAACAGCTTCACTTTTAAAAGCAAAGACACACGTTAAATTACATGGCCCCAAGAAATCGCCTCTCAATTGCTTCGGGGTTGGAATTGAAATATATATAATATATATAATATGTATATACATATTATACTACTTTGGTTCAGTCCCTTTCAGATTATAAAAAAGTTCCACGATAGACTCACGAGACACTAAGGTAAACGCACGGGCCATTACGTTACTGCAACGAGTTTAAATGTTTCCATTTTTAACTTGAACAGTTAATTTGACTCGTGGAAAAAATCAAACATGTTTGATTTTTTTCACGAGTTAACAAGTTTCCCGAGTACCTGCCGTTAGCGCCACGAGTGGACAAGTTGAACGCGCGAGTTCCGACGTTGCCGCTACGTTCATCGTACGTGACCACCACGAGTGAAAACTCGGGGTCACTCGTGGGCCAACTCGCACTGTGAGACAGGGGTTTAAAGATCTTCAGAAGCAATTTGCTAAAATGAATTCTACAATGTAGAATAATTTGTCTACAATGGAGGATAATCTCTCTAAGAAAATTGACACTAGTTGTGGAGAATTAAAGGAACTTTACGTATCTCTGAACCAGCAGTTCAAAGATTTCAAAGTTCAAAGAGTCGAGGACTGCTAAGGAATTTGAAAGAATGGAGAGAGATTACAACAATAAACATGACTCCCTGCTGAAGCAATTAACAAAGACGGAAAAATTGATGGAAGAGATGGAGGGTGAAATGCAGCAGATGGTCCAGGAAATAACAGGTTTGAAAAAAGAACAAGATGCGAATTGGCAGCTGACGAATAAACTGAATGGGAAATGTCAAGATTTGGAAGCCAGGTCAAGATGGCAGAATTTGAGAATAATAGGAGTTAAAGAGGGGGCAGAGCATGGCTCTCAAATGTGTGATTTTATCACTAATTTACTTAAAGATGTTTTCAAACTTCCAGAAAAACCAAAGATAGATGTGGCTCATCACGTTGGTCGCTACCAAAGAGGAGCGAATGCTCCACCACGTCAAATTATCATAAAGTTCTTAGACATTTCGACTTTGGAAAATTTATTAAAGAAGATATCCTATGGAGAAAATCTTACATTTGCTGATAATATTGTTAGATTTTACAGAGACCACCCTCGGGAAATACTGGCAAAAAGACGGCAGTTTAAAAGGGCAAGCAGTATTTTACAAGATCACTCTGAAGTTCGTTACGGCGTTATCTACCCAGCTAAAATGTTAATTACGTACAGTGCTAAGCAACGTTCATTCACAGATCTGGATTCAGCTTGCAAATATGCCCAGGAGATTTTAAATAAAATTCAAGGAAAAACTGAAAAATAAGACATTACGCCTGCTGAACTTGCTCAAACAAGACACTAGAATTGTTCAGATGGTTCTGAGACAGACTTATCTGGCAAGAATGTGTTTTTAATAACAGAATCCTCCTTGAACTGAAAAACTGAAGCTCAACAGATGGAATGTTCAAGGCTACAGGCTCTGCGCCAAGTTTTTCAGCCCTGATAATTATTAGACTGTTCTTTTTTGAATTTACAACAGTCTTGATGGTCTGCCTTTGTCTCAGTACTATATGATCTATTATTTACATATACAGCATATAACTAACTAACTAATTAAATATATATATTCAATAAACTTAATTAACACTAAAGGTTTAATGTATTATACTAACATGACTAACTATATAGTAGGAGGGATGAGGAAGGTTAGACAGATATTCTAAATACTAATTATGAATTAATTAACATACATGCTAACGAAAAGTGTGATTACTGACGAGGTACTTTAACCCTCTATTTTATTTTATTTTAAATCTTCTAGCTTTTCTTCTATTTTATTTTAAATGTTTTAGCTATTAATCGACCTGACATGATAATTTTGGTTATAATGGAGGAAACCGACTAACGTTGAATGCTACTTTACTAGGGGGGCAAAGCCCAGTGCATAATTCCATCGACGGAGGTCAATTTAAAATTAATCTTAGCCACCATGGGTGGCTTTTTAGTAAGATATTGCTTTTTTGATAACTAACACTCAATTATTTTGTTTATTCACTATTATGAGTTGTACAATTTAACAATCCTTATGAACACTTAATTTTATGTTTTTCTCTTTCCCTTAATTATGTTTAATAGTGTCAGGAGATGTAAAACTAGTGCAGAAATTATGAAGGACAACCCTGGACTTGGGATTTCGAGGTACTTGGCTGCATCACATGAATCATAGTCTATGTAATAATTTAAATTGAATTAAATTATGTCTTGCATTAATGGAACAATTATGTGTGTTCGTCAGATACTTTTCCCATCTATCTTTCGGGATCTTTATCATTAGTTTATGTTCCCAATCTTAGCTTAGTGCTTCTGTAGAGGGTAATTCTCTATTTAATATACTATTATAAAAATATAATATTAGTTTTTGTGAATCAGCCTTAATATTCATTGCTTCTTCTAAAGGGTCTAAAAATATAGTTTGACATCTATGTATATATTTATTCATAAAGTCACATATCTGTATATATTTAAAATATTGATTATCATTCAGTTTAAATTTTGATTTTAATTGTTGAAATGATAACAATTTGCCCAATTCATACATATCTCCTACTTTCCTAATCCCCAGTCTATCCCATTGTTTATATGTTTTGTCGATAAGAGATGGTTTGAATGCAGGATTGTTCAGTATTGGGGTTAGTACTGATAGATTATTTAATTTCAAGGATAATTTTATTTTTCCAAATTCTTATTGTATTGTGAATAATTGGGTTCTTCTTATATATTTTACTATTCAATTTTATCAGTGAGAACAAGATCGTTCCTATATTGTACGGGAAACACTCCTCTTTCTCCATTCTTATCCACTCCAACCAGTACATTATGTTCTTAATATGCACTGTCCAGTAGTAATACGTAAAGTTAGGTAATGATAAACCTCCAACTTCTTTAGGTTTACACAAATGCTTTTGTTGAATTCTGTGTGCTCTATAATCCCATATAAAATTAGTGATATTAGAATCTAGTTTTTTGAAAAAATATTTTGGAATATATATTGGGATCGCTTGAAACAAATATATTAATTGTGGTAAGAAAGTCATTTTTATAGCGTTAATTCTACCTATCAATGAGAGCGGGAGTGTTTTCCAAAATTTAATCATAACATTCAGTTTATTTAATAGTGACATAAAATTGGCACTAAATAATGATTTGTGTCTTCTCGTAATTTGAATACCCAAATACTTGAATTTTTCTGTTGTAATTTTGAAAGGGAATTTTAATAAGTGTCTCGCATCCTGTGGTTTTAAAGACATAATTTCGCTTTTATTCCAATTTATTCTCTATCCTGAAAAAGAACCAAATTCCTCAATTAGTGTTAATAAGATGGGGATACTCGTTTGTGTATTAGTAATGTATAAAAGAATATCATCATCATATAATGAAATTTTATTATTTGAGTCCTTAGTATTATATCCGTGAATATTGGGATGATTTCTAATCCTTTCAGCCAGCGGTTCTATCATAAGGGCAAATAGCAATGGTGATAAGGCACAACCCTGGCTATTACCCCTTGAAAAATAAAATTTTGGAGATAACATATTATTAGTTAATATTCTTGCCGTAGGTTTATCATAAAGTAGTTTAACCCATCTAATAAAATTCTCTCCCATATTAAATCTTTGGAGTACCTTATATATCTCGTTATATATAGTTCGCTGATGGCTGCAGTCTTTAACGGATCAGGTTTTAATCCGTTGCTGGTGAATACATGACCGACTTCAGGAACTCGGAACTTGCATTTCAAACCTGAGTTTTTGGTCTGCTCATTGACAGGGCATTTTAAATCAGCTTTACCCAGCGGGTGAAGAATCTCTCCCCCCCCCCCCCCCCCCCCCCCCCCCCCTTAAGCACGTAGGGTGGAGGAGTCTTTTTTCATGAGTTCAGTGGTTCTTATCTTGTTGAACTCTTTGAGTGACATTACATTCACTCTGGCACCGGTGTCGATTTTGCCATTCAAAGCCTTGTTGTTTATTATCATGGTCACAGCAGGATCCATCAGCTTGCCTGGGGATCGCAGGTTGAGGGAAAGTACAGTGGAATCGGTGTCTGTGTTATCGGAATCATTCCCGTGGGAAACATCGTCTTGTTCTTGGGAATCAGAATCAGACAGCTCTTGTTGAATCAGGTGCAGATTTGTCCTTAAAGCAGTGTTCCCACGCGATCGACAACATGTGGTAAAATGGTTACATTTCTTGCATTTGTGACAAACTTTCCCATGGGCAACGCAGAACTGGTGCCCCCTAGAGTGGAAATAGTTGCAGTTGGGGCATCTCGTGGCAGACATATTTGGATCTTTGCGGGGTGCGTTTAAAAATTTCTGTGGAGAGTAGTCAGCTATATTTACGTTATGTTGCTGGTGAGGACTGGTGGGGTCAAAATCAGCCAGTGAGGCTACGGTTTCTGCCATTCGACACGCATGAATGGCTTGATCTAAAGTCAGTTCAGCGTTCCGCAGCAGTTCGGCTCTTAGCTTGCGGTCGCTCATTCCTCCCACAATTTTATCACACATGAGCTCATTTGTCAACTCACCGAAGCGGCACCGTGTATTCATGTGTCGTAGATCGCTGATAAATCGTTCAACAGGCTCGTCAGCCTGTTGCTGTCGGGCGAAAAATCGTGTTCTCTTGAGTATACGGTTCGAAGACAGGTCGCACAGTTCACTAAATTTCCTCAGTAGAACTGTTGGGTTGTCGATAGTTTCAGCTGGCACCAATACGTGACTATTCGCATCGAGGTGTGCTGGGGCGAATTCAAAAATGTCCGCACGGATCATTGCTTCCGGACCCGCTAGATTGAGCAGTAGCGATGCCTTCAGATCGTCTGGGTCGTTTCGGTGAACGATGCGGATATAGTGAGCATAGACTCGCTCAAACATTCGCCAGCGCTCGGCTATGTCAGAATCAAACACAAGCAGGCTTGGCTTTCGACAGGAGTTAGCCATGTCATCAATAAAATAAATCGCGGTTAACAGACAAGGGTTGGACCCAATTTTCTGACACCATGAGACCTTAGTCTCTCACAGGTTGAAGCACAAGCATCTTTATTGTCTAGTTCATCACACGTTCAGTCTACTGCAGTTACTGGAGACAGTAGGCGAGTTCTTACACTATAAATCATATATTCAGGCGGAGTTATAATTACTAAGCATTCTGATTGGCTAACATGCAATAGCCAATCTACAGTTTTGTCTGCAAACATACTCACAAACCCATCTATATTTTATATCCATCACATCTGAAACCAAGATCACAACCAATCATAGTTCCAGTCACTAAACCACACTCTAAATTCATGTTCTTTACCCAAGATACTCCTTGAATTGAAGGAAATACACCTCAGCCCATCAGTTTCACCATATCCCTTAACCTCTCCTCTCTGCCTGATCTTCCTTTGAGACTTGTGTAAGAGGGAACTGCAGATAAACTGAAGATAGACACAAAATGCTGGAGTAATTCAACAGGAAAGGCAGCACCTCTGGAGAGTCTCGACCCGAAACATCACCCATTCCTTCTCTCCGGAGGTACTGCTTGTCCCACTAAGTTACTCCAGCATTTTGAGTCTATCTTCCTTTGAGACCTATTGGTCATAACCTCTACCTTCCCATCAGTCCTTCCATTTGCTGACCTCCTAGTGAATCTCTAGTGAATCTCTCTGAATCTCCTATATGCACTGCGCAGGGCCTCATCCTTTTTCCTACTTATTTCCTACCTATAAGATCCGGCAAAGGACCAATGAAAGTCCTGTAGGACCTACGAGGGGCTTCTAAATTACAAATTATCTGTGTCTGAACGTGCTGCTAATAATCTATACCAAGGTCTTAAAATATAAAGCACACAGTCAGATTTTTCAAAGGATTTTTAAAGCCATTTAATCCTGTGTATTAAGAATAGCCTGTGTGCATCCTAGGTAACATTGTCATAGTAAACTAAATTCACAGAATCAACAGGGAATTATGAGTATAGCAACTATCATTTGATGTAATAAATTTAAGATAGGACGTTAATGCGTTTTAAGCTATTTCTGCTGCCAAAGCATCGGTATTACAGGAACTCAATCTCTCGCAAATCCAATTCATTATCACCCTGTAAACATAACACTAACTATAATTAGTGGAGGCATGAGGCAGTGGAGACAGGAGGCAAGTTTGCCACTGCTACAGTGGTGAGTTTAAACTAAATAGTGGAGGGTTGGGGGAGACAAATTGGAAATACAAAGATGGAGTTAAAGGGAAAGAGAGTTAAGAAAGACAGCAGAATTAACGGGACAGATAGCTCACGAAGGGATAGGAGAGTATGGCCAAGTGAAATAGGAATTTATGTGAAAGGTGAGGTGAGTAATGGATTAACAGTATTATATATGAATGTGCAAAGTATAAGAATGAAAGTGGATGAGCTTGAGGCTCAGTTAGAGATTGGTAGATATGACATTGTGGGGATTACAGAGAGATGGCTGCAGGAGGATCGGGACTGGGAACTGAATATTCAGGGTTATAAGTCTTATACAAAGGACAGGCAGGTGGGCAGAGGAGGTGGGGTAGCTCTGTTGGTGA
Source organism: Okamejei kenojei (assembly GCA_035221665.1). NCBI lineage: Eukaryota > Metazoa > Chordata > Chondrichthyes > Rajiformes > Rajidae > Okamejei > Okamejei kenojei. The sequence continues at coordinate 117,112,080 of CM069132.1, read as the reverse complement.
GGGATGAAATTCAGTCCCTTACGAGGGGTGACATAGGGACTGACGATCTAGAGTCGCTGTGGATAGAATTGAGGAATTGTAAAGGTAAGAAGACACTAATGGGAGTTAACTACAGGCCCCCAAACAGTAGCCTGGATATCGGATGCAAGTTGCAGCAGGAGTTAAAATTGGCATGTAACGCAGGTAATGCCACTGTGATTATGGAAGATTTTAACATGCAGGTAGACTGGGAAAATTAAGTTGGTTCTGGACCCCAAGAAAGGGAGTTCTTAGAATGCCTCCGAGATGGATTCTTGGAGCAGCTTGTACAGGAGCTTACCAGAGAGAAGGCAATTCTGGATTTAGTGTTGAGCCAGATTTAATAAAGGAACTCAAGGTAAAGGAACCGCTAGGAGATAGTGACCATCATTTAATACATTTTAATCTGCAATTTGAGAGGGAGAAGGTTAAATCAGAAGTGTCTGTTGCAGTTGAACAAAGAGGACTATGAAGGCATGAGAGAGGAGCTGGCCAAGGTCGACTGGAAAAGGATCCTAGCAGGAATGACGGTGGAACAGCAATGGCAGAAATTTCTGGGCATAATCCAGAAGATGCAGGATCATTTCATTCTAAAGAGGAAGAAAGATTTCAAGGGGAGTAAGAGGCAACCGTGGCTGACAAGGGAAGTTAGGGATGGAACAAAACTAATAGAAAAGGTGTATAACATAGCAAAGTGTAGCGGGAAGCCAGAGGATTGGGAAACTTTCAAAGGACAACAGAAGGTAATAAAAAGGGTAATACGAGGCGAAAAGATGAAGTACGAGGATAAGCTGGCCACTGATATAAATAAAGATAGTAAAAGCTTATTTAGGTATGTTTAGAGAAAAAGATTAGTAAATACAAATGTGGGTCCCTTGAAGGCAGAAACTGGTGAAATTATTATGGGGAACAAGGAAATGGCAGAAGAGTTGAACAGGTCCTTTGGTTCTGCCTTCACTAAGGAAGACACAAAAAATCTTCCAGATGGACTAGAGGACAGAAGATATAAGGAGACAGAGGAACTGAAAGAAATTTGCATTAGGTGAGAAATAGTATTGGGTAGACAGATGGGACTGAATGCTGATAAATCCCCAGGCCCTGATGATCTGCATCCCAGGGTACTCAATGAGGTGGCTCTAGAAATCGTGGATACATTGGTGATAATTTTCCAATGATCTATAGATTCAGGATCAGTTCCTGTGGATTAGAGGGTAACTAATGATATCCCAATTTTTCAAGAAAGAGGCAAGAGAGAAAACGGGTAATTATAGAGCAGTTAGAATGACATTGGTGGTGGGGAAAATGCTCTAGGCATTTATTAAAGAAGTAATAATGGCATTTGGATAGCAATAAAATGATTGGTCCAAGTCAGCATGGATTTATGAAGGAAATCATGCTTGACAAATCTTCTGGAATTTTTTGAGGATGTGACAAGTAAAATGGATGAAGGAGAGCCAGTGAATGTAGTGTATCTGGACTTTCAGAAAGCCTTTGATAAGGTCTCACACGGGAGATTAGTGGGCAAAATTAGAGCACATGGTATTGGGGTAGGATGTTGACATGGATAAAGAATTGGTTGGCAGACAGGAAACAAAGAGTAGGAATAAACGGGTCCCTGTCAGAATGACAGGCAGCGGCGAGTGGAGTGCCGCAAGGCTCGGTGCTGGGTCCGCAACTATTTAAAATATATATTAATGATTTAGATGATGGAATTAAAAGTAACACCAGGAAATTTGCAGATGACACAAAGTTGGGTGGCAGCGTGAACTGCGAAGAGGATGCTCAGAGGTTGCAGGGTAACTTGGACAAGTTGAGTGAGTGGGCAGATGCATGGCAGATGCAGTAGAATGTAGGAAATGTGAAGTTATGTACTCAAGGACAAATCTTTCCAAAAAGGTGAATTAAAGCACGTGCCTTACCTTGGTGATGTATTTAGCCAATTGTACATGTTAGAAGAACGGCAATGAAATTTTCTTAAACTATATTCCGTATATTTAGTAGAAACGAGGGATTGCAGATGCACTATGTTTACACTATTGCTGGTGTAATTCAGCTGGTCAGACATCTCTGGAGACCATGGATGTGACGTTTTGGGTTGGGACCCTGCCCTAACTGAAAGGGTTCCGTCCCAAAATTCACCCATCCGTGCATTTATTTACATTGACAACACCTACTATTTCTTTACTTCAGACAAAATGTGCTTTCTGGGCATGGTAAACCTCAGTGGAACACAGATTATCAGCGATACACATACAATATATGTCACAGAACAAGCCACTTTAACCCGAGGTTGTTGCCGGTGCTGACTTCAGTGAATTCCATTGGTGCATTAGGAAAACCCAAGTCCACAGCTCCATGTGGTCAGGCGAATATAGTGCGTGGAAATTGCGAATTTTGTGTTGGGGACATTGGACATCGGATAGTGTAACATGGCTCCAAGGAGAAGGAAGGGGCAGTGCAAGGGCAAGCCCCAACCTCCATCCTCACCCACCAGGCAGGTGGGGACTGAGGAGACCCAGGAGGAGGCCCAGGAGGAGACCAGGGAGGTGGCCCGTGTCCCCACCACCACCCCAGCCCGGACTAGCCGCCGTGCCAAGACTACAGGCCCTACTGTTGCTGCTACTGCTGCTGCTGCAGCTGACCCAGACTCACCATCAGATGTTGCTCTGGACACTGCTGCCTCAAGTGAGGTGAAGGGCAGGAGACCCGAGGTAGTTCCTTATGAGATCAGCAGGGAACAAGAAGGAGAGCTGGTCAATTGCTATCAGTCAAACCCAGAGTTGTATAAGAACTACCAAGATTATCGAAGGAAGAACAGGCAGAACTCACTACTTGACACCAAGGCCAAGGAGTTCCCTGACTGCACCTGTAAGTACCTACTGTATTTGTCTGTATTTCTTGTCCAGAAATTTGCAGCTTCGTATTGCGAGTCTCCTGATCCACAATCAATGTAATGAAATAAAAAATATATTTGTCATCTTGTTTGCCATGACATGAAATTGTGAACAGATAATAGTGACATAAGCCATCAGCAAGTTTGCCTGTACATTTTGCCTACCAGTTGCAATTTGTATTTTTTGGGGTTGTTTTTTCATATATATTAACATGTACAGTCTGTTAAAACTTGCAAGTTTCAAGCAGTAGCTCTTCCATTCTCTTGCAGGCAGGCAAATCACACTGGTCTTTGTTATTTTTTTTACACAGATGCCCAACTCTGTCAGTGGTTCAAAAGCCAGAGAACAAGATATGGCAAGCTGTCTCATGGTGGGAACAAGTCAGGGTCTGGTGGCAAAAACTTTACCCGAGGCAGCAGTGGATCACCGACAAATGGCGCTTTATCAATTCACATATAGTAGGAATGTTACAAAATTTTGAGATTTGAAAACTCAAGCCTGTAATTTATCCCATCAGATAAAGCATAAAAATAACTTTAATTTGACACCTAATTCACTTTGATATATTCAGTATTAAAAAACTTATGGTAATTTTCATACTCGGAAATTAGCATCTTGTTCCCTATTGCTTTTCCATTGAATTAACACAAAAGCTGAGACCAAGGACAGTCAATTAACATAAAATCCCATAACTGTCTTAAAAAATAAAAGAACTGAATGAAATTTTCAGTTATTATAGATTGAAGCATTCTGAAACAAATATGAAACATCTTACTTGGATGACCTGAAATTAAAGCATATAATTAGTTAGTTACCGAATTGTAGCTAATTACAAAATTGACCGTTGTGACGGAAATAGTAATAAACACCCAGACGGCCTTGAAAATTCAAAAATGTGATATTCTCAAGATCAAAACTTTAATATTATTGTATTATATGCTGTAAGTCCGTAACAGACAGGTAAATAAATTACAATTTCTAGCAAAAGACCAAGTCTTTATGGAGAAGATTAGTTGCTAGCTGGTACATTGGCGTATCATAATCAGTAGCATCATCATACTCCTCACATTGTAACCAATAAGCAACTCTGTGCACCTTGTTTTTTCCTGAACTTTTCCATTTTGGCATTGTAAACAACAACATTTTGCTCTTCAAACCACGAATGACATGTCTTTCTGCCCACTACTTTCCCATTAAGAATGTCCTGTAGATCATCACATTTGTAGTAGTCCAAATTCAGATAATCTCTGCGAATGCTGTCTAAATCAGTCTCTTTTGCTGGGCATTTGGATTGACAATTTTGCATTTCTTCTTCGGAGACATCTGTTTAAAATGTAAAGAAAAAACAAAACAATGAACGGCATTAACAGAAACAAGTTATTATTTGCAGTTTTAGAAAAAAAAGGTATAGATGATAAAGCTAAACGGTAAAACAGTAAATACCCAACAAAAAAAATCATATTCATCAGTTTCATCAAATCAATTAAATTCTTTAATCAATTAAATTCATCTAAATTCAATTACTAGATCTAAACATCTATCAATTTCCTAAGAAAAGGCAAAACATTTTAAATAGGCTAAGTATCCAAAATAAAAAATTGATCCCATTCACGCAACAATTCACAATATAACATGATTTTAAAATCTCACCAGACCAAGTGCAGACCCGTTGGGTCCGTTCCCCCAACATGCAGTTGCGGGGAGGGGTGGGCAGCATTCGGCGTCACACATACTAACCTACCCCCCCCCCCCCTCCCGCACACATGCTAACTACCCCCTTGATATTATATTAATATCATTCATTTGTTCCTTTTACGCCATAACGGCCCTATCTACTGATGCATAGCCCCAAACTCGCAGGCGCTTCTAGATGGGGGGGGGGGGGGGGGGGGGGGGGGGGCGGGGGCAGAGAGTGAGGGCAGAAAGAGAAGGGGCAGAGACAGAGCGAGAGAGGCAGAGACAGAGAGAGCGGCAAGAGACAGAGGGAGAGGGGGTGGAGGGATGGAGAGGGAGGGTGGGAAGGGAGGGGAGAGGTGGGGGGGGAAGGGAGGGGGAGAGGTGGGGGGGCAGGGAGGGGGAGAGTTGGGGGGAAGGGAGGAGGAGAGTTGGGGGAAGGGAGGGAGGAGAGATGGGGGGGAGGGAGAGAGGAGGGGTGGAGGGGGGAGGGGTGAGAGGGGGGAGGGGTGAGGGGGGAGGAGTGAGAGGGGGGAGGGGTGAGAGTGGGAGGGGGGGTGAGGGGGAGGGGGTGAGAGGGGGAGGGGTGAGAGGGGGAGGGGTGAGAGCAAGATAATATGTTAAATAAATGACATATCTTTTGTTTTGTCCTGCACTTACAATCTGCAATTGTGATGTTGAAGGCGTTATAAGTTGAGTTTAACTTCAATCCAGCGATGCAATCGCCCAGCAATTTTTTTCTTAACCGGGAACGGAACGCGAACGATTTTTCTTCATCAGCTAGCTGCCAGAGGAAATCCCTTTCCGACAACCAATACAAACCTGCATTTTAATCGCCCCCCCCTTCCCAAAGCCTCCGGAATCGCACACACGGGCAGCAAGCAGATCTGGATCACCACTGATGGTAGGTTTTGTAACAACGCTACATATAGTACAAGTGGAGACAGAGCACCAAGAAGGTAATTATTATAAAGTAGTTATTGTGAAATTGATAATTTGATTGTGATCTTGCATGCCTGATGTTCTTGAAAGTTTGTAAAACACATTTATTTTCTTCCAGTTTGACAAGAAGTACCCGTTGCCTAGTATGTCCTGTGAAGAGGGGTTTGATCCATTTGTGGGAACCTCTGGATCCACCACCTCCACTAGTCAGCAGCACAGCAAGGGGAGCAGGACCACTGTCAGCTTCACTACAGGCTCCACCCCAAATGCAACTGAGGTAGATGAGAGAGAGGGGCAAGTCGGGAGGAGCTGATCAAGGCGGTAAGTACTTTTGGGGAAATTTTTGGCAGATTTCACTTTCCTTCCATCCATCCATCTTCTTTTTTTTCAAATGTACTTACCTGTATCGTAGTCACTTATGTTGCAGCTCATGCAACAGGCAACAGAGGCCAGGGAAACATGACAGGCCATGACACAGCCCAAGACACCACATGAGAGGGCTGTTTTCACCTTCGAAGGATTCTTAAAGACTGAGATGCGCAAGATACCAGAGAACGTGTGGGTCAACTAGTAAATATTTTTTGTGGAATGTTGGGAACATTTGACTTTAATATTTGACCTTAAAATGTGTGTCTTTGTGTGAAATATTCACAATGAATTCATGTGTTGCAGACTCAGCAACAGATGGGACACATGGGACAGCCACAGATGGGATCACCACAACAGATGTCACTGATCAGATGCCACATCAGCAGGCTCACCAGGAATCTAATTTTATACTTTTTTGTGAATTGGACTTGAAATTCTTTGTCACACCCAGCTTGTGAAAGGTTTTATTTGCCTTCCACTTAATATTGAAATGTTTCCGCATTGCAGCCAGTCACTGATGGGACGACCACAGATGCCACCACCAGTGATGCCGTGCTCACCGATGGGCACCCAGTTCCACAGGACAGCAGCAGTCCCACTCACAGTAGCTGTCTACATGACACCATCACAGCAGTTAGCCTCTACTTCCACATACACTGCCTTGCAGCCTGCAAGATCTAGTAGCTTCTCTGCTGCATATACATACTACCCCAGCCTTGACACACCTAGACCTGCACCAGTGACACCAGGGGGCACCCTCAGAACAGATACCCATGACGCAAGTGGGGACTTAAGTTTGGGTTTCACAGGATTAATGGACACTGACACCATCAGTGATATATGTCCATAAATGATGTTAAGTCCAGTATATTTTTGTACATATTATGTTTGAAATTTTAAGTTTAAAGTTTATTGAAACTCAACGACCCTCCTTGGCGTATATGAGTGCACTGTTGTATGTTCTTTCTAATCTAATAATAAATCTAACTTTTTTTGTTGTTAAAGTGATGTTTATTTATAGATTTATTATAGACAATTTCAAATGTTGTGTGATTATAATATTTTTGCATGCACTGTTGTATGTTCTTATCAACCTTTTTTGTTGTTAAAACGTTTATTTGTTTCAATATCAGTAAAGGAAATGCTTGACATTTTGACGGCAAATTGATGTATGAAGATATTATATTTCAGCATAGTGTCTCATAGCATCACTTTCAAATCTTTAATTTTCACATATTTTGATCAATAAAACAAACACAAACACAAGCATTGCACTGCAGCTTCTTCTCCTCGTGAGAGCAATGTCCTCTGATGTTGCTCCATGGTAGTCATGATGCAGAATGATTGGAAACCCCACCCTACAACCTCTTTTATAGTAAAACTGGGTGGTTCCATTGCTTGGGAGGCCAAAATGACGTGAATTGTCTTCAGTTGTCGCTGACAGGGTCATAGCTTGTCACGGGTGGACATAGGTTGTCGTAGGTGTCGTCGAAGGTGGATGTCCTAAGTCGTGACGATTGGATGGTCGGGGGCTTGCCGTAACTTGATGTCGACTTGGTGGTAGGTTGTTGTAGCTTGTCGTACGGGGGTCCAGTCGCCGGTTTTTCGGCGACCTGCGATGACTATGGCAGTCGCCTAAAAAAGCGCCTAAGTGGGACAGGCCCATTGCTGTCTTCATAATAGACCCAAATCGTTCTGCTACAACAATCGTTGGAGCCAAAAACTGCAGGATTTCAAACAACAGAAACTTGACTTTATTTCATGAAATCATATAGATTCAGGGAGCCTCACACAGCTCTGATAATTTGTATGTTTTGCTTCGCTTCTTGTACACTAATGATAAAATATAGCTTTAGAGATTGTGGGGGCATTAATAATGATCTTTCGAGAATCAAGAGTGATACCAGAGGACTGGAAAATTGCAAATTTTACTCCACTGTTCAAGATGGGAGCAAGGCAACAGAGGATTTTGGGCACCATATCCGAGGAATGGTCCAGAGGAGGTTTACAAAAATGATCCCAGGAATGAGTAGGTTAGCCTATGATGAGCGTGTCGGCACTGTGCCTGAGGGGGAGCTCATTGAAACATACAGAATAGTGAAAGGCTTGGATAGAGTGAATGTGGAGAGGATGTTTCAGTGGAGAGGATAGTGGTAGAGTCTAGGACTAGAGGTCATAGCCTCACAATTAAAGGACGTTATTTTAGGAAGGAGATGAGGAGAAATTTATTTTGTCAGAGGGAGGTGAATCTGTGGAATTCTTTGCCACAGAAGGCTGAAGAGGCAGTCAGTAGATATTTTTACAGCAGAGATATAGAGTTTTGATTATTACAGGTGTCGAGGTTATGGGGAGAAGGCAGGAGAATGGGGTTAGAAGGGAAAGATAGATCAACCATGATTGAATGGCAGAGTAGACTTGATGGGCTAAATGGCCTAATTCTACTCCTACCACTTTTTACCTTATGAAACAGGCCTTTTGGCCGAACTATCTAAGCTGATCCCAAAGCCTGCATTTGGGCCACATCCACCTAAGCCTTACATTAAAAGAACTGCAGGTTGTATCGAAGGAAAGTGCTGGAGTTACTCAGTGGGTCAGGCAACATCTCTTGAGATGGATAGGTGACATTCCAGGTCAGTCTGAAGATGGGTCCCAACCTGACACATTGACTCTCCATGTCCACCAGATTGAATAACTCAACTACTTTCTGTCCCCTTGAAAGCCTTGCTAATATCTAATTTTTAAAGTCCTCCTTAAAATGCATTCAATTTTTTAAACTATATAAATTCTCACTAACCAACAAAATAAGCTGCTCATGAAAATCCTAATCAAATCCAACCATTGGCAAATATAACAATGGCCACAATATTTGATATCTTCTACTGCTATGACATCAGCATGAAAAACTGATCCTCGACTCCCTCAATCACAGACCACAGACTGTTCGAATTGGTGGAAAGGTGTCAGCCTCGATAACAATCCCCCTGCTGTACTCACTCTATACTCATGACTGCGCAGCTGGTTATAGTGCAAACTCCATCATCAAGTTCGCTGACGACACCACTGATGGGGACGAGTCAGAGTATAGAAGAGAGATTGACCGACTGACCAAATGGTACCAGCACAATAACCTGGCCCTCAACACCAGCAAAACCAAGTGACTGATTGTGGACTTTGGAAGAGATATAAACGGGACTGTGGGTCCCCATCCTATCAATGGGACTGGTGGAAAGGGTCAAGAGCTTCAAATTCCTGGGCGTGCACATCTCTGAAGATCTCTCCTGGTCCGAGAACACTGATGCAATTATAAAGAAAACACATCAGCGCCTCTACTTCCTGAGAAAATTAAGGTATGTCAAGGAGGACTCTCTCTAACCTCTACAGATGCACAGTAGAGAGCATGCTGACCGGTTGCATCGTGGCTTGGTTCGGCAATTTGAGCGCCCAGGAGCAGAAAAGACTACAAAAAGTAGTAAACACTGCCCAGTCCATCATCAGCTCTGACCTCCCTAACCATCGAAGGGATCTATCGGTCGCTGCCTCAAAAAGGCTGGCAGCATCGTCAAGGACATCATCCTGGCCACACACTCATCTCCCCGCTACCTTCAGGTAGAAGGTACAGGAGCCTGAAGACTGCAACGTCCAGGTTCAGAAACAGCCTCTTCCCCACAGCCATCAGGCTATTAAACTCAACTCAAACAAAACTCTGAACATTAATAGCCCATTATCTGTTTATTTGCACTTTATCTGTTTTATTTATTCATGTGTGTATATATTTATACAATGGTAAATGGACACACTGATCTGTTCTGTATTCATGCCTTCTATATTCTGTTGTGCTGAAGCAAAGCAAGAATTTCATTGTCCTATCTGGGACACATGACAATAAACTCTCTTGAATCTTGAATTACCAAAATTACAAATTGCAGATGCATTTTCAAAAGCATCTCCGGATCTTTGATTACGATAGATGCGTTATGACACGATAGAACTTTATTTATCCTAGGAGGGAAATTGATCTGCCAACAGTCATAAAAACACAAAATACATGAAACATGAAATTAAAGTGACGAGCAGAAAGGCTTGGGGGATGTGCTGGGATTGGGATGGGGTTTGGATGGGGGAGTCAGTCTCAGTCTACCCCGCGACAGAAGGGGGAGGAGTTGTAAAATTTGATAGCCACAGGGAAGGATCTCCTGTGGCGTTCTGTCCTGCATCTTAGAGACAATAGGCAATAGGTGCTTTCGGCCCTTCGAGCCAGCACCGACATTCAATGTGATCATGGCTGAACCAGCCATTGGTGGAACCAATCTGTTCCAGTGTATCATGGAGGGGGGAGCTGCAATGTCTAGAACACTCCGCAGTTTGAGCAAGACCACCCCCATGAATCCAACTCTGTCCCCAGGATGGAGCCAGCCTTTCTGATGAGTTTGCTGATCCTATTGGTGTATGCAGCCTTCGCCCTGCTGCCCTAAATTCACTTGCAAATACTTTTCTTGAATGTGCTGATGTCATGAAGAATCACTTAAATGTTTTATAAACCCAAGTGCAAAAAATACTATAATTTTGTGGTGATTTATAGTGAATCCCACATAAACAGGAACTATATTACAATTCTTGATGTAAAACTATTTGAATCCACTGACACCAGGACAACATCTGTTAAACTATTTATTTAAACCATTTAGTTGATCACAGGTCAACTGTGAAACTTTCAATCAATGAAGATTATCTGTATTTTCTCTTTTCTGTGCCTTTGACATGCAATAGAGTAAGAAATCTTATGAGAGGCTTTAGAATTGCTGCATTGGAGTCAACCATTTTGTTACAACTTATTTAAGTTAACAAGGTCAAAGATTCCACAAACACACTTTCAAGACAATTAACGGCATGAGCTTTAAAGCATAGTTTAACACTTTATATGATGAAACATACTTAAGCATTCATCAATAAAACTTAACATTTTATGCAAAGATTTTTCCCTCATTTCCTATCACGTTCACTCTAAAATAATGCGTGAATGGGAACTGAACACAACCGAACCAGTATTACACGATTAGCATGTGATAAAACAGTTTTTGCAAAATTGTGGACCATTCATGAATTTAATGGCAAACAGGAGAAAAGAAAAACGGATGTTTATATCTGTTAACCTGAATATTAACCAGCATACTTATTGAATCACACGAGTTGAATTACATTTGGTTTATATTACAATGAATGAACAAGACAATGTGTTTTTTTTTAAATTTTCAATGCAGACAAAATAATAAATTAAAAAAATGTAAAATTAAACACATATTCACAAACTTCACACCTCCAGTTATGGACACTAGATTAGAGGAGCACTATCTTTTAAAAGGTTGAACAACAACTTTTAAAATGTATTTACAAACAGAATGATAAATGAAATAGAGCATAGTTATTTTTTAATGATAGTGCCTTTAAAAGAAGAGTAACTGTAGAAAATAAATTCCACTAGTCTGCAAATCTGATTGTGCCTCTCCACATTATCTGCCAAGTCCAGTCATTGAATGAAAATCAAATACCTCTCAGTGAGAGTCAGAAAGTCTATAAATGTAAAAAGGGTTCTAATCCAGAAGATAAATTCAGAAGCTTCTCAATGGACAAGACAATCTTTTTAACCTGACTACAGCACACAATTTTCATTTATTGACAATTTTCAAACACGTGGTCAAGAAAAATGAGGATTGAAATATTGTTGAATTCTAAATTGTTCTTTTTTCAACCATAATTTAAAAAAAAAACCAATTAGATCATACAATGCCAATCAATGATAAGTTTAATTCCAATTATGACCAGGGATCCACAGCAGCTTTTGTTTCAAAGCTACGTCTTTGGTGGTTAGATGTATGGAGCTGCAAACGAAGGGAAAACTCCCTGGACCACTAGTTTTGTGCTACAAGATATGCCATGTTTAAAAAAAAAATTGTAATTAGAGTTATTATACAAAGTTTCACTCTAATTTTACATTTATGTAGAAATACTTTTCCCACCTTTCAAGATAAAATGCTAAGCAATAATTTGCTACTCAGACCGTAAAAACAGAAGGACATAAGGATAATGCTTTATACTGCATATAGTTGTAATGAGTTTCAGACACTTCATTTGAAAAATTAACTTTAAAAATTTGGGATTTTTTTCCCCCATATTAGGCATAGAGTGAATCAGGAAATTTGAAAAAAGACATAATGTTTGAGAAAAAAAAATCTAAAACGGGAGATGAAAAAGCAGCAGCATATAATGCATAGAAAGTAATGTAATAACTCGATTGTTTGCATTTTCTCTTTTTAACCAGAATGAGCAGAGCAACAGTCTAGGCTTATTTGCCAAGAGTGCAAAATGTGGCTATGCAGATTTAATCCTTCACATCATAGGGATGATGAAACATTAACTATTTTATATATAAATAAATTAAAATTACTACAAAAAATTGATAATCTAATTTTAAATCCACCATGAATTAATTTCTATATCAACTGCAACAGTTTATCTTCACATTTTCATTTATGGCTATCAAATGTAATACTAATACAATAAACCAATATTATTTACACATACCAGCTATCAGTTCCATTTTATTCCACAAAATAGGAGAATATGCACAGCACAAATGGCTGTTGTCATTTTAAGAACATGATGCTTTTTCATGGGTAGGTTACCATTTGTTCTCCTTCAGCATTAAATGGTTCTAAAAAAAAGTTCAGAGTAGTCTGCGCATATCGATGCCGCTTTAATTGCTGTAAATTAAAGTACTACCTGTTTATTCTCAGCCAGCATTAAGAATAAAACTGAAGAAAAATATCCCCTATAGAAGTGCTTTCTGTGAGTAAGGTGATTGCTGCTGACTATTAGATTGTTGGCCATTGGTTGTAGAGGAAACACTGTAGCTTGGCATCTGTTGTCCATTTAATCCTGTACTCTGGTAACTAGACACGTCAACATTTGAAGGGGCAGTTTGACTGTACACTGTTGGTTGATTTATGTATGTATTTGCTGGCATAGCACTGAAAGAGAATAAAAAGGAGAATCAATCACATTTAAACTTAGGTTCTATTTAATTGCAATATAAACCACTAAAGGGCCTGTCCCACTTGGCGATATTCTTGGCGACTGCCGGCATCATATCAGGGTCGGTAAAAGATTTTGAACATTTCAAAATCCAACGGCGACAAAAAATAATGTTGCGACACTTGAGGAAACACCGTGCGTCAATACGTCATCACGCCACGACTTTTTCAATGACACGTCAGTCAATGATAACGGCAGTCGTCGAATAAATTGGCAAGTGGGGCAGGCCTTAATTATTTTAGTTTAGATACAGCGCGGAAACAGGCCCTTCGGCCCACCTGGTCCACGCTGACCAACAATACCCGCATATTAACACTATCCTACACACATTAGGGACAATTTACACTTATACTAAGCCAATTAACCTACATACCTATACGTTTTTGGAGTGTGGGAGGAAACCGAAGATCTCAGAGAAAACCCACGCAAGTCACGGGATGAACGTACAAACTCCATACAGACAGCACCCGTAGTCGGGATCGAACCCGGGTCTTTGGCACTGCAAGCGATGTAAGGCAGCAACTCTACCGCTGCGCCAGCGTAATGAGGTTTAAACTGAATCACGATGTGGGTTTGTGTCCGTGACTATCTCCACCGTTCCCAAGTTAATTGTCACTTCAGCAAAACTGTCGACATGAGTGCATCATCCTTTCATTTCAATTTGTCACCTTGCTAAACTGTGATGCAATTTCAGCTGAATGGTTTAATTGTCAATCTAAGATTCGTTTTGCATCTGTGCTCTACCAATCAAGCACTTATAAACGAGCTTTCCCTCACAACATTTACTATTTTACATTTGTGTTGCACTTCATTTTTAAATTATTTGTCCATTGGCAAGTTTATCAATGTCCTCCTGTAATTTCGGATTTTTTTTTATTTACATGAACACCATATTTGAGCCATAAAATACCAGAAAATACTAGTTTCTCCTTTCAAAGAAAAGTATTCTGTTAATTCATATTAGTCAAAGAATTATAAATACTTTTTACTCCAGTTTCCAATTAGCAGCTAACATATGCACAGAAATGTCTGAGAGTGGGCTCAACTGGGGAGATCTCGAAAGAACTGCCAACAACCGAGTGAGGCAGAGGACATTTGTCAATGGCCTATGCTCCTTAAAGGAGCAAAGGGCTTAAGAAGAAGATTCTGCAATAGAGTTCACGAACAATACAAATGATAATCGATCACCACAAAAACACTTACTTGGTAAAAGACGTCAGAGCTTGCTGGGTGGACAGGGCTGAACTTGCTGCTAGAGGGCCACCAGCTTGACTAAGTGGTGGAATGTGATCGGCTGAAAGACTATAACCTTGGACTGAAGCCATTTGATATGTACCAGATACTACGTAAGTGCCACTGGGAGGCTGTCCTGAATATACCTGCTAAAAAAGTTCAAGCATGTGGCATTAAAAACATCTGAAATGTACAAATTCACTACAATGAGCAACCAAGTTCTCACTTTCGGCCAAAGAAACATGCCATTGAAGACATTTTGGCTTCCCCACTTTGAATAATATAACCATTCCTAAATCAGTTCAGGCCACATTTACGGCAAAGACTACAATCTACATTGTGTCCTATTTTGTGTAGATTTACATCTGTTAAAAATGGCACTGTCAGGTACTGAAACAACTTGAAAGCTTCATAATCAAGACACGTTCAGACCATTGCTGGTATTGGTCTCCCACCAGCTATTGGTCCAGATGTCTCATACAATCAGAGTAGCATAGTACAGAAATAGGACCTTCAGCTTCACTCATCCATGCCAACCAAGGTGCCTTCCTGAGCTAGTCACATTTTCCTGCATTTGGTCTATATCCATCTAATCCTGTCCTATCAAAGCACCTATCTAAATGATTTTGTTTTAAAAGGTTGTAATTGCATATGCCTCTACCACTTCCTCTGGCAGCTTGTTCCATATACCCAGTACTCACCACCACCTATGTAGAAATCTTGCCTCTCAGGTTTTATTTTTTAAATTCCTCTCTTGCCGTATCTTATCCATAACCATAATGATTTATAAATAAATCTCTATTAGATCACCCCTCAACCTCCTTCACTTCAGGGAAAACACTCAACCTATTCAATGCTGTCATACTTCTAGTCCACTAGTTGAAGTAACATAATTGTATATCTTTTCTGCACCCTATCTAGCTTAATTACACCTTTACTATAATCTGATGACCACAAGATGCTGCACACAATATTTCAGGTACTTAACCGTTTGCCTTGCCAGAAATGTTTCCCGAATTTCAAGGTATTTCCAACATTTTCTGTTTTAATAGTGTTATAGTAACTTCTAAAAATTGACTCTGGATTTTATGACAAGGAATATTTCAAGTTTACTCATAGTCATAGAGTGATACAGTGGAAACGTGCCCTTCGGCCCAACTCGCCCACATTGGCTAACAATGTCCCAGCTACACTAGTCCCACTTGCCTGCGCTTGGTCCATATCCCTCCAAACCTGCCCTATCCATGTACCAGTCTAACTGTTTCTTAAAGGATGGGATAGTCCCAGCATCAACTACCTCCTCTGACAGCTTGTTCCACACACCACCCTTTGTGTGAAAAAATGACCCCTCGGATTCCTATTAAATCTTTTCCCCTTCACTTTGAACCTATGTCCTCTGGTCCTCGATTCCCCTACTCTGGGCAAAAGACTGTGCATCGCCCCGGTCTATTCCTCTCATGATTTTGTATAACTCTATAAGATCTCCCCTTAACCTCCTGTGCTCCATGGAATAGAGACCCAGCCTACTCAACCTCTCCCAATAGCTTACACCCTCTAGTCCTGGCAACATCCTTGTAAATCTTTTCTGAACCTTTTCAAGAAGGGTTTCTTTCCCATGAAATGGTGCCCATAACTGAAAACAATATTTTAAATGCAGTCTCACCAACGTCTTATACAACTGCAACATGACCTCCCAACTTCTATACTCAATACTCTGACTGATGAAGGCCAAAGTGCCAAAAGCCTTTTTGACCACCTTATCTACCTGTGACTCGACCTCCAAGGAACCATGCACCTGTACTCCTTGATCCTTCTGCTCGACAGCACTACCCAGAGGCCTACCATTTACTGTGTAGGTGCTGCCCTTCTTCGATGTCCCAGAATGCAACACCTCACTTTTCAGTATTAAATTCCATCAACCATTCCTCCACCCACCTGGCCAATTGACCCAGATCCTGCTGCAATCGTTCACAACCATCTTCACTATCTGCAAAACCACTAACTTTTGTATCATCAGCAAACTTGCTAATCTTGCCCTGTGTGTTCTCATCCAAATCATTGATGTGCAGTGGCTTACAAAAGTATTCATACCCCTTGAACCTTTCCACATTTTGTCACGTTACAAGCACAAACGTAAATGTATTTTATTGGGATTTTATGTGATAGACCAACACAAAGTGGTGCATAATTGTGAAGTGGAAGGAAAATGATACATGGTTTCCAAATTTTATTACAAACAACAAACTGAAAAGTGTGGCGTGCAAAAGTATTCAGCCCCCCTGAGTCAATACTTTGTAGAACCACTTTTCGCTGCAATTACAGCTGCAAGTCTTTTGGTTTATGTCTCTACCAGCTTTGCACATCTAGAGACTGAAATTTTTGCCCATTCTTCTTTGCAAAATAGCTCAAGCTCAGTCAGATTGGATGGAGAGCGTCTGTGAACAGCAATTTTCAAGTCTTGCCAGAGAGTCTCAATTGGATTTAGGTCTGCACTTTGACTGGGCCATTCTAACACATGAATATGCTTTGATCTAAACCATTCCATTGTAGCTCTGGCTGTATGTATAGGGTTGTTGTCCTGCTGGAAGGTGAACCTCTGCCCCAGTCTCAAGTCTTTTGCAGACTCTAACAGGTTTTCTTCCAAGATTGCCCTGTATTTGGCTCCATCCATCTTCCCATCAACTCTGACCAGCTTCCCTGTCCCTGCTGAAGAAAAGCATCCCCACAGCATGATGCTGCCACCACCATGTTTCACAGTGGGGAAGGTGTGTTCAGGGTGGTGTGCAGTGTTAGTTTTCCGCCACACAGCGTTTTGCATTTAGGCTAAAAACTTCAATTTTGGTCTCATCAGACCAGAGCACCTTCCTCCACACATTTGCTGTGTCCCCCACATGGCTTGTGGCAAACTGCAAACGGGACTTCTTATGGCTTTGTTTCAACAATGGCTTTCTTCTTGCCACTCTTCCATAAAGGCCCGATTTGTGGAGTGCACGACTAATAGTTGCCCTGTGGACAGATTCTCCTACCTGAGCTGTGGATCTCTGCAGCTGCTCCAGTTACCATGGGCCTCTTGGCTGATTCTCTGATCAATGCTCTCCTTGCCCGGCCTGTCAGTTTAGGTGGACGGCCATGTCTTGGTAGGTTTGCAGTTGTGCCATACTCTTTCCATTTTCAGATGATGGATTGAACAGTGCTCCGTGAGATGTTCAAAGCTTGGAATATTTTTTTATAACCTAACCCTGCTTTAAACTTCTCCGCAACTTTATCCCTGACCTGTCAGGTGTATTTCTTGGGCTTCATGATGCCCAAGAAACATTGTTTGTTCACTAATGTTCTCTAACAAACCTCTGAGGCCTTCACAGAACAGCTGTATTTATACTGAGATTAGATTACACACAAATGGACTCTATTTACTAATTAGGTGACTTCTGAAGGCAATTGGTTGCACTGGATTTTATTTAGGGGTATCAGAGTAAAGGGGGCTGAATACTTTTGCACGCCACGCTTTTCAGTTTTTTATTTGTAAAAGAATTTGAAAACCATGTATCACTTTCCTTCCACTTCACAATTATGTGCCACTTTGTGTTGGTCTATCACATAAAATACATTTACGTTTGCGGTTGTAACGTGACAAAATGTGGAAAGGTTCAAGGGGTATGAATACTTTTGCAAGTCACTGTAGATGACAAACAGTAACAGGCCCAGCACTGAACCCCGAGGCACACCATTAGTCACAAGCATCCAGTCTGAGAAGCAACCATCCACCATCACCCTCTGCTTCCTTCCATGAGGCTAATTTTCTATCTATTCAGCTATCTCTCCTTGGATCCCATGCGATTTAACCTTCCAGAGCAGCCTACCATGCAGAACCTTGTCGAACGCCTTACTGAAGTCCATATACACAACAAATACAGCTTGTCATGTCACCAAGCACTGACATTTACAGTATATATTGTCAGTATTGTACCAAGACATTACACAGCTCATCAACCATCAAAAAAAGATCTGATTTGTGAGACACAACCTCCCACGTACAAATGCTACACTTGTCCCTTCACCTCCCCCCTCCACTCCTTTCAGGGACCCAAGCAGTCCTTCCAGGTCCGACAGAGGTTCACCTGCACCTCCTCCAACCTCATCTACTGCATCCGCTGCTCCAGATGCCAGATGATCTATATTGGTGAGACCAAGCGGAGGCTTGGCGATCGTTTCGCCGAACACCTCCGCTCGGTCCGCATTAACCAACCCGACCTCCCGGTGGCTCAGCACTTCAACTCCCCCTCCCATTCCGTATATCTGACCTCTCGGTCCTGGGCCTCCTCCACGGCCAGAGTGAGCAACACCGCAAGTTGGAGGAACAGCACCTCATATTCCACTTGGGGAGTCTGCATCCTTTGGGCTTGAACATTGAATGTTCTCAATTCTGTTAACCCTTGCTGTCTCCTCCCCTTCCCGCCTCTCCGTCGGGCCCTCTCTCTCTCTCTCTATCTCCCTCCCGCACCCTAGTCGCGCCAGTTTCTCATTTTCACACCACAAACAGCTTACAATGGCTTGTTCCCTTTATCATCGATACTTTTTTGCATATCTTTCATTCATTGTTCTTTATCTCTCCACATCACCGTCTATATCTCTCGTTTCCCTGATCCTTGACCAGTCTGAAGAAGGGTCTCGACCCGAAACGTCGTCTATCTCCTTCGCTCCTTAGATGCTGCTGCACCCGATGAGTTTCTCCAGCCTTTTGTGTACCCTCCCACATACAAATCCATGCTGATTATCCCTAATTAGTCTTTGCCCATCCAAATGCCTGTATACCCTATCCCTCAGAATACTCTCCAGTAACTGACCAACTACAGATGTTAAGCTCACCGGCCATTGGTCCCCAGCATTTTCCCTGCAGCCCTTCTTGAAAAGAGGTACACAATGTTGAAACCCTTCCATTTTTATTACAAAGGTCATATTATTTAAATCATTCCACTGGCTTCACTTTCCACCATTCGTAACTTATAGTAATTTGGCTTTTGTCCACCCATTGCCATAACTCCCACACCTGTATCCACCCATCACTTGCCTGATATTGTTCCCCCATCCCCACCTCTCCTCATACTACAATCAGTCTGAAGAAGGGTCCCAACTCAAAACATCACCTATCATGTTCTCCAGAGATGCTGCCTGAACGGCTTCAGTTACTTCTGAACTGTGTGTCTTTTGTTTGTAAACCAGCATCTGCAGTTCCTCGTGCCAAGGTATAAACTGTCATTTGTCTTTCCTTTGCTGCACAAAATATTAAATCTTCAGATTTTTTGATTACATGAGAGATTGAATATATGAAGATGTTCAGCTAAACTATCAAGAAAAAAATTGTTTGGGAACTTATTTACAATACCTGAGAGACTGCTACAGAGGAGGGTTGCACATAATACTGCTGATTCGGAAGTTTAGCGTACATGGAATACATGGGATCTTCATTCATCAATTTAGCATACAGGGATAGAGCCTCCATCACTTTCACATTTAGATCTGACAGTTCAGAATGCTTCCTAAAACCACAAATTATTACATTGGTATAAGAGCTATAAGGATGTAAAATAACACACAATGAAATGTTAATGGATCACATATTTCTCAAACTCTGTTCCACAACCAAAAGTGCATGTAACATTTCCCACCCTCAGTTTGGTCCAGTCTGAATCCCATCATCATGCATGCAATAATATCAAGAACATAGAAGGAACCGATATCTATGCTAATAGTGAATATTGCTCTGTATCTACTGTGCAAAGATGAAGGTTGGGGTGGTACCTTGCAGCTCCAGGTGGCATAACATGCCACATTTTACTTCTGACAAAAACAATTTTTATTTTTAATTTCTGATTTTGATAGTATGAAGCCACGGTTAATTTCTGATTTTGATAGTATGAAGCTACGGTTAATTTCTGATTTTGATAGTATGAAGCTAAGGAAATTTAAGAGGGCACAGGACGAGACGGTCACTCATATTGCTGTGCCAGTCCTGACATTGCTTTAGATGCAGGTGTGAATGCCGGCCGAGTATTAAGATTATAAAATACAACACATTGAAGATGTGACAGCTCAAGAAAGAATAATGGACAAACAATGTAAAATTAATGCTGTGTGACAAACCAGTCGATGGTCATGTCTACAAGTAACATCCTATACATTGTTTTTTCTTCCCCCCCCCCCCCCCCCACAGTGGATGATAAAAAAAGATCTGCTCCATAAAGTGAAAAGTGACTTGAATCAATTCAATTCTGTGCTCAGTTTATATTCAGTCCCCTTGCAACTTTCAGTGATCCTTTAAAGTGATCTTCAACATACAAAATAATTTATTCATCAGCTGACGAAGGTCAGTCGTTGGTAATCTGGAGGTATTCATGCCAGCGTTAGAACAGATAGCTGGAGGTTTCAATGGCTCCAGCTGATGTTGACACCACCAAGGGCTATTAGCACTCTCCAGCATACGTTGCGAACAAATGTGAAAATAGGACTTTTACCTGTCAATTTCTTCTAACTTCTGATCTATGAGTGGCCCCATCTGGTGACAGATACCTGGGTGATTTTGGAGAATGGAAAGGTGTGGGAATGGGAAAAGAAAGCAGTACAGAAGTTAGTCTATAATTATGTAGGTATATGCAGAAGATAACTGATTAACTAGCCAATCCAAAGATATGCCCATTACAACGCTAACCTAGATGAAGAGTTTAAAACGGTTCTGGGATAGGTTGCTTCAGAAAGTACTCTCTGGAGCCAACAGAGTGCTGGCTAGATATTGGACAAGGTAGGAATTGTGAAGGCATCTGTGGTGGCAGCAATTATATCATTAAATTTTACATTCAATTTGAGATGGAGAGGAATAGGAATGAGTATTTTACATTTTAATAAGGGCAATTAAGAAGGTATGACAGCAGAGTTGGCCAAACTGAATTGCAAATCAAGTTAAGGAATCTGCGATTTGAGATTAACAGGAGACATTTAAAGCCATCTTTTAGAACGCACAAGTGTAGATAAATTTTAGGTGATGGAAGAATTGCAAGGAAGGTCTCAACAAGTGTAATTAACTAAAAAGATTATAGATAGCATCAAACAGAGAAAAAGCATATATTTACATTAAGATGGGCAGGTCAGATTGGACACCACATACTAAAATAGCAACCGATTAAAAGATAGTTAATGAATTAAAAGTTTGAGTGTGCAATAAAACCATTTAGTCATCTAAATAGTGATAAGGATAGTTTCTGATAACCCTCTAAAAGAGAGATGAGTGCACCTTGGTGTAATAAAAAGTGTGTGTGTCTGATCAATTAATAAAAGAAAATTAGATGGTAGATACATTACACAGACATTTTATAATCAGTTTTTGTGAAGGCTGAAGAGCTGCTGTTTAGCTCACAGTGCAGGGTTTGCTGAGTGCAGGGTTTCAGTAAGCAGGGTGAGTAATGATTAGGTCAAGTTCATTTTTTACTTCCTTAACTTCAAGAGACTGGTAATAAAAGATGTGGAAGTGAGGACTGTGGCATGATCCCCTGCAATATATGGGAGATCAGGGATGTTTCCAACACCCCTGAAATATCACATTGACAAATATATATAGTCAAAAATACAATAAATACTGTAATACTATAGAACCACAATAGTGAATTAAAAAAAGTCTGTAGTGCAACAGTCCAGAAAATATCATTGTTGCTGAGGAAGTGGTTAGTGTTATGCAGTGTTGAAGAGCCTGTGCTTGCCGGTGAAGAAACTGTTCTTTAAACTTGTAGGCATAGTTTTCAGGCTCTTGCAGCTTCTTCCCTAGAAGTGAAATGAGAGCATGGCATCGTTTTTATAGCAGCACCTCCTATTTAGATTTGATTAGATTAGATTTTATTACCTGTCATTCGAACCTCAGAGAGGCCCGAACTAAACTCCGTTTCTACAAGCCATACAAACAGAACAATTCATAAAAAAACACACAAACAATTCAATTCACACAAACACCCATCACAGTGACTCTCCTCCTCACTGTGATGGAAGGCAAAGTTCTTCTCTCTCCCCCGCACCATTTCTCTCCCGATGTCGAAGCCCCAGGCGGGCGGTGTTAAGTCCCACGGCCTTTGAGGCCGCGCCGTGCGATGTATGGCCCCGCTCTAGGCCCAAAAGTCACAAAGTTGGAGCCCCCGGCGGGCGCTGGAATGTCCCGCGGCCATTAAAGCCGCGCCGGGCGATGTACGGCCCCGCTCTGGGTCGTTCCATGCCGCGACACGGGCTAGAGAAGTTGTGTTGCGGGAGCTCCGGAGAGCGGTCTCCCACCCGGACCCCCGAGCTCCCGATATCCCGACAGTCCACCGGCAGTAATCTGCAGCTGGAGCTGGAGCTCCGGAGTCGGGCCGCAGCTGGAGCTGGAGCTGGAGCTCCGGAGTCGGGCCGCAGCAGCGAGCCACCACCACTCCCAACGCTCCGAGGCCGGCCAGCCCCACGATGGTAAGTCCGCAGCTCCGCAGACTCCGTGACTGGAGCCTCCAGGGCGTCCCGGTTGGAGGCCGCTCCACGGTGCTAGGCCCCAATGACAACGGAGACCCGACAGGGAAAAAGTCGGGTCTCCCATGCAGGGAAGAGATTTTTAAAGTTTCCCCCACCCCCCACATATTCACAGTTAGAAACAGTACAAAAAACACACGAACAACAAGATTTAACTAGACAAAAAAAAAAAAAAGACAGACCGTAGGGGCTGCTGCAATGTGAGTCGCGCCGCATATACAGTGGCTTGCAAAAGTTTTCATACCCCTTGAACTTTTCCACATTACAACCACAAACGTAAATGTATTTTATTGGGATTTTATGTGATACACCACAAATCATAGATTTCATGAGCATTCATAACTTTAATAACAGCAAAACCTAATGTATCAGTGCAAAAAAAAAGGTTGAACCATTTCAACCATCTTCTGTTAGAAGTGCCAAGTGCATGATCGCTCAGATATTACTTCCAAGATCCCCATCATCCAAGTTACTTCACTTGATATCAGTAAACAGTTGAACAACAGTTGAATATTGCAAAGGCTGATTGAAAAGGTAGTATACAAATTCTAAGAATAAAGATATTGGCTCAAGAACTTGCCATCCCTCCATCTACATTGTTACATTAAAATTGCAATGCTAATATTTGCCTAGCAAATGGAAAGTATTGCCAAAGTACACCTTATCCACAAAATGTACATCGTCTAATAACAGTACAGTATTTGCTGCCTCAGTTAATTGTCAACCAACAACTGAGGCAGTAAATACTGTACTGTTCAATACAGTCAATACTTTGTCGAACCACCTTTCGCTGCAATTACAGCTGCAAGTATTTTGGGGTATGTCTCTACCAGCTTTGCACATCTAGACACTGAAATTTTTGCCCATTCTTCTTTGCAAAATAGCTCAAGCTCAGTCAGATTGGATGGAGAGCGTCGGTGAACAGCAATTTGCAAGTCTTGCCAGAGATTCTCAATTGGATTTAGGTCTGGACTTTGACTGGGCCGTTCTAACACATGAATATGCTTTGGTCTAAACCATTCCATTGTAGCTCTGGCTGTATGTTTAGGGCGTTGTCCTGCTGGAAGGTGAACCTTTTACATTTGTGGTTGTAACGTGACAAAATGTGGAAAAGTTCAAGGGGTATGAAAACTTTTGCAAGCCACTGTAGATCCCATCGACTTTTGCAAGCCACTGTAGATCCCATCGACGGTTGGGGGTTTACTACCCGTGATGGACCAGCCTATGTCTACTACCCTCCTTCATCTCCTTCATTCCGAGGGGTCCAAGTTACCATACCAGCCTGCAATGTAACCTATCAGTATGCACTTTTCCATACATCCATAGAAGTTTGATAGTGTATTCATCAACATACTAAATCTCCTCACACTGATTGGGATATGGCAGTGTTGATGAACTTTGTCCTTGCATTGAAGTGCTGGACCCAGGACAGATCCACAGAGATATATATACATCCTCTTTGCAATGGTCCTGTTGTCCGGCTTTCCTCCCCCTCCCTCCCGAAGTCAACAAAGTTCACTGGTCTTGCTGATTGAGACCAAGATTGTTGTTCTGGCACCTTTTAATCTGATTTTCAACTCCTTCCTGTACTCAGACTCATCATTACCCAACAAAAGTTGTACCGTCAGCGAAGTTAATGATTATGTCGGAGCAGTGTCAAGGTACAGAGAGAGTAGAGTTGGGGAGTGCGCACACAACCTTGCGGTGCTCCTGTGTTGATGATTATGTAGGTGACAGTGCTCCAAGTGTTTTCCAATAAAACAAAACGTCTAGGTGAGCAGTAATGGAGGCGGATTCATCAGCGAGTGGAACAAACAGTTGCTTCTGTGACTGAGAGTGAGAGTACAGAATGTCATGCTGCCTCCCAGCTGCAGGGTTCGATGTCTCAGAGTGGGTACAGAATATATTGAAGGGGAAGAGAGATCCACTAATGGTTGCAGTACGCATTGGTACTGATGACATGCGTAGAAAGAGGAAAGACACCTTGCAAAGTGACTTTAGGGAATTAGACAGAATGTCAAAACGCAGGAACTCCAAGGTCATAATTGCAGGATTACTCCCTGTGCCAAGTGCTGGCAAGGGTAGAAATGAGTGGCTCAAGAGCTGGTATATAAAGGTGGGCTTAAAGTATTTGATCACTGGGATCGCTTCTGAGACAGGTGGGACCTGTACAAGGACAAGAGTTGCTGCTAAACTGAAGAGACCAATATTCCTGCAGTGGTTCACTCAAGCTACTCAGGAAGGTTTAAAAGGTATTTTATTAGAAGAGTGCAAAACATCGTAGTATATGAGGGCCCACTTTCACTAAACCCTAATTGCATCTGACGCGAGCAAAACTACCATATTCGTTAATCTGACAGCAAGCTAGTCAATACAATTTCCCTTCCCTTGCGTAGGATGCACTCTAATGGTTGAGCATATTGCAGGCTGTTGTATAGTAGGATAGCAATATACAAAAAGAGAGGTCATGGTTCAATTATAGGGGACATGGGTGAGACAGCATCTTAAATGGTGTGTACACTATTGGTCTTCCTATATAAGAAATTGTATTATTATAGTTCAGAGTTTTCCTAGGTCAATGCCAAGAATGGTTATGTCGCCTTACAAGTGTGGGTTAGAAAGGATAGATCATAATCTACTGGAATTTAGATGATTGTGAGGGTGGGAAAGACTGAGTGCATTCACCATATCTATTCCCCTCACGATTTTATATACAACTCTCTAAAGATCAACCATCAGCCTTCTAGACTCCAAGGAATAAAGGCCGACCAACAAATCCCTACAGCTATCCTCAACTTGCAAGTCTTTTATACACTCTTTTCAGCTTAATACATTTTTCCTACAACAGGGTAACCAAAACCAAACACAATACTCAAGTGCAATCTCAACAAAGTTTTGCACAACTGTACCATATTGTCATAACTCCCATGCTCTATGCCCTTACTGATCAAGGCCAGGGTGCCAAACACCTTCTTCACTTATTGGTCTACCTTGGTGTCACTTTAAGGGAACGATATACTACTATTCCTAGTTTCCAATGCAGGCTTCCTCATAGTGACTTCAACTGAAAACATGCAAATTAATTATCTTTGCCTCACCACTACCTACTTGACCCCTTGTAAATGAAACAGAAAATGAGTATATTTAGCAGGTTGAGTGCCATCTGTAGAGATAAAAAAAGTTTTTCTCCACAAATGTCTCCTGACCTGCAGCATTTCCTCGTATTAAATGATGAGAGACCTACCACAAATTCCATTGCATTATTACTCCTATTCTTGGCCATTATCAGAGAGTATTTTGCAATTTGACTCTGAGATAAACCTTCGCAATACAAAACTTTATCAGATCTATATACAAACAACATCACTTCCATGATCTGTTCGACAGTGGGAACTCTCAACCATGATAATCTATTCAAATTATCTTTTTTCAAACCCTTCATCTTCCATAAACAAATTATTCTAACACTTCTGGCTGCGTCCTATCACACATCATGTCCCGTTCATCCATCACACAAGCTGTCGATCTGGCAATAGATTAATTTTAAATTTCTCATATCTCTCCAAGTTCCCACTCTACATCTCCATTACCCTTTTTTAAATATCATTCCACTGTCAAAACAGTTTCTCAACCCCATGTCTAAAATAAATACCAAATCAATTTAAGTTAAAAAAGAAAAACACGTGTACCAACATTTACCAACATCTTTAAATATAGGGGTTACATTAATGCAGCAGTGAACTGCAGAAAAAGTCAATTGTAATAAGAAACATGTAGCATTCCTACCTTCTAGATGCAGTAGTTCTGTTGGGTCTGGCTGACCATCAGTGGGGTTAGCACTTTGCAGCATATGTAATAGATGATCCATCTTTTCCTAATGACGTAAATAAAAATAGGAATTTGCTTTTGATAATGTTTTATACAAGAGATTAACAAAAGTGAGACAGTCCACACCATTGGGTCTACATGTTATAGCCATGTATACCTAGCTATAACATGGGTTGACAGCTAGATGAGTTGGAACACGAGACTCAGCAAGAGTTCATTTAATGATTCGCAACATACGACAAAAGTTAGTTATACTGGTTCCTCAACATAAATAGATTAGAATATTGAGCAGAGATTTATAATGACGTTTACAAAGAATATATATACACTTTGTAAATGTCAATATAAATCTCTGCTCAATATTCTAAGCTATTTATAAGTTGAGGAATCAGTATGTATGTATGTATACATAGTATAGTATAGTATTATATATAATACTCGTATCTTGTTTGTTTGTGTGTATGCGTGTGCGCGATAATCCAAAAATCCACCAATACAGTACATGATCGAGCTACAATTTTTGGCGCACCTCATTCATCGTTTTGTTCGGATTGATGTTATATTTTACGTTATTGACATTTTAAACCACTTTTCCACTTGCCCTGCCCGACCAGCAGGGTTCGACGTCACAATGGGATCACGAATCTCATTTACATGAAAAATCACAATCTCAAAAAAATTAATCAGTTTTATTCAAATTCTTCCGTTTTCATTCACAATGACGTCACAATGGGATGGCGAATCTCAATTACATGAAAAGAAAATCACGATTTCCAAAAAAGAGTTTTAATCAAAGTCCGTTTTCATAAACAGCTAACATTGTGTTTAGGCTATTTTAAAGAAAAAACGTGATTTTCATTGTGGAGTGGTGGGATGGGGGGGGGGGGGGGGGGGGGGGGGGGTTTCATTTTTTTTTTTAAAAAGATGCAATTTTCATTGTGGAGGCTTGGGATGGGGGAGGTTTCATTTTTTAAAAAAAACATCGCTATTTTCATTGTGGGGTGGTGGGATAGGGGGAGGTGAGGAGTGGGGGGAGCAGGAGGATAGAGGGAGAGGAGGGGAAGGGAGAGAGAGGGAAAATTGGGGGCGGGGAGGGGGTAGAGGGTGAGGAGGGGGAGGTTGGGAGTGGGGGAGGTAGGGAGTGGGGAATAGGAGAGGAGGGCAGTGAGGAGGTGAAGAGGAGAGGTAGGGAGTGAGAGATAGAGGGAGAGTAGGAAGGGGGATAGAGGGAGAGGAGGGGGGAGGTTGGGAGTGGGGGGAGGTAGGGAGTGGGGAATAGGAGAGGTGGGCAGTGGGGAGGTGAGGAAGGAGGGTGGGAAAGGGGGGCTGGTGAGAAGAGATAGCGAGATAGAGGGAAAGGACGGGCATAGGGAGGGGAGAGGGAAAGGACGGGCATAGGGAGGGGAGAGGGGATATGAAGGGAGGGAGTGACTGAGGGTAGGAGAAAGGAGAGGTGAGGGAGAGAGTGGGGGAGGGGAGGAGGAGAGGGGAAAGAAGAGGGAGGTTGAAGAGAAGGGGGCGGGAGTGCTGGGGGATGATCGGGAATGGAGGAGGACAGGGGAAGGAAGAGGGATGAGGAGGCGCAGTTGGGAGAGGATTGCTATGACTCGCGTCACAACGGGATCCTGTCAGCTGTGCCTGCGCATTGCGTGACTGGTGGAATATTGCGTTGGGAGAACAGGGCCCCAACGGATCCCACTTGGTCTAGTACTAAATAAAGTTAAAAAGAGTGGACAAAATTATATCAGATGGAATTCCACACAGAGCAGTGAGAGGCCATCCAATCACAGTTAAACAGATGAGCTTAATTGTGAAAAGCAGTATATGCAATTTAAATTGTTCAATATCATGAAGTACATCCATACAAAATATAATCAAAATGGCTAATGAAAAACTGGCATTTATCTCAACCAATTTGGAAATCAAAAGATAAGGTGTCATTGTTCGTCATATTCATCTTTGGTTAGACAACATTTATATTTCGCTTTTCTGTATTGAGCATTAGGAAAGAAGCATCAGATTGGGTCTGAAAAAAAGTACCAACTGAAAATGTCACCTATCCACGTCATCCAAAGATACTACCTGACCCGCAGTTACTCCAGCACTTTGCGTCATCAGGAACTATATAATAGCCTTGTAGGAATATAAGGTGTACTGGCTAGATTAAAATTAACATTACGAGGTTGGGTAAACCTGCCTTTTGTGTTTAGAAGACTGGTAGTTTATCTATTTGAGTAACTGAAAATAGAGATTCGATAGAAAATAATTGCAATATTGATAACCTGAAATGAACACCGAAAATGCTAGAAACAGTCAACAGATGAAGCAGCATTTGTGGAGAGATTATGTTTCTTCAATTTGAAACATTAACTGCATTTCTCTCTCCACAGATGTTATCCGACGTTGAATATTTCCTGTTTTTACTTAATTGTTCAAATTCTGGAATTCAGAACAAGGGAGCATTGTAAAACATAGAAATACAGCATATGAACGGGCCCTTTGGCCCACAATCTTTGTACCGAACATGTCGCCAAGTTAAGCTGATCTCATCTGCCTGTACGTGATCCATATCCACTTCCATGCGCCCCTTTAGTGTCACTTTCGTATCCGCCTCCACCACCCCAGCAATGCATTTCAGTCGCCCCATTAGTCAGTGTAAAAAACTTGCCCTGCACATCTCCATGAAACTTTCCCCTCTCGACATAGTTATGCCCTCTAGTGTTGGACATTTCCACCCTAGAAAATATGCACCCACATTTTAAAAGTAGAGGTAAGTAATTTAAGTATGAAACAAGGAAAAATAGAAAATAGGTGCAGGAGTAGGCCATTTGGCCCTTCGAGCCTGCACCGCCATTCAATATGATCATGACAAGGGGTCACAGCTTAAGGATAAGGGGGAAATGCTTTAAGACCAAGATAAGAAAGACTTTTTTCACACAGAGAGTGGTGAGTCTCTGGAACTCTCTGCCACAGAGGGTAATTGAGGCCAGTTCATTGGCTATATTTAAGAGTGAGTTGGATGTGGCCCTTGTGGCTAAGGGGATCAGAGGGTATGGAGAGAAGGCAGGTACGGGATACTGAGTTGGATGATCAGCCATGATCATATTGAATGGCGGTGCAGGCTCGAAGGGCTGAATGGCCTACTCCTGCACCTAATTTCTATGTTTCTATGTTTCTATCATCCAACTCAGTATCCTGTACCTGCCTTCTCTCCATACCCCCTGATCCCTTTAGCCACAAGGGCCACATCTAACTCCCTCTTAAATATAGCCAATGAAGTGACCTCAACTACCTGCTATGGCAGAGAATTCCAGAGATTCACCACTCTCTGTGTGAAAAATGTTTTTCTCATCTTGTCCTAAAAGATTTCCCCCTTATCCGTAAACAGTGAGTCCTTGTTCTGGACTTCCCCAACATCGGGAACAATCTTCCTGTATCTAGCCTGTCCAACCCCTTAAGAATTTTGTAAGTTTCTATAAGATCCCCCCTAGAAACATCTTTACTACACAAAGATCAGTGGAAATCTAGAATTCTGATCAGTAACCAACTCTTGGTTGCTATTTAATGAGTTTCCTCAATTTTTTTGGTAACATGTTTTTCTCCAAAGATATCTGCTTAGTTTAGTTTATTGTCACATGTAATGGGGTACAATGAAAAGCTTTTGTAGCTTGATAACCAGTCAGCGGAAATGATTACAATCGAGCCATCTACAGTGGATAGATACAGCATTGAGGGAATCATCCTGTGCAAGATAAAGTCCAGTAAAGTCTGATTAAACCTAGCCCAAGGATCTCCAATGATGTAGATAGGTCAGGGCCGCTCTCCAGCTGTTGATAGGACGGTTCAGTTGCCTGATAACAGCTGGGAAGAAACTGTCCCTAAATCTGGAGATATGTGTTTTCACACTTCTGTACCTTATGTCTGATGGGAAAGGGGATCAGATTATACTCATCCTTGACTACACTGGTGGCCAGTAAGTGTAAATAGAATCAATGGAGGAGAGGTTGGTTTGTGTGATGGTCTGGGCGGTGTCCACAATGCTCTGTAATTTAATGCGGTCTTGGATGGAGCTGTTCCCAAACCTTACAGTGGGTTGATGCATCCTGATAAAATACTTTCTATGGCGCATCTATAGAAATTAGTGAGAGTTGTTGGGTCAAAGTTTATAGGCAAAAGCTTTTCATCTGGATTTACATCTGCCGCAGCAAAATGTTTCATCAGATTCCACTGAAATGTAACTGGTGTTTTATTACAACAAAACTCGATCTCAATTGTAATCATGTAATTAATGTAATTGTAGAGTTTTTTGAAGATGTGATCAAAATGGTCCATGAGGGCAGAGCTGTATATGTTGTATATGTGGACTTCAGCATAGCATTCAACAAGGTTCCACAGGGTAGGCTGCTCTGGAAGGTTAGAGCGCATGAGATCCAAGGAGAGATCTCCTTGACTGGTCTGTGACTAGTGGTGTGCCTCAGGGTTCGGTGCTGGGCCCGTTGCTGTTTGTCATCTACAGTATATCAATGATTTGGATGAGAACATGCATAGCAAGATTAGCAAGTTTGCAAATGATGCAAAAGTGGTTGGTTTTGCAGATAGTGAAGATGGTTGTGAAAAATTGCAGCACGATCTTGATCGATTGAACAAGTGGGCTGAGGAATGGTTGATGGAATTTAATACAGAGAAATGCCAGGTGCTGCATTTTGAGAAGTCGAACATGGACAGGACCTACACAGTGAATGGTAGGGCTCTGGGGAGTGTTGTAGAGCAGAGGGATCTAGGAGTGCAGGTATATGGTTTCTTGAAGGTGGAGTTGCAGGTAGATAGGGTGGTCAAAAAGGTGTTTGGCACATTGGCCTTCATCAGTCAGAGTATTGAGTATAGAAGTTAGGAGGTCATGTTGCAGTTGTATAAGGCGTTGGCAGGGCCACATTTAGAGTATTGTGTTCAGCTCTGGGCACTATGTTATAGAAAAGATGTTGTCAAGCTGGAAAGGGTACAGAGAAGATTTACAAAGATGTTGCCAGGGCTAGAGTCTGAGCTATAGGGAGCGGTTGAGTAGGCTGGGACTATTCCATGGAGTGCAGGAGGATGAGGGGGTGATCTTATTGAGGTGTGTAAAATCATGAGAGCAATAGATCGGGTAGATGCTGGAGATTGGTTACTCCACTAAACAATTGTAGTGCTTTATTATTAGAAGCTCCATCCACTACATGGTTTATATTATCGTAACCCAACTCGTACTATTAGTCTATTTGTTGCTACACAGCTATAACAACATGCTGAAGTGTACTGTAAGTGATCTTTAATAAACCTCTGTTGTACCATGTTTGTGAGAATGACTGGGTCATTTACATGGTGTCAGAAGTGGTTGCCAACCCACTCCCTATATCGCTTTTCATTTTGTTCACTTAGTTTTGTTCTTGTATATTCACTATTGCTGCCATTGCCAGCTCGCTTTGCCGTCCAGACTCTCTGATCTGCTCACAGTTGGAGAAACTGAACTGAATTGCCGCCTGGAGTCACAAGCTCACAAACTGAAGTTTTTCATTGTCCGTGGGGACTCGTATTCGGGCTGGTTCGAAATTGACCTACTCCAGAACATCACATCCGACGCAGTCATCCAAAAGCTGTCACGCCACTTCTACATGCACGGCGCCCCTGCACGTCTCCTATCTGATAACGGTCGTCAGTTCACCAGTCAGTGTTTCAAAAACTTTGCTCAAGGATGGGATTTTCAGCATGTCACCAGCAGCCTTGAATTTCCACAGTCCAACAGACTCGCAGAACGGGCGGTCTGTAGCGCCAAACAATTAATGGAGCACTCACACCTTGCTAAATCTGATGTATTCTTGGACCTGCTTAACTTAAGGAACATCGCCCGTGACCCAATACTGGGGTCTCCAGCCCAATGCCTGATGTCTCGTCAAACCCGTGCTGCCCTGCCCATGCCCCAGCAGCTGCTGGAGCCATAGGTCCGTTCACCTCCCGTTGTCCAGAAACAACTCCAGCAGAAACACGATGCACAGAAACAATCATTCGACGTCCAGCAAGCCACTTAAACCTCTTTTTAATGGGCATGTTGTTTGCCTTCAGACCGACAAGGTCTGTGGCCGTTTGGGTCACATTCACAGCCCTGCCAAGGAGCCGCGCTCATACCTGGCGAGCGCCGACGGAGGCCTTTACAGACGCAATCGTCAACATCTCCTTCCGGTGAAGGAACCTCGTCCTGTGGTCTCGTATCCAGAGGTCACGCGTCTGATGTACCCTCCAATTGACGGACTGTCTCTTCCCTCGCGTTCTGCTGCTGCAGATCAACCACTGGCCGTGCCCCCTACGGCCTCACCACAACGTTCGGTGCCCCGCTCGCCAGCTTCACCTCACGGGTCTCCGGCGCTGTCCCCGCATGGATCCCCGGTTACTTCGCCGGTGAAGGGAGGAGATGTGGTTCTATACCGTGCGGGGCGGGTCTGTAGGCCACCCCTAATGTATGGGGATTTTGTGTAAACCATCTATACGTGCCTGTATGCGTTACTAGCGTTTCAGGTACTGTATTACTTAGCCATCACGTATTAGTCTGTTCATGCTTGGAGGCCACCTGCATTTAGATGTGCTTCATTTTACTTCTACAAGGAAAGATGTAGATTGGTTACTCCACACTAACCAATTGTAGTTAGTTATTACTTCTTTATTATTAGAAGTTCCACCCACCACACGGTTTATATTATCGTAACCCAGCTCGTCCAATTAGTCTACTTGTCGCTACACAGCTATAACAACATGCTGAAGTGTACTGTGATCTTTAAGTGATCTTTAATAAAACTCTGTTGTACCATGTTTGTGAGAATGACTGGGTCATTTACAGATGCACAGTCTCTTGCCCAAATTAGGTAAATCAGACCAGACCAGAATTAGGACCAGACATCATAAGATCATAAAAGAGTAGAAGAAGGCTCTTCAGCACATCAAGTCTACTCCACCATTCAATCATGGCTCATCTATCTCTCCCTCCTAACCCCATTCTCCTGCCATCTCCCCAAAACCTTTGACATACGTACTAATCAAAAATCTATCTATCTCTGCCTTAAAAATATCTACTGACTTTGTCTCCACAGCCTTTTGTGGTAAAGAATTCCAGATTCACCACCCTCGGTTTAAGGTGAAGGTGCAAGATTTAATAGGAATCCGAGGGGTAACCTTTTCCACACAA
Source organism: Okamejei kenojei (assembly GCA_035221665.1). Taxonomy (NCBI): domain Eukaryota; kingdom Metazoa; phylum Chordata; class Chondrichthyes; order Rajiformes; family Rajidae; genus Okamejei; species Okamejei kenojei. Next base: position 117,078,288 of record CM069132.1, on the reverse strand, counting down.
AGGGTGGTCGGTGTATGGAACAAGCTGCCAGAGGAGATAGTTGAGGCAGGGACTATCTCCACATTTAACAAACAGTTAAACAGGTACATAGACAGGACAAGTTTGGAGGGATATGGACCAAACGCAGGTACGTGTGACTAGTGTAGCTGGAACATGTTGACTTGTGTGGGCAAGTTGGGCCGAAGGGCCTGTTTTCACACGGTATCACTCTATGAATCCATAAAACAATAAAGTAAACAAATTGAATTCTGATCTTCATTTTCAATAGAAGTAGGCAATTTCAAAATCTTTATTGATTTTCCCAACTGAATAGTTTCTGTGATCTCCTCCAACCAAAGAACCTCTCCAATTTTGGTTTCTTGCGCTCCTCAAATTGTTCTACTGTTAAAGACATTGCTTTCAGCACATAAAAGACTTATGGGCCCGTCCCACTTACGCGACTGCCAGGGACTAGTTTTAATGGAATTCACCTACGACACAATAGCAGGAATAGGCCATTCGGTCCTTCGAGCCAGCACCTCCATTTAATATGATCATGGCTGATCATCCACAATCAGTACCCTGCTCCTGCCTTCTCCCCATTTCCGCTGACTACGCTATCTTTAAGAGCCCCATTGAGCACTTTCTTGAATGCATCCAGAGAACCGGCCTCTACCGCCCTCTGAGGCAGAGAATTCCACACACTCTCTGTGAAAAAGTGTTTCCTCATCTCTTTTCTAAATGGCCTACTCCTTATTCTTAAACTGTGGCCCCTGGTTCTGTACTCCCCCAACATTGGGAACATGTTTCCTGCCTCTAGCATGTCCAAACCCTTAATAATCTTATATGTTTCAATAAGATCCCCTCTCATCCTTCTAAATTCCAGAGTATACAAGCCCAGCAGCTCCATTCTCTCAGCATATGATAGTTCCGCCATCCCAGGAATTAACCTTGTGAACTTACGCTGCATTCCCTCAATAGCAAGAATGTCCTTCCTTAAATTTGGAGACCAAAATTGCACACAATACTCCAGGTGTGGTCTCACTAGGGCCCTGTACAACTGCAGAAGGACCTCTTTGCTCCTGTACTCAATTCCTTTTGTTATGAGGGTACACAAAAAGCTGGAGAAACTCAGCGGGTGCAGCAGCATCTAAGGAGCGAAGGAGATAGGCGACGTTTCGGGTCGAGACCCTTCTTCAGACTGGTCAGGGATCAGGGAAACGAGAGATATAGACGGTGATGTGGAGAGATAAGGAACAATGAGTGAAAGATATGCAAAAAAGTATCGGTGATAAAGGGAACAAGCCATTGTAAGCTGTTTGTGGTGTGAAAATGAGAAGCTGGTGCGACTGGGGTGGGGGAGGGAGATAGAGATAGAGGGAATGTCAGGGCCCGAGGGCTGAGGGAGAGGTGGGAAGGGGAGGAGACAGCAAGGGTTAACAGAATTGAGAAAATTCAATATTCAAGCCCAAAGGATGCAGACTCCCCAAGCGGAATATGAGGTGCTGTTCCTCCAGCTTGCGGTGTTGCTCACTCTGGCCGTGGAGGAGTCCCAGGACCGAGAGGTCGGATGTGGAATGGGAGGGGGAGTTGAAGTGCTGAGCCACCGGGAGGTCGGGTTGGTTATTGCGGACCGAGCGGAAGTGTTCGGCGAAGCGATCGCCAAGCCTCCGCTTGGTCTCACCGATATAGATCATCTGGCATCTGGAGCAGCGGATGCAGTAGATGAGGTTGGAGGAGGTGCAGGTGAACCTCTGTCGGACCTGGAAGGACTGCTTGGGTCCCTGAAAGGAGTGGAGGGGGGAGGTGAAGGGACAAGTGTTGCATTTCTTGCGGTTGCAAGGGAAAGTGCCCGGGGAAGGGGTAGAGTGGGAGGGGAGGGAAGAATGGACAAGGGAGTTGCGGAGGGAGCGGTCTTTGCGGAAGGCAGACAGGGGGGGGAGATGGGAAGATGTGGCGGGTGGAGGGGTCACGTTGGAGGTGGCGAAACTGGCGGAGGACTATATGTTGTATTTGCCGGCTGGTGGGGTGAAAGGTGAGGACCAGGGGGACTCTGCCCTGTTTGCGAGTGGGGGAATGGGGAGCGAGGGCAGTGTTGCGGGGTATGGAGGAGACCCTGGTGCGAGCCTCATCAATAGTGGGGGAGGGGAATCCCCGTTCTCTGAAGAATGAGGCCATTTGTGATGACCTGGTGTGGAACACCTCATCCTGGGAGCAGATGCGGCGTAGACGGAGGAATTGGGAATAGGGGATGGAGTCCTTACAGGAAGCAGGGTGGGAGGAAGAGTAGTCCAGGTAGCTGTGGGAGTCAGTAGGTTTGTAGTGGATGTCGGTCAGGAGCGTATCACCTGCAATAGAGATGGTGAGGTCAAGGAATGGTAGGGAAGTGTCGGAAATGGTCCAAGTGTATTTGAGTGCCGGATGGAAGTTGGTGGTGAAATGAATGAAGTCAGTCAGTTGTGTGTGGGTGCAGGAGGTGACACCAAAGCAGTCGTCAATGTAACGGAGGTAGAGGTCGGGGATGGGGCCCTGGTACGCCGAGAACAAGGATTGTTCGACGTACCCAACAAAGAGGCAAGCGTAGCTGGGGCCCATGCGTGTCCCCATAGCTACGCCTTGTGTTTAGAGGAAATGGGAGGAATCAAAAGAGAAGTTATTGAGGGTGAGGACCAACTCTGCTAGGCAGAGGAGGGTGTCAGTGGACGGGTATGGGTTGCTCCTCTGGTCGAGGAAGAACCGGAGGGCTTTGAGACCGTCCTGGTGGGGGATGGAGGTGTAGAGTGACTGGACATCCATGGTAAAGATGAGAGGATGGGGGCCTGGAGAATGGAATGCACGGAGCCGACGGAGAGTGTCTGAGGTGTCTTGAACATAGGTGGGGAGGGATTTAACAAAGGGGGATAGGATGGCGTCAAGGTATGTGGAAATGTGTTCGGTGGGGCACGAACAGGCAGAGACAATGGGTCTGCCAGGGCAGTCGGGTTTGTGGATTTTGGGGAGAAGGTAAAATCGGGCCGTGCGGGGCTGGGAAACGATGAGGTCGGAGGCTCGGTGGGGTAGGGAGCCCGAGCTGATGAAGTCGGTTATGACACCTGGCGACAAACTACAACAGCACCTAAGACAACCTACAACAGCAAAAATGTAGCTGAAAATGTTTTAACATGTTGAAAATTTTGCGTCAGTCACCTGTAGTCGCCCCAAAAAATTGCGTAAGCGGGACAGGTCCATTAAGCTTTGGTAATCCTCGCTTAAACCCCCCCACCACCCCACCCCCGAGAGTTTTTTCCTTCTTTGAGCTGCACTTTACATATCAGTATCAAATTTTAGCTCAGTATCAAATTGTGAGATAACACACATTTGACGTGAATCGGAATATTTCATAATGTTTAAGGTGTTATTATTTAAAAACATCTTCCATTACATTGAAAAACGTACAATTACTTACTTCATCAACATAAACTGGTTCAGGTTCTGGTTCCAACGTTTCAACTTGTACCTCATCACTAAATTGTACCGTTTTCTTTTCAGTTTTCACTATAAAAGGACAAAACCTGGCATTAGCCAAATTTTACAATTACAATCACCAAAGCTTACAACAAAAATTGACTTTTCAATCAAATTTGAAAGGCAATTTCATGTTCTACCATTTTTTGCACGTTAAAGTTAGCAATGGGAATATATCAAATAAATTGCAATTTATTGCTTTTAAAATACAAAAGCAACCATTTATTTTAATTAATGTAATGATTACTCACACATCTCTGGCTCTGCTGTTAGGTCTGCTGTCACAAAATTTGATGGAAATAATCCAATACCTTGATATGTTTCACCTTTCCACCAGTTTGGATCACTAGTGAAGATAGTGAATGAAGGTTACCACAGTTCAGTATTGATAATCTAAAATTACTATCCCAGAGAATGTTATGGTGCACCCAAAAGATCTTACATTACTTCATTGAATTCTCTGAAATACTCATTATCCCAGATTTCCTAACTAAATATATATATTTTTTCTGCATTTAATTGTACAAAGCCAGTGTCTATCTAATGAAGCATTAAGATGCAGTTAAGTCTATTAGGCAATGAATCATACAGCTCATTTGCCCACATTTCTTGCTAAACCTCTCCTATCCATGTATGTATCTGTCTAAATGTCTTTTAAGTGTTGTTATGTACCTACCTGAACAACTTTGTATGACAATTTGTTCCATACATGTACCGTGTGAGAAAATAGCTCCTCAGATTCCGAGGTAGAGTGAAAAACTTATCGTTGCATGCTACCCGATCAGATCAAGAAATACGATGGAATCACACACAAGTACAATAGGTACAAAAGGGGAAGATACGGAGTCCAGGATATATAGTTCTCAGCATTGTAGCGCATCAATTTCATATACAAAGTCCAATGGACACAATGGGGTAGAGATGAATCAGACGGTATCCCAGCTTTAGGGACCAAAGCCTAGTAATAGAGGGGGAGAAGCTGTTTCCGAATCTGATGTGTTCACTTTCAAGCTTCTGAACCTACTTCTGAACAGGAGCACGTAGTCCAAAGTCTAAAGAATAGGGGCAAGGAGGAATGACCGGGACGGGTAGTGAATCTTTCCCATCTCACTTTAAACCTTTGCCCTATAGTCCTTGGTTCCCTTATTTCCCTCATGATTTAATGCACCTCTATAAGATCACCCCTTATTTTCCAAGGATTAAAGTCCTAACCTGCCCTACCTCTACCTATAACGAAATCCCTCAAGTCCCAGCAACAGCCTTATCATTCTTTTCTGCAGCCTTTCCACTTTAACGGCTTATTTGCTATAATAAGGGTGACCAAAACTCCACATGGAGCCTCATCGACGTCTTGTACGACTGTAACATAACATCCCATCTTCTATACTCAATGCCCTGACTGATGAAGGTCAACATACCCAATGCCTTTTCCTCTATCTACCTATGATATCACTTTCAAGATAATGGTAGGTTCCTATTAAACATTTCCCCTCTCTCCTTACACCTATGTCTGGTTCTTGATTCCCCTACTCTGGGTAAAAGACTCCGTGCATTCATCCTATCTATTCCCCTCATGATCTTAATTACTTCTATAAGATCACCCTGATCCTCCTGTGCTTCATGGAATATACTTCTAGCCTGCCCAACCTCACCCTATAGCTCAGCACCTCATGTCCTGGGAACATTATTGTAAATCTTCTCCGCACTCTTTCCAGGCTAACATCCTTCCTATAACCAGGTGACCAAAACTGAACACAATATTCCGACTGCCTTCTACCTCAGACACGACTTTCAAGGAACTATGTACCTGTACTCCTAGATGCTTCTGATCAACACTCCCCAGAGCCCTGCCATTCACTGTGCAGCTCCTGTCCTAATTTGACTACCCTAAATGCAATCTCCATTATCTACTTAAACTCCATTAGCAATTCCCCAGTCCTTACCCAATTGATCAAATACCTGCTGTAATTTTAGATAACCATCTTCTTTAATTTTTATAACCATTTTCACAATGTACTTAAAGAAAAGTTCATAATAAGAAGGAAAATTATTTCCATGTACCTGTCATCTAGTACAGTAATTATCTCTCCAGCTTTAAAGGTGAGCTCATTATCTTCGGCAGCTTCGAAGTCATAGATGGCTCGCACCTTCCGTCCTTCAGGTTTGCTGGTGGTAAGGGTTGACGTGTTTGGATAAAGACTAGAAACCATAGTCTGTTGCTGTCTTTGTTCTTTCAATGATAATTCAATGGCTATAAAAGTCAGCAGATACTAAAATGTAGCTCAACAAATTATAAATATTTAATTTCCTCTGCTTGATTTATCAACATTAACAGTCAATTACCTGCAGAAGTGAGATTGTAACACTTCAGTTTTTATATAGAAAGCATTTTATTGTGATGCATCACTGCATTGTTTGGGAACGGCTCCAAGCAAGACCACAAGAAATTGCAGAGAATTGTGGACGCAGCTGACACCATCACACAAACCAACCTCCCTTCCATTGATTTAATCTACATTTCACGCTGCCTGGGCAAGGCCATAAGCATAACTAAGGATTAGTCTCACCTTAGACACAATCTCTTGTCCCCTCTCTCATCAGGCAAAAGATGTATAGAAGTGTGAAAATGCACACCTCCAGATTCAGGTACGTTTTCTTCCCAGCTGTTATCAGGCAACTGAATCATCCTATCACCAACTAGAGAGCGGTCCTGAGCTACTGTCTACAGTGCCCTCCATAATGTTTGGGACAAAGACCCATCATTTATTTATTTGCCTCTGTACTCCGTAATTTGAGATTTGTAATAGAGAAAGAAAAAATGTGGTTAAAGTGCACAATGTCAGATTATAATTCAGGCCATTTTTTATACATTTTGGTTTCACCATGTAGAAATTATAGCAGTGCTTATACATAGTCCCCCCATTTCAGGGCACCATAATGTTTGGGACAAAGCAATGTCATATAAATGAAAGTAGTCACGTTTAGTATTTTGTTGCATATCCTTTGCATGCAATGACTGATTGAAGTCTGCGATTCATGTACATCACCAGTTGCTGGGTGTCTTCTCTGATGCTCTTCCAGGCCTGTAATGCAGACATCTTTATCTTATGCTTGTTTTGGAGGCTGTTCCCCTTCAGTTTTCTCTTCAGCATATAAAAGTCATGCTCAAATTTGGTTCAGATCAGGTGATTGATTTGGCCACTCAAGAATTGATCATGTTTTAGCTTTGAAAACCTCCTTTGTTGCTTTAGCAGTATGTTTGGGATCATTGTCTTGCTGTAGAATGAACCGCAGGTCTAAGAGTTTTGAGGCATTTGTTTGCACTTGAGCAGATAGAATGTGTCCATACACTTTAGAATTCATTACTCTACTACCATCAGCAGTTGTATCATCAATGAAGATAAGTGAGCCAGTACCTTCAGCAACCATACATGTCCAGGCCATAACACCCCCACCACCGTGTTTCACAGATGAGGTGGTAGGCTTTGGATCTTGCGCAGTTCCTTCTCTCCTTCATACTTTGCTCTTGCCATCACTCTGATATGTTAATCTTCATCTCATCTGTCCACAAGACATTTTTCCAGAACTGTGGTTGCTCTTTTAAGTACCTCTTGGCAAACTGTAACCCAGCCATCCTATTTTTGCAGCTAATCAGTGGTTTGAATCTTGCAGTTTAGCCTCTGTATTTCTGTTCATTAAGTCTTCTGCAGACAGTGGTCATTGACAAATCTACACCCGACTCTTGAAGAGTGTTTCTGATCTGTCAGACAGGTGTTTGGGATTTTTTCTTTATTATAGAGAGATTTCTTCTGTCATCAACTGTGGAGGTCTTCCTTGGCCTGCCAGTCCATTTGCGATTAGTAAGAGCTCATCAGTGCTCTCTTTCTTCTTAACAGACAATAAGCAATAGACAATCGGAGCGGGAGTAGGCCATTCGGCCCTTCGAGCCAGCACCTCCATTTACTGTGATCATGGCTGATCATCAACAATCAGTACCCCATTCCTGCCTTCTCCCATATCCCTTGACTCTGCTATCTTTAAGAGCTCTATCTAACCCTCTCTTGAAAGCATCCAGAGATTTGGCCTCCACTACCTTCTGATGCAGAGAATTCCACTGATTCACAACTCTCTGGGTGAAAAAGCTTTTCCTCATCTCCGTTCTAAATGGCCTACCCCTTATTCTTAAACTGTGGCCCCTGGTTCTGGACTCCCCCATCATTGGGAACATGTTTCCTGCCCCTAGCATGTTCAATCCCTTAATAATCTTATATGTTTCAATAAGATCCCCTCTCATCCTTTTAAATTCCAGTGTATACAAGCCCAGTCGCTTCACTCTCTCAACATATGATAGTCCCACCATCCCAGGAATTAACCTCGTGAACCTACGCTGCACTCCCTCAATAGCAAGAATGTCCTTCCTCAAATGAAGTTTCCAAGCAGTTGATTTTAGTAAGCCTAAGATTTGGCTGATGTCTCTAACAGTTTTATTCTTGTTTCTCAGTCTCATAATGGCTTCTTTGACTTTCAGTGGCACACCTTTGGTCCTCATGTTGATAAACAGCAATAAAAGTTTCCAAAGGTGATGGAATGACTAGGTGCCGAGAGCTCTCTTACTCCTGCATTAAGGAGGCATTTAAACACACATGAGCAATTACAATTGCCTGTGAAGCCGTGTCCCAAACATTATGGTGCCCCGAAATGAGGGGACTATGCATAAACACAGCTATAATTGCTACATGGTGAAACCAAAATGTATAAAAATAGCCTTTAATAAAATCTGACAATGTGCACTTTAACCACATGTGAATTTTTCCTATTACAAATCTCAAATTGTTAAAGATGGAACTGCAGGTGCTGGAAAATCGAGGGTACACAAAAGGCTGGAGAAACTCAGCGGGTGCAGCAGCATCTAAGGAGTGAAGGAGATAGGCAAAGTTTCGGGCCAAAACCCTTCTTCAAACTGATGGCAGGTGGGGGGGGGGGACGGACGGGGAGAAGAAAGGAAAAAGGAGGAGGAGCCCGAGGGCTGAGGGAGAGGTGGGAAGGGGAGGAGAAAGCAAGGGTTAACAGATTTGAGAACATTCAATGTTCAAGCCCAGAGGATGCAGACTCCCCAAGCGGAATATGAGGTGCTGTTCCTCCAACTTGCGGTGTTGCTCACTCTGGCCGTGGAGGAGGCCCAGGACAGAGAGGTCGGATACGGAGTGGGAGGGGGAGTTGAAGTGCTGAGCCACCGGGAGGTCGGGTTGGTTATTGCGGACCAAGCGGAGGTGTCCGGCGAAACGATCGCCAAGCCTCCGCTTGGTCTCACTGATATAGATCAGCTGGCATCTGGAGCAGCGGATGCAGTAGATGAGGTTGGAGGAGGTGCAGGTGAACCTCTGTCGGACCTGGAAGGACTGCTTGGGTCCCTGAAAGGAGTGGAGGGGGAAGGTAAAGGGACAAGTGTAGCATCTCTTGCGGTTGCAAGGGAAAGTGCCCGGGGAAGGGGTGGAGCGGGAGGGAAGGGAAGAATTGACAAGGGAGTTGCGGAGGGAGCGGTCTTTACGGAAGGCAGACGGGTGGGGAGGGGGAGGGAAGATGGGAAGATGTGGCGAGTGGAGGGGCCACAATAGCTGTTTACTCAAATTGAACCATATAAAGAAATTATGCTTGAATAGATTAAAAATTCCATGCTTCAGTGCATTCTTTCACCAAGTTCAACGGTGGTTACCAACTTCTTGCCATTTCCCAACAATTACAACATTGGTCCATCTACAAACATTAGTTCAGAAACCCTATTTATTTCAATGGAAAATAATTCCTCCAAGGGAAATTGGGAAGTGGGAGGCAATGCATGATATTTGGGTCTGTTTTTGTACACCGGGTTCATTTTTTCTACACTTAGAGCATTTGGCAGCATTACTGTGCATTAAGTGTAATTATTTTTGATCTAGGCAATAAAACTAAATCACTTGCTAATTTCTATCAATAAACAGAAAAATGTGTGTATTTTTTAAAATGTATCCAGTCACCTTTCGCCAAGTCATCCTCTTCTTTTTTGTTTGTTGTTAAGTTGGGATCCTTGGCTACCAAAGCAGGGCTTGCCTTTGCTTGTTCTGCAGCCTATCACAATCACAGAATTTACAAATAAACAAACTCTACTAACAAAAACATGATTGAAATGAACAATGCAAAAGTTCTGACAACACTGGCTGATGAAGAAAGCATGACTTATTCAGCTGGCAATTCCTGCAGAAAATACAAATACAAAAATGCATTACCTGAGAACCTACAGCAGGAAATGTAACTCCTTGTTCCTTCAGGTTTTTAATCATTGCCGATATAAGACTTAGTTGTGGGTCATTCTTAAATTCTTCAGCCCATTCCACCATGAGGGCTTTAAGCTTCTCGCAGACTTTTGGGTGTCCCTGAAATGAAAATCAAGAACACAGATCCTCAAGACCTTTTAAATTGCTGTTTTCTTCTCAGACATATAGGCTGTGAGCCGAGCATCAGAAATGTGTCCAGAACTTCACTTTTGTGACCCATGTCTGGTATCCACTTGAAATTTGGCACAGATTTAGATAAAATATAATTGGGAAGGAATTCATAGCTCATTAAGCTCATTAAAAAATTAGATCAAAAAAGTAAGCGCCATCTAGTGCTCAATGCTCATATTACTATGAGGAGCCTAATTCTGCGCTGCGGTTTATTTAAACCATATATGACATGAATATGACTGGAGGTACATATAATTATACTATATAAAAACAATATAATGAATATGATTGTGAGTCTGTATGTTGAGTGAGACTGCTGCAGAGGTCCTGGGTTTCACCAGTTCCTGAACCCGCCTAATTAATGGGCGAGGCCAGATCCTGTGCGTTCCCCCGTTTACTGAACCACATTGCCTGCCAGTGTGCAGAGCGGGGGTTCAAGGCCACAGTGGGACTGGGGCAGTGCCAGGCTGGGGGAAGGCCAAGGCATTTTCCACTGAGAGGAAAATGTCTAACTCTAACCCTAACTTGCCCCGCTTCCAGAGCTGCCCACGGCTGGAGCTGGATCCGCTTTGGGACCGGCCACGGCCTCCATACGTGTGGCCACTCAGCTCGTCCACCTCTGCCAGATTGCCCTTCTGGATCACCATGGTGATGATGGTGTGGAGGAGCACTGCCCTGTACGCCACCTGGTGGGGAGCAGCACAGCCCTGCACTGTCCTTCAGCACCCCCATAGCACCGGCTCCGTGAGTCCTCCCGCTCGCTCGCTCGACGCAACACTGGCCTACCGACAGCCCGACCGACCACTCGCAGCATTCCACCGGCCTACCAACAGCCCGACCGACTTCTCGCAGCATCCACCGGTCTACTGACGGCCTGACCGGCCGACTGACTGACTGACACCCTTGCTCTTCATTTTTATTTAGCAGTTCACATCATAACTTTACAAAGATATATCAATTGTAAAACAAAATCATCAGCAAGGTTAGCATTACCTTCATTCCTTCTAAACCTTGTTATTGTTTTGATGTAATTAGGAGGCAGCCAATGTCCCAGAGTGCTCGCTGCCTAGCTACCATGAAACAAAGCGCGTGATTGGTCAATTAGCATCCAACAATGTCAAACGAGCATTGATTGAACAATGACTACTTGGAAAATTGGTGGTTTTTCTCATATTTTAAAACTATGTGCAGGTTTTGGTCTTGACGACTTTCAGGTAAGATTTCTATAATATTTTTACACAATATGTTATAGATATGTGATATGTTATAGATACGTGATTTGGGTCACGAAATGAAATGAAAAAACACCTCGGCCCATGGTCAAATTGCGCAATATGCTTTTCTGCTCTTGATCTAATCTGGTTCTTCAACATTCTGCAGTGAATACGGTGATCACATAATTTTTATTGCTCAAAACGTTACTCTCTGTTTAATACAATTTCTAGAAATATGCAATTCATCTATGAACATTGCACTATTTACCTTAAATAATCACTTCAAATTTGGATAAAATTCACAGGAATATATAGGTTAAGAAATTTTGGAATTGAGAAAGAAAACGCAGATTTTTGAAAAGAAGTCTAGCTCTTAAACCACATCCAACATTTTTTGAATCAATAGTTCAGGAACACATTTAAAAGGAGAAATCTTATGCTGCATTTTTTACATTTTAAATCACTCACCTTAAAAGGATTGCTGTGCTACAAGGTTTATGTGGCACAGCAATTTTAAATAAAATTAACAATAGCACATAATCTCTTGAAAAAACCTCAATAATTAATAATGAGGCCAAGGTGCAGATTATATAACGAAAGGCTCTGGCCTTAAGGCACTTTGAAGCATTGTTACTCTTTTAACATGATGGACTGTTTTATGTGAACTATTAGGTTACGTCCAGAATATCTTCATACTTTTATAGACTCTGCCACAGATCTGGCAGCTGTAACATTAATTTACACCCTGTAATAATAGGTCTTTACCAAGGAGAGGAGACTGACAATTTGCGTCCATATTGCAGTAGTAGAATTACCTACTTTGTAAATATTTCACAAAATCCAGAGGAAGTTATTAGTCCAGGAAGTATATTAAAATACATAGAACAGGGCAGATCAAAAAACTAAAAGAAAATATAAAGAACTTCAAAGTATTTAAATATTTTGCTGACGCAGCAAGTTCAGCTCCAGATAACAGATGGAAGTCGCCTTCACAAACCTCTCGAGACTTCCCCATGGCTAAATTTCCAGTTTAAATACCAGCTGTCAAAAGTAGACGACGGATGAGCTAGCATGGCACTCAGAACTTTCTACAGTAGTTTAAGACAACAACTTTCCAGTACTAATTTCCTATAAATGTGGCATAACAATAAGACTTTATCTCATCCTTTTCAGCAGGGGAGATAAAAACAGTGACAAAAAAGTCAATTAGTTTTACCCAACTTTAAGCTACTGGCTCAGGCCCAACATTGAGTACAGCCAGGAAATGGGGTCATATGCCCTCTGCACTCCGTTGGTATGTGACATGCCAAGTTTTCGGGTGGCGTGGGTTGCAAGTGGGGAGTTTTGTACAAAGATGTTGCCAGGGTTCTCTTCAACAAGGCAATTTGATCCTATTTGTACCTGAATGTACTGTCTTTCATGAGTAGGAAGGAACTACAAATGCTGATTTAAACTGAAGATTGACAAAAAAACGTCAGCGGGACAGGCATCATCTCTGGATAAAAGGAATGGGTGACGTTTCTGGGTCGAGACCCTTCTTCAGACCGAGTCAGGGGAGAGGGATATACAGAGATATAGGATGCGTAGGGTGTGAAAACGTGACACAGGGGATGGAGATCGGATAAAAGGGATAGATCGATTGGCCAGGTGGGCGGAGGATTGGTTGATGGAATTTAATACAGAGAAGTGTGAGGTGTTGCATTTTGGGACATCACACAAGGGCAGGATCTAAGGGTAGTGTTGTAGAGCATAGGATTCTAGATTTACAGGTGCATTGTTCCTTGAAGGTCAAGTCGCAGGTAGATAAAGTGATCAAAAAGGCTTTTGGCATTCATCAGTCAGAGTATTGAGTATAGAAGTTGCAGTTGTATAAGAAGTTGGTTAGACTTCATTTAGAATAATGTGTTTAGTTCTGGGCACCATGTTATAGGAAAAATATTGTCAAGTTTGAAAGGGTTCAGAAAAGATTAACTAGGAGAAGGTAACAACAAAGTAAACAGAGATAAAATATAAACAAGGACAGTCAAACTTGTCGTAGAACTGGGAAGGGGGGTGGGATGGAGAAAGAGGGAAAGCAAAGAAGCATGAAGTTAGAGAAGTCAATATTCATACCACTGGGGGGTTATCTGCTCTAGCGAAATATGAGATGTTGTTCCTCCAATTTGCAATCGGCCTTATTCTGACAATGGAGGCAGCCAGGGCAGAAATGTCAATGTGGGAATGAGAGGGGGTGTTAAACTGTTTAACAAACGGGAGATCAGAATCAGAATTTATTCGCCAAGTATGTTTTGCAACATACGAGGAATTACATTGGCCAGGTCAGTCATACAATTAAAAGCAACAGACACAAAAACACATTTTAACACGAACATCCACCACAGTGACTCCTACACATTCCTCACTGTGATGGAAGGTGAAATAAAGTTCAAGTCCTTCATTTTGTTCTTCCTCGGTCAGGGGCTTCGAGCCCTCCGTTGACGGGACGATCTTGACACCCGTAGCCGCCGACGTTCGGGCCCTCCGCGTCGAGGCGTTCGGCTCCTGCATCGGGGGGGGGGGGTTGTCAGCTCCCACGCGCCGGGCGATCGAACCCCGCGTCGGGGCTGGACGAACCTTCTGCGGCTTTGGAGCTCCTGACTATACTCTCCCGCGACTGTGAGCCCTTGATGGTAAGTCAGCAGGCCCGTGGTGGGGCTCACGACAGTCCGAGGCGGCTTCCAGCTCCATCGATGTTAGGCCGCAGAGCCAGGAGAATGTGATCCGAAAATTGATCACATCTCTGGGAAGGTACGAACTTGAAAAAAAAGTTTCCCCCGATTCCCCCCCCCCTCCCCCCACATAAAACAAACTGAAGAATATTTACACCAACTTTTAACAAACTAAAAAATAATAAATAGAAAGAAAAAACGAACAGACTTCCGGCAGGACTGCCATCTCCCCGGCACCCTTGGTGGTCGATCAGTAGGAAGGTAGTTTAGGAGGGCTGTCGCTAGATCAGGTAGGTTTAGGAGGGCTGAGTGGAGGTGTTCAGCGAAATGATCGCCAAGCCTGCGCTTGGTCTTGCCATAATATAGGAGTCGACACCCGGAACACGTCAGAGGATTATGTGCTGTATGCAATGGCTGCTAAGGTGAAAGGTGAAGACTACGGGGACTGTTGCGACTGGGGGGAGGGGGAGCAAGAGCAGAGCTGCGGAATATCAAGGAGACTCTAGTGAGGGCCTCATCTATAATGGAAGAAGGGAACCCCCATTCCCTAAACATGTCATCTCAGATGTCCTGGTATGGAACAGCTCATCTTGGGCGCAAAAGCGGCGTAAATTGTCGAATTGGGAGTAGGGGATCGACTCTGCAGGAATCAGGGTGGGAAGAAGTGTAGTCTAGATAGCTATGGGAGTCAGTAGGATTATAGTAAATGCCATTCGATAGTCTACCTCCTGTGTTGGAGACGGTGAGATCAAGAAACGGTAGGGAGATGTCTGAGATGGCCCAAGTAAATTTGAGTGCAAGGATGGAAATTAGTAGAAAGGTTAATGAAGTCAGTGAGTTTTGCACGAGTGCAGGAGGCAGCACCGATGCAGTCGTCAATGTAGCAGAGATATAGTTCGGGGATAGGGCCAGTTTACACCTGGAACAGGGAATGTTCGATGTATCCGACAAAGAGGCAGGCATAGCTGGGGCCCATATAAGTGTCCATGGTCACGCCTTGGATTTGGAGAAAGTGGGAGTCCAAAACCCTTTTACACAAAGGGTGGTAGGTATATGGAATGGGCTGCCAGAGGAGGTTGGTGAAGCAGGTCCTATGACAATGTTTAAGAACACATTGGGCCAAACACAGGCAGGTGGGACTAGTGTAGATAGGGCAACTAAACTAACATAAAGAGTTGGTCTGCATTCAGCCAGAGTGTACGACTCTATTCAAACATTTCATAATTTATCAAATCTGAATTAATCTAATATTTTCATGTTATTTCCTTGACTATAAAGCTATCTTCAGGGTATTAAGACCGTCAAAACGCCAAAGGACACTATAATAAGGAACAGCGAAGCATAATATTTGCAGCATTGTTTAAAAATTCCTATTATAAATCTACACTTTGGACTCTTAATTTATCTATTCCAAGTTAGAATAGACCTTGAACGTAATGACAATGTCTCTAACAACATTAACAAAGGATCATAAAAGAGATAACAGCTTATTTAAAGACTGATAATATTATTTTATGCAAAAGATCCAGCATATTCCATTATTTGACAGAGTAACCTGTTGTAAACTATAGTAGCATCAGGAAATTGCATCAGGAAATAAAATCGGCATGTAGGAAATGCAATTAGATGGTCATTAGAGACTTCAAATCGCAGGTGGACTGAGAGAATCAGACTGGCACTGGACCCGAGAGAGCGAATTTGTAGAGAGCCTCCGAAATAGTTTCTTAGAGCAGCTTGTTGTGGAGCCTACCAGGGAAAAGGCAATTTAATGTTGTGCAATGAACCAGATAAGAGAACTTGAGGCAATTAAACCACCACTTCTTCTTGCGTATGGCGTGCACAGCCTAAAGTTGTAGGACAACTTGTTCTATTTGATCTTATTTGATTGTACACACCAGGTTGATTGCATTCGTCGAAACAGGACGGACCATGTGAAGGTTGCAATCTTCCACCCCAAGAAACCACTAGGACCAGAATATGATAAGATTTAACCTACAATTTGAAAGGAAGAAGGTGAAATTGGATGTGTCGGTATTACAGCATGAGGGAGGAGTTGGCAAAGATTGACTGGAAAAGGGCTTGAGTAGGAATGATAGTGGAGCAACGGCTGGAATTTCTGAGAATAATTCGGAAGATGCAGGATCATTTGATTCCAAAGAGGAAAAAATATTTCAGGGGGAGAATAAGATGACCATGGCTGATAAGGGAGGTCGAGGACAACATAAAAACAAAAGAGAAGGTACATTATATTGGATGAGGCCATTTAAGACTGAGGTGAGAAGAAACTTTTTCACCCAGAGAGTTGTGAATTTTTGTGGAATTCTCTGCCACAGAGGGCAGTGGAGGCCAAATCACTGGATGGATTTAAGAGTGAGTTAGAGCTGTAGGGGCTAGTGGAATCAAGGGATATGGGGAGAAGGCAGGCATGGGTTATTGATTGGGGACGATCAGCCATGATCGCAATGAATGGTGGTGCTGGCTCGAAGGGCCGAATGACCTCCTCCTGCACCTATTTTCTATGTTTTTCTATTGGAAAAGATTAGCGGGAAGCCAGAGGATTGGGATGTTTTTAAAGAACAACAAAATGTAACTAATAGGACAAGATGAAGTACGAATGTAAGCTAGCCAATAATAAAAACGAGAACAACATGAGTTTCTACGGATATATAAAGAGTTTTTACAATAGGCAAGAGTGGACGTTGGGCTACTGGAAAATGATGCAGGAGAAGTGATTATGGCAAATCAAGAAAAGGCAGAGGAATTGAATAACTTTTTTGCATCAGTCTTCACAGTGGAAGACACCAGCAGTTTGCCTGCAATCCGAGTCAGGGGGTGGAAGTTAGTAAGTGGCGTTTACTAACGAGAAGGTCGTAGGAAAACTGATGCTAAGATAGGTGGGGGGGGGGGGGGGGGGGCAGGCAATGTAGAGGAAGCAAGGACTCTGCAGAAGGACTTGGATAGGTTAGGAGAGTGGGCAGAGTGGCAGACGGAATTCAGT
Source organism: Okamejei kenojei (assembly GCA_035221665.1). Classification (NCBI taxonomy): domain Eukaryota; kingdom Metazoa; phylum Chordata; class Chondrichthyes; order Rajiformes; family Rajidae; genus Okamejei; species Okamejei kenojei. Next base: position 117,061,403 of record CM069132.1, on the reverse strand, counting down.
ACAGCAAAGTGCAGAGTCATGCATTTTGGTAATAAGAATAACGGCGTGTATTATTTTCTAAATGGAGAAAGAATCCAGAAATCTGAGGTGCAAAGGGACTTGGGAGCGCAGGTGCAGGACTCCCAAAAAGTTAATTTGCAAGTCGAATCGGTAGTAAGGAAGGCAAATTCAATACTAGCATTTATATCAAGAGGATTGGAATAAAAAATGATGTAATGCTGAGGCTCTATAAGGCGCTGGTCAGGCTGCATTTCGAGTACCAAGAGCAAATTTGGGCTCCTATATCTAAGGAAGGATGTGCTGGCTCTGGAGAGGGTCCAGAGATACCAAGAATGATCCCAGTAATGAGGAGGTTAACCTATGATGAGCGTTTGTCAGCATTGAGCCTGTACTCGCTGGAGATTGGAAGAGGGTAGTTAATCTGTGGAGTTCATTGTTGCAGAGACCTGTGGCGGCCAAGTAAGTAGATATTTTTAAGGCAGAGATAGACAAATTCTTGATTAGAATGGGTGTCAAGGGTTATGGGGAGAAGGCAGGAAACTGGGATGAGGCGGCAAAGATCAGCCATGATTGACGGTGGGCCGAATGGCCTAATTCTACGCCGATAACTTGTGAACTAACAAGGTCAATTAACATTAAACAAAACCTAATCAATTTAATAATATTAAACTATGAAGATATTTACCTTGTTTAAGACATTGCTTACTTCACTTGCAAAGTCTCTTGAGCAAACTTCAAGGTGAAAGATTTTGCCACAGTTTGATACACACGCTCCTAGCAGCTTCAAAATAAAATTGTGAATCAAAACATTGTCAATGATAAAACTGTTACTAGATTACAGCTCCATTTTACCATTACTGTATGATATTAACATAAATTACAATTTTATTTAAGTTTCAATTCAGCCATTCACATGACAAAAAAGTAATAAAATAGCTAAACTCAATCTAAGATGATCAAAATTGATTTATATTTTACAGTTGTAAGCATAGCTAAACCCCGTGTTTGATCTGGTGTGATCAATCTGCAGGGAAAAAATGTCTAAGATACAAAAATACTAAAAGTATTACTTACAGTTAGTGCCTGCATAGCAACATGAGGATCTTTGTGATTCACTCTTTTCATAATGGCTCTTAAGCAGTCTTTTGGCCTAATGATCAAAAGTACAGTCTAAGTAACTTCTATTTATAAAAACACAATGTTTTCTAACTTACACCCTCTAATAATAGGTGCCTGTCCTAAAAGCCATTCTGTAGGCTCATTACAAGGTTTCAGTCATTGGTCTGACACTGCAAATTTCAGTAAACCCCAAATCCACTAATGCAAGTTCTCCAAGAAAACAAATACAACACTGAAAATCAAAATGAGGAGGCACAATGGAAGTGAAGAGGTTGTGGGTCATTGGTTGTGATTTGTACAGCACATGCAGTCAGGAAGTGAGGGGATAAGCTCAAGAGTTGGGTAATGAGACTTATTCAAGTGCATTCTTATCCCACACTAGTTGTTTTGGCAAAGACCATCAGCACTGGAACAATGCCAGGTAAGTTCCCAGGTAAGTTCCTGGCGAATGTTTTCAAGACCAATCCAATTTTCAACATGTGGCAATCGCAATCATACAGTGAATGCAATTTATTTACTCTCCACAAGTAGTCACAATTTAATCTCTTAGCATTGAAAAGCGCTGTTTCATAAATGAATTGAAATCATGGAACAAAACATAGAACATTGAGTAGTACAGCACAGGAATTTGTGCCAGGCCCCACTGCTCGGTGTAAAATCTTGCCCCACACATCTACATTATAATTCCCCCCCACCTCATAGCTATGCCCTCCAACATTGGATATTTCCATCCCGGGGAAAAAGATTCCAACTGTCTACTCAATCCACACCTCCCATAATTCTATATACTTCTACCATGTCTTCCTTCAACCTCCAACATTCCAGAGAAAACAATCCAAGTCTATTCAACCTCTCCCTGTGGCCAAAACCCTCTAATCTATGCAGCATTCTGATAAACCTCCTTCGCATCTCTCCAAAGCCTCCACACCTTTCCTGTATTGGGGCGACCAGAATTGGACGCAATACTCCAAATGTGCCATAACCAACATCCTATAGAGTTGCATCGCGACTTCTTGATTCTTATATCCAATGCCCCTAGCAATGAAGACAAGGCCCACAGGAGCCTTTGGAAGAGAAGGAGGGGGAGGAGCGACACCCGACCGGTAAGATTTAAAATCAAGCGCGAGGCTTGTTTTTACCGAAATCCATAACGTTCATTTGGAGAAGTGGGTTTTTTTGAGGAAGCCGCTGATTGGTGGGAAGTGGACTAGGGTAAGCAGCTGATTGGTGGGAAGTGGACCAGAGTAAGCAGCTGATTTACAGTCAGATTTCATCAGTTTGTAGTGATTTTATATTGTGTTGATATTGTATCCTGTGTAAGGGGGGAGTATGAAGGCAAGGGCAGTGTACTGTTCTGGATGTCAGATGTGGGAGGTCAGGGAATCTGATAATCCTCCAGACGTCCACATCTGCGCCAGGTGTGTCGAGATGGGGCTCCTAAAGGACTGTGTTAGGAACCTGGAGCAGCAGCTCGATGACCTCCGTCTGGTCAGGGAGAGTGAGGAGGTCATAGAGAGGAGCTACAGGGAGGTAGTCACTCCCAGACCACAGGAGGCAGACAAGTGGGTCACGGTTAGGAAGGGCAAGGGGCAGAGGCAGGGGCTAGAGAGTACCCCTGTGACCGTACACCTGGAAAATAGGTACTCGAGTTTGAGTACGATTGGAGGGGACAGCCTAGCTGGGGGCAGCAACAGCGGCCAGGCCTCCGGCACAGAGACCGGCCCTGATGTTCAGAAGGGTAGCAAAAAGAGGAGGGCAATTGTAATAGGGGACTCTATAGTTAGGGGGTCAGATAGGCGATTCTGTAGACGCAGTCGGGAGACCCGGATGGTAGTTTGCCTCCCTGGTGCCAGGGTCTCGCATGTGTCGGAACGTGTCCAAAAGATTCTGATAAGGGAGGGAGAGGAGCCTGATGTTGTGGTACACATAGGTACCAATGACATAGGCAGAAAAAGTGACGAAGTCCTGAAGGGAGAATTTAGGGAGTTGGGGGGAAAGTTAAGGAGAAGGACCAAAAGGGTAACAATTTCAGGATTACTGCCTGTGCCGCGTGACAGTGAGAGTAGGAATGAAATGAGGTGGAGGATAAATGCGTGGCTGAGGGACTGGTGCAGTGGGCAGGGATTCAAGTTTCTTGATCACTGGGACCTCTTTTGGGGAAGGCATGATCTGTACACAAAGGACAGGTTGCACTTGAACCCGAGGGGGACCAATATCCTGGCAGGGAGATTTTCAAAGGCTACTGGGGAGACTTTAAACTAGAAAAGCTGGGGGGAGGGACTCGGGTAGAGGGGGCTAGGGGTCAGGGTGTAGGGCAAGAGGCAGAGAAGGGAAGCACTCGGACCCAAAATGTAGGCGAGAAAGATGAAAAAGATAATAGACAGAGAATAAGGGATGGTGGGTTTCTAAAATGTGTATATTTTAATGCTAGGAGCATTGTAAGGTGGATGAACTTAGAGCCTGGATTGACACCTGGAAATATGATGTTGTGGCAATCAGTGAAACATGGTTGCAGGAGGGCTGTTATTGGCAACTAAATATTCCAGGATTTCGTTGCTTCAGGTGTGATAGAATTGGAGGGACCAGAGGGGGAGGTGTTGCATTGCTTGTCAGAGAAGATATTACAGCAGTGCTTTGGCAGGATAGATTAGAGGGCTCGTCTAGGGAGGCTATTTGGGTGGAACTGAGAAATGGGAACGGTGTAGCAACACTTTTAGGGGTGTGCTATAGACCGCCAAATGGGGAGCGAGAATTGGAAGAGAAAATATGTAAGGAGATAGCAGATATTAGTGGTAAGCACAAGGTAGTGATTGTGGGAGATTTCAATTTTCCAAAAATAGACTGGGAAACACATTCTGTAAATGGGCTGGATGGTTTGGAGTTCGTAAAATGTACAGGATAGTTTTTTGCAGCAGTACATAGAGGTATCGACCAGAGAAGGGGCAGTGCTGGACCTCCTGTTAGGAAATGAGGCAGGTCAGGTGACGGAGATATGCGTTGGTGAGCACTTCGGGACCAGTGATCACAATACCATTAGTTTCAATATAATTATGGAGAGAGTCAGAATTGGACCTAGGGTAGAGATTTTTGATTGGAGAAAGGCTAACTTTGAGGGAATGCGTAAGGATTTTAAAGGAGTGAATTGGGACACTTGTTTCATGGGAAGGATGTAGAAGAGAAATGGAGGACATTTAAAGGGGAAATTGTAAGAGTACAGAATCTTTATGTCCCTGTTAGGTTGAAAGGAAATAGTAAAAATTGGAAAGAGCCATGGTTTTCAAGGGAAATTGGACACTTGTTTCGAAAAAAGAGAGATATCTACAATAATTATAGGAGGCATGGAGTAAATGAGGTGCTAGAGGAGTATGAAGAATGTAAAAAGAATCTTAAGAAAGAAATTAGGAAGGCTAAAAGAAGATATGAGGTTGCTTTGGCAAGAAAGGTGAAAGTAAATCCAAAGGGTTTCTACAGCTATATTAATAGCAAAAGGATAACGAGGGATAAAATTGTACCATTAGAGAACCAAAATGGACAGCCATCTGCAGAGCCAAAAGAGATGGGGGAGATATTGAACAATTTATTTTCTTCGGTATTCACCAAGGAGAAGGATATTGAACTCTGTGAGGTAAGGGAAAAAAGTAGAGTAGCTATGGAAACTATGAGATTCAAAGAGGAGGAATTACTGACACTTTTGAAAAATATAAAAGTGGACAAGTCTCCAGGTCCTGACAGGATATTCCCTAGGACATTGAGGGAAGTTAGTGTAGAAATAGCAGGAGCTATGACAGAAATATTTCAAATGTCATTAGAAACGGGAATAGTGCCGGAGGATTGGCGTACTGCGCATGTTGTTCCATTGTTTAAAAAGGGTTCAAAGAATAAACCTAGCAATTATAGACCTATTAGTTTGACGTCAGTGGTGGGCAAATTAATGGAAAGGATACTTAGAGATAATATATATAAGCATCTGGATAAACAGGGTCTGATCAGGAACAGTCAACATGGATTTGTGCCTGGAAGGTCATGTTTGACAAACCTTCTTGAATTTTTTGAAGCGGTAACTAGGGAAATTGATGAGGGTAAAGCAGAGGATGTTGTCTATATGGATTTCAGTAAGGCCTTTGACAAGGTTCCCCATGGAAAGGTTAGTTAAGAAGGTTCAATCTTTGGGTGTTAATGGCAGAGTAGCAAGATGGATTCAACAGTGGCTGAATGGGAGATGTCAGAGAGTAATGGTGGATGGCTGTTTGTCAGGTTGGCAGCCTGGTGACCAGTGGGGTGCCTCAGGGATCTGTGTTGGGTCCACTGTTGTTTGTCATGTACATCAATAATCTGGATGATGGGGTGGAAAATTGGATAAGTAAGTATGCAGATGATACTAAGATAGGTGGTGTTGTGGATAATGAAGTAGATTTTCAAAATCTACAGAGAGATTTGGGCCATTTGGAAAAGTGGGCTGAATGATGGCAGATGGAGTTTAATGCTGATAAGTGTGAAGTGCTACATCTTGGCAGGACAAATCAAAATAGGACGTACATGGTAAATGGTAGGGAATTGAGGAATGCTGTGGAACAGAGGGATCTAGGAATAACTGTGCATAGTTCCCTGAAGGTGGAATCGCATGTAGATAGGGTGGTAAAGAAAGCCTTTGGTGTGCTGGCCTTTATAAATCAGAGCATTGAATGTAGGAGTAGGGAAGTAATGTTAAAATTGTACAAGGCATTGGTAAGACCAATTCTGGAGTATGGTGTACAATTTTGGTCGCCTAGTTATAGGAAGGATGTCAACAAAATAGAGAGAGTACAGAGGAGATTTACTAGAATGTTGCCAGGGTTCCAGCAACTATGTTACAGAGAAAGGTTGAACAAGTTAGGTCTTTATTCTTTGGAGCGCAGAAGGTTAAGGGGGGACTTGATTGTTGCTTTAAAATGATGAAAGGGATAGACAGAGTTGACGTGGATAAGCTTTTCCCATTAAGGGTAGGGAAGATTCAAACAAGAGGGCATGACATGAGAATTAAGGGACAGAAGTTTAGGGGTAACGTGAGGGGGAACTTCTTTACTCAGAGGGTGGTGGCTGTGTGGAATGAGCTTCTAGCAGAAGTGGTGGAGGCAGGATCGATTTTAACATTTAAAAGTAAAGTGGATAGGTATATGGACGTGAAGGGAATGGAGGGTTATGGTCTGAGTGCAGGTAGATGGGACTAGGGGAAAACAAATGGTCGGCACGGACTGGAAGGGCAGAGAGGGCCTGTTTCCATGCTGTAATTGTTATATGGTTATATGGTTAATAGTCTACACCTTCTTAACCACCCTATCTACTGATGCTACCACCTTCAGTGAGATATGAACTTGGACTCCAAGATCCTTCAGTTGTTAAGGGTCTTGCCATTAACTGTATCCACTCCACTATTCATCCTCCCAAATGCAACACTGCACACTTGCTCGGGTTAAACTCCATCTGCCATTTCTCTGCCAACTTCTGCAGCTAGTCTATATCCTGCTGTATCATTTGACAGCATTCCTCACTGTCTGCAACTCCTCCAATTTTGGTGTTGTCATCAAACCTACTCACCAATCCTTTTAGAATTATGCCTAGGTCATTTATATTCAGTAAACCTCATTAACAAGGGACATAGTGGGGGAGGGGGGTTGGGATGGTGTCTGTTATTGTCAATTGTCTGCTATAATGAAGTAAGGAATTATCATTGTATAAGTAGTAGAAACAAACAACTGCAGATACTGGTCAATACACAAAAGGACATAAAGTGCTGAAGTAACCCAGGTCAGACAGCATATCTGGATAACATGGATAGGTGACGTTCCAGGTTGAGGTCCTTCTTCTGGCTCTCAGGTGATTTGACGGCTGGGGGAAGAGGCGGCAGGCAGGCACGACCTGGAAGCGGCCGAGGAAGCTCTGTGGGCCGGCGGTGGTGGCAGTAGATCCGGCCTGGATGCAGGCGGGGAGATGGTGCAGGCCGGTGGTGGCATCGGCAGCCCAACCTTGCAGCGAAGGACGGTAGGTTCATCCACCACAACCAAAATCAGTCATAATGAGGTCCATAAAAACTGTATATCATAAACTATATAACAGCACAGATCCCTACAGAATTGCAGTGGTCATAGAACTCCAGCCAGAATATTTACCTTCCACTACAAGCCTATTGTCTATGCTCCCTAGAGGAGCAAAGGGCTTAAGAAGAAGAAGACTACAACCCTCAATCTTCCATCTATTATCTATTCATTTAAAACTGGTCAATTTTGCAAAATATTTATGGATTAAAGTTAAAACCAGATTGCAAGTCTATGGAGAAGTGCATATGCATTCCCTGGCAACAGTCTTGCATTCAACTCCTTCTCACCATATGGGAAACAAACAGAATTGTGCACTAAAGCCCACTTAATGCATTGTATCTTAATTGTATAATGCCTGCATACTGTACTGCTAATCTTCTCCCCAAGAGAAACGCGAAACTTGACTTGGCTTTCGAGTTCCTTAATTTGGAAATAGATTCCAAATGCTTTACTTAAATAGCCTTTTCTGACAATTCACTATTTATGATACAAATACAGTGATGGCATTTAGAAATTAAAATGCTCTCACTCACCCAGTCCGAGACTGTCCAACTTTATCACAGATGTCCAATATGAGGCCCCAGTCCTCTGAAGTATTCATCTCACTTGTTGCTTTCTCTGTTCAATTTAAAAAAAAATAAATGAAGCAAACCATATGTGCCAGAAAGCATTTAACTAGCATACATTTGAGTACAATTATTCTGAGGAACACAGGCAACAGTTATGTCAATCTCACAAAAAACAATCAAGGTTTAAAGTATCTAAGATGGGTTTCAATTTTTTTTTTTTTTTAAGGATGTGGGAATCAATGACAAGACCAGCATTTGTTGGGCACCACTGATTAACCTTGAGATGGTGGTGCCCAACACTGATTAACCTTGAGATGGTGGTTCCCGAAGAGATGCAGTCCCGATGGAGATATTCTTGCAGAAATGTTGGGTAGGGAGTAGAAAGAAAAACTACAACAATATTCTGGTTATTAATTGATCAAATCTTGCATTTTGCAGCCATTGATGAAGTAAGAAAATAGAAACAAGTCTTGCCATGTCTGATCCACCATTCGAAATGAACAGAAGTTATCTTTAATTTCAGTTTCCAATTTTCTGCACTAACCTTGTTCACCAACTGTGCTTTCTGCAGGCTGACTATGCGCTCAAATAAAGAAGTTTCTCATATACATCCTGAACAGATGACCCTCTTAATTTTGAGAGAGACCTATGCATCTGTTCTTAGGCCCTGCAAGATCTTTGTAATTTGTGCGACCTTAGTCCATTTTCAGGTACTAAGTGAAGCTGGAGAAATATACTTTTATTGAGCATTTTAACGTTGCTATACAGGCAGTTCACCTGACAAACACAGTTTTACATGACATTATTTTTAGATTTCACTACAAGAGGACATTTCTTGAAAAATGCTCTAGTCTGATGATCACCTTTTGCCTGAAACTCTTGACTCCTAGGAGAAATGGAAAAGAAAACATTGAAAGTGTTTTTCCAGTATTAATTCCAGTGGAACCACTGCACACCAAACAAGAAGTCCACAAATGTTTTGCTGCAGATCATTCACTTTGCTTCAAGCAACATCAGACATACTAGGTCATTACGCAGTTAGCTGCCGAGTGAAAATGGCTTGAAGGGTGTCACAATTAGCTCAGGGTCATGGAGGGAAATTAGGTGAGGGATTAGTCAACTGCTATCCAACATCATATACCTACCTATATGGAAATCAGAGTGTCATACAGCATGAAAACAGGTCCTTCGTCCCAACTCACTCATGCCGTGCAAGATGCCCCCTCCAAGCATGCCAGTCCCATTTGCCTGCTCCAGGTCCATATCCCACTCACACTTCCCTATCCAACTACCTGTACAAATATCTTTTAAATGCTGTTATTGTACCTGCCTCCTCTATTTCACCTGACAACTTCTTCCATATACCCAACATCTTCTGTGTGAAAAACATGCCCATCAGGTTCCTCCAGATCTTGAACAAAACACAAAGTGCTGGAGGAACTTAGCGAGTCAGCCATCATCTGCGGAGGGAATGGACAAACTATGTTTTTGGTCAGGGCCCTTCTTCAGACTGAACCCAACCTAAAAAATGAATTAATTGGCAGTTAGAGAAAAATCTCAATGAGAAGTAGCCTACCCAGTGGGAACCACATTTCAAAAGTAATGTAATTCAGCATTTTGTTCCTTAGACCAATGCTGCTAAATGTCATTTCAACAGGAACCAGCCTCTTCTTATCCACTTAAATCCACTTAAAATGCATGTGCACTATCAAGCAAGAATTTCATTGTCCTATCTGGGACACATGACAATAAACTCTCTTGACTTGACATGACTTGACTACACTGGTTTGATGTCCTGTATATCCACAGGATACAGGGCACTTAAATAATTGCTAGTGAAAAACATGTTAGCAGTTTGCTGAACACACAACTTTTTTTGTACACTACTGTAAAAACAAAATTAAACTGAAAGTGTAACATTCCAGTTTAAAAATATCAAAGACCTTTCTACCAAAAGGGTTAAAAACAATCAATAAAAGCAAATGTGGAATAAATTTTTTTTTTGAAAAAGAGACATTGCATTTAATAGGTTTTTTCTCACTGTGCAAAAATCTGTACACCAATACATTAATGAACATTAATGAACATACATTAATGTGTAATAAACTGGATTTGATTAGGGAACTCAAGGTAAATGAACCATTTGGAGTTATCACAATATGATCACTTTTAATCTGTAATTTGAGAGGGAGAAGGTGATATCGGATGTGTCGGTATTGCAGCTGAGCATAACGGAACTACAGAGGCACGAGGATGAAGCTGGCCAAGGATGACCGGAAAGGGACCCTAGCAGGGATGACGATGGAAAAACAATGGCAGCATTCCTGGGAATAATTCAGCAGATGCAGGATCTTTTCATTCCAAAGAAGAAGAAAGTTTCTAGGGGGAAGAAAGAGGTAACCGTGGCTGACACGAGAAGTCAAGGATAGTATAAAACAAAAAGGGAATGCATTAAACATTGCAAAGATTAGTGGGAACCCAGAGGATTCCCAGGGAACACATAGGTACCAATGACATAGGCAAAAAAAAGAGATGAGGTCCTGAAGGGAGAATTTAGGGAGTTGGGGGAAAGTTAAGGAGAAGGACCAAAAGGGTAACGATTTCAGGATTACTGCCTGTGCCGCGTGACAGTGAGAGTAGGAATGGAATGAGGTGGAGGATAAATGCATGGCTGAGGGACTGGTGCAGTGAGCAGGGATTCAAGTTTCTTGATCACTGGGACCTCCTTTGGGGAAGGCATGATCTGTACAAAAAGGACGGGTTGCACTAGAACCCGAGGGGGATCAATATCCTGGCAGGAAGATTTGCAAAGGCTACTGGGGAGACTTTAAACTAGAAAGGCTGGGGGGAGGGACTCAGGTAGAGGGGGCTAGGGGACAGGGTGTGGGGCAAGAAGTAGAGAAGGGAAGCACTCGGACCCAAAATGTAGGCGAGAAAGAGGAAAAAGATAATAGACAGAGAATAAGGGATGGTGGGTTTATAAAATGAGTATATCTTAATGCTAGGAGCATTGTAAGAAAGGTGGATGAACTTAGAGCCTGGATTGACACCTGGAAATATGATGTTGTGGCAATCAGTGAAACATGGTTGCAGGACGGCTGTGATGGAAACTAAATATTCCAGGATTTTGTTGCTTCAGGTGTGATAGAATTGGAGGGACCAGAGGTGGAGGTGTTGCATTGCTTGTCAGAGAGGATATTACAGCAGTGGTTTGGCAGGATAGATTAGAGGGCTCATCTAGGGAGGCTATTTGGGTGGAACTGAGAAGTGGGAACGGTGTAGCAACACTTTTAGGGGTGTATTATAGACTGCCAAATGGGGAGCGAGAATTGGAAGAGCAAATATGTAAGGAGATAGCAGATATTAGTAGTAAGCACAAGGTAGTGATTGTGGGAGATTTCAATTTTCCAAAAATAGACTGGGAAACACATTCTGTAAATGGGCTGGATGGTTTGGAGTTTGTAAAATGTGTGCAGGATAGTTTTTTGCAGCAGTACATAGAGGTATCGACCAGAGAAGGGGCAGTGCTGGACCTCCTGTTAGGAAATGAGGCAGGTCAGGTGACGGAGGTATGCGTTGGTGAGCACTTCGGGACCAGTGATCACAATACCATTAGTTTCAATATAATTATGGAGAGAGTCAGAACTGGACCTAGGGTGGAGATTTTTGATTGGAGAAAGACTAACTTTGAGGGAATGCGTAAGGATTTAAAAGGGGCGAATTGGGACACTCTGTTTTATGGGAAGGATGTAGAAGAGAAATGGAGGACATTTAAAGGGGAAATTGTAAGAGTACAGAATCTTTATGTCCCTGTTAGGGTGAAAGGAAATAGTAAAAATTGGAAAGAGCCATGGTTTTCAAGGGAAATTGGACACGTATCGAAAAAAGAGAGATATCTACAATAATTATAGGAGATATGGAGTAAATGAGGTGCTAGAGGAGTATAAAAATGTTAAAATAATCTTAAGAAAGAAATTAGGAAGGCTAAAACAAGATATGAGGTTGCTTTGGCAAGAAAGGTGAAAGTAAATCCAAAGGGTTTCTACAGCTATATTAATAGCAAAAGGATAACGAGGGATAAAATTGGACCATTAGAGAGACAGAATGGACAGCTATCTGCAGAGCTAAAAGAGATGGGGGAGATATTGAACAATTTCTTTTCTTCGGTATTCACCAAGGAGAAGGATATTGAACTATGTGAAGTAAGGAAAAATGTAGAGTAGCTATGGAAACTATGAGATTCAAAGAGGAGGAAGTACTGACACTTTTGAAAAATATAAAAGTGGATAAATCTCCAGGTCCTGATAGGATATTCCCTAGGACATTGAAGGAAGTTAGTGTAGAAATAGCAGGAGCTATGACAGAAATATTTCAAATGTCATTAGAAACGGGAATAGTGCCGGAGGATTGGCGTACTGCGCATGTTGTTCCATTGTTTAAAAAGGGTTCAAAGAATAAACCTAGCAATTATAGACCCGTTAGTTTGACGTCAGTGGTGGGTAAATTAATGGAAAGGATACTTAGAGATTATATATATAAGCATCTGGATAAACAGGGTCTGATCAGGAACAGCCAACATGGATTTGTGCCTGGAAGGTCATGTTTGACAAACCTTCTTGAATTCTTTGAAGCGGTTACTAGGGAAATTGATGAGGGTAAAGCAGTGGATGTTGTCTATATGGATTTCAGAAAGGCCTTTGACAAGGTTCCCCATGGAAGGTTGGTTAAGAAGGTTCAATCTTTGGGTGTTAATGCTGGAGTAGCAAGATGGATTCAACAGTGGCTGAATGGGAGATGTCAGAGAGTCATGGTGGATGGCTGTTTGTCAGGATGGAAGCCGGTGACTAGTGGGGTGCCTCAGAGATCTGTGTTGGGTCCACTGTTGTTTGTCATGTACATCAATGATCTGGATGATGGGGTGGAAAATTATATAAGTAAGTATGCAGATGATACTAAGATAGGTGGTGTTGTGGATAATGAAGTAGATTTTCAAAGTCTACAGAGAGATTTGGGCCATATGGAAAGGTGGGCTGAAAGATGGCAGATGGAGTTTAATGCTGATAAGTGTGAAGTGCTACATCTTGGCAGGACAAATCAAAATAGGACATAGATGGTAAATGGTAGGGAATTGAGGAATGTTGTGGAACAGAGAGATCTAGGAATAACTGTGCATAGTTCCCTGAAGATGGAATCGCATGTAGATAGGGTGGTAAAGAAAGCCTTTGGTGTGCTGGCCTTTATAAATCAGAGCATTGAATATAGGAGCAGGGAAGTAATGTTAAAATTGTACAAGGCATTGGTGAGACCAATTCTGGAGTATGGTGTACAATTTTGGTCGCCTAATTATAGGAAGGATGTCAACAAAATAGAGAGAGTACAGAGGAGATTTACTAGAATGTTGCCTGGGATCCAGCAACTATGTTACAGAGAAAGGTTGAACAAGTTAGGTCTTTATTCTTTGGAGCGCAGAAGGTTAAGGGGGGACTTGATTGAGGCTTTAAAATGATGAAAGGGATAGACAGAGTTGACGTGGATAAGCTTTTCCCATTAAGGGTAGGGAAGATTCAAACAAGAGGGCATGACATGCGAATTAAGGGACGGAAGTTTAGGGGTAACGTGAGGGGGAACTTCTTTACTCAGAGGGTGGTGGCTGTGTGGAATGAGCTTCCAGCAGAAGTGGTGGAGGCAGGATCGATTTTAACATTTAAAAGTAAAGTGTATAGGTATATGGACGTGAAGGGAATGGAGGGGTATGGTCTGAGTGCAGGTAGATGGGACTAGGGGAAAACAAATGGTCGGCACGGACTGGAAGGGCTGAGAGGGCCTGTTTCCGTGCTGTAATTGTTATATGGTTTTATATAGGATTAGGATGTTATTAACTGAAAAGACAATACGGGGAGAAAAGATGAAATACAAAGGTAGTTTTTTTGTTTTTTTATTAAATATTTTTTATTATAGAAACATATTTATGAAAATTACTATGTTTTACATAAATGAAATTACATCATTATATACTTTTGTGATATTAATAATATTGATATTATTATTAATATTACAATTTGAGACTATATGCTTCTATACGCTTTTTTAATTTTTTTATAAAGTAGGAAAAAATAGAGATAAATAATGAAGAAAATATGAAAGCGAATGGAGAGTTAATCATTAATCCATCATTGGAGATATAGGCATGATTTATTATATATATTTCTTCATCCATTCTAATATTCAGGCCTCAGTCAAGCCCTCGTACCGAGCCGTTATGACTCTGTAAGTATTCAATATATGGAGACCATATCCCTCTGAAGAGATCTAACCTGTCCATTAGGACAAGCCTCAATCTCTCCAGATGAAGAGTCTCCGGCATTTCTGTATTCCACATTTTAATTGTAGGGGATGTAGGGTCTTTCCAAAATTTTAATATTAATTTTTTTCCCAATTATTAACCCATAATCAATAAAAATTCTTTGATTCATTGTTATTAATTGTTCTGTTTCCAGTATTCCTAGTATTATTAACTTTGAATCAGGTGTCAAAGTTATATTAACAACATTCAAAATTATCCTAAATATTTCAGTCCAGAATTTTGTAATTTTTATACAGTTTGTAAATGAGTGTGACAAATTGGCTTCTAAATGTTGACATTTATCACATGTAGGAGATACTTTTGGAAACATGTTATGTAATTTGGATTTTGAATAATATAGTCTATGTAGTATTTTAAACTGTATAAGAGAGTGTTTAGCATTTAGCGAACAATGGTGTATATGTTGTAAACTATCATCCCATACTTCTGGTCTAATAGTTTGGCATAATTCATTTTCCCAAGATTGTCTATGTATTTCTGTTGATGGAACATCACCTTCCAATAAGATGTTATATATATATGAAATCATTTTTTCTGTATTCGGATGTTTATTTAAGCATTCATCTAATATTTCTGTCTTTCTATTTCTGAGTTCTTGTGTATTTGCTTTAACATAATCTCTAATTTGTAAGTATCTAAAGTACTCTTTAGATTGTAGTCCATAAATTTGTTGTATGTCTTGAAATGAAAGGAAGGAGTTTTCCCTATAGAGATCCCCAATTTTAATAATTCCATTATTTTTCCATTGTGAAAAAGCTTTATCCATCATTGAAGGTTTAAACGTAACATTATTTACAATGCTAAGAGATAGTGGTATAGATTTTAGTTTTAATGTTTTCTTTATTTGTTTCCAAATACGTATTCCACTTTCTATTATTGGGTTTTCACTATAAGTTTTCTTAGCTAGATTAATATTAGCGAATATTATAGAACTAATTTCAAAAGGAGAACAATCTTCTTTTTCCATATTTAACCAAGTTGATTGGTTATCTATTTCTTCTAACCAAAAATTCATATTTTTAATGTTAACTGCCCAATAATAAAACATAACATTTGGTAGTGCTAGACCTCCATTTATTTTTGATTTACATAAATGTTTTTTATTTATTCTATGGCTCTTATACTCCCAAATGAAGTTAGTGACTAGGGAGTCCACCTTTTTAAAGAAATTTTTAGGGGGATATAGAAACATAGAAACATAGAAATTAGGTGCAGGAGTAGGCCATTCAGCCCTTCGAGCCTGCACCGCCATTCAATATGATCATGGCTGATCATCCAACTCAGTATCCCGTACCTGCCTTCTCTCCATACCCTCTGATCCCCCTAGCCACAAGGACCAGATCCAACTCGCTCTTAAATATAGCCAATGAACTGGCCTCAACTACCCTCTGTGGCAGAGAGTTCCAGAGACTCACCACTCTCTGTGTGAAAAAAGTCTTTCTCATCTCGGTCTTAAAGGATTTCCCCCTTATCCTTAAGCTGTGACCCCTTGTCCTGGACTTCCCCAACATCGGGAACAATCTTCCTGCATCTAGCCTGTCCAACCCCTTAAGAATTTTGTACGTCTCTATAAGATCCCCTCTCAATCTCCTAAATTCCAGAGAGTATAAACCGAGTCTATCCAGTCTTTCTTCATAAGACAGTCCTGACATCCCAGGAATCAGGACATCCCTGACATCCCAGGAATATATCGGGATTGATTGGAAAAGGTATAATAATTGTGGAAGAAAAAACATTTTTATTATATTAATTTTACCTAACGTTGAAATAGGTAAAGTTTTCCAATATAAGATATTATTTAATTTGTTCAATAATAATGGGAAATTAGCTTTAAATAATGTCAAATCTTTTTGTTACGAAAATTCCAAGATATTTAATTTTTTCATTTGTTATCTTAAAAGGGAATTGTTGTAATATGTGTAAGTTATTTATCGTTATTGGCATGTTCACTTTTATTCCAGTTGATACTATATCCTGAATAGGATCCAAATTCAGTTATTAATTTTAACAAATTTCGAATACTAGTTTCTGGTTTTGTGATGTAAAGTAGTACATCATCCGCATATAAAGAAATTTTATTTTTAGTGTCTCTAGTATCGTATCCATATATTTCCGGATGTGATCTCACCCTCAGAGCTAGCGGTGTCTATTGCCAGTGCACACAGTAAAGGGGATAAAGGGCAACCTTGTCTACAACCTCGAGATAAATTGAATTGAGGTGATAACATTTGGTTTGTTATTATTCTAGCTGTCGGATTTGTATATAGCAATTTGATCCAGGTAATAAACTTTTCTCCCAATTTGAAAGCTTCCATAACCGAGAACAAATAAGGCCATTCCACTTGATCGAAGGCTTTCTCTGCATCTAACAAAATAACTACTAGATCTTTATTAATATCTCTTTTCGAGCATATAATATTAAATAACCGTCTCAAATTATATGAAGAGTATCGTTTTGGTATAAATCCTGTTTGATCAGGATGAACTAATTTATTAACAACTGAGCTTAACCTTTGTGCTAATATTTTAGTTAATATCTTTTGATCAGTATTTAAAAGAGCTATTGCTCTAAATGACCCTGGTTCATCCAAGTCTTTGTTTATTTTCGGTTTAAAAGTGTTATAGTAGATTCATTTATATATATATATATATATATATATATATATATATATATATATATATATATATATATATATATATATATATATATATATATATATATATATATTCATTTAATAATTTCAAAGGTAGTTTTAATTCCTGGCATATGCCCCCCTCAGGAAAACCGCTCTCCCATCACAAAGTACAATTTTGGTCGCCATCACAACCTGGCCTGATGGTGCACGTGGAGCGCAGACAGCTGCAGGACTGCAGACTCGGGACAGGACCAACTGGGATGTGCTTGAACACAGGGACCTGTTGTTCACAGACAGTGTACTCTGTTACATTAAAAACTGCATGGACACGGTCACAGTGGACAAACGCATCAGGGTCGATCCCAACCAGAAGCCCTGGATGACCTGGGAGGTCCAGCGGCTGTTAAAAGAGAGGAACACCGCTTTTAGGTCTGGCGATAGGGCTTTATACAGCACGGCCCGAGCTAACCCGAAGAGAGGCATCAGAGAGGCCAAGTCAGACTACAGGAGGAAGATAGAGGACCACCTGGACAGTAACAACAGCAGGCAGGTGTGGCAGGGGATCCAGTATCTCACCAACTATAAGACAAACCTTGGAGCTGCTGAAGGTGACGCCTCGTTGGCAGAGGAGCTTAACACCTTAAACCTCAACACCTTAAAGACCAAGGAGATAATAACAGACTTCAGGAAGAACAAAACGGACATGGTACCACTGATCATCAGAGGGGACTGTGTGGAGAGGGTGGCGGATTTCCGATTCCTGGGAATCCATATTGAGGAGGGCCTGACGTGGAGCGTGAACACTTCTGCGCTGCTGAAAAAGGTCCAGCAGAGACTGCACTTCCTGAGGGTGCTCAGGAAGAATAACATCACTCAGAGACTGCTGCTGTCCTTTTATCGGTGCTCCATTGAGAGCATCCTAACATACTGTGTATGCGTGTGGTACACCAGCTGCACAGCGGCTCAGAGGAAAGCGCTCCAGAGGGCCATTGACAACGCCCAGAGGATTATCGGCTGCCCTCTCCCGACTTTGGAAGACTTACACAGTTCCTGCTGCATCAAAAAATCCCAGAATATTTGTAAAGGACATTTTACACAGTTCATCTTTTTTAATAATTACCTTGTATGTATTGTTAGCTTTTAGAAATGTTTGAATGGTGCACTGACTGGCTGACATTTTTTTATTTCGTTGTACATATTTCATGTTACAATGACAATAAAGAAATTATTCTATTCTAAGCTAGCCAGTAATATAAAAGAGGATAGCAAGAGTTTCTTCAGTTATATAAAGTGTAATAAAGTGACAAGAGTGGATGTTGGATGCTGGAAAATGATGCAAGAGAAGTGATCATGGGGATTAAAGAAATGGCTGAGGAGTTGAATAACTTTTTTGCATCTGTCTTCACAGTGGAAGACACCAGCAATGTGTCTGAAATCCAAGAGTCAGCGAGTGGAAGATAGTGGAGTGGCTATTACTTGGGAGTAGGTGCTTGGGAAGCTGAAAGGGCTGAAGGTGGATAAGTCACTTGGAACAGGTGGACTGCACCCTAGGGTTCTGAAAGAGATGGCTTCAGAGATTCTGGAGATATTGATAGTGATATTTCAAGAATCATTAGTCAGGAGTGGTTCCAAATAATTGGAAAATTGCCAATATTACCCCGCTGCACAAGGGAGCAAAGCAAATCTGCCATTCAATTATGGCTGATCTATCTCTTCCTCCTAACCCCATTCTCCTGCCTTTTCCCCATTACTCCTGACACCTGTACTAATCAAGAATATATCCATCTCTGCCTTAAAAATATCCACCGACTTGGCCTCATTCACCTTCTGTAGCAAAGAATTCCACAGATTCACCACCCTCTGACTAAATACATTTCTCATCTCCTTCCTAAAATAACGTCCTTTAATTCTGGGGCTATGACCTCTAGTCCTAGACTCTCCCACTAGTGGAAACATCCTCTCCACATCCACTCTATCCAAGCCTTTCACTATTCTGTATGTTTCAATGAGGTCCCCCCACATTCTTCTAATCTCGAACGAGTACAGGCTCATTGCTGACAAACACTTATCATAGGTTAACCTCCTCATTCCTGGGATTATTCTTGTTAACCTCCTCCTGACTGTCTCCAGGGCCAGCACATCCTTCCTCAGATATAGTGCCCAAAATTGCTCACAATATTCCAAGTGTGGCCTTACCAGCGCCTTAAAAAGCCTCAACATTGTATTTTGTATTCAAATCCTCAGATGTGTCTGCTGCCACATCATAGGGTGTATCAAGAACTTTAAAATAAAGATACAAGACGGTTGCGAGGGAATATAAAGTTTTTTACTGCACTGTGGGCAGTCATGTACTGGAGATGGTTTTCCAAAGTGGAATTGAATTGACACTTGGGAGAAAACAATGGGCAGCGGTGGAGTTGCTGCCTTGCAGCGCCAGAGGCCCGGGTTCAATCCTGACTACGGGTGCTGTCTGTACGGAGTTTGTACGTACTGCCCGTGACCACTTGGGTATTCCTCGGGTGCTCCAGTTTCGTCCCACTTTCATAAGCGAGTTCAATATTCCGACTGCGCATGCCCAGGTCAAAGGTCAATATGCATAAACAGCCCTGGAAAGCAGTGGAGCAGTGAACACGTGTTCAGTGTTATTCACAGTTCAGAGAGACGCGACCCTCTCGCTTCCTTCATCTTGCAGAGACTGACTGAGGCACAACACTTCCGGGTTTTATAGTCCCTCCCCCCTCCCACCAGCATGGGCAGCAGAGAGAATCTCAACATTTTAAAAACATTAATAACTCTTATTTTTCATTGTTGGGAAAAATCCTCTGTGCAGCGGAGGGAGACTCAGAGTAAGATGGCCAAAAATCACAGCCGTAAGTGGCAGCGTTTTCTCTAAATCATGAAACAGAAAAGCAGGAAGTGGTCAAGATGAGACTTTTGGTAACATAGATGTTGGTATGGTGCCTGCCTCAAATACCTCCTCTGGCATGTTTGTTCCATATACCTAGCACCCTCTGAATGCAAATGCCCTTCATGTTCCCCTCTCACCTTAAACCTATGTCCTCTGGTTCTTGATTCCCATAATCTGGGTTAATGACTCTGTAGATTCATCCTATCTATTTCCCTCATGATTTTATACACCTCTATAAAATCACTCCTTAGCCTCCTCCATCCAAGATATAAAGCCTGCCCAACCTCTCCCTAAAGCTCAGACTCAACTGACAACATAGGCATATATCTTCTCTACACGCTTTCCACACTAAATGACATCCTTCCTATAGCAGGGTGACAAAATACAAACAATACTCCAAATGCAGCCTAACAATGTCTTGTACAACTACAACATAACATCTCAACTTTCAAACTAAATTCCTCGACTGATGAAAGCCAATAAACCATAAGTTTTCTTGACCACCCTATCTACCCGAGGCACCACTTTCAAGGAACTATATACCAATCCCCAGATCCCGCTGCTCTACAAAACCCCTTGTGGCCCTGTGATGGATATGTCCTGGTTTGACTTACCAACATGCAACAACTTGCACTTATCTGCATTAAACTCCATTAACTATTCCTCAGCTGATCACGATCCTATCGTGATTTTTTATTACCATCTTCACTGTCTACGATACGTTACTTTCGTGTCATGTTGATCACCTGGACCAGTAACACATCTTAACACTTTTCATGCTTTGATTCTCCAGTTTTGTTCTCCAGTTTAATGAACAAAATAATACCCCATAAGTAGTACTAGGTGATAACCTACTTCCCTTCCCTCTGAATCTATTACATTTTTATTACAACAGAAATCAGCAACTGACTTATTATCATTATTTATATCCATCTCCATAGCTTTGTTTAATAGGAAAGTGCAAGGCTACAAATTGAAACAATTTAAGGATTTGCACTTTCCTACCTGGTTTAGAATTTTATTTTTAAATTTATATATTTTAAAAAACATCCTTCCACGTGTACATAATTTATTTCCTTCAGTATATCACTCAGCTATTTCAGAAATTGTGCAAATTCTGATAGAGAAATCAGATAGGGAAATGTTCTTTCTTTTTAATTTATGACAGCTACATGGCATGAGTGATTCCAAAAGAATGTCTTCAAGTCCACAATCCTCACAACAAAAGATTGCACTAAATCCAAGCTTGGCTATCCATTAGTGGGCATGGAGAATTGGTGAGATTTTAAAAACCTTCTTACTTTCTCCTTTTTCACAATTCCATTGTCACATTTTCAAGTGCCCATGCACGCCAGGACAAACTTGAGTCTCAGTATAATCATTCAAACACCCACAGACTGTGGCAAGGCAGAATACTATAACTAGCCGCAAAGCGAAGTCAGGCACATCGCTGGTGGCAGCACAGCCCTACCTGATGAAATTCATGCATTCTATGCTCGCTTTGAGCAGATAGCCAAGGGCGATGACATCAGTCCTTCAGACTCAAGAGTGCTTCTTCCCAGGGTTGCTGTTGCAGAATAACTTCGGCCTTCCTGAGATTGAACCCACGTAAAGCAATGGAGTCCCTGGCCACATCTCTAGGAGCTGTGCTGACCAAGGGAGCGAGTGTTCACGGACACCTTTAATCTCTCCCTACTCTGTTCCGAGACACCCACCTGCTTGAAGAAGACCACTATCATCCCAGTGCCGAAGAAAAGCAAGAACTCATGCCTGAATGACTGTCGTTCAGTGACCTTGACTTCCACCCATCATTAAGTGCTTTGAGAGGCTGGTTATGGGATGCATTAAACAGTTTACCAAGCAATCTTGACCCACTGCAGTTTGCCTACTGCAACGACAGGTCCATGGCTGATGCCGTCTCCCTAACCCTACACTCATCTCTGGAACAGCTAGATAAGAGAAACACCTACATCAGACTCCGACTCTGCCTTTAAGACCATTATCCCATCCAAGCTCATCTCCAAACTCATGGAACTTGGAGTCAGCATTCATCTCAGCAACTGGATCCTCGACTTCCTGACCAACAGACCACAATCAGTGAGGATAGGTGACAAATCATCCCCTACGATAATCCTCAACTCCTGTGCTCTGCAAGGATACGTTCTTAGCCCCCATATTTACTCCTTATACAACCACGACTGGGCAACCAAATACAAATCCAACTTAATTCATAAATTCGCAGACAACACCATCGTAGTGGGCCGGATATCAAATAATGACAAAACGGAATACAGGAAGGAGATGGAGAAGGAAGGCGTCTGATAAAGGGTCTCGACCCGAAATGTCACCCATTCCTTCTCTCCAAAGATGCTGCCTGTCCAGCTGAGTTACTTGAGCATTTTATGTCTATCGTGAGAACCTCGTAACCTGATGTCTAGACAACAATCTTTCCCTCAATGTCTGCAAGATAAATGAGAAAGTGATCAGCTTCAGGAAGTGAAGCGGTACACATATACTGGTATACATTGACAGCGCTGAAGTAGAGATGGTTCAAAGCTTCAAGTTCCTATGTCCTCTGCTTTTGAAATATCAACAACAACTTGACCGGGACTAACCATATCAAACCAATGGCTAAGAAAGCACAGCAATGCAACAACTTCACTAGAAGGCTTAGGAAGTTCGGCATGTCTCTCACTACCTTCTACAAATGTGCCGTAGAAAGTATTTTATCAGGATGCATCACAGCATAGTTTGGGAACAGTTCCTTCCACCCCACCCCACCCCCCAAAAAAACTAAGAAATCTCAGAAAATTGTGGTCGCAGCCCACAACCAACAATGCAAACCAACCTCCTTTCCATTGACTCCATCTACAGTTCTACACCAAGCAAGGCCAACAACATAATCAGATGATTCTCACCTTGAACACTCCCTCTTCTCCCATTACGCAAGAGATACAGGAGTGTGAAAACACATACCCCCAGATTCTGGGACAGTTTCCTCCCAGCTATTATATGGCAAAAGAACCATCCTACACTGTGGACAGCTTGACTATAATAATGTATAGTCTTTCCACTGACTGCATAGCACGCAACAAAAAGCTTTTCAAACACAAATCATTAAATGATAAAAGAACAGGTGCCACTGGAATCAGAAACAAAATTTAAGGAATATAAAAAAGACATAATGCGCTGGAGTAACTGGGTCAGGCAGCCATCTCTGAAGGTCGTAGATAGGCTAGTTTTTGGATTAGGACTTCTTCAGACTGATAGTAGTAGCAGTGAGAGAGCTGGAGGATAGCCAGACAGGTGATAGGCATATAGAGGTGAGAGGGGTTTGATTAGCAGATCGGTGGACAATAGCCAGAGATGAGAAGAGTACATCAGTCTGTGAAATAAGGAGAGAAGAGATGTGAATAGTGAAGCAAGAAAAAGGAATACAGATGAAAGATGTAGATGTTAAGGAGTGTGTGTAAGAGAAGGGAAAGTGGAGCAGCATGGTGGGACAATTTTTGGCAATTAATCCACCCCCCTGCCTCCCTCCTTTTTCTACCCTTCTCCCCCATCTATCCCACTATCTTTTTGTTTTATTTTCTTCTCTGGCCTTTGTCCACCCATCTGCCAATCATCTTGCTAGGCTTTAACCCACCAACATCTCTTTTGGGTTTCTTCCTCTCTACTGCAATCATACTACCTGAAGAAGGGTCCCAATCTGAAATGTCACCTATCCACATCCTCCAGAATTGCAGCCTGACTGACTGAGTTACTTGAGCACCGTCTTTTTTGTAAACCACCATCTGCAGTTCCTTGTGTTGAAAATTCAAGGAATGCTGGACTTACCCGAAGGAATTGAGGGGGGGGGGGGGGGGGGGGGAAGGGAATTTGATACTTCAATTGTCCATTGCCTGGCCATATTCCATTTACTATAGATCTTAGGTAATCACCAGGAAGGAAATAGAGGCATGAGAAAAGGTCTTATGATGTGGTTGAGTCAAATTAAGATAGGTTAATAAAACTGATTTGTGTTCCCTTGAGTTTACATGGTCAAGGTGTAATTTAATCAAGGTGTTTAAAATTATAATTTAATAAGACCGGACACAGCAAAACTCTCATTTGGTGAGGATACCCATCATCAAGGGTACATTACCAAGGTCACAGCAGCGTCACTTCAGAGTACAATTATGAAGCACTTAAGAATTACGAATAGTAAAACTTAACATTAAGCATCATAACAAAACATTGCTGGCAGGGTTCAGCACAATAGGTTTACTGCGGGATTTAGCACAATACATGGAACTGTGATATTTTAGACATTAGAGATTGAGAAAAGAATCAAATGAAGATGGGCAAATATTTCTAACGTGATAGAGAGGAATGAAAAAGAGGCGGGGAAGTTAAACTACCGATTGGGGAGAATGTCGCAGCTGGTCTTAGAGAGGACATCCCAGAAATGGGTTCTTTCAGTGAGGCAAAATGGGTAGTCAGGAACAAGAAAGATGCAATCATAATAAAAGGGTTATACTATAGGCCTCACAAAAGGAACAAATATGTAGGCAGACATGCAGCTTGCTTTCCCCATTATTGACTGAAATTTCCTGAGCGCCAGAATTTTAGATGGGTATTAGGAAATAAGCTTGGGCAGACAAACGGAGATTCAGTGGGAGATCATTTTGGGAGTAGTGATCATACTCCTCAGTTTTTGAGGTAGACTGTACCTCGGGCAGAACTGCCAAATAGTGGGAATTATAACAGTATTAGGTAGAAGCTGGGGCATAAATTGGGAGAGGCTGTTACAGGACAAGTCCTTATATAATATGTTGGAGTCTTTTCAAGACTTGCTGATCAGAATTTAGGACCAACGTGGTCTTGCAAGAAACCAAGACATGAAAGCAAGGTTTGGGAATCTTGAATGATGAGAGGCATGAAATTTTTGTTAAAACGAAAAAAGCATGTAAGCTTCAGGAAGCTGCAATTTGATGGGACTCTTGAGGATTATTCAGGAAGCATGAAATAACTTAAAATAGGGAATCAGGAGGACTGAAATAGGCCATGAAATGTCCTTGGCAAGTAGAATAAAAACATTTTACATACATTAAAAACAAGAGGATAGCTACAGAGACAGTAGGAGCACCAAGGACAAAGGAAGGAATTTATGCCTGGAGCTAGAGGAAGTGGGCGAGATACTAAATAAGTACTTTGCATTGGTATTTATAAAGGAGAACTACACAAGAGATAGTGAGATCAGGGAGGGGTATACTGATATGCTAGGGCAAGATATCAAGGAGATGTTGAGTATTTTGAAGAATATCTGGATGACTAACTCCCTAAAGCCTAATGAAACCTATGCCAAGATATCGAGGAGGGGAGACAATGATCCAGATTGCCTTGACAGTTCTTTGTATCCTCCTTAGCCACAGGCAATGTCCCAGAGGACTGGAGAGGTCTTAATGCTATTACTTTAGTTAAGAAGGGCAATAGAGACAATTGTGGAAACTGCAGTGCATGCCGTTCTGGTCACTCTTTACAGGAAGGATGTGGTGGGCTTTGGAGAGAGAAGAGGTTCAGCAGGATGCTGCTGGATTAAGTATCGGAAAAATGTAGACAAACTTGGATTTTTTTCAAACTTTTATCTTTTAGAGGTGTACAAAATCATGAGAGGAATAGATTGGGCAGACGCAGAGTAGGGGAATTTAGGACCAGAGGACATAGGTTCAAGGTGAAGGGGAAAAGATTTAATAAGAATCCGAGGGGTAACATTTTCCACACAAAGGGTGGTGGGTGTATGGAACAAGCTGCCAGAGGAGTTAGTTGAGGCAGGGACTATCCCATTGTTTAAGAAACAGTTAGATATGGATAGGACAGGTTTGGAGGGATATGGACCAAGCACAGGCAGGTGGGACTAGTGTAGTTGGGACATGTTGGCCAGTGTGGGCAAGATGGCCAAAGAGCCTGTTTCCACACTGCATCACTCTATGACACTATGGAGCATCAGAGGCTGAGGGGCAACCTGATACAAACATATAAAATCATGAGAAACAAAGGCAGGGCAAGACTCTTTTTTCCAGGGTGGAATTGTCAAATTGCAGGAGACCATGAAGGATATAAAGTTATAGAGTAAAAAACAGACCGCTGGACAACCTTATGTCCCCACTTACCAACCTCCAACAGCTGTCTCAACCATCACACATCCCTTCCATACTTGACGCCATCTGCCCTGCTTGTCTACTTCTAGCTATACCCATCTGCCATTGTCTCCCAAACTAAGCTCCACCCCTCCCTCACCTGCCTCCATCTGCCCATCATCTTTCACCCTCTTTGATTCATCTTTCACTTACTGGCCCCATCTCAGCACTCCCTTCATCCTCTTTAAAATCAGCTAACTTATTTCTCCATCCTGAAACGTTCTCCCCACAGATGATGCTGTCAGCCACTTGGTTTTGGCTCTAGATTCCAGCCTCTGTGCTCTGTGGTGTCTCTAAATTGACTGTGTCTTTCACAAATGTCACCATGACTTTGGGGTAGCACAGTGGTTTAATCCTGACCTCGAATGTTGTCTGTGTGAAGTTTGCACATTCTCCCTGTGACTGTGGGGCTTCCTCCAGGTGCTCCAGTTTCCTCCCACATTCCAAAGACATGCAGGTTTGTGGGTTAGTTGGCTTCTGCAAATTGGCCCTGTCCCTAGCGTGAAGGATGCGAAAGTGGAATAACATAGAACTAGTGTACAGGTAATGGTCCATGTGAACTTGGTGAGCCAAAGGGCCTGATTCCATGCTGTATCTCTAAACTAAACGGTTTACTGCCAAAGAAGGGCTTTTGAAATGCAAGGTGAAAGAACGTGATATTATGCAAAGAAGGGTTCCACAAACAGCAATGTGATATTGACCAGATTGTGTTTTATGTAGACGAAGGAGAAAATTAACCAGAAAATGAGAAAAAAACTTCTTGCCCTCTTTCAATACAGCAACACGATCAATTTTCTCCAGCTATTCTGCAAGAACAGCAGGCAATAATCAAGGCAAAAAGATAGAACATAGATCAGCATAGCAATGTGTTGTTTGGCCCATCTTGTCTGTGTCGAACATGATGCCAAGATCCAACTCTTATCTACCTGCACATAATCCAAATCCCTCCATTCCCTGCATATGCATTTGCCCAGCTAAAAGTCTCTTAAATGCCAGTATAGTATCTGGCTCCACAACCACCCCAACAGCATGTTCCAGGCACTCACTACTTTCTAGATAAAAACCTTGCACAGCTGCTTTAAACTTTGCCTCTTTCACCTTAAAGCTAAACTCACAAGTAATGGATAGGATCAATGCTAAACCCTGCCACACTATTATAAATGGCAATCAACAACAGGAGGATGCTTCCATTCTCGATGATGTATGGGGCCAAGCATCAATGTTACAGACTATGCCGAAGCATCCATAACAATGTTCAAACAGAGGTGCCATGTAGATGATGCATTTTAGCTTCCTTCTAAGACCTCCACCATCAGAGAAGTGTCTTCCAGCCAATTTGATCCACTCCACATGAAATGGTCAAGTTGCTGAGAGCAAGGGATACTGCGAAGGCTATGAACCCATCCAGTGTTCTGAATCTAGTATTGAAGACCTGTGTTCCAAGATCTGCTGCATCTCTCGCCAAGCTGCTTCACCTACAATACTGCCACCAAGCCAACAATTGCCCAGGTATGTCCCATTCGCAAATCCAACCTGGCGAATTACCACAAATCAATCTATGCTCATCATCTACATAAAATAATCACTAAGATAACCAAGCAGCATTTACTCTCCGATTACCTGCTTACTAATGCCCAGTTTGAGTTTAGCCAAGAACACTCCATTCCATACCCCATCATACCCATGTACCAAACATGGATCCAAGAGTCAAACTAGAGGAAGTGGGAGTGTCTTCCCTAGGTATTCTTTAGACAGAGGGTGGTCAATCTGTGGAATGCTTTGCCACAGATGGCAGTGGAGGCCAAGTCATTGCATGTTTTTAAAGTGGAGATAGGGCATCCAAGGTTAAAGGGAGAAGGCATGGAAAACAGGTTTGAGAGGGAGAAATAGATCAGCCACGATTGAATGTCAGAGCAGACTCGATGGGCCGAATGATCTAATTCTGCTCCTATGTCTTATGGGTATCAAGGCAGCATTTGATTGAGTGCGGCGTCCATAAGCCAAGATAAAACTGAAGTCAATGAGGATGAATCGGATTACATTCCAATAGTGGCACAAATAAATCATACCTTCCATAAACAACAAATGCTGTGGTCACCCCAACACCAGGAAAACACTACAGCAATTCCTCAGGACAGTGAACAAGTGTTTGCATGAAAAGCGATGCCCAGCAAGTGGAAGACTTTTGAAAGTGAGATAGGAAGAGTTCTGGGACAACATGATTCTGTGAAGAGCATTACAGTGACCTCCTAGGACCACGTGTCGACCATGCGGCGAGCACAAACTCTTCTAAATTCGCAAATTAGGTCGCCATAGTGGGACAGGCCAATTTTAGGGAACCCTGGTTGATCAGGGATTGACCCAGTCATCTCAGAGTTATAGATTTAAACATCCGAGCCCTTCCTATCCATTTAATGTCCAAATATCATTCACACGTTGTAATTTTACCTGCCTCTATTATTTCCTCTGGCAATTGCATTCTATATAGCCACAAACCTCTGTGTGAAAATGTTGCCACTCAAGTCACCTTTAAATCATACCCCTTCCACCGTCTTTGCCATCTAGTTTTAGAGCCACATTATCCCTGAACATGTATGAACTTGTGAACTCAAATATCCCGGGGGTCAACATTGCCCAGAAATTCAACTGGATCAACCATATAAATGTCAAAGCCACCAGAGTAGGTCAGAGGATAGTTATCATATATGAGGGGCAGAAATCGCTAGTGGGAGTTGTGTACAGGCCACCCAACAGTAGTAGTTGAGTTGGGGATGGCATCAAACATGAAATTAGAAATGCATGCAACAAAGGTAAAACAGTTATAATGGGTGACTTCAATCTACATATAGATTGGATGAATCAAATTGGCAGGGGTGCTGAGGAAGAGGATTTCTTGGAATGAATGCGGGATAGTTTTCTAAACCAACATGTAGAGGAACCAACGAGAGAGCAGGCTATTCTAGACTGGGTATTAAGTAATGAGGAAGGGTTAGATAGCAGTCTTGTTGTACGTGGCCCCTTGGGCAAGAGTGACCATAATATGGTTGAGTTCTTCATTAGGATGGAGAGTGACATTGTTAATTCAGAAACAAGGGTTCTGAACTTAAAAGGTAACTTTGAGGGCATGAGACGTGAATTGGCCAAGATAGACTGGCAAGTGATTCTTAAAGGATTGACGGTGGATATGCAATGGAAGGCATTTAAAGACGGCATGGATGAACTACAAAAATTGTTCATCCCAGTTTGGCAAAAGAATAAATCAGGGAAGGTAGTGCATCCGGGGATAACAAGGGAAATCAGGGATAGTATCAAAACTAAAGATGAAGCATACAAATTAGCCAGAAAAAGCAGCCTACCAGAGGACTGGGAGAAATTCAGAGTCCAGCAGAGGAGGACAAAGTGCTTAATTAGGAAAGGGAAAATAGATTATGAAAAAAAAACTGGCAGGGAACATAAAAAAGGACTGCAAAAGTTTTTATAGATATGTGAAGAGAAAAAGGTTAGTTAAAACAAATGTAGGTCCTTTGCAGAAACTGGTGAATTGATCATGGGGAACAAGGACCCGGCAGACCAATTGAATAACTACTTTGGTTCTGGCTTCACTAAGGAAGACATAAATATTCTGCCGGAAATAGCAGGGGACCGGGGGTCAAATGAGATGGAGGAACTGAGTGAAATCCAGGTTAGCCGGGAAGTGGTGTTCGGTAAATTGAATGGATTAAAGGCCGATAAATCTCCAGGGCCAGATAGGCTGCATCCCAGAGTACTTAAGGAAGTAGCCCCAGAAATAGTGGAAGCATTAGTGATAATTTTTCAAAACTCTTTAGATTTTCGAGTAGTTCCTGAGGATTGGAGGGTAGCTAATGTAACCACTTTTTAAAAAGGGAGGGAGAGAGAAAACGGGGAATTACAGACCAGTTAGTCTAACATCGGTAATGTGGAAAATGCTAGTCAGTTATTAAAGATAGGGTAGCAGCACATTTGGAAAGTGGTGAAATCATTGGACAAAGTCAGCATGGATTTATGAAAGGTAAATTATGTCTGACGAATCTTATAGAATTTTTCGAGGATGTAACTAGTAGAGTGGATAAGGGAGAACCTGTGGATGTGATGTATCTGGACTTTCAGAAGGTTTTCGACAAGGTCCCACATAAGAGATTAGCATTCAAACTTAAAGCACACGGTATTGGGGGTTCAGTGTTGATGTGGATAGAGAACTGACTGGCAGACAGGAAGCAAAGAGTAGGAGTAAACGGGTCATTTTCAGAATGGCAGGCAGTGACTAGTGGGGTACTGCAAGGCTCAGTGTTTGGACCCCAGCTATTTACAATATATATTAATGATCTGGATGAGGGAATTGAATGCAACATCTCCAGGTTTGCGGATGACACGAAGCTGGGGGGCAGTGTTAGCTGTGAGGAGGATGCTAGGAGGCTGCAAGGTGACTTGGATAGGTTGGGTGAGTGGGCAAATGCATGGCAGATGCAGTGTAATGTGGATAAATGTGAGGTTATCCACTTTGGCGGCAAAAACAGGCGGGTAGACTATTATCTGAACAGTGGCCGATTAGGAAAAGGGGAGATGCAACGAGACCTGGGTGTCATGGTACACCAGTCATTGAAAGTAGGCATGCAGGTGCAGCAGGCGGTGAAGAAAGCAAATAGTATGTTGGCATTCATAGCAAAAGGATTGAGTACAAGAGCAGGGAAGTTCTACTGCAGTTGTACACACTCCAGGCCACACCTGGAGTATTGCGTACAGTTTTGATCTCCTAATCTGAGGAAAGACATTCTTGCCATAGAGGGAATACAGAGAAGGTTCACCAGACTGATTCTAGGGATGGCAGGACTTCCATATGAAGAAAGACTGGATAGACTCGGCTTGTACTCGCTGGAATTTAGGAGATTGAGGGGGGATCTTATAGAGACTTACAAAATTCTTAAGGGGTTGGACAGGCTAGATGCAGGAAGATTATTCCCGATGTTGGGGAACTCCAGAACAAGTGGTCACAGTTTAAGGATAAGGGGGAAGTCTTTTAGGGCCGAGATGAGAAGATAATTTTTCATACAGAAAGTGGTGAGTGTGTGGAATTCTCTGCACATAGAAGGCAGTTGAGGCCAGTTCATTGGCTATATTTAAGAGGGAGTTAGATGTGGCCCTTGTGGCTAAAGGGATCAGGGGGTAT
Source organism: Okamejei kenojei (assembly GCA_035221665.1). Taxonomy (NCBI): domain Eukaryota; kingdom Metazoa; phylum Chordata; class Chondrichthyes; order Rajiformes; family Rajidae; genus Okamejei; species Okamejei kenojei. The sequence goes on along the minus strand of CM069132.1, from coordinate 117,030,369 downwards.
GGAGAGAAGGCAGGTACAGGATACCGAGTTGGATGATCAGCCATGATCACATTGAATGGCCGAATGGCCTACTCCTGCACCTATTTTCTATGACTCATATTCTGACAACCCCAGGCCTTTGCAGCACCCACAAGCAACTTATCAGGAATGCGATGGAATCCTCTCCAATTAGCTGGAAGAGTGCAGCTGCAAAAACACAAAATCCTCAACAGCGTCCAGTGCAAAGCATACTCAATCCACCTCCATACTAACCATTCTCTTCTTTATCAGCTGAGGGTAGCTACACCATTTACCATCTACAAAAAGGACTGCAATTGTTGCTACTCTTGACAGATCCATCCAAGCCCATGACCTCTGTCAACAAAAAAACTCAAGGACAGCACATACCTGGGAACAGCACCATATGCACAAGTCCGACTTGGAAATATATTGCCATTCCTTCATGATTACTGAATGTAAATCCTGGAACTCCCTATCCAACAGTAATGTGGACTTACCTTCATCAGAAGAACAGAACAGAACCACCATCTTCTCAGGTACAATTAGGGATGGACAATAAATGCTACCCTGTGAGTGACATCCAGATCCCAATCAATTAATAGTGCAGCTTGGTATAACTTGTTCTGAAACACATCAGTGCACTCCTGAGAATATTTATCCAGATTTTTGAAAAGTCTATGAGTCCATTAATCTGATTTTAAAATGACACTGCTTACATGCTTTGATCGGGTATTATATTTATTGTGGGTATCAAGTATGCTCCCTGTACCAATACTAATCTAATTAGAATTATCAACCTTGTTGATATCTCCAAACTATCCATCATCCAGATTAATGAAAGAATAGCAGCAAATTAAGATCACACTTCAGTTTTTGCATCCAAACAAACCTGTAGTCCCTGACACACATAGAGAGATTTTTTAAAAGGACAAATAATCAAAATAGTATGTAATTTAAATAAAAAGCAATAAACTGTCCAGTTAGAATCCAAGTTAGAATCCTCTTTTTTTCATCCATAGTTTCATCCACAATTCCAAACCTTATGCAGCATTGAAACATTCCCTCTGCAGATGCAATCAACATAAATACTACGATGTTTTCTTATAATGACGCAGGAGGTGGTCATTCAGCTCAACTGGACCATACCGGCTATACGGGCAGCAGACCCTTTGGTCCATTTCCCCTCTTCTTATTCCCCTGTAATTTATTATCTTTCACACATGGCATCAACTCCCCTCTTATCTGTCCTAAAATAAAAACATTAAACTTGAACATTGCTATTCTATACTGGCAACATTTTATTGCAATGCATGCCACTATATATACAGGATAACAACTTTAAAATTTAGTGTTTCCATAATTTAAGGTAATTCAATCTGTCACACGAATTTGGCAAAATTACAATACAGGGATTTACCTCTTGCCATTACCTTCAGAAATATAATGCCCAACTTTGTAATTATGTAAGAGATTAGAAAATATTTTTGAATAGTAAAATGCAGTTACATACTGTGCAAGTTTATAGCAAACTATGTAATGCAGATAAATATAACACAATAGACAATAGGTGCAGGAGTTGGCCATTCGGCCCTTAGAGCCAGCACCGCCATTCACTATGATCATGGCTGATCATCCACAATCAGTACCCCCTCTCCATATCCCCTAATTCTACTATCCCCAAGAGCTCTATCTAACTCTCTCTTGAAAGCATCCAGAGAATCAGCCTCCACCACCCTCCGAAGCAGAGAATTACATACACTCAGAACTCTGTGTGTAAAAAAGCTTTTTCTCATCTCCGTTCTAAATGGCTTACCACTTATTCTTAAACTATGGCCCCTGGTTCTGGACTCCCCCAACATTGCGAACATGTTTTCTGCCTCTAGCGTGTCCAATCCCTTTATACTCTTACATATTTCAATAAGATCCTCTCTCATCCTTCTAAATTCCAGAGAATACAAGCCCAGCCGCTCCAGTCTATCAATATATGACAGTCCCGCCATCCCGGGAATTAACCTCATGAACACATAAACAGATTTCAGCCAGATTCAACGTGGTAAGGGCATCATGGAATATATCATCCAAGAAGCAACCCATTTTTAGGTGATGGGAGAAAAGTGGTCCTTGCTCCAAAATCTAAATGAAGGTGAAGATGAAATATTAATGTCTTGTCAGTCATTAATAATTCTAAGTCGGCGTCTGTTGTTTCTTTGTTATACACAAGTTCTTTAAGAATTAATTCATATATTATGTATGTATATCATATATAATCGAAAATGAAGTATAATTTGCGAATATTTCAAAATAAACTACACTTCAGCTAATTTCTTTCTTCTCTGCACCGTTAACACTCCAACTAACCTGTGACACGCTGTGATTTTTCAAAATATTTTGATCGGCATTCACGAATTATTGCTTCCAGTTTAAGCAAGGTTTTAAATTAATAATACATTAAAGCAAAAGTTCCATATTTTACTTGGAAACTAGGATTAGTTATCAAACCATTTAATCTTAGATTAGATTATTTTAGATCTGTCCTCACAAATGATTTACGATTGGTGTCGCTTAATATTTTTACTGGGGGAAAAATATTGACAAATACTCAGCAGTACTTCAACAATATTATCTTCAGCCATCAGAAACAAAGGCTCAAACCTATCAGCCTCAACAGAGCCTGAACAAAAGCTTGGAGGGGACTGTACACCACCACCGACTTCAAAGCAGCCATTCGTACGGATCCTCTCCCAGACTCACCAACATCTTGATCGAACGGATTGGCGGTAAACAGAGGCATATCTATTTTGTCCGTGTAGGTTTGTTTTGTTGCAGTCGGGCTCTCCCGTTCCTTGAGTGTTTCAATGTGCGCCACCCTCTTGGCTTACTCTGTGGCCAGAACTCTCCCACTGTCTGGGGGGGGGGGGGGGGAGGATTGAGTCAGCGGCAACTTCACTCCAACCTCCCCGCGATGGCCGTCCCGGCTCCAGTTCTATCGGCGGCGCGAGCTCCGGGTGGCGTTCTGTCGGCGGCGCGAGCTCCGGGTGGCGTTCTGTCGGCGGCGCGAGCTCCGGGTGGCGTTCTGTCGGCGGCGCGAGCTCCGGGTGGCGTTCTGTCGGCGGCGCGAGCTCCGGGTTCCGTTCTATCGCTGTCACGAGCTCCGGGCCATGCTTTGGCTCCCACAGCCGCCAGCATTAATTCCCAACCCTCGACGCTGCCCAGCTGCCGAAATCCAGACAGTCTCACATGGAAACACAGCATGTTGGGAAATCAGGGCGCCTCTTGCACTGCCTGAAAATACTGCGCGATGGGGAGCCGATAGCTATGGTAATTGTTCCCATAAGCTTTGAAAAATACACAGGGATGTAAAGTAATATTTGCAATCACGAAACACGTATCTACAGCATTCTGTACGTTTCGTTTTATTGTAATCGCTGCCCCGTTGTCTTTATTCTTTACTGGCCCGGAATCCAGGAGGTCAGCAATGTAATCGCGCAGTTCGGTTATAAAAAGGGAGCAACGCTGACGTGTGGTATTACACCTGTCACTAACAATTGTCATCGTTTTTTTTTATTCAACGGTGACATTTATGTGTGACCCCCAAAGAGTCATTTGGGTCGTTGTGAAATACTTCATCAATGACTACCTCCCTTTTGTCTTTCAACCATGTTGCACTTTTTTTTCCCACTCCCTGAAGATATTCCCTGAAGATAGACACAAAAAGCTGGAGTATCTCAGCGGGACAGGCAGCATCCCTGGAGAGAAGGAATGGGTGACGTTTCGGGTCGAGACCCTTCTTCAGACTGGTTAGGGATAAGGGAAACGGGAAACGAGAGATATAGACGATGATGTAGAGAGATAAAGAACAATGAAAGTAACGATGACAAAGGAAACAGGCCATTGTTAGCTGTTGAGTAAAAACTAAAAGCTAGTGCGAATTTTCTGGGGGGGGGGGGGGGGGGTAGAGAGAGAGAGGGGGAATGCCAGGGCTACCTGAAGTTAGATACATCAATATTAGATCACTGGCTTGCAGTTTGAATCGATTAACTATTTATTCTATTCTTGAGGTTCAACTTGTGTTTTGATACTGATTTTAGGCTTCATTTTAGGTTTAGTTTTATTATTGTCAAGTTTACCGAGGTACATTGAAAATATTTGTTTTGTGTGCTATCCAATCAGATGAGATAACACAATACATAAATACAATCCAACCAAAATCAAGTACAATAGGTGGAGCAAAGGGGAAGATACAGTGCAGAATATAGTTCTCAGCACTGTAGCACACCTGTCTCCCAAAGTCCAATGTTTGCAAAGGAATAGCGATAAATTATCAAATTCTTCTGTTATTTTAGGCTTGTGTAAGCATTATGCTTTCCCCATCTCTCTTTACCCCAAAACCTCTACAATTATATTGTTTATATGTCACCCACCTCGCGATTTGTAAGGACTGTCCTTTACAGTCATCGTCATACAGCACGGTAACAGACCCTTCAGCCCAATTCGTCCATGTTGACTAAGATGCCTATCTAGGTTAGTCCCACTGACACATGTTTGGCCTGTATATCCCTCTAAACCTTTCCCATCCATGTACCTGTCCAAATGTCCCTTAAATGTTGGAAAATTGTAACTGCCGCAACCTCTTCCTCTATGTGAAAATGTTGCCCTGCAGGTTCCTATTAAATCTTCACCATCTCACCTTAACCCTATGCCCTCCAGTTCTTGGTTCCCCAACACGTCTTCAGGGCTGCCAACATTGGGTGAGAGTTGGGAGTGAGAAATTGTGAGAGACCAAGCCCGAGGGAGCGTAACGACCGGGGGGGGGGGGGGGGGGGGGGGGAGGAGGGAGGAGGTTGTCCCCCCCTCCCATTGTTACGGAACTTTTGCATTTTTCAGCTTGAAATTGTGCAATATGGTGCATACTCCAGTGAGTCTTTTAACTTACACTTGAATGCAATATGTATGCTTTAAATTGGATTAGCTATGAATAAGGTTAGAGTAAATTACATTCCTAATTACATTCCACAGTATTGCCATAGAAGGGGTACAGAGAAGGTTCACCAGACTGATTCCTGGGATGTCAGGACTTTCATATGAGGAAAGACTGGATAGACTTGGATTGTACTCGCTAGAATTTAGAAGACTGAGGGGGGATCTTATAGGAACTTACAAAATTCTTAAGGGGTTGGATAGGCTAGATGCAGGAAGATTGTTCCTGATGTTGGGGAGGTCCAGAACAAGGGGTCACAGTCTAAGGATAAGGGGGAATTCCTTTAGGACCGAGATGAGGAAAACATTTTTTCACACAGAGAGTGGTGAGTCTCTGGAATTATCTGCCACAGAAGGTAGTTGAGGCCAGTTCATTGGCTATATTTAAGAGGGAGTTAGATGTGGCCCATGTGGCTAAAGGGGTCAGGGGGTATGGAGAGAAGGCAGGTCCCTATTCTACCCTGATCATAGCAGCTTACCTGCTTAGGGTCCCAGTGCTGAGCACACCCCTGGTCGAAGCTCTGACTGCACACCTAGTACTATTCCAGTCCTTGACTCTGGATGCAAACTTGGCCTTGCTCCTAGTCCCTTTGCACTGACAATATATCTGACCCACACATAAAGCCCCATATCTGATCCCCTGGACTTAACCTAAGATGTCCTGGTTCAAGCTAAAAGTAAAGACAAATAATAATCTCCTCACACATTCCCCTGCAAGTATCTGTGTCACTCCTTTAAAATATGCCCTTTCTTTGAACAATCTCTTAAATATCGCATCTGAATCAGTTTCCATCTGATTACAATCCTTGAGGATGTTCATCTACATGTTCAATTGATAAAACGACGAGATTGGGGACATTTCTATTCAACCTGTCAAAGGAATTGGGGGGGGGGGGGGAGGGTTAGAAATAGTCAGTGAGGTAAACAAACATAATAATTGAGTGGCAAATGACAATAGTGCTACCTTCCCAATATTTAACTGAAGGAAATAATGGGTTATCAGGGCTGTATGTTGTGACAGACAGCCTGACACTTTGCATGTCATTTTAATATTACACTTATCCCATCCCCCTAGATATTCCGGATTAATAAATTAAGGTTTTGTCAACTAATTACAAATCAGGTTAATTACAAATCAATAACATTAGCCAACTCTGAAACATGAAGCGCTGAGCATTGGGACCCAGACATCACGGACAACTGGCCTCGCTCCCCGCTCCCCGCTCACATCTGGCAGTGTTCTCTGTCTGAACCAGGGGCCGCGGAGCGATTTTGAAAGTGGGGAGACTGAGCGATCACTGATCACTGGCCTTGGGGGGTACCCGGTGAAGGAGTGGAGCAACCGAGTGGGGAGAGGGTGTGGAAGAAGGGTGTGTTCCCTCCCAGGGTAGGAACATTTTGAAATTTGATGTATTAAAATCATGTTTTAGTGCTTAGTAGAAGTATGATTTCATTTTTTTTTGTATGAAGTATTTTTAATAGGTAACTTTTTAAGGGGTAACTTTATCCACACAAAGGGTAGTGGGTGTATGGAACAAGCTGCCAGAGGAGGTAGTTGAGGCAGGGACCATCCCAACATTTAAGAAACAGTTAGACTGATACATGGATAGGACAGGTTTGGAGGGATATGGACCAAAAGCAGGGAGCGTAGCTGGGGCATGTTGGCGGGTGTGGGCAAGTTGACCTGTTTTCACACTGTATCACTCTATGACTACATTATACCTCCACCATGCATGAATGTTTCAAAATCAAGTGATCGAGTTTTATTGCCATATACTCAAGCATAGAAACATAGAAAATAGGTGCAGGAATAGGCCATCGGCCCTTCGAGCTAACACTGCCATTCAATATGATCATGGCTATTCATCTAAAATCGGTACCTCTTTCCTGTTTTTTGCCCATATCCCTGGATTTCGTTAGCCCCAAGAACTAAATGTAACTCTCTCTTGAAAACATCCAGTGAATTGGTCTACACTGCCTTCTGTGGCAGATAATTCCACAGATTCACAACTCTCTGCATGAAGAAAGTTTGTCCTCATCTCAGTCCTAACTGCCCCCCCCCCCCTTTAGTCTTAAACTGTGACCCCTGGTTCTGAACTCCCCCAACATCGGGAACATTTTTCCTGCAGTTACAGTAAGTGAAAATCGAGCATGCAAGCAGGATGCTTTTTCCAACCACCCCCATTTGAAGTCCACTATTTTCCACCGTTTCTACCCAGTGCCTGGTACTTACTTCCAGCAGCCACTGGTTGTCCTCCGGGATGCACCGAGCCGCAGCCTGATCTATGCCGGTCACCTGGGTGAATTTGGTGGAGAGACTCTCACGGCAGCGGCGCAACGCTTCCGACGCCTTGCACTGAGGCTGCTCCATGGCCAGAGCTGCAGTGTGCAACTCGCCAGCCCGGCAAACACTCGCCAGCCCCGCTCCCCGTCTGCATCTGTCCCCGTTGCTGCTTCTGCTTCCAACACCCATGGCATATGCAGTTGATATGTTTTGAAATTTTCGTTGATCACAGAATTTCTCACGACAGAGCGTGAGAAATTTGTGATCAGCGTGAGAATTTGGCGAAATGCGTGATTCTCACGCTCAATGCATGGGAGTTGGCAGCCCTGCCTCTCTATCCCCCTCTCTCTCCCCTCTCTCCTCTCACTCTCCCCCTCTCTCCCTCCCTTCTCTCTCCACTTCTCTTTCTCTCCCCCTCTCTTTCCCTCCCACCTCACTCTCCTCCCCTCTCTCTCCCCTCTCCCCTCTTCCCCCTCTCTCTCCCCCCTCTCTCTCCCCCCTCTCTTCCACTCTCTCTCCTCACACCCCCCTCTCTCTCCCCTTCTCTCTCCCCTCCCCCTTTCTCTCCCTCTTTCTCTCCCTCTCTCTCCTCTCACCCCACTCTATCTCCCCTGTCTCCCCCCCTCTCTCTCTCTCCTTCCCTCTCTCTTTCTCCCCCCTCTCTTCCTCTCTCTCCCCTCTCTCTTCCCCTCCTCTCCCCTCTCTCTCCCCCCTCTCCCTCCCCTCTCCCTCCCCCTCTCTCTCTTCCCACCTCACTCTCCCTCCTCTCTCATCCCCTCTCCTCTCTCTCTCCCCCTCCCCTCTCCACCTCTCTCCTATCCCTCCCTCTCTCTCTCTCTTCCTCTCTCTCTCCCCCTCTCCCTCTCTCTCTCTCTCTCTCTCTCTCTCTCTCTCCCCCTCTCTCTTTCTTCTCTCTGTCCCCCTCTCTCTCTCCTCTCTCTCCCCCTCGCTTCCGCCCTCTCCCCCTCTCTCTCCCCTTCTCTCTCTTTCTCCCTCTCTATCTTCCCCTCTCTCCCCCCTCTCTCCCTCTCGCTCCCTCTCCACACACTCTCCCATCTCTTTCTCCCCCCTCTCTCTCGCTCCTCTCTCCCTCCCTCTCTCTCTCTCTCTCCTCCCTCTCTCCTCTCTCTCCCCCTCTCTCCCCTCTCACCTCACTCTCCCCCTTGCTCTCTCCCCCCTCTCTCTTTCTCCTGTCTCTAGCTCCTCTTTCTCTTTGCCACCATCTCTCTCTCTCTTTCCCCCTCTCTCCCTCTTCCCCCACTCTCCCTCTTCCCCTCTCTCTCTCCCCAACTCCCTTTGAGAGTCTCTGTCCCTTCGGCACAGAGACTATCACGGCAGCGGCGCAATGCTTCCGACGGCCCGGGACTCTTGCACTGCTCCATGGCCGGAGCAGCAGTGAGCGACTCGCCAGCCCCGCAAACACTCGCCAGCCCCGTTCCCGGCATCTGTCCCTGGCAAACACTCGCCAGCCCCGCAAACACTCACCAGCCCGGCAAACACGCGCCAGCCCCGGATCCCCGTCCGCATCTGTCTCCGCTGCTGCTTGTGCTTCCATCCCTCCCTCAGCCCCGGCTCTCCAACACCCGTGGACCATGCAGTTTATCTAAGTTTTGAAATTTTCGTTGATCACAGAATTTCTCACCACAGAGCGTGAGAAATTTGTGATCAGCCTGAGGGCGTGAGAATTTGTTAAAATGCTTGATTCTCATGCTCAAAGCGTGAGAGTTGGCAGCTCTGCTTCTTGGTTCACTGTATCCATAGTTGATTCCAGTTGTTCCATCCTCATTATATCTGGGCAATGCCCTCTGTCCAAGTAACAAATCTAATGTCCAGAGTGCGAAGAAATCAGCCAAGATTTCTTTTACACTCTGCATTTTTGGCCCATATCTTGAACATTTCCCTCAGCTTCTCCACTGGGATTTGTGGACATGAGCAAGACTGATGCTTGAATGCATCCCATACTGCTCTACCCTGGGTATAACATAAATGCGAAAAAAATGAAGAAAGACACAAAAACCTGGAGTAACTCTGCGGAACAGACAGCATCTCTGGAGAGAAGGAATGGGTGATGTTTCGGGTTAAAAAAACCTGGGAGTTTTTTTTTAAATTAAGCCCAGCCCCCAAAAAGTACACAGAGTATAAGGAAAAATCCAGAAAGAGAAAGCTGCTGATTATCACCTACCATCCTGCTTCACCTGCTGAATCAGTATTCCTTCAATGTTGCACACTTTTTCAAAGAACCATTAAGAATAGCAGAAGCAGAATGTAAGGGGTCTATCGTACACAACATCAAAAATGGCTCAACAGCACCACCATTAACTAAGCTGGTTGAGTAGAAAAATATACCTCCCAGACTGGATCTACATAAAGTGGCAACATAATTCATTTATTTTTACAGAATTCGTGCTAGTTGACAATTCAAATAGATCCATTTGTGTATTTTTTTTAAATACAATCAATGCAATTTTCGCGAGGTTAATTCACATCAGTAATTATTCCCAGTAGTTGGAATTGTGTCTGGAAATTGGTTTGGGGGTTTCTTTGCACAAATCTGCTTAGCACAGTTGATGTCTGGTGTCAGTCACAACAATTTTCACAACTACTGATCTCATTTGGTGCAAAAATATACAACCTAAAAACTTTGCTTATAGGTCATAAATAAAATAAATTCTGCAGCAAAACAGCAGAGATGTGAAGAAAGTGAAGTGTTTTCTTCAGAGCATCTGTCAGATTACATTGAATGGCGATGCTGGCTCGAAGGGCCAAATGGCCTACTCCTGCACTTATTTTCTATGTTTCTATCAGCTTTTCATTACTCAAAATCTATGAAAACATCACTGTTTTCCCTAGATATTTGCAATGTTTCTATGTTATGCACCCAGGGCCGGCCTTAGTAGGTGCGGGGCCCAATTGGGAACAATTTTGGTGAGACCCAGGTTCCCAGCCAAGGTCTGCAGAATCATAGAAATACAAATAAAGTCTATTATAGACTTCATATCTCTATGGTAGAATGGAAAGTAATCAAAATGTGCACTTAAAAAGTGCCTGCGAGTTAATGGACCAAACAGATCTAAGCTACATTTTTATATACAATTGCATACATGTAAGCCTACAAGTAACACACAAAATGTGTAGATCACCTCTGAAAAGTACATAATACCACTTGTTTTAGTGACTGTGAAATGAAAAAAAAAACAAAAGAAAAACTAGATCCTGGAAAACCAATAACTATTGGCGAAAAACCAGTCCAGGCATTAAATTATGGGTTTCAGCCTCATCCTACCCTTTGGGCTTCTACCCCATCTAAACTTAGTTGTGTGTGTCTTAGTTGTGTGAATGTTAGTTGTCTGTGCGTTATCTGTGGGAGGGAAGGAGAGAAGGGAGGGAGAGAAGGAGTGAGGGAAGTCGGGAAAGAAGGGAGGGAGGGAAGGAGAGAAAGGGAGGGAAGGAAGGAGAGAAGGGAAAAGAGAGAGAGGAAGGAGAGAAAGAAGGGAGGGAGGGAAGGAGCAAAGGGAAAAGAGAGAGAGGAAGAAGGGAAGGGAGGGAGGGAAGAAGGGAAGGGAAGGAGGAAAGGGAAGGAGAGAAGGGAGGGAGAGGGCCAGCTGCAGGAGCGGATGCCAGGGTCCGGGTGTGAGCTGAGGCCGAGGTTTGTAAACGTTGCTCCAACCCGGACCCGGCCCTCCCTGTATTGTTCACCGTGTCTCCCCGGGGAGAGAGAAGGGTGGAGCCAGGACTGTGTGCGTGAAGCATGGCGACTGGAGGGGCAGGAGCGCTGCCCTGGGACCGTGAGGGGACGAACCACCCCCCCCCCCTCCCCCTTCTCCATTCCCCCTCACACCCCCCTCCCCATCTACCCCTTTCTGCCCCCTCCACCCCTCTACTCTCTCTCCACCCCTCTCCCCCCCTCCCCCCCACCCCCCCCACCCGGGGAAGATCTACCGGAGCCGAGAGTATATTACTCTAAAGCAAACCTGAGAGATTAAACGATAGACACAAAATGCAGCGAGTTGGGCGGCATTTCAGGCCAAAAGGAATAGGTGACATTTCCGATCGAGACCCGTCTTCAGACTGAGTCAGGGGAAAGAGGAACTCAAACCATTCCCCCCCCTTCCCTCCGACATGGACACGGAGCGATCGCCGGCCCCCCCTTTCTTTTGGTAACCATCGGGTTTTATTTCCTTCGGAAAAATCCTTCAAGTTTTCAGGAAATCCTTCGGGTTTTTTTTTTAAGTCCCCCTTACCATTTCCGTACTTTTTCGATAGCTGCCATGACCCGTTTTATGTCATCCTTCGCCCTGCTCCTCAAAGCTGCTCCTGGTCACGGCCCGCACCGATATGCCGAACATGCTGTGTCTATGTGTGTGTTTGTTTGGTGGAGTCTGAGGGGAGAAGTGCCAGCACCGAGAGCGAGCGAACGTGCAGATAGACGGATGAAAGCAACGCTGGTTCAGTTATGTCTCTCGCAGCGTTGCGGGGGAACAGTTGCGGAGTTCCAGGGACCCTTAGGCACGGGGCCCAATTGGGAGAATTCGGTCCAATCGGCTTAAGGCCGGCCCTGTATGCACCATACTCCAAAAAGCTGTGGTGCCTGTGAGACTGATTAGCTCATATCTCACAATGGCTTGGAGCCCCCCACAGCACAGAACTTCTTCAAACATTGGATCACATGGTGTTGTTATATACCCTGGAGTGTGCTGTTATTCATCTCGTCCTGATTTGTGTCTGTGCCTTCTCTCCATGGTACCTTTTCTGCAGCTTGTCTGTAGTTTCCATGGAAATAAGTTCTTTATGGTCCCTTTCTCTGTAATCAGCATACAAATAACTATTTACAGTTCCTAAAAGATTGCATTTAAGTGAAACACTTTGCAGATACTTTATTTTACACTTCTGCCATTATGCAGAAGCAAAAAACTGCAGATGCTGGTTTATACCAAAGATAGACACAGTGCTGAAGTAACTCAGCGAGTCACGCAGCGTCTTTGGAGAAAAAGGATGGGTGAGGTTATGGGTCAGGACCCTTCTTAAGACGTTTGAGGAAGGGTTCTGACCTGTAACTTCACTCATCCTTTTTCTCCAGAGATGCTGCCATGTCTCGCTGAGTTACGGCAGCACTTTTTTGTGTCTGCCATTATGATGCAGGGTTTTAGAAACAGAGTAGGTGCAAGAGTAGGCCATTCGGCCCTTCGAGTCAACACCGCTTACAATTTCCATTAACTGCACTGCAGTCAACAGTTCCAACATTTTTGCTGTTTTGCTTCTTCTATGTTGGCACTTAGTCATTGTTAAATGAACACAATTTGTCTCCACTCTATTACATTCCCCCACTTGTTTACTTATTTTTCTAGTTCTGATGAAGAGCCATTGACAAGAAATGTTGATCCCGTTTTCCTCTCCATCAATGTTGACTCATCTGCTGAGTGTCTCAGCATCTCATAGAAACATAGACATAGAAACATAGAAAATAGGTGCAGGAGTAGGCCATTTGAGCCAGTATCGCCATTCAATATGATTAATTCAATTCAATGGCTGATCATCTAAAATCAGTACCCCGTAGCTGCTTTCTCCCCATATACCTTGATTCCATTAGCCCTAAGCTATATATAAGGGGCTCATGTTGTCGACCTCCCCGTGGTGAGCCCTGTCAACTGACCTCAGTCAGGCGAATGACAACAAACAGAGACAGTAGCAGCGCCGCAGCTTGGCGCCAACCCGGAGCATGCGCCCTTTTTAGGGCAGACACCTAGGGATGTCGAAGGGGATGGCATCACCCTGCTGCAGACTTCTGCTGCCTCAAACACACGAAGAAGAAGCTTTATCTAATTCTCTCTTGAATAAATCCAGTGAATTGGCCTCCATTGCCATCTGTGGAAGAGAATTCCACAGATTCACAACTTTCTGGATGAAAAGGTTTTTCCTCATCTCAGTGCTAAATGGCCTACCCCTCATTCTTAATCTGTGACCCCTGGCTCTGGGCTCCCACAACATCAGGAACATTTTTCCTGCATCGTGCCTGTCCATTCCCTTAAGAATTTTATATGTTTCTATAAGATCCCCTCTCATTTTGCGTTCCTTTGTGACAAATACCTAAATCTGAATGAAAACCAACTTAATGCTTTTTTATTTATGGACATATGGACGGGAAGGGAATGGAGGGGTATGGTCTGAGTGCAGGTAGATGGGACTAGGGGAAAACAAATGGTCGGCACGGACTGGAAGGGCCAAGAGGGCCTGTTTCCATGCTTTAATTGTTATATGGTTATATGGTTATTTAAGCATGTGTTTAAGCCCAATCTTGCAATTTTTTTTGTGAATTACCCAATTGGGCATTAGCTCTCAAGATAGTGCTATTTTAGTACATTATATAACGGTAAGTTCAATTTCTAGACATAGATCATAGCAAGCTCTTAATAAATACAAACTTATTTATATCCATCTTATTCAAGATAATAAATGCTTCATTGCCATTTACTCTTAGCCTTATACGCAAAGAAGGTCTGAATGAGGTCGTCTTACATATTCAACAAGTTAAATAAGCATCGTTGGCCTCATTGATCTAATCGGTTCAGGTCCAATTATCCATGATAATAATAGGTTATTGCCTTTACTTTCTTAGAAATTTAAAGATTTTTTTTTTGTATGTTTCCAAATGTCCTAACACGCTTCCACAGATGTATGGTAGAAAGTATCCTGAGTGGTTGCATGATGGCCTGGTATGCAAATGCCAACACACAGGAATGCAAGAGGCTACAGGGTGTGGTCGCCTCAGCACGGCCCTTCATGGGCACAACCCTCCCCTCCATCAAAAGCATTGCCATGAGGTTCTGCATCTATCAAGGATCCTCTCCATCTGGACCATGCCCTCTTCTAACTGCTACCATAGGACATGAATTCCCACACCACCAGGTCCAGGTCTCCCCTCAACCTCCAGCTTTCGAAAGAAACAATCCAAGTTTGTTCAACTTCTCCTTCAGACGAATACCTCCTAATCTTGGCAACATTTTGTGATAAACTTCTTTTGCACCCTTTTCAAAACCTCCACATTCTTCCTGTAATGGGCGAGCAGAACAGAACACAATACTTCAAAGTCATATCAAGCTTTTCATGACATCCTGACTCTTCTAAATACCCTGATCAAGGAAGGCAAGCATACCATAAGACTTCTTTACCACTCTATACACTGTGTTACCACTTTCAGGAAACTATAGACCTGGACCCCAAGATCCCTCTCACATCAATGCTGTTAAGGGTCTTGCTCTGAACCACAGACCTTCCCCTTACATTTGATCTAGATCAGTTGAGAAGGTGGGCCAAGGAATGTCAAATTAAATTTAACTCTGGGAAGTGTAGTTTTGCTCTTTACTACGTCAAACCTGGGCAAAACATATAAAATAAGTGATAGAGCCCTGAAGAGTGTTGCAAAATAGAGAGATCTGGGAATTCAACTGCCTGGTTCCCTGAAGGCGGTGAGTCAGATTGAGGTAAAAAAAGGTGTTTAGCATTAGGAGGAATCAGGATAAATTTGCACAAAGGAGATCAAGCTTGCCTTAATTGGGAAGAGTATTGAGTACCAAAGTTGGGACATCATGATGCAGTTGTCCAAGTCGTTGGTGAAACTATACTTGGATTACTGTGCGCAGTTATGGTTGCCCAGCGATAGGAAGGATATCATTAAATTGGAAAGGGTGCAGAAGTAGTCCACCAGGATGTTACCTGGGCTTGTGGGCTTGAATTATAGGGAGAGATTAGCTAGGCAGCGACATGTTTCTTTCGAGCACATGAGGCTGAGGGGTGATCTCATTGAAATGTATTGAGGAGCACGGATAAAGTGAACACTCAGTCTTTTTCCCAGGGTAGAGGATCTAGCACTTGAGGGCAGGGGTTTAACAAAGGAGGGGAGAGGCTTAAGAGGAATCTTTGGAGCAATATTTTCACTCAGGAGGGCAGTCCTTATCTGGAATGAGCTGCCAGAGAAAACTATTAATTACGACTGTTATCGGGCAGTTGTGTAGTACATGGATAGGAAGGGTTTAGAAGACAATGGTTCAAATGTAGGCCAATGAGTGACCCAGTATACTATTTGGGCAGCATGGACAATGCGGTGTGAAGGACCTATTTCCGTGCTGCATCATCTATGTCTCCATGACTCGTGTGATGTCAGCCAGAGTGAGTCAAGAATCAAGAATGTTTAATTGCCATATGTACCATGAACAGAACAATGAAACCGATGACCTGTAGCTTTACAAGCACATTAACACATCACAGCAATAAATATACAATAAACAATAATACAATAAATTATTTGTTATTCAGTTTAGTTTATTGTCACATGAACCGAGGTACAGTGAAAAGTGTTTGTTGCGTGTCATCCAGTCAGCGGAAAGACAATACATGATTACAATCAGGCCATTTACAATGTTATAGATAATTGATGAGGGGATAACATTTAGTGCAAGGTAAAGCCAGCAAAGTCCGAGGTATATGAGGTAACTAGACCATTTAGTCGAAGTTCATGGTGCAACCTATAGAAAGTGCATAGTGCATAGTGGTTCATTGTTGAGGTAGGGTTGTTCAGGCACTAGATTGATTTTGGGAGGGCCTCTGTTCACCTTGACAAGGATACCATATTCTGATAGCTTCTGAGTTTATCAGCATTTTCATGCCCCATCTTAGCAAAGGGGTGGTTCATCACATTTCACAGGATTGAAGGCTTTTCAAAAAGTTTGGAACCATTGAAGGGATCTCATTCATAACACATTATCTTTTCAAATGCCTACTTGGGAGTGCAGGCAATTGGTTTAGATAATCAAAAAAGAAAGGCTCATGATACTGTTATCTTTGTAACTCATCACATTTTGATGTTGATGGATATTAGGAGACATAATTGCAGTTTTGCAGATTAATCCTTGCTGCAAAACAGGAAAGCTAAAGCCATATACGTATTTGCTCACTCCGTGCAGAGATGCTGAACACACACTTGCAGTTTGTAAACTCTTTCTCATTATTCCTCTTTATAAGTGGAAACGCCTGTGGTGACTTGTTAGGCGTTGCAGAAACACCTGACACTGGGCAGACAAGATTCTAGCTTGATGGATAAAATGGACATGTATATTTAAAGCACTTGTCCTTGGTTGGTGCTCAGGATACATTTCCAAGAACAAGAACATTAATAGAACTAATTGCCAACAAGAATCGTTATCGTATTGTGCACAGAGAGATACAGTAGATTGCTGACAGTGCTGTTGCACTGGCAAACTGGTACACAACCTGCTTCTCCACATTAATTCAGTGCTGAGAACTAGGAGCTAAGCTCCTCTGCTGCTACAGTACATACTGTTAAGCAGGGAACCTGGCGTGAATCCAGCAGTGGATTGCCTCACAGTTTTGTGCGGGAGGCTTCCTGTGAGTACTGGTATGAGAGGGACTGTGAATGGTGCAGCTGCAAAAGTGCTGAGGTGTGGGCCCTGGACTGCACTGTGGTTAGCAAGGTGTGTGTGGCCCATTGTTGCAGATTGGTAGCAGCTGTGCCATGTGTTGACAGATCACCCAATCCCGGCAAGTTCAAGCATGGATTTACTAGCATGGTATCCCGCCAAGGATACTCTGGCCACTGCTTGTCTACAAAGTCCCAATATCCATCGTAGAGAAATTGGAGAGAAAAGTCAGCAGCTTTCTCAGGTGACTGGGACTGCCCAGGAGCCTTAGCAGCATCGCCGTTTATGGAAATAACACCAAGCTCCAGCTGCCCCTGAAGTCCCTGGAGGAGGAGTTTAAGGTGACTCGGGCCAGAGAGGTGATGCTGCACAGGGACTCCAGCGACCCCAAGGTGGCTCAGACAGGGGTGGAGGTGAAAACTGGGAGGAAGTGGAGAGCCAGCGAAGCCGTGCTGCGAGCGGAGTCTCGGATACGCCACAGTCCTGGTGGGAGCAGTGACTCGGGGAAGAGCTGGCCTGGGGATCTTCCCAACTCCCCAGTTTTACAAGGCCAAGGGGAAGGAGAGCCACAGGCTGGTCCAGGAGGATGTGAGGGCAGTGGTGGAGGAGGAGAGGTGTACCAGAGCAGTTGGATTGAGGCAGCAGGGAGCCTGGACAAGGTGGGAGCAGGCCATGGACCGAAAAGTCACATGGACTGAGCTCTGGCAGGCTGAACCACAGCGCATCAAGTTCCTGGTCCAGGCAGTGTATGATGTCCTCCCAAGGCCCATCGAACCTCTTCAACTGGGGCAAAGTGGAATCCCCAGATTGCCCGCAATGCTCAGGCAAGGGGACGTTGGAACACATCCTGAGCTGTTGCCCAAAGGCCCTTGGGCAGGGCCGGTACACCTGGCATCATGACAAGCATCTTAAACCCATTGCAGAAGCCATCAGCATGGGAATAAGCAGCTGCAGACGAGCACGGCCCACCACCCAGATGATCACCTTCGTGAAGGCCGGAATGCAGCTGCCAAGAACCACAGCAGCCAGGAATCCTGGCGACTGCACAGGACTGACAGCTTTCTGTAGACCTGGTGAAACAGCTGAAGTTCCCACAGCACATTGCCACGACCACCCTGAGGCCAGACATCCTCCTGGTCTCGGAGGCGACCAAAAACATTGTCTTGTTGGAACTGACAGTGCCGTGGGAGAACCGTCAGGAGGAGGCCCATGAGAGGAAGAAGACCAAGTACGAAGAGCTGGTCATAGTCTGCTGTAAGCAGGGCTGGAAGGCAAGGTGTATGGCCATCGAGGTCGGCTGCAGAGGTTTTGCAGGGCAATCGCTCTACAAAGCCTTGAGTGCACTGGGCATCAACAGAGTGATGAGGACAAGAGCCATCAAGAACACCACAGAAGCAGCGGAGAAGGCCTTGAGATGGCTCTGGATCAGGAGAGAAGGTCCACGGGGAGGAACGAATGCCACCTGAACACAAGTCGTGGTTTGATCAACCACGGCTGGTTACATCACTGATGATGTGTTCAGGAGCATCAATAGATGTATTTTTATCAATATAGGAGAGACAATAATGGTTATGGGGGATTTTCTAGTTAGGGAAGTGGACAGGTATTCTGCAGCCCTAATTATCATTTAAGGATGTTATGTTGCCTCTCTAGTGCCAGGGTCAAGATTGTCATTGAGTGGGTACAGAACATTCTGGAGGTGAAACCAATTCCAGTACCAACAGTATGAGTGAAACAGAGGATGAAGCACCAGCAGATTTCAAAAAAAATTAGAGAAGAAATTAAAAGCCAGTAAGGTTTGGGTTACACCTGGTGCCACATGTCAGTGAGAGGTGGATAATGCAGATTAATGCTTACATAGCAAGATGGGATAGAAGGAGGGATTTAGAATATTGGGACATTGGGCCAGTTCAGTGGAAGGTCAGATGAGACCTGTACGTGCCAGACAGTAGCACCTCAACAGGGCCAGGACCGGGACCAAAACCTTGCTGGCAAGTATGATCATTTTGATGGAGAGAAGCTAAACTAAGATAGAAGGATAATGGAAAGCTGAGCATAGATTAAGCTGGGAGTAAAGCAGAATTGGAATGGAAAACAAAATTATGAGTAAACTTGGAAGGTGGAGTTAAAATAGTTGGGAAGGAATCTAGTATGCTTAATTTTAATGTTTCTACATACCTGGACTTTATGAAGAGGACAGATGAACTGAATGCATAGATCGGTACATGGAGTTATGATATTTTAGCCATTACTGAGAAGAATCTTAAATTCTTAAGATGTTGAACTGGCAGTTTAACATCCCTAGTTGCAGAGTTATGAGACAACATGGTTGGTAAAAAAGGAACATTTGCAACATTGGCAAATTGAATAATTATTGCAAAAAAATAAAATGTATGATGGAAGGTTTAACCTGAGTTACAATCTAGAAGGTTTGCGTTAATACCACCAGGGGCGCTGCACGATTGGCAGCCTCGCCAATAGTCTGTCTGTTTTTTCGTCTTTTTTTTGTCATTTTTAATGTGTTTTAAAAGTTTGTGTAAATGTTCTCTGGTTTGTTTTATGTGGGGGGGGGGGGGGGGGGGGGGTTGGGGGCTGATCCCTTGCATGGCATCGCTCAAACCGCGGCCTGCGGATTTTACCATTAAGGGCCCGCAGTCTCGGGAGAGACCGAGTCGGGAAGCTCCGACGACGCAGAGGTTCGACCAGCCCCGACCCGGGGTTGAATCGCTAGCGGGGTGGAGTTGAGATTCCCCCCCCCTCCCCCCCGATACGAGAGCTGATCACCCCAATGCGGAGGGCTCGATCACCGGCTACGGGAGTAAGATCGACCCTTCAATGGAAGGCTCGAGGCTCCCAACCGTGGGAGAACAAAGAAGGGAAGAGATTGAACTTTTTTTTTTGCCTTCTATTACAGTGAGGAATGTGAAGAAGTCACTGTGATGGTTGTTTATGTTAAATTATATTTTGTGTGTTCTGTTGCTTTTTATTTGTATGACTGACTTGGCAAATGAAATTCCTCGTATGTTGCAAAACTTACTTGGCTAATAAAGTAGTCTTGTATTGTATTTTATTTAACAATGAAATGAGGAAAAATATCTTCATTCAAAGGGTGGTTAAACTACGAAATTCTCTTGCACAGAAGACTGAATCACTGAATATGTTTACAGGGCTGCCAACTCTCACGCTTTGAGCGTGAGAATCATGCATTTGAACAAATTCTAACTTTCTCACGCTGATCACAAATTTTTCGCTCTCTGTCGTGAGAAATTCTGTGATCAACGAAAATCACGAAAATCTGTGATCAAACTCAGATAAATTGCATGGGCCGCGGGTGTTGGAGAGCCGGGACTGAGGGAGGGATGGAAGTAGAACCAGCTGCGGGGACAGATGCGGACGGGGAGCCGGGGCTGGCGAGTGTTTGCGGGGCTGGCGAGTCGCTCGCTGCAGCTCCGGCCATGGAGCAGCCTCAGTGCAAGAGTCCCGGGCCGTCGGAGCGTCCCTTCGGCAAAGGGAGGCGGAGAGAGAGAGGGGAAGGAGACAGGGAGACAGGGGGGGAGAGAGCGAGGGGGTGAGAGGAGAGAGAGGGGAGAGAGGGGAGGGGAGAGAGAGAGAAGGAAAAAAGAGGGGGTGGGTGGGAGGAGAGAGGGTAGGAGAGAATAGAGAGGAATGGGAGAGGGAGAGGGAGGGGGAGAGAGGGGGAAGAGAGAGTGGGACATGAGGGAGGGGTGGTAAAAAGAGAGAGGGGGAAGGGGAGGGGGAAGAGAGAGAAACGGGGGAAAGTGAGAGAGGGGGGGGGGGGCAAAGAGAAGAGAGATATCCCAGGGGAGAAAGAGGGGAGAGAGCAAGGGGGGAGAGTGAGGTGGGGAGGGAGAAATGGGGGAGAGAGGTGGGGGAGAGAGGGGGGGGAGAGTGGGAGAGAAAGAGAGGGTGGGAGGGAGAGGTGAGGAGAGAGAGCGAGGGAGAGAGAGGGGGATTATAGGGAGGGAAAAAAAAGAGAGAGAGAGGGTGAGAGGGGGGAAAGAGGAGAGGGAGGAGAGGACGAGGAGAGAGGGGGGAGATAGGGGGAGAGAAGAGAGAGGGAGGGAGAGAGGGGAAAGAGATAGTTAGGGAAAGAGAGGGGAGAGAGAGTTTAGGGGAGGAAAGAGAGGAGGAGAGAGAGCGGGAGATATAGGGGGATTGGGGAGAGGGGAGGGGGAGAGATAGAGAGGGAGGAGAAGGAGGAAGAGATGGGGGGGATGAGAGAGGTGGGAGAGAGGGGGGGAAGGGAGGGGGGGAAGAGGAGAGGAGGGGGAGGTGTGAGAGAGAGGAGAGAGAGAGAAGAGAGAGGAGAGGATGAGGGGGGGAGAGAGGGAAGGGGAGATGAGAGGGGGGTTGAGGGGGGAGAGAGAGGGGGAGAGGAGAGAGAGGGGGGTGAGAGAGGAGAGACCAAAGAGGGAGAGACAGGGGGGTGAGAGGAGAGAGAGGGGAGAGAGAGAAGGGAGAAAGGGGGCAGAGAGGGGAGAGAGAGGAGGGAAGAGTGAGGTGGGTGGGGGAGAGGGAGGGAGGGGAGGGAGAGAGAGAGAGAGAGGTGGGAAGGGTGAGAGAGAAGGGGAGAGGATAGAGAGAAGTGAGAGGAGAGAAGGAGAGAGGGAGAGAGATGGATGAGAGAGAGAGAGGGAGGTGGAGAGAGGAGAATCACGCATTTGCTAAATTCTCACGCTGATCACAAATTTCTCACGCTCTGTTGTGAGAAATTCTGTGATCAACGAAAATTTCAAAACTCATATCAACTGCATGGGCCATGGGTGTTGGAAGCAGAAGCAGCGGCGTGGACAGATGCAGACGGGGAACATGATTTTAATACATCAAATTTCAAAAGGTTCCTACCTTGGGAGGGGGGACACCGTACTTCCACACCCTCTCCCCACTCGGTTGCTCCACTCCTTCACTGGGTACCCCCAAGGCCAGTGATCAGTGATCGCTCAGCCCCCCACTTTCAAAACCGCTCCGCGGTCCCTGGTTCAGATGGAGAACATTGCCTGATGTGAGCGGGGAACTGAGGCCAGTTGTCCATGATGTCTGGATCCCAATGCTCAGTGCTTCATGTTTTGGAGTTGGCTAATGTTATTGATTTGTAATTAGCCTGATTTGTAATTAGTTGACAAAACCTTAATTTATTAATCTGGAATATCCAGGGGGATGGGATAAGTGTAATATTAAAATGACATGCAAAGTGTCAGCCTGTCTGTCTCAACATACAGCCCCGATAACCCATTATTTCCTCCAGTTAAATATTGGGAAGGTAGCACTATTATCATTTGCCACTCAACTATTATGTTTGTTTACCTCACTGACTATTTCTAACCCCCCCCCCCCCAATTCCTTTGACAGGTTGAATAGAAATGTCCCCAATCTCGTTGTTTTATTAATTGAACACATAGATGAACATCCTCAAGGAGTGTAATCAGACGGAAACTGATTCAGATTCGATATTTAAGAACATGCAGGGGAATGTGTGAGGAGATTATTATTTGTCTTTAGTTTTAGCTTGAACCAGGATATCTGAAGATTCAAAGTTTAATACATTAATTGTGCTGATACTGACCCCCAACCAACCACGTAATGACTATCATCCATTCCGGAGGTTTTACTTTTATGATGCCATTTAAACTTCATATGGATTTCAATCACTTCAATGTAAAAGTAATTGGGAATGGGGAGCATTGGAATAAAAAATTTCCCTCGGTACATATTAACTGGAATATAATAATGTATGCATGTTGGTAGGTGCAATCAAAACAAAGATCTTTTTATCATTGTTGTATTATGAATACCACAGAAAATATGATGTACTCTCAAGATCACATTTAATAGAATAATATTGCTTAAATATATAGTAATTGGACTTTGCATTTCGGAAAAGTCCTAGCTGAGAGGAAAACAGCAAAATACTGAAAATATTCTAGGTGAAAATGACCTCAGGACAGTTTGTTAACAAAATGAAGGAAATGGTAACAGAATACTTATACAGCTGAGTGAGTATAATTTTATGGATGAGAAATTGTGTTCAACCAATTGATGATTTAATTGACAAAGTAACTGGCATGTTAGATAACAATGAAGCCAATGGATGTAGCAAATTTTGTTATACATGATTTGGTCTGTGAAGTGCCCCATAAAAGATTATCGCATTAGATAAGCACCTGTGGGCTTGAACGTAATAGGTTAGGGCCTGTCCCACCAGCATGCGACTCCATGCGGTGAGCGCGACCTAACGTGGTCGCTTGAGCCGTCCGACCTCGCAGGGCCGGTCCCACTTCGATCTCTGGAGCTGTATGGAGTTGTGCGGAGCTGGTCCCGACAGCACGCGGGGCTCCGAAAAACTGACCGTGTTAAAAAATTCCACGCGGCAACGGCCTGTCGGCCCGCAGCTGCCTCGACGCATTACGCACCGCCTCAACGTCGTGCCTCCGTGACCCTCCCTATATGTGCCTCCGTGAGCTTCTCTGTGTGTGCCTCCGTGGCCCTCTCTCTGTGTGCCACCGTGTCCCTCTCTGTGTGTCCCTCTCTGTCCTTGTGAACTTACCGCGGACTTCGCTCCAACATCGCGCCACGTCGCGCCACTCACCCGACCTCCGCGCGGCCCCCACTGCCAGTTTGGTCGTGCTCACCGCATGGAGTCGCATGCTGGTGGGACAGGCCCTTAAGTCCAGGGGGTCAGATATGGGGCTTTACGTGTGGGCCAGATATATTGTC
This sequence comes from Okamejei kenojei, assembly GCA_035221665.1. Lineage (NCBI taxonomy): Eukaryota > Metazoa > Chordata > Chondrichthyes > Rajiformes > Rajidae > Okamejei > Okamejei kenojei. Next base: position 117,006,942 of record CM069132.1, on the reverse strand, counting down.
AGTGCACAGGGGCTAGGAGCAATGCCAAGTGTGCATCCAATCAAGGTCTGGAATATTACTAGGTGTGCAGTCAATGCTAGGACCAGAGGCGTGTTCAGCACTGGGAACCTAAGCAGGTAAGCATCTATGATCAGGGTAGAATAGGGGCCAGGTGCAAGGCTGGACTCAGGGCCAGGAATGAGACAAGGTATGCAACTGGAGTCAGGGCCAGGAGTAGTACCAGGTGTGCAGTGAGACCCAGGTTGGTCAACATGGACCAAGTGTTTGACTATAACCTGATTTCCATTCATGAATATACTACGATCATTCATGTGCTGCATGTGTTGATCAGAGCCTGGGCTCCACTGCTGAATGTAATTAGGAATGTAATTTAGTCTAACCTTATTCATAGCCAATCCAATTTAAAGCATATATATTGCATTCAAGTGTAAGTTAAAAGACTCGCTATAGTATGTACCAGATTGCACAACTTCAAGCTGAAAAATGCAAAAGTTCCGTATCAATAGGAGGGGGGATACCCTCCTCCCACACCCTCCCCCTGATCATTACGCTCTCTCAGGCTTGGTCTCTTGCAATTTATCACTCCCAACTCTCACCCAATGTTGGCAGTCCTGTATTTAAGAATGAGATAGAAAGATTTGTAGACACACAAGGCATCAAGAAGTATGGGGAGGAAGCAGTAACATGGTATTAAGATGAAGGATCAGCCATGATCATATTGAATGATGAGGTAGGCTAAAATCGTTGAATGAGCTCCTCATGTTCCCACTTTACTGAGCTTCTATAATACACAGAGAAGGCTACATAAGGCATAAAAAGGGATGCTTACATGAGACTGAGCAAGAGTACAAAGCCAAGTGGAGTATGAAAAATGTTGGGATGAAATTAAAGGAGAAATTAAGAAAGCAAATAGAGGGTATGAAATATATTGGCAAATAAAAATTGGAGAAAAAAGGAAAAAGGATGAGGAGGAGCCCGAGGGCTGAGGGAGAGGTGGGAAGGGGAGGAGACAGCAAGGGTTAACAGAATTGAGAAAATTCGATGTTCAAGCCAAAAGGATGCAGGCTCCCCAAGCGGAATATGAGGTGCTGTTCCTCCAATTTGCGGTGTTGCTCACTCTGGCCGTGGAGGAGGCCCAGGACAGAGAAGTCGGATACGGAATGGAAGGGGGAGTTGAAGTGCTGAGCCACCAGGAGGTCAGGTTGGTTATTGCGGACCGAGCGGAGGTGTTCGGCGAAACGATCGCCAAGCCTCCGTTGGTCTCACCGATATAGATCAGCTGGCATCCAGAGCAGCGGATGCAGTAGATGAGGTTGGAGGAGGTGCAGGTGAACCTCTGTCGGACCTGGAAGGAGTGCTTAGGTCCCTGACAGGAGTGGAGGGGGGAGGTAAAGGGACAAATGTAGCATCTCTTGCGGTTGCAAGGGAAAGTGCCCGGGGAAGGGGTGGAGCGGGAGGGAAGGGAAGAATTGACAAGGGAGTTGCGGAGGGAGCGGTCTTTGCGGAAGGCAGACAGGGGGGGAGATGGGAAGATGTGGTGAGTGGTGGGGTCACGTTGGAGGTGGCAAAATTGGCGGAGGACTATGTGTCAGATGTCAGAGAGTAATGGTGGATGGCTGTTTGTCAGGTTGGAAGCCGGTGACCAGTGGGGTGCCTCAGGGATCTGTGTTGGGTCCACTGTTGTTTGTCATGTACATCAATGATCTGGATGATGGGGTGGAAAATTGGATAAGTAAGTATGCAGATGATACTAAGATAGGTGGTATTGTGGATAATGAAGTAGATTTTCAAAGTCTATAGAGAGATTTGGGCCATTTGGAAAAGTGGGCTGAAAGATGGCAGATGGAGTTTAATGCTGATAAGTGTGAAGTGCTACATCTTGGCAGGACAAATCAAAATAGGACGTACATGGTCAATGGTAGGGAATTGAGGAATGCTGCTGAACAGAGGGATCTAGGAATAACTGTGCATAGTTCCCTGAAGGTGGAATCGCATGTAGATAGGGTGGTAAAGAAAGCCTTTGGTGTGCTGGCCTTTATAAATCAGAGCATTGAATATAGGAGTAGGGAAGTAATGTTAAAATTGTACAAGGCATTGGTAAGACCAATTCTGGAGTATGGTGTACAATTTTGGTCGCCTAGTTATAGGAAAGATGTCAACAAAATAGAGAGAGTACAGAGGAGATTTACTAGAATGTTGCCAGGGTTCCAGCAACTATGTTACAGAGAAAGGTTGAACAAGTTAGGTCTTTATTCTTTGGAGTGCAGAAGGTTAAGGGGGGGACTTGATTGAGGTCTTTAAATGATGAAAGGGATAGACAGAGTTAACGTGGATACGTTTTTTCCCATTGAGGGTAGGGAAGATTCAAACAAGAGGGCATGACATGAGAATTAAGGGACAGAAGTTTCGGGGTAACGTGAGGGGGAACTTCTTTACTCAAAGGGTGGTGGCTGTGTGGAATGAGCTTCCAGCAGAAGTGGTGGAGGCAGGATCGATTTTAACATTTAAGAGTAAAGTGGATAGGTATATGGACGGGAAGGGAATGGAGGGGTATGGTCTGAGTGCAGGTAGATGGGACTAGGGGAAAACAAATGGTCGGCACGGACTGGAAGGGCCGAGAGGGCCTGTTTCCGTGCTGTAATTGTTATATGGTTATATGGTTATATGGTGTTGTATGTGCTGGCTGGTGGGGTGAAAGGTGAGGACCAGGGGGACTCTGCCCTTGTTGCGAGTGGGGGAATGGGGAGAGAGGGCAGTGTTGCGGGGTATGGAGGAGACCCTGGTGCGAGACTCATCTATAGTGGGGGAGGGGAATCCCCGTTCTCTGAAGAATGAGGACATTTGTGATGGCCTGGTGTGGAACACCTCATCCTGGGAGCAGATGCGGCGCAGACGGAGGAATTGGGAATAGGGGATGGAGTCCTTACAGGAAGCAGGGTGGGAGGAAGAGTAGTCCAGGTAGCCGTGGGAGTCAGTGGGTTTGTAGTGGATGTCGGTCAGGAGTGTATCCCCTGCAATGGAGATGGTGAGGTCAAGGAATGGTAGGGAAGTGTTGAAAATGGTCCAGATGTATTTGAGTGCCGGATGGAAGTTGGTGGTGAAACGGATGAAGTCAGTCAGTTGTGTGTGGCTGCAGGAGGTGACATCAAAGCAGTTGTTGATGTAGTATAAGTATATTGAAAGCAGATATTTGTATGTAGAACAATAGCTAACAAGAGAAGAGAAGTACGAGAAGAATGTAGAACAATAGCTAACAAGAGAAGTTGGAAGAGAAGGAGGGGGAGGAGCAACACCCGACCGGTAAGCTTTAAAATGAAGGCCGGGGCTTGTTTTTCTCAGAGGCCCACAGGAGCCGTTGGAAGAGAAGGAGGGGGAGGAGTGACACCCGACCGGTAAGCTTTACAATCAGGCTTGTTTTTACCTAAATCTATAACGTTCCATTCGGAGAAGTGGTTTTTTTGAGGAAGCCGCTGATTGGTGGGAAGTGGACTAGGGTAAGCAGCTGATTGGTGGGAAGTGGACCAGGGTAAGCAGCTGATTGGCAGTCAGATTCCAGCAGTTTGTAGTGTACTTTGTATTGTGTTGATATTGTATCCTGTAGTATGAAGGCCAGGGCAGTGTACTGTTCTGGATGTCAGATGTGGGAGGTCAGGGAATCTGATAGCCCTCCAGACGTCTGCATCTGCGCCAGGTGTGTCGAGATGGGGCTCCTAAAGGACTGTGTTAGGAACCTGGAGCAGCATCTCGATGACCTCCGTATGGTCAGGGAGAGTGAGGAGGTCATAGAGAGGAGCTACAGGGAGGTAGTCACTCCCAGACCACAGGAGGCAGACAAGTGGGTCACGGTTAGGAAGGGCAAGGGGCAGAGGCAGGGGCTAGAGAGTACCCCTGTGACTGTACACCTGGAAAATAGGTACTCGGGTTTGAGTACGATTGGAGGGGACAGCCTAGCTGGGGGCAGCAACAGCGGCCGGGTCTCCGGCACAGAGACCGGCCCTGATGCTCAGAAGGGTAACAAAAAGAGGAGGGCAATTGTAATAGGGGACTCTAGTTAGGGGGTCGGATGGGCGATTCTGTGGACGCAGACGGGAGACCCGGATGGTAGTTTGCCTCCCTGGTGCCAGGGTCTCGCATGTGTCGGAACGTGTCCAAAAGATTCTGAAAAAGGAGGGAGAGGAGCCTGATGTTGTGGTACACATAGGTACCAATGACATAGGCAGAAAAAGAGACGAGGTCCTGAAGGGAGAATTTAGGGAGTTGGGGGGAAAGGTAAGGAGAAGGACCAAAAGGGTAACGATTTCAGGATTACTACCTGTGCCACGTGACACAGTGAGAGTAGGAATGGAATGAGGTGGAGGATAAATGCGTGGCTGAGGGACTGGTGCACTGGGCAGGGATTCAAGTTTCTTGATCACTGGGACCTCTTTTGGGGAAGGCATGATCTGTACAAAAAGGACGGGTTGCACTTGAACCCGAGGGGGACCAATATCCTGGTAGGGAGATTTGCAAAGGCTACTGGGGAGACTTTAAACTAGAAAGGCTGGGGGGAGGGACTCGGGTAGAGGGAGCTAGGGGACAGGGTGTGGGGCAAGAGGCAGAGAAGGGAAGCACTCGGACCCAAAATGTAGGCGAGAAAGAGGAAAAAGATAATAGACAGAGAATAAGGGATGGTGGGTTTCTAAAATGTGTATATTTTAATGCTAGGAGCATTGTAAGAAAGGTGGATGAACTTAGAGCCTGAATTGACACCTGGAAATATGATGTTGTGGCAATCAGTGAAACATGGTTGCAGGAGGGCTGTGATTGGAAACTAAATATTCCAGGATTTCGTTGCTTCAGGTGTGATAGAATTGGAGGGACCAGAGGTGGAGGTATTGCATTGCTTGTCAGAGAGGATATTACAGCCGTACTTTGGCAGGATAGATTAGAGGGCTCGTCTCGGGAGGCTATTTGGGTGGAACTGAGAAGTGGGAACGGTGTAGCAACACTTTTAGGGGTGTATTATAGACCGCCAAATGGGGAGCGAGAATTGGAAGAGCAAATATGTAAGGAGATAGCAGATATTAGTAGTAAGCACAAGGTAATGATTGTGGGAGATTTCAATTTTCCAAAAATAGACTGGGAAACACATTCTGTAAATGGGCTGGATGGTTTGGAGTTTGTAAAATGTGTGCAGGATAGTTTTGTGCAGCAGTACATAGAGGTGTCGACCAGAGAAGGGGCAGTGCTGGACCTCCTGTTAGGAAATGAGGCAGTTCAGGTGATGGAGGATGCGGTGGTGAGCACTTCGGGACCAGTGATCACAATACCATTAGTTTCAATATAATTATGGAGAGAGTCAGAACTGGACCTAGGGTGGAGATTTTTGATTGGAGAAAGGCTAACTTTGAGGGAATGCGTAAGGATTTAAAAGGAGTGAATTGGGATACTTTGTTTTATGGGAAGGATGCAGAAGAGAAATGGAGGACATTTAAAGGGGAAATTATAAGAGTACAGAATCTTTATGTCCCTGTTAGGTTGAAAGGAAATAGTAAAAATTGGAAAGAGCCATGGTTTTCAAGGGAAATTGGACAATTGTTTCGAAAAAAGAGAGATATCTACAATAATTATAGGAGGCATGGAGTAAATGAGGTGCTAGAGGAGTATAAAGAATGTAAAAAGAATCTTAAGAAAGAAATTAGGAAAGCTAAAAGAAAATATGAGGTTGCTTTGCAAGAAAGGTGACAGTAAATCCAAAGGGTGCAAAAGGATAACGAAGGATAAAATTGGACCATTAGAGAGCCAGAATGGACAGCTATCTGCAGAGCCAAAAGAGATGGGGGAGATATTGAACAATTTATTTTGTTCGGTATTCACCAAGGAGAAGGATATTGAACTCTGTGAGGTAAGGGAAAAAAGTAGAGTAGCTATGGAAACTATGAGATTCAAAGAGGAGGAAGTACTGACACTTTTGAAAAATATAAAAGTGGATAAGTCTCCAGGTCCTGACAGGATATTCCCTAGGACATTGAGGGAAGTTAGTGTAGAAATAGCAGGAGCTATGACAGAAATGTCATTAGAAACGGGAATAGTGCCGGAGGATTGGCGTACTGCGCATGTTGTTCCATTGTTTAAAAAGGGTTCAAAGAATAAACCTAGCATTTATAGACCTATTAGTTTGACGTCAGTGGTGGGCAAATTAATGGAAAGGATACTTAGAGATAATATATATAAGCATCTGGATAAGCAGGGTCTGATCAGGAACAGTCAACATGGATTTGTGCCTGGAAGGTCATGTTTGACAAACCTTCTTGAATTTTTTTGAAGCGGTTACTAGGGAAATTGATGAGGGTAAAGCAGTGGATGTTGTCTATATGGATTTCAGTAAGGCCTTTGACAAGGTTCCCCATGGAAGGTTGGTTAAGAAGGTTCAATCTTTGGGTGTTAATGGTGGAGTAGCAAGATGGATTCAACAGTGGCTGAATGGGAGATGTCAGAGAGTAATGGTGGATGGCTGTTTGTCAGGGTGGAAGCCGGTGACCAGTGGGGTGCCTCAGGGATCTGTGTTGGGTCCACTGTTGTTTGTCATGTACATCAATGATCTGGATGATGGGGTGGAAAATTGGATAAGTAAGTATGCAGATGATACTAAGATAGGTGGTGTTGTGATAATGAAGTAGATTTTCAAAGTCTACAGAGAGATTTGGGCCATTTGGAAAAGTGGGCTGAAAGATGGCAGATGGAGTTTAATGCTGATAAGTGTGAAGTGCTACATCTTGGCAGGACAAATCAAAGTAGGACGTACATGGTAAATGGTAGGGAATTGTGGAATGCAGTGGAACAGAGAGATCTAGGAATAACTGTGCATAGTTTCCTGAAGGTGGAATCGCATGTAGCTAGGGTGGTAAATAAAGCCTTTGGTGTGCTGGCCTTTATAAATCAGAGCATTGAATATAGGAGTAGGGAAGTAATGTTAAAATTGTACAAGGCATTGGTAAGACCAATTCTGGAGTATGGTGTACAATTTTGGTCGCCTAAATATAGGAAGGATGTCAACAAAATAGAGAGAGTACAGAGGAGATTTACTAGGATGTTGCTTGGGTTCCAGCAACTATGTTACAGAGAAAGGTTGAACAAGTTAGGTCTTTATTCTTTGGAGCGCAGAAGGTTAAGGGGGGGCTTGATTGAGGTCTTTAAAATGATGAAAGGGATAGACGTGGATAAGCTTTTCCCATTGAGGGTAGGGAAGATTCAAACAAGAGGGCATGACATGAGAATTAAGGGACAGAAGTTTAGGGGTAACGTGAGGGGGAACTTCTTTACTCAGAGGGTGGTGGCTGTGTGGAATGAGCTTCCAGCAGAAGTGGTGGAGGCAGGATCGATTTTAACATTTAAAAGTAAAGTGGATAGGTATATGGATGGGAAGGGAATGGAGGGGTATGGTCTGAGTGCAGGTAGATGGGACTAGGGTCAAAACAAATGGTCAGCACGGACTGGAAGGGCCGAGAGGGTCTGTTTCCGTGCTGTAATTGTTATATGGTTATATGGTTATATAAGAGGAATCATTTTAACAAAGAGTAAGAGTTGAGGTTCAATACATTCTGGTCAGGGTGAAAGGCAAAGTTTGAAGATGTTGAAGGTTTGATCACAAAAAAGGGAAGCATAGGACAGGAATAGAAAACTGGAATTGAGTGAGTCTCAAGGAATATGGGGGACGTAAGAGATAATTTAAGAAAGGAATTAGCTGGGCAAAAAATGGGCCGTGAAATATTCTTGGCATGTAAGGTGAATTCTAAAGCATTATATAACTATACCAAGAGCAAGAAGGTAACCAGAGAAAGAGTGGAACCACCTCTGGACCAAAGAGGATCCAAATGGACAAAATAATTGATATCTGGAGCCAAGGGATGTAGCTAAAGATCTAAATGAATACTTCTAGTCTCTCTTCGCCATAGAGGAGCACCTGGAAGATAGTGAATTCAGGTGGTGGAGATGATGACTTCCTGGAGGCATTAAATGGAGGCTTTGGTCAACTTGTACAGTAAGGACTTATAAATCGTTCATCCATATGGCAGAATATAAATTTAGCAGCTGTCATTGCAAACAAAAGTGTAACATTCCAGATAAATATTGTTACCAAAATGCACCAATTAAAGCCTGAAAAGCTACATTGGGGGAGTATTGTTAGATGAAAAGAATATAAGAATTGGGTGGTTAAAAATATTTTGGAAATGTTGATCTTTCAGCGCGCGGCCGCGGAAACCCGGGCGCGAGCGAGGCGCGCGGCCGCGGAACCCCGGGCGCGAGCGAGGCGCGCGGCCGCTGCCGGCTTCAGCTGTTCTGAACTTTCTTGACTTAGTCAGCTAGTACCATGGCGTCCAGTGAGGAGGATGGCGTGGTGGAAGAGAAGGAAAGCAAGAAGAAGATGTCGAGTCCGCTGGCCACTGCCTGGCTCACGTTCTATAATATTGCCATGACTGCTGGGTAAGGGCTTGAATGTCTTTGCGTTGCAAAATCAGTGAGAGCGTTTTCCAATTGCAAAGCTTTGGTTCACCTATTTTGAAGCAATGTTTTTTGTACAAGTTCCTTTAAGGATTAAGCGTTTGTGCAAACTTTTCTGCAGAGACGCGTTTAGCCCGTTTTGATGTCAGCGATGTGTTTTAGAGGCAAAATAGAAAATGAATGTGGGATTTTGTTGGTGTGCCTTGAATGAAGGAGTGCCTGGTTAGTCTAGCATTTCCATATTTGGTTGATCACAGAAGGTGCGTCATCTTTCATCGCAACTGTTAAGTATAGACTGACACTGTGGTAAGGGGCATGCCATAGGGGAGGTTGTTCTGCTTTCCTCGGCGGATTTCCCCAGCTTGCATAGAGCGTGCTTCTTAGTCGAGCAGGCCATTAATTTGTACGCGAGATCTATAAAAAGGACACTAAACATGACCCTGTTTGTCATTTGTCCAATAGTTATTGCAGCGCGGGTCATTTTTTTAACCCATTCTGTGTTGCACACGTTGTATTGCTTGGAGCTCCGTAACTAGACTGTAAAAATCAGTTTATCGGATTCACTTGCTCGTTTGTCACTTAATGTCATTAAAAAACACTTTAATTTTAAGTTGTTATTTATTCTGCAATCATTGTTTTATATTTATGAAATTGCATAATTCTTTTTTAACGAGCCGTTCAATTGCCTTAATTTATATAACTTCACACAGTTTGGTTTCATTTGTAAAACGTAGTGGTCTTTTTTGAGATTTACACAAGAGACCTTGTAGAGGGTTATCTTGGAGGTGTGGAAGATCACGAGGAGAATAAATAGGGGTAATGCACAGCCTTTTACTAATAGTGGGGAAAGATTTAATAGGAACCTGAGGGGCAACTTTTTGTGGTGGTGGTTATACAGAACAAGCTGACAGGAGGTAATTGAGGCAAGCACTGTACAACATTTAAAAGACGGGCACGTGGCCATGAAAGGTTTGGAGGGATATGGAACAAATGCAGGCAGGTGGGATTAGTGTTGTTGGGGCATCGTTGTCAGCATGGACAAGCTGAGCTGAAGATTCTGTTTCCGTGCTGTATGACTATGTCACTATGACCTTTTATGTTCAGTGTGAAACCAAGGCATGTTATGATGAATGAATGTATATATTATTTGAAGTTTTTCATATTGTATCAGAGTCTAAAGCATGAACTTTCATTTTGATATTTAGATCAGGATAGAAAGATAGAAACATGGAAAAATAGATGCAGGAGTAGGCCATTCGGCCCTTTGAGCCAATACTGCCATTCAATATGATAATGGTTGATCATCTAAAATCAGTACCCCATTTCTGCTTTTACCCAATAGTCCTTGATTCCTTTTGCCCTAAGTTAAATCTAACTCTCTCTTGAAAACATCCAATGAATTGGCCTCCACTGCCTTCTGTGGCAGAGAATTTCACAGAATCACAGCTCCCTGGATAAAAGCAATGGTGACCTAGATACAAAACACACTTACATTTTATTATAGATAACTATTTGTATTTATGTAATGACTTTGAACATGTCGGAGAACACAAGAAATCTGGAGGGAAGGAAGACGTATTCATGGAGTAATTGACATGCAGCATGGACACAGACCCTTCAGCCCAATTCATCCATGCCGACCAGATTTGATAACGGAGTTAATCCCATTTGTCAGATGGCCCATATCCCGACCAACCTTTTCTATCCATGTCAATCCAAATGTCTTTTCAATGTTGCTATTGTATCTGGCACTACAGTTTCCTGTGGCAGCTTGTTTTATGTTTATACACCACTCTTACCTTGAGCGTGAGGGAAAGATTTAAAAAGAACCCTCAGTAATATCCTGGTAATAACTTTGTGAATATTTTATGCAACCTTTCCAGTGGAATGATAATGTTCTAATAGCCGGGTGACCAAAACTACACACAGTATTCCAAAGATGGTCTCACCAACTTCTTATGTAGCAGCAGCAGCGGCATAATGTGGGGGATTGAGAAGATAAAGTGGTGGTGATAGTTGTGATTTACATATCCAGAGTTAGATGATCTGATGGTTGTCTGACTGGATGAGACTATCAAGAAAATGCTGGATGGAAACAAGAAGGAATTTAAATGTAAGGCAAAAAATAGTGCACTTGTGGCATTATTCTCTTGGCAGCTAAAATGGTGATAATGAGGTGAATGGGACTTGGTGAGAAATAGAATAAAGCTGCGGTGCCTCTAGTGAAGATTCTGATGAAGAATCCAGGACATGAAAAGTTAATTAACTGTTTCTCTTCCCACAGATGCTGCCCGACCTGCTGAGTGTTTCCAACATTATTTGATTTTATTAGTGTGGCTAGTAGAGCTGCTGCCTTGTGGTTCAATGACCCTGATTCAGATTTGAACTTTGATGCTTTCCATGTGGATATTACATATTCTCCCTGTGACTGTGTGTGTGTTTCGTCCGGGATTTCCTCCCACATGCCAGAGATGTATGTGTATTGGTATATCAATTTTCCCCAATGTGTGTAAGTGAATAGAAGGATCTGCAGGAGTTGATGGAGAAAATGGAGGGAAGAATGTGCAAAGTGTAATTGAAGTGTAAAAGAAGCTTGAGGGCTAATACTAACTGTAAACTGAATGGTCTGTTTCTATGCCTTATGAGCGTAGAATATGGACAAAGGTCATTAAGCGGGTAAGCTTTCTTTTGGAAACACAAGGAACTGCAGATATAGGAATCTTGAGCTAAAAACAAAGTGCTGGAACAACTCAGCAGGTAAGAAGCATCTGTGGAGGAGATGGAGGGGGGAAGAAAGCTAGAAAAGAGAGATGCAAAAGAGAGATGGGGATGGGACAAAGCCCGACCAGTGATAGGTGGATATAAGTGAAAGGGGGTAGCATTGATTGGCAGATGGATGAGATAAATGACAAAGACGAGAGGTAGAAACGATGCCAATAAAGACATGTAAAGTGGAAGGGGGTGGAGAAGGGGAAAGAAAGTGGATAAAAGCAATGGGAGATCAGCGTCTGAAGGATAGGAAATGACTAGGGGAGGGAGGAGATGGTGGAAGGGGCCAGGGGAAAGAGAGGGGGCGGTTCGGGGATGTTACTTTGAGTTCTCCAGTTTCATGCTCATTCTGCTGGGTTAGAAAATATGAGGTGCTATTCCTCCAGTTTTGTTTGGCAACACTGGTAATGATGTAAGCCAAGGGGAGAAAGGTCGGAATGGGAAGGCGAGCTAAAATAGTTAACAACCATGAGAGTTGGCAGACAGTGCAAGTGTTTGGTGGAACAATTGCCAAGTGTATGTTTTGGCCTTGCCAATGCAAAGGAGGTCACATTGCCACAAATGCATCAGGCAAGGTTGGAAAAGGTTCATGTGAACCTCTGTCACACCTGGAATGGAAGCTGGAGTCTTTGCAAGGAAATGAGAGCGGAGGTATAGGGACATATGTTGCATCTCCTATAGGAGATAGTGCCCAGGGAAGGTGCTGGGTGGCCAGGAATGGTTGTGGAGTGTGAGTGGAGGCTTGGTTTTGAAATTGGCCTGTATTCACAAATATGTGCAGTAAATATAATGGTAGACCAGAACTGTGAAAAGTTTAATGAACTAAAACTGGAAAATCTCAGGTATTTGCTTGTAGTTTTTTCGCGAAGATGTAAAGACAACCACATATACACAGACACTTACATGATCAGAGTTTTAATAAGTACTAGACCAAGTGGGACCCGTTGGGTCCCGTCCCCTCAACGCGCGATTGTGAGGGGGGGGGGGGGGGGGGGGGGATTTTCAGTAGTGGATTTTAAAAGTAATTCCAATTGCACCTCCCCTGCCTGCTACAATTGCAAAACCAACTGTTGAATTTGCCCTCCCCCTCCTGTTGAAGGACTTAGTGCAGAGTGTTCCTGTCTTGCAACTTTGTGTTGAGGTGTGTTGGAAGCTGTGAGCAATGATTTTAACAGAAGAAATCTTGTGAAAGTTGGCTTTAATTGTGAATAACTTGTGAAATATAGGATCCAATCTTAAGTGAACCTGATCACTGCCTGGAGGGGAAAAATGCAAGTCCGAATATGTAAAAATGTACGCGTTACCACGTAGCAATTTGGCGAAAATCTAAAGCCACATGCATATGTACACGTACAAGATGAAAGTTATAGAGAGATATATACTAGACCAAGTGGTACCCGTTGGGTCCCGTCCCCTCAATGTGGGGGGGGGGGGGGGGCGGCCTGCTGCATCACTAACCCCCGCCCCCCCCCCCCCCTTTGATATTATATTAATATTATTCATTCATTCCTGTGGCCTGGTCCCCCAATGCAACCGTTCACGAACACAATATTGCACCACTAACCCATAGCTCCCACGGGAGGCGTGCTCCCCCAATGGAAGCCGTTCCCGAATGTAAGATTCCAGCACTCCCCTGCCTCCCTCAGCAGTGGTCTTAAAAAAAATTCCAATTGCACCTCCCCTGCCTGCTGGAGCAGTTCCAATTGTAATACCAATTGGCGCTCCCCCTCCTGTTGCACGACTAAGTTCAGAGTGTTCCTGTCTTGCAACTTTGTATCGAAGTGTGTTGGAAGCTGTGAGGAATGATTTTAAAAGTAAAAATATTGTGAAAGAGGGCGGAGAGAAAAAGAGAGAGAGGGCAGAGAGAAAGAGGACAGAGAGAGCCAAGAGAGAGGGCAGATAGAGCCAAGAGAGGCAGGCAGAGAGAGGTTACCGCATAGTTTTTTCGCAAAGATGTAAAAACACGCACATATATTATATATATATATATATATATATATATATATATATATATATATATATATATATACACACATACATACACACACAAGATCAGAGTTTTAATAGGTAAGACCAAGTGGGACCCGTTGGGTCCCGTCCACTCAACGTGTGGCGTTGGGGGAGGGGTGGCTGCGGCCACACACACACTAACTACCCTCCACACACACACTCTCCCCCCCCTTGATATTATATTAATATTATTCATGGCTAGAGAGGGCAGAGACAGGGTGAGGGCAGGGATGGGGAGAGAGAGGGAGGGGGACAGAGATGGAGGGGGCATAGAGGGAGGGCGGCGCAGAGAGGGAGGGAGGGTGGGGCAGGGAGGGCGGCGCAGAGAGGGGGGGGGGTCAGCCCGTGGCAGCAGCCTCCCCACCAGGCACCGGGCGGCACACCCGAGTGACACTGCATCGGGCGTGGACCCCGAGTGAGGCCTCGGGCGGGCGTCGACCCGAAGATGGGGGGAGCGCAGAGAGGGAGGTGGTAGAGTTTGAGCGGCGTCACGGGAGGGCTGGTTCCCGAACGCAATATACCCTCGCTCCAGCTCCAGGCTCTGCTCCAGCTCTGGTCCAGTCGCCATGTTCAGCCCGCGGCAGCAGCCTCTCCACAAGGCGCTGACCCGAGGACCCCGAGCAAGGCGGGCGAGCATTGACCCAAGGACTCCGAGCGAGGCGGCAGGCGGCGTTGACCAAAGGACCGTGAGTTCTGCAGCCGCAGTCTTCAGTCCACGGCCCAACTTCATTTACGGGGCATCTTTTGAATAACTGGGGGGGGGGGGGGAGAAGAGGGAGGGATCGGGGGGGGGGGGGGGGGTGTGATGTCATTTGCAGCACGTGGAAGATGGCACCGAACAGACCCATTGTGACGATGAAACGGACCCATTGTCATCAATGAAAGCCAGTCGTTTAAATTCGGTCTTTTGATGATTTTCAACTTTAATCTGAAATGTTCAGATAATGTGATCCCGGCCTCAACGAGAAAAATGTCAACCGGAATATATACATTTTTTATTGTTACCACGTAGTTTTTTTGCGAAGTTGTAAAGACACCCACATATACACATATACACGTACAAGATCAGAGTTTTAGTGTATACTAGACCAAGTGCAGACCCGTTGGGTCTGTTCCCCGAATGCGCATTTATTAAAAATGTGTATGTAAAAATGGCTAAATGTAATGAGGAGTGCATTAGTGAATGTAAAAATGTAATGTCTAGTGAAATGGAAAAGTATATAGATATATATATATATATCATATAATCATATATCATCACATAACATTATGTGTGTGTGTGTATATATATATGTATATGTATATGTATGTGTGTATATAATATATATATATATATATATATATATATATATATATATATATATATATATATATAAATACACACACACACACACACACACACACACACACACACACACACACACACACACACACACACATACATGATGATATGTGATGTATGATATGATGATGGATATAAGAACAGAACAATACTTTATTTCCCTTTGATTTGTGACTCACCCTCTCTTTCACCCATTTCCTTACTTTATTTCGCTAACAAATATTTATCATTCTAAAACCTAAACAGAACAATTGTACATCAATTTTGTATCATTTTGTCCTTGAGTTTCATACCTCACATTTTTTCTTCATTTGATTTTTGACCATGGTCCCGATCCAAGACTCTTCAAGTGTTGAGAAAATTATTTTTGTTGTCATCAGTTCCCTTTTAATCTCTTGAAAATGTAAATAACATGTCTGCTTAACCTTTGGATTGGAACCTGAGTGGAACAACTCGGGCAGGATACAATCAGTGGCCTCAAGCAAATCAACAACACTGCTCTCACATGGAAGCTGAAGCTTTGGTGCCTTCAATTTGGTCTACTGCCCCGACTCATGTGGCCAATTACCATCTACGAGGTCACTTTATCCCATGTCAACCAGCTGGAGAGACTGGTGAACTCACGTGAGGAAGTGGCTTGGGCTACCGTGATGCCTCAGCAGCATAGGGTTCTATGGGAATGGAGCCCTCTCACTGCCAGTCTCAAGCCTGGTGGAGGAATACAAATGTGCCAAAGTGAGGCTGGACATGACACTAACAGAATCCCGGGACCCAATAATAAGAGGTGTCGCTCCAACCCTAGCAACAGGGAGGAAATGGACTCCAGCAGCAGTGGTACTGGACGCAAAATCCGCCCTCCAACACCGGGACATAGTGGGCCATGTCCAACAAGGCCGAGGGGGCTTTGGCCTGCGAGCAATGAAACCTACCTGGCAAAAGGCTACTCCAGCTGAACGTCGGCACCTGGTGGTGGAGGAGGTGCGCCACCAGGAAGAGGCAGCCAGGTGTGCCAAAGCCATATCCCAAGTCAAACAAGGCCGCTGGATGACGTGGGATGGCGTTGAGAGGAGAAAGATCACATGGAGAGAGCTGTGGACCATGGAGTCAAATAAGTTGGGCTTCATTATCAGAGCCACCTATGATGTCCTTCCCTCTCCCACAAACCTAAATCTTTGGCTGGAAGAGGATCCAGCCTGCCCCCTGTGTGCAGTTCTAGCAAACATCAAGCACATCCTTGTCCATTGTAAGACCAGCCTAGCACAAGGCAGATACACCTGGCGACACAACCAGGTGGTGAGGTGTTTGGCAGCTGAACCCGAGTGCAAGAGAGTTACCACCAACACCAATGCCCAGATAACATTCCCGCAAATACCATCCTTTGTCCGGGAAGGAGAGAACCGGAGGACCAACCCCTTGCCTCTCAACTCGTGCCCACTGAACACAGCCAGGGAATGGAAAATGCGTGTTGACCTAGGTTTTCGTTCCCAGTTGAAATCGCCGTTACCATTCTGCGACCAGACCTCGTTCTCTGGTCCAACTCCTGTCGGCGTGTTTTCATCATTGAGCTGACGGTCCCATGGGAGGAGGCTGTGGACGAGGATTATGAAAGGAAAAAGCTTTGATATTCAAACCTTGCAGCAGAGGCAGAGGAGTGAGGTTGGAGGTTAAGTGTGTGTCCAGTGGAGGTGGGGTGCAGGGGCTTTGTAGCCAGTTCCGCCGCAAGGCTCCTGAGGGAAGTAGGAGTCAAAGGGCAGGCACAAAGGAGGGCAATAAAATAACTTGCCAATGCCGCCGAACGGAGCAGTCACTGGCTGTGGCTGAAGAGGAAAAATGCTGTCTGGGCTGCCACGTGACCATCTAGAGGCTAACAATACGACACACACCCAGGTCTGATCAACCTGCAGTGGGCCTGCCTCGACTGAGGGTGTCTTGTGATAAAAGGTCAAAACACCCAATGACGTTGAGGTACACAACTGAAGATGTGTCTGATTGTTAGCAAATTCACCTGGTGGTCATACCCAAGAATGTCAATTGTAGTGAATATTAGGGATTGTAACATCCAGTCCTACTAATCAATCTCACATTTTTTCTTCATTTGATTTTTGACCATGGTCCTGATCCAAGTCTCTTCAAGTGTTGAGAAAATTATTTATATTATCAGTTCCCTTTAATCTCTTGAAAATGTAAATAACATTTCTGCTTAACCTTCTGGATCTCACTGAAATCCTGGTACAAGCCTTGGAATAGTTTAATCAGATCCTTGTTGTATTTCTCTCCAAGTCTGACATATTCTCCCTGTTTTCTCACAGTATTCCATGTGTTGTTATGATCCACCATTCTTTAACTCGTGTCTGCTTTAAAGCCATGATGAATGAACTCTGGTTGCAACACATTTTCTTATTAGTTTAATCTATTCATGTCACTTTAGTTTAATCAGACACATTTGGTGTTCTTGCTGCTTATCCTTGTACGGTCTCTCGTCACTCAGACAATTTTCTATCCATGTCAATCATTTGTAAAATTGATAGATGTCTAATTGGGTATGAAATTGAAATCTGATATTACTTGTGCCCCAACCCAAATGTAGCCATGTGAATCCAGCCTGACCATTTGCTATAAATATAATCTTAAATGCACTGTTCATGTTCCAATAATCTTAAGAAATATCATGCTAACTTGGATGAAATACTAAGTGGAATTGGTGTTGCTTGACACAACTGTGAAGGTTTAGCAGAAATATATACAGTGGCTTGCAAAAGTTTTCATACCCCTTGAACTTTTCCACATTTTGTCACGTTACAACCACAAACGTAAATGTATTTTATTGGGATTTTATGTGATAGACCAACACAAAGTGGTGCGTAATTGTGAAGTGGAAGGAAAATGATACATGCTTTCCAAATTTTATTACAAATAAAATGAACTGAAAAGTGTGGTGTGCAAAAGTATTCTGCCCCCCTGAGTCAATACTTTGTAGAACCACCTTTCGCTGCAATTACAGCTGCACGTCTTTTGGGGTATGCCTCTACCAGCTTTGCACATCTAGAGACTGAAATTTTCGCCCATTCTTCTTTGCAAAATAGCTCAAGCTCAGTCAGATTGGATGGAGAGCTTCTATGAACTCCAATGTTCAAGTCTTGCCAGAGATTCTCAATTGGAGTTTGGTCTGGACTTTGACTAGGGCATTCTAACACATGAATATGCTTTGATCTAAACCATTCCATTGTAGCTCTGGATGTATGTTTAGGGTCGTTGTCCTGCTGGAAGGTGAACCTCCGCCCCAGTCTCAAGTCTTTTGCAGACTCCAACAGGTTTTCTTCCAAGGTTGCCCTGTATTTGGCTCCATCCATCTTCCCATCAACTCTGACCAGCTTCCCTGTCCCTGCTGAAGAAAAACATCCCCACAGCATGATGCTGCCACCACCATGTTTCACAGTGGGGAAGGCGTGTTCAGGATGATGTGCAGTGTTAGTTTTCCACCACACATAGCGTTTTGCATTTAGGCCAAAAACTTCAATTTTGGTCTCATCAGACCAGAGCACCTTCCTCCACATGTTTGCTGTGTCCCCCACATGGCTTGTGGCAAACTGCAAACGGGACTTCTTATGGCTTTGTTTTAACAATGGCTTTCTTCTTGCCACTCTTCCATAAAGGCCCGATTTGTGGAGTGCACAACTAATAGTTGTCGTGTGGACAGATTCTCCCACCTGAGCTGTGGATCTCTGCAGCTCCTCCAGAGTTACCATGGGCCTCTTGGCTGCTTCTCTGATCAATGCTCTCCTTGCCGGCCTGCCAGTTTAGGTGGACGGCCGTCTTGGTAGGTTTGCAGTTGTGCCATACTCTTTCCATTTTCGGATAATGGATTGAACAGTGCTCCGTGAGATGTTCAAAGCTTGGGATATTTTTTTTATAACCTAACCCTGCTTTAAACTTCTCCACAACTTTATCCCTGACCTGTCTGGTGTGTTCCTTGGGCTTCATGATGCTGTTTGTTCACTAATGTTCTCTAACAAACCTCTGAGGCCTTCACAGAACAGCTGTATTTATACTGAGATTAGATTACACACAAGTGAACTCTATTTACTAATTAGGTGACTTCTGAAGGCAATTGGTTGCACTGGATTTTATTTAGGGGTATCAGAGTAAAGAGGGCTGAATACTTTTGCACGCCACACTTTTCAGCTTTTTGTTTGTAAAAAAAATTGAAACCCATGTATTATTTTCCTTCCACTTCACAATCATGCGCCATTTTGTGTTAGTCTATCACATAAAATCCCAATAAAATACATTTACGTTTGTGGTTGTTAACATGACAAAATCTGGAAAAGTTCAAGGGGTATGAAAACTTTTGCAAGCCACTGTATATATCTTCTGCATAGAATCGGTATTGTAAAATATCCAACAATTTCTGGTTGCGTGACCATAACCCAGGCTGTGTCTCAATTGTTAGCATTACTATCTGCGTTAGAAGGTTTCCTGTTCAATTCCCATTTAAAAGACTTGAGCGTGATTATCAAAGTGTTCATCATAATGCAATCCTGAGGGAGTACTACATTGCTTGAGAACGCTTCCTTTGGGAACTTCTCAGTTGATGATTGGCTTAAGCATTGATTTATAAAGAATTTCAGGTGCATTGCATACAGTTAACTCAATTGTATTGTTTTGAGTATACATATTATAAAGGAAAACATTGCTTCCTGAATAACAAAAGTGATAAAAATGCTAGAGAAACTCAGCGGGTGAGGCAGCATCTATAGAGCGAAGGAATAGATGACTTTTCACCTAAACATCCGAAATAGCTAATTATTTCTATAATTCAACCTGAGAATATTTGGATTCAAGAGGTATTCAATTGATCTAAAATTGGATGCTCCTGATCGGCAGGATCAGGGCTCTCGCTTAACCTTTTTTCCCTGTTGCCAGCCGGGCAACCTTGACAGCTTTTTAGGTTGCCAAATGACAATTTAGGTGGTCATTTAAGACGGTTTGCATGACGCATGCGATAATGTGCTCGGACAAAGTGCATAGTTACCAGTCGGAATTATGCGCAATGACGCATTCACATAATGTTCAAGAACGAACTACAGATGTTGGAAAATCGAAGGTAGACAAAAGTGCTGGAGAAACTCAGCGGGTGCAGCAGCATCTATGGAGCGAAGGAAATAGGCAACATTTCAGGCCAAACCCCATCAGTCTGAAGAAGGGTTTCGGCCCGAAACGTTGCCTATTTCCTTTGCTCCATACATGCTGCTGCATCCGCTGAGTTTCTCCAGCACTTTTAACCATACAAATAACCATATAACAATTACAGCACGGAAACAGGCCCTCTCGGCCCTTCCAGTCCGTGCCGACCATTTGTTTTCCCCTAGTCCCATCTACCTGCACTCAGACCATACCCCTCCATTCCCTTCACGTCCATATACCTATCCACTTTACTCTTAAATGTTAAAATCGATCCTGCCTCCACCACTTCTGCTGGAAGCTGATTCCACACAGCCACCACCCTCTGAGTAAAGAAGTTCCCCCCCTCACGTTACCCCGAAACCTCTGTCCCCTTAATTCTCATGTCATGCCCTCTTGCTTGAATCTTCCATACCCTCAATGGGAAAAAACGTATCCACGTCAACTCTGTCTATCCCTTTCATCATTTTAAAGACCTCAATCAAAGTCCCCCCTTAACCTTCTGCGCTCCAAAGAATAAAGACCTAACTTGTTCAACCTTTCTCTGTAACATAGTTGCTGGAACCCTGGCATCATTCTAGTAAATCTCCTCTGTACTCTCTCTATTTTGTTGACATCCTTCCTATAACTAGGCGACCAAAATTGTACACCATACTCCAGAATTGGTCTTACCAATGCCTTGTACAATTTTAAACATTACTTCCCTACTCCTATATTCAATGCTCTGATTTATAAAGGCCAGCACACCAAAGGCTTTCTTTACCACCCTATCTACATGCAATTCCACCTTCAGGGAACTATGCACAGTTATTCCTAGATCCCTCTGTTCCACAGCATTCCTCAATTCCCTACCATTTACCATGTACGTCCTATTTTGATTTGTCCTGCCAAGATGTAGCACTTCACACTTATCAGCATTAAACTACATCTGCCATCTTTCAGCCCACTTTTCCAAATGGCCCAAATCTCTCTGTAGATTTTGAAAATCTACTTCATTATCCACAATACCACCTATCTTAGTATCATCTGCATACTTACTTATCCAATTTTCCACCCCATCATCCAGATCATTGATGTACATGACAAACAACAGTGGACCCAACACAGATTCCTGAGGCACCCCACTGGTCACCGGCTTCCAACCTGACAAACAGCCATCCACCATTACTCTCTGACATCTCCCATTCAGCCACTGTTGAATCCATCTTGCTACTCCGCCATTAACACCCAAAGATTGAACCTTCTTAACCAACCCTCCATGGGGAACCTTGTCAAAGGCCTTACTGAAATCCATATAGACAACATCCACTGCTTTACCCTCATCAATTTCCCTAGTTACCGCTTCAAAAAATTCAAGAAGGTTTGTCAAACATGACCTTCCAGGCACAAATCCATGTTGACTGTTCCTGATCAGACCCTGTTTATCCAGATGCTTATATATATTATCTCTAAGTATCCTTTCCATTAATTTGCCCACCACTGACGTCAAACTAATAGGTCTATAATTGCTAGGTTTATTCTTTGAACCCTTTTTAAACAATGGAACAACATGCGCAGTACGCCAATCCTCCGGCACTATTCCCGTTTCTAATGACATTTGAAATATTTCTGTCATAGCTCCTGCTATTTCTACACTAACTTCCCTCAATGTCCTAGGGAATATCCTGTCAGGACCTGGAGACTTATCCACTTTTATATTTTTCAAAAGTGTCAGTACTTCCTCCTCTTTGAATCTCATAGTTTCCATAGCTACTCTACTTTTTCCCCTTAACTCACCGAGTTCAATATCCTTCTCCTTGGTGAATACCGAAGAAAAGAAATTGTTCAATATCTCCCCCATCTCTTTTGGCTCTGCAGATAGCTGTCCATTCTGGTTCTCTAATGGTCCAATTTTATCCCTCGTTATCCTTTTGCTATTAATATAGCTGTAGAAACCCTTTGGGTTTACTTTCACCTTTCTTGCCAAAGCAACCTCATATCTTCTTTTAGCCTTCCTAATTTCTTTCTTAAGATTCTTTTTACATTCTTTATACTCCTCTAGCACATTTACTCCATGCTTCCTATAATTATTGTAGATATCTCTCTTTTTTCGAAACAAGTGTCCAATTTCCCTTGAAAACCATGGCTCTTTACAATTTTTACTATTTCCTTTCAACCTAACAGGGACATAAAGATTCTGTACTCTTACAATTTCCCCTTTAAATGTCCTCCATTTCTCTTCTACATCCTTCCCATGAAACAAAGTGTCCCAATTCACTCCTTTAAAATCCTTACGCATTCCCTCAAAGTTAGTCTTTCTCCAATCAAAAATCTCCACCCTAGGTCCAGTTCTGACTCTCTCCATAATTATATTGAAACTAATGGTATTGTGATCACTGGTCCCGAAGTGCTCACCAACGCATACCTCCGTCACCTGATCTGCCTCATTTCCTAACAGGAGGTCCAGCACTGCCCCTTCTCTGGTCGATACCTCTATGTACTGCTGCAAAAAACTATCCTGCACACATTTTACAAACTCCAAACCATCCAGCCCATTTACAGAATGTGTTTCCCAGTCTATTTTTGGAAAATTGAAATCTCCCACAATCACTACCTTGTGCTTACTACTAATATCTGCTATCTCCTTACATATTTGCTCTTCCAATTCACGCTCCCCATTTGGCGGTCTATAATACACCCCTAAAAGTGTTGCTACACTGTTCCCACTTCTCAGTTCCACCCAAATAGCCTCCCTAGACGAGCCCTCTAATCTATCCTGCCAAAGCACTGCTGTAATATCTTCTCTGACAAGCAATGCAACACCTCCCCCTCTGGTCCCTCCAATTCTATCACACCTGAAGCAACGAAATCCTGGAATATTTAGTTTCCAATCACAGCCCTCCTGCAACCATGTTTCACTGATTGCCACAACATCATATTTCCAGGTGTCAATCCAGGCTCTAAGTTCGTCCACCTTACTTACAATGCTCCTCGCATTAAAATATACACATTTTAGAAACCCACCATCCCTTATTCTCTGTCTATTATCTTTTTCATCTTTCTCGCCTACATTTTGGATCCGAGTGCTTCCCTTCTCTGCCTCTTGCCCCACACCCTGACCCCTAGCTCCCTCTACCCGAGTCCCTCCCCCCAGTCTTTCTAGTTTAAAGTCTCCCCAGTAGCCTTTGCAAATCTCCCTGCCAGGATATTGGTCCCCCTTGGGCTCAAGTGCAACCCGTCCTTTGTGTACAGATCATGCCTTCCCCAAAAGAGGTCCCAGTGATCAAGAAACTTGAATCCCTGCCCACTGCACCAGTCCCTCAGCCACGCATTTATCCTCCACCTCATTTCATTCCTACTCTCACTGTCACGCGGCACAGGCAGTAATCCTGAAATCGTTACCCTTTTGGTCCTTCTCCTTAACTCTCCCCCCAACTCCCTAAATTCTCCCTTCAGGACCTCGTCACTTTTTCTGCCTATGTCATTGGTGCCTATGTCATTGGTACCTATGTGTACCACACCATCAGGCTCCTCTCCCTCCCTTATCAGAATCTTTTGTACACGTTCTGACACAATCGAGACCCTGGCACCAGGGAGGCAAACTACCATCCGGGTCTCCCGACTGCGTCTACAGAATCGCCTCTCCGACGCCCTAACTATAGAGTCCCCTATTACAATTGCCCTCCACTTTTTGCTACCCTTCTGAGCATCAGGGCCGGTCCCTGTGCCGGAGGCCCGGCCGCTGTTGGTGCCCCCAGCTAGGCTGTCCCCTCCAATCGTACTCAAACCTGAGTACCTATTTTCCAGGTGTACGGTCACAGGGGTACTCTCTAGCCCCTGCCTCTGCCCCTTGCCCTTCCTAACCGTGACCCACTTGTCTGCCTCCTGTGGTCTGGGAGTGACTACCTCCCTGTAGCTCCTCTCTATTACCTCCTCACTCTCCCTGAGGAGACGGAGGTCATCGAGCTGCTGCTCCAGGTTCCTAACACAGTCCTTTAGGAGCCCCATCTCAACACACCTGGCGCAGATGTGGACGTCTGGAGGGCTATCAGATTCCCTGACCTCCCACATCTGACATCCAGAACAGTACACTGCCCTGGCCTTCATACTGCCCCCCTTACACAGGATACAATATAAAGTACACAACAACTGCTGGGATCTGACTGCCAATCAGCTGCTTACCCTGGTCCACTTCCCACCAATCAGAGGCTTCCTCAAAAAAACCCACTTCTCCAAATGGAATGTTATGGATTTGGGTAAAAACAAGCCCCGCGCTAGATTTTTAACCTTACCGGTCGGGTGTCGCTCCTCCCCCTCCTCCTCTTCCAACGGCTCCTGTGGGCCTCTGAAAAAACAAGCCCCGCGCTGGATTTTTAACCTTACCGGTCGGGTGTCCCTCCTCCCCCTCCTTCTCTTCCAACGGCTCCTGTGGGCCTCTGAAAAAACAAGCCCCGCGCTTGATTTTTAACCTTACCGGTCGGGTGTCCCTCCTCCCCCTCCTTCTCTTCCAACGGCTCCTGTGGCCCTCTGAAAAAACAAGCCCCGCGCTGGATTTTAAACCTTACCGGTCGGGTGTCGCTCCTCCCCCTCCTTCTCTTCCAACGGCTCCTGTGGGCCTCTGAAAAAACAAGCCCCGCGCTGGATTTTAAACCTTACCGGTCGGGTGTCGCTCCTCCCCCTCCTTCTCTTCCAACGGCTCCTGTGGGCCTCTGAAAAAACAAGCCCCGCGATGGATTTTAAAGCTTACCGGTCGGGTGTCGCTCCTCCCCCTCCTCCTCTTCCAACGGCTCCTGTGGTCTACATTCTTTTGTCTACATTCACATATTATTTATGCTTCAAATAACTCACAAACTAAACATATTCACTAATCAAGACATGATATATACCACAATGACATGCAGCAAAATTATAATACAATATCTCAACTCTTTTTACACATTGCAATTAATGCAATTTCTATTAGCTCTTTCCACTTCCAAACAAAAATGTGGTTGGATTATTCAGCATATGATCAACCTGTGTCAATAAATCCTGGACCATGGTAACATATATGCTTAACCATGCACACTACAGATTGATGCAAACATGTTTTCTGTGAAGGACCGAAAATTACCATGACATGGCCATAGCATGGGTCGTTATTGCTATTGGCACAGAAACACTCTCGCTTCCCACATAATTTATCCATAACAAAATATACAGGTTACAAGGAAATTTCTATTGGCATTTTATGATAATAGCTGTTAAAACTGACTATACCCATCTGACAGGTTAAACATTACACTAACTGACAAGAGATGGCCAAAGGACATAACTGCAGCAAATGTTCTTTTGGTAATATGTTTAAAGGTGTCAAAACAAAAATAACATTGGGAATTAAAACACATTTGATTGCATACCGTTATCAAACATGGTCAATGTTTGCTCTGAAGACCATGAAGCACAATAGTGTTAGGGGGTGTGTGAATCAGTGCGGGGGTGGATAGATGGCGGGGGGGGGGGGGGGGGGGGGTTGAGAAGGAAATCGGTGCGGAATGGATGGATTGAGGCAGGTGAATTAGAACATGTTGATTGGAGTATGTAAAATTGTGAGGGGAATGGGGGGATCAGTACGGGATGGATGGAGGGGGACCAGTTCAGGATGAATGGGGGTAGACAAAAATGCTGGAGAAATTCAGTGGGTGAGGCAGAATCTATGGAGCTAACGAAATAGGCAACGTTTCGGGTCGAGACACTTATTCAGACTGTTCCCCCCCCATTCTTCTTGAATGGGGGGGATCAGCTCAAGATGATATGGGGGGGGGGATCAGTGCAGGATGAATCGGGGGGGGGGGGGGGGGGGGGGGGGGGGGGTTGGTCAGGACCGTGTGGATCGGAGGGTCTGTGCAGGATGAATGGTGGTTCACTACAGGATGAATGAGGGGATCAGTACGGGATGAATGAGGGGTTCAGTACAGGATGCATGAGGGGAACAGTACAGGATGCATGAGGGGATCAGTGCAGGATGAATGGGGGATCAGTAAAAGATGAATGGGGAGATCACTACAGGATGGATGGGGTGATTGGTGCAGGGTAAATGGAGGGTGGGTCAGTACGGGATGAATGGGAGGATCAGTGCAGTATGAATGGGGGGAGAAATGCTGGATGGATGGGAAGGGAGGTCAGTACAGGATCAATTGGGGGACCAGTGATGGATGGGGGAGGGGGGTGGCAGGAGAATCAATGTGAGGTGGGTAGGATGATGAATAGACTGGGGGGGGGTAGATTGGGAGGGGAGCACAGGGGATGTCAGTGAGGACTGAATAGAGGAGGGACTGGGGATCAGTGAGGGATGGAGAGGAGGGGTCCCAGGATAAGATGGGGGGGGGGGGGAGGGAGGAGAGAGAGAGAGAGAGAGTGAGAGAGAGAGAGAGGTCAGCGCTCCTCGGACAACATTGCCCCTCTGCCTTGGCCGTCCCTGTCCAACGCCAAAGGGGGAGGCGGTTGGGATCTCCTCGCCATGGTGCAGCTCAAAGATCCTATAGCTATATGATCTTTGGTGCAGCTGCGTCAGCGGCGACAGCGGCCGCAATAGCAGCCGCGGCAGCGACTCCACCACCTCCTCCTCCTCCCGCACCCCGCGGGCAGAAGGAACCCTCCCTCTCCCCTCCCTCCTCCTGGCCTCGGCGTGATAGAGGGGTTGTATTGAAAGTGCCGTTAGGGGGTTTGCAGGCAGCGGCGGTTATCAGGACAATAACGGCCGCTGTCTGCAAATCAAAAGATACTGTTGCACATCCACCAATGGCGTTTTCAAAACGACCCCTCTCGCACGCCGAGGCTGGGCAGAGGGAGAGGGACGTCTCCTTCCGCCGGGCGGGGTGCGGGAGGAGGAGGCGGTGGAACCGCTGTCGCGGCCGCTGTTGCCACTGTGCGAGGCCCGTCATTCGCTCCGACCCTTCGTCACTCCGCCCCTAGTATCTTTGCCCCGCACAACAGCTGTTGCCGCCGCCGACACGAAACGTCACGTTCCTATTCGCCAGAGATGCTGCCTGACCCGCTGAGTTACTCCAGTTTTTTGTGTCTTTCGGTATAAACCAGTATTTGCGTGCCAAGCCGGGCAAAATGACTCGCCGTTTAGGTTGCCCGGCAGCACTTTGAGTGGTCATTGGCACCCGGGCAACAGCTAATTTCGAGCCCTGAGGATCAGGGTGCATGGTGGTGCAGTGGTAGAGTTGCTGCCTTAAAGCGCCCAAGACCTCGGTTTGATCCTGACTACAGCTGTGTTTGTACGATCTCCCTGTGACCTGCATGGGTTTTCATCGGGAGCTCCAGTTTCTTCCCAGGCTCCATAAACATACAGGTTTGTCGGCTATGAGGATTGGTATAATTATAAATTGTCCCTAGTGTGTAGGATAGTGTTAGAGTGCAGGGATTGCTGGTCGGCATGGACTCGGTGGGCCGAAGGGCCTTTTTCCATGATGCATCTCTAAACTAAACTGATAATTTGATATTTCTCAATTCACCTCAATTCTTTACGAACATATCAGAACTCCACTACCTGAAAATTCCCCTCCAAGTTGCACACTGTCCTGATTTGGAAATAGTATATCATTGGCCCTTCTATTTAAATTATAAAAATCAACTGATAAAGCATTGTGAATAATTAACAAAACTACTAATGCAAAAGCTGGAAATGGGAAATAAAAAAAGAAAATAATAGACATTCGTCAGGCAATATACATGGAAAAAAAAATTGAAGTGCATGGTAAACATTTTTGGTTGGTCACTTTTCATCAATGAGGAAAAAATGGAATTCGACTGATTTCTAAAATAAATGTCCGTGATAGGGTAGAATGAAGGAAAGATTGAATAGGCCAATTCTTGGTGGTGTTGGTGAAAAGAGGCTATGTGTGTTTTTGTGGGGGGGGGGGGGGTTAGTGGTTGAGTTGATATTGGCTAGTGAATAATGCCCCTGTCCCACTTAGGAAACCTGAACGAAAACCTCTGGAGACTTTGCGCCCCACCCAAGGTTTCCATGCGGTTCCCGGAGGTTTTTGTCAGTCTCCCTAATGGTCGAAAGTGCTTTCCGCTTCTTCTATGTTCCGGCGATTATTTCAAAACATTCAAAACCGGCTGCGACTAAAAATAGGTTACCGTTTTAAAAATCGGTCATTTTTTAGTTGAAGCCGGTTGCGATGCTAGTTGAAGGTGGTTGCCGGAGGTTGCAGGTAGTGGAAGGTCAGACCTTTTTTTCACCCAGTTTTATTCCACCAGGGAGGTCTTACCTTCCACTACCTTCTAAGTTTTGAATTTTTTTAAATAATCGCCTAAAACCAAAAAAAAACGAAATCTCATTCTTCTCAACACCAAAGAATTAAGCTCCAGCATACGATACCTTCTCGTATAGGAACCCATTATCACTAGAACTAGTCTAATGAATCCTCCTTGGTCTTCCTCCATGGCAAGCATATTTATTTTATAGATGAGTCCGAAACAGGACAGTTGTTGTCTCACGATGAGTTTACATATTTACAGAAAGGCATCTTCACACAGTAGAAAAGGGATCACTACTTTATTGTTAAGGTTTTAGAATCATAGAAACATAGAAATTAGGTGCAGGAGCAGGCCATTCGGCCCTTCGAGCCTGCACCGCCATTCAATAGGATCATGGCTGATCATCCAACTCAGTATCCTGTACCTGCCTTCTCTCCATACCCCTGATCCCTTCAGCCACAAGGGCCACATCCAACTCCCTCTTAAATATGGCCAACGAACAGGCCTCAACTACCTTCTGTCCTAAAAGACTTCCCCCTTATCCTTAAACTGTGACCCCTTGTCCTGGACTTCCCCAACATCGGGAACAATCTTCCTGCATCTAGCCTGTCCAACCCCTTAAGAATTTTGTAAGTCTCTATGAGATCACCCCTCAATCTTCTAAATTCCAACGAGTACAAGCCGAGTCTATCCAGTCTTTCTTCATGTGGAACTCGTTCCATCCCAGGAATAAGTCTGGTGAAGTCTGGTAGATTTTCAAAGTCTACAGAGAGATTTGGGCCATATGGAAAAGTGGGCTCAAAGATGGCAGATGAAGTTTAATGCTGATAAGTGTGAAGTGCTACATCTTGGCAGGACAAATCAAAATAGGACGTACATGGTAAATGGTAGGGAATTGAGGAATGTTGTGGAACGGAGAGATCTAGGAATAACTGCATAGTTCCCTGAAGGTGGAATCGCATGTAGATGGGGTGGTAAAGAAAGCCTTTGGTGTGCTGGCCTTTATAAATCAGAGCATTGAATATAGGAGCAGAGAAGTAATGTTAAAATTGTACAAGGCATTGGTGAGACCAATTCTGGAGTATGGTGTACAATTTTGGTCGCCTAATTATAGGAAGGATGTCAACAAAATAGAGAGAGTACAGAGGAGATTTACTAGAATGATGCCTGGGATCCAGCAACTATGTTACAGAGAAAGGTTGAACAAGTTAGGTCTTTATTCTTTGGAGCGCAGAAGGTTAAGGGGGTCTTGATTGAGGTATTTAAAATGATGAAAGGATAGACAGAGTTGACGTGGATAAGCTTTTCCCATTAAGGGTAGGGAAGATTCAAACAAGAGGGCATGACATGCGAATTAAGGGACGGAAGTTTAGGGGTAACGTGAGGGGGAACTTCTTTACTCAGAGGGTGGTGGCTGTGTGGAATGAGCTTCCAGCAGAAGTGGTGGAGGCAGGATCGATTTTAACATTTAAAAGTAAAGTGGATAGGTATATGGACGGGAAGGGAATGGAGGGGTATGGTCTGAGTGCAGGTAGATGGGACTAGGGGAAAACAAATGGTCGGCACGGACTGGAAGGGCCGAGAGGGCCTGTTTCCGTGCTGTAATTGTTATATGGTTATATTTATATGGTTTCAATGACTGGTGTACCATGACACCCAGGTCTCGCTGCATCTCCCCTTTTCCTAATTGGTCACCATTCAAATAATAGTCCACCTTCCTGTTTTTGCCACCAAAGTGGATAACCTCACATTTATCCACATTATATTGCATCTGCCATGCATTTGACCACTCACCCAGTCTATCCAAGTCATCCTGCAGCCTCCTAGCATCCTCCTCACAGCTAACACTGCCCCCCAGCTTCGTGTCATCTGCAAACTTCGAGATGTTGCATTTAATTCCCTCGTCCAAATCATTAATGTATATTGTAAATAGCTGGGGCCCCAGCACTGAGTCTTGCGGCACCCCACTAGTCACTGCCTGCCATCCTGAAAAGGACCCGTTCACTCCTACTCTTTGCTTCCTGTCTGCCAGCCAGTTCTCTATCCACATCAATACTGAACCACCAATACCGTGTGCTTTAAGTTTGTATACCAATCTCTTGTGTGGGACCTTGTCGAAAGCCTTCTGAAAGTCCAGATATAACACATCCTCTGCTTCTCCCTTATCCACTCTACTAGTTACATCCTCAAAAAATTCACTTTTTTAGTTCAAATTCACTTTTTTAGTAAACAATTCACAAATTTACTTTTGTTATTTGTGCCAGAGAATCCATTTTTAATTTTAAACACCCACTGTTGCAATTTGTCAAGATACAAAACAAAAATATTGCACAATGTTGACGGGTTCCAGCCTTAAAGGAAAACCCTGATAAAGTGACTTAAATCTGAAAAGTTAACTTTGTTTCTGATTTCACAAATGCTGTCTAATCTGCTGAGCATTTCCACTGTTTTGCTTTTATTTCAGTTTTCCAGCATCGGCAGGTATTGATTTTTCCATTTTAAATCCATCAAACAAATCTTTGATCCAGCCACCTATCATCTCGTACTCTCTTAAATCAAATTGTTAATCAAAATCACGCTATTGTGCACTTTCTAAAGCACAACCGCAGGCCCTCATTTCATCCAGCAAAATACTTTTGGATTGTAGTCATTTTTTGTAGACAGTGGAGTGGAACAAGAAGAAATCTGTTTTAGTAATATTGTCAATTAGAAAAGAATGTTGCCAGATTATTGGGAATATCTTCAAAATATCCCTATTGGATCATAAATCCAACTGAATAATTATCTCATTGTTTAAGAAAGAGTTGGTCAGGTATGGAGGGTGATGGACCAAGCGCAGGCGTGGGACAAGGGTAGACGTGACTGCTGGCCGGTGTGGGTGATTTAGGCCTGTTTCCACACTGTATTACACTGACTCTATAATAGGCCTTATTTTGTATCTAAGATGTGGAACCTCCAATTATGTACTATATGCCTAGAATGATGCACATTTCCATTGGTCTTTCCTGTGCTGAGCTAACATGAATATGTCCCTTATTTTGGGTCCGGCCCCTTCTTCCGACATCTGAAAATGGGTCCCGTCCTTCTCCACCTTTGTGCGTTTGGATTATAACCTTTGCTCTACTTGATGCTGTGATGATAATTAACTTGGTTGAGTCAAATTACTTTTCATTTATTTCAGCACAATGGATGCTGATTTAGATTTAATTTCTCGGAATCATCAACATTTTTTAGAACAATACGTTGTCTGCTAAATTATGTCATGATGACGCGTGTCATTTCTCCATTTTGGAAGGTTTATAATAGGCAGTCACAGCATAAAACCTTGTGTATACCAGTTGGACACCGGTGCTGAATGTTGAACTGTGATAGTCCAACTAATGCTATGAAGAATTCAACAGTGGGTGTGGTGCTGAAGAAATTCTCTCATGCAGGTCTGATCACAATTTGTTGGACCTGAGTTGGATATGTACTGTTGCTGGTTTCATTGTTAAATATCATTGGAATTTGAAATATCCCAAGAAAGCACAGTTACTTGAGATAGAACGTGACCCGATCCTGAGATAGACATAAAATGCTGGAGTAACTTGGGCAGCATCTCTGGAGAGAACGAAAGGGTGACTCGCCCGCTGAGTTCCTCCAGCACTCTGTGTTTTTTGTTTGGCTCTAAAGATGAAGGTGGCTCAGTGGGACTGGCATGGGTTCTTGGGAGAGGGTTGCGTTTCTGGTCGAGACCCTTCTTCAGACAATCACAAGTACTATTGAACAATTTCTTTTATTGAACAATTTCTTTTATTGAACAATTTCTTTTCTTTTCTTCGGTATTCACCAAGGAGAAGGATATTGAACTCTGTGAGGTAAGGGAAAAAAGTAGAGTAGCTATGGAAACTATGAGATTCAAAGAGGAGGAAGTACTGACACTTTTGAAAAATATAAAGGTGGATAAGTCTCCAGGTCCTGACAGGATATTCCCTAGGACATTGAGGGAAGTTAGTGTAGAAATAGCAGGAGCTATGACAGAAATATTTCAAATGTCATTAGAAACGGGAATAGTGCCAGAGGATTGGCGTACTGCGCATGTTGTTCCATTGTTTAAAAAGGGTTCAAAGAATAAACCTAGCATTTATAGACCTATTAGTTTGACGTCAGTGGTGGGCAAATTAATGGAAAGGATACTTAGAGATAATATATATAAGCGTCTGATCAGGAACAGTCAACATGGATTTGTGCCTGGAAGGTCATGTTTGACAAACCTTCTTGAATTTTTTGAAGCGGTAACTAGGGAAATTGATGAGGGTAAAGCAGTGGATGTTGTCTATATGGATTTCAGTAAGGCCTTTGACAAGGTTCCCCATGGAAGGTTGGTTCAGAAGGTTCAATCTTTGGGTGTTAATGGCGGAGTAGCAAGATGGATTCAACAGTGGCTGAATGGGAGATGTCAGAGAGTAATGGTGGATGGCTGTTTGTCAGGTTGGAAGCCGGTGACCAGTGGGGTGCCTCAGGGATCTGTGTTGGGTCCACTGTTGTTTGTCATGTACATCAATGATCTGGATGATGGGGTGGAAAATTGGATAAGTAAGTATGCAGATGATACTAAGATAGGTGGTATTGTGGATAATGAAGTAGATTCTCAAAGTCTACAGAGAGATTTGGGCCATTTGGAAAAGTGGGCTGAAAGATGGCAGATGGAGTTTAATGCTGATAAGTGTGAAGTGCTACATCTTGGCAGGACAAATCAAAATAGGACGTACATGGTAAATGGTAGGGAATTGAGGAATGCTGTGGAACAGAGGGATCTAGGAATAACTGTGCATAGTTCCCTGAAGGCGGAATCGCATGTAGATAGGGTGGTAAAGAAAGCCTTTGGTGTGCTGGCCTTTATAAATCAGAGCATTGAATATAGGAGTAGGGAAGTAATGTTAAAATTGTACAAGGCATTGGTAAGACCAATTCTGGAGTATGGTGTACAATTTTGGTCGCCTAGTTATAGGAAGGATGTCAACAAAATAGAGAGAGTACAGAGGAGATTTACTAGAATGTTGCCTGGGTTCCAGCAACTATGTTACAGAGAAAGGTTGAACAAGTTAGGTCTTTATTCTTTGGAGCGCAGAAGGTTAAGGGGGGACTTGATTGAGGTCTTTAAAATGATGAAAGGGATAGACAGAGTTGACGTGGATAAGCTTTTTCCATTGAGGGTAGGGAAGATTCAAACAAGAGGGCATGACATGAGAATTAAGGGACAGAAGTTTAGGGGTAACGTGAGGGGGAACTTCTTTACTCAGAGGGTGGTGGCTGTGTGGAATGAGCTTCCGGCAGAGGTGGTGGAGGCAGGATCGATTTTAACATTTAAAAGTAAAGTGGATAGGTATATGGACGTGAAGGGAATGGAGGGGTATGGTCTGAGTGCAGGTAGATGGGACTAGGGGAAAACAAATGGTCGGCACGGACTGGAAGGGCCGAGAGGGCCTGTCTCCGTGCTGTAATTGTTATATGGTTATATGGTTATATGGTTACTCTCACCGATGAGAGTTCAGTTAAGTCTGAAGAAAGGTCTTTGCTCCAGAGTCGCTGCGCTGCCTATCCTGCTGAGTTACTCCAGCTTTATGTCTATCTTCAATTTCAGAGAAATAAAATTTCTCACGAGGGGCTTATAGCGTCTACCCCTTCCTTCCCAACCTCAGCCTCACGGACCTTAGCGTACCCCTAATTCCTAAAACCCATTTCCATCACTGTTCATGTTGCACTTATAATGCAGAGACTGGGCTTGAAGTTATTCTGTGAAACAAAA
Source organism: Okamejei kenojei (assembly GCA_035221665.1). Classification (NCBI taxonomy): domain Eukaryota; kingdom Metazoa; phylum Chordata; class Chondrichthyes; order Rajiformes; family Rajidae; genus Okamejei; species Okamejei kenojei. Next base: position 116,973,139 of record CM069132.1, on the reverse strand, counting down.
AGATAAAGAGCTGGTTTCAGTCCAACAGCAGCCTGAAGCACTTCAGCCTCTTAGCCCTGTGACCAGCTGTTTCAAGTTTTTACTGCTGTTGGACTGAAACCAGCTCTTTATCTTTTTGTTTCACCCCCTGTCCGTCCACATTCATCTCCCTCTACCCCACCTTCCTCCCACGGTGCCTGCTGCTTTGGTGGCAGGCACACCATCACATTTACATTGCCAATTAACCACTGATTTATTTTCAAGTGGTCAGTGCAAAGTCTGCCTTCTTAAAAACTGGTATCGTTGCCAAAAGTGACTTGCTTCGTGAAAATGGACATTTGTAAAATTAAACCCCAATGTCCTCTGAGCTACGTGTTACTGTATTGTTCAATATTCTTGCTGATTGTCGTATTAGCATTAAAGTATTAAATCGCAAACGACTGCAGATGCTGCAGATCTTGAGCAAAAAAAAACAAACTGCTGGAGGAATATTGAGTCACACCATTTAGTGAAGCCACCTAACAAAGGGTTGCTCTTTGGAGGCGAATAGTCACTTCCTGACTAACTGCTGACTCTTTTAAACTTGGCGCAGAGTGCTATGGTTAACCGTTTTCTATTGCACAAATGCATGTGAAGAGTCGTCAAGAATGTATAATTGTCATGTGTACCCACAACAGAACAATGAAATTCTTATTTGCAGCAGCATAACAGGCGTGTAATCACACTACTCATAGATTGTATGAGAACAAAGAGAAATGAATATATTCAATAACTTAACCCTAATACTAGTGCAAAAAAGCTCGGTACCCCATCAAATCTTATCAATCGCTTGCTAATCGCATGACTGCGTCCAACTGCTGTCTGGTTCGTTGATCGTATTGCTAGATATTAACTGTTTTGGGAGAGAAAAATGCTCACGGCAGACCAAACATGCTAAACAGAAATTGGTCAGATGCTGAGCTTTACCCAATGAGAAATCATGTGAAATAATCACTGAATGTTATTTTAAATGAATGTACCTGCATGTTATACTGTTTAGTTTGGAGATACAGCCAGATAGTCCACTGAGTTCGCACTGACCAGCGATTTTTGCTTTCCTATTTGTCAATTATTTTGTGCCTAATTATTTGGTGGCCAATCAATCTCTAAGGGGGTTGCGTCCAATCACCAACCAGCTTGCCTTAAAATTCCATGCCGATCAACAAATAGGTCTCCTCCCGTCCAATCAGCCGCTGTTTCCAAGGGAATTGTGTCCAATCACATAATGCAGTTTAATGGTAATTAGCTGCTACGGTATAGGTTGGAAGCCAGTGGAAGTACTGACAGTCAAACGGTAGCAGGAGAGATTCAGACAGTGTATAATCCATAGCACTTTAGTGTACAATTTCATAATATATACTAAATAACTGGGCTGACAGACCTCCTGGGGCTCACCAAAATTGTTCCTAATTGGGCCCCGCACTCCCTAAGGCCGGCCTGTATATCAGCACACAAATCCAATTGGACAAATATCCTATTTTGTAAAGCAATGAATATCGTTCATTTTCAAATGTATTTGGAAAACTTAAAAGTGACTTCCTTTGGACAGGCACATAGATAGACAAAGTTTAGATCGATGTGGTCCAAACACTTGCTCAAATACACATCTTGTGTATTAGATACACATGTTACACATGGATAGGTTGGTCCTACGGGTCTGTTTCCATGCTGTATGACTTGATTGCTCTAATTTAAATACATCTGGTGTAGAGATATCAATTGGATTGTAGAGGAGTTGGGTCAAACCTCTGCATGATGCGATTACTTGAAGAAGCACAATACAGTAAAAACGCAATCATTCACCATCTGGAAATCCTGATGATTCAGCATTTGGTTCAGGTCAGGGTTCCTTTGCTTCCTACTATTGGCTGGATTCCCATTTTCAAGCACTGGGCTTCAGATTCCAATGGTCCCACTTCACAAGCCAGGTCCGTCTTTCCTTTAATCGTTCCCACTTGGCACCTTATTCCTGCACTGGATTGAAACCAGTTCCGTTGGCTGTCCTCCCTGTTAAACATGCCTGTGTCACTGGAATGTTACTGTGAACATCTCATTTTAAAACAAAAGTAATTGGAAACGTTTTGGAGTCTCAATAAATAAAAATGTAGGAAATGTCCAGAAAAACTTCCAGCCCAGCACCACCAATGTCCCATAAGTTTCACCAAATAGATTTGTGTGACTCATTAAAATTTGCATTATAGATTTCAAAACCTATGACTTTGTATGCTGTCTTTCAACATGTGTTCAATTTAAGCTGTACCATTGATGTCCATTGTCACCATTGTCTAAATAAGTCATATTTAGATAATAGTGCCTATAAAAGGATATTTTTTCATATTAAAATTTATTGTGTAACACCAACATGAACAGTGCTAATTTAAGTATCACCCTAATTTTTTTTACTTGGTGAATTGCACCAATAAGAGGTTGGGCTAACAATTAACCTACCTTTAATAGCTTTTCTGTTGCTATTACTGTGAATCATTACTTCCTGATATCATTCCTAATTATGAATATGGTCGCCAACCTGTTGTATAATTTGATGATTTCTGTTTTAATTTTGTGGCTTATTCCTCAACCTATGACCAGAAAAAGAAATAATGTGATGTTACTTCCTCAGCATAGAATTGTCCTTCTGCTGTTGGTTATTCATTTGTAAAGATTTTTAAAAAGTATAGTGTAGCGGCGCCTGCTGGCGCACGCAGGTATCGAACCCGGCGTTCGGAAGCCGCGGTCACGTGACTCGGGAGGGGCTGCTGTTTTCGCGAGGTTTCGTTTTGTGCTGCAGTTGTGTGCTGACCGCCGTTGTGGCCAGACGTGTTTGTAAGGACCTGTGAATCAAGAAGTTATTTTCGAAATAAATAAGTTAATAAAACTTGATTGTCGTTATTGCGACAGCCAAAATAGTTCAATTTGCAACGCGTTTTATATTTTCTTTTGATGTTTTACTCTCGCAAGGTGGCTGGTACTAGCTGTGGCCATGATCCGGTTTTCTTACCAAAAAAGAACACACAAGGGATTGTACAGGAATATACAAAAGACACTCAAGTTCTTCCAGACATTTGCGTTGCTAGAGGTAACTTTTTTTTCCTTGCTTGCTATATGCAGTACAAATTTTACCTGTTTGTAATAAGCTCACTTTTTCTTTCTTTTACTGCTCCCCAGATTGTGCACTGTGGAATAGGTAAGTTTGTAGAATTGATACAGCTTTAAAAGTGGAATTTTGTCTTTAACAGCTTAGTAACTTTTCATTTTGTTTTAGGTATAGTGCGTACTTCGGTGCTTGTTACTGGGGTCCAAGTCCTGTCCAGAATTTTCATGGTGTGGTTTGTTGTTCACAGCATAAGACCGGTAAGTTAACTTGAGGACAGAATTACCTGTTTGCCTTGTCCCTGTTACTTGTATTGCTTCTACGAGAAAATAAAGGAACTGGTTTTCAGATAAGTGATGCTCGTTCCCTTTAGGCCAAGTCTGCTCCTCTTCCCTATTCCTGCTACTGGTGGTATAACCTACTTCTCTTGGGAGATAAAGAACTTGAATCCTGATAATGGCTTCAAACGCTCCAGTTGTATTTCACAAAATCACGAGTCATAGGATCAGAGGAGAGTATGCAGCCCGTCAAGACCATGCCAGTGAAATCCATCTAATTTCTCCACCATTTTTCTTAAGTCGTCTTATTTCCTAAAATGTAGAGTGTGGAAAAGTACACAATAATCTGAACGTCTTTCCTAAATGTTTATTATGACTTCCTTCGAACTGCAGGAAGTCATCCTCGCCATTAGCACAGCTTGTCCAAATGGACAAGGACCACCAGCCCTACATTTTCACCATTTTTACATTCCTATATCATCGCACTCTGCCGCCATTAATATATCGACTACAATTTGAGCCCGTGATAACTCTAGCCTTGCACAATCCAAAATATTCCCTTTATCCTCAATATCCCTCCTTTCACTTTCTCTGCAGCATTAAACTAACTTAGATTTTTCTCTTTCCTAGTTCTGATAAAGGGCCTTCAACCTGAAACGTTAAGTCTGTTTCTCTTTTCACAGATACTGCCAGACCCGTTGAGTGATTCCACCATTTTCTGAACTAAAATCTTATTGTTTGACGTATATAAATCTAAATATGGAGATTTTTTATTTGGAACGCATGGAGTGAAATGTTACGACATCAGCACATGCAGTACATTGTGCTAAATTTTGTGATCTTTTGTGACAGGTGGTTTCATTTGTATACATTTTTCTTTAAATGATGCAATTCTGAATCTAGATCTAAACCCTTTATCATTTACATGCTTTCTAGCTGATTTGTATTTTTTCATGTAAAAATCTGCAGATACAGAATGAAGAGAGTGTCGTTCTTTTCCTGGTCACTTGGGCATTGACAGAGATTACCCGATATTCTTATTACACATTCAATCTGCTCAACCATTTGCCTTACTTCATTAAATGGGCCAGGTGGGAGAAAACGATGACCTATGTATTGCTTTGTGATGTGTGTGAAGTAAAGGTTTGCATGCTTTATGCTGGGTGCTGCAGTTACTAATGGAGCTTTAGCTGGAGTGAAATGGAAATAGCTACTTGCTGTGAGAATCGTGAGTTGAGATGAAATTGCTTAACCTGCAAGTAAACCTGTTTACTTTCATATGAAGCATTAGATTGTTTTTGACATTTCATCAAGGGATACTTACTGAAATTGCTTTTTGGTAAGGTTGCTTCATTATAAATTGAGTGACTTGTACACGAGATATCTACACTGATATCCCTAACATATTACTGTGAATCTTTTGAATTTCCCTTTGCAGAAATATTTTGTCAATTTGGAGTCACCAGAGTAAAACATCCACTGTAGTATTCCAGATGTTCAAGTAACATCAGCTAAAGATTATAGAATTGTTTAACAACTGTCTTACTCTGCATCCATTGGTAATAATGAATGCTGGCTTGTTCTTTGTTTTGTGCAATGTATGCTTGGATTATGAATTGCAAGGGAAGAGCATTCCTTGGAATTAGAAATATAAACCAGTCTAAGTTTTAGATTTTATTAGGGCAAACAAGAATGTTGCAAAATGACAACAGCACAAAGGAATGTTGTAAAGATTATTTTTAACCAATTCTATTGATCTGAGAATTAACATTAATCATTATTCTCCTGCCCTCGAATGAATGACGATAAGTACTACAGAAGGTAAAATAATAGTTAAAATTCATCTTTTAAATTTTATTGAATTGTTCATAACAATATTTAGCTTAATTTACTATTGTCACATGTACTGAGGTAGTCAAAAGATAATAGACAATAAATGCAGTAGGCCATTCAGCCCTTCGAGCCAGCACCACCATTCACTGTGATCATGGCTGATCATCCACAATCAGTACCCCGTTCCCGCCTTCTCCCCATATCCCTTGATTCCGCTAGATATTTGTTGTGAGCTATCCAGTCAAAGAAAAGACTATACATGATTACAATCAAGCCATCCACAGGATAAAGGGTATTTCATTTAGTGCAAGTCAGATTAAAGATTGTTCAAAGGTCTCCAATGAGGTAGAAAGGAGGTCAGGACCGCACTCTAGGTGGTGAGAGGATGGTTCAGTTGTCTGATAACAGCTGGGATTAAACTATCCTTGAATCTGGAGGCATGAGTTTTCAAAATGCTGTGCCTCTTGTCTGATGGGAGAGGGGCGAAGAGGGAGTGACCAGGGTGAGACTGGTCCTTGATTATGCTGGTGGCCTTGCCAAGCATGAAGAGTAGATGGAGTCCAAGGAAGGGAGATTGGTTTGCAAGATGGTCTGGCTACGTCCACATCTCTCTGCAATTTCTTATGATCTTGGTTGGTGCTGTTCCCAACACAGGCTGTGCTACATCCCGATTAACAATGCTTTCTTCAGCACATCTGTACAAGATAATGAGGGTTGTAGGGGACATGCCAAACTTCCTAAGTCTTCTAAGGCAGTAGAGGTGTGTGTGTATACTTCTTTGCCATTGCTTCGACATGGGGTTGATTGGGTTAACATATGATGAGCATTTGATGGCATTGGGCTGATACGAGCTGGAGAGGAGACATTGAAACTTGTTGAATAGTGAAAGGCCTGGATAGAGTGATAGAGTGAATGTGGAAGGTTGTTTCCACAAGTGGGAGAGTCTAGGACCAGAGAGCAAGGCCTCAGAATAGTCTCAGAGGGTGGTAAATCTGTGGAGGATTTCATTGGGTATTTTTAAGGTGGAGATTGATTGAGTCTTGATTGCCAAGGGTGTCAGGTGTTGTGGGAATAAAGCAGGAGAATGGCGCTGGGAGGGAACGATAGATCAGCCATGATTGAATGGCAGAGAAGATGATGGGCCAAATGGCCTAATTCAGCTCAGATGACTTATGAACATAAATTCTACCATCGACTATCTCTACATTGGCTCCATTATTGTATGTGTGTGTACTGCTTTTCTTTTCTGAGGCTAATCACAATCTCCTTTGTCTTATTTACATTGAGAGCAAGGTAGTTGTTTTGGCACCAGTTTACAATGTTCTCAATCTCCTTCCTGTACTCCGTCTCATCATTATTTCATATCTAGTGAACTTGTAAATTGAGTTGGATTTGCATTGGCTGCACAGTCATAAGTGTAGGGGTACCAGTTTTGAGGATTATTGTAGAGGATGACTTGTTGCGTGCGCTGATTGATTGTTGGCTAGGAAGTCTAGCATCCAGTTGCAGAGAGGAGTGCTGATTCCAAATTCCACAAGTTTGGAGTAAGCTTACTTGGGATACTGGTATTGAAAGCAGAGCTGTAGTCTATGAATAGAAGTCTGATGTAGGTGTCCTCGTTATCCACGTGTTCCAGGGATGAGTGTGGGTGATGGAGATCGGTAAAACTTTATTATAATAACTAGACTGTGGGACCCGTTGGGTCCCAGCTTCACACGGGCTGGTCCCCCAATGCAATATTCCACCTCTCCACCTAGAGGGCTAATATGGACATTGTGGGCCGAATGGATTCTTGGGCTGGCAGCTCAGTCACTCTGGCAAGGCAGCATTTTAGAACCAATAGAGAGACACTTTTTTGCAAGCATTTTAGAACCAATAGAGATACTTTTTGCAAGCATTTTAGAACCAATAGACACTTTTTGCAAGCATTTTAGAACCAATAGACACACTTTTTGCAAGCATTTTAGAACCAATAGAGACACTTTTTGCAAACATTTTAGAACCAATAGAGACACTTTTTGCAAACATTTTAGAATCAAGAGACACTTTTTGCAAGCATTCTAGAACCACTATACACTTTTTGCAAGCATTTTAGAACCAATGGGACACTTTTTGCAAGTATTTTTGAACCAATAGAGACACTTTTTGCAAGCATTTATAAAATCACATTAAGGGCACTCACAGTCGAGTAGACATGTGTTCAGTGCTAGTGAGAGCTCAGAGAGACGTGACCCTCTGGCTTCCTCCATCTTGCAGAGACTGTGAGGCACACCACTTCCTGGTTTTATAGTCCCTCCCCCTCCCTCTTGCAGGGGCAGCAGAGAGAATGGCAAATTAAAAAAAAAAAAACATTAATATTCTCTGATTTTTCATCGATGGGAAACATCCTCTGGTCCATGAAAGCGGAGCGGGACTCTGAGCGAGCTGGCCAAAAATGACGGCCGTAGGTGGCGGCGTTCTCTCGGAAATCACACCACAGCGAACCAAAAGCGGTCAAGATCAGACTTTTAGTAATATATAGATATTGGTATGCTCTGCATGTACGAATGCATTACGGATATTCTAACTACCTTATATATAACACACACAAATAAAATGGGTAATAAAATTAAACTAAAACTAAACCTTCAGTTACAAAGATAGCTGGATGCACAGAATAATTGGTGCATATAAGCGAGTTCGGTATTCCGACTGCGCATGCCCAGGTCATAGGTCATTCGCTATAAACAGATGAGCTGCTGCATGTGTACAGACATGCGTTTCATCCGTGGTCAGGATCGAACCCAGGTCTCTGGCGCTGCAGGTGCTGTTGAATTGCTACTGGATGTAGATAATGTAGAACAAGTGCGAACGGGTGATCTCACTACCGTCCCCTCCCGAGTGTCCCATCCCTGTCCGCGGGTGGCCGGAGATGTCCAGAGTGTCGGGACACCGGCATACAGCCAGCGATAACCCCAGCTCAACTCTGCTCAAACTCCCGAGGAACCTGTTCCCCGTCGGGCCAGGGACCGCCAGCTGCACCTCTCGCCTTATCCAGTGGCTGTCGGTTAACCCCCTCGATGCCGGCAAAAGCCCAGCACCAGTCATCAATGTGGATACACACAAAATGCTGCAGTAACTCAGCGAGTCAGGCAACATCTCTGGAGAAGGGTCTCGACCAGAAACGTCACCTGTTCCTTTTCTCCAAAGACACCACTGAGTTACTCCAGCATGTTGTGTCTCATTTCGGTGTAAACCAGCATCTGCAATCTGCAGTGATGTCGGTCCACGCGTAAAGGTGAGACTGGAGCTAGGTCTGGGGGCGGCAGCACTGCTGCTGCTCCGGGCCCACGGGGAGGGAGTGGAGTGTGACGAGGGGCAGGTACTAAGTCATAGCCTCGGCCTCTCCCTCCCCTTCCCTGGCTACAAGCGGCTCGGCCCGTTCCCCCCGACAGCCCCTGCCTCAAGTACAACTTCATCGCTGATGTGGTGGAGAAAACGGGGCCGGCAGTGGTTTACATCGAGATCCTGGGGAGGTGAGGAGGGAGAGTGGGGGAGGAGGCGGGGATAGAGGGAGAGGAGGGGGGGGATCGAGTGAGAGGATGGGGGGGGGAGTGGGCGAGGTAGGGACTGGGGGATAGAGGGAGAGGCGGTGGGGAGAGGGTTGGGAGATGGGGAGAGAGGAACTCGCCATCGCGCCCCAGACTGGAGGGAGGAACTGGGGGGGCATTGCCCGCCTCTGCAACCAACGTGCAAATCCCGGCACTCCCCCACGGTATGTTAAACTAAACACATCTGTGAGCAAAACACAAACCCTCCTTCTCCCTTTCTCCCTTCCCCCCCCACCATCTCTCCGCCGGTCCAGTCTCTCCCCGTCTCCCACTCGCATCTGCCCCTCGCTCTCACTGTTACACCCCGTTATCCCGCTACCTGGCAACCCCGTTTGCCTTTTATCTCATAAATGACAAATCCCATGATTCCTTGCGTTTTTTGAAATACCGAACTTGCTTATTCACAGAATAACAACTGATTCAAATATATCATTTCTCAAACAATAGGAGACAAATGTCCTGAACTTAAAAGCAACTTTGATGGTATGAGGCGGAAATTGGCCAGGATAGACTGGTAAATGATTAACGGTGGATATGCAATGGCAAAGATTTAAAGATCGCATGGATGATTACAATTTTGTTCATCCCTGTCTGGCGTAAAAATAAAACTGGGTAGGCAACTCATCCGTGGCTAACAAGGGAAATTAGGGGTAGTGTTAAATCCAAGGAAAAGGCATATAAATTGGCCAGAGTAAGCATTGGCCAGAGTTCTGTGGGAAATTTAGAATTCTACAGAAGAGGATAAAGGAGTTAATTAAGCGTGCGGAAATAGAGCATGAAAGAAAGCTTCCGGAGAGTATGAAAACTCACTGTAAAAGCTTCTATAGATATGTGAAGAGGAAAGGATTAGTGAAGACAAATGTAGGTCCCTTAGAGTCAGAAACAGGTGAATTTATAATGGGAAAACAAGAAAATGGCAGGCCAGTTCAACAAGTACTTTGTGTCTCCCTTAGTGAAGACAGAACCAATCTCCCAGAAGTACCAGAAGACCGAGGATTTAGTGGGAGGGAGGAACTGAAGGGAGTCAGAAAATGGTGTTAAGTAAACTGTTGGGACTGAAAGCAGATAAAGCCCCAGGGACTGATGGACTATATCCCAGAGTACTCAGGAGGTGGCCCTAGAAATCAGCGATGCATTGGTGATCATTTTCCAATGTCTATAGACTCTGGATCGGTACCTGCGGACTGGAGGGTAGCTAATGTAACCACACTTTTTAAGAAAGGAGGGAGAGAGAAAACGGAATTATAGACCAGTTCGCCTGACATAGTGGGGAAGATGCTCAAGTCGATTATTAAAGATGTTATCGCAGCCATTTGGAAAGCAGTGACAGGTTCATCAGACAGCATGGACTTATGAAGGGAAAATCATGGTTGACTAATCTTCTGTTGCATCCACTTTGTTTGTGGATGTAACAAGTAAAATGGATAAGGGAGAGCCAGTGTTAAGTGTATTTGAATCCGTTGTAATTCTGTGAATTTATGGTGTATCTGGACTTTCAAAAGGCCTTTGACAATGTCCCATACATGGGATTCGTGTGCAAAATTAGAGCATATGGTATTGGGAGAAAGATAATGACATGGATAGAGAATTAATTGGCAGACAGGAAGCAAAGAATAGAAATTAAAGTGTCCTTTTCAGAATGGCAGACAGTGACTAGTGGGGCACTGCAAGGCTCAGTGATGGGGACCCCAGTTATTTACAATATATACTAGACTAAGTGGGACCCATTCGGTCCCAGCATCACACAGGAGGGCTGGTCCCCCAATGCAATATTTCACTTCTCCACCAATTCCAATATTGGTGGCCAGTGGGGGGGGCGCTTTTTGGAACACTAGTCTGAGTTGTGGGCTGAAGGAACTGGTTTCCAGAGGGCTAGTCTGGACATTGTGGGCCAAATGGATTCTTGGGCTGGCGGTTCAGTCACTCAGAACCGCCAGCCCAAGTCAGTCACCTGTTGCGCTGGCAGCACACGCACTCACAGCTGGTGGGCTGGCAGTTGACTCACAGCTATTCCTTGAAATTCCATGTCAAGCAGGGTGCAAGGCCACCAAATTCAAGTGCAGTTTCTTACCACTTCAAGCAGGGTACAAGGCCGCCAAATTCAAGTGCAGTTTCATACCATTTCAAGCAGGGTGCAAGGCCTCTAAAGACAGCGAGTTGTGACCTCTCCCTCCTCCATCTTGCAGAGACTGACCCATGCCCACACTTCTGGGTTTTATAGTCCCTCCCACCAGAAGGGGCGTGGCCTTCATGGCATGATTGACCAGAGAGAGAATCTCAACATTTTTAAAACACTAACAATATTTTTTATTCTTCATTGATGGGAAAAATCCTCGGCACCTGATGAGCGGCGGGGGGGGGGGGGGGGGGGGGAGACTGAGTAAGATGGCCAAAAATCACAACCGTACTTGGTGGAATTTTCTGCCACAGAAGGCAGTGCAGGCCAATTCACTGGATGTATTCAAAAGAGAGTTAGATATACCTGTAGCACTTGGGGCTAACGGAATCAAGGGATATGGAGAGAAAGCAGGAACGGGGTACTGATTTTGGATGATCAGCCATGATCATATTGAATGGCGGTGCTGACCCGAAGGGCCGAAAGGCCTACTCCTTGGGGGATGTGCAAAGATTTGGAGGGGGGGGGGGGCATTGAGGGTAATGGGTCTCAGCCTATCCCACGACAGAAGGGGGACAAGTTGTACAGTTTGTTAACTACAGGGAAGAAGGTTTTCCTGTGCCGTTTTGTCCTGCATCTTGGTGTAACCAGTCCGTTGCTGAAGGTACGCCTCTGGTTGACCAATGTGTCACGAAGGGGGCGGCTGTATTGTCCAGAATGTTCTGCAGTTTGAGGAACATCCTCCCATCCAAGACCAACTCCCATGAATCCAACATCTGCCCCCAGGATAGAGCCAGCCTTCCTGATGTTTGTTAATCCTATTGGTGTCCTCGGCCTTCTCCCTGCTGCCAGAGCTGACAGCCGCGAAGATGTTAGCACTGGCTACCACCGTTTGGTAGACCAACTGCAGCATCTTACGGCAGACGTTGAAGGAGCGGAGCCTTCTGAAAAAGTACAGCCGGCTCTGTCCCTTCTTGTACAGGGCCTCAGCGTTCCAGGGCCAGTGCAGTTTACTGGCTCTATCCTGGGGGCAGATGTTGGATTCATGGGAGTTGGTCTTGGATGGGAGGATGTTCCTCAAACTGCAGAACATTCTTAGAAATGCGTGCGACAAAGGCAAAACAGTTATAATGGGTGACTTCAATCTACATATAGATTGGGTTAATCAAATTGGCAGGGGTGCTGAGGAAGAGGATTTTTTGGAATGTATGCGGGATAGTTATCTAAATCAATATGTAGAGGAACCAACGAGAGAGCAGGCTATTTTAGACTGGGTTTTGAGTAATGAGGAAGGGGTAATTAGCCGTCTTGTTGTACGTGCCCCCTTGGGCAAGAGTGACCATAATATGGTTGAGTTCTCCATTAGGATAGAAAGTGACATTGTTAATTCAGAAACAATGGTTCTGAACTTAAAGAAAGGTAACTTTGAGGGTATGAGACGTGAATTGGCCAAGATTGACTGGCAATTAATTCTAAAAGGGTTGACGGTGGATATACAATGGAAGACATTTAAAGACTGCATGGATGAACTACAAAAACTGTTCATCCCAGTTTGGCAAAAGAATAAATCAGGGAAGGTAGTGCATCCGTGGATAACAAGGGAAATCAGGGATAGTATCAAAGCAAAGGATGATGCGTACAAAGTAGCCAGAAAAAGCAGCATACCAGAGGACTGGGAGAAATTCAGAGACCAGCAGAGGAGGACAAAGGGCTTAATTAGGAAAGGAAAAATAGATTATGAAAGAAAACTGGCATGGAACATAAAAACTGACTGCAAAAGTTTTTATAGATATGTGAAGAGAAAGAGGTTAGTTAAAACAAATGTAGGTCCCTTGCAGTCAGAAACAGGTGAGTTGATCATGGGGAACAAGGATATGGCGGACCAATTGAATAACTACTTTGGTTCCGTCTTCACTGAGGAAGACATAAATAATCTGCCTGAAATAGCAGGGGACTGTGGGTCAAAGGAGGAATTGAGTGAAATCCAGGTCAGTCGGGAAGTGGTGTTGGGTAAATTGAATAGATTAAAGGCCGATAAATCCCCAGGGCCAGATAGGCTGCATCCCAGAGTACTTAAGGAAGTAGGTCAGGAAATAGTGGATGCATTAGTGATAATCTTTCAAAACTCTTTAGATTCTGGAGTAGTTCCTGAGGATTGGCGGGTAGCAAATGTAACCCCTCTTTTTAAGAAGGGAGGGAGAGAGAAAACGGGGAATTACAGACCAGTTAGTCTAACATCGGTAGTGGGGAAACTGCTAGAGTCAGTTATTAAAGATGGGATAGCAGGCAGATGGAGAGAAGGCAGGTACGGGATACTGAGTTGGATGATCAGCCATGATCATATTGAATGGCGGTGCAGGCTCGAAGGGCTGAATGGCCTACTCATGCACCTAATTTCTATGTTTCTACTGTCCAGGTCCACACCAAGGTATTTGTACTCCCTGGTAAACTGCACAACAACACCATTGATGGAGACGGGACAGGGTTGATCCTCTCCTCCTAAAGTCCAACGCCAACTCCTTAGTCTTGTCGGTGTTGAAACATAGAAACATAGAAATTAGGTGCAGGAGTAGGCCATTCAGCCCTTCGAGCCTGCACCGCCATTCAATATGATCATGGCTGATCATCCAACTCAGTATCCCGTACCTGCCTTCTCTCCATACCCTCTGATCCCCTTAGCCACAAGGGCCACATCCAACTCACTCTTAAATATAGCCAATGAACTGGCCTCAACTACCCTCTGTGGCAGAGAGTTCCAGAGACTCACCACTCTCTGTGTGAAAAAAGTCTTTCTCATCTCGGTCTTAAAGGATTTCCCCCTTATCCTTAAGCTGTGACCCCTTGTCCTGGACTTCCCCAACATCGGGAACAATCTTCCTGCATCTAGCCTGTCCAACCCCTTAAGAATTTTGTAAGTTTCTATAAGATCCCCTCTCAATCTCCTAAATTCCAGAGAGTATAAACCGAGCTGCAGGTGATTCAGCCCACACCACTCAACAAAGTCACTGATTACACCTCTGTATTCAGCTTCCCTCTCCTCACTGATGCAGCCCTGTAGTCTGCTAGTTGATGATCCAGGATACCAATATCACCCGTATCAATGTCAGTTTGCTCCCTAGCAGTGCAGGCCGGATGGTGTTAAAAGCACTGGAGAAGTAAAAAAACATGACTCTCACAATGCTTCCCAGCTTATCCAGGTGAGCATAGGAACAATGGAGCAAGTGGATGATGGCGTCCTCAACCCCCAACTTTGTTTGGTAAGTGAACTGCAGAGAGTCCAGGTAGGGTTTAACCAGGGTCACAGGTGAGTGAGCACCAGCCTCTCCAGAGACTTCATGATGTGTAAAGTCTGCAGTCATTGGAGGAACTGGGGCTTTCCCTCCCCATGCCACTGGTCACCTTGTTGCCTGTAATGCTCTTCATCCCGCTTCACACATCCCTCTTGGTTCTCTGCTGAAGTTTCAGCTCCAGCTTCCTCCTGTAGTTGCCCTTGCCCAATCTCGCCTTCAGGTCTTTTTGCACTGATTTTGTATGATCATATTGAATGGCTATGCTGGCTTGAAGAGCGGAATGGTCTACTCCTGCACCAATTTTCTAAGTTCTATGGATTAATGCATTTTTGTCTCTATTATAGAAATTATTTATTTCTTTTGTAGGTTGTGCAGGGAAGATTCGCTGGGTTGCTTCCAGAATACAAAGGGGAGGGTTGCATGAAAAAAAGATTGAACTAATTGTGCTTAAATTTAATGAGATATATTAGAATGAGAGATGACTTGGAAATGTATAAGATTCTGACGGTAGTGACAGTGTGAATGTAGAAGGGGATGTTTCACGGAGATTTCTGGAACTAAGAAGCCCAGTTAAGCTTCAAGTGTGCCCATTTCACATTGAGCACAGTAATTTATTTTCTGAAGTTCATGAATCATTGGAGTTTTGCATCACAGAGAGCTGTGGTGTTTGATCCATTGACTACATTCAAGCAGCGGTTGGCAGATAATTAAACTACAAAGTAATCTAGGGATGTAGAATGAATGGGGAAAGTGTGGTTGAATGGTTAAGTGCAGTTGATCAGTCAAAGTTGGATCAGTCGTGATCTTGCTGAATGGGTGGCAGACTATCCTTCCAAAGAAAGTTATGCATTATACTCTCTTGGGTCCAATTTTGGATGAATTCTATGGATAAGCTTAATTCAGTTGAGTGTGAATTTAGTTGACATTCAAGTGTCATTACAGACAATACATTGGAACAATTTAAATATCTAAATTACAAAGATAATCCTTCCATGGTTGAAGGCTATAATTAAATATAATCGCTTTTTTTCTGTTAAAAGTTTAACAACATTGAGGGTGTTAACAAGTAGGAAGTGAGAACAAATTCAACCCTTTAAAGTATTCATTCTTTCCAAATAAGCTAAATGTGTAATGGAAATTACTTTGCAGTTAATCATAATCATAATTGTAATTTATTAGCCAAGTATGTTTTACAACATATGAGGAATTTGGTTTGCCATACAGTCATAACAAAAAAGCAGCAAGACGCACAACTACATAAAAATCAGGCACGTGCCGTCAGGGTAGGCAAGGTAGGCACTGCCTACCCTGACTAAAATTATGAAATGGCAATTCTTAAATATAAATAGTAAAGGCATGGGAGAATTATGCCTATGTAAGAGATCGATCTCTTAGGTAGGCATAATTCTCCATGCCTTTCATCCGCAGCGCTTGTAACACGCGAAGGTCTGTGCAGCCCACGTGCCGTCAGCGCTGCCTGAGCCGTCAGTTTCAAGTGGAGCTGAAGGCAGCAGAAATTCTGCCTTTGCAGCACTGCGTACTCGCAGCAGCCTGATGCGCATGCGCAGCGCGAGTTTCTTGGCGGGATTTTCAAATATGGATTGCAATTATTTTAATAGTATCTCAGGAAACACAGAGTGAAGAATGGACTTAAGGTACCAATAACGTGGTAAGTGCATTTCTTGGTGCTTTATGTTTTTAAATGCTGTATTTCCCGGGGGTGGGGGGGAGAGCTCGTTCACAGTGTTTGGGGAGTCTGGCGTTGTGAAGGAGGGGATTGGGGTCAGTAACCCACTTGCCACCCTCCGGTCTGAGTGCAGGTAGATGGGACTAGGTGAGAGTGTTCGGCACGGAGTAAAAGGGCGGAGATAGCCTGTTTCCGTGCTGTAATTGCTAGGGTACACAAAAGGCTGGAGAAACTCAGCGGGTGCAGCAGCATCTAAGGAGCGAAGGAGATAGGCGACGTTTCGGGTCGAGACCCTTCTTCAGACTGCTATATGGTTTTATTGTGGCCGGGGAGTGAATTAGCTTGGGTGGCTGCCGCAGCGTCCAGGCACGGACAGCAGAACTGGCCGCCACTTCCGAGGAAGGAAGCAGCTCGGGTGACTGACTTTGAGCGGCCGCCGGGACCCTGCCACTTCAGCCCCTTCTGCTAGTCCCCGTCACCTCTGGCAGTGTCTCCGTCTGAACATCTCTCACCTGCCGCTCGCCGGCCGACTTCCCGCAAATCTTTAAATTCCGACAGCACGCTCACGGGACCAGTTGAGGTTACTCGGCTGTGGGAATGTAAGGATTTGCGGGACGCGGTTGACATGAGCGAAGCCGGCGAGCGGCAGGTGAGAGATGTTCAGACGAAGAGCAATGCCAAAGGTGAGGGGCCGGCAGAAGGCGCTTGAAATGGCAGCCGGTTCTGTTGTCGGGTCCCGGCGGCCTCACGCACCCGAGCTGCTTCTATCCCCAGAAATGGCGGCCAGTCCTGCTGTCCGTGCCCGGAGCGCTGCGGCAGCAGTGAGTGAGTCTGACATGATCTCTGACCCTCCTCCTTTTCAACACTCCTTCCCTCCCCGCATCTTTAACCCCTGGCACAGACTCTCCACACGCTGTGAAAGGAACTCTCCCTCCAATTGGACCCTTGAATTAGTATTGTCATTCAATAAGATGACAACTGATTCAACGCCTGGTGTGCTCCCGTTTTTCCCACCATCTCTCTACCTGCCTTCATCCTCGATTCCCCACCCATTCAGTGATTAGAAAATGAAGGAGATTGAGAAGCCTTGGTAAAATTGAATTGTTACTTATTTTTTATTTTTTACGAAGAGAACCACCTGCGCATGCGCGGTTTAAGATTTTTTTTTTTGAAAGCCGGCTGACTGCCTACCCTGGGTAATTACTCACGGCACGTGCCTGATAAAAATTGACATAAACATCCACCACAGCGGCTCCTCCACGTTCCTCACTGTGATGGAAGGTAATAAATTGGAAGATTGGAAGATAAATTCTTATCTTCTTTCCTCCTTTCCTCCCGCGGTCAGGGGAGTTAAACCATCCACAACTGGCAATCGAGCTCCCACGTCGGCT
Source organism: Okamejei kenojei (assembly GCA_035221665.1). Lineage (NCBI taxonomy): Eukaryota > Metazoa > Chordata > Chondrichthyes > Rajiformes > Rajidae > Okamejei > Okamejei kenojei. The sequence goes on along the minus strand of CM069132.1, from coordinate 116,955,845 downwards.
CCCGCGTCGGGGCGGTCGAACTCGGCTTGGAGTTGCCGAAATCGGTCTCTCACCAGAGACTACGTGCTGCACAATGTTAAAGTCTGCAGCTCTTGCAAGTTGGAGCAAAGGGATCGCCCGCTCTGAGATGTTAAACTCCCGCAGACTCTAGAAGTCCCAGCAAGAGGTCGCCAACTCCACGATGTTGGGCTGCAGTGCCGACGGAGCTACTGTAATTCCGGTTCTAATCTTACCCCCCCTGGTTCAGTCAAACACCGAATAATAACACTGGAAATCTAACTCATTATTGTAGAACACCAATACAGTACCTAGTCCAATACTACGGTTCCGATCCTTGTCTCTACTCATTCGAGCCCACCAGCCTTGTGCGAATAGAACAACTCCAGACGATCAGCACACTCCAATGTGTTATCCCAGAAGATCGGCACACCCCTCTTTTATACCCTTAAGGACCCTTGCGCGAATATACATGGGGGGGGGGGGGGGGCAAACCCTACAAGCCAACCATCTATAAGCATTACAAAATACATTGAATGACAGTTCCCTAACCCCATCACATAACATAGTTTCAATAAAAAGCACAGTGGGAAATATTCTGTTAGGTTAAGACACATTACACCAGGTAAAGTAAACAGTTTGGTTAAGGCCCCTCTCCTTGACCAATCACAAGTAACGGCACGAAGACCATGCAACATAGTCTGCAACATTATTGTCACCCATCATTTCCCAACCAATCCCAAGCATGCATTTGCAACAGGACCTAGCTCCTTCTGCAAAATCTCACACATATTAACAATTAAAGGCCATCTGGACATCAACCTCTATTCAACCCCTTCCCAGGCTACAAACACTCTGGAGCCATGATCCTCATGGTCTTTGCAGCTCTTGCAAAAGATGACAAGCAGGTTTTATAGAAGCAGAGATCCTCCATTTAGTCAAGGACCCAAAATGCCTGATATTATCAATATGACACGGAAAAAGTTGCATCTCCGTCGATGAAAGAGACAAGAAAAGTTTCAAATACAAAATGCATAATACAAAACTAAAAATATACTAAAACATACATTTTACAGCAAACTAAAAACACGAGTAGAAAAAGACGAAGATTGTCGGCGAGGCAGCCATCGTACGGCGCCCCCTTAGAAAATTAGAGAACAATAAAACCACTCTGTTGGAAACAGTTTCTGTGTCTCATTTCCTAGTCGGAAATGTAATAACTGTGGACAGAATACTAAATACTATCGTGCTCTATAAAAGCCATGCTCAATATTTTTGTATTGCGGTCATTGTACTCTATTGCAGTTCAGAGATAAGTATATGTGAGATACGCTTTGTGCTCACAATCACTGCTCAAAGACCAAATCGTGGAAGCAAGAGATTCTTTATTTTACGAGTCTGCAGAACCGGGTGCCTCTCCAAGTTGAGACACCCCGAAGTCAGAGAAGTCATCCCCCTTTATACACACGATTTTACATTCAACCTCCCCTCCGGACCCTTCTCCAATCAGAGTCTGAGGTGCACAATCTGTGGGTACATCCCCCTAGTACCTCCCATTCATACATCGCATGTCCAGACATGTTCATGGTAATGAGCGGTTTCTTGACCAGGGGTGTGTTGTAATATTCATTTATTCTATTAAGCATGTTCAGTTGCTCATGACCTACCCTAGTTTTACTCACCTCCAAGTGAACCCTCTCAGTTCTCCTATATCAGTACTAAAGCTAAGCTATAGTGACAAGGGTCCCATCTATCACACCTTTCTACTGATAGGGATCTCTCTACATCACTCCCTTCTACCGCTATACAATGCTATTACTTCTTACTCAAGGATGGGTCTGGTAACTTTTATACACAGCTGTGTCAGAACCCTCTCCCTGGCCCCTATCAGTTTGAATCCTCTTTAAAGCTCCTTACTATAGTGGGGTTTAATCACTTTATCCCTCACAATCCTCCCTTTTTCTTTTGCTACGCATCTACTGATTAAACCCCAATTTCAAGTTCCCTTAACTCGAATTGACGTAACATTGTCCTAATCTTCATTTCCTGTAGATCATGGACCTCCCCTGGCCGCATTATCATTATTTTCTGTATTTCCCCTTTCTCTCCCATAGGCATGACTACAGCCTGCATCTGACATACTCCTTGTAATAAGTTCCCTAAAACAAGGGATGCAACAGGGGATAAAGATCAGTCCAGCCTCTGCACATAGAAACGCGAGTCCCACCGTTCTCCACCATGTTCCTCCGAGGATGGGTTCCCATAATCGAATTCCACTTTTGTATTGGAACATGTGCCAACTTACGGATCCCTTCTGATATGTCCATCACTGCCTGTCCATTATCATCGATGTTTAAACAGCAATTAGAGAAGTTAAATTTCCCGCATACCCCTCCTTCTTCTGCCAGGAGGTAATCTAGGGCCAACCGATTCTGGTATATTGCTGCTCTCATCTGTGATTCTGTAAAGCCGGATGTCGGCTGCTTCGGGTTGCTGGGGTCGGGTTGCGTCCATCGTGAGAATCCAAAGAACGGTTTTGGATCGTTAGGGTCCCGAATGTGGCGAGGCACAGGTTAACAATAACGTGATATTTATCGGCAGCTAAAGAGTCCACAGGAGCCGTTGGAGGAAGTGAAGGAGGGGGAGGAGCGACACCCGACGGTAGGTTTAAAATCTAGCGCGGGGCTTGTGTTTCCAGAGGGCCACAGGAGCCGTTGGAGGAAGTGAAGGAGGGGGGAGGAGCGACAACCCGACGGTAGGTTTAAAATCGAGCGCGGGGCTTGTGTTTCCAGAGGCCCACAGGAGCCGTTGGAAGTGAAGGAGGGGGAGGAGCGACACCCGACCGGTAGGTTTAAAATCTAGCGCGGGGCTTGTGTTTCCAGAGGCCCACAGGAGCGTTGGAAGTGAAGGAGGGGGAGGAGCGACACCCGACCGGTAGGTTTTAAAATCTAGCGCGGGGGCTTGTGTTTCCAGAGGCCCACAGGAGCCGTTGGAGGAAGTGAAGGAGGGGGAGGAGCGACACCCGACCGGTAGGTTTAAAAATCTAGCGCGGGGCTTGTGTTTCCAGAGGGCCCACAGGAGCCGTTGGAGGAAGTGAAGGAGGGGGAGGAGCGTCACCCGACCGGTAGGTTTAAAATCTAGCGCGGGGGCTTGTGTTTCCAGAGGCCCACAGGAGCCGTTGGAGGAAGTGAAGGAGGGGGAGGAGCGGACACCCGACCGGTAGGTTTAAAAATCGAGCGCGGGGCTTGTGTTTCCAGAGCCCACAGGAGCCGTTGGAAGTGAAGGAGGGGGAGGAGCGACACCCGACCGGTAGGTTTAAAAATCTAGCGCGGGGGCTTGTGTTTCCAGAGGCCCACAGGTAGAGCCGTTGGAGGAAGTGAAGGAGGGGGAGGAGCGACACCCGACCGGTAGGTTTAAAAATCTAGCGCGGGGCTTGTGTTTCCAGAGGCCCACAGGAGCCGTTGGAGGAAGTGAAGGAGGGGGAGGAGCGACACCCGACCGGTAGGTTTAAAATCTAGCGCGGGGCTTGTGTTTCCAGAGGCCCACAGGAGCCGTTGGAGGAAGTGAAGGAGGGGGAGGAGCGACACCCGACCGTTTAGGTTTAAAATCTAGCGCGGGGCTTGTTGTTTCCAGAGGCCCACAGGAGCCGTTGGAGGAAGTGAAGGAGGGGGAGGAGCGACACCCGACCGGTAGGTTTAAAATCTAGCGCGGGGCTTGTGTTTCCAGAGGCTTACCCAAATCCATAACGTTCCATTTGGAGGTGGGTTTTTTTTGGGGTTTTTTTTTGAGGAAGCCGCTGATTGGTGGAAGAGGACCCGAGGAAGCAGCTGATTGGGTGCAACCCCGGGTTTTACTATTTTACATTTCTGCCTTCTGGGGACGTGAGGGATTCTGGGAGTGAGGGATTCAGTATTTAGTAGTAAAGTTTAAAGGATAAGTTTTTGTGTTTTTTTTAGTAATTTGGGAGTAAGGTATGGCAGTAGAGATTGGCCCCGTGGTTTGTTCAGCCCTGCAACATGTGGGAGATCAGGGAGATGGTCGGTGTCCCTGGTGACTACGTTTGCAGGAAGTGTGTCCAGCTGCAGCTCCTGGCAGATCGCATTGAACGATTGGAACTGCGGCTGGATTCATACTGGAGCATCCACGATGCGGAGAAAGTCGTGGATAGCACGTACAGTGAGTTGGTCACACCGCAGGCAAAAGGTTTAGGAGGACAAGAAGGGAACGGGTGGCCAATAGCCAGCAAAGCAGTAGGCAGGTAGTGCAGGAGTCCCTGCGGTCATCTCCCTCCTAAACAGGTATACCATTTTGGATACTGTTGAGGGAGATGGCTCATCAGGGGAATGCAGCAGCAGCCAAGTTCATGGCACCATGGGTGGCTCTGCAGCACATGAGGGGGGAAAAAAGAGGGGAAGGGGCAATAGTAATAGGGGATTCAATTGTCAGGGGAATAGATAGGCGTTTCTGCGGCCGCAAACGAGACTCCAGGATGGTATGTTGCCTCCCTGGTGCAAAGGTCAGGGATGTCACTGAACGGCTGCAGAACATTCTGGAGGGGGAGGGTGAACAGCCAGTTGTCGTGGTGCATGTTGGCACCAACGATATAGGTAAAAAAAGGGATGAGGTCCTACAAGGTGAATTTAGGGAGCTAGGAGATAAACTTTAAAAGTAGGACCTCAAAGGTAGTAATCTCCGGATTACTACCAGTACCACGGGCCAGTCAGAGTAGCAAATAGGAGGATAATGCAAATGAATACTTATGTGGCTTTGGAAAAGTGGTGGGCAATGGGGACCGGAGGGATTCAAAATTTTTAGGGCACTGGGGACCTGGGGGGAGTTCTGGGGGAGGTGGGACCGTACAAACAGGACGGTTTGCACTTGGAATGGAATGGAACCAATTTCTTCGGGGGGAGTGTTTGCTAATGCTGTCGGGGAGGATTTAAACTAATGTTGGCAGGGGGGATGGGTACAAGAGCAGAGAGGCAGGAGGGTGTAAAATGAGGGTAGAAAGCATTAGGTAGCAAGGTGAAAGGTAAAAGTGGCAGGCAGACAAAACCAGGGCAAAAATCAAAAAGGGCCACTTTTCAGCAAAATTGTATAAGGGGTAAATGCGTTGTAAAGACAAGCCTGAAGGCTTTGTGTCTCAATGCAAGGAGTATTCGTAATAAGGTGGACGAGTTGAACGTGCAGAAAGATATTAATGATTATGATATAGTTGGGATCACGGAGACATGGCTCCAGGGTGACGTAGGCTGGAGCTGAACATCCAGGGATATTCAATATTCAGAAGGGATAGAGAGAAAGGAAAAGGAGGGTGGGGTAGCGTTGCTGGTTAGAGAGGAGATTAAAGCAATGGAAAGGAAGGACATTAGCTTGGAGGATGTAGAATCGGTATGGGTAGAGCTAACAAAACACTAAGGGGCAGAAAACGCTGGTGGGGTGGTTGTGTACAGGCCACCTAACAGTAGCAGAGAAGTTGGGGATGGTATCAAACAGGAAATTAAAATGCGTGCGACAAAGGCAAAACAGTTATAATGGGGTGACTTCAATTCTACATATAGATTGGGTTAATCAAATTGGCAGGGTGCTGAGGAAGAGGATTTTTTGGAATGTATGCGGGATAGTTATTCTAAATCAAACATGTACAGGAACCAACGAGAGAGCAGGCTATTTAGACTGGGTTTTGAGTAATGAGGAAGGGGTAATTAGCCGTCTTGTTGTACGTACCCCCTTGGGCAAGAGTGACCATAATATGGTTGAGTTCTTCATTAGGATGGAGAGTGACATTGTTAATTCAGAAAACAATGGTTCTGAACTTAAAGAAAGGTAACTTTGAGGGTAATGAGACGTGAATTGGCCAAGATTGACTGGCAATTAATTCTAAAAGGGTTGACGGTGGATATACAATGGAAGACATTTAAAGACTGCATGGATGAACTACAAAAATTGTTCATCCCAGTTTGGCAAAAGAATAAATCGGGGAAGGTAGTGCATCCGTGGATAACAAGGGAAATCAGGGATAGTAATCAAAGCAAAGGATGATGCGTACAAAGTAGCCAGAAAAAGCAGCATACCAGAGGACTGGGAGAAATTCAGAGACCAGCAGAGGAGGACAAAGGGCTTAATTAGGAAAGGAAAAATAGATTAATGAAAGAAAACTGGCAGGGAACATAAAAACTGACTGCAAAAGTTTTTATAGATATGTGAAGAGAAAGAGGTTAGTTAAAACAAATGTAGGTCCCTTGCAGTCAGGAAACAGGTGAGTTGATCATGGGGAAACAAGGATATGGCGGGGGGGGACACAATTGAATAACTACTTTGGTTCCGTCTTCACTAAGGAAGACATAAATAATCTGCTGAAAATAGCAGGGGACTGTGGGGTCAAAGGAGGAATTGAGTGAAATCCAGGTCAGTCCGGGAAGTGGGTGTTGGGTAAAATTGAATAGATTAAAGGCCGATAAATCCCCAGGGCCATAGGCTGCATCCCAGAGTACTTAAGGAAGTAGCTCAGGAAATAGTGGATGCATTAGTGATAATCTTTCAAAAACTCTTTAGATTCTGGAGTAGTTCCTGAGGATTGGCGGGTAGCAAATGTAACCCCTCTTTTTAAGAAGGGAGGGAGAGAGAAAACGGGGAATTTACAGACCAGTTAGTCTAACATCGGTAGTGGGGAAACTGCTAGAGTCAGTTATTAAAGATGGGATAGCAGCACATTTGGAAAGTGGGTGAAAATCATTGGACAAAGTCAGCATGGATTTACAAAGGTAAATCATGTCTGACGAATCTTGTGGAATTTTTCGAGGATGTATACTAGTAGCGTGGATAAGGGAGAACCAGTGGATGTGGTATATCTGGACTTCCAGAAGGCTTTCGACAAGGTCCCACATAAGAGATTAGTATACAAACTTAAAGCATACGGTATTAGGGGTTCAGTATTGATGTGGATAGAGAACTGGCTGGCAAACAGGAAGCAAAGAGTAGGATTGGTAAACGGGTCCTTTTCACAATGGCAGGCAGTAACTAGTGGGGTACCGCAGGGCTCAGTGCTGGGACCCCAGCTATTTACAATATATATTAATGATCTGGATGAGGGAATTGAAGGCAATATCTCCAAGTTTGCGGATGACACTAAGCTGGGGGGCAGTGTTCGCTGTGAGGAGGATGCTAGGAGACTGCAAGGTGACTTGGAATAGGCTGGGTTGAGTGGGCAAATGTTTGGCAGATGCAGTATAATGTGGATAAATGTGAGGTTATCCACTTTGGTGGCAAAAACAGGAAAGCAGACTATTATTTAAATGGTGGCCGATTAGGAAAAGGGGAGATGCAGCGAGACCTGGGGTGTCATGGTACACCAGTCATTGAAAGTAGGCATGCAGGTGCAGCAGGCAGTGAAAAAAGCGAATGGTATGTTAGCTTTCATAGCAAAAGGATTTGAGTACAGGAGCAGGGAGGTTCTACTTCAGTTGTACAGGGTCTTGGTGAGACCACACCTGGAGTATTGCGTGCAGTTTTGGTCTCCAAATCTGAGGAAGGACATTATTGCCATAGAGGGAGTGCCAGAGAAGGTTCACCTAGACTGATTCCTGGGATGTCAGGACTGTCTTATGAAGAAAGACTGGATAGACTCGGTTTATACTCTCTGGAATTTAGGAGATTAAGAGGGGATCTTATAGAAACTTACAAAATTCTTAAGGGGTTTGGACAGGCTAGATGCAGGAGATTGTTCCCGATGTTGGGGAAGTCCAGGACAAGGGGTCACAGCTTTTAAGGATAAGGGGGAAATCCTTTAAGACCGAGATGAGAAAGACTTTCTTCACACAGAGAGTGGTGAGTCTCTGGAACTCTCTGCCACAGAGGGTTAGTTGAGGCCAGTTCATTGGCTATATTTAAGAGTGAGTTGGATGTGGCCCTTGTGGCTAAGGGGATCAGAGGGTATGGAGAGAAGGCAGGTACGGGATACTGAGTTGGATGAATCAGCCATGATCATATTGAATGGCGGTGCAGGCTCGAAGGGCTGAATGGCCTACTCCTGCACCTAATTTCTATGTTTCTATGTTTCTATGTTTTCTATGTGTCTGCTGCTTTGCCAGCATCTCCAGTGCCCCCGCAGTTTGGTTGGTAATTACCTCCAGTACTGCCTGAAGTCTTATGATCCGGTTTAACATGTATACTGGGGTTCGGTAGCCCCAGGATCCATCCTGTGCCCAAGTGGCTGGTCCATAGTATGAGATGATTCTTGCTGGTGGCCATTCATCATCTTCCCATTCTCCAATGTCTATTTTCCTCTTCTTCAGATATAGGTCGTCAAATGCAGGTGTTCCTAGCGACCGCCCTTCTTCGGTGTTTAACAGAAAAAATCCTGGTTGTACCAGTCCAATAAAGCAAGTCCCGCTCCATTTTGTCGGTAACTCCGAGTATGCCTTGTATCCGCATATCCATAACAGTCCTTCAGGGGCCAGTCCACTAGAGGTAACCTTGTTCCATATGTCTCGCAACACTGGGATTCCTTGATAAGGGTTGTTCCCGGTGCAGTTCCATAGTCCAGTCGATTCCATTCCATCGGTCTTCATCCGGATAGTGCAGTTTCTCCCGTATTTCTTAGTTGGATACCATTTAGGCTCCTCTGGCCACCACACTCGGGACTGATTTGGCCACTGGGTGACGATGCGCTGGCAGGGGCTGCTGCCTACTAGGACGGCATCCTTTGCCCAGGGCCTAGCGATACACTCAATCCCAACCGGAGCGTCTGTCAGGACCCATGCCTGGGGATCTCGGTCTTGTCCAACTGTCAGGTTCCACTCCATCAGGTCCCATACTTCAACAATGGATCCTCTCCACGGCCAACGTGAGCTCATCAGTGGTCCGCCACAGACCCAACAGTTAGTCACATTCAGGATTCCAGCTATCCGGAGGTCCAAGTCCACAAACAGGTTTTTTCCTCCTTCAGGGATCTCAATCTGCTTCTTTATTTCTTCGTACAGTGTCTGGTGCAATTGAGGCTGAGTCGGTGGAGGAGAGGGAGGCTTGGTGACTACTACTTCCGTTAACTTTGTTATTACTTCCTCCTTTATTTTATCTAATGTCCATCTTAGGGCCTGAAAAGGGAAACCTAACCGTCCCGTCCTGGTTATACAAACACATCTCTCTCCCTTTGGGCAGGTAACGTACCCAAACCTCCCTACATATCCACTATTCCCTACCATAAAATACTTCTTTCCCCCCTCTTCACAAATTGTTCTAGTCCCTCTGTACCGTTCACATGGGAATGATAGGTAAATGATCTGGTTGTCCGCCCTCTGTATCTGATGGGATGATAACATTTATCACAATTATTAATATTTTTTACCATAATTACATGCAAAGCAAACAATACCACGACTGCTCCTTTCATACTGTCAGTTATGCATTCAATTCTTTTTTTTTTAAAGCTAATGTTAGGGGCTTGTTTCCTGGCTTCACCATCCACTGTTCCTCCTCATCAGGACGGGTGGATCAACGGGTCCTTTAACCCAGATTGCGTGGGTCCACCCTTTTTCTTTTGTTCGTACTGCTGTCTCGGTTGTCAGTAATACTAGGTATGGGCCGGTCCACCTGGGCTGGAGTTTCTCCTCCTTCCAATTCTTGACCAGTACCCAGTCGCCGGCCTTTACAGCATGTATTGGAAAGTCAAGTGGTGGGCTTTGAGCCAATAGTCCTTTAGCTTTTAATTCTGTAAGGGAACGAGATACTGCCAGTAAATAGTTCCTTAAGAATACATCACTGCCCTCTATGGTGGGTATTCCTTCTATCTTTCCCAAATAAGGTAACCCAAACAACATTTCATAGGGGGACACTGCTAACTTTGCAAGGGGTCTCCGTTGCTTTGCTCAAAGCCTTTCTGTTTCCCCACTGCTCCAAACATGTGCCAGACTCCATGTACATATGCTGCTCTTAAAGCCTTAATTTCTGCCAATTGAGCTAAGCAAGATTGCAGGCAAGCTTCCACTTTGATCCTGCGCTATAGCTTTTACTTCTTTAGATATTACTCGTCCAAAATATTCTACCTGCTGCTGACAAAACAAAAACTTCTTCCTTGATACATCATGACCTCCTGTGCCATCTTTTCCAAGATAATTACAATGTCTCTCTCTCACATTGCTCCTCACTTGTAGAACAAACCAACAAAATCATCCACATACTATATCAACACCTTCCAAATATGCCTACAACATCTGATTAAAAACACGGCGCTAGTATTTAAAACACTGCCGCATCCTAGCCTAGGTGTATTTAATACCTCTTCTTAATGTTCTTACCATAGCTATGTTCACCATTATCTTAATATTATTATTATTATTTCCTGATTATCGTACCTGTTCATATCCCCAACACACCTTATCCATTACCTATCTCCTTACTAGCCTTGTCTGAGCTTATATCCAGATTTATTTCACTCCTGATAGGGCATTTGAGAAAACACTCTCCCAAATACATTTATTATTGGCATGGAATCTCTGGCCCCTGTTTGGCTCTGTCATAGGACTCACTGTGTGTTGGTGCATCACTTATTTCAGACTTTTCAACCAGGTCTGTTGTTACTGACAACATTATCTTTCCTTTTTCACGCTCTTTCTTCCTAAAGCAGTCTCATCAATTTATCCCTCTGCTTCCCACTTTAATCCTTTCTGATCTGCCTTCTTTCTCATTCTAAACTCAATGTCTTATTTCTCAGATAGTTTATCCTTCTTTGCAAATGTATTCACCTTCCTTTTAATATCTTCCACTGACTTCTCGATCCTCATATTTTACCACCACCTCTTCTACCTCGGGGGCAGTCATCACTTTTCCCCCTACCCCCGAGATTCTGACTTGTTTTTCACCTAATCCAATTTCTTCTGGTACCTTAGTTCCACTTGATCTCTCCACTCCCAAATTACCATAAATACCATATCCTCACCCTGGGGTCCTAATTTCAAGTTTACCAGAGGTTCCCGTGTGTATCCCATACACCCCAGGGAGCGGAACCCCTGACTTCCCTGTTCTTCCTCCATGAGTGTGTACGACTGTACCTCCCGTCGTAGCTTGGGACATTCCCTCCTGAAATGACCCTCCTCGTTACAATAATAACACCGGGGTGGCCCCGTGTACCATCTTCCTGTTCCTTGTTTTCCCGGGGACCCCAACTTCCGTCCCTCCATTCACCTCTTCCTCGTCCTCTAATACTGCCGCTTCCCCTTCCCCGGTCTCCATGAGCACCCGCCTTCTATCACCTTCGATTCCCCCCTTCTTTACCCCTTGCTGTACTGCCTGCAACATCATTTTTGCCTTTCCCATCTGTTTTTCCTCATCCCGTCTTACGTATACCTTTTGAGCCTCTGTTAACAATTGATTCAATGGTTTGTCATTCCAATCTTCCAATTTTTCCAGTTTCTTTCTAATATCTGGCCATGACGTGGTTACGAAATTAACCTTTAGTAACTGCTGACCTGCGTCTGCTGCTACCCCCGGAGCCTGCAACCCCTTTCCCAGATCTTTATTCCTGCTTGTCTGACCATCTGTCTTTCTTCTGAAGTAAATAAACTTCCCATTATTGACATCATTGTCTGCCAACTCCTTTTTTTTTCCTGGGCCCCATTAATTTATTACCCTTCTCCAACCAGAATGTTTATCTAAACAAACCATAAAAGCTGCTTGTTGTTCAGCAATTAACTTATTTCTAATTTTGTTCAAACCATTCTCCCTACAATTCCCAAATTCCAATTCCTAGTTTAAATACATACGACTAACAATTTTCCAAATTAACTTTACTGAAAAGAAATCAACAAAGCCAAGCAACCTACATTTTCCAACTTTCCCCTTTTAAGTTGCGATGATACAAAGCGTCTTCCGTTACCTTACAGCTGTTTGTAACCTCCCCCATTGCTTACAATTTCTTAAAGGAACACACACACCTACCCTTACGGCATGTGGCCCACAGCAAACAAACCTATCACATATACAAGCTTCCTCATTCATACAAAACCGGTTTTTACACACACCTCACATTAGTTCCATTCTTACTTCAATGAGATTGTTTGAAACAACTCAATATTTTTCATAGAAACATAGCAATTAGGTGCAGGAGCAGGCCATTCGGCCCTTCGAACCTGCACCGCCATTCAATATGATCATGGCTGATCATCCAACTCAGTATCCTGTACCTGCCTTCTCTCCATACCCCCTGATCCCTTCAGCCACAAGGGCCACATCCAACTCCCTCTTAAATATGGCCAACAAACTGGCCTCAACTACTTTCTGTGGCAGAGAATTCCACAGATTCACCACTGTGTGAATTTTTCCTCATCTCTGTCCTAAAAGACTTCCCCCTTATCCTTAAACTGTGACCCCCTTGTTCTGGATTTCCCCAACATCGGGAACAATATTCCTGCATTTAGCCTGTCCAACCCCTTAAGAATTATTTTTAAGTCTCTATGAGATCACCCCTCAATCTTCTAAATTCCAGCGAGTACAAGCCAAGTCTATCCAGTCTTTCTTCATATGGAAGTCGTGCCATCCCAGGAATCAGTCTGGTGAACCTTCTCTGTACTCCCTCTCTGGCAAGAATGTCTTTCCTCAGATTAGGAGACCAAAACTGTACGCAATACTCCAGGTGTGGCCTCACCAAGACCCTGTACAACTGCAGCAGTACCTTCCTGCTCTTGTACTCAAATCCTTTTGCTCAGCGAGGACAAGTCGAGTCTATCCAATCTTCATTTGATCCCAGCCTTGACCACCACACCGCGCTCCCTTGGATAGGCTCCTTTGGCCATTCAAAGTAACAAAACTTTATCATAGTTTCCTTACTCTTACCCCGGGTGTTCCCTTCACCCCATCCGTGCAACATTCGCCCCAACGGACTATCGGGCGGAATGTGCGGCTCTATACCAGTGTGAGCCTTATCCTGTTTCCCCGGACCCTTACTTTTCCCGTTCCGGTTTCCCATTGTCTCGTCGGACTATTCCCGTCCGACAGACCCCGGTCGCCCAGGCAATACTTAATAGTCAGTTTTCTTACCTGGGTCTTGTGCACAAGAATCGCTCGACCGTTCCTTATTTATTCACCTTACACCCCCTCTTGCTTCCCAAGTCTTTCCACCCGAATATATATCACTCGCTCAAACCGCTGATGGCAAGCAAGGAGATCAGAGACTGCTGAAATCAGCAGGGTGCACCTTCCCCTCCTTCTTTGCATCCACCAAGCAGCCGGAGTGCCAATCGCGGACGAGCCCCCAGTTTGTGAGATACGCTTTGTGCTCACAATCACTGCTCAAAGACCAAATCGTGGAAGCAAGATTCTTTATTTACGAGTCTGCAGAACCGGGTGCCTCTCCAAGTTGAGACACCCCGAAGTCAGAGAAGTCATCCCCCTTTATACACACGATTTTACATTCAACCTCCCCTCCGGACCCTTCTCCAATCAGGGTCTGAGGTGCACAATCTGTAGGTACATCCCCCCAGTACCTCCCATATCATACATCGCATGTCCAGACATGTTCATGGTAATGAGCAGTTTCTTGACCAGGGGTGTGTTGTAATATTCATTTATTCTATTAAGCATGCTCAGTTATTCATGACCTACCCTAGTTTTACTCACCTCCAAGTGAACCCTCTCAGTTCTCCTATATCAGCACTAAAGCTAAGCTATAGTGACAAGGGTCCCATCTATCACTCCATTCTACTGATAGGGATCTATCTACATCACTCCCTTTTACCGCTATACAATGCTATCACTTCTTACTTAAGGATGGGTCTGGTAACTTTTATACACAGCTGTGTCAGAACCCTCTCCCTGGCCCCTATCAGTTTGAATCCTCTTTAAAGCTCCTTACTATAGTGGGGTTTAATCACTTTATCCCTCACAGTAGCAATACAAGTAGATAGAGTAGTAATGAAAGCATATGGTATGCCTGCCTTCATCAGTTAGGGCACATAGATAGCTTTATAGGCTTTGGTTAGTCTACATTTGGAATATTGTGTGAAGTTCTGGTCACCCCATGACAGGAAAGATGTGGAGGCTATTGAGAGGGTGCAAAAGAGGTTTACCAGGAATGTTGCTTCGTATGAATATGCAGGGAACAGAAAGATATGAATCATTTCCAAGCAGAAGGAATTAGCTTTGATTTGGCATTAAGTTTGGTCCAGATATTGTGGGCCAAAGGGCTTGTTCTTGTGTTATGTTCTATGTACTGCAGACAGAAAATGCAGAAAAGTAAATAAATAAGATCAAGAGATTCAAAATGAAGATGTTTGGAGATGAATCAACTAACATTAATTCTTTATAGCATTGAGCAGTGCAAAATGCATGTTAACAGTTCTTTGCATGGAAAGAATGTTTATAGCTGGGTGAATGGGATGAGAAAGCATTCGATTTTGTATCTGGGACAATTGCATGAGACGTGTATAAATGAGCATGCATAATATGTTTGAGAGCAGTAACAGTGTTTTTGCGGCATTCATTACGTGGAATGGGGAGAGAGAGATGGGTAGGTCATACGTTTTTGAGCTATTGGAGGATAATTCTACAGAAAAAATACGGGAAGCAGAGTCCTGATGAAAATTGGAATATTAGAGGAAATGAACTTGATTTGGTTTTGATCTGTTGGTAATTCCATCACAATGATAAATAAGTTATTGACTAATCAGTAATCGGCTATTAACCATAGTCAGACCTGGTGCTGACAGTGAAACACTTCAGGAGCCTTAGATGCATTCACCTTTTACCTTGCAAAGAAGCTACCCATTTGTTGTTTGTTTCTGAAATTAAACATTATACATCAAAAACTGCTGTTTTCTGAAAAAAAAAGCCACGTATTGAGAGAATCTTGGATTCAAACGTCTACAAAATCAATTCAATTTTAGTACTTTTTCAAACAAGGGTTACAAGTAATTTTGTCGAGGGAGCTTTCAAAGCTAAGAGGAAGGGGGGTAAAATAAAGTTATCCGAGTCAGTACCATGGGATTTGGAGAATTGGGAAAAACAATGGCATTTTCCATTAGGAAAGATGGGACGTTCTCCAGTTTTTATTTTTAGCTGAAATGAAATCCCCATGCACTAGCACTATCCGACACACTAGGGACAATTTACAATCTTTACTGAAGCTAATTAACCTCCATACTTGTACGTCTTTGGAGTATGGGAGGAAACCCGAGCACCTGTGGGAAAACCCACATGGTCACGGGAAGAACTTACAAACTCTGTAAATATAGCATCCGTAGTCAGAATCGAACCAGGGTCTTTAGCATTGTGAGGCAACAAGTCTACTGCTGCACTATCATGCCAGACTGCTGTAAAGATGCTGTTAAGGGACCAACATCGAAGTAAGAGATGGAGTTTGGGGATAATTAATAGTTGACACTTGATATGAAAGGGAGCCTGTGGCAAAAGATTTCAAAACAACATTAAACAAGACAAAGTTAAGCTGTGTGGAGGATGCTTGTGAAAGAGGGGAGCAGTCAGGGGAGAAGGGCTAAATTAGGGAGTGGAGTGTTTTCGGGCACCCAGAGCTGATAAAATATGGGAGATGATGAGTCAGTATTGGGATTAGAGATAGGAATATAAATTATGCAGTTAAAATTTGGCTTTTAGTCAAGAATAGATCATTTGAATGAATAACCCACATTGTAAATTTATAATCTTGTCATATTTGAACTTTAGAAGGTAGCTATAAGTTCTGTGCGGTGATATAGTAACACACACCATTGCTGGGAGTTTACCGAAATCATATCCCTTTCAAGTGAAAGTGAGGTTTAATGCGATCAGAGACCATGAATGAGAGAAGATAATGATCATTTGTGAGGGCATTTGGCCTTCCTATATGGACAGGTGTACATAAAAATTCTGGGACTGCTGATGTAGTACAGTGATGTATTTTAATGCAGTGAAACATTAATATAGCATTATTCAGAAAAAAAACCTGTTTTACTGCATTTAAATCACTTCTCACAGCGACAATATTGCAGACCTCAAAGTCACATGGATGTATACCAAATGGCTGTAGCTGATTGATCTAAGCTGTATGAATGTTACAGTAACTTTTTAATTTCACTGAATGAAGTGTCATTAATTTTCCAAAACGATAATTTATTGAGTCATGTACATTATTTGCCTTTGATAAGAAATAGACATGCACGTATAAAGGGTGAAACTAACATTGATTTGTGCAAGCTTGCCGCATGATGGTTCTGGTAATTAGCTCTTGAAATAGTAGTCCTTCAAGTTTCATGTTAAGCTGCTGCCATTTTAAAGACATCTGTTTTGGTCATGGAATGCACTTCATACATTTCGTCGGATCCCCTGAGGCAGTCTGAAGTATTACTGTTACATGAGACTTTCTTTGCAAATGATTACATCTGCATGTTTTATCTGGGAGAAGCATTGTTTAATATGTGATATTTAGTATCCCTTCGATATTTAATCGGGAAA
Organism: Okamejei kenojei; assembly: GCA_035221665.1. Taxonomy (NCBI): domain Eukaryota; kingdom Metazoa; phylum Chordata; class Chondrichthyes; order Rajiformes; family Rajidae; genus Okamejei; species Okamejei kenojei. Next base: position 116,939,408 of record CM069132.1, on the reverse strand, counting down.
TAACATCTTCATTTGAAGATGGTTCATTAAGAAGATTTATTATTCATTAATAAATAAATATACAAATTTGTATGGTGGAGGTATATTTATAGAGCTATGAAGAAGTATCAGTGGGAGAACATTACTGGGCAGGTAGACATTACATTAACAGAGTGGAATCCTCATGTGTTTCCTGGTTCCCTTTTTTCCCTTTTTTCACCTGTGATGTTCCTTCCAGGAACTGTCCTTGCTGTTTTGTTCACCTTTTTTGTACTGCTGTGACTGAGTGGATAGAAAAGTTGAAATAGCTCTAGACAGTAAATTAATATAAAACACAAGAAGACGAAGTGTAGAGTTCAATGGAGTGAATTTTGAGCAATCAGCTGTTATATAACCATATAACCATATAACAATTACAGCACGGAAACAGGCCCTCTCGGCCCTTCCAGTCCGTGCCGACCATTTGTTTTCCCCTAGTCCCATCTACCTGCACTCAGACCATACCCCTCCATTCCCTTCACGTCCATATACCTATCCACTTTACTCTTAAATGTTAAAATCGATCCTGCCTCCACCACTTCTGCTGGAAGCTGATTCCACACAGCCACCACCCTCTGAGTAAAGAAGTTCCCCCTCACGTTACCCCGAAACCTCTGTCCCTTAATTCTCATGTCATGCCCTCTTGTTTGAATCTTCCCTACCCTCAATGGGAAAAACGTATCCACGTCAACTCTGTCTATCCCTAATATATTGAACCAATCAATGATAGACAACGTATATTCTTATAGAGAGTAGATAGTAACCAATTTTAAATTAAATCTGGTCAATATAAAGCCATGAAAAAATAATGTATTATTTATATCAAAACTAACACTATTCCCACAGGGCCTTTATTTCTTAACAAGGCATAGTATTCATTGCAATTCACAATAGTCAAGAGAGTTTTTTTGTCTTGTCCCAGAGAGAGCAATGAAATTCTTACTTGTTGCAGCACAACAGAATATGTAAATAATATGATAAATGAGAGAAAAAAAAATCAGTGTGTGTATATACACATACTCACAAGTACACCCACATATACAGTGCATTCAGAAAGTATTCAGACCCCTTCACCTTTTCCACATTTTGTTACGTTACAGCCTTATTTTAAAACGGATTAATTTCATTTTTTTATCATCAATCTACAAACAATACCCCAGAATGAAGAAGCGAAAATAGATGTTCAGAAATGTTTGCAAAGTAATTAAAAAGAAAGAACTGAAATATCATGATTGGGTCGAGACACAGATCTGGGGAAGGGTACAAAACCATTTCTGCAGCATTGCAGGTCCCGAAGAGCACAGTGGCCTCCGTCATTCTTAAATGGAAGAACTTTGGAACCACCCGGACTCTTGATAGCGCTAGCCGCCCGGCCAAACTGAGCAATCGAGGGAGAAGGACCTTGGTCTGGGATGTGACCAAAAACCCGATGGTCACTCTGACAGAGCTCCAGAGTTCCTATGTGGAGATGGGAGAACCTTCCAGAAGGACAGCTAGATCTGCAGCATTCCACCAATCAGGCCATTACGGTAGAGTGGCCAGACCGAAGCCACTCCCCAGTAAAATGCTCATGAGAGCCCGCTTGGAGTTTGCCAAAAAGCACCTAAAGGACTCTCAGACCATGAGAAACAAGATGCTCTGGTGAAAACAAGATTGAACTCTTTGGCCTGAATGCCAAGTGTCACGTCTGGAGGAAAGTAGGTGCCGCTCATCACCTGGCCAATACCATACCTACGGTGAAGCATGGTGGTGGCAGCATCATGCTGTTGGGATGTTTTTCAGTGGTAGGAACAAGGGAAAGACGAACAGAGCAAAGTGCAGAAAATTCCTTGATGAAAACCTGCTCCAGAGCGTTCTGGACTTCGGACTGGGGCAGAAGTTCACTGTCCAACAGGACAATGACCTAAAGCACACAGCCAAGACAACGCAGGATTGGCTTTGTGACAAGTCTGTGAATGTCCTTGAGTGGCCTAGCCAGGGCCTGTACTTGAATCCGATCGAACATCTCTGGAGGGACCTGAAAATAACTCTGCATCGTTGCCCATATCCAACCTGACAGAGCTTGAGAGGATCTGCAGAGAAGAATGGGAGAAATTACCCAAATACAGGTGTGCCAAGCTTGTAGCGTGATACTGAAGAAGACTTGAGGTGCCTTAACAAAGTACTGGGTAAAGGGTCTGAATACTTATGTAAATGTGATATTTCAGTTATTTCTTTTTATTACTTTGCAAAAATCTCTGAACACCTGTTTTCACTTTTTTATAATGGGGTAATGTGTAGATTGATGATTAAAAAAAAAAAGAATTTAACCCATTTTAGAATAAGGCTGTAACGTAACAAAATGTGGAATATACATATATATATACACACATACATATACATACATACACACACTGGTGGGCTGGCAGTTGACACGGCTATTCCTTGAAATTCCACTTCAAGCAGGGTGCAAGGCCACTAAATTCAAGTGCAGTTTCCTCCCACTTCAAGCAGGGTGCAAGGCCACCCAATTCAAGTGCAGTTTCCTACCACTTCGAGCACGGTGCAAGGCCACCAAATTCAAGTGCAGTTTCCTACCACTTCAAGCAGGATGCAAAGCCACCAAATGCAAGTGCAGTTTCTACCACTTCAAGCAGGATGCAACCAAATTCATGTGCAGTTTCCTACCACTTCAAGCAGGGTGCAAGGCCACCAAATTCAAGTCCAGTTTCATACAATTTCAAGCAGGTCTTATAAACCCACTGACTCCCATGGCTATCTAGACTATACTTCTTCCCACCCTGCTTCCTGTAAGGACTCCATCCCCTTCTCCCAATCCCTCCGTCTACGCCTTATCTGCTCCCAGGATGAGGTGTTCTGCACCAAGGCATCGGAAATGTCCTCATTCTTCAGGGAATGGGGGTTCCCCTCCCCTACTATAGATGAGGCTCTCACCAGGGTCTCTTCAATACCCCGTAACACTGCTCCCTCTCCCCATTCCCCCACTCGTAATAAGGGCAGAGTCCCCCTAGTCCTCACCTTTCACCCCACTAGCTGTCAAATACAACAATAATCCTCCGTCATTTTCATCACCTCCAACGTGACCCCACCACTCGCCACATCTTCCCATCTCCCCCTCTGTCTGCTTTCCGCAAAGACCACTCCCTCCGTAACTCCCCGGTCAATTCTTCCCTTCCCACCTGCACCACCCCCTCCTTGGGCACTTTCCCTTGCAACCGCAAGAGATGCTACACATGTCGCTTTACCTCCCCCCTCCACTCAAGGACCCAATCAGTCATTTCAGGTGCGACAGAGGTTCACCTGCACCTCCTACAACCTCATCTATTGCATCCGCTGCTCTAGATGTCAGCTGATTTACATCGGTGAGACCAAGCGTAGGCTTGGCGATCGTTTCGCTGAACACCTCCGCAATAACCAATCTGATCTCCCGGTGGCTCAGCACTTCAACTCCCCCTCCCATTCCGAATCTGACCTTTCTGTTCTGGGCCTCATCCATGGCCAGAGTGAGCACCACCGGAAATTGGAGAAGCAGCACCTCACATACCGCTTGGGCAGTCTGCACACAGCGGCAGGAACATTGACCTCCAATTTCCGGTAGTCCATCCTGTCTCCTCCCCTTCTCAGCTCTCCCTCAGCCCTCTGGATCCTCCTCTTCCTTTCTTCCGCTGAGTTTCTCCAGCACTTTTGTCCACCAAATTCAAGTGCTGTTTCATACCATTTCAACTTTTTAAGAAAGGCGGGAGAGAGAAAACAGGGAATTATCGACCAGTTAGCCTAACATCGGTTGCGGGGAAGATGATAAGGTCCCACATAGGAGATTAGTAGGCAAAATTAGGGCACATGGTATTGGGGGTAGAGTGCTGACATGGATAGAGAAATGGTTGGCAGACAGGAAACAAAGAGTAGGGATTAACGGGACCCTTTCAGAATGGCAGGCAGTGACTAGTGGGGTACTGCAAGGCTCGGTGCTGGGACCGCAGCTATTTACAATACACATCAATGATTTGGATGAAGGGATTCAAAATAACATTAGCAAATTTGCAGATTGCACAAAGCTGGATGGCAGTGTGAACTGTGAGGTGGATGCTATGAGAATGCAGGGTGACTTGGACTGGTTAGGTGAGTGGGAAGATGC